>JAILYB010000071.1:0-1426837 GCA_021437785.1 Rhodomyrtus psidioides | reverse complement strand
TGGTGGAGCGTCTGGCTCTTTTTGACACCGCCTTTGAGCAAGATCAGCACAACCTCGTGCTGAGGTTCCAGTGTGCCTGGTTGGAGGAAAGGCTTGAAGACCTGAGCATGGATATAGCTCGCGGGAGGGTGCTGGCTCAGGACTTAGAGCTTGAGTTCGAGTACTATGAGACCAAGGTGAACGACCTTAAGGAGAAATGTCGCCTCTTTTTCTTCAAGCTTGTAGACCTCGATTCCCAGAGTGTGGGTTGTAAGCAAGGCATAGATAGCATGGAGAATCAATTGAGCTCATTTGTGATGCTCATTAGAACTCACTTTGGATTTACGGTTCCTCCTCAGTAGTCTGTTTGTAAAGTCTCCTGTTAAGTGCTATAAATGAGAGTGTATGTACATTTCCGCTTATCCTTCGCAAGATTCAATATTGCCCTTGGTTTCGCAATCATAGTGTTTGAGGCAACTGACGATCTTTCCGCTTTCGAGCCCGCTCACGTTATGTTTGTAACCTATGCTGTCACGTTTGCCTTCGTGCGCTTGGTCGATTTACCTCGAACCCATCGTGACAAAAGATTGTTGTAGCTAAACATGATGATGTTAGCAAGCATCATTGTGTGAAATCAACCTTAGGCCTTAAAGAAGAAAGGAACTGCTCCGATTGAAACTTTACAATGCGCAAATAAGAAATAAGTTCTACTTGTGTACAAGCCCCCCATTTTCTCTGGGTATGTTCGATCACCACCCCATCATGTCTGGGTTCAGGTGCGCGGTCATCGACTCCAGATCATGGCCGTGAAGGTTTGCTAGCCTCCTCCTGATGGATTCTTCGAACTGTGACCACCATCTTTGTTTGAGAAGAAAAGAGGAGGGTCGACCTCTTTCCTATCAAAAGCGTGTCTCACTCAGAGATCAGGGAAGCAAAATTGTTCGAAGTGTTCCCCCACTAGATCATCTGAGATCATATGCCCTAGTTGGGCGAACTCCTGAACATTAGACGTCGTGGGTGGATCAGCAGCAGGAAGAGCGCCGGTGGACGGCCGCTGCTCGAGCGGGGAAGTGTATATTTGTTGCACCGGTGGCACGTATTCTTGACGAACATTAAGATGACTGATAGGGCTATATTGACCAATTCTCCAACAGTTGGTGGTAGAGCTACCGGCTTGGTTGGTATCGAGACTCGGCAGGGCTCTTCTTGAGGCATGGCTGTTGCATTCGTAGCCGTACCTAATGTTCAAGTTCGAGTCGGGCTCTTCTAGGCGCCGTGCGGCATGACGCCGTCGTAGCTTCCTGCGGTAACCATTAAGGTGGTTTGCGACTAACCTTCTGGCGAGCCCCGGTTCATTCATGACCTCATGTACGCGTGTTGGACATAATGAGTCATTCCCTATTTGGTGAACCGCATCAAGGAATTTTCTGTGAAGCTCTGGAGACCATATGAACTTCTTTTGGCGACTCAGGATAGCATCCGTGACTCGGCGATCATTCCTCGATTCACTCTCGGCGGGGTCTGGTTGTGCCAGAGGTTGTTGCAGAGGAAGCTGGTTGACTTCGAACTGGTCTGTGGTGATAGTAAGCCCATTGTCAGGGAAATCGTAGTAACGCGCCTCCCCTCTTTCCAAAGATGGTTTGAGGGAGTGGGGTGGCGGACGACCACCTGCGATTCTCATAGAAAACTTATCACGGAACATTTCGCGAGTGTCGATAGAACCACCGCAGTTAAGGCAAGCGGCGTTGATGAGGACTTCCTTACACCACATGTTTTCTACTCGAAGCTTGGCGTATTCTTCTTTTAGAGTTTCGAGCTCTTGACACTTTCCCCGAACCACTGATCTGGCCCGTCTGTTTTGAAACCAGTGCTTGACCCTTAGGGGTTCCATCTTTAATTTCCGGGCTAATTTTCTTCTTCGTCTCGTATTCGGGTAACGGCACTTATTGAAGGCGGCTTCGAGTATCTGGATTTCCTTCTCAGTATAGGGCCGGCGACGTCTTCTTCCACGAGATGAGACATCGCCGCTGCCGTCGTTGTTGTTGCTACTGTCGTCGTCGCCACCACTGTCATCGTCGCTGCCCTGATCCTGAACCTCGTTGCCAGCAGGGTTGGGTAGTATGGTTTCGACATCTGGCTCGATCCCAAAGACTTCGAGGTCTCCCAACTGCACATTACCTAGGACATTTGGGTCAGTCATCTCCAACAAATGACTATGACTGTTAAACATACTGGATCAAGAAAAGGTTTGTTCGTCCTCTTTTATTCACTCAAGGTCTTGTAATCCTCTTCCTATGTTTACTCTCTCTAAACTTTCTTTTGAGTGACTTTGCGTATTCAGGAGTCGCTCTTCGAGCATGGAAGACGATCACCAGGCGAGCGCTCTTCTAGAGATTTTGAGTTTCTCGTCTTGTCGTCTTCCTTCCTTTTCATGGTGGAGAGATCACGGATCGCTTTTCTTTCCTCGATAGCCGAACCTGTCCCCCACTATCTCTCAAAAGACTAAATTACTTCTACCACCCGCTCAGCTTTTCATCATGACAAAGCTATCAACCCTATCGCGGCTCCTTCGATATCTGCGCTCGACTCCCGCTCCATCTCAATAATGGTGAAATAGACAACTCTTTTACAACTTTTCAAACTCGTCAGGCCTGAAATCGCGGATCGAGACATGTCTGATGCTTCACGGGAGGAGCAGCCCCTGCTTTACATTAACTACCCCGGCTCCACAAGCATTATTGCTGTAACTTTTCTCCATTTTTGAGCTACTGTGAAACGAGGAGAAGGTTTGTGCTCTCATTTGCCCAGCTTTCACTTTCATTCATTCCGTCGCACTCGTCTTCCTCTCCATCCTTCCAACAAGAAATGGCTTCGTCTTCTGCTTCTTCCTCTGACTCTTCCCATGCTTGCGTCTTTTCAATCGCAGTCCCGGCCCGATGGGAAAAACTCTATAATCTCTTGGGTCGGGGCTATGCTTACATAGCCGATCATCCGGAGATCGAGGCTGAGATCCGCGTTCTATTTGCGGCCACAGACACTACTTCCATCGAGGGTACTGAGTTGGAGAAGGAGTATAAAACATTCCCAGCCCTCTTTGCAAACTTTCTAGAGGCTTACCGCGTTGCTCACCGGGAAGTTCTCGTGGCTCGTGTCTTGCGAGCCCGCTACGAAGACCGCTGTGACTGCCTGACGTTGACTAACTTCGTGGCTGACAGCCACAACAAGGTTATGGAAACTGCCAACGAGCGGGTCTCGACGATGCTTCGTGAACGTGGAAATTTGGTGGAGCGTTTGGCCTTGTGCTTGATCACTTATGAGCATGATCGTCGTAACATCATGTTGAAGTTTCAGAGCGATTGGCTGGAAGAGCGACTCGATACTGTTACGGCGGATGTATCCCGTGGGAGGGAATTGGTCCGGGACTTGGAACTTGCTGCTGCAGATCACAGGGCCAAGGTTGCTGACCTTAAGAATGAGTGCAAGCGCCTTCTTCTCCAGCTCGCGGATCATGATATACGGAGCGGTGAGTGTAGGCAGGGAATCAACCATATGGAGGGCCAATTGAGCTCCTTCGTGCTGCTGATTAGGGCTCAGTTCGGCTTTACTTTTCCGCCTCGCTAATCTGTATTAATCTGCTTTGAAAGTCTTTCGATTGAGCGAAAGTGAATGAAAGCTCATGTGTGTGTGTTTTAGCTTTTATATGGTCCATTTCTTCGAGCATCCGAACATCTTCAACTTGGGTGAGCTGAACTATAATATCAATAAGTTGAGCAAATATGTCCTGATTTTCTAACTTGCTCATGATCAGATGAAAGAATAGCCTCAGATTCATCCAGGAGAAGATTTCTCTCTATTACCTATTTTTCACCTGCAAATGAAACGACTGAATCAGAAGAAATAATTTGAAAAAGAAAGAATAAACCCCTTTCAATCTTATGCTTGCTCGTGATTAATAAGGACAAAAACTTTTACAAGGGTTTTAATCTTGCGCAAAAGTTTTTTATCAGTATTCTTCGAAGGAAAGCATATTATTGAAAGGAATGTAATTCACGATAATCGCTTTTGATCAATTTCGAGAAGAACGAACTAGTCAAAAGTACAAAGCATAACGACGTGTTTTAAATTTAATTGAAGATACGGCATCCAAATCAAGGCCGTTTTGTAAGAACGAGGGCAATTTGGACATCTATCTCGTCATTAAATTCGAAACAATGCCGATACTCTTGATCGATTATCGTGGATTACCAATGATGTACGACATGCATGAATCAATTCAAGTGTATAATTCCTTCTAGCGAAATTGGGGTTGGATTACCCTATACGACCAAAAAGGTCATGCAAGATTTCCAATTTTGATTTCCTCTAAAGGAATTATAAACTTGACTTGGGAGTATTCGGATGATTAGAGAAAATGCCATCACATTCCCATGACCCGTCAAAAGAAATACAACCAAGCTCCATCTGAATGTATACACCAATAGATCCCTAATACAATCACTCTAAGGGGTGAGATAGAGAAAACCTCGGTAAAAATAAACCCTATACAAGAGGACTAGTAATGAAAAATGAAACAAAGGAATGTGATCCTAACGTTTAAGGATGCCCCAGTTTCGATCTGTGTCTTCAGGATCACTTGCCCCAACTCGTCATCTTCGTTGGATGATACCTCAATAATGTCCACAGTATGCTCCTCGCATATTCGGTGTTCGTCATGGGATATCATCCTCCTCGTCTTCTATCAAGGACGTTTGGGAAAAACACACACATCTATCCTTGAAATGGCATTTAATCTAATCACCAGAATGCAATGAATGAAATGCCTATATTTATATGAACTGTAATAGATTTGAGGGATAGAGAGTCTTACCAACCAAACTCGTCGACTTATGTGCGGTTTTAGGTGTACCAACCGCCCAAAGACATGCGTATGAGACAAGTGATGATGAACTTCTAAAAATCAGAGGGTTTGGTACCTAAGGTCAAGGCTCCCACCTCGAGTTCTAGAAAGAGCCGATTCCATTGCACAACTATCGTTGCATTGGGACTCGATCCATAGTTCGAAGCGAGCGGAATTGAAAAGTAGATTACCCCCGTGTTTTTCCTCACGGAGATTCCATTTTCAATTCATTCTATCATGTTCCTAAAGGCGGCGCCCGGGGTTTTAGGCGCGGTTGTGTGTGTCCACGTGTTGTGATCATCACAATGCAATTCATGCACAACAGTTTATCAATCAGCACTTCAAATCATCCACACAACATACATTCCTACGCCCAACCTGTATAAGACAATGTTAATTACAGACTACACCCCTTATTTCTCCAATCTGCAAAAACATATAACACCTACCATAAGCGGACTTACCTCACCTTCAAGAGCGCCTGCAGGGTTAACAAAAAATCACTCAGCGTTTTAATTACGGCCTAAGTCCACTTGAGGTCTAGAATCATGTTCTAGAGCAAGGTCCCCAGCGGAGTTGCCAGCTGTCGCGACCAGTCCGAAAGGCGGACTCGGCTAATGGATTACCGATCACGGGTCTTGGATCGGCGCAGGCCCTCTCAGGCCTATACCAAATCGCGGCGGGAATGTTTTTCAGAAGGATTCGACGATAAGATTCGATCGCTTTCGACCTCCAGTGTGGTCGTGGTGGCATGTGCAATTTGTGCATGCATTTGGAGTCGCCACCGGTCTTTATTGGAGGGTAGACCGGAAACCTTACTGACCGATTGGGAGAGGTCGATCAGTTCTGCGGAACCAGAGATTTTGGGTTCGGGGACTTGGTTACGTCGGTGTCATTACCAACGCCCTTTCGGTACCTAACGCGAGCTATTTTCCTTGCTAAGAATTCATGCAGGCGCAATTTTAGGTGAGGTAGGCTTGATTCAAGGTTTCATGCAGATTGGAAGACTATTCCTATCAATCACAATCAATTTAAATGAAAGCGCAATCAAGTGTATAAATAAATCACATCAATGCACGTCGATTCACATCATTGGCCTCCTAATATAGCCATAAGGGCTTAGGGAAGGTGTGATTTAAGACTGGGGATACAATGGGAAGATTCGGGGACGATTAGCCCGAAGGGTAAAATCGTCATTTTTTTTGGAAGGTTTGGATTCCTAATTACCCAAAATATTCCATAGCCAGTTGATTGTGGCCATTTCCCATTTTTGAGAATTTTTTAGAATTTCTGGATTTTTCTTCAATTTTTGGAAGACGATTCGCCCGAAGGGCGAAATCGTCATTTTAAGAAGGGTCGGGGTTCAAAACACCCGGAATGAGTCTTGGCCAGTTGTTCGTAGCCATCTCCTATTTTTTTGGATTTTCCTGAATTTTTTAGAATTTTTTTGGAAAACGATTCGCCGAAAGGGCAAAACCGTCATTTCTGGAAAGACCGGGGGTCGAAAGACCCGGAACAGGTCATGGGCAGTTGAATGTGGTCATTTCCTTTTTTCTGGAATTTTTTAGAATTTTTCTGATTTTTTTAGAATTTTTTATGATTTTCTATTTTTTTTATTGATTTTTGAATTTATTATTATTATTATTATTATTAAAAATAATATATATAAAAAGGTTATCCGGACCGGGTCGGACGACCCGGCCCACGACCCAGACCCGTGACCCAGGCCCGGTCCACCTCCTCCACGGCCAAAACGACGCCGTTTCAGGGACTGAGAACGGACGCCCCAGATCGAGCCACGTGGCACCTTTTGGACCGTCGGATTATTTTGACCGTTGACCGCTGCCGTTGACCGTTGACCGTTGATCGTTGACCGTTGACCACCGGCGACTTCGCCGGAGAAGATGATGAATAGTGCTTTTTCCGGCGAAGTCGCCGGAGGACCCCAAAACCGAACCTAGTCTTGATATTTTTCAATGATTCTTGTGCCGTTCGACCCCCCCTCATCTCCCACATTAACATACGATTAAAACATGGCACGAAACAACGTCGGAAGACACCCCAATGGCGCGGCGGCCGAGCCGGCTCCGGCGAAGCATGCAGAAAAATATTTTCTAACGGTAACCTCGATTCTGATCCATCAAAGAGCATCCATGAAGGGCAGGGAGACTCACCTAAAGTCCTTCGATGGTCGGAGATTGTCGGAACTCCTCCGACGAGCTTTCGGCTCCAATGGTAGTCGGCGAAGGTGGCAAGTGGAGGCGGACGAAGATGATGGTGGTCGGAGGAGTGATGGTGGCCGCGCAAAAACAGCGAGCGGAGGAGGAGGAGTCGGGTGGGAGCAGGATTTGGCCTTTGATGATCTCGTCCGAGTATCCCTCCGACAGCATGGTACCGATCATCGTCATGCTCTCCACCTCTCGGTCACCGTTGCTCTTCCTTCTAGACCTCAGCTCGTCTATCATGCCCTGCAAGATCAAATCGGACCTCTTGGCCACGTCCACCATCCTTCGCTCTCTCCCCTTGAAGTCCACCACCTTCCTAAGCGCCGGCAAGAAATCGCTCGGGTCTGTCCCGCTCAGCTCGAATATCTCCTTTATCACCTCCTGGAACTGCCTGGCCACCTCGGAGTCATCCGTGTCGACGGCGGCCCCAAAGTAACGCTTCCCGGAGATCATCCTCATGACGATGTTGAAGGACAGCTCCTAAAGCCTCGACTTCATCTCCACCATTGCGAAACCACCGCCCCCTTCTGCTCCTGCGGCCGCCTCACAGAGGCTCCTCACGAGGAGCCTGACTTCCTCCTGCCGGATGGAGAGGGAGCCGGCGAGGCGGTGCGGGGAAAGGATCTCGAGGGCCGTGAGGCGGCGGAGGTCGCGCCAGTGGGGACCGTAGGGGGCGGAGGCAATGGTGGTGTCGTCGTAGGCCATGATGTCCGCGGCGAGCCTGCGGGGGCGGTTGGCGAGGATGACGTCGTTCCTGGTAAAGCACTCCTCCGCCGCCAATGGGGAGGATGCGACGACTACGGGCCGGGAGCCAAAGGAGAGCGAGAGGACCGGGCCATAGCAATTGGAGAGGGACTGGAGCGTCCGGTGGACCGGCTCTCTTATGAGGAGGAGATGGCCGATGATGGGGAGTGAAGGTGGGCTCGGGGGGAGATTTCTCTTGTTGCTTCTCTGCAACTTGAACAGGAAGAGAACGAAGAGGAAGGAGGATGCTGAGAGAATGTACACCCATGCGTCTTCCATGAACATGATGGAGGCAGAGAGAGAGAGAGAGAGAGAGAGAGAGAGAGAGAGAGAGAGAGAGAGAAAATCATAATAATGATAATAGTAATCATAATAATAAAATAAGACACAAATAACAAAGTAGAATAAATTAATAAAAGTAAAGGTAAAGTAACAAATAAAGTAGAAATAAAATAACAAATAAAATAAAATAAGCAAAGATAAAATGATGATGTCTTCACTCCTTTTTTTTTTAATTATTGCTAATATTTTTGACAAGTTCCATTTTATGGTGATCAAAGAACACCAAAAATCAAACCTGAATTTTATTATTTATGAGGTTAGAAAATAGATAAAATAAAAATAAAAATACCGACTATTTTTATATATCTTTGTGACCTCAAATATTATTTTTCTTGATTTTCTTGATTTTCTTTTTCTTTTTATTTTTTTTTCTTTTTTTTGTATTTTTCGAAAATATATATAAAAAAAATGAAAATTATGAAAATTATTTTTTTGGTCAAAATTTAGGTGTCAACAATGGGCCCCATCATTTTTTGACCCTAGTCAACAAAGGCCCAAAATATTTCGTCATCGAAATTTTTCTACCCTCCTTAAAAAAATTTCGTCATCGAAATTTATACGTACATTAGTCATTAAATAAGTGAGGATATTTGTGTCTCGCTTCCTCCTTGAGCTCCCAAGTGGCCTCCCTCTCCGTATGGTTCTGCCATTGAATCTTCACATAAGGGATCGTACGACGCCGTAACACTTGATCCTTCCTGTCCACAATGCGTAAAGGCTGCTCTTCATATGTTAAGTTTTCCCTTAATCTCAATGGAGTATAATCCAAAATATGCTCAGGGCTCGACACATATTTTCGCAATAAAGATACATGAAACACGTCATGTACTCCAGCTAACGCTGGCGGCAATGCCAACCTATAAGCCATCTCGCCAATTCTCTCTAATATTAAGAACGATCCAACATATCTAGGACTCAGTTTGCCACGTGCGCCAAATCTCATAACGCCCTTCATCGGAGAGACCTTCAAAAAAACATGATCGCCCACATCGAATTCTAACTTACGCCGTTTGAGATCGGCGTAACTTTTCTGACGGCTTTGTGCTATTCTCAAACGCTCTCGGACAAGTCTGACTTTCTCTTCTGATGGCTGTATAAACTCGGGACCAATTAGTCTTTTCTCACCCACATCGTCCCAACTGTTGACACCTGATTTTTAATCATATTTTATTTTAATTTTATTTTTAAAATTAATTAAAAATAACAAAAAAGTCATAAAATTGCAAAATCAACTTTGGAAGCCTTGGCCTAGCCTTAGAAATCAATTTTGAACAAAAAATATTTTTTCGTAATTTTTTTTATATTTTTTCGAATTTATTTAATTATAAAATACTCAAAAAATTAGACAAAATACCATTCGTGGTCAGAAAAATGCACAAAAATAGTCAATAATTTTATTTTAATTTCCTCTTCAAGTTGGTCTGGTTAAATCTCGAAAATTCGACTTGGGTCATTATGTTCCTTCACAAACATAAACCCGAATCGACCATAAAAATTACCTTTGGAGTCATTTAATTTTCAATTTCTGCTCCCAATAAGCCATGACATTTTGATCTAGAACCTTGAAGTGCAATTGGGTCAATTAACCCTTCAATTTGACCAATTTTGACAAAAAATACCTAATTGCACAAATTTCTTTGCAATTTAGGCCCCGATTTCACAAATCTCAAAATTAAATTCTCTACAGGGGCACCCATGAAAATTAAACACCCCTACCCCAAAGTTTTCGTCGTCCCGAACTCATTGGTGGCCTCAATTTAGACTAATTTGATCGTTTAAGTCTCCGATTTGGCGAAAATCAATTTCAGATCCTAAGCAAGATTTGGGGTTTTTATTAAATTCCAACTCAATCGTTCACGAAAATACTCATTTTAGATGGAAAACATGCCAAAGAGTCCGATTTTGACATCTATTTCATGAAAAAGGTCAATCAGAGGCTCAATTGGGCGAAAAATTAAAATCAGGTTCGGACGGCTCGGGCCCGACCCGACCCGGCCCAACCGGGTCTGCAACAACGTTGCAGACCTGGTTCCCTCACGTACAGAGAGGCAAGGGACAAGCAAAAATCGGCAAAGCAGGGATGAGAAATCGGTCGACCAAAGCTAGAGATGGCAGACTCTTTTTCAGGGTGAGGGAGCGCGTGATCGTACCCTCGGCATCCCGCACGACATCGGTGGTATAAGGCTTGGTCGTGAGAGAGAGAGAGAGGGAGAGGAGGTTTTTCGGACACAAAGGATAGAGAGAGATCCGAGGGAGATAGAGAGAATCGAGAGTGAGAACAGGTGGTCCGGCGTCCGTCGAGGTCCCTCCGAACTTCGGAAAGCTCGAGCGATCACCACCGAGGCCTCCACCGTCGCCGGCGACCCTCGGACAGGTCGGTACCATACCCTGTTTTTTATACCCTGTTTTAAGCTACTGTGAGTTTTAGTCGTTTTCATTTCCGGTGAAACCGGCCCAAACGATGTCGTTTTCATACCGACATCATTTTAAGTCCATCTAGCGATGCCTAAGTGTTGGTTGGCTTCGGTTTAGCTCGTGTGGCCCTCGGTCCCCGTTTGAATGTCGGTTTTCTCGTGCATGCCAACCGTTCGACGAAATGTCTGAGTAAAGGTCTGATTTTTTTGGCTCCTGGCCGTGTCCTCCCGATCTTTGTTGGTGTGAGTCTGGCTTTAGAACTCTGTTAGAATAAACTCTAAGCCCGGCTTGCTCTTTATTTTACATCGAAAAGCGACGAGAACCGGACCCGGGGCTTCACCGACCACCATTCTGACCGAGAGTTTGACGGGGGATTTCAAGTGGTCGCCGAGCCCTAAGGGACCTCAGGTAAGCTTCTTGACCCTAATGGGATGCTCTTTGAACGATTGAAGCAAGCTTTGAACGTAAAAAATTTTCCCGCGAAATCGTCGTCGGCGCCGGACCTGTGAGTACCATCCCCGGCCTTTTTCCGACGTGATTTGTGCCATAAAATGTTGCTATGTTGATGTGGACAGTCTAAGGAGTCGAATGGGTTCGAAACCGCGTTGTTTGGGCGGCGTTTTCGCGTCGAGTTTGGCCCTCCGGCGAGGATTCCGGTGGTTTCGCCGGAATTCCCTACCACTGGTCGTCTTCCCCGGCGAGGGAGTTGACCGGTCAACATTGGTTGACCGGTCAACGCCGACATGGCGCGCCACGTAGGCGGCCACGTCAGCAGCCGGGGAAGGCTCCCCCTTAAAAAAAAAAAACTACAAAACCTAGATCGGACGGCCACAGTATTGCCACGTGTCGCGATCTAGAAATTTTTGAAATTAATAATGATTTTTGAATAATAAATGGCCTTTCAGAGAATTAAAAAAAAAAACCCTAAATCGGACGGCTGTGGGCGTGCCACGTGCCGCCATCCGATGTTTTCAAGAAACCATAGATCGGACGATTGTGGGTGTGCCACGTGTCGCGATCTGGCATTTTTAAAATCAAATGGATCCGGCGGCTAGCATAGTGCCACGTGGCAACGCGGAGACCGTCCGATTGGTTTTAATTTTCAAAAATTCGGATAAATTAGAAAATAGTTTTAAAATAATAAAAAAATAGAAAAAATTTCGAAAAAAATCAAAAACAGCGTCGTTTAGACCGGATTTCGACCCGTACGGTCGGGCCGGGTTTGACCCGGTCCGGATTTTTTTTAATAAAACAAAATTCAAAAAAATATATAAAAAATTTGGAAAATTCAATTAACAAAAAATAGAAAAATCATAAAATATTTAAAAAAAAATTGGAAAAAATCAGAAAAATTCTAGAAAATAGGAAATGGCCACAATCAACTGGCCATGACCTATTTTCGGTCTTTCGAACCCCAATATTTTCAAAATGATGATTTTGCCCTTTTGGCAAATCGTCCCCCAAAAATTCCAGAAAAATCCCGAAAAATCCCAAAAAATAGGAAATTGTCACAATCAACTGGCCATGACTTATTTTGGGTCTTTCCAAACCGTAATCTTTCCAAAATGACGATTTTTCCCTTTTGGGAAATCGTCTTCCCAAAAAAATTGAATAAATCTAGAAAAATTTCAGAAAATAGGAAATGGTCACTATCAACTGGCCATGTCCTATTTTGGGTCTTTCGAACCCCAATCCCTTCAAAAATGACGTTTTTCCCTTTAGGCAAATTGTCTCCCAGAAATTGATGGAAAATCCAAGAAATCCAGAAAATGGGAAATGACCACAGCCAATTGGTCAAAACCCATTTTTGGTCTTTCGAATCCCGATCTTTTCAAAAATGACGATTTTGCCCTTTAGGCAAATCGTTTCCCGAGAAATTCCAAAAAATTCAAGAAAAATCTCCAAAATAGGAAATGGCCGCGATCAACTGGTCAGGACCTATTTTATTTAGTTCAACACCCAAACCTCCCAAAAATTGACGATTTCGCCCTTCGAGCAAATCGTCCCCAAATCTTCTCAGCCTACCATTGGTCCTAAATCACACATTCCCTAAGCCCTTGATTTGAACTTATGTGTATTGACGTGGTTCATTTATGCACTTGATTGTCCTTTCCTTATATTGATTGTGATTTGATAGGACTAGTCTTCCAATCTGCATGAAACCCCTGAATCAGACTTACCTCACCCAAAATTGCGCCTGCATGAAATCTTAGTTAGGAAAATCACTCGCGTTAGGTACCGAAAGGGCGTTGGTAATGACACCAAGGTAACCAAGTCCCCGAACCCAAAATCTCTGGTTCCGCAGAACTGATCGATCTCTCCCAATCGATGAGTGAGGTTTCCGGTCCACCTTCCAAGAAGGACCGGGTGGCGACTCCAAATGCATGCACACATAGCACATGCCACCACGACCACACCAAGATCGAATGCGATCGACTCTTATCGTCGAAAAATCCGCGTAAAATTAATTCCTGTGGCGATTTGGTATGGGTGTGGGAGGGCCCGCGTTGAGAAAGCCCGCGATCCACATTTCAGAGTGGGGGCCCGATTCGACAATCCATTAACCCGTTACCGAAAAAGAAAGCTGTCGCGACCTAAAAAATTAGGCTAATGAATTATTAGGTTAATTAGATGGATTAACTAACCTAATACGGACTCTCCCAAGCCCTACCAATTCGCAACTTAGGTTTCACTGAAATGATTTTTTTTATTTTAGGAGCCGCCACTAATCGTTTCTTGGTAGGTCGATTAGAAACCTAAATAAAATAGCGGGAGAACTATTTTATTTCTACGAACCAGAGATAGTGAGTTCGGGGACTTGGTTACATTAATTGATTAATTAAAAATTAATTAATGCCCTTTCGGTACCAATTTCATGACAATGCCTTTTTCTGATTGGTTTATGAAATTTTTTTTGGGTTTTTCTGTTTATTAATTTTTTTTGGATTTTTGAATTAATGAACAAAATTAAACAAAAATGCCCATAATATACCTTAATTTCCGAATTTTCGACAATTCACTCATTTCCGAAGATTCGGATTAGAGTAGAATTTTTAACGCGGCATCCTCGAAAATTCGAGTCAGCCTGCGAGTAGGGGTATAAGACGACAACGTCCCTCTTGCCAGAGGGAAAGAACACGATATCTTATACTTAAATCACATCCACCCCAGTAGATTCTGGGTAGGCGAATGATTTAATTTTCCGAAGGGACTAGGCACGAGGGGAGCATATATTATAGGCATGCTTGTTTAAAAATGTGCAAATATTTTGGAAATTTTCGAGAACCACCTAGAGTGGTCGAAATTTTAAAGGGGATAAGCCCCTATCCACGAGGGATCCATATCTTTTAAATTAAGAAAGATTATCTCTTAAGATATTCGAGGAATTTTAGATGATCTTCAGAAAGGATATCTTAATTCGGGTGAAATCTCATCTTCAATCTCCAGATTTTTAGAAAGTTATCTTTAGAGTTTGGAAAGTTAATCTTTAGATAATTTCCCAGATTTTTAGTGATAACCTACTGAGGTGAAGATTTATCCAGTGTGTCCAAAAGTTCGAAATTGATTTTAGATGAATCTTGAGATAATTAAAATTTCGAATGACATGCATAAGATATCCCATATAAGACTATTTCAGAAGATATGCCAAGAAATAATCAATAAATCAAATCATCACAAAGGCTCACACTATCAACAAACGTGATAAACATGGCGTCATCGATTAGGCTTGAAGTCTCGGATTGCTTAAGTGAACATGCTCCAAATTTAAAAATTAACCAGTTGCGAGCTGTGACATTCGAAGCATACGCAAAATGAGCATAAATTTCATGGGGACATGTTTAACATCTCACAAGGTTCGTTCGAATTTCGGCTCTAGCAAAATTTGCAGCAATCACCATGTTCGAAAATCATTAAACAAATCAGCAATCCATGAATATTCAGTGAACAACCAAGCCTATTCAGAATATTATAGATTTAAAGAAAGTTACCTGGTTTTGCAAAAAAAAAAACTCCAATTGCCGAATTCAAGAGATCAATCTGCGGGTGGGCTTTCGGTTCACGTTGGTATTCGAGCGACGGATGAGCCTCGGCTGAGTTTCGGTATGGCGAGGTAGTGAGGTGCACAGTGACTGGATGGTGGAGCTTGGGACGCCAGGGAGATGAACGGTGGCCCACATTGGGAATCTCCGACTATAGTGATCGATGAATCTTCTCTCTCTCTTCTTTTTTTTTTGCTTTCACTTGACCATCGCTTGGGGCTTTAATTCTTTGTAAAACCCTTGCAAAGCTCCATAATTCATCTGTTTATAAAAAGCACACATAAAGATGAGAAATAGCAAGAAACAGTAGGTGTTTATGTGAGTAATTTAATATTGACAAAGAAAAGATAAAGATCCCCCCAAATATTGGTGTGTCGTTGAGATTCCCCTATCAATGCACGAAGGACCCTCTTGCATGGCCATCTACGAATGGCGTCTTTTTCCTTTCTCTCTCTTCCATGTCTCTTCAAAAATTCTGAACGCATTGGCCTCCAAAGTTGAATTGCTCTCTGATTTCTCTCCTTCCGATTTTTTTTACGCCATCTTCCTCTGAAGATTACCCTCGTATGGCCATATATGACATTTGTATTGGCCTCCCTTGTTACGTGACCTAGATGTGTTTATATAGAAAACGCGTAGGTCAAATCCTGACAATGCGGGCCTAAGCTTTGGCCTTATTTCAATTAATAAACTTTAATTTAAAGGCCTTTTCTTGAATTAAAATTTAGTGGGCTGAATTAAATATGAAAATAAATCCAAGCCCACTTTGAATTTTGACACAACCCCCATGCCTTAGCCAAATTTCTCATGCTATGTCGATTACTTGTCAAATTTTGGGTCCGCTTCCATCGTCAGTCCAATGCAAGATGTAATGCATGAATGCATAAAATAAACTATCCTACATGACAAATGATTTAGTTATTTTTTGTAGGAACTAAAATTTAATTCCTGATTTTATATGCAAAATAAATGATTAAAAGGAAAAGTCAAAATTTAGGTGTCAACAAAAACGGGTCGCGACACCAACAAACTGGTGTCCTGAACTTTCGACCATATAAAGCTTCGAAAGGAGCCATCTTAATGCTAGAATGGTAACTGTTATTATAAGAGAATTTCGCCAAATGTAGGTGCTCATCCCAAGATCCACCAAAGTCAATGGCACATGCTCTTAGCATATCCTCTAAAGTCTGAATGGTTCTCTCTGACTGGCCGTCTGTCTGTGGATGAAAAGCTGTACTAAAGTTTGAGTTTAGTACCCAATGCTCTTTGAAGACTCTTCCAAAAGTTAGACACGAACCATGGATCCCTGTCAGAAACAATGCTCACTGGAACCCCACGAAGCTTCACTATCTCATTAACATACCGTTTCGCCATGTCTTCAAGTGAGAGGCCGAATATATATGATAAGAAGTGAGCGGACTTAGTTAACCGATCGATAATCACCCATATAGCATTCTTACCGCTTGGTGTCCTCGGTAATCCAACGGTGAAATCCATGGCAATATGCTCCCACTTCCATGTAGGTATCTCAAGTGGGTGTAGCTGTCCACCTGGCTTTTGATGTTCAATCTTTACCCAAACAAATTTAACTCCTTTCTGAGTTAAGCGAGTAACTGGACTGGCAATCTTGGAAAATCCCTCCACAAATCGCCTATAGTAGCCTGCTAAGCCAAGAAAGCTTCTGACTTCAGTGACATTGGTGGGGCGTCTCCATTGAACAACCGCTTCGACTTTCTTCGGGTCAACTAAAATACCATCTTTCGAGATTACATGACCCAAAAATTCGATGTGATCAAGCCAGAATTCACACTCACGTAGTTTCACATAAAGCTTCTTTTCGCGCAATGTCTGCAAAACAATCCTCAAATGTTGCTCATGTTCCCCTGGACTTCTTGAATATACCAGAATATCATCAATGAATACTACAATAAATCTATCGAGATATTGCCTAAACACCCTGTTCATCAAGTCCATGAAAGCAACAGGTACGTTCGTTAATCTAAAAGGCATGACAAGAAATTCATAATGGCCATACCTCGTCCTAAAAGCGGTTTTAGATACATCATCGGCTTTAATCTTCAGCTGATGATATCCAGAGCGAAGGTCGATCTTAGAAAATACTTGAGCTCCTTGAAGCTGATCAAATAAGTCGTCAATTCGGGGCAACGGATAATTATTTTTAATCGTCACTTTATTAAGCTCCTGGTAGTCTATGCATAGCCTCATACTACCGTCTTTCTTTTTCACGAACAATACTGGAGCTCCCCAAAGTGAAACACTAGGTCGGATAAATCCCTTATCCAAGAGTTCTTGCAGCTGTGTTTTCAACTCCCTTAATTCAGCCGGTGCCATTCGATACGGTGCTTTAGAAATGGGTGCTGTGCCATGCATCAGATCGATGGAGAATTCGATCTCTCTATCAGGAGGTAAATCGGGTAAGTCTTCAGGAAATACATCTGGAAAATCTCGAACAACGGGAATACTTTCCAGCTTTACCACCTCCTTCTTCGTGTCTTTCACATAAGCCAAATAACCACGACAACCCTTCTTCAAAAGATTTCTCGCTTGCAAAACCGAAATCAACCTTGGAAAGATAATCTTACAACTTCTCGAGAAAGAGAATTCAACTTGATTTGGAAGTCGAAAATTAACTCTTTTCGCATAACAATCGATTGTAACATGATAAGTCGATAACCAATCCATTCCAGAATGACATCAAAATCATGTATATTTAATTCCACAAGATCCACAGGCATCTCGACATAGTCAATCCGAAGCATACATCTCTCATACACACGATTAGCAATCAAGAAATCACCAGTAGGAGTATTCACACGCAATTCACCATCAAGAGACTTAGGCAGCACATCAAGTTTCTTAGCAAATTTCATGGAAACAAAAGAATGCGTAGCGCCAGGATCAAATAAGGCGTAAGCATATCGTGAGGCAATAAAAACATCACCTGCAACAACTACATTAGATGCCGCCGCATCCTCCTATGTCATCGCAAAGACCTTCCCAGCTGTCCTTTGCCTTTGCTGATTTTCCTTTGCCTTGTCAACTGGAGCTGCATTCTTTCGCATAGGACAAGTGTGTGCTAAGTGTCCAGGTCGCCCACATACAAAACAAGATCTGCTATCTGCTGGAGCATTCCTTTGTGTAGGACAATTTTGTCGTATATGCCCAGCCTTTCCACATAAAAAGCAACTCCAGTCTTCCAATAACATTGACCACCATGATATTTTCCACAAATAGTGCAAGGCCCTGTTCAGTGAGATTTTTACCCTTTCTAGTTTGGTGGATGCCTCTTCTCTTTACGCTCACACTTGCATAACTTTCTTGAGAATCAGTGAATTTGGGCTTCTTAGGCTGAGAACCACCTTGTATCTTGCATTCTAAAGTGCCTTGTTCCACCCTCATCGCTCGTTCCAGCACATCTCTGTAGGTTGTGAGTGCAAGAGGCATAAGTGTGAGGTGAATCTCGGGTCGAAGTCCTCTTTGAAAATGCTCAGCCTTATCCTCCTCACTAGCAACAAATTGCTCTGCAAATCTACTCAACTGGTTGAAGCGACCTGCATACTCTAATATAGTAGAATCACCTTGAGATGCATGTACGAAGTCGCTCCTCATCTTCGCCTGGAATAACTTCGGGAAGAATTGAGCATCGAATGCCTCGGCAAAGTCTTTCCAAGAAATGATTGCATCCCTGCCTCCAAGAGCTGGTCTAGTGCCTTCCCACCAATATTCAGCCTCGCCTTCTAAATACTGCGTGGCGAAATCAACTTTCTTCTCTTCAGGAACTTCTTCAACTCTAAAGATTCCCTCTATTTTCTTAATCCAACGTTCAGCCATAAGAGGATCGATTTTCCCATCATAAGTTGGTGGTTTAGCCTTCCTGAATTGGGCAAAGGTGTAACTTCGATCATTGCCAGGTTCGATAACTCCAGATATGTTATTTTGGGTCCTTGGCTGTTGGCTTTGCTCTTGTGTTTCTTGTGAATATGCTCTTGCATCATCTTGTTGTCTTGCAGAAGGCCTGCCTCTAGAACTTCGAGGCACATCTCTGGGATCAAAGTCAATAGCTCTCTTTCCCCTATCTCTGACAAGAGCAACAAGTGGTGGATCCGAATCGGAGCTCATAATTACCTGGAACCACCAATAGAACGTCCCATATCAAAGTCAATAGCTCTCTTTCCCCTATCTCAAAGTCAATAGCTCTCTTTCCCCTATCTCTAACGCGTTAAAATCTATCACACATCTCACAACGTCCCATATCTATACCCAAAAATCATAACTGTCGCGACCTAAAAAAAATTAAGTTTTTTAGGTTAATGGATTATCAGGTTAATTTTAATGATTAACCTAATACGGACTCTCCCAAGCCCTACCAAATCGCAACTTAAATTGATTAGAAAAGATTTAGAATTTGGAGTCGCCACTAATCATTTTTGGTAGGTTGATTAGAAACCTAAGTAAAACAGCGGGAGAACCATTTTACTTCTACGAACCAGAGATTGTGGATTCGGGGACTTGATTACACTAGTTAATTAAAACTAATGCCCTTTCGGTACCTTAATTCCATGAGATGTCCTAAGTTGACGACTTGGATTGAATCAATTTAAAGCTCAGATAAAGTAGAGTTCCTTTTTTTTGGATTTTCTCTTTTTTAAATGCAATGCATGAATGATGTGGATACCATAACATGAAACTACCTAAATGACGGATGATATGCAAAGCATGCAAATTTAAGGTCGAATTGCCTTATATGCAAGAATTAGCTAATTAATTAAAGCATGCGAGATGACATAACATAGAACGAAATGAATGATGACATGGCAAGCTGTGATGCGTAATTATGCAAGCATGTAGTGTGTGAATGAACATAATATGCAAGACATGAATTTGAACTGAATCTATATGAAGTGCAGCATGTGGCTTTCGAAAGAATGGGTGAATGAAGGACTAATGATACTTGAAAATATGAACGACATGGATAAGAACAAGGGAACAAATGAGCAGATTTTTTTGTCTTATCTTTTATATTTTCGGCAATGAAGATGCATGGAGTAAGCTATGACTTAAAGATATGCAATGGAATATTTTGAAAATATGGAATGCGATGGATGATACTCAAAAGCATGATATGCAAGATAGATACAAAATTCGTGAATATGCACGGAATATGCGGAGATATGTTATCCTAATTTGGGTAAGATGTGACAAGATATGCATGAATGTAATCTGGCTTCTTCCATTCAATTTTTTTGAAAATGTGAGATATCATGGGGATTTCATTATCTTGATTTATTTGCTTAAAGTTTTATGGGATAAGGTTTCTAGGAGAACTTATCTTCCTAAAAATTCGATTAGATGGGATTTCTAGGAAACCACATCTTTCTAAATCTTCAGGAAATTTTTAGGGTATATCAAACATCAATCAAGATAGAAATTCATCAACAACATCCACGGCAAGATAGGAAAGAAATCGTCAAGATCACTGCATTATTCCTTTTTCGAATTTTCTAGAAATTTCCGCGTCTTGAATTAAAAAAAAATGGCTTTTTCCGAGATAGCAAATCGGACCTAAACGGTGATAGGTCAGATGGACTAAATCCGAGATTTTTGTCAAAAAATTATGTTTTAAATTCTAGACCAAAAAGTGGTATCTCGAATTTCCGAAAAAAGAGTTTGCACTTCGTTCAATGTCAGCATCCAAAATCATGCAAAAATAATCGCTAGAACATTCAAAGGTTCTTAAGGCATGCAAAAACATGATACTTCGAATGAAGACAACATGCAAATCATGCAAGGACAGTAGTGAAATCATTCAGAAACATGCTTGAATTAATCCTCCAAGGGTAAGAATATTACCTTGATTCGTCAGATGAAACTCGAAGCGATTGAAAGTGGAAAAACCTGCTTATTGACAAGATTGATTTTCCAAATCGAGCTTGGCACTCCTAAGAGCTTCATCAAAGGCGATTTGTGTGCTTTCGTAAGGGCAATTTTGAGCACAAATGCACCTACAATCCAGCACCGAATAGCAAACTTTTTGCACGAAACAACGAAGTAATTATCTCCAAACAGTGAGACAAAAATCTGCACAAAACAGCAAATAAATTGGGCAAAATAGCTTCTGTTTTTGGGATGGATAGCAGTTAGAATGGCAACGAACAGCTTCGAAATCAACTCCGGATTGCAGTAAACTCATATGTTTGTTATTCACAGTGACCGGCTTCCAACGGACTTCAATTAGTCGCAAAAACTGGCCCCAAATATTGCCCGAACAGCCTTGAAATTATGCCCCAATTTGGTGTCGAACAGTGACTGCATAGCAAAAGATTTGTTAGCAACAATTTCTCATGTGAAACCTGCAAAGGAGGACAACCATAGGAAGAGAAAACTTGAGAAAATCAGCCAGCTTTGACTTAAACTCGTTGGACTAGAATCATTGGAATTTGTAGGATCGCTAATCCAAGATAGGACTTCTTGGTAGATGACAACTTCAGGACGTCAGAGGGAATTCGAGCGATATTGCACAGTAAGTTGTGCAAAGGCAATCCGTCAGAACCTTTTGTACTTATTCTCCTCCTCTTCCTTCTGTGCTTGTGGACCTAACTCCAGAATCTGCAAAAGAAAATCAACACTTTCTCTCTTGTCTCCATGGGAAAGAAGCCGGTCCTCTCTCTAGTGCAGCGATTTTTGTCCTCCAGTGCAATAGGTGGGTGCGGTTTGTATGAGAAAAAAACTTTTCTGAGCTAAAAATCTCTGCACATGCGCAAGCTGGAATATTTGTCAAAGAATGCGGCTTTCGGAGCTCGATTGATCGCCAAAGTTTTCTAGGGAGTCTACCACAAAAAAAAAAAGATTAGAGCTTCAAATAATGCCGAGATAGGGGCTGATCAACCTTGGTTTGCTGCTGCACATGGGCGATTTACAGCTGATCGTCGATGCTAAGTTGGTCGGGATTAGCTTGAGCGTTCGCCGAACGGGGCTCGAGTAACCTCGAAGGACGAAGACAAATCTTTTCATGTCTGTTCGTGCATCATGGACTGGAGCATGATTCATCCACAAAGTCAACGTTGGATCAATCTTGGGTGGTGAGTCCTTGGCTGGTCTTCAAGCTTTGGCCAACCAAATTCTCGTTGGTGTTGTCTTGGAGCCTTCGGTGCCCACAGAAGAAGACCAGAAGAAGACCACAACGAAACCTTCTCTTTTTGCGTGAATTCTGAATGTGTTGAGTGCTCTCTAATAAAGATCAAGCCTCCACGATCTCTCTTCTCTAATGGCCGTGTATTATGATTGTGTGGCCTCCCTCCTTTGTCAACCCTAAACACATCTATTTATAGAGACATGTCTAGGGTTATAATTTTTCTGAATTATTGTCCAAGTTTTCTTTTAATAATTCAATATTTTCACTTGGCATTTTAAATTAAGAATTTTCGACCATGATATTTCATTGGGTTTCGCCGAATTCTCCATTATCGCGGGCTTAAATAAGGCTCAATAAGAATAATGGACATTAAATTGAAAGCCTTAAGCAAATATTTCAGCATTCCATTAGCCCATTAAAATTTGGCACACTTCCTCTAGCCATAGGCAAAAATCCGGTTCATGCTTGTTCCAATCGTCCGTCAAATTAAGCTCGGTCGACTCACCTTCGCTTGAATGCCAATGCGTGACAGAAAAATAAATATGCTATGCATGCGATTTTATTTTTGCGAGAATTATAGTTGACTCTCATTTTTTGAATAAATGAATGAATTTCTTAAAACTAAAATTTAGGTGTCAACAATAACATATGCTTTGATACCAACAAATGTCACACCCCAATTCTTCAAGAAAAAGGGCATGACACGGCCGTCCTTTTTAATTAAAGGACGCAGCCTCAAACAAAACCTGATATCAGCATATATATATACCTGATAACAAGGTCACATGTTCACAAAATATCAGAGCTCAACTACTATAACAAAACGATATATATACATATCCTCCATATCTAGCTCAAACTCACCAACAGTATACAACTTATCCAAAAATATAATCCCAAAAGTCCTGCAGCTAACGTACTCTCGATCCTACTTGCGACTCATCGTAGAACCTGAAAAACAAAAGAGATAAAGGAGTGAGCGAACCACAGCTCAGTGAGAAGTACAAACTCTTCTAAGCGGATCGAGAAATTACTATGCATTCATTAAGTAAATCAAATATCAACTCACAGTGACAACAAACTATCAATGGTCTAATCCATTGATTAATCTCATCAAAACAATCTTCGATGGTCTATCCACCGAATAATCTCATACTCGTCATCCACTATGGTCACTTTTAACGCCGTGACAAGGCGACCAAGTTTACCCCTCTTGGCTAGGTCTATCGCCTGTTTCAGCCGGCGATTCGGCTTAATGACGTCTTGACAGTATGCATACTACCCCCACCTCAGTGGGTTCTAAACATAAAGATACGAGCAATAACCACAATATCAACTTCAGAAAAAAAACCACAATCATTCAGTTTCATAAACTGAATCCACAGCCTTCCACAAACATATTTCTCAAATAATCAAAAGGGCAGTAATAGCTCGATCCTGTTCATGCAAGAAATAATGCTTGAAACATATCTTTCATACCTTGTCAAGAAACTAATCAAAAAACACGTACTCATATTTAAATACATGAGTTTTATAAACTGACAACTCACCTTAAAATCCGAATACCAAACTATAGTAGTTTCTCGAGTCGCAAGACTTGAAATCCTAAAAAGAATAATGGAAAACAACATCAAAAGCTGGAAAATTATTACGCTAGCGAACAATTGCACTAAACGACGCATAAACGTCGATAACACGACACTTAAAGACTAAAAAGTTGATGGTCGCACATTGGACAACTCGCACGCCGAACTTCAGAAATTTCGTTTGGGTAAATCGTAAACCCGAATTATGAACCGTCGAAACCATTAGCTCCATAACACCCTTAAGTTTGTTGGCTGCTTTGTTCACCGCTAAAAGACACCAAAATCAGGCCCCATGACACAAAAAACTCCAAAATTCGATTTTTCCAGCTGTTGGGATTTCCTGGATTCATAAACGCAACGGAACGAAACCCTAAACAGAATCCATGTACATATCAAAATCAAAATAGGTTCAAGACGTACCTTTTGAGGTCGGCGACAAACTAATGGTCGGTTGTGTCTGAATTAGCGCCCTAAGTGTTGCGCCTCTACCGATATCCACACACACGAACTGCAATCTCCAACGATCCAAGTGCTAGCTATCAGATCTTGGAGTTCCTCTTGCGATCGCCTTGAACAGAGAACCGTTCTCTATTTTTCTCCTTCGGGATAATTATCAAAATCACAATCTGAGGCGTCTCTGGGTTATTACTCATAACCCTACACTTCACAGTTTGGGCCCCATGACGTAATGGCCTGGGCCCACGACGTCTTCTAAACCGTCCACTCAATCGTGCGTTTAATCGTTATCTCATAACGCGCCCAATCTCGTAAATATTTGTAATAGGAGAATAAATAAACTCTACTTTTTAAGTAGATCAAGGCGCAAAGAAAATATTAAATCAGTTCGCTATTGTGTGCGACCTTGTAGGTTCACTAGACATTAGCAGTGTGCCCAAAACACTTTTGGCCCACAAGTTATAAGTGGTCTCTAGTAAGACATTATAACTACCTAAGTATAGTGAATGTCGATTTTCCGACACAACCTGATCCACAACTAATGTTAGAGTATCAACCTTAATTGGTTCTTAGGGTAGACCACTAACACCAGCCTAGTTTGCGAGAACTTCCTTAACTTTCTCATACGAACCCCAATTAAGGCCATCTTACTGTCCACGCGAAACTTATTCGACGTACTACAAAAGTCCCAAGAGGTTCAACCTCAGCCGGCAACTTAAAATTAAGGAAATCAGCCCTCGAAGTTTACTGTTCACGCGGGCAGATTTGTGCCCTGAAATTGAATTGCTCGCTCCGGGCAAACCACAACACCAAATTACGATCCGTTAAATCCTACGGCTTCATAACATCCCAAAGTTTCATTCCTAAGGAAAAACACAGCCAAACTCCCAACGAATTAAACACAGCGACTCAATTTTGCCCAAAATCTGAATTTGAACCCTAAAATCCACAAATCGCTTCAATCGGAGGAAATATGTATAGATAACTTACCGGACGTCGCTATCCGGTGTCGGGATAGCTTGACGAGGTAACGTGACTTGATCGTGAGGGAAACCCCCTTTCCTTTCTCCTTCCCTTTCTTTTCTCTTTTCCTTTCTTTTCTCTCTTCTTTCCTTTCTTTCTTCTTTTTCCTTGTTTTGTGAAGGAAGTCTCCCGATCCCTTTTATGCTATCTTCTCTCTCTCTCTTTCTTTTTCTTTATTTTATTAATGGGCCCCAACATTTTTTGACCCTAGTTAACAAAGGCCCAAAATATTACACCGACGACGATGGAGAGGATGGTTCAGGCGCTCATGGAAGGCTTTGTTAGTACGACGAGGAAGGCGGTCTCGAGTCTGACGGCGTTCTAGCGGTGGGTAGTTCAGGTGCTCGAGGAAGGCGTCGTTAGTACGACGAGGAAAGTGGCCTCTGTTCTGAAGACGTTCTGGCGGAGCGTGAGCGTTCCTTCCATGGCGGGGGAAATCGCTAAATGGCTGGCCAAACTTGTACTTGAGATTCTTCTATCCAGAGTTTTGAAACGGGTCCACCTTGGTATGCTTTTTTGCCTTGGTTCTTCCTTCTTTTCCCATGCTGTTTTCAGGGTTTCTTCATCATGCATGGCATTTTCGCAACCCACTGATTTTTCGTGTGTTGGGTAGGTGGAAGTGGGTGGATAGCTTTCGTCGCCACTGTTATGCCGGAGATTATCTTCGACTTAGGACCCTGGCCTTGGAAAAAGGATTAAGGGGAAGTGATGATGGTACTGCTTGAGGGGAACTGCAGAATTTTATGTTTTTTTTTTTTTTTTTTTTTTTGGGGGGGGGGGGGGGGGGGGGGGGTGGCTTTGTTTCAGGCTTTGTTGATTTCCTCTCGTGGTGTTCGTACTGAATGTTTATGTTATATGGTCTTTATTTGCTATGCTAAGATAGCCTTGCACAACTCAAGGGCATGTTCACCGTCGAATTTTGATCATGTTAAAGTGAAGAAGTTAGACCGCATCCTAAGAAGGAGCGGATAATTTATTAGCATCTGTAATTATCCAACTTCAACTTCTAGGATCTTAATCTCGCGATACAAGGTATAACCAAATGCATCTATTTCATTCTCTGATACTCATCTAAACAAATTAAATGTGTGATATGATCGCTCGCCACACCCTTCAAACTAGATTCGGAAACCCAATCTATGATTTCAAACGATGGAGAACAATTCCGTAATTGATTCAAGTAGTGGGCGCCCTCATTTTCAGAAACAACGTTCAAATCAATTTTTCATTTCACGCAAAAATTCACGTCCATTAACTCTTTTCAATTTTTCTTCGATCAACCACTGTCCAAATGGAGGTACCTGATTATCAGTGGGAGCTCGCTTGGAACTCGGTCTGAACCGACACATCATCACTTGATCATCTATGCCCTTGTGCTGTGGGCCCATTCGGTGGGACGAAAGTCTGGGCCCAACCAGGATAAAGCCCAGGCCCATGTGGGACTAATTCGAATATTTGACGTTAATTGCGGAAAACATATTGCACACGATGGAATATTTTATCCATTTCCTGCGAGCCGTGGGCGTGGCCATTCCAGACTTTCAATTCCGTTCCTTCGCTTCGCGTCGCGTGCATCGGGCCGCAGTACGTCACTAAAGCGATTTCCAACTTCCAAGAAGACAGACGCTTGACGGTAATCGCGATGTGTTTCCGGATTAATTTCCTGTGATGCGGGCGCTGTGCCGCTGAGTGAGTAAGTCAGTCCCTGAATCCCGCTCACGTCTTTCTTTCAAGCGCATCGTGTTCGTGTCGTCCTCATTTGATTCTTTCTCGTTCGACTCCGCTTCCCTGATGCTTGAATTCGAATCAATGGTGCTTCGGGCGCAGTTCGGTTTCGCCATGGATGAACTTTTTTGGGTTCCTGTTGATGAATAATGAGGATTCAGTTGGTTTCTCCGCTGCCTGTTTGCATTGGTGGGTAGTATTTTAGCGCATTTTGCGTTGAGTGGGATGGTGAAAATGGGGATGACGATGATGATTGTAAAATCTGGGAGGAAAATCAACATTCAGTTCAAGGATGGTGGGTTCCATTGTCATAGGGCGCATTTGTGAACGAAAGAGCTTGGTCCCGCCTCATAACTCGTTGGTTATCAGAGAATCTGTCTGAAGCATTTTTGCCATTCATTCGTTTCGAAGGGTTCTTTTTTAATTCAGTTCTACTAGAAGTTCTTGCTTTTAAAAGCATTGAGCAGGACATCTTTCTTTGTGAAAAAGATTGGTTGAGGACATAGTTGAGCATTTGCGAGCTGAAGAAAGGCGATTTTGGACTTTGGAGTGTATTCACAATGTCTACAAAAACTGCCTCAGTCATACTCGTCGAGTTTACGCAGTATAAGAGAATGCAAGAGTCCAATTGCAGTTCGGCGAATAACTTTTATCTACCTTTCTTATCCTTATACTTAGTGTCTGGTGGAAAGAAAGACTATGGAAACATGAGACAACCTGACATTTGCTGTCGCAATATGCAACACAAAAATTTTCAACCTTTCAAGCTATTTCCATCTCACCTTAATGCTGTTTTGATAGTGGGTTCTCACGAAAGTAAATCATTCTCACTTGCAGGCAGGGATGATCATCAAAGGGTTGTTGAGAAGATATGAAAGATGGAACCCTGTGCATCCAACTTTTGGAGCCTTTTCGGGCATGGGATTTGGTATAGGATGTGGTGTTGGATGGGGTCCTGGTTTTGGACCTGAGGTGGTTGGCTATGTTGGAGCTGGCTGTGGCGTTGGCTTTAGCGTGGGCTTCACTGTGGCTGGCTTTGGCATCGGTCTTCCTGCCAATTACCTCTTTGAAGTTCCGTACAATGGTACAGTTTTCTCAAATTGGAAATGCTGTCTGGCGCATTGGTTAACCTCTAATATTCGGGCATGTAGACTAAAGTGTGTCTGTGGCATGAATGTTAAATGTTGAAGCGTTTCGCTTGTCTTGAACTTCTGATTTTTAATGCTTATTTCTGTGTCAACGGAATGTCCAGAAAATGGTGGTTTTCTAACTTCGGTATCTGATACTTTGTTATTGCTGCCTTTGTATAGTAGTTACGGCAGTTAGAAGTACTGCTTCAGAGTTCGGCCAATTTGGTGGTCTCATTTCAAGGAAAAGCATTGCCGGGGGTGGCTGGAATATTGCACCACACATCTCGGTCTTCCGTACAGAAGCTGGCAGAAAGCTGTATAGCTTCAGGAGAAAACATTTTATTCAACCAACATCCAACTTGTTTGACATGAATTTTCCGTTACAATCTGGGGATGTCTGGAAATGTCTCGGAGCATTTGGCAGTCGACTCGTTCATCCTCGTCAAGGTATGTATAAAAGATGGCATTCTTGTAGCTTATCAAGATCGAGGGTGTGCTCCTTAACTTCAATATCTTGTAGTGTCGCACCTTCGCAAATTCTATTTCAGCCATCTGCAGTTCCATTTCTTTCCTTGGCTTGCAGTGCTATATTTCTCATTCATTTCCTGCATTTCCCATTGACAAGTCTAACTGTGGCAAGTTGTACACAAGAAGTGCTTTTGGTTAAATCATCGATTGCACACATAGACAGCACAGTTCCCTAGCTGTTTTGTTTAAATTGAACTGCATTCGGGTATGGATGTGCAGCTGATGTCGGAAAACAGGGTTGAGAGTTCACCAGTTGACGAAAAGGAACTTGATCTAACTGGCTGCCTTGCATTACGGGAGGCGGGTGGATACTTAAGCAAAATGTAAAGAAACTGATTCCAATACAAGGAATAACTGCTTGGGTTTTTGACATGACGAGACTTGCTAGATGTTAACTACTACTATGCTGTGGACTGATCTAACATTAAACAACTTGACCTTTATCATCCTTTTCACAATTTTTTTAGTTGGTTGGAAGATTACAAAGCGTTCATCTATGTCACCTGCAGGTTCGAAGGATTGATATCATAGAGATCTCCCAGCAGAAAATCATACATACTGCGGAAATGGTTAGCATCTAAAGTGGTGATCTTCTCTCATTTTGTGTTGCAGATCAACGGATCATCTTTTCTTTCCCATTTTATTGGATGGTCCAAACAACTATCTGCTTTTGCCTTCTTGGTTTTGAATTTCTTAGAAAATCAGTATTATTTGATTGGTATAGTCGAAACAAGTATGAGACAAGCTAAATCGAGTAGCACTCGTTTTCCTTTAAGGATCTAATTGTTCCTGTTGCAGCATACGTTATTTCAGTGGCTGAGATGCATATACACTATCCTGGTTGATGATGGATGGGAAAAAAAAATTAATTATCGTCTTCTACTCTATTGTAGGCTCACAGTCACAGAAGATTCATTTTAGTATACTCTGAACCACATGTTGTTAGTGGGTGGCAACTGAAGCGAAGAGCAGCAGCAAGATTGTATGTGTTAGCTAGTGGAATTGCAGAATATTTGGAAGCCAAAGCTTTGGTTGAGCTTTCAAGTATGCACATCCTGGAGATTCAATGGATCGATGGGAGACAAGGAACGGTTGAAGAGGAACGACGACACTAATTGGTAGGTGTCGATAAATTTGAAAGGATGATAAATTCGCCTTGACCTTTATTGCAGGTACTATATTAATGCCATTTATCCAAACCCCCTCTTTGAGGTAGGATAGTAGCTCCAACTAGTAAAGCCAGCCTTAATGAATAATGAACTTTGTGAATCTCTCTCTGTACCAATTGAACTGGTAAGGATTGGGTGAAATCAAAGTTTTTAGGTTGATTTGTGGTCGGCTTCTTCTTGGAAAGGTTATTAACTTTAAACACGTTGCCATCGACAAAGACATGAAGATCTATAATGAGATTGAGCTGAGAATAGTCGGTGCAGCCAGCCTGCATTGTGAAAGCTGCGACATACCGCACGGAAGACGGTAAGCAGTTGTCGATTAAGGGTGGCAAGTGGCATGTTGGGAAAAACACCTTAGACCTAAATACCTGAATTGTTGAGGATCAATTTTCATGCGAGTCGATCCAACTGTTTCCACATAGTTCTTGAGGATTAGGATGGCTCTTCATATTTTTTAACTTCTCCCCCCTCCTTGTCGCCGCAGAGCCTCGGATTGCGCAACCGAGGCGACATCTTCCTACTCCCTAGGATTGAGCAAAACCGATGGGAGTAGATTTCCAAACCCCCAACACCGGAGAGCATGTCATCATCGTACGGCTATTCAGTTTTGAATTCCATCTCATGCCCTTGTGAAAGAAGTCGCATTCGACCATCCCAGCTCTAATAATCCGAGCAATTTGGTGTTAGGCGGACATGGTCAAATTCTCAATGACAACTCGAAGTAACGACTTAGAACCAGCAGGAGACTTCCAATCAGAACTTCTCAAAAAGATTAAGGGTGGGCTTGGTTCAACTTTGAAAATGAGCTTTTGGGAAAATGTAAATACCTTTAGCATATGGGGCATTGGGAAAATGTAAATGGCATTTAGTAAAAAACTCTTTTGAAAAACAGCTTCGAGCTAACTAGTGTTTGGCAAAACAAATTTACAAAAGGACTTTCTACCATATTTATTTAAATAAAAAAAGAAAAAAAATCTAAACCCTAGGGTTACGGTTGGCTCATTGACTACTGTGGGCCGACGCCACAAGGGGTCGAGTGAACCTCGGCAAGGGCCTTGGTATCGCGAGATGCCCAGCGGCCGTTGCCTGGATTCGCGGGATTCCCGACGGACGTCGCTTGGGGTTAGTAGACCCCTGGTGGCCTCGACCACAAATCTGGCTAACCGGCGGCCGTAACTTAGGATTTAGATTTTTTTATTTAAAAATAATATAACAAAAAAAGAGGGGCAAAATTGAAATTTAAAAAAATAAGGATAGTTTGGAAAAAAAAAATCATAGCTCAACATTTGGCATTCAAGGCTAACTTTCATCCAAAAACCTGCGTTTGGTCGTCCGGATTTGGATTGAGATAGGGTAGGATATAGTGGGATTATAAATCCTCTAAATATCCTCCGGATTGTAGAAAATCCATTCACATGTTTGATGCAACTCATGATAGGACTTAATTTTTTTAGAATCTCACTTGTTCAGCGCAATCTCCAACAATATCCAGATTTCACCATCCCTTCCGATATGTCTTCTTCACTGTTTTGCCAGATTCATTCCATCTCCAGATCGCAGTCCTTGCTCAACTTCACCGTGGATCGAAAGGTTTTTTTTTTTTTTTTTTGGATTGAAAGGGGATTTAGATTCTTTGAAAATTAAAAGAATTGATACCGCATGGAAAAGAAGCAAATCTCGCACCGAACCCTGAACATCGATAAGCATGTTACTCGCATGATTAAGTCCTGGAGGAAGCAAGGGGGCATCCGCTTGGGCGGCCGGTGGAACGCAATGCGGATCAAGCCCCGGACCTTCTCCGGCTGCTGGGCAGCAGCACGCTCACGGCTCACCGCCTCATCCACGCTCCGAACAGAGAACATCCCCTCCTTCATGTCCTTATCCTCCAGGCACACCCCCGCAAAGATCAGCACCAGTTTATCCACCCTCTCCCCGAATTGGACCGCCATGCTGTACGCCACGAACCCTCCGTAGCCATCCCCACCACGTTCATCTTCCACACCCATCGCCTCCATTAGAGCAGCCGCGCACTGAGCTTGGAATAGCTCGCTCTGCTCGGGCCTCGTTGTGTAGGAGTCCCCGAAGAAGACGAGTTCAGAGGCGTAGTCGTCGAAGCGGGTGGCGAGCGGGGCGACGAAGTCGTTCCACCGCCACATTGTGTTGTCCTCGATGCCGTGGTGGAGGAGGAGGACGTCAAGCCTCGCCGTCTTGGGCCTCCTGGGGACCCAGCAGTGCATCACCATGCCGTCGCCATGATCGGTGAGGGTGGACATGAGGCCCAACTGCGAGAAGCAGAGGCACCTGTCCCTTGTCGCCGTGAAGCTGAAGCACACGGCCATGGGGAACGAAGCTTAAAGCTCGAAGCTTTTCTCTCCTTTGAATGCGTTGCCTTCTATTTGTTTGTCCCAATTTTCATTTATGTTTTTTTATTTGTTTTCTTAAATTTTTATCCTATCCGGATATATCCCACCCCCTAAATGGGATTTTTTTATCTGAACTATATCCGGATTATATCCAGGCAAATCTGAATTCCGTGTTCCACCAAACAATGGATAGGATGTAAGTTACCTTATGCAGAGTTATATCCAATCTACCAAACACAGCCTTTGAGAATGATTGCTAAACCCCTGTATTTTTCCCAAAAGGCTTTGGGGCTCCAATGGGCTTTGGAAATACTAAACCAAACCCACCATAAGCGACCTTTCCATCACGAATAGTGATCTGTATGCAAAATCTCGACGATATCGTGATTTAACTTTCTATCCATAAACCACAATGGCGCAAAATTGCACATTCGAAATACCATTCATTTATCAGTACGTTACCGATCGGCATGGAACAAAGTCGCCTGTAGCACAAAATCTCCATTCTCGCACAAGGACTAGACAACTTCCCATGTTGTCATTACTGGAAGTTCTAAAACATTTCCAGATACATATACGCAGCATGCATGCAGGTTTATCATCCTTCCATGACCGGAGGACATTAACGCAAAGCAGATATACTCCAGATTTCCCAAGTGCACAAACTAGTAGAGAAGGTCCTCATAGCCCCATACCTTTCGGTACTGTAAGGTCCAGGCGGAATGGTGCTTTATATGACGCCATTACGGTCATTAGACAACGAAACCAAATATGTCAAGATAAGATACAGGTTCATTAATAATACAACAGCACCATCAAAGTGCAACATCGTTAATGCCACAAGATTCCGAAATTTATCAGCTGTTGTACTGGAAGTATGAAATCTCCAGTCCACGCATGACACATGGTTTATTCCAGGACGCTACTTGAGCGCGAAATATAACATCTAAAAGATCGGTACAACATTGTTGATGAAACATCATTGTCGGAGCTGAACAACATTAAAATAAACATCTTATCTGAACCAAGCAGGAGTTGCTGAGATACCATTCAATCATTTTGAGCGCGGCACATTGTCGCAGAAAAAGATCTGGACAGAATGTGAATTCAGTTATGATTATTCTTCTCTACCTCAAACTGCTCATAGAATAGTTAAAAAGATGGAAATGAAAAAGATGGCCAGAAAAAGATATTAAGTAACAAATGAAAGTGGACTTACAAATAGGCAATTATGCATCCCTTCTCGACAAATCTGAGAGATTGCTGCCTGAGTACCCGGATGGATGTGACTGAGCAGAGGAGAAAGAAACCATGTCAGACCTTTGACCATCAAAGAGGAACCTCCTCTCTCTGGTCTCCGACCAGTCATCCAAGAAGAGCTGAACCGGTTGCTGCTCTTGCTTCACTGGACCGGGCAAGCTGAAATCCATGCCAAAGAAATGATGTTGTTTCTGTTGCTTTGACGTCGCATCAGAAGGCAAGCGGCCGAATTCTTGAAGAGGAGAACTGTTCCCTTTTTCTGATAAGAGGTCGGCAGGTGCTTGAGACGCTGCATGATGGGTGTCTAAAAGAGAGTTCATATTTATTGTCCCAGGCGCTCCCATCATGGATTTGTGTGCATCTCCTCCAGGCTTGAGTCCACTTTCAATGTGAAAAAAAAAAAAAAAAGAGTACATGATTACTGGCTTTTAGAAGCAACAGATTGGCATGAAAAGATTAACTGACATCTAAAGGGGCTCGCTATGTGTTCCGTATGAATAAACTTTACAAAATACATGCAAAGAAATGAACTGAAGAGTGATAGTGATCGCATCCGTGACAAAAACAGAATAATGATCAGGCGAAATAATGAAGAAGAATGACACAGAAGAAATTTACACCTAAAATATGAAGAAATAACGAAGAGATCTCATCTAAAATTGGGTCCTTGTCACTTTCTAAGGTGGCAGATAGAAGAACCGCTCAATAGTGATCTGCAATTATATGCAGAAAAAAGGCACGCAATAATCTCCGTGGATTGTGTCATGTTTGTGCCACAGACAGCAGGCTCCACAATCGTGATATGTTTGAATGTCATCTCACTTGATCGGTCTTGTTTTCCAATCATGGTAATAATGTAGCCATACACGTTTATTACTACAGGAGATTTTCTTAGATATATTAACGCAAACAAATGGAAGTACAATAACCCACCAAACCACCTCCATTCTTTAGAGGCCAGAGAGATGGCTATCGTCAGGAGTTGCTATTTTGCAATAGTAAAGCAGAACCATACTCTTGTTTCTTAGCCATTTATTATCTGTATATGGAACTTGGCTAGTGAAATTTTTGGTATGCATTTTGTAACAATGATTTTTTTTTTAACTTATCCAGAAGATAATCCATTTCAGATCTGCTGGGTCATGGCATGCTTCATGGAAAGAAACATAGTAACTCCACTCTTGATACACCCTGATTTATGACAAGCAAGAAGAGAATGGCGGCCGTAATTCCACTTTTTTTTTTTTTATCTACTAAGAAGAATGCCAAGTTTAGTTATCAAAGGATCTAAAAGTTAAGAATCCGAGCATCTGAATTAAGCGATGTTCCCCCTAGCAAACTGAAACCTCAAAAAAGGAAAGATGTGTAGAAAAATTACATGGAATTGCCATGATATTCAACTCCATGCTTAACTATACAGAGAAAGCTTCCAAAGACATTTACACAAATCATTCAAGTCCTGAGACCAGATTTTCCATCCTGCTCTCAATAAAACCCGAGGAAGCTCACAAGAGCTGAAAAGCTCACCTTAAATTACTTTGTTTTGAACATGGAACAGCTTACCTGTACTTGTTCAAATTCCCATACGGTGAAGTCTCCACCTGCAACTGCGACAGGCCACTTCCAAAGCACAAGTTCACAGGATTACAAAGGGACTGTGAAGGCAGGTTCTGCAAGCTTCTGCCACCACTAGAGCTCCCGGTAGCAATGTCTAATGTAGCGGTTGACAGAGTCTGAGAGACAGTTTGTGATTCCACAGGCTTTCTTGAACGGTAGCGGCCACGGTTCATGTGCCGCTCACAGTACTTAGAGTCAGGGTGTGCATCTTTAGAGCACCTCCACTTCTTACCATCTGTCCTTCGACATCTACCTGGTTCAGGGTCTATTTTCTTCCCGTAGAAGGAGTAATAACCATCTGCAACACTGAAAGTTGTAAATAGCATGGCAATTGAGCAGAAAAACAGTCCCAGAAAAGATTGAGCAGGTCATTCAAGCAAAATCGCGTGATGGCGCAAGCTGGAAATGACTGCCTTCACAGTTACTATCTTCTAAACTCTGATTACTTCACTACATGCCCCAAGGTACACACACACACACACCATCTAACTATTAATCACACATCCAGTATGATGGATGTGACAGGAAAATCTTGTTAATAATTTAGGCGAGATAGGGAAAAACTGAAAAATAAAGTTCTGAGCCCCCCCAAAAGGGGCAATCCCCTACACCTACACAAAATTGTCGTGCACACTTAACTTCCAGAGTTAATGGGCTTTTGTTATAAAGCTTAGAACTTTGTGTGTTACCATCTGCTACGACAGTCACATGAACTCATGTACCAATTGAAAGACGTGAAGCTGATTACCAAAAAAGCAAAGTCATGTAAGGAAAAAAAGACATCAGATATGAGGTTTTGTTTTTTGTTTTTTTTTGTTTTGGAGGGGGGGGGTGAGGTTAAGGATCAGATATGAGTTCCTCCTTGCAAATACAAAGGATGAACACCCATTTGGTATTAAATTCAGAAGCACGGTAGAAAATGGAAAGAAATTCTTCCGGTAATTCATGGCCGGATGATCGTGCACCCTACTAAAGCGCGAAAATCAGCATCAAAATTCGCGTTTCACATCCCCACCTTGGAATTGCGGAATGACCCATCATTTGAAATATATATGATCAAACATCAGAACTCACGTATAAAGGTTTGAACATAAGCCAGCATACGATATAAACAGATTAGAAAAACAAAAATGTCAAAAAAAAAAGAGAGGTTAAAACTAGCTTACAGCTGGGGTAATGAAGTAACCTAGCAGACATGGACTCCAAGCTTCGGTGGATGGGGGCGAGGAGATCAGGAGGCACAGTAAGTCCCGCCTTCAGGTACTTGAAGATGAGGGCTTGGTGCTCCAGCTCCTGCCACTGCGCCACCGTGAACGGTGGCCATCCCCCTCCTCCTCCTCCTCCTCCTCCGCCGACAGACGCGTCGCCGCTCATGTCACCACCCTTCAACTCCCCTTTCAGCCTTTCAACTTAGATCTTCCCACTCAGCTCAGCCCTCTTGAAGATTTCAAAAGGCCCTTCTTCTCCTCTGGGTCTCCTCAAGTCACTGTGCAAATCCAAAATGAAGAAAAGGAAAGGAAAAGGAGCAAACTTTAGTGGCACGAGTGACCCATTTAACGTCAACTCATGGTGGGTGAGAGAGAGAGAGAGAGAGAGAGAGAGAGAGAGAGGCGGTGTGTTGCTTACCTTGGAGGTGGAGAGAGACGGTGGAGGGTTTGCTGGCCAGGTTTGGGAATTTGGGAGGACAGTGAGCTTCCATTGTCTTTGAGTTTCTTGTCTTCCTCTTCCTATTTACTTTTTCCCCTTTTTTTCTTTGTCATTACAATTGAATTTGTCTTTTCATCTGGAATTAAAATTAAATGGCAAAAAAGAAAACAAATGGGGCTTTTAATGGGCTTGCCAGCCTCTTCCTCCCGCTCAACGATGAGCTGTACGTTGAGTCAACTTATATTTTAAAGGGATAATACCACAAAAAAACCTCAAACAAGTACATCTGTGATAATTTTACCTCAAATTATTTTTTGACTATAAAAAACCTCAAACTGATATGTCTATGAGATATTTACCCAAAACTGATACAGCTGTGACAAATTTATCATTTTTTACCGTCGAATTCCTGAATTGAATGACATGTGGCAATACCTATATTTGCTAATGGTGCGCCAATTTAAAATTTTTCGTAGTATTAACTTAATTTAACAAAAACTAACAGATGATAAATTTGTCATATGTGTACCATTTTTGGATTTTTTATTTTAAAAAAAATAGTTTGAAGTAAATTTATCATAGTTGTACCAATTTAGGATTTTTGGTGGTCAAAAAAATAGTTTGCGATAAATTTGTCACAGGTGTACCAGTTTGAGATTTTTGGTGGTAAAAAAAATTATGGTAAATTTATCACAAGTGTATTAGTTTGGGATTTTTCATGATATTAACTCTAATTTAAAATAGGGTTAATATCGCGAAAAACCACAAACTGATATACCTGTGACAAATTTACCCCAAACTATTTTTATCACGAAAAATCTCAAACCGGTATACTCGTGACAAATTTATCGCAAACTATTTTTTTTAACCATAAAAATCCTAAACTGATATATTTGTGACAAATTTACCATAAATTAATTTTTTTTATCACGAAAAACTCTAAACTTGTACATCTATGACAAATTTACCCTTCGTTAAATTCGGTTAATACCACGAAAATTTTTAAATTCATACATCTATGACAAACAGAGGATAAAAACCTTAAACTGGTACACCTATAAACTGTTGCGTGCCATTTAACTCAGCAATTTGATGGTTAAATTTAACAAAAATCAACGGAGGATAAATTTATCACAGGTGTATCGGTTGGGATAAGATTTGTCATAAGTGTACCAGTTTAGAGTTTTTTGTGGTTAAAAAAATAATTTAGGTAAATTTATCACATGTGTACCAGTTTGAGATTTTTCGTGGTATTAACCCTAAATTAACATTCCAAGGGAATTTTTGTTCTTGCAATTTTTGTTTTACTTTTTGGTGTTTAGAAGGCGAGCAATTAATAAAAATATCTTTTGATGGATTGAAAATAATAAGATTAAATTAGGGAAAAACAACTTATGCTTTTTCTGGCAAGAAGATTTAGACTCCATTTATTTAGCATAAAATTAATGATTTAAATAAAAATTTTGCTAAAAATAATAGCTTGAATAGTCAATGAGAATATTTTCATTATCAACAATGATTAATATCTAAATATTTTCCTGCACGGTAAGCATATTTTTCCCTCGTTTTCTTAAGCGATACGACCAATATTTTTAGGATTTTTTTTCCCGAATCGTTCATTTTTTGCAAAAATAAAATAAAATAAATCCGCCCTTAATTTGTTTGTAGAACTTCTCTCAAGACATTTGGACAACCATTTCTCATGAATAAATCGAGGATTTAAAATTAAGTCCTTAAATATCACACAACATGGGCTTCTTCCGCAACTATATAAATAAGTAGAGTCTCGCGAGGCGTTCGCATGGAACATTAAGATCTAACTGATAGATTTGAGGATTGAATAAATGGAATGAATAATTACAATTAGGCACAAGGCCAATATAAATATACATACAAAGAATGGCAAGAAAGTAAATACACAAAAAGACCTAACACCCCCTAATATATACAATATATTTAACACTCCCCCTCAAACTCAAGGTGGGTCAACCAACGAGAGTTTGGAAAGAAGAGCAGCAAAGCGTTGTGATGTAAGAGATTTAGTGAATAAGTCAGCAAGCTGGGCTGCAGAAGCCACAAAAGGAAGAGAAATGATATGTGCTTGGAGTTGATGACGCGTAATATGACAATCAATATCAATGTGCTTGGTACGCTCATGAAACACCAAATTTGTAGCAATGTGAATAGCACTCTTGTTGTCACAATGAAGAGGAATGGGAGCAGAGGAGGCAACACCAAGATCAGCAAGAAGACGACGAAGCCAAATAACTCAACCGTAGTGTCAGCCATAGCACGATACTCGGACTCAGTGGAAGAGCGAGACACAACAGGTTGCTTCTTGGCACACCAAGAAATCAGAGAATCACCTAGAAAAATATAAAATCCTGTAATGGACTTGCGGTCAGTAACATCCGAAGCCCAATCAGCATCAGAGTAAGCACGAAGAGCAAGTGAGAAAGTCGATGGAAGAAAAACTAAGCGTATCAGAGTACCACGAAGATATTGCAGAATTCGGGGTACAGCATCATAATGAACTGTACGAGGAGCCGCAACAAATTGACTGACAAGATGAACATCATATGCGATATCAGGACGAGTGGTCGTAAGATAGACAAGACTGCCAACAAGAGTCCGATAGCAAGTGACATCAAACAAAGGCTCACCATCATTCGGACGAAGCTGTAAATGAAGTTCAGCAGGAGTAGCTGCAGTACGAGTATCGGATAACTCAGCACGAGTTAGAATGTCAGAAATGTATTTCTGTTGGGAGAGAAGAATACCACGTCGACTGCGAGCAACCTCAATACCGAGAAAGTAACGTAAGAAACCCAGATCTTTCATAGCAAACTGACGGTGAAGATGTTGTTTAGTATAAGCAGTATGAACAGAGTCATCCCCAGTAATAATCATATTATCTACATAGAGTAGCAGAATAGTACAACCAGCTGAAGATGTATGAATAAACATAGCATGATCATTCTCACTCTGAACAAAGCCAGCTGACTGAACGACGTCTGTAAACTGTTCAAACCAAGCTCGAGGAGCTTGTTTCAGACCATAAATAGCCCGGCGAAGACGACATACCTAGCCGGGTGAATGAGACAGACCTAGAGGTAGTTGCATATAGAGTTCCTCCTGAAGAACCCCATGAAGAAAAGCATTCTTCACATCAAGCTGAAAAAGAGGCCAATTACGAATAGAGGCTACTGCAAGAAGAGTGCGAACAGAAGCCATTTTGGCAACAGGGGCAAAGGTCTCCTCATAATCTATCTCATACTCCTGATCAAAATCACGTGCAACAAGACGCGCTTTATAGCGCTCAATGCTTCCATCAGAATGGTCTTAATTTTATATATCAAACGACAAGATATTAAGGATTTTCCTGGTGGAAGAGGCACAATATCCCACGTACCAGTGAGCTCCAGAGTAGATAATTCATCAGACATAGCATCACGCCATTCAGCATGTTGTACGGCCATACGATAATTTGATGGTTCATGCAAAGTGTGGACAGCAACCATAAATGAACCAAACTCAGCAGACTAACTTGTAGCCGCTACGTACCTAGCTGGAGGATGACGATCTCGCGGAGGATTTTGCCGAGGGGATGGTAGACGAGAATCGTCAAGAGGCGTCGAAGTAGCAGGCAAAGTAAACGAAGGAGGAGGTATAGTAGGAGAAGATGGTGACAGTGGATCTGAAGGAAAAGATATAAGAGGAGAAAGATGAGACGAATCAAGAGGAAAATCCATAAATACAGTTGGAGAAGACTGTGAAGAAGTAGAGGCAGCGGAAAAGAAGGGTAGGTGCTCAAAGAACTAAACACTACGAGAGATACGAATACGTCGTGAAGAAGGATCATAGCATCTATAGCCTTTGTGTTCTGTACTGTAACCTAAGAAAGCACATCGAACTAACTTTGCAGAGAGTTTGGTACGCTCATGGGGTGGAAGAAGCACATAACACGTACAATCAAAAATACAGAGGTGATGATAAGTAGGTAGTTTTGAGAAAAGACGTTGGTGAGGGGTGACTTTGGAGAGGACAATAGAAGGAAGTCGATTTATGAGATAGACAGCAGTAGATAGTGCTTCAGCCCAAAATTCAGTAGGAATCAAATTGGATAACAGGAGAGCACGAGTAGTATCCAAAATATGACGATGTTTTCGTTCAGCAAGACCATTTTGAGCAGGAACACCGGGACAGGACAACTGAGGTAAGGTTCCCTGAGAAGTTAAGAAAGAACGAAAAGCTGCAGAAAGGTACTCCCCAGCAGAATCAAAACGAAAAACTTTAATAGTTTTAGAGAATTGAGTAGATATCATAGTTGTAAAGTTCTTATAGATAGAGAGAAATTCATCACGAGAGCGCATGAAATAAACCCATGTATAACGAGAATAATTATCATTGAACGATACATAATACTTGAATCCACTTTTAGAAATTTGGGGAGCAGGACCCCAAACATCTGAATGTACTAAGTCAAAACAAGAAATGGAAACAGAAGAACTAATAGGAAAATGAGGTGCAGATTGTTTAGCTAAAGAGCAACTAGTACAATGACACATAATAGTAGATGAAACATATCCAAGTGCACCCTGCTGACCCAGAAAAGACAAACGGGAAGCAGATATATGACCTAAGCGCTGGTGCTAACAGTCAAGATCGAAGATGGTAAGAACAGGTTGCGGTGAAGGAAGCTAGAGATGCTGCATCAAATACAATCCGCCATATCTACTACCCATGCTAATCGTCCGGCCACTCGTACGATCCTGTACAACACAAGAATCAACAGTAAATGTCACCATATAACCCATATAAGTAAGTTGCCCAACAGATAAAAGATTCAGGGCTAAGTTCGGTATATGCAACACATTAGGCACATTAAAACTGCCAAGGATAGTAAGTTGGCCTTGCATAGTAATAGTAAGATAGGATCCATCGGCTGTAAAGAACCCTTCTGGATTTTTGAGTGTAGTCTGATGAGTGAGATGATGAGCAGAGGCGGTCATGTGATGAGCAGCCCCAGAGTTAAGAATCCAAGAAGAACTATCACCTGAAGATTGTGCAGCAGCTGCTGTAGCAACAGTGGAGGATACGCTAGAAGAACCAAGATGAAGTTGAGCTAAATGAGAAAGCTGGGCCTCAATATTAGCAAAACGATCATCTGAAGATGAGGATGGAGTGACACGATCTGTAGATGGAGAAGAAACGGGTGCAATTGAACGCAATGGTGCATCATGAAGATCACGCATTTTCTGAAAACATCGATCTTCAGTATGCCCATTTTGCTTACAGAAGTTACAATAAAAACGTGAACCTCGCTGAGAAGAAGCACGCTGGGAACCACGCACAAAACCACGCAGAGAACCACGCTATGAATAGCCACATTGAAAAACACGTTGAGAAGAGCCAGATTGGAGACCACGTTGAGAGGAGCTTGGCCGGAAATCAGACTGTGGAGTGGCCATTACTACAGAGGAATCTAAAGATGAAGGAGCACCAAGAATTCTTCGTCTAGTTTCCTCAGCCTGAAGTTCCTTGACTGAATCAGAAAGAGATGGTGCAGGATAACGATATAGAATCTGACTTCGAACTCCCTCAAATTCTAATGAGAGTTGCATCAAGAATTCATACAGACGATTCTTGTTCTGATCTTCAAATCTAGATGCAGCACAAGCAACACAACCAGCACACGTGGGACATGGTGGACGAGCCAACACATCTAGCTGGGACCAAAGAGACGTCATATAATTATAATATTCATGAATTATTCGTGTACCTTGAGTGGCACAACGAAGTTCCTGCATAAGCTGATAAACACGAACAGAACCTGTTTGTGTAAAAATCTCAGCAATTTGATCCCATAGCTGTTTCGCACCAATAATCTGAGTAAATTGGTGGTGAAGATCAGGACTTAGAGATCCAAATAATATTGCATATGCTTTTCTATCAGCAACATGCCAATCCCTAATTTCAGATTGGCGTTGTGAAATTTGATCAGTCTTAAGTTTAAGATATGCAGTATCGGACAAGGGTGCAGGACAAGAACGAGTACCATCCACATGTTCATACAAATCACGATAAACAAGAGCAGCCATCATTGAGGGTTTCCAAATAACATAATTAGAGCCATCCAACTTAACATCAATGCGATCAATCCGATCATTATCAGCCATAATTTTAAGATCAATAAAACAAACGAAAGTAGAGTGGAGGAAGCAAAACCGGAGGCCAATCGCAAGAACAAAATTGTACTCCAAGATAGGACCGAATCTGAATGCTTGGGACCGATTGACGAAATTTTTCACGAGCAACGGCTTCGGGAACAAAATCCGCGTCACAATACCCAATAAAACTCCGGTCCGCGAAATACCAGCACAGGAACAAAAGAACGAAATACCCAGTAAAACTCCGAATCACAGCGTGGGACAGAAAATGGTTTGCCGCACAGAAGACGAAATCCAAACCCGTTGGACGAACACGCTCGCGGGAAGTCGATTCAAATCCGATGGATGAACACAATCGTGCAACTGAAATTCTTTGACCCACTAATAGTCGAAATCCAAGATTACCCACTGACAAGAAATCGAAGTTGCAGGGCGAAGTCGCCGAAATCCAAAAATCCACTGAGATGCACCAAAAGAAGTTGCAGGTCGAAGTTGCAAGGCGAAGTTGCAAGAATTCCTGATGCACATGTGCACTGAGATGCACGAAAGTGGTTTGCACTGAGATGCGCAAAAAAAGAACACCCCAAATCTCCAATTGCCGAAGAACACCCCAAATCTCCACTGATAATCAAAAAAGTCGGCAGCAGGGTGAAAATCTAATTGCCAAAGAACACCCACTGACAATCAAATTGCCAAAATCCAATTGCACCCCAAATCTCCACTGAGAAGACGAGGATTGCCGAAGAACACCCACTGAATCAAATTTCCACTAGAAGACGAACGTCGGCACAAAATTTGCGAACGTCCCAAATTTCCTTAAATTGAACGTCGGCACAAAGAAAACCTTGCGAAATCCAATTCGAGCACGAACGAGCACGAACGTCGCATATGAGGGAAGAGCGAGAAACCCTAGCTCTGATACCACGATAAATTTGAGAATTGAATAAATGGAATGAATAATTACAATTAGGCACAAGGCCAATATAAATATACATATAAAGAAAGGCAAGAAAATAAATACACAAAAAGACCTAACACCCTATAGTATATACAATAGATCTAACATATATCTAACACTAACGTCTGGGAAGTGTGAGATCCCATCTCACATTGAATCCTATTCAATGGTGGTAAGTATAGATTTTTTTGGCCATTTATTAAATTGGTCTTCTTATTTTTACTTTATGGCACTCAAGTCAACTAGGTCCTCCGATCTTTATGTTATGCAATAAAATCCTTTTTCAAACTTTCTTGATTCGTGCAATTGCGTGTGCTCAGCTTTGTTTAGCCGTCTCGTTGTAGCTATTATTGTCAAATGTGACTTTAAATGTTTTCTCGTTTCTATTTGTTTTATGCTCATTTGGTGCCAATGAACATCATATATCATATTACGTTACACAAACAACGCCGTGTCATTTCTTGAATCGACATTTAGTTAAAGCGGTTGACCGAATGATTTGGTTGAACTAGTCGACAAAGTTTATTGTACCAAAAATATTTAGAGGGTCAAGTCGTATAAATATGAAAATAAAATAAAAGTCGGGAGATCGAGTCGCTCATGCGTCGAAACTCAATAGAGGAAATCCGTGCTTAACCTATAAGAATAATATGATTTAACAAAATGGAAAACTAGCTAGCAAAGAAGAAGAATATGTGTGAAATCCCCACCCCAGACAAACTCCCAAGTCGTGCTGATTATCAGACAATTTTACCAGACCGGCCTTGCAGGCCTGTTTATAGCCAAAAAAAAAATTGTTTTTCTTAGGAACATCCCAAAGAAAAGGAATAAATAAATAAATTAAGACTAGCAATAATACAACAGAAATTAGAAAGAAAAAGAAAAAGAAAAAGAAATATAGAGAGTGGGGAAATGAAAGGAGCAACACAAACAATCATAAGAAGCTCCGAAAGTCAAAATCCTTTTTTCAGTCTCGTAATTACGCTAAGAAGTCACCACCTGAAGAACAAAATACAAGGCACAGCTCTCTCTCTCTCTCTCTCTCTCTCCCCCCTTTGAGCAGACGCAGAGAGGGAAGCCATGAGCCTCTTCGGGCTGGGAAGGTCAGTGACCTGTCATCTCGGATTCGATCTCAATTTCGTGTCTTTGCTCAAGGCTCTCCGTGAATTCTTACTTTTGCTGCGATTCGCGAATTGGAAAGACCGCGTCCTTCCGTGGGAGACTCTGGCTATCGAGCCGTTCTGATCGGATCCGTTCCGCTTTCCGCTTGCTTAGCGCTAGTCTCGAACCGATGGAATCGGGTGTTTCCTTGGTCCTTTTGGCAGTAATCGGCGGAATCTAGGTTCTTGATTCGCGAGAACACGTAACTTTCGCCATGTCCCGTCAGCCCCCGCGTCGCGAACGGGATCGAACTGGGTCGAGCTGTGCAGGTGCGCATGCGTGTGTGTAGCGTTTGGAGGTAGTCTTGTTGTTGCCGGTTGGTTGAGTTGGGGTGCTCGCGGCTTGAGGATGTTACGACTGTGCAGTGAACGATGAGATAAGTGGGTTATCTCAGTTGGATCAGTCATTTTTAGTGAACGTGCATGGTCAATGGGCTGACGAGGGTAGATTGTTTTGTTGATAGCTCTGTATTTTTCTGTAGATCTTTCGACATCATATCATCCAGAATGAATTCTCTTCAGTGGCTGCATGACATTTTTGTCAATTCTGAAAAACGGTGGCATCGTGTCCCTCCATTTAGGAACGTCACAATTGCAAAGGAGCGGATGTAATGCTAATGAGCGTTCATTCTTGATTCACCTTTTTTTTTTCAGTGAATTTAGTAAACTTCTTTTGGTTTGGATGGAGTAAGAGCCTTGCCTTCTAGGTAGTGTCCAGTATGACTAAGTATTCCTTCTTCATATGATCGTTCAAGGGATGTGTTTTCCCGAGTAGTGTCTTGCTTCTTGTTTGTTATGCGAATTCCTTATCTTCTCTGCCTTGTTTCCCTCCTTCTAGCGCTATTTGCCTGACCAACAAATTCTTTCCTTGCAAAATGGCTCTCCTTAGATACCTCTTGGAGGTCCTTTTTTTTTCCACTTTAAAGTACTAAATGGAACAAGTTTTACTAAGCATTCCTTCTCATATGATCATTTCAACTAGATATTTTCCAGGGTAATGTGTTGTTTCTTGTTTGTGATGTGAATTCCTTATCTTCTCTTGTCATTATTTTCTCCTTCTAGTACCATTGACCCGGCAATTGTTTACATGCAAATGGCTCAAACTTTGGATGCTTTTTGGACGTCCTTTGTTTTCTGCTTTACAAACATAAAATACCACATGGTGTTCAGCTTGCTTGAGTTATTAGGACCTGTTGGAATTGAAAAGCATCAAATTGTTGTCAACAGGGAATTGTTAAAACCACACAATAGGAGTACTTGAACCCTTTTAATTTGTATGTACACGATATTACAACAAGCATTTATTACATTACTACTTTTTACGAGATTATTAAGACTGGACGTGATTGGAGGATTTCAAAAGTTGTGATGTTGATGATCTAGCCAGTAAGTTCGATATGATTGGACAGTCTCAATCTATAGTCCTCTAGCGATATCTTTTAGATTATAGCTAAGTGTAATCTCTTGTTACCTTCCAAATAAATTGTCGACAGTTTCCTACCTTATAACCTTAAAAAATTTCCAGTAGCAAGAGCAGCTTATTTTCTCTACATTTAAGTCAGTTACTTTTACTTAATCTCTGTCTAACATGAGCTTGATTTTGCAGTTGATCATTTTTTCTTTACAGTTCGTATATAGATTGACCGGGATCTCAATAATCGACAAATAAAAGTGGAGAAGTTCGTGAAAAAAAAAAACGGTCTTATCATTGGTTCTCTTTGTTTGCACATGCCGAACTCATCCTAGAGGAAGTAATTTACAAGTTGAACTTTTCATCGAATCATGTTGTTGAGATTTATAGGTGACAATGACAAAAGAATAAAGATTAATCCTATACAAATGGAAGATATTTCAAGTCCCATACATGTCAACTTTACCATAGTGCACAGTAACTATGATATCGCCAATTGATTAAACAATACCACCACTTTTGCACTGTACTCTACATCTTGAGGAGGCCTTCGTAGGCAATGGAGAATGGAGACTTTGGATGGCTAGGAATTTCTCAGAATCTTTTCTATATTTGCTCCTGTCAAATAGTTCAGATGCATGATTGTGTTTACAATTTCTTTCTATGTCTGTTCACTTGGAGTTGACCAGACATCAAATTCTGGAGAGGATGTTAAAAGTACCATTAATGCAGGCTTTTATCTGTATTGCATCCTCTTTCTAGATTATAGTCCACACAGCACTGAACGTAGATAAGACTTGTCACCCTAATTTTTAGGCATTTGCCACCCTAATTTTCATCTCCTCCCAATCCCAAAGATAGCATTAGTATTTACAGTAGATAAGTACTTATTTTGTTTGCAATCATTAGGATGGTTGAAAACATATGTGATGTGATTGAATCTGCCCACGTTATAGTGGGTTCAGGAAAGGGCACGATAAGAGATAGAATATATGGATCTCCATAAAGCATGAGAAATGATGAAATGGAATATAGTCCATGACTCCATTTGGTGACTCTAGTGTGTGGGATAATGCTTAGTTGAGGATATTGCGGCAAGTTAGCTTTTGATTAACGATGTTAGGGCTCTAGTCAAAATATTGGACTCAAAGATAAGATTCCTTAGATTATTTTAGTATCATAGTTGTGTCTGAAACATTCTGAATCCATCAGATTTCGACAATCGATAAATCTATGGGGGTCTTTCTTACTTAACACATCTGAACCTCAAAAGTGCCGGTGTAGTCATTTCTGAAACAACCGTAGGATGTTAGGCCATGTTTTTCCGTTTGTTTTGGATTATTGTTTTACACTTAAACTGTGGTTCTTGGGATATTTGCTCTAATAGGCCTTATCGAATTATCAAGCGTCTTGTAACTGCTGACATAGTGAAATAATTGTTTGAAGGACATGTTATTATATATTTTTATGAAATTGGACTTTGAAAAGAGTTTTCTTATGTAAGGCTTTGATAGAGATAAGGTTTTACACGTGTCCAACATTAAATGTGTTAACCTTAGCAGAGCGAAGGGAAATTATTAATAAGAGGCTGTCAGGAAAAGGATTATCTTTTTTTCCATGAATGATTCTAGTGCTTGGATTAGATAGACTCCGGCACCTCTAAGTGGTGAAAGGGAGGTTTTGGAAGTAAATTTACTAGGGTATTAAGGTGAAGTGTTAGAAAGATGGGCCGAGTGTCAAGTTTGCGCGATAAGCGTGATTAGTTTCCATATACTACTTTTTTCGTTACCCCTAATTGGGCCTCATTTTTACATGTCATTTCTGTACTGTAGAAATCATTGTTTATTCTTTTTCTGGTTTTCCCTTCAAATACTTCCTCTATACCTAGAGTACTTTGTACTTTAAAATCGATTTGTGCCTTGCTAACGTATTAATGCTTCACAGAAATCAAAGAACATTCCGGCCTAAAAAGAGTGCGCCCTCAGGGAGTAAGGTTGGTTCCATTTGTTTACCCATCCTTCTGGTCATTTCTCAGCTGATAACTGCCCCTCTTTTCCCAATTTCGTTGCGACTCTTATAATTTCTGTCTTCGCTTTGAGGAGCGTCTGCAAAAATTTTAAAAGCATATTTTTGCATATTACTCCATTTATGTGCTTGTGACAAGGTCACGATTCTTGTTTCTCTATGGTTTTTTGAGTGACACTTGTCAAGTATGTATCCAGTCCTTGTTAGATGAGGTGCCAAACGTCTAGTAAACGGATGTATTTAATATCAACTAAGAAGGATACATGACTAGCACATGCATTATAAATGTGCAACTCATTTAGTACTGCTGGACTTTCTCTTTTGGGCAATTTGTGAATTTTTTCTTGTAGTTTCAAATGGCGCTCTTTGATTGTGTTTGTAGTTAAAAATGGTTTTTCTTGCTGCAATTGATGATCTTACCTACAATCCTATGGCTTAACATTTTTTAGCCCTAGAGATCGATGTGCTAAAAGAGATTTTTTAGCATGGAAATAAGTTGAGGAATGTGTGAATCCTTACACTCAAAAGGACTGAATAGTAGGATGCGTTTGTCTCAGAGAAAGTGTCTTCTCCGAATTAGTTGTATGGACTTTCACCCGTTTGGTTCACCGGAAAATGACTAGGTCATGAACAAAATCAGGAAAATGAATTCCCTAATCAGAAGAGGTGAAAGCACTTTTTGGAATTGGTTCTCTTTAAGATTTTTATTACTTTAATATCTTAATGTTACATTTTAATATTACTTTCTTTTTTCTTTCTTTCTTTTTTCTTTCCTCTCTCACCGCTACTGGCAGGCAGTGGCCACCAGCGAGCCATGGGCTCGTTGGTGGCTGCCGCAGCTGGTGGCAGTGGAGGAAGAAAGGAGAAGAACAAGAATGAAAATAAAAAAATGAAAAAGTATTAAATAAAAAATAAAAAAATAATCTAAAAATTCAAATTTCTTTTTTGCCTCAGATAAAATTATGAAATTGAAATCATTTTTCAAATGAAATCCAAACATCGGAAAATGATTTCGGTAACATATCACCAAACTAAGAAAAACAAGTCGTAACAAGCACACCCGTAGAGGAGATAAGGATGTATGACTGCTTTTGTTGAAGCTTTCAGAGAAATGATTGCTAATGTGGTATTTCATGAGTTTCTCGTTCATCACAACTTAGACTGTGGAAATTGAATTATAGCAGCTTATCTATTTTCCAACAAAGAATGTCAATTGTCATTTTACTAGTTTAGCTTTAAGAGAAATGATTACTAATAGGGTATTTCACGAGTTTCTCATTCATCACAACTTAGAATATGAAAAATGAATTGTAGCAGCTTATCTGTTTTCCAATGAAGGTGGTCTGGTGTCCTAGTTTAGTTGATGGACAAGGCATTTTGGACCAGAACTGACGTGTAAGACTGATAATACAGAGTGACCATTGATACCTTCTCTTTCTGGCTTCTCTGGTGTGTGTAAATAAACAGCTGTGGTTGCTCTGCAATCTCTCATCTGATTCATTTTTTTTTTTTGCACAATGCAGGGGGCACAACTTAGGAAGCATATTGATGCCACTCTTGGGAGTGGAAACCTGAGGGAGGCAGTGAGACTTCCTCCTGGAGAAGATCTGAATGAGTGGCTTGCTGTCAACAGTGTGTTTCTTTTCTAATCTAATTTTGCTCTCTCTTCACATGCGCATGTGCCTATGTCCGTGTGGGGGCACACATATTTGTGCACTTGCACTAGGATTCATGCACCTGAACTTCTCAACAATTAATTTTCTCCGATCTGAGCTAAATGAGCTGGTTGTGTGTTTCAATTTCAGCTGTGGATTTCTTCAACCAGGTGAATCTGCTCTATGGTACCCTAACAGAGTTTTGTACTCCTGAAAACTGTCCTACTATGACTGCAGGACCCAAGTAAGTTACCGTAAATGGTCTTTTCTTGCTTTATCTGCATTTGTTCAGCTGTGAAAAACATTACAAGGCTAGCAGCTCTGGTTCGCCTCAGCAAGTCATGATTCTTAACCATATTCTGACAAATTCGGAAAAATCCTTGTTTCGTATTTCTCATTATCTGTCTATTGTGTGGATGTGTTAAGAGTTTGAGCATCATGTGTTAGTGGTTTTAGGGGACTCAGGAAAATTTTGTTAATTTGTTATTTTGCCATTATTTTTAGTTTAAGACTTTGCAGATGAAGCCAGGCTTATATTGATAAGCATTTTCACAGGTACGAGTATAGGTGGGCTGATGGTGTACAAATCAAGAAGCCAATCGAGGTTTCAGCTCCAAAATATGTTGAATATCTGATGGATTGGATTGAATCACAGCTAGATGATGAATCCATTTTTCCTCAGAAGCTCGGTAATTCTTATCCTCACAGTTTCCCCTCAGTTTTAATTGGTTCTTACAGAAGTTGGAAATGTTGCAGTTTAAAGGAAAAGAACTTTTTTGATGTCTCTCACATATTATTCACTTTGCTTTCTTCTTCATAATTCTTCATAGGTGCCCCATTTCCTCCTAACTTCAAGGAGGTGGTGAAGACAATTTTCAAGCGGTTGTTCCGTGTTTATGCCCACATATATCATTCGCATTTTCAAAAAATCGTTAGCCTTAAGGAGGAGGCCCACCTTAACACATGCTTCAAACATTTTATCTTATTCACCTGTGTAAGTTCCTTTCCCATATAGAATACTGCTCATTTCTGTGGCATCATAAAGAATTTGGTTTGGATGTCTCTACATGGTGTCCATATACTCCATAGCCCAGCCAAATCTGATTCGCATCTCTGATTGTGGGACTTTGCATTTTAGGATAAAATAACTAGTTGAAATGGGGAAGGTACAGTTTAGGTATGCTGGGAGCATAGGGAAAGTACTACCAGCATAGGACAAAGGAGTAAGGAAACGAAAAACTAAATAAAGAACGAGACAGCACTAGGCACTGGATAACTTTGGAACCGATTGCTCGATGACAGCATTGAGCATCCATCTTGGGTTTACAGGGATTTAGGCATTAGCTGATACATCCTTTCTTTATATGATGTCAAACTCTTGTAGAAAGTTAGTTTCCATCGTAGAATGTCTACTTTAATGGGCCCTCTGTTCTCCTCGTTGCATGCTAATGCCACATTGAATTTGTAAACTAAATAAGGACTAGAAAAGTCTAGAGAAAATGGCTTAATAAAGGAACCTTGTTGAAAATTTTGGTAGTAGATTATTTTCATTCATGAAAATCTATCGTTTCCGTATGTGGAGCCCTGCTGTATCCTGGACTTCAAGATTCTTACAATGTTTGGTTAGAAGACATAGACGTGTAAATATGTGGTTTAGAGAATTAGGTTTATCCGTTTATGTGATCTAGTATCGCTCTCTTCTCCTAAGGAGTGACAAGTTCGACTGCCGTGAGTTATTCTTTTACGGTTTACTCTATATGTGATACATTAGGAATAGCTTGTAATTGATAGTCGCATGTTAGTCGAACACCTCATCAAATGCTTGTGGTCTAATTGACACAATGGAGGAGAAGAGTAATATATTGACCGTTACAATTGTGATTTTGTTGATCGTGGGTGTCTATGTAAGTGGGAAATTGGGTCCATAGGAAACAGTACTTATTAAGCAGTGAAACAGTTAGCTGTGATCCCCTTCAACGGGAGATTCCATATGAACTTTTTGGTGCTTTATATTTTGCTTGCTTATCTATTTGCTTTTTACTATTTCGGCTTATGCAAAATCTACGCAGTTTGCCCCTAGCCCTCTATTTGCTTTTTTCATAACCCGAGGATCATATTAGGTGAGCATTGGTATTACTAGATTTTGGGAAAGGGACCTGCCATTTTCTTTCCATCTGATCTTGGAGACTTGTGAGCTAGGGTTTCCATGTGCCTGCATGGACTATGAGATGGGGTTTCATGATTGTTTAACTGCTTGAATACCGAATAATAAATATGGTCTTCTGTGATGGTGCTTCCTTGAGGAAGTGAAACTCATTTGGCTCTGAATTTATGGTGAAAATAAGTCCATAGTTCAGCTGCACAGCATCCTGTCGAATAGTTAACATGTATTGTGATGCAAAACAGCGGAAAGTATCCTGAAGATAATGGTACTTGTGCAGGAATTTGGGCTGATCGACAAGAAGGAGCTGGCTCCACTTCAAGAGCTGATAGAGTCCATAATTGTTCCATATTGAATACAGTCTGCCGCCCATTGACAAAGTAGAACTAGGCTTTAGATGAATAAGAACAAACTGCTGCTTGGCTCTTGATATTTACTGCAAGTGCTGTGTTTTGTGTTATTAGTTAATTACCGTCATGGGTTGTCTGCTGTAAGTTGTGCCCAGTTAAAATTGTGGAACTCCAGCGACTTTTAATCTCTAACAGAGCATCACCTTCTGATGTAGATGTTCTGAGAACAATCTAAACGTTGGGGCTCTTAAGGGAACCAACAAAGCAAATGGAAATGTGAAGATGCTCTGTATTTTGTATTGATCCTGAGCTGCCTAAAAGAAGTTACAGAACTCCTTATTTGTGATTTATTGATTATGTCGGACGTCTGCCGTGTCAGATGTTGTAATTCTATGGTAAGATTGTGCGGCCAGGAGATAGGTGCATAAGTTGCATTTCTCAGAGTTGCTTCCGGCAATGCTCTAGTCAAGGAAACAGCAAATCCTGCCTCCAGCACTTAGCCCTATTAGAAAAGTTCTGTTTTAGCTATAGATCAGAACTTGGTATAATGACTTGATACAACTCCGAATTTCTTTCACCAAATTGCCAGTTCTTCAAACATTGAGTTTTTCTGGAGTTTGCATATTAATATATGACTACTTGATTAATGCTTAATCTCTTCATTCAGCTCTTGCAAACGGCGCTACTTAAGAAAGGGCTTATTGTGGTGGCATGCGGGGACATGAATCGTGAGGATTGGGTAGAGGTTTGTTTGCCCAACAGGCTCGGAGTGCCAGAGTTGTTAAAACTTTCTCGAGTTTGATGCTCTGTTTAAAAAAAAAGAAAATAATAACTAAAAATTCGAAAAAATTTGAATGGATATTAAAAGCCGTCGATGTCGATACTGGCCACGCTACAATGGTTGGAGTCAATGTCAGCGATTTCCGGTCAATATTGCTCGAGTGGACTGAGTTGAGACAAATGCAAAAGGTTTATGTTTCAATTAGCCTTAAAAAAAGATTTAAAATTAAATTGACACAATTGCAATAGCTTTATAATTTTTTTTGGTAATTTTCCCTAAATAGAGTTCAATAGGGAGAGCGTTCGCACATGCGGCATGAGTTTCAAGCTTAACATGCGAATGAACAAAAATTGGCAGTTGTCACTTGTCATCGTTATTTCTGCACTTTATCCTTCTAACCCATTTCATTTTTGTCGCCTCAATCCGGCAGTGATACGTTGATGTGGGCTCATGCTCATGGCAATCCCGCCGGGAATGCAAGCACAACGACCCTCGGAATCACTACATAATTCTGAAAATGTTTTCTGTAAACAATTAAGGCCTCCTTCGTATACGTTCCGCGACATTAAATGGATAGTTCGAGCAAATAATTCCAAGAAAATTTACCAACTTCAACAAAACAAAAAATAAAATAAAATAATAGATAATAAATTCTACTATTCTCTCGTAGTTTGTCTATATGGAAACGCAATTTCGATCAATATACAACACAAAATCTGCCGGAGCCATCCCAAATGCCCCCTTATTCCTCTGACGCACTACAAATGAATAAACTAGAAAAAGTTGAAAAAGGCTACGGAATTTGCACCATGTGTGCTCTCTGTCTATTCCTCTTGAGATACATGCAAGCTCCTAAGCTCGGAATGCCCAAAATGTCTAGCCGCAAAGCCGTAACAACCAACCACCAAAGCCAGCACGCCTAGGACGAGGCTGAAGAGCTGGAAGTTGGCAAGATACTCACCACGAGCCCCACTTTCCAACGAGCTGCACACGATGTCGCTGCCCTTGAGCTGGCAACCGTCGGGCATCGAGGGTCCGTATAGGGTGAAGGCCGTCTGGTAGAACCAGAGTCCTTGCAATGTTATGGCCATGCCGCTGCAGAGATCGACGGGGAAACTGGTCGGTAGGAGGGCCCCGGCAATGGTGGAAGCGACGCAAAGTCCTATAAGCAGGACAAGGAGGAGGTGATAATAACCCTCCAGGCCTTTGTGCGTTGTGGAGTGGAAGTAGAATAGGAGGTACTCCGCGCAGAATGCCGTGGCGGCAATCAAGCACAGTGCTCCCTCTGGTAAAGGAAAGAAGCTGCAATTCCAGAAAGATGGACAACAGCAAAAGTTAAAAGTTCTGGGTTGCTCAGCAAAAAAAATGTGGGAGCTAATGCATCCAAAACTCAAAAGAGTCTGTTAACTATAACACTCAAAGCAGAGGAACAGTGTTGGTCACGTGTACGTATGCTGATGCAATAGTACTACTAGCGATGCTTCTGAAGTTTCTGCAGCACCACAATACAGCAAACTCACTGGTAAGCTTCAGGAGTAATCCTCTAGCAATCGACAACTAACCAGCTAAAGGCATCTGAAGATTTACTCTTAAGTTACGAGTCCACATCGAGTAAACAACAAGCCTTGAACTCGCCATACACTAATGGTACTCATAGGTAATCCCAACCCAAAAAGTTTCTTTTTTTTTTCCCTTAAAAATAAATTCTTAAGATGTAGAATCATATGATTAGACCAAAGGAATAATTTACTAAGGATACTCAAAGTAGACCCTTGTCCCCAAATGGATAGGTCAAGTGGCATTGCTGCGCCAATATCAGGTTTCTAAAATGATCAAGCTGTGTTAGACAGAAAAATGCTGCAAAGCTGGATTATTTCGGCACGAAAGAGGGAAACGTATACCTCTTATGCTATTAAATTTGTGCAGACGCTTGCTCTAAATATTCTATTGTCAACTCCTGCATAGTAACAATCTGATGATTCCTGAGTGAAAGAGGATGCATCATAAAACGATTCCATGAAGAAAGTGCAAAAGATACTTCCAGCATTTTCACAGCGATCTGGATTGTGCAATGTTGACAAATTTTGACAAATTTTCAGCCAAAGCGTACCCAGGAAAAAAAAAAAAATAAGAAGGGAAAAAAATAAAAAACTTCATTATGAAGCCTCCCTTTAGAAGCCAAGCAATTGCCATGAAGGTGAATTGCAACTACAATTCTATATCATCCCTGACGAGCACTTGCCATTCGTTGGTTATTAGGAGCATCCTGTAAATGTCAGAGGGCTTGAAGCTTGGAACTTGGAATTAGAATGTTGAGTGAAAGAAACCCACAGAGGATAATCTCAAGGAGGTAGTGTCATCTTTCTTCTTCATAAGCTACAGGTGAGAAGGGAAAAAAGGGTCACCCCAGCCGAGTGGACCAACTCTTGGCCTAAACGATGAAGTGATGTTCATAGAGGACTAAAGTCATCAGCTACACCAGGAGTAGTTTGTAAATGTAAAAGGTTCATTCTAAAAGACCATTAATTCTCATAGAGACACTGATTAATGCCCTAAAATTAAAAACACTAACCTCTCGGCTCAGACTGAGAGCAAGAGCATTAAAAGGCTTTGGTTTTTGCCTACTCAAATCAAACAGATCATCATTCGATCGGAACTGTTCTCACTACTCTAATCTTTCTAACTCCTGAACTAAGACTTTAAAACAAAATAGAGGAAAAGGCGAGATATCTTGTCTGGTTAATGGAAACATATGGACTCACTCTGTGAACTCCGTCAATTACAGTAATGCCTCTCTTAAATACCATACATAAACTTGTCCAGGCAATGCAGTGAACTTTATGACCTTACTCCTTTATGCAACTGAAACTTCTTAAATCATCATACAGCCCGAAAGGAGATTAACACACTCTATCCAAAGTTAAAAAAAAATAAGTGAATACACTCTATCCACAGTAGTGATGCAAAAGTACCCAAAGAAGGCAAAACTCTACAGCGATCAGCACGTAGAAAGCATAAAGATGAAAAGAGCATACCATGCATATGATGGAAAGAAAAAATCACCATGTCTTAAAATTCCTGCTTACACTCATTCAATTTTCAAAATTGATACTCTCCACCAGATTGAGAACATCAGCAGACTCGAGTTTTATTATTCAGGCAAAGAAATGTCCATCAAGAATTAGTTTCCTTCTTCTCCCTCGGTTCCTTTAAGTAGAGTAATAAATGACATACTAAAAAAATCAAATTGTGTATTTCAGACAACCACACGTCTGTTATTTAGATGTCCCTCCAGGACAGATGATGAGCATTGTACCGCATTGACCAAAACTGGCTCTAAACTGTTACCCAGTTACAAATTGTGTGGACTCGGCAGTGCTCACATTTGTTCAGCACTAAGGCATCAACAGAAACCACTTGATAGTTCCATATCAGAAAGGCTTCTAAAAAGTTCTACTGTGCGTATGACACCACCACCCAGAACAAACATAAAGAGAGAACGAAAGCATAAAAGACCTGTTGAGAGTAATGGGCCAGGAACCAACCTGGTCTTCTCTGAGAGCAGAGCTACGAGCCCAAAGATGAAGAACATGAGGAGCATTCCCGAATGCTCAAAATCGTTCATGTGTGCTGGGTTCAAGATTCCATTAACAAACAACTTGAGGTGGGGAGAATAGAGAAGCTCAATACACAAATCAATGAAAGCACCGACTGTAATGACATATAGCTCCAAGTGCTTCAGCCTCCCCTCGAATCCAGGCACCGGGTTCCACACCCGGACCCGGAAGGCCTTTGGGTTTGACACGTGCCTGAACACACAACTCCACACATGCCACAAACCGACCACAAGAAAGAGAGTCCCCGGAAGAGCATGACCCTTGAAAGAACCCATAACTTCCCGTTATCGACAAACACAAACTATCTACCTCCTTGTTTATCTGAGTTGAATCTGCGATGAGCAATCAAGGAAGCCTCCTATAATGTCGACAGCCCTCCAAATGGATGACACCTCGGTGAAGGATAGAAGCAGTTTCTTCAAATTCTTTCCTGCTGAATCAACTGGAGGCTTCTGGGTCAAAAGCAAGATATTCAAAGAAAACGTGTTATCTCCTGTAGCAGTTGTCAATGGTTTTGACTTTTTTGGCTTCTTTGTGAAAATGAAGCTAAACCTAACGGGCAAAGCAAGAAAATAACTCTGTTTCATGCAATGGTTGCATCAAGATGGACCTTATTCTTCACCCAGAAATGATGACAAACAAAATAGAACTAATTCTAACTGTAACCCGCCGGAGTTCTTCAATCGTGCGACTACAATAACTACCACTAGTGCTAACACTGGAAATCAACTAAGGATCCAAACTGCAAATTGCAATTCTGAATCTCTGTCTCTGTACTGATATTTCGCCAAAAAAGGAAAGGAAAAAAAAAAAAAAAGAGAGGAGAGAGGCAAGAACACCAAAGAGAAAACAATGGGCTGTTACAAAGTCCAATTGCTCAACCACGACCAGAATTTTTTAGCAAAAGAAAAACGGGTACTTTCCAACCCGCACCTTTAAGTCAATTCGTTCTTTTTTCTTTATCGCTCTTCTTCGTTTAAACGCAGAAACTTGCACCTAAAACCTTTGACCCGGAGAGATTAGGAGGACTCAAGTTACTGATCCATACCCATTTAATGTTCTTCTTCGACAAATCTGAGCGAAGAATAACAGGAAGACGACATTATCTCATCTTTCTTGCATTTTTTTTTCCCCTGAGGGCGGTGAGCACAAAGCAGAGTGCGAGTCAACGACGCATATGTTCCTGAGATATCTTTGGCGTTGACGGGGTATTGCATAGAGCAGAGGGTGAAAAGAAAGAAAGAGAGAGGAAGCCAAGAGAGATTATACATGGCCCAGTGAGAAGGAACGTACTTGCAGTTACAGAGAGACGTGATTGGAGTAGTTGGAGTTGTCGAAGCGCCGTTCGTTTTCCTCCTCAAAAGAAAGCCTTTGATCGTCTCATGATTACGACCCGAAAAGCCCGGCCATCATCACCTCCGAATCACAAGAGCCGGCAAAAACGAATCGCAGAGAACAAAAAGAAGAAAAAGGAAGAAGCTTCAGAGAGAGAGAGAGAGAGAGAGAGTATAATAATGGCGGCACTGGTGGTGGGGGACCTGGTGGTGGTGGTGGGGATCTAGTCCGTTCCGAACGAGGAAAAGGAAGAAAAAAGAAAGATAGGCATGGATTTTTGCTTATTTTTTCATGTGCCTTTTTTTTTCTTTATTTTTCTTTTTCTTTTCGTCAAAATTATTCATGAAAAAGAACATAATTTTTTTTAGGAAAATTTCAAAAAATGTCTCAAGTCTTCTCATTTTCTCAAATTAGGGTCTCAAATGAATCTTGTTTCAAATAAGGGCCTGAAGTGCTTTCATTTTTTTTTTCAAATAAGGATATGAAGTAAATATTATTTCAAATAAGGGCTTGAAGTGGCTATAAAATCTAAAAAAAAAAGGGCTTGATTTTAATGGCATTTCGATCTTCTTCCTTATTTGATTTTCTTTCTTTTTTTAGTAAAATTTTCTATTTTAGAAATTAACAAAAAAATAAAAAAAAATGTGTAGAGGCGCCCACCTTTGGCCACTGCCCCACCGCTTGAGTGGGGGGAGGGGCGAAAGTTGGTAGGGTTGCCGACGCATCGACGAGGGCCTGGGCAAGGGCCGACGACCCCCGTCCTAGTCAAGGCGAGGTCTAGTGACCTCCGCCCTGACTTGGGCTGGCCCTCACCAAAAAGGTAAAGGATTCAGCCCTCTCCCGGATCTGGACGAGGGCTGGCGACCCCTACCTAGGTCGAGGCGGCGACTCTCGCCCTGGTGACCCTCGCCCCAACCTGGGCGGGGGTCACCGGCCCTCGCCTATCGCCCACACTGCCCCCGACAACCTCCCCTCGGCGGTGGGCAGGTCAACTCAAAGGTAGAAACCGCCTGAAGGGTCAACTCAAAGGTAGAAACCGCCTGAAGGGTCAAATCAAAGGTAGATACCGCCTGAAGGGTCAACTCAAGGTAGAAACCGCCTGAAGGGTCAAATCAAAGGTAGAAACCGCCTGAATGGTCAAATCAAAGGTAGAAACCGCCTGAAGGGTCAACCCATGGTAGAAACCGCCTAAAGGGTCAAATAAGGTAGAAACCGCCTGAAGGGTCAAACTCAAGGTAGAAACCGCCTAAAGGGTCAAACAAAGGTAGAAACCGCCTAAAGGGTCAAACTAAGGTAGATACCGCCTGAAGGGTCAAACTAAGGTAGATACCGCCTGAAGGGTCAAACTATGGTAGAAACCGCCATAAGGGTCAACTCATTGGTAAATATTGCCATAAGCATCGACACAAAGGTCTGATCCACCATACGGATCAAAATCCTTGGCAAATCTCAAAGTGTGGGATGCGCCTTCCTTAGGTTCCTACCAGTTAGGAATCCCATAATGGTATGACCTACCATACAGGTCAGAGCTTAATCTCCCTAGGATATTCTGAATGACAAGTCCTAGGTATCTGCTTGAAAGTTGTCGCAACCGGCAGCATCTGACAGGTGAGCTTCAGGTAAGCCTCTCTCACTCCGGCCCATGTTCAAATTGTTAAAGCAAACCGGGGATTAATTTGAGCTTTCATCAAAGGGCCTTAAGCGATTCAATGTCGTAGCATTTCTTCTCTCATTTTCTCAGTTGAGTCGGTTAGAAATCAGGTGCCACCTTATCTTTGAGAGAAACCTCTAACGAGATTCCTCTCAAAGAGGGGCAGCTGTTGACACCTGATTTTTGACCATTTATTATTGTGATTTTTATTCTTTAAAATTAATTAAAAATATCAAAAAGGTCATAAAATCACAAAATCAACTTTGGAAGCCTTGGCCTAGCCTCGGGGACCAATTTTGAACAAAAAATAGTTTTTGGTATTTTATAATATTTCTCGAATTTATTTAATTATAAAAATACCCAAAACATCAGAAAAATACCATTCGTGGTCAGAAAAATACTCAAAAATATTCAATAATTTTTTTTTTAATTTCCTCTTCAAGTGTGTCACTTTAAATCTCAAAAATTCGGCTCGGGTCACTATGTTCCTTCACAAACATAAACCCGAACCGAGCAAAAAAATTCCTTTTCGAGTCTTTTAATTTTCAATTCTCACTTTCTGTAAGCTATCACATTGGATTCTAAAGTCTTGAAGTGCAATTAGGTCAATTTGCCCTCTAATTTGATCAATTTTAAACAAAAGGGCTTAATTGCATAAAAATCTTTCAATTTAGTCCCCGGTTTCACAATTTCTGAAATTAAATCTCATACGGGCATACCCATTGAAATTAAATACCTCTATCCTATAGTTTTCATCATGGTGAATCCATTGGTGACCTCAATTTAAACTAATTCGTTCATTTGGGCCCTCGATTAAGCAAAAATCAATTTCGGATCCTAAGGGTAATTTGGGGTTTTCATTGAATTTCGATCAATTGATTCACGAAAATACCCATATTTGATAGAAAACATGTCAAGGAGTCCGATTTTGATGTCAATTTCACGAAAAGAGGTCGATTCGGGGCTGAATAGGGCGAAGAGAGTCGAACCGGGCTGGTCGGGTCAGACCCGACCCGACCCGGTCCGAACCGGGTCTGCAACTCAGTTGCAGACCCGCGCGAGACAGCATGAAAAATAAAAAAATGCAGGTGTGGCCTTCCTCGGCTTTTAAAAGGACTCTCTTTCGGCGATGGCGCGGTTGGCAAAAAGAAGGTTCCATTAAAGAAATAAGGGCCATCAAAGAGCGGGGGGCGAAGAAAAGGGGTGGTCGGCCAACAAAAAAAAGGGACAGAGAGAGGAGGGAAAAAGAAAAAAATTTGGGCGCACCGGCGACCGAATAGGCGAAAACCTTCCAAGCTCGCGTCACCTTCGGCGAAGCAAAAACGAAGTCGGCGAACCATTCCCCGAGCTCGGAGACGTCACGAGGAAGCCCCCATGCTCATCAGTCTCGCCGGGGACCGCCGAAAAGGGAGGATATACGCTTGAGCTCTTCCTCGGCCTTTAATGGCATCTCGAGTTCCACTGTCTGGTTTTGCGATTTATTGATCTAGAATCGATCCTTGTTCATCACTAATCATTTTCTATTTTGGCCGCAGGTTATTTCATGGCTAAAAAAGGCGATAAGTCGATCCCAACTCCCTCCGTTCGGTCATGAGCTCGGGAGCTCGTTTCGGTCCAAACCGAACCTCACCGGTGATCGGGTAAGTATTCTCGACCCCCATAGATGCTTCCTGATAGCACAGATCAGCCATGTTACGTGTAGAATGGCTAAGGCGACCTCTCGCCGGAAAATAGGACTCGGCCGGAGTTGCAGGTGGGCCAAGTGTGATTCTGCTGTGTCGCGTTTGACATATGTGGTAGATCTCGTCGCGTAGGTTCGAATGCCGTTGATTTCGAGCGATTTGGACGTCGGAGGGTCGAGATATCGCCCTCCGACGAGGCGCCGGCGAGGGGACGCCGGCGCCGGTCGTCTTCCCCGATGAGGCGTTGACCGGTCAACGATTGTTGACCTGGTCAACGCCACGTGGCACTGACGTGGCAGCCACGTGGCGGCCACGTCAGCGCGCAGTATTAACAGAAAATAAAAAATGAAAAAGTAAAAAAAATAATCCAACGGTCTAGGATGTGCTACGTGGCTCGATCTGAGGCGTCCATTTTCAATCCGTGAAACGGCGCCGTTTTGTCATGGAGGGGGCGGACCGGGCTTGGGTCGCGGGTCCGGGTCGTGGGCCGGGTCTGACCCGGCCCGGAAAATATTTTCAAATAAAATAATAATAATAAACCAAAAAAATCAATAAAAAATAGAAAATCATAAAAAAATTCAAAAAAATTCGGAAAATTCAGAAAAATTCTAAAAAAATTCCAGAAAATAGGAAATGGCCACATTCAACTGGTCATGACCTGTCCCGGGTCTTTCGACCCCCCGATCTTTCCAATAATGACGGTTTTGCCCTTCCGGCAAACCGTCTTCCAAAAAACATTCTAAAAAATCCAGGAAAATCCAAAAAAATAGGAAATGGCCACAGTCAATTGGCCAAGGCTCATCCCGGGTGTTTTGAACCCGATCATTCTTAAAAATGACGATTTCGCCCTTTGGGCGAATCGTCTTCCAAAAATTGACGATTTTGCCCTCCGGACTAAATCGCCTCCAAATCTTCCCATTTTACCTCGGTCCTAAATCACGCCTTCCCTAAGCCCTTATGGCTATACTAGGAGGCCATCTGATGTGAATTGACGTGCATTGATGTGATTTATTTATGCACTTGATTGCGCTTTCATTTAAATTGATTGTGATTGATAGGAATAGTCTTTCAATCTGCATGAAACCCTGAATTAAACCTACCTCACCCGAACTTGTGCATGCATGAACTCTTAGCTAGGAACATCACTCGCGTTAGGTACCGAAAGGGCGTTGGTAATGACACCAGCATAACCAAGTCCTCGAACCCAAAATCTCTGGTTCCGCAGAACTGATCGATCTCTCCTAATCGGTCAGTAAGATTTCCGGTCTACCCTCCAAGAAAGACCGGGTGGCGACTCCAAATGCATACACAATTTGCACATGCCACCACGACCAAATTGAAGGTCGAAAGCGATCGACTCTTATCGTCGAATCTTTTAAAAAAATACTCCCGCCGCGATTTGGTACGGGCCTGGGAGGGCTCGCGCCGATCCAAGACCCGCGATCGGTAATCCATTAGCCGCGTCCGCTTCCGGACGGGTCGCGACAACGATCCTGTCAAGCGAAGGTCCAGCGCGGTGTTGTCATGAAGTTCCATGCTCGTCCAATAATCCTAAACAGATTTTCATATTCTGGTCAAGCAAGAAGCGATATTCACAGTACTTTTCATTGAGAACTTCATTGATCGAACGTGTCCCGCAATTTTTGGATGCGGTTCGAATTTGGGAAGGCAATAGCGCAATCTAGGTATATTTTCAATTTGATTGCATGTCCTGATTGCTTGAATTGCATATCTTTAACAACTGCAATGCGAGATTGAGAAATCTGACTGCGTTAATTGAGATAATTTCTTTTTTAAGTTTAGAAAATAAAAATTCTAAATATTCTTACAATGTCTCTTGCTCAGATCGGAAAGATTATGATTCAAGTGAATATTTTGGAATTTCGTGATAATCTTGTGATAGTTTGAAATTTTTCTGAAGATACTCAAAGATATCCAAAATACTGCACAATGTAATCGATTAGGAAAATTTCCTAATCCGCAACCGCACACATGGAAATAAATATGTCTATCAGGCTTTAGATGGAATTATTTTCTTAGCGGGCGTTTCGAATTTGAGGGTCGATCTGTCAGGCTTCAGATTGAACCTTGATTCGAAATAAATGGCGGTAATTATCTCTTTCATTAAAAGATTCGCAACTTGAATTTAAATTCATTCATAAAACATAAAATAACAAAAATCAGAAAAAACAAATAAAAATCATTCATGTCTCATGTTTAATTTTCATATCAGAAAATAAAAAGATGTAGCAAGATATGGTTTCTTAAAAATCACGTCTTATCAGTTTTTGTTAGATAGATAGGATTTTCTAGAAATCCTATCTCATTGATCACATTTAATAAACAAAATCTTTTGAATCCATTCCAACTTTTAAAACATATAGACATAGGGTGAAAAGATTTTCTTAAAAAATTGGGAATTAATGCAAATTAAATCCGAAAACTTTAAGTTAATCTTGAACCAATTCATTCTCATTTTTCATTAATTTCTAATTCCGAAAATACAAAAGAAAATCATAAAAAGAAAACACAAAAAATTGCACCTTTGAACTTCAAGTCAGAATTTATCACAATTGCCAAATTGAGCACTTTTCATGAAATTGGTACCGAAATGTCATTAATTAAAAAATTAATGTAACCAAGTCCCGAACTTAAAATATCTGGTTCGTAGAAATAAAATAGTTTTCTCCAACTATTTTATTTAGGTTTCTAATCAACCTACCATGAAATGATTAGTGGTGACTCCAAAAGTTAAAATATTTTTCTAGATAATCATTTGAACCATAAGTCACGATTTGGTAGAACTTGGGAGAGTTCGAGCTAAGTTAATTAATCTAATTAATTAATTTGGTAATCCATTAACCAAAAATTGGAATAAATCGATTTTTAGGTCGCGACAGCTTGGCGACTCCGCTGGGGACCACTTGAATTTTTTGAAATTTAGGGAGGACTTAGGCCAGATAATTTCATGAAAAAGTCACTCGGTTTGGCAATCGTGGTTGAATTTTAACTCTAGGTGTTAAATGGTTTTGCAGGAGAGAGTTATAAGGGGAGAAGTCTATGGCTAACCCTTTGTTTTGCAGGTTTTGGTGAATTGGAATTGTGATTCAATTTTTTTGAACTATTGAAGCGTTGTTTGCATTTTAATGTTGTGCATGTATTTACAGTATTTGCACTACGCCACACACAACCCGCGACCAGACCTAGGTCACCCCAATAGTTTTAAGATGGTATTTAGATGGTTCTTTAATCTTGGCGGTAAGGCTTCGCTAAAGGTTATCCCATCTGGATCCCGAAAGTTTTTCCAAAAAATGGCTCAAGGGTCGTTCTCATGCATGTGAGGCTATGATGCATAAGCGTTGCCCTTGTCGACCGAACCAAGCCGAAGTGATTGGACTCGACTAGTCATGACTATTGTACGCGAGGCTGTGACTAGACATGATGATTGTGCGCGAGGCTGCGACATGTCGTTTCGTCCATTACTTCATTTCGCCAAGCCATTAGGTAGATAGACTAAGGTTATCCCACAACCCATGTGCATGTCTATATGATTGACATTTTATTTTTCAAGGTAAAGTAAGTTCTCTAACTTTATCTTGATTTTTATTTTTTTTTGGTCGATCCATATTAGGTGTCAATCAAATTTTGAACTTAACATCATGGTCTTTTTAAAAAAAAAAAATGGTGCTCCATTTTCAAAAAAGATGAATGAAGAAAAAATCCCTTTTGGAAATTTTGTTGACAAAAAAAAATTGTCATATCTTTCATTAATGCTGGGTAGAAGACTTTTCATGATAAATTCATCCTTGGAAATTCATTGTGATAAAATAAGAAAATCCTTCGGAAATTTTTTCAAATGCCAAAAGGATTTTATCACATTCTTTTCAAGGTTATTAATGCGCAAGGAATGTTTTCCAAAATCACATCATATTTCACAAGGAAGGTTTGTCCACTTTTTGCATAAAAGAGGGAAAATGAAATCAGATCAATCAAGCAGTCATGGATCGACTCATCTTCAGTCACATGTTCATTGGTCCCCTATCTTTTGTAGGTCATTATGGATCTTAATTTGTATAAGGTCCAAATCAGCCATTCAATTTGACGTCGATGTCAAGCGCTCCACATCTACTAATGTCCATGACGACCCGTACGCGGCTTCACATGTGAAGCAGAAAATCTGGATAACTCTATGACATCAACTCAAGATTAACACAAGATTGACAGAAGCATTTTTCTACTTCATTTGGCTATCTTCTGATTGTAGATTACTTGAGAACCTTTAATGGAAAAGGAAGTAATTCAGGGGCAAGATACACTTAGCGCGAGCTGGGGCATCTTCGACTTTCAAGCGATTGGGGCATCTGCATCAGTCAATTCATATTCCAGTCCATTGACCATTCGAGCTGGACCTATAGCTTCGCCCTTGATCATTCCATGTCAGTCAAAGAAAGATGGGGCAATACCAAAGCCACCCGATCTCAAAGGGAGTATCACTTGCCCTCGGCTCATCATTTCTAAGAATAACCTTCTATTTTCCTTCTTGCATGTGTCAAGATAGGAGACATATTTTTGATTGCTACCACTAAAGCAAATCGACAATCAGGAGCTTCTCAAAATTTTGCTCATTTCTTCTTGTAGAAATCCTATTCATGCACACTTTTCAATGCAGGATCATATATGGGAACAAATGGTTATTTGCTAAAGCTCGAAATTGAGTTCCCATCACTGGCTGTATATGAGTCAATATCATATTCCAGCAAAACTATAAGCATCCAGCACGCCCTTCTTGATTGAAAATGGGGCAAACCGATATCCTTTATTGGGGAAAAAGAGTATGTTTATGCAAGTTCAATGGGTAATACATAGTTTCCCATTCCTCAAGATTTCTTTCGCATATGAATGTACTTGCATGGTCTATGCATGTCTATATTTGATCTGCACTCATTTTATTATATTCTAGATAATCAAATCAAATTAAGGTTCATCAATTTCATCTCATCATATTTTTGTCTGCATTGCTAATCTGCATTGTGAGATGTTTTCAATCAGGAAGTCTCTCTAGTCCAATTGAACTGATTATTTGGAATGAGAAACGTCAGAACGACGAAAGGCAAGCCATTATTTCCATACACGTCCTATATCACATCCCAGGTGAGTAAGTGTGAAAATTTCTATGCTCACAAGGTGAAGGGTTATCTTGCAAAAAGTATTACGACCAGGATGACATGAGGCATTCATTTCATCTATCCCAAACACTACAGGCTGCCCTTTGCTAAACTCCGTTGAACGGTGGCTTCATTTTCATACCCCTGTCAGGAACAACCCCCACATTGGGGTAATTTCAAAAATTCAAAGAATGAGTGAAATTTTCTTGCTTTCACTTGCATCAATCTTTGAGTGTATTTGTCGCATGCGAAGTTTATGTTAGCTCAAGTGCTTTAGACATGACGAAGAGCATTTTATTTCTACACCCATATACACTGATTCCTTTGCTTAACCCAATTTGAGCGGCGAATTCTTTTCTCTACACCAAACTGGTGATCATCCTAAAAAGGAAATTATTTCGAGTCATCTGAGAGATGAGTAAAGTGCCTTGGGGCAAGCTGAAATTTGAAAATCTGTCGGTACAATATGCAGATAATTCAAATGAGACCCTTCCTTCCTTTTCAAAAAGGATTATCGAGCAAAAAGAGCAAGAAATGAAAAAGCAAAGCTTACCATCCAAAAAGAAAAAAAGAAGCAAGCAAAAAGGAAGCCAAAAAAAAAAGGGCAAAAGAGCTCCCTTTCCCAAAGAAAGAAAAAAGCATACTCAGAAAATCTCAAGAGGAAACGAGGTCTCAGCTGAATTTGCTCTCAAAGAAGAAACTTTTTTGAAAAGAGCTGGCTTAACAACAACACTCATGCCAAAAACTCAAGATAGATGATCATTGATCTCATCATTATACAACCATGTTGTTGAAAATAGGCCTTTCATTTCCAAGCCTATCCTGAACCTACATTACAACACTTACCAAAAGTCTCTTCAGACTAAGGCACTTGAGTTAACGTAGGATTTCAAATGCTTATAAATATCGCTCGAAGAAGTGCGAGCAAGATCATTTTATCTCATTTCGCAGGGTTCCTGACTTGTAAACCCAGTGCAACTGATGAAGATTTCATTTTATGGCCTAACGAATCATATGAGTCCCCTTTGAATAGCCTTTGACCAAGCATGAATTACACTCCTTGAAAAGACCTCACGGATTGGTCTGGTCATACTGATTGCAAGACTACCCAGACTCTTGTCAAGTGTGATGAAGATGGCTCCGAGTGATTCTCATGCTCGCATCAATGGTCGGGTCAAATGGCCTTTTTAAAGAGAGTGAGAGAAAGTCCTTTCTGACTGAAGGTTCCCCATTCTATTTGATCAAATTTTATTGAGAGGATCTGACAGGTTTCGTTATTGACAAATTTCCCAGTGAAGCTTTTAATGCAAGCAAAAGCTCACAAATTTTTTAGCATATGATGTTGCATTTGCATTAATTTTATGCATATCATCATCCTTTTAAGAGAATGAATAGGTATGATGCAGTCAGCCTACCTATTACTTACTCATTGTTCAGAAAATTCAGGTAAGTTTTCCAAACCTTTTTAAATCGGCCTTAGTCGTAATCCCTATTGTGGTCGCATTGACAATTTTTCAGGCGTCACACCATTTTGTATTCATACTGATCCAATTCAGACGATACATCTCTTGCCTTGATATGGAGATACCTACTAATACGAAGAAGGTCGCAAGAGGCAACCTACGAACTTGGTTGAAGTCCACGAAGGTGATTTCCCAATAGCAAACTTGTCTATCCCTAGTTGAAGTCCACGAGGGTGACTTCCTAGTTTACCATCTCATGTCGAGATCCACGAGGGTGATCTCTTGAGAGCCAATTTTATGGTTGAAGTCCACGATGGTGACTTCCCAATTTACCTACTCATGGTTGAAGTCCACGAGGGTGACTTCCCAAGAGACAATTTACCGACTCATAGTTGAAGTCCATGAGGGTGGCTTCCTAAGAGACAACCTACCGACTAATGGTTGAAGTCCACGAGGGCGACTTCCCAAGAGACAACTTACCGACTCACGGTTGATAGTGCACGATGGTCACTTCCCGAGAGACAAATGGCCAGCTCGAACCATAACTCGAGCATGTTTTCAAACTCTACACAGATCTTGCGCCGTTTCGCGTCAGAAGGAAACTTCTAGCAACAGATGGGCCAGTACCTTAGCATCCTGGCATCCACTGGAGGTCTGGAGGTTAAGGGAATCATTAGCTTATGAAGTATTTGATAAAACATGTATTTTCATAGGCGATCCGTGTGCAGATTTCTTTGATGTGGGATACGAGAAGTTTTAGCACATGTTATTTATAGCATTGCATTTCATGCATCATCCCTATTTGCATCAGAAAATGGGATTTAAAACTCTCGCCAAAAATTTCATCATCATCATTTGCATTTGCAAAATTTAGGTTTCAATTTTAGTCTTTGAGTGAAATCTCTCCGAACTTCCACTCAAAGAGGGACAGCTGTTGACACCTAAATTTTGATTTTTCTTTGATCATTTATTTTGCATAAAAAATTAGGAATTAATTTTAGTTCCTACAAAAAATAATCATATCATTTTTCAAATTTATTTTTAGCATCATATTGCATTGCATTTACATTTAATCGGATCGGCGGTGGAAAATGAATTGAAATCGACGAGTGGTGAACCAATGCTCAAAAAGCATAATTCAGCTACCTAGGGGGGCAATTCCAAAAAAAATTCATCAAGGTCTATTTAATGTTCAATATGGGAAAAAAGCCTTTTAATTAAAAATGCCCATTAATTAAGAAAAAAAAGGCTTTGTAGACATAATATTTTCTCTCCGGATCAATTTTCGATTATGCCAAAGTTGAGGGACAATTGTGCAAATAATGAAAATAATACCAAACCATAGCTCACTATTATAAATAGATGCCTTGGGTTCACATTGGGGGGGCGATAAAATTCAATACACGGCACACTAAGACACGTTCAGAAAATTCAGAGTGTTCGCGTGAGAATTGAGGGGGGAAAGAAAGAGAGTTCTTGGAGGCCACATTGATCATACACATACGGCAATCTTTTTTTAGAGAGGTCTTCTCTCTTGAGGATTTTTCTACAGGTTTAGAGGCCACATTCATTGAAGACACGGCGGATTTTAGGGGGCAATTACATCCAGAATTTACGGAAAAAGCGTGAGAGAAAGGAAGGCCGTTCGGCCAATCATCACGCCTGAGCGGACCTCATCACCGGCGCAATCCCCTGCTCTAAATCGGCACCATCCCTTGCTGTCGTTGCAGTCACGATTCGTTTCCAGCCCATCAACAAATGTTTGCTTCCCCTGCTTGCCGATGAACTTTAGCCGAGATAGCCATACCGATCTTGTCCTGCATCAAGCCTTTATTCATGCTGAATTGATGAGTCCATATTGTGAATGAAGACAAATATAAGGGTGGTCGTCTTTGATAAATTTAGCCGAAAGAGACGCGGAGAATGATATGGGGAGTGGTGAAGTTTTTTTTGTCTTTATTCACTAGAGCAAAAAGATTTTCCTTGAACAATAATCCAACACTGATTTTATCTCTCCCAGTATTGGTGATTCCTTTGTCACAGGCTCTCTTCGGTGAACGCGATTCGGTCTGGGTCAGAGATTGACACGATCCTGTCAAGCGAAGGTCTAGCGCGGTGTTGTCACGAAGTTCCATGCTCGTCCAATAATCCTAAACAGATTTTCATATTCTGGTCAAGCAAGAAGCGATATTCACAGTACTTTTCATTGAGAACTTCGTTGATCGAACGTGTCCCGCAATTTTTGGATGTGGTTCGAATTTGGGAAGTCAACAGCGCAATCTAGGTATATTTTCAATTTTTTTTCAATACTGCGTTGCCTATTTTGCATGATTGTAGTCTTGATTGCATGTCCTGATTGCTTGAATTGCATATCTTTAACAACTGCAATGCGAGATTGAGAAATCTGACTGCCTTAATTGAGATAATTTCTTTTTTAAGTTTAGAAAATAAAAATTCTAAATATTCTTGCAATGTCTCTTGCTCAAATCGGAAAGATTATGATTCATGTGAATATTTTGGAATTTCGTGATAATCTTGTGATAGTTTGAAATTTTTCTGAAGATACTCAAAGATATCCAAAATACTTCACAATGTAATCGATTAGGAAAATTTCCTAATCCGCAACCGCACACATGGAAATAAATATGTCTATCAGGCTTTAGATGGAATTATTTTCATAGCAGGCGTTTCGAATTTGAGAGTCGATCTGTTAGGCTTCAGATTGAACCTTGATTCGAAATAAATGGCGGTAATTATCTCTTTCATTAAAAGATTCGCAACTTGAATTTAAATTCATTCATAAAACATAAAATCAGAAAAATCAGAAAAAACAAATAAAAATCAATCATGTCTCATGTTTAATTTTCATATTAGAAAATAAAAAGATGTAGCAAGATATGGTTTCTTAAAAATCACGTCTTATCAGTTTTTGTTAGATAGATATGATTTTCTAGAAATCCTATCTCATTGATCACATTTAATAAACAAAATCGTTTGAATCCATTCCAACTTTTAAAACATATAGACATAGGGTGAAAAGATTTTCTTAAAAAATTGGGAATTAATACAAATTAAATCCAAAAACTTTAAGTTAATCTTGAACCAATTCATTCTCATGTTTCATTAATTTTTAATTCCGAAAATACAAACGAAAATCATAAAAAGAAAACACAAAAAATTGCACCTTTGAACTTCAAGTCAGAATTTATCACAATTGCCAAATTGAACAGTTTTCATGAAATTGGTACCGAAAGGGCATTAATTAAAAAATTAATGTAACCAAGTCCTGAACTTAAAATCTCTGGTTCGTAGAAATAAAATAGTTTTCTCCTACTATTTTATTTAGGTTTCTAATCAACCTACCATGAAATGATTAGTGGCGACTCCAAAAGTTAAAATTTTTTTCTAGATAATCATTTGAACCATAAGTCACGATTTGGTAGAACTTGGGAGAGTTCGAGCTAAGTTAATTAATCTAATTAATTAATTTGGTAATCCATTAACCTAAAATTGGAATAAACCGATTTTTAGGTCGCGACATTTATAGAGGCCTCAACTCCCTTGAATCTTTCATCGGTAACGCTCGACATTATCCCCAAGCTCATCTTAGCGATACACAACTTCTTCATGTCAGTGGAAACTTCTCCCTCGTTTGGATAAAATGAAGCGATTGCCAGAATGTTGGTTAGCTTAGGTATATCCACTTTCAGTTCAAGGTGGTTTTCCTCTTCATCAGTGAATATCGCCCCTACTATTTGGTGATCAGGGAGTGGGTTCTCTTGTACATTCGGAGTCATGTTATCAAACTTCAAAATCTAACTGTCGATCAAAGCTTTCACCTTCCGCTTAAGGATATAGCAATTATCTACGTTGTGTCCGCTTTCACCCATGTAATAGACACAGGTCTGGCTCTCGTCAAAGCCAGGATATTTAACAAGATTTGCCCTAGGAGGTTCCTTTGCCACCAAGTGTTGTTCTAGCAATATTGGCAACAGCTTGGATAAAGGCCTTGGGAGCTGAGAGAACTATTTTTGGGGGTACCTCTTTCTAGGCTCTTGCCTTTTTGGTGCCGACCACGATGATCATCCCTTGGTCTGATTAGAGTTATTAAACACCTTGGGCTTATGGGGATCTGGTATGAAGGCTATGTCAAGCACAGCCTCTCTCTCTTTCCTTTTTCAAGGGGTATTGCTTTCTAGTAGAAGTTTCATGCGGTCTCATTTCTCTTAAGGTCCACTCGAGTCTCTCGGCCACCTTTATTAGATGAATAAAGGTTTGACATCCTGAGGTGTTCAATCTGTCAAAGTATTCGTAGGGAATTGCTTTTAAAAACAAGTCAATCAGCTCCTCTTCTGGGATTGACGGTTTTACTTGGGTTGCTAAAGCTCGCCACCTTTGGGCGTATGTTCTGATCGTTTCACCCCTCGCTTTTGAAGTTCGTAGCAGGTCTTCCCTCGTCGGGGCCATAGCTGTGTTGAACTTATACTGCCTAAGGAAATTTTCTGCTAGATCTTCCCACCCATCGTAATCATCCAAGTCTAGTTTGATGAAACAAGCCAGGGCGGCGCCAGCCAAGCTCTTTTGGAACGTATTCATCAACAGCGGAACGTAGTCTGAATAGTGCGCCATCTTACGCAGGTAATTTTTGAGGTGAGCGCGGGGACAACCTGTCCCATTATATTTCCTCACGAAGTCTGTCTCATTGTAATCAAGAGGGGGTCTCCACCTTGGCGAAAGAAGATATCTTGTCAAAACGAGCTAGCTCATAACTCTGGCTGCTCAAACATTCTTCGATTTTGGCTATTCTCTTAGCCTCCGCTTCAATTTTCACGGTCTGCTTCCCTTTTTCCTCGTTCTCGAGGTTGATGACAACAGGGGGTGCCTTTGGCTGTGATTGGATGTTCGGCCTTCGGATATCTTCCTCGGCACGTTGGGCATCTTCTGCCATTTCTTTGTCAGCCATATCGAGTGCAAAGGATGGACCTGAATTGTTCTGGTTAGGAGCCACTGTCTGTCTGGCTTGGGAGGCTTCCAGCATTGCCTTAATATCAGCCATAGCAGTCATCTGGGTTTCCAGCATGCCTACTCACGGGGTCAACTCCTGTTGTTCCATTCTTGTCTTAAGTCGAGTGCGAAAACGTTGCGTTGGTAATTCCGTGATTAGAGTGCACCTATTTTAAAAAAATAACAAGTGAGTGTTTCTTCAGGATTGACAAAATGAAGTACTTGATTCTTCTAATTGCATATTTTCTATTGGTGAATGAGAAAAAGAACTACCTTGTGAGCCTTAGTCTCACGTAGACGGTTCTTTTAATTATTCTCCAAAAGAATTCATGAAATTAAAAGAAGCGTTATCTTTGACGATAGTTTTTATGCATTTATAAAGCATGTTTACGCTCATGCATGTGTATCCAAAGTAATATTCAATACAAATGAGTATGCTGAAAATGCATCATAATGTTTGCTCATTTTACACTTGACAGAATAGTCTATTCAAGTCTAGGGCGTTTGAGGTCTAAGGTATCCTCATCATCCCAATATAGATCAATCTCTTCAGTCTAGGACTCTTCATCTTCTGAATACGACGGCGATCCCATATCTTTGGGTATATACGGCTATACCCCGGCACATATGGTACGATATATTCAGGTACATAAGGCTCGACTAAGCTGCGTCTGGCCGCCTCAAAGTGCCGAATGTATTCTGTGGTAGCCTTGTGAATGTTCTCCCTGCGAGTCATATCTTCTGGCCATCTTATGTCTTTAGCCTAAGAGTTCTTCAAAGAGCATATAATAAATTCCACCTTAGTTTCAAACTGTTTCTTCTTTTCTCCTGTGAGGGTCTCTTTTGGCATGTCAAACGAGAAGATACTAGGCCGCGGTGGTAAATGGATCTCCTGCATTGCTCCAAACTGTTGGATAACCCTATTCGGATAATACGCAGTAGCACCTGTGAATCCTAGCAAAGGGACTGGGTCTTCGTCATTACATGCGAGCCTAACTTTGTCCAGCGTTGGCAATCTAAGCTGCCATCGGAGCTGTTCTGGTTTCAGAGCTCCAAGGAATTTCTTCCATTCTATAAGTTGAATTTAGGAATGAGTGTATGGGTTCTGACGAAAGTTTTAAGAGGATGGGCATCGGAGCTAATTTCAGTGAAACCCATGCGAATATGGAATGTTTGATATGAGACGTGAACCACAGATACAGAAGATCACTAGAGGCCCTAAAGATTCCTTTCTTGTTTTTCTTGAAGCGATTTAGGGAAAAGAATATTTCAGTAAGGATAACGTTCGAGTAATCCCACCCATAACAAACTTGTCTGACCACTACAGCCATAATAGGGTCGAAAGTAACAAACGAGATCGGAAATAGCACAAAGCTAAAGAAGGCCAAGACAAATGCTCTACCAGATTTAGTTCCCTTTGTTGACACCTGATTTTTGACCATTTATTATTGTGATTTTTATTTTTTAAAATTAATTAAAAATATCAAAAAAGGTCATAAAATCACAAAATCAACTTTGGAAGCCTTGGCTTAGCCCCAGGAACCAATTTTGAACAAAAATATTTTTCATAATTTTTAATAATTTTTTATTTTATTTAATTATTAAAAATACCCAAAAAATCAGAAAAATACCATTCGTGGTCATAAAAATGCACAAAAATATTTAATAATTTTTTTTAATTTCCTCTTCAAGTGTGTCACCTTAAATCTTGAAAATTCAGCTCGGGTCACTATGTTTCTTCACAAACATAAACCCGAATCGGGCATAAAAAATCCTTTTCGAGTCTTTTAATTCTCAATTCTCACTTTTCATAAGCCTTGACATTGAATTCTAAAGTCTCGAAGTGAAATTAGGTCAATTTGCCCTCCAATTTGATCAATTTTAAGCAAAATGGCTTAATTGCATAAAAATCTTTCAATTTAGTCCCCGGTTTCACAACTTTTGAAATTAAATCTCACACGGGCATACCCATTGAAATCAAGAACCTATAACCTATAGTTTTCATCATGCTGAATGTATTGGTGGCTTCAATTCGAGCTAATTTGGCCGTTTAGGCCGTCGATTAGACGAAATTCATTTTCGAATCCTAGGGACGATTTGGGGTTTTCAGTAAATTTCAATCAATTGATCCACGAAAATACCCATATTTTATAGAAAACATGTCAATGAGTCCGATTTTGCCATCAATTTCATGAAAAGAGGTCGATTTGGGGCTCAATTAGGGGAGGAGAATCGAACTGGGCCGGTCGGGTTAGACCCGCCCGACCCGGTCCGAACCGGGTCTGCAACTCAGTTGCAGACCCGCGCGACACACACGCAAAAACAAAGAAAAAGAAAGAGAGAAAAGGAAGGTGGGGGCGTCGGTTTTTGTTTAAGGAAAAGAAGTGTAGAAGGTGGACGACAAGGGTGAGTGGACGGAGTCGGCGCCACTGAAAAAGGCCGGTCAGCCATGAGGAAATGAGGATTCTCGGTTTTGAACCGAGCGGAGCCGAGGTAGAGAGAGAGAGTGGATTCGAGCGAAAACGGAGAAGGAGGTGATGATCCCTGACTTCCCAGACAACTTACGGTCCATTTCCGAAGCTCAGGCCATCGTCGACAGCCCCGAAACAGGTCGGTTTCTTCGCCCGACCTCCATTTTCTTCATGCACGCCATGTGTTCGACGAAATGCCCGAGAGGGCTTTGATTTCCTTGGCTCTCGGCCGCGCCTCCTTAGGCCTTATTCAGTGCGAGTCTTGCATTTAAACTTCATTAAGACTCTCCCTAAGCCCGGCTTCCCCTTTGTATTGCATTAAAACGCGATGGAAAACCGGACTCGGAGCCTCGCCGGTCACGGTTCGGGCGGGAGCTTGACGAGGGGTTTCCGGTCGTCGCCGACCATCAAGGGACTTCAGGTAAGTCTTTAAACCTCCCTTGGATGCTATTTGAATGAACGAAATCGAGTTTAAAGCTAGAAAAATTTTCTGCAAATGCTTCGCCGGAGCCGGCTCGGCCGCCGCGCCATTGGGGTGTTTCCGACGTTGTTTCGTGCCATGCTTTAATTGTATGTTAATGTGGGAGATGAGGGGAGTCGAACGGCGCAAGAATCATTGAGAAATATCAAGATTTGGCTCGGTTTCGGGGTCCTCCGGCGAGAATTCCGGCGACTTCGCCGGAATTTATACTGTTCATCGTCTTCTCCGGCGAAGTCGCCGGTGGTCAACGGTCAAAGCTGACGTGGCGTGCCACGCAGGCAGCCACATCAGCGGTGGGGCCGGTTCAGATTACTAAGACAGATCGGACGGCCGTGGTGATGCCACGTGTCACGATCTGGTTTTTTTTCGAGTTTAATAATTGATTTTAGGATAATTAAATAAAATTCGATCCGGCGGTTGATGTTGTGCCAAGTGGCATTCTGGGGGACGTCCGATCTATTGGAAGATCGGACGCGCCGAAGATGGCCACGTGGCGCATTAAGGACCGTTGGATCGCGGGGATTTTCGGATAATAATAAAAAATGTTTAAAAAAAAGAAGAAGAAGAAAAACATTCAAAAACCAAAAACGGCGTCGTTTTAGGCCGGTTTCGACCCGTATGGTCGGGCTGGGCGCCCGAGAGGCGGGGGCCGGGTCCAACCCGGCCCGGAAAATATTTTTAAATAAAAAAATTTCAGAAAATAATTAAAAAATAATAAAAAAATTCAATAATTCAATAAAAAATGAAAAATCATAAAAAATTCAAAAAAATTCGAAAAATTCAGAAAAATTCTAAAAAATTCCAGAAAATAGGAAATGGCCACATTCGATTGGCCACGACCTATTTCGGGCCTTTCAACTCCCGGTCTTTCCAGAAATGACGGTTTTGCCCTTTCGGCAAACCGTCTTCCAAAAAAAATTCTAAAAAAATCCAGAAAAATCCCCAAAAATAGGAATTGGCCACAGTCAACTGGCCAAGATTCATTCCGGGCGTTTTGAATCTCGACCCTTCTTAAAATAACGATTTCGTCCTTTGGGCGAATCGTCTTCCAAAAATTGAAGAAAAATCAAGAAATTTCAAAAAAATCTCAAAAATGGGAAATGCCCACAATCAACTGGCCATGGAATATTTTGGGTAATTCAGTATCCAAGTCTTCCAAAAATTGACGATTTTGCCCTTCGGGCTAAATCGCCTCCAAATCCTCCCATTTTACCCCGGTCCGAAATCACACCTTCCCTAAGCCCTTATGGCTATGCTAGAAAGCCATTGACTTGAATTGATGTGCATCGATGAGATTTATTTATGCACTTGATCGCACTTTCATTGATTGTGATTGATTGGAATAGTCTTCCAATCTGTATGAAACCCAGAATCAAACTTACCACATCCAAAACTGCGCCTGCATGAACTCTTAGCCAGGAAAATCACTCGCGTTAGGTACCGAAAGGGCATTGGTAATGACACCAACGTAACCAAGTCCCCGAACCCAAAATCTCTGGTTCCGCAGAACTGATCGACCTCTCCCAATCGGTTAGTAAGGTTTCCGGTCTACCCTCCAAGAAAGACCGATGGCGACTCCAAATGCATGCACTAGTTGCACATGCCACCACGACCACACTGAAGGTCGAAAACGATCGACTCTTATCGTCGAATCCTTTGAAAAATACTCCCGCCGCGATTTGGTATGGGCCTGGGAGGGCTCGCGCCGATCCAAGACCCGCGATCGATAATCCATTAGCCGCGTCCGCTTCTGGACGGGTCGCGACACCCTTAGCGGCAAGGAGGTTAGGAAATCTATCTAGAAGGAAGGATAGGGAAATTTGCCCAGAATTATTTTTGGCATCTGCTTTGACTTCGTTGAGGCTTGTATCAAGGAGTTCAGCTAGTTGACTCAAGGGCCCAAATCCTATGGGAGGTTGAACTAGTAAGTGAGCAAACTCAACTCCAATGGTGGCGCTGTACTCTTCGAGAGTAAGGGTAACTTCCAGCCCTTCCATGCAGAATGTAACGGTGGTAGGATCCCAATAGAGCACCATGGCTTGGATAAAGGCAGGTGGGCACTCAATTTTCAGCAGCTCCAATAAATACCTTAGTCGTGATTTGGCGTATTTCTGGCTAACTTCACCCATGCTATCCCACCATGATAGGAGCTCGGTCCGGGGGACTTTGAACACTTGAATATCATTCTTTCCCATCAAGTCTAAAATATACAAATGATTTTGAAAAGTCAATCATAAAAAATTACTTTTAAACATGTGACTATGCAAATGCCATGAAATATGCATGGGCTGACTTAATTGCATAGTTCAATTGGAGAAATGGATATTAGAGCCTTTTTTAGGTCTGAAAAACCCGACTCAAAGTCTAATTTGAATTTCAGGCAAGTGAATTATGCAATTTAGTCAGGTTCACTCTAGTGACTAAATGGAATAACAAAGTCACATTCCATTGGTCAATACATCAAATGGGAGTAGAGCATAGTGAATCCCTTATTACAACTAGGATGCCTAATGAAACAAAGGTAAATAGAGACTTTGCAAACAAGAAAGCCATAAAAGGCCGATGGAATGTGAGGATCTACGCCACCCCTTCCCAAAGGTCTAATCTTCTTCAAAATGGTAGTCAGTTGGGAACCCTCCCCCAGTTGAGTGTAAGGGGTCGTCTTCAATGAATTGATCGAAGGGTCTCAGGTCCTCTGGCCATTCTCTAGTCTATGGTATAATGACTTCAGGAGTCTTCTTGCGTCTCGTCTTTTTGAGTACGATGCGCTTCGGTCTTGTCTTGATCGCAGGGGGTTTTCTTTTTCCCCAAAAAGGTGATCATGGGTATATCTTCATTAGCCTGTCGTTCAGCCTTTCGACGAGCATACGCGTCTCTAGCTAAGTGATTGTGATGTTGTCTCTTCATCTCCAAGTAATTCTTGAACATTTCGTCTGCTTGTCGCTTGAACCTGAGGTTATCGACATAGTAGCGGGTTTGGCAATCTTCAGCGTATCCCAACTTGCGTCTGGTTAGCTCTCGGCCATGCACAAATCTGGTAAAGTGCAACATCGTGTTCGGTCCAGAGCGAGTGACTTTCCTTAGGTATTCGAAGGTTACCAACTCTGTTGAGCTTCTAGGAAACAATGACATCCTACCCCTTTATCATCGTTATTTCAATTAGTCACTCGAGCGATTTCATGATGTATGCGAATGCAAATGGGTGCATATAATGCATGAATCGAGCTATGAAGCAGGGAATAATGAAGTACATTGAAAGTAAATGCCTTACCAACCAAACTCAGGGAACGTCAAATGTTCCCTTGTGTCGCGACCCGTCCGGAAGCGGACGCGGCTAATGGATTACCGATCGCGGGTCTTGGATCGGCGCGAACCCTCCCAGGCCCATACCAAATCGCGGCGGGAGTATTCTTCGACGATAAGAGTCGATCCCTTTCGACCTTCAGTGTGGTCGTGGTGGCATGTGCAAATTGTGCATGCATTTGGAGTCGCCACCGGTCTTTCTTGGAGGGTAGACCGGAAACCTTACTGACCGATTGGGAGAGATCGATCAGTTCTGCGGAACCAGAGATTTTGGGTTCGGGGACTTGGTTACGCTGGTGTCATTACCAACGCCCTTTCGGTACCTAACGCGAGTGATTTTCCTGACTAAGAGTTCATGCAGGCGCAAGTTTGGGTGAGGTAAGTCTGACTTTGCACATTAACCAGTTTAACATGCTCACGTAATCATAATAAATAAATAGATGTCAATCACATAAACATCTATCCTACGTGGTGATCATGGAATTATGACTTAATGGGTCTCGAGCCAATGAGACCACATTTAATCATTTTAATATTTTAATAACGGAGAGCCGCTCTTCGCTTCTTCTTGGTTTCTTGAACTCTTCAAGAATTGGGCCCCAAAGAGCTCGCCGACTTAAAAGGCTCCTCCACGTAATCCTCGTAGCATTTACATCAACAATTGACTATGCTAAAAATAAAGATTACATGAAAAATAAAAGGAGTACGCAGCCTCCATTTAATAATTACAACCCCAAATATATAAATAATCATCATACATTCATATATACATCAATCACATTGATTAGGGATTTTTCCATGATCACCACCCTTTCATGTAAGTAATAAATTCACAATTTAAAACTTAGGAAGGCACAATAAAAATTCTACGTTGAATCATATTCAGAATTTTTACGTAAAATAAGATAGCCATAGATTTTCGATTCAAAATTGATTTAGTCTCAATTTTTGCTACGTTGATTAATTTATCATATAAAATAATCAATCTCCATTAGCCATGTAAGACGAACAATTCGTTAATACATATTGGCCATAGTATTGCAAAAATTGCAAAAAATCAATTAAATGCACGAAAACACCTAAGGATTGGCTCTGATACCACTGTTGGGATCCACGTAACACGTAGCAGAAATAAATAACAACCCATACATGTATCTCCAGAGGCGTACTTCGTGCATTTCAATCAAAAAAAATCACAAAGTCTCAAAGGGAGTAAATAGATTACCTCTCATAGTGTGCTTGAACGGAGGTGTCGGTTCGATGTTCTTCGATCTCAGCCTCCACAAGTGTTAGGCATCTAGTTCGGACGCACCACCAATTGACGAACGGGGAGACGACTAATAACTCCACAACAATTGTGCTAGCAATATGCGGAATCAATATTCCGAACTTAGTATATTTTGCTCACTCAAGATTGTGAGAATATAGAGAGTGTTTGTGTTCTTCTCTCTAAGCTCTCAAAAATTTGCACACTCTACAAAATGTCTCTCTCTTTCCAACCTCAAAACTCTTGCCATCCTTTTATAGCCAAAAATACCTTCCAATAAATTGTATTTAAAAATAACACTAACAATTATAAATTCTATCTAAAAATAGCACTCACAAATAAATGACATTTAAAAATAGCACTAACAATAGCACTCACAATTTATAATACAAAAATGCTATTTAAAAATAGCACTAACAATAGCACTCACAATTTATAATACAAAAATGCTATTTAAAAATAGCACTAACAATTATAAATTCTATCTAATAATAGCACTCACAATTTATGATAAATAAATGCCATTTAAAAATAGCACTAACAATAGCACTCACAATTTATGATAAATAAATATCATTTAAAAATAGCACTAACAATAGCACTCACAATTTATAATACAAAAATGCTATTTAAAAATAGCACTAACAATAGCACTCACAATACAAAAATGCTAAAAAAAGGGCACTAACAAAGGTGTTAAAAATAATAACCATTATTATTATTACAAGAGTTAAAGAGGTTACCAAACAGTACAAATATGCATAACGTATAAATACGTAGAGCATACGTATACATCCGTGAAACCGGGGACTAATTGAAAGAAAAATGTGCAATTAAGCCCTTTTGGTAAAAATTGATTAAATTGGAGGGCAAATTGACCTAATTGCACTTTAAGACTTTAGAATCCAATGTCATAGCTTATAAAAAGTGAGAATTGAAGACTAAAAGACTCGAAAATGATTTTTTTTAGGCTCGGTTCGGGTTTATGTTTGTGAAGGAACATAGTGACCCGAGCCGAATTTTTGAGATTTAAAGTGACACACTTGAAGAGGAAATTAAAACAAAATTATCGAATATTTTTGGGTATTTTTCTGACCACGAATGGTATTTTTCTGATTTTTTTTGGTATTTTTATAATTAAATAAACTCGAAAAATATTGAAAATACCGAAAATTATTTTTTGTTCAAAATTGGTTCCTAAGGTTAAACCAAGGCTTCCAAAGTTGATTTTGTGATTTTATGACCTTTTTTGATATTTTTAATTAATTTTAAAGAATAAAAATCACAATAATAAATGGTAAAAAAAATCAGGTGTCAACAGCTGCCCCTCTTTCAGAGGAATCTCGTTAGAGGTTTCTCTCAAAGATAAGGTGGCACCTGATTCCTAACCGACTCAACTGGGAAAATAAGAGAAGAAATGTTATGACATCGGATCCTTAAGCCTATTGATAAAAGCTCAAATCAATCCTCGGTTTGCTCTAACAATTTGAACATGGGCCGGAGTGAGAGAGGCTTACCTGAAGCTCACCTGTCGGATGCTGCCGGTTGCGACGACTTTCAAGAAGATGCCTAGGACTCGTTCTTCAGAATATCCTAGGGAGATTAAGCTCTGACATGTATGGTAGGTCATACCATGATGGAATTCCTAACTTGTAGGAACCTAAGGAAGGCCCATCCCACGCTTTGGGATTTGCCAAGGATTTTGATCCGTATGGTGGATCAGACCTTTGTGTTGATCCTTACTGCGATATTTATCAATGAGTTGACCCTTATGGCGGTTTCTACCAATGAATTGACCCTTATGGCGGTTTCTACCATATGTGACCCTTCAGGCGGTTTCTACCATTAATGTGATCCTTCAGGCGGTTTCTACCTTGGTTTGACCCTTCAGGCGGTTTCTACCTTGAGTTGACCCTTCAGGCGGTTTCTACCTTAATTTGACCCTTCAGGCGGTTTCTACCTTGAGTTGACCCTTCAGGCGGTTTCTACCATGATTTGACCCTTCAGGCGGTTTCTACCTTTGTTTTGACCCTTCAGGCGGTTTCTACCTTCAGTTTGACCCTTCAGGCGGTTTCTACCTTGAGTTGACCCTTTAGGCGGTTTCTACCTTTGTTTGACCCTTCAGGCGGTATCTACCTTGGTTCGACCCTTCAGGCGGTTTCTACCTTTGATTTGACCCTTCAGGCGGTATCTACCATATTTTGACCCTTCAGGCGGTATCTACCTTGATTTGACCCTTCAGGCGGTATCTACCTTCATTTGACCCTTCAGGCGGTATCTACCTTTGAGTTGACCCTTCAGGCGGTATCTACCTTATTTTGACCCTTTAGGCGGTATCTACCTTCATTTGACCCTTCAGGCGGTATCTACCTTCATTTGACCCTTCAGGCGGTATCTACCTTTGATTGACCCTTCAGGCGGTATCTACCTTTGATTGACCCTTCAGGCGGTTTCTACCTTGTGTTGACCCTTCAGGCGGTATCTACCTTGTGTTGACCCTTCAGGCGGTATCTACCTTTATTTTGACCCTTCAGGCGGTATCTACCTTTAGTTGACCCTTCAGGCGGTTTCTACCTTGGTTTGACTTTGAAAATGGGTCTCATGACGAGGGTTCTCCACGTCCGATGAGATTTCCTGAATTTTGAAAAGGGGGTCTCATGACGAGGGTTCTCCACGTCCGATGAGACTGTCTAAATTTTTGAAAAGGGGTCTCATGACGAGGGTTCTCCATGTCCGATGAGACTGCCTAAGTTTTGAAAAGGGGTCTCATGACGAGGGTTCTCCACGCCCGATGAGACTGCCTAAGTTTTGAAAATGGGTCTCATGACGAGGGTTCTCCACGTCCGATGAGACTGCCTAAATTTTGAAAAGGGGTCTCATGACGAGGGTTCTCCACGTCCGATGAGACTGTTTGATATTTTGAAAATGGGTCCTAGGACGAGGGTTCTCCACGTCTGATAGGACTTTTTCTTTTAAAAGGGTTTTTCTTCCCCTTTTTTTTTTGGAGACCCCAAAGTTTGTCGGGAATTCAGTTTTTTTGAAGCTGTGAAAGATTTTATTTTGACAAAACTTCACTTGAGTCTGTTGAAGCGACATTCTGGGAGCTGGGTTCTCCAGGTATCCTGCAGAAGTTTGAACCTGAAAGATTTTTCTTCACCAAGAAAACGTTAGTAATCTTTGGGAAGACTACGGCTGTCCATTTTGACAAAACCGTATGATTTAAGTTTTAATCATGAAATGTGCATTTTGATGCTGGAGGTTATCCAAAGCATTCTTGCAACATGCAAATGTGATCACAAATCCCTTGCACGGAAAATCTGGATCAACAGTTTGAAAATTCCAAAAAGAGTTTGTTCAAAACATCAATTGGAATATTTCTCGACAATGAGGTCTTCTCACCTGTTTTGCGATAGTGGTTTTTTATAGGGGATGCACTCAATTCCCTACTAACCTGTGCCTAGGTTTTAGGTTCATTCGCAGCGCATACATTTTGATCGGTCGGGAGGTCTTCCACGGGACCGTAATGTTGGGCTTGAATATTGGTTTTCAAAGGGGACCCGCTTTGGAGTCGAGGCCATTGTATGAAAGTCTTCAACATCTGCTCCAGGTTTACAAGTCGAGAACCCTGCAAAATGAGAAAGAAATAGTCTTGCTCGTACCTCTTCGAGCTAAGCTATATGTTAACCCAAGTGTCTTAGTCAGAGAAGACTGTTTCAGGGTTATGATGTTGGTAAGATTGGGGACCGAAAAAGGCTTGTTTTTGGCCCAGAATTTATGAGGGGATTGACATTGGTGATCATTGCAAATTTGTCACCTGTCTTTTCCATTATGCATCTTCAATTTTTGAGGCGTGCAACCGCTTTTGAGGTGTGCACAAATTTTTTAGAGAGCGTCTCTGGCTGCATTAAGAGATTGACAACTTTGTCTGTGTCTTCGCTCCGCGGCTGACATCATTTAGGGGGCAGTCTTTCTGACCTGACTCCTTTAGTGGTTTTTTTTTTCTCTTCCCAACTAGGCTTTATTGGGGATCAATCAACAGTTTTCACGAGCATCAGCCTTGCTTTTACCAGGCACTTTGCTTTTTCTTGATGCCGTGGATTTTTCTCATTCATTTTTGAAATCCCACTTTTTCTCATCTTCATGGGATCATGTTAGACATATAGTCTAAACATGCTTTAAATATCAGTCCGGGAATTCTCTTCGTAATCCCTGAGTCTTGAATTCCTCCGTTTATGAGGTGATGATGCCTTTATCTTGGAATGTGCAATGATCACCAACGGGTTCATGAAATGGATTTGCAGGCTCAACTTGGCTGTGCAAAGGATATGGTGTGTGGGATAGAGAAATGAATGCTTCTTGTCATCCTATGGCACTTGGATTACCATATAAACAACACACAAAGATCGATGTTAGTCCGAGCAAGAAAATTTCTAACCATTTTCTCCTGATGCTGCTGGACTCACCTCCATTTTGCCCCGATGTAGGGTGGTTCTTGACAGGGTTAAGAATGAAAACCGCCGTTCAAAGGGGTTATCAACGGTCACCTGTAGTGTTTGGGGGATATGAAACGAATGCCTCCGTCGTCCCAACCCATGTAATGGCTGCGAATGGTCCCTACTTCCATAGGTCCAGATTTTGCTGTCTGATTCGCTCCGCTTCTCTCTTAAGTGTGTATAGGACGTGTTTGGACTAGGTTTTGCCTCTCGTCTTTTGAGAAAACGTCCATTTGAGAGTTTTGAACAACTTTTGATTGGAAAAATCTCTTTCGTTTTTCCAAAAATTTTACCCATCAAGGGGATTTTATGATGCCCCATGCATGTTTTTATTCATGTTCGGACAACCTCTTGTTTCAAAACATGAATGCCAATGAAATTTAAATTCTATGCCTTCTCTAGACATTAGATTCTGAAAGCTTTTCTTTTCTTTTTTTTATTCAACATCTTCAATGGATTGGGGAGAGGGATACTTACCTGTCCCCCGCGGTTGGAAATCCCTGAAAATGCGGAAGAAACATGTTATTGTCCGTTCAGAAATTTTCAAAAAATTAGAACGATACATCTTACCCTTGGTCATGTGTTCCAATGGGTAATACATGGGATGTGAAAACCCGTTTCGCCTTGATGGCGAGCCCCTGTCAAAGACGGGAATTAGGTGTCAGTTTGCGTTCCAAAATTCCAGGTAAATTGGAACGATACAGCCTTATTCTTGCTTTGTGTTTCCATTTGAGCACAAACGCGCGGCTTGCAGAAATTGGCCATCTATATTGTGGCCATGATTCCTCCGTTTGGTTGGCGGTAAATCCTTCTCAAGGATTTGCCATGGAGGAGATCTATTTGTGTTTTTGGACGCGTTCCAGCGCCGCTCTTCAGAGTTCCTTTTATTCAAGGGAAAAAGAAAATTTTATCAAAATGCATGTCAAAGCATGTGACGTATGAGCGATACTTTTTACCATCCACTAGGTCTTATAAACAAAGAGCATCTCCTGGAATCCTGACTTCTAAGGCCAATGATTCTATTCGCCTCCATGTTAGCGCGCTCTTTTCATTTGAGGCTTTCAGCGCCAACGACTTCCTGCAAAATGAGTAAAAACTCATGTTAGGCATGTGGTCTTCGAAGACCAAATTGGAACGATACAAGGTTACCGTTCACCCAAATTCGTATCTTGGGGTTTGATTCTGATGCGGACGACTCTGTTATTGTGTCCATTGACTTTGCCAGAGGAGAAACGTCCGGCGTACAAATGATTCACTTGCCCCAGTTAGGCATGGTTTTGCTGTTTGTCATCTCTGGATTCGATGACCATGGTCTGATGCGCTTTCATGGGGGATCATGAGAGTTTGCCCCCGGTTTGGCTCCTCAAAGCAAATGGGGGGAACCTGCTCCCATTGATTTTTGCAGATTCTGATCATCTATCTCAATTGTCAGAATCTTCAATTATTTTTATCCGTCTCTAGGTGGCTTGACGGCCTTGGGATTTGTCGTGTGGCGGTTTTGTGATTCTCTCGATCATCGTCGCCATTTGAAGTATTTGATGTTTGCCTGTTGAAGAGAAGAGACCTCATGAGTAAAGGGCATGTATAATTGACTATTGGAGTCGATACAATTTACCCTTGAAAATTATCCTGCGGGAACCGGCATTTCTCCCTTTGGGTTCTCTGTATGCAGGATATGTGCATGATATACATGATGCATGTTAGGTATGTTTGCAACGAAAAATGAGTTCGTGCTTTTCACTCTATTCAGAGAAAGCATTTTTATCAGATGTGTCAATCTGCAAAACTTGAATTTTTCTTTTCAAGTGTTCTTTTCACGGATATTTCTAAATGATGAGAAACTTCTTCAGGTTTTCTCAAAGGTTTTGCTCACAAATTGAGCCATTAGAATGCTCTTGAAAATATTTAGCCACAATGCATGTCTGAGATGCCATGAAAAGGGGTACTCCTTGTTTGTCATTGGAAAGCACTGCATCATGAGTCCTCTGCTTTTGATCATCATCTGAGAGGAAAAGGAAGGAAGCATTATTCCCATATAGAAAAAACAATCATTTTGGAACGATACGTCCTTTTACCAAATGGATGGCTCCGCTTTAATTGAAATGACTACGGATTTACTATCCCCGCTCTGGTCACTTCTGGCATCCAAGATGCTGGAAATTTTTCAGTGGCCCCATTCATTTTTGTCATCACCTGCAAGAATGAGAAACCATATCAACTCGTGAACCAGTCAATTTGATTTGGAACGGATACAACTTTTTCGACTTAGGGAGAGCCAATCCTAATTAGGTTGCTCCTTCTTCATAATTTGATTCAATTTGTCATTGCAATCCCAATGGGTGACATCTGCTGAATGCACATTTCTTTTCGTCTTATAGGGAAGACAAATTTTCCTTCGTTTGTCTTTGACCATCCTATCCTGTAGACAAAAGACATAAAGGTCCCCATCAGGTATAATATTCGAAGGGCTTATTGGAACGATTACAGTTTCACCATCGTTCCATGATCATCTTGCATGTGATCGGATGATGACATTTTCGACAAATGTATGCCATGTAAAACATGTCCCTCGTGTCTATCCACAAATGGATTTTCCTTCTCTACCTGTTTTTCACCTGAGAGGAAAAGATAGGAAATATTATGCCGGTATCTGATTGAAAATCAATTAGGAACGACACGTCTTTACACTTGACCCGGCTGCCCCGGTTAGGTGGCGTTTGCCCTAGTTAAGTGGGATTTGCCCCATCAGTTGACTCTCCAGGGTGGTCCAGCGCTTTTCCATGCCATCCTGGTTCGTTTAAACTCGCGATTGATTCTTCACACAAGTCTTTGGATTTTGATTCATAAGCGGCGCTGAATGACCTTTTGGTTTCGAGGTGTACCAATCATTCACATACATGCGCATGAGACCAGTGAGGTTTGACTCTAAAAATCAAAAGATTGGGCTTGGTACCTAAGGCCAAGGTTCCCATCTCGAGTTCTAGAAAGAGCAGATTCCATTGCACAACTATCGTTGCATTGGGGCTCGATCCATAGTTCAAAATGAGAGGAATTGAAAAGTGGATTACCCCGTGTTTTTCCTCACGGAGATTCCATTTTCAATCCCTTCTATTGTTTTCCTATAGGCGGCGCCCGGGGTTTTAGGCGCGATTGTGTGTGTTCATGTGTTGTGAGTATCACAATGCAAGTCACGCACAACAGTTTATCAATCGACGCTTCAAATCATCCATACAACATACATTCCTACGCCAACCTGCATAAGACAATGTTAATCACGGACTACACCCCTTATCTCTCCAATCTGCAAAAACATATAACACCTACCATGAGCGGACTTACCTCACCTTCAAGAGCGCCTGCAGGGTTAGAAATATCACTCAGCGTTTTAATTACGGCCTAAGTCCACTTGGGGTCTAGAACCATAGGTTCTAGAACAGAAGTCCCCAGCGGAGTCGCCAGCTGTCGCGACCCGTCCGGAAGCGGACGCGGCTAATGGATTACCGATCGCGGGTCTTGGATCGGCGCGAGCCCTCCCAGGCCCATACCAAATCGCGGCGGGAGTATTCTTCGACGATAAGAGTCGATCCCTTTCGACCTTCAGTGTGGTCGTGGTGGCATGTGCAAATTGTGCATGCATTTGGAGTCGCCACCGGTCTTTCTTGGAGGGTAGACCGGAAACCTTACTGACCGATTGGGAGAGATCGATCAGTTCTGCGGAACCAGAGATTTTGGGTTCGGGGACTTGGTTACGCTGGTGTCATTACCAACGCCCTTTCGGTACCTAACGCGAGTGATTTTCCTGACTAAGAGTTCATGCAGGCGCAAGTTTGGGTGAGGTAAGTCTGACTTTGCACATTAACCAGTTTAACATGCTCACTGTCGCGACCCGTCCGGAAGCGGACGCGGCTAATGGATTACCGATCGCGGGTCTTGGATCGGCGCGGGCCCTCCCAGGCCCATACCAAATCGCGGCGGGAGTATTTTTCAGAAGGATTCGACGATAAGAGTCGATCGCTTTCGACCTTAGTGTGGTCGTGGTGGCATGTGCAACTTGTGCATGCATTTGGAGTCGCCACCGGTCTTTCTTGGAGGGTAGACCGGAAACCTTACTGATCGATTGGGAGAGATCGATCAGTTCTACGGAACCAGAGTTTTTGGGTTCGGGGACTTGGTTACGCTGGTGTCGTTACCAACGCCCTTTCGGTACCTAACGCGAGTGATTTTCCTAACTAGGATTTCATGCAGGCGCAATTTTGGGTGAGGTAAGTCTGACTTTGCACATTAACCAGTTTAACATGCTCACGTAATCATAATAAATAAATAGATGTCAATCACATAAACATCTATCCTACGTGGTGATCATGGAATTATGATTTAATGGGTCTCGAGCCAATGAGACCACATTTAATCATTTTAATATTTTAATAACGGAGAGCCGCTCTTCGCTTCTTCTTGGTTTCTTGAACTCTTCAAGAATTGGGCCCCAAAGAGCTCGCCGACTTAAAAGGCTCCCCCACGTAATCCTCGTAGCATTTACATCAACAATTGACTATGCTAAAAATAAAGATTACATGAAAAATAAAAGGAGTACGCAGCCTCCATTTAATAATTACAACCCCAAATATATAAATAATCATCATACATTCATATATACATCAATCACATTGATTAGGGATTTTTCCATGATCACCACCCTTCCACGTAAGTAATAAATTCACAATTTAAAACTTAGGAAGGCATAATAAAAATTCTACGTTGAATCATATTCAGAATTTTTACGTAAAATAAGATAGCCATAAATTTTCGATTCAAAATTGATTTAGTCTCAATTTTTGCTACGTTGATTAATTTATCATATAAAAACAATCAACATCCATTAGCCATGTAAGACGAACAATTCGTTAATACATATTGGCCATAGTATTGCAAAAATTGCAAAAATCAATTAAATGCACGAAAACGCCTAAGGATTGGCTCTGATACCACTGTTGGGATCCACGTAACACGTAGCGGAAATAAATAACAACCCATACATGTATCTCCAGATGCGTACTTCGTGCATTTCAATCGAAAAAAAATCACAAAGCCTCAAAGGGAGTAAATAGATTACCTCTCGTAGCGTGCTTGAACGGAGGTGTCGGTTCGATGTTCTTCGATCTTAGCCTCCGCAAGTGTTAGGCATCTAGTTCGGACGCACCACCAATTGACGAACGGGGAGACGACTAATAACTCCACAACAATTGTGCTAGCAATATGCGGAATCAATATTCCGAACTTAGTATATTTTGCTCACTCAAGATGATGAGAATATAGAGAGTGTTTGTGTTCTTCTCTCTAAGCTCTCAAAAATTTGCACACTCTACAAAATGTCTCCCCCCTTCAACCTCAAAACTCTTGCCATCCTTTTATAGCCAAAAATACCTTCCAATAAATTGTATTTAAAAATAGCACTAACAATTATAAATTCTATCTAAAAATAGCACTCACAAATAAATGACATTTAAAAATAGCACTAACAATAGCACTCGCAATTTATAATACAAAAATGCTATTTAAAAATAGCACTAACAATAGCACTCACAATTTATAATACAAAAATTCTATTTAAAAATAGCACTAACAATTATAAATTCTATCTAATAATAGCACTCACAAATAAATGACATTTAAAAATAGCACTAACAATAGCACTCACAATTTATAATACAAAAATGCTATTTAAAAATAGCACTAACAATAGCACTCACAATTTATAATACAAAAATTCTATTTAAAAATAGCACTAACAATTATAAATTCTATCTAATAATAGCACTAACAATTTATGATAAATAAATGCCATTTAAAAATAGCACTAACAATAGCACTCACAATTTATGATAAATAAATGTCATTTAAAAATAGCACTAACAATAACACTCACAATTTATAATACAAAAAATGCTATTTAAAAATAGCACTAGCAATAGCACTCACAATACAAAAATGCTAAAAAAGGCACTAACAAAGGTGTTAAAAATAATAACCATTATTATTATTACAAGAGTTAAAGAGGTTACCAAACAATACAAATATGCATAACATATAAATACGTATGACGTATAAATACGTAGAGCATACGTATACATCCGTGAAACCGGGGACTAATTGAAAGAAAAATGTGCAATTAAGCCCTTTTGGTAAAAATTGATTAAATTGGAGGGCAAATTGACCTAATTGCACTTTAAGACTTTAGAATCCAATGTCATAGCTTATAAAAAGTGAGAATTGAAAACTAAAAGACTCGAAAATGATTTTTTTTAGGCTCGGTTCGGGTTTATGTTTGTGAAGGAACATAGTGACCCGAGCCGAATTTTTGAGATTTAAAGTGACACACTTGAAGAGGAAATTAAAACAAAATTATCGAATATTTTTGGGTATTTTTCTGACCACGAATGGTATTTTTCTGATTTTTTGGGTATTTTTATAATTAAATAAACTCGAAAAATATTAAAAATACCGAAAAATATTTTTTGTTCAAAATTGGTTCCTAAGGTTAAACCAAGGCTTCCAAAGTTGATTTTTTGATTTTATGACCTTTTTTGATATTTTTAATTAATTTTAAAGAATAAAAATCACAATAATAAATGGTAAAAAAAATCAGGTGTCAACAGCTGCCCCTCTTTGAGAGGAATCTCGTTAGAGGTTTCTCTCAAAGATAAGGTGGCACCTGATTCCTAACCGACTCAACTGGGAAAATAAGAGAAGAAATGTTATGACATCGGACCCTTAAGCCTATTGATAAAAGCTCAAATCAATCCCCGGTTTGCTCTAACAATTTGAACATGGGCCGGAGTGAGAGAGGCTTACCTGAAGCTCACCTGTCGGATGCTGCCGGTTGCGACGACTTTCAAGAAGATGCCTAGGACTCATCATTCAGAATATCCCAGGGAGATTAAGCTCTGACCTGTATGGTAGGTCATACCATGATGGGATTCCTAACTTGTAGGAACCTAAGGAAGGCGCATCCCACGCTTTGGGATTTGCCAAGAATTTTGATCCGTATGGTGGATCAGACCTTTGTGTTGATCCTTACTGCGATATTTATCAATGAGTTGACCCTTATGCGGTTTCTACCAATGAATTGACCATTATGGCGGTTTCTACCATATGTGATCCCTCAGGCGGTTTCTACCTTGGTTTGACCCTTCAGGCGGTTTCTACCTTGAGTTGACCCTTCAGGCGGTTTCTACCTTTGATTTGACCCTTCAGGCGGTTTCTACCTTGTGTTGACCCTTCAGGCGGTATCTACCATGTGTTGACCCTTCAGGCGGTATCTACCTTGTGGTTTCTACTTGGTTTGACCCTTCAGGCGGTTTCTACCTTGAGTTGACCCTTCAGGCGGTTTCTACCTTTGATTTGACCCTTCAGGTGGTTTCTACCTTGTGTTGACCCTTCAGGCGGTATCTACCATGTGTTGACCCTTCAGGCGGTATCTACCTTGTGTTGACCCTTCAAGCGGTATCTACCTTTGAGTTGACCCTTCAGGCGGTATCTACCTTCATTTGACCCTTCAGGCGGTATCTACCTTTGATTTGACCCTTCAGGCGGTTTCTACCTTTGTTTTGACCCTTCAGGCGGTTTCTACCATTGTTTGACCCTTCAGGCGGTATCTACCTTTGTTTTTATTTGAAAAGGGGTCTCATGACGAGGGTTCTCCACGTCCGTTGAGATTTCCTTGATATTTTTGAAAAGGGTGTCCTAGGACGAGGGTTCTCCACGTCTGTTGGGACAGTTTGTTGACTTCTTTTGAAAAAGGGTTCTATCCTCACACCTTTTTTTGAAAGATCCCGAAATTTGCCGGGAATTCAGTTTTGAAGCAGAGAAAGATTTTATTTTGACAAAGCTTCATTTGATTCTGTTGAGGCGACATTCTGGGAGCTGTGTTCTCCAGGTATCCTGCAGAAAGTTCAAACCTGAAATATTTTTCTTCACCCAGAAAACGTTAGTAATCTTTGGGAAGACCACGGCTGTCCATTTGACAAAAACCGTATGACTTAAGTTTTAATCGTGAATTGTGCATTTTGATGCTGGAGGTTATCCAAAGCATTCTTGCAACATGCAAATGTGATCACAAATCCCTTGCACGGAAAATCTGGACCAACAGTTTGAAAATTCCAAAAAGAGTTTGTTCAAAACACCAACTGGAATATTTCTCGACAATGAGGTCTTCTCACCTATTTTGAGATAGTGGTTTTTATAGGGGATGCACTCAATTCCCTACTAACTTGTGCCTAGGTTTTAGGCTCATTCGCAGCGCATACATTTTGATCGGTCGGGAGGTCTTCCACGGGACCGTAATGTTGGGCTTGGATATTGGTCTTCAAGGGGGACTCACTTTTGAGTCAAGGTCATTGAATGAAAGTTTTCACCATCTGCTCCGGGTTTACAAGTCAAGAACCCTGCAAAATGAGAAAGAAATATTCTTGCTCGTACTTCTTCGAGCTAAGCTATATGTTAACCCAAGTGTCTTAGTCAGAGAAGACTGTTTCAGGGTTATGATGTTGGTAGGATTGGGGACCGAAAAAAGGCTTGTTTTTGGCCCAGAATTTATGAGGGGATTGACATTGGTGATCATTGCAAACTTGTCACATGTCTTTTCCATTCTGCATCTTCATTTTTGAGGTGTGCAACCGCTTTTGAGGTGTGCACAAGTCCTTTAGAGAACGTCTCTTGTGGTATTAAGAGATTGACAATTCTGTCCGTGTTTTTGCACCACGGCTGACATCATTTGGGGAGCAGTCTTCTTGATCTGACTTCTTTATGGGTTTTTCTCTCTTCCCAACTAGGCTTTATTGGGGATCAATCAAACAGTTTTCACGAGCATCGGCCTTGCTTTTACCAGGCACTTTGCTTTTTCTTGATGCTGGGGATTTTTTCTTTGTTGAAATCCCGCCTTTTCTTTTCCTTTGGAACTACGATGTTCAGAAAATTGTGCTAGATATACAACTTGAATCATAGCACATTTAAACGCCGATATGAGATTTTTCTATAAATCCCATCTCTTGATTTCTTCCGTTCTTGGAGTGATGCAGTTTCCATCTTGAAACATCCCATGATCACCAACAGGGGTTTATGAAATGAATTTGCAGGCTCAACTTGGCTGTGCAAAGGATATGGTGTGTGGGATAGAGAAATGAATGCTTCTCGTCATCCTAGGGCACTTGGATTACCATATAAACAACACACAAAGATTAATGTTAGTCCGAGCAAGAAAATTTCTGACCATTTTCTCCTGATGCCGCTGGACTCACCTCCATTTTGCCCCGATGTGGGGTGGTTCTTGACAGGGTTAAGAATGAAAACCGTCGTTCAAAGGGTTTATCAACGGTCACCTGTAGTGTTTGAGGGATATGAAACGAATGCCTCCGTCATCCCAACCCATGTAATCGTTGCGAATAATCCCTACTTCCGTAGGTCCAGATTTTGCTATCTGATCCGCTCCACTTCTCTCCAGTGTGTGTAGGACGTGTTTGGACTAGGCTTTGCCTCTTTTCTTTTGAGAAAACGTCATTTTAAAAGTCTTGAACTTTTGATTGGAAAAAATCTCTTTCATTTTCTCCAAAAATTTTACCCGTCAAGGGGATTTTATGATGCACCATGCATGTTCTTATTCATGTTCAGATAACCTCATGTTTTAAGACATGAATGCCAATGAAGTTTGAATTCTATGTCTTTTCCAGACATTAGATTCTGAAAGCTTTTCTTTTTATTTAACACCTTCAATGGATTGGGGAAAAGGATACTTACCTGTCCCCCGTGGCCGAAAATCCCTGAAAATGCAGAAGAAACATGTTATTGTATGTTCGTGAATTTTTCAAAAAATTAGAACGATACATCTTACCCTTGGTCGTGTGCCCCTGCGAGTGCACACAGGTTGTGACAATTTGTCCTCCTTGATGGTGAGTCCCTATCAAGGATAAATAACAAGTGTTAACTCATATTCCCTAATTGAAGACAAATTGGGACGATACAACTTTACTCTTGGTTCTCATCCCGTTCTGACGTCGCGTATTGATATGAACCACGTCTATCAAATCCGCTTATCCATGCTTGGAATATTTGCAATATCAATGGTTCAGCTGCCCCCGGTTGGGCAACGTCTGTTTTGTTATTTGAACAGATGGCTCCTTGAGTGATTTATCCACGTTTATCACCTGAGAAGGGAAAGAAATGAGACATTACTTTGGTATGCGATAGAAGATCGTTTAGGAACGATACATCGTTTTACCAAATAGGTGGCTTCGCGGCCAAACGTATTTCGTGTTGAAGGGGTAGATCCCATTATGCTCAGCGGGTGATAATTATGGTTCATGGAACTTGCTCCACGGATTAAGTGATTAATCCACGGCCTTCGGCTTGAAGATGCTCAAAGGGTGATGTTGACACTCACGCGCAATTAGTTCTAGATATTAATGAAAGATGTTCCCGTGGGAACCTTACAGTGCGATCAACAACATATGCAATAGGAGTATTCAACCCCTTTTCTCGAAGCATTTTTCATCGAGTAGCCATGCCTTGCATCAGACGTTTGATCACCGGCCTCGCGTCACCACTGCGATGGTCCTCCGGCTCCAAATTGATCGAGCCAAAGATTGAACTCATCGCCAAGGAAATTGCTCGGGTCTTCGAGCCATTGATGTTCAAGTTGGGTATCAACGATTGTTGGGGGCAGATTTCTTTCATTGCCTTCGTTGTGAGGGATTGGAGTTTTTGAGCTGGAACCTTCATCATTGCCCTGTTGGGGTTGAGACATACATTCCTGAAAAGTATTGATCCAAGTGTCCAGCTCCTCATCAAGGAGATCACCTGTTCTTTCTAGCCCTTGGTGCCCAGATTGGGTGTCGTCGACTGCAGGCGAGGGATTCCTCTCTTTGCTCTCGCCGTGAGCAATTTGACCCCTCGAATTGGAACTTCCTCCAATGACCGGCAGGTTCATATGTGCACTCTCTACCAATGCCAGATCCACTTCAAGGACAGCATTAATGACTGATTCGCGCTCAAACTGAGGAATCTCTATGTACTGGAACTGTGGCATATACTCCTGAGGAGTATTGAGATAGCTCGGCGGAGCATTCTGATTTGGGTTAGAGGAGTCGCTGACACGACTGCTAATCCCGTCATTGCTGAAACACGGTTGGGTGCTCTTGGCTCTCCAATCATCATGGTTGTAACTCTGCCCAGCACTTGAGCTCCAACTGGCTTTATGATGGTTTAACGCTATCCTTCCATCCCTTAGCAATCTCCTATAGTACTTGAGGTGAGACTCAACGTTAATTCTAGAGAGCCCCGGCACATTCATAATCTCGAGTATGCGCAGTGGGCTAGCCGAATCAACTCCCAGCTCTCGAATTGCATCAACAAATTTGGTGTGAAGCTCATAGGTCCAGTAAAACCTTGTTCTCTTATCACCCAAAATATCGTCAATACTTCGGTAGCTATTCTCTACGGGATCTAGTCGTTTCAAAAGTTGTCCAGGGAGGGACTCACCGACTTTGGATTGGCTGGCTGCGACAGCGAGTTCGTCATTAAGAGAATTCCCCCTGTGATGATTCATATCCCATTTCTCAGAGGATGTTGGTGTTGATCCTATGGTGTTGACTTGCTCATGCAGATCTCCGGCGGTATCTGGCTGTGTCGGAAAATGCTGTGGAGAATACGGTAACAGCTGAGCGTTATTCGTCAACAGGGATGGTTCATCGAGGAACACCTCGCCGAGGACAACATGATTACCACAATTAAGGCAGGTGGCCTTGGTCAGAGCTTCCTTATATCTCGCGCTTTCAGCTTGAAGCTTCTCATTCTCCTCCTTCAGGACCAGTAACTCATGGTCTGCGTATTGCTGTTTCACCCGGGTTCGTTTGTTGGCGAACCAAAACTTGACCTTCGAAAGCTCCAATCCTATCTTTCGGCTCAACTCCATTTTCTGTTGTCTGCTTGGAGTGGGGGCATTCATTGAAGAAAGCTTCGAGCTCTCGGATTTGGCCTGGAGTGTGGCGTTGTAGTTGCTTCCTTTTCCGACTCCGGTCATCATTGTATACTCTTTCTTCGTAGCTGAAACCTAGAATTTCATCGCTGGAGGAGTCAGTCTCTATGGCCTTCGGGCAGGATTCAGCTCCAGGATCTTCAAAGTCTCCCAGCAGTTCGTGCTCAGAAATGTCCAGGTCGGGCGTTTCTAGCAGATGGGAATAACTTTTAAACATGATGGATCGGGGTATCTCGGGCTGATCTAGTTCACTCAGCTTTCTCAATTCGCTCTTACGTGTTTGCTCACTCTAGAAATTTTCTCAAGTGATTGTGCGTGTCCTGGAACCATCCTTCAGGCTGCATATGAAGACCAGCAAGCAAGCGCTCCTCCCGAGATCCTGCAATTACTCATCGTCTGTATTCCCCTTTCTTTTTCCTCGTGATAGGATCACAAACTCACTTGCATTGATTCGATTTCATCGAGTAATGCGCTCGTCCCCTAGTTCAGTCTTCAAAGTGGTGGGTCTACAATCTTTCGGCGCCTTTTATGATTTGCTAGGCCCGAGAACGTGGGGAGCAGCGGTGGACCCGCAATTAATGACTCTGTTTAATTCATTTAGCTCCATGGGAATTAACGCCATGATCTTCTCTCAACCCCTTTTCATCGTTCAAACGAAAGTGGCATTTTCCCTGTGCATGCTGTTACTCTTCATTTCAGCATCCCGGGCGCTTGGTGAGGAATGAGTTCGTAGCCACTCAAAATTTTAAAGACCGTCTCTGGTTTCAGACTTAATCTAACAAGGGATCATCACAACTGAGCATGACGATGTTCGTCGATAGCGTTGGTTTTCATACATAATTAACTATAGCCATTAAAGAAAAATGTTCCCATAGGAACTTTACAATGGATAAAAAGAGTGATCCACTCGTGAACATGCTCTTCTTCCTATGGGTGTTCGTAGTGACCGACCCATCGTGCCCCGAGCTAGGTGCTAGATCATGGCTGTCCAAGCATGCCAGCTTCCCACTGATTGAACAAGGCATCGAGCCCCTCATCGAAGAAATCGTCTGTCGTGGGTTGACCAGCGGCAGGCAGAGCACCAGCCGACTGTTGCTCGAATGGAGGAGTGCGCACTCGCTGTACTTGTGACACGCGCTCTTGAGAAGTGTTGAAATGGCCTGGGAGGACATTCTGATCAGCTTTCAGTTTGCCGGTGGTCGGGTTGCTAGCTTGATTGATGCTTAGATTTGGCCGGGTATCTCTTGATGCCTGAGCATTACAATGGCGGTCGCCTCTAGCTTTTGGGCTCGAGACGGATTCCTCCCGGTTTAGCTCCGCTCGACGTTGTTTTAATAGCTTTCTGTAGGCAGCAAGGTGATTCCTGACCAGCTCCTTACTAAGCCCCGGTACATTCATGGCCTTAAATATGCGCGTCGGAGTTGCTGAGTCGATCCCCATTTGGTGAACCACATCTAGGAATCTGGAATGCAATTCAGGGGGCCAAGCGAACCTCCTCTTATCGTGGCCCAAAATCGCATCGATGGCTTGACGACTGATTAACTCATCTCCAACAGGACCCGACCCTATCGAAAATTGTTGTGCATGAGGCTGATATGCTTTGAGCTGGTCGGCGGTAACATCCAGCTCCTTGAAACTATAACTCCAATCAAAGCGATGCAAATCCCATCCCCCATGAGGCATTTGTATCACCTTCGTAGGATCATCCTGCTCATGCGTGACTCCGGCAAAATCTGGTTGAGCAGGAGATGCCCCGAGGGAGTAAGGTGGTAAATGAACGTCTTCAATCATTGCGTGAGGCTTATCGGGGAACATCTTACCGAGGGCGACGAGGTTATCGCAATGAGGGCAAACGGTAATATTGAGAGCTTTTTCATACCTCATGTTTTCTGTTCGCAGCTTTTGGTTTTCTTCCTTTAAAATCTCGACCACCTGACGTTTGCGTTGAGCCCTCGATTTGGATCTCCTATTTTGAAACCAAAACTGGATCCTCGACTGATTAATCCCCAACTCCCGGCTCAATTCAATTCTCCACTTCTTTTTCATGTAATGGCTTTTACTGAAAAGGGTTTCCAGCATTTGGGTTTCCTCCTGAGAGTATTGGTGAGGACGTCTTCTTTTCCCGAGTTGAGCATTGTGGATGTCGTTGTCGTCGTCGCCGTGATCTTGATTTCCGTTGCCAGAAGTGTTGGGCTCCATGGTTTTGGCGTTAGACTTGATCTTGGAATCTTCGAGATCCCTCTGTGGTTCAATTTCTGAGATTTTTGAGTCAGTCGCCTCTAGCAGCTGACAGTAACCTCTTAAATATGTTGGATTGAGAAATGTTTGATTGGTTCTTGCCCACTCAGAGTTCTCCACTCTCTCCTGTATGCTCACTCCCTATAAAGTTTTCTTCGAGTGACTCTGCATGTTCAGGAGACGCTCTTCAAGCATCATTAGGCAAACGTTCCCCCTCAAGACCTTGAATTTCTCGCTTAGCTTTTCAACGTGATGGGACTGCCAAACCCTGTTAGGGCTCTCTTCGATAGTTGCGCTTTCCTCCCACCTAACTCTAATAATGGTGATCCCGACAAATCTTTTACATCTTTTAATTGATGAGCCGGAAATCGCGGACCGAAACGAATCCAATGGTTCTCGTGAGGGGACCTCCTGCTTTACCCCCTAACTGGGCTCCACCAGCATTATTACTGAGACCCTTCATCATCCTCGAGTTGCTATAAAATGAGGAATTAATGTATGGAAGGTTAACGTTCTCGCATAATCAGCTTCTTCCTTCTAATCTCTTTGTTAAACTCGTCTTATTCTCAAGCCAACCCAACGCAAATGGCCTCCTCTCCCGTACGCACTTTTTCAACTGATGTCTTGGCCCAGTGGGAAAAGCTTTATAACCTACTGGGTCGCGGTTACGCGCACATAACCGATCATTCTGCAACCGAGGATGCAATCTGTGTCCTGCTCGAGGACCTTGATACCACTTCTCTCGAAGGTACTACACTGGGGAGGGAATATAGAACTTTCCCGACTCTCTTTGCACACTCCTTAGAGGCCTATCGTGTTGCTAGTCGGGAGGTTCTGGTGGCTCGCGTCTTGCGGGCTCGTTATGAGGATCGATCTGATCATTTGGTGCTGACCAACTATCTGGTTGATAGTTACAAAAAGGCCGTCGAGTTTGCTAATGAGCGGGTCGCGACGTTGCTTCGCGAGAGGAGAAATCTGGTGGATCAATTGGCCATATCCCTGACCACCGGCGAGCATGACCGCCGCAACGTCCTGTTGAGGCTTCAGAGCGACTGGCAGGAAGAACGACTCGACAAGATAACCGAGGACATAGCTCGCGGGAATGGACTGGTTCGGGACCTGGAAGTAGTCACCGAAGAACACGAGGCCAAGGTCGCCGAAGTTAAGGGAGAATGCATAAGTCTTCTCCTCAGGCTTGCCGACCACAACATGCGGAGCTGGGAGTATGAGCAGAGCATTAACAACATGGAGGGTCAGTTGGGCTCCTTTGTGTCGTTAATTAGGGCTCACTTTGGCTTTACTTTTCCACCCCGAATTGTATGACCTGCTTCTGAAAACCCTCCGCTGAGCAAAATAAATGAAAGTTCTCGTGTGTGTTTTAACTTCTGCATGGTTCCTTTCTTCGAGCGTTCGAACATCTTCAACTTAGGTGAGCCGAACCATAATATCAATAAGTCGAGCAAATATGGATTTTATAACTCGCTCATGATCAGATGAAAGAATAGCCTCAGACTTATCCAGGAAAAGATTTCTCTCTATTACCTATTTTTTACCTGCAAATAGAAAGACAGAATCAGAAGGAATAATCTGAAAAAGAAAGCATAGACCCCTTTCAATCTTATGCTTGCTCGTGATTAATAAGGACAAGAACTTTTACAAGGGTTTTAATCTTGCGCGAAAAGTTTTTATCAATATTCCTCGAAAGAAAGCATACTATTGAAAGGAATGTAATTCACAATAATCGACTTTGATCAATTTCGAGAGGAACGAATTACTCAAAAGTGCGAGGCATAATAACGTGTTTTAAATTTAATTGAAGATACGGCATCCAAATCAAGGCCGTTTTGTTAAGAACGAGAGTAATTTGGACATCTATCTCGTCATTAAATTCAAAACAACATCGATATTCTCGATCAATTATCGTGGATTACCAGCGACGTAAAACATGCACGAAACAATTCAAGTGTATAATTCCTTCTAGAGAAATTGAGATTGGACTACTCTATACGACCAAAAGGTCGTGTAAGACTTCCAATTTTAATTTCCTCTAAAGGAATTATAAACTTGACTTGGGAGTATTCGGATGATTAGAGAAAATGCCACTATCACATTCCCATGACCCGTCAAAAGAAATACAACCAAGTTCCATCTGAATGTATACACCAATAGATCCCTAATACAATCACTCTAAGGGGTGGGATAGAAAAAGCCTCGATAAAAATAAACCCTATACAAGAGGACTAGTAATGGAAAATGAAACAAAGGAATGTGATCCTAACGTTTAAGGATGCCCCAAGTTCGATCTGTGGCTTCCGGATCACTTGCCCCAACTCGTCATCTTCTTTGGACGATATCTCAATAAGGTCCATAGTAGGCTCTTTTGTTGCTCACTCGGTGTTCGCCATGGGATATCATCCTCCTCGTCTTCTATCAAGGACGTTTGGGAAAAACACACACATCTATCCTTGAAATGGCATTTAATCTAATCACCAGAATGCAATGAATGAAATGCCTATATTTATATGAACTATAATAGATTTGAGGGATAGAGAGTCTTACCAACCAAACTCGTCGACTTATGTGCGGTTTTAGGTGTACCAACCGCCCAAAGACATGCGCATGAGACAAGTGATGGTGAACTTCTAAAAATCAGAGGGTTTGGCACCTAAGGTTAAGGTTCCCACTTCGAGTTCTAGAAAGAGCCGATTCCATTGCACAGCTATCGTTGCATTGGGACTCGATGCATAGTTCGAAGCGAGCGGAATTGAAAAGTGGATTACCCCGCGTTTTTCCTCACGGAGATTCCATTCTCAATTCCTTCTATTGTGTTCCTAAAGGCGGCGCCCGGGGTTTTAGGCGCGGTTGTGTGTGTCCACGTGTTGTGATCATCATAATGCAATTCATGCACAGCAGTTTATCAATCAGCACTTCAAATCATCCACACAACATACATTCCTACGCCCAACCTGCATAAGACAATGTTAATCACGGACTACACCCCTTATTTCTCCAATCTGCCAAAAACATATAACACCTACCATAAGCGGACTTACCTCACCTTCGAGAGCGCCTGCAAAGTTAGAAAAATCACTCAGCGTTTTAATTACGGCCTAAGTCCACTTGAGGTCTAGAATCATATGTTCTAGAGCAAGAGTCCCCAGTGGAGTCGCCAGCTGTCGCGACCCGTCCGGAAGCGGACGCGGCTAATGGATTACCGATCGCGGGTCTTGGATCGGCGCGGGCCCTCCCAGGCCCATACCAAATCGCGGCGGGAGTATTTTTCAGAAGGATTCGACGATAAGAGTCGATCGCTTTCGACCTTAGTGTGGTCGTGGTGGCATGTGCAACTTGTGCATGCATTTGGAGTCGCCACCGGTCTTTCTTGGAGGGTAGACCGGAAACCTTACTGATCGATTGGGAGAGATCGATCAGTTCTACGGAACCAGAGTTTTTGGGTTCGGGGACTTGGTTACGCTGGTGTCGTTACCAACGCCCTTTCGGTACCTAACGCGAGTGATTTTCCTAACTAGGATTTCATGCAGGCGCAATTTTGGGTGAGGTAAGTCTGACTTTGCACATTAACCAGTTTAACATGCTCACGTAATCATAATAAATAAATAGATGTCAATCACATAAACATCTATCCTACGTGGTGATCATGGAATTATGATTTAATGGGTCTCGAGCCAATGAGACCACATTTAATCATTTTAATATTTTAATAACGGAGAGCCGCTCTTCGCTTCTTCTTGGTTTCTTGAACTCTTCAAGAATTGGGCCCCAAAGAGCTCGCCGACTTAAAAGGCTCCCCCACGTAATCCTCGTAGCATTTACATCAACAATTGACTATGCTAAAAATAAAGATTACATGAAAAATAAAAGGAGTACGCAGCCTCCATTTAATAATTACAACACCAAATATATAAATAATCATCATACATTCATATATACATCAATCACATTGATTAGGGATTTTTCCATGATCACCACCCTTCCACGTAAGTAATAAATTCACAATTTAAAACTTAGGAAGGCACAATAAAAATTCTACGTTGAATCATATTCAGAATTTTTACGTAAAATAAGATAGCCATAAATTTTCGATTCAAAATTGATTTAGTCTCAATTTTTGCTACGTTGATTAATTTATCATATAAAAACAATCAACATTCATTAGCCATGTAAGACGAAAAATTCGTTAATACATATTGGCCATAGTATTGCAAAAATTGCAAAAATCAATTAAATGCACGAAAACGCCTAAGGATTGGCTCTGATACCACTGTTGGGATCCACGTAACACGTAGCGGAAATAAATAACAACCCATACATGTATCTCCAGAGGCGTACTTCGTGCATTTCAATCGAAAAAAAATCACAAAGTCTCAAAGGGAGTAAATAGATTACCTCTCGTAGCGTGCTTGAACGGAGGTGTCGGTTCGATGTTCTTCGATCTTAGCCTCCGCAAGTGTTAGGCATCTAGTTCGGACGCACCACCAATTGACGAACGGGGAGACGACTAATAACTCCACAACAATTGTGCTAGCAATATGCGGAATCAATATTCCGAACTTAGTATATTTTGCTCACTCAAGATGATGAGAATATAGAGAGTGTTTGTGTTCTTCTCTCTAAGCTCTCAAAAATTTGCACACTCTACAAAATGTCTCCCCCCTTCAACCTCAAAACTCTTGCCATCCTTTTATAGCCAAAAATACCTTCCAATAAATTGTATTTAAAAATAGCACTAACAATTATAAATTCTATCTAAAAATAGCACTAACAATTATAAATTCTATCTAAAAATAGCACTCACAAATAAATGACATTTAAAAATAGCACTAACAATAGCACTCACAATTTAAAATACAAAAATGCTATTTAAAAATAGCACTAACAATAGCACTCACAATTTATAATACAAAAATTCTATTTAAAAATAGCACTAACAATTATAAATTCTATCTAATAATAGCACTCACAAATAAATGACATTTAAAAATAGCACTAACAATAGCACTCACAATTTATAATACAAAAATGCTATTTAAAAATAGCACTAACAATAGCACTCACAATTTATAATACAAAAATTCTATTTAAAAATAGCACTAACAATTATAAATTCTATCTAATAATAGCACTAACAATTTATGATAAATAAATGCCATTTAAAAATAGCACTAACAATAGCACTCACAATTTATGATAAATAAATGTCATTTAAAAATAGCACTAACAATAGCACTCACAATTTATAATACAAAAAATGTTATTTAAAAATAGCACTAGCAATAGCACTCATAATACAAAAATGCTAAAAAAGGCACTAACAAAGGTGTTAAAAATAATAACCATTATTATTATTACAAGAGTTAAAGAGGTTACCAAACAATACAAATATGCATAACATATAAATACGTATGACGTATAAATATGTAGAGCATACGTATACATCCGTGAAACCGGGGACTAATTGAAAGAAAAATGTGCAATTAAGCCCTTTTGGTAAAAATTGATTAAATTGGAGGGCAAATTGACCTAATTGCACTTTAAGACTTTAGAATCCAATGTCATAGCTTATAAAAAGTGAGAATTGAAAACTAAAAGACTCGAAAATGATTTTTTTTAGGCTCGGTTCGGGTTTATGTTTGTGAAGGAACATAGTGACCCGAGCCGAATTTTTGAGATTTAAAGTGACACACTTGAAGAGGAAATTAAAACAAAATTATCGAATATTTTTGGGTATTTTTCTGACCACGAATGGTATTTTTCTGATTTTTTGGGTATTTTTATAATTAAATAAACTCGAAAAATATTAAAAATACCGAAAAATATTTTTTGTTCAAAATTGTTTCCTAAGGTTAAACCAAGGCTTCCAAAGTTGATTTTGTGATTTTATGACCTTTTTTGATATTTTTAATTAATTTTAAAGAATAAAAATCACAATAATAAATGGTAAAAAAAATCAGGTGTCAACACTCACGTAATCATAATAAATAAATAGATGTCAATCACATAAACATCTATCCTACGTGGTGATCATGGAATTATGACTTAATGGGTCTCGAGCCAATGAGACCACATTTAATCATTTTAATATTTTAATAACGGAGAGCCGCTCTTCGCTTCTTCTTGGTTTCTTGAACTCTTCAAGAATTGGGCCCCAAAGAGCTCGCCTACTTAAAAGGCTCCTCCACGTAATCCTCGTAGCATTTACATCAACAATTGACTATGCTAAAAATAAAGATTACATGAAAAATAAAAGGAGTACGCAGCCTCCATTTAATAATTACAACCCCAAATATATAAATAATCATCATACATTCATATATACATCAATCACATTGATTAGGGATTTTTCCATGATCACCACCCTTTCATGTAAGTAATAAATTCACAATTTAAAACTTAGGAAGGCACAATAAAAATTCTACGTTGAATCATATTCAGAATTTTTACGTAAAATAAGATAGCCATAGATTTTCGATTCAAAATTGATTTAGTCTCAATTTTTGCTACGTTGATTAATTTATCATATAAAATAATCAATCTCCATTAGCCATGTAAGACGAACAATTCGTTAATACATATTGGCCATAGTATTGCAAAAATTGCAAAAAATCAATTAAATGCACGAAAACACCTAAGGATTGGCTCTGATACCACTGTTGGGATCCACGTAACACGTAGCAGAAATAAATAACAACCCATACATGTATCTCCAGAGGCGTACTTCGTGCATTTCAATAAAAAAAAATCACAAAGTCTCAAAGGGAGTAAATAGATTACCTCTCATAGTGTGCTTGAACGGAGGTGTCGGTTCGATGTTCTTCGATCTCAGCCTCCACAAGTGTTAGGCATCTAGTTCGGACGCACCACCAATTGACGAACGGGGAGACGACTAATAACTCCACAACAATTGTGCTAGCAATATGCGGAATCAATATTCCGAACTTAGTATATTTTGCTCACTCAAGATTGTGAGAATATAGAGAGTGTTTGTGTTCTTCTCTCTAAGCTCTCAAAAATTTGCACACTCTACAAAATGTCTCTCTCTTTCCAACCTCAAAACTCTTGCCATCCTTTTATAGCCAAAAATACCTTCCAATAAATTGTATTTAAAAATAACACTAACAATTATAAATTCTATCTAAAAATAGCACTCACAAATAAATGACATTTAAAAATAGCACTAACAATAGCACTCACAATTTATAATACAAAAATGCTATTTAAAAATAGCACTAACAATAGCACTCACAATTTATAATACAAAAATGCTATTTAAAAATAGCACTAACAATTATAAATTCTATCTAATAATAGCACTCACAATTTATGATAAATAAATGCCATTTAAAAATAGCACTAACAATAGCACTCACAATTTATGATAAATAAATGTCATTTAAAAATAACACTAACAATAGCACTCACAATTTATAATACAAAAATGCTATTTAAAAATAGCACTAACAATAGCACTCACAATACAAAAATGCTAAAAAAAGGGCACTAACAAAGGTGTTAAAAATAATAACCATTATTATTATTACAAGAGTTAAAGAGGTTACCAAACAGTACAAATATGCATAACGTATAAATACGTAGAGCATACGTATACATCCGTGAAACCGGGGACTAATTGAAAGAAAAATGTGCAATTAAGCCCTTTTGGTAAAAATTGATTAAATTGGAGGACAAATTGACCTAATTGCACTTTAAGACTTTAGAATCCAATGTCATAGCTTATAAAAAGTGAGAATTGAAGACTAAAAGACTCGAAAATGATTTTTTTTAGGCTCGGTTCGGGTTTATGTTTGTGAAGGAACATAGTGACCCGAGCCGAATTTTTGAGATTTAAAGTGACACACTTGAAGAGGAAATTAAAACAAAATTATCGAATATTTTTGGGTATTTTTCTGACCACGAATGGTATTTTTCTGATTTTTTTGGGGTATTTTTATAATTAAATAAACTCGAAAAATATTGAAAATACCGAAAAATATTTTTTGTTCAAAATTGGTTCCTAAGGTTAAACCAAGGCTTCCAAAGTTGATTTTGTGATTTTATGACCTTTTTTGATATTTTTAATTAATTTTAAAGAATAAAAATCACAATAATAAATGGTAAAAAAAAATCAGGTGTCAACACCTTGTAATGATGAGCGGTTTTAGGTATACCAACCTTCCATATGCATGCGTATGAGACAAGTGGGTATACTCTAAAAAATATCGAGAATCAGGTGAGGAACCTATGGCTCAGGCTCCCACGATCCAAATAAGGCAGATTCCTCCCCAAGGGTACCTACCCAAGAGGGCTAGATATCGCCAATTTGGATTGTGAGCGGGAACGAACACGAAAGTCTCAAGTGCCATTAAACACAAGATCCTTTCGTACCCTTTCCCTATCTAAGATAACCTAGATGTGGTTGCAGTCGGGGTTTGACCGCCAGTGTGTGCGATGTGTCGTGATTATCACAATGCAAGTCATGCACATCAGTTTGTATCTAACACCGCTTCGATATGTGCTAAAAAATAAACATACAATCCCAACTCCAACCTGCAGGAAAAATGTCAACAATCACTCCACCCCTTATTTCCCAATCTGTAAAAACATCTAACACAATAGTTAGCGTACGTACCTCACCTTCGAGAGCATCTGTAGAAAACGAGGATAGATAAACCAACCAACTTTTTAATCGGCTCAAGTCCTTTAAAATTCTTAACCAGAGATTCTGGTTTGGAATAAGTCCCCAGCGAAGTCGCCAGTCTGTCGCGACCCGCTCAAGCACTGCCAGGCTCTCGTGGGCTAATGGGCCGCCCGATGTCGCATGATCGGACGCGGGCCTCTCCCAAGATCCATTACCCAAATCGCAACGACTGGAAATACGTGGTCGACCTTCGGTGCGGTCTGATGACATGTGTTATGTTTACATGCCAAGGAGTCGCCACCAATCGTTTTGTGGAGGGTACGATTAGAAACCCTATCGAATAGTTGGGAGCATTCTATTCGATTATGCGAAAACCATAGAAATGGGATCGGGGACTTTGTTACGCCAACTATCAGAGTTGACGCCATTTCGGCACCTAAGTTGAATGATTTATCTAATCCTCAAAATTCATGCAAACGAGTGGGGGACGGATCCTAAATCTAGGAGTTCAAGTAGATATGAGTGGCTATCATATCACTCACAATCAGTAAAAATAAATGCGCAAATCAAGGATCCAAAGCATTACGGATAAATCACATGAAAGCAGCATGCCATCCCTAATGAGGCCCTATTAGCCTAGAGAAGTATCAATCAAGGCTTATGAGTGATTTTGACATGATTCGCCCATGAGGGGCAAAATTGTAATTTTGAGAAATTTGGGGACAATTTACCCAGAAGGGCAAAATTATCATTTCAGATGGGATGTGCACTCAAAAGATAGTGAAAGTGGGATTGGCAATCAAACCCCTCCATTTCCTATTTTTCAGGAATTTCCAGAATTTTTCTGGAATTTAAAAGTGATTTTATCCTTGGAGGGGTAAGATCGTCATTTTGGGCAAAGATGAGAAATGAAAATCTCAAATATTAAGGTTGGTCACCCACTTGACTCAAACCCTAATTTTAAGCAATTTTCAGGACTCGATTGGAATAAGAAAGACGATTTACCCATTGAGAGGTAAAATCGTCATTTCGAGAAAATGGAGGAGATTCGAAAATCCAAGCCCAAGAATTGGTAGCCTAACCGACCCTAATTCTTATCTTGGTAATATCGACTTATCTAGCACACACAGCGGAGGCGACTTACCCCTAAAGGGTAATATCGTCAATTCTTGGAAGAACGGATAAGAAACCCCAAAAAGAGGATTGACCAGTTGTCTGTGGTCAATTCTCAATTTTTAGGGATTTCTGGAGTATCTAGGATTTTCTCATAATTTTTCTATATTTTTTTTGGGATTTTCTAGGATTTTCTAGCATTTTTTAGGATTTTCTAGAATTTTTTTGATTTTTTATTTTTAAATCATTTTTCTATTTTTTTTAAAAAATGTGATTCAGACCGGGTCGACCCAACCCACTCGGGTCAGAGCCCGGCCCAGACCCGGACTCGCGCGACCCACGGCTCAAAACGACACCGTATCGTCCTTTTTTTATTTTCTGATTATTTAGACTTGATCTGACGGTTCCTATTGAACCACGTGGCTAATCCACGGCCACCGAATCAGCTTACTAAAGCCTACGGCCTAGATTAAATGGAGACTCGACCAGGGCCGTCTGATTGACCTACCAAAATCTACGGTCAGGATTAGAAGGCTAGACTCGATCTAGGCCGTCCATCCTCACTAACCTAAACGACGCCGCTCGACCACTAACCTAAACGGCACCGTTTCGACTTATTTTGATTTTCTGATTTTAAAACATTTTCGGATATTCCTAATTACTAATCGGACGGCCACTAAAATTTAGACTCGATTTATCTGAGCCGTCCGATTCGTTTATTCGAATAACAGACCGTAACAGCTATGCTGACTAGACAACTACGTGGACCAATGACAGACTGCCACCTAGGAACGCTGACTCGTTGACTCGCCACGTCAGCTTCGTCTTCAACCTCTCGACCCCGACGAAATAAACGGCTGAGAATTCTCCGGCACTGATGAACAGCCAAACCTAGACCGATGGACACGAGACCAGCGCAAATCTACTCGTAATGACCTCTAGTTTAATATATCTAAGAATCGCAGCATTTCATCCATAAAATCACAATCATCATGCAAGATACTGAGTACGGCCATGGAAGTTCGGTCACACGATTCATGGCATTTCAAAGCAATTCCTTCACATAGGAGCACCACAGGGTGTTCAGGAGACTTACCTCGAGCTCTGATTGAGCTTGCTATGGCTAGAATAGCCTGGCCATTGATCGACCAGGCCGAGCTAGGTTGGGAGTTCGACTCACGGTTTTCAGGCAAAATCGATGCAAAAACGAGATGCAGCTGTGGTCAGTGACATCCAAGGAACAAAATGCACACACTAATTGCAAGAAAAAACGTAAAACGGATGAGTCGCCATTGATGCACAGCAAAGAACTCAGAACTACATCTCACCTATTTTCACGATTTCGCGTGGCACGGGCGGTGGCGATCGCTTCCTGGTGCTCAAAGCGAACTTCAGGCGGCCTTCTTTGGCTTCGGTTTGGCCGGAGTCGGCCTAATCAACGCCTTGCAGTCGAACTCAAGTTCTCGACAACGGGGGCCGGAGAACGAGCTCTCTCTCGCGTTTTCTCTCTTTCTTTCTATTCTGTTAAACTCTCTCAACCGAATGAACTCCCTACTCCTTCTCGAAGGCCTTTTGCAGGCTACATATCCCTTTCGATTTTTGGCGCCGAATTGGGGGGGCCAACTGACTCGAAATGGCATGTGCTTGCGCGTGCCATTTGGTCCAAACGGCGCCGGAGACGATGGGCAACTCCGTTAGGTCGAAGTGGTTTCCCGGCGTGTGCAAACGGACGTCCGATTTGGGCTATTCTATGAAGTTTGACTTTCACGGCCGCCGGGACATTGACTGATCGATTTCTTCCTCCTCTGGCGGCCATTGGTCATGATTCTGGTGTTAATCAACGGGGAATGACCTGAAGAACTAAACGCCCACCAGTGCGTCTTCAATTGTAGTCGATTGGTCGATCAATTTCCCCATCAAAATTCGACCTTCTACTGTTCATCTGCACCGGAGTCCGAGGAAGAAGATGGTATTGTAGCGAACTGGTTTGACCGGTCTGACCGGTTTGAACCGGTTTCGATTTGAAATTTTCAAAATTAACCCAAATCGGTGGGGAATTTTTGCAGTTAAATCCTAGAATCAAATTTAGGGCATGAATTTTATCTAAAAAAGTGATTTTGCCCAAAAGTTCACATCAATTTCTATGAAAACCCCAAATTTTTATTTAATTGCAAATTGAGAAATTGTGCAATCGAGGGCTCAAATGGTCAAGTTGGACCGGACCACCTATGCTAATCGATTCAAAATGATGAAAAGCATTGGGTAGTGACTTCAATTTGCAATGATAGTCCCCGAATTGAAAGTAATTTCAAATATGCTCAATTTCAAGGACTAAAATGCAATTAAGTATGTAATTTTGCCCAATTCATGCAATTGAGCAATTTGTGCAAACAATTGGGCTAAATTGCAATAAGGGACAATTAGATTGAATGTCAAGATCCTAGAAAATTTCAAAGTTGCAAATTTCAAGACTCAATTGATATTTTTTTTTTTACCAAATTCAATCATATGTGTAACAAAGGAACACCTAAAATTGAATTTGATTTTGGACTTTTTATGAGGTCAAAAAGACAAAGGATTTGAAAGAAAAATATTGACTATTTTTTCATATTTTTGTGACCTAGAATGCTATTTTTCATGAATTTTCAAGTATTTTCCTATTTTCTAAAAATACTAAAAAATGCGAAAAATTATAAAAAATTATTATTTTTTGTCAAAAATGGTTCCTTAGGCTTGGTCAAGGCCATCGAAGTTGATTTTGTAATTTTTTGACTTTCATGAATTTTTTATGATTTTTTTAAAAATAAGCTTAAAATGTTGATCCGAAATTAGGTGTCAACATCTCAGCTTCAGTTTTTACCGCCAGTTGTCCTCTTTCCTCTTTTTCAAGGTAGATGATAACATGGGGTGTCTTCGGCTGAGAGTTAACATTTGACATTTGATTATTTTTCGGAACATGCTGGACATCCTCGACTGGATCTTTATTAACCACATTAGACATTGGGGGTTGACTGGCGTCATTCGGGTTTGGCATCACTATTTGTCTAGCCTGAGAAGCTTCTAGCATAGCCTTGATCTCAGCCATCATGGTAGCCATGCTAGTCATCCGAGTTTCCAATATGCCAACTCGTGGGATTAACTCTTGTTGTTCCATTCTTGTCTTGAGTCGAGTACGGAAACGATGTTTAGGCAGTTCCGTGATTGGAGAACACCTGTTTAAAGAACAACACAAGGGTAAGTATCCTGTCATGGAGAACAGCGAAAGTACTGAACCCTTTCAATTGTATGTCTTCTGCTGATTAATGAGCAAAAGGGCCACCATATGAACCTTAGCCTCATATAGGCAGTTCTTTCAATCATTTCTTTGGAGAACACATGAAATTAAAAGAAATGTAACCCATGGCGATAGTTTTTATGCATAGAAGAAATACGCCTCCACATGCACATGCATCAAAAATCAATATTTATTACAATTTTGCGTTCAAATGTCAAGACATCATAATGTTCAGACATCTAGGCTTAACAGAGCCATCCTATCCGAGTCTAGGGCCTTTGGGACCTAAGTAGTCCTCTATGCCCCAATAATGATCAAATTCCTTGGCTTGGGACTCTTCATCTTCACTCTGTGCTGGTGATCCCATGTCTTCGAGTATATATGGTTCCACTCCGGATACATACGGCACAATGTACTCTGGCACACATGGCTCCACGAAGTTGCGCCTGTTCATCTGAAAACATCGGATGTAATCAATAGAAGCTCTATGGATATCCATTTCTACAGTGATGTTATCCGGCCACTCTATATCTTTGGTCCGGGATTCCTTCAAAGAGCGTATGATGAATTCCACCTTGGCTTCAAACTGCTTCTTCTTTTTCCTTTTGAGGGTTTCTTTTGGCATGTCGAATGAGAAGACACTTGGTCGTGGTGGTGAAGGGATCTCTTGCAATGTCCCAAACTGTCGGATAACCCTTTTCGAGTAATATGCCGTAGCACTTGTGAATCCTAACAACGGGACGGGATTTTCATCATTGCATGTAAGTCGGACTTTGCCCAGTGTTGGCAATCTAAGCCGCCATCGGAGTTATTCTGGCTTTAGGGTCCTAAGGAATTCCCTCCACTCTTTAAAATTGAACTTTGGGATTCATGCATGGGCTTGGATAAAAGTCATAAGGGGATGGATATCAGAGCTAATCTTAGTGAAACCCATGCGGATGTGGAATTGTTTGATATGTGAAGTAAACCACAGGTACATGAGACCACTAGAGGCTCTAAAAATTAATTTATTTTCTTTCCGAAAACGATTCAGGGAATGGAAAGTTTCGGCTAGGATAAAGTTCGAATAATCCCACCCATAACAGACTTATTTGACTACTATAGCTATGATATGATCAAAAGTAACAAAAGAAACGAGGAACATCACAAAGGTAAAGAATGCTAAGACAAAAGCTCTGCCCGACTTGGTTCCTTTGCTAGCAGGGAGGTTAGGAAACCTATTTAGAAGAAAGGATAGGGAGACTCGCCCAGAATTGCTTTTGGCATCTATCTTTATTTCAGCAAGGCTCGTATCAAGAAACTCAGCTAGTTGACTAAGGGGTTCAAATCCTATCGGAGGTTGAACTAAGAGATGAGTGAATTCAACTCCAATGGCGGCGTTGTACTCTTCCAATGTAGGAGTAATCTCCAACCCTTCCATGCAGAACGTTGCGGTGGTAGGATTCCAATAAAGCGTTATGGCTTGGATGAAAGTGGATGGGCATTCAATCTTCAGCAAATCCAACAGATAGCCTAGTCGTGATTTGGTGTATTTCTAGCTGGCCTTGCCCATGCTATCCCACCAGGCGAGGAGCTCATCTCGAGGAATTTTGAACACTTGGATGTCGTCCTTCCCCATCAAGTCTATAATATGCAGGTGATCTTTGAAAAATCAATCGCCATAGGTTACTCTAAAATGTGAGTATGCAAGTGCTATGAAATATGCATGAACCGATTCAATTACATATTTCAATTAGTGAAACGAAAATTAGGCTTTCTTTAGGTCTAAAGACCTATCCCGAAGTCTAACTTAGATTTCAAGTAAGTGAAGTATGCTATTGATCGGGGGTCATCGTCGTGACTGAAGAGAATACCAATGTTATATTTCATTGGACAAGACATCAAGTTGACTAAAGAAATGTAATGAAATAAATCATTATTGCATGAGAATCCATAAAGGGAGAGATGATCTGTCAAGTAAAAACCTCAAAGAGGGGTACCCAACAGTTTTATTCTTCAAACAAGAAAGCTATAAAAGACCAATGGAATGCGGGGTCTACACTACCCAACTTCTTAGTATTCCTAGGGTCTAGTTCTCCTCAGAAGGGCAATGAACTGGAGTTTCCTCAAGATGTCTCAGCTCCTCTGGCCATTCTTTGGTCCAAGGTATGATTACTTCAGGGGATTTTTCAGTCTCCTTAGGCTTGATCTTTTTTAGGACGATGCGCTTCGGTATGGTCTTGATGGCAGGGCACCTCCTCTTTCCCTAAAGAGTCAACATTGGTCTATTTTCTTTAGCTTGGCGCTCAGCCTTTCGGCGAGCATACACTTCCCTAGCTAGGCAGTTGTGGTATTGCCTTTGCATCTCCATATAATCCTTGAACATTTCATCGAATTGTCGCTTGAATCTGAGGTTATCAATGTAGTGGCGGGTCTGACAATCTTCAGCGTACCCCAGTTTGCGCCCAGTCAGTTCACGGCCATATACGAATCTTGTAAAGTGTAGCTTTGTGCTCGGCCCGGGACGAGTTACTTTCCTCAAGTACTCGAAGGCACCAACTCAGACGAACACTTAGGAAATAACGACATCCTATCCCTATCATTGTTATTTTAATCAATCACTTGGATGATTCCAGAATGTATGCCATGCATGTAGATGCAAACGATATGTAACATGTGAACAGAATATGGAACGGGCATAAGAAAACACATTAAGTAGTAAATGCCATACCAACCTAAAATCCAGGGAATGTTGGACGTTCCCTTGTAACAATGAGTGGTTTTAAGTATATCAACCGTCCAGAGGCATGCGCATGAAACAAGTGGGGAGATATACTCTACAAATCGAAAATTAGGTGAGAAACTTATGACTTAGGCTCCCACGATACAAATATGGCAAATTCCTCCCCAAGAGTACCCATTCAAGAGGGCTAGATATCACCAATTTGGATTGTGAGCGGGAACGAATACGAAAGTCTCAAGTGCCATCGAACATGAGATCCTTTCGCACCCTTTCTCTATCTAAGTAACCTATAGGTGGTTGCAGTTCGGGTTTGACCGCTAGTGTGTGAGATGTGTCGTGATCATCACAATGCAAAGTCATGCACATCAGTTTGTATCAAACACCGCTTCAATATGTGCATAAAAATAAACATACATTCCCAACTCCAATCTGCAGGAAAGATATCAGCAAACACTCCACCCCTTATTTCTCCAATTTGCAAAAACATCTAACACGATGGTTGGGGTACGTACCCCACCTTCGAGAGCATCTACATAAAATAGGGTTAGATAAATCAATCAAATTTTTAATCGGCTCAAGTCCTCTAAAATTCCTAACCAAAGATTTTGGTTTGGAATAAGTCCCCAGTGGAGTCGCCAGTCTATCGCGACTCTCTCGAGCGGATCTCAAGTGGTGAGGGTTAATGGGCCGTCTCATCTGGTCGAACGCGTGCCTCTCCCAAAGCCCGTTACCCAAGTCGCAACGGAGATATACGTGATCGACCTTCAGTGTGGTCTAGTGACATGTGATATGTATACATGCCAAGGAGTCGCCACCAATCGTTTCTTAGAGGGTACGATTGGAAACCCTATCGAATAGTTGGGAGCTTCTATTTGATTCTACGAGAACTAGAGAAGTAGAATCGGGGACTTAGTTACGACAACTATCAGAGTCGACGCCCTTTCGGTATCTAAGTTGATCGAATTATCTAACTCTATGATTTCATGTAGATGAGTGGGGTACAAACCCTAAATTTAGGAATTCATGCAGATAGGAGTGACTATCATAACACTCAAAATCAGTAAAATAAGTACGTAAATCAAGGATCCAAGATATGCGGATAAATCACATGAATACATCATGGCATCCCTAGTAAGGCCATATTAGCCTAAAGAAATATCAATCAAGACTCAAGAGTGATTTATGCATGATTTGCCTATAAGAGGCGAAATCGTAATTTTGAATAAATTTGGGGATATTTTGCCCCAAAAGGGAAAAATTGCCATCTCAGAAGAAATTTGAAATCAAAATGGGTTGGAAGTAGGATTGATCATCGAACCAATCCATTTCCTATTTTTCGGCAATTTTCAGAATTTTCTGGGATTTTGGAAATGATTTACCCTTTGATGGGTAAAATTGTCATTTCAGAAGATGATGAGAAGTGAAAATCCCAAACAGAAGGATCGGTCAACCACCAGACCCAAATCCTAATTTTGATCAATTTTCACAACTCATTAGAATAGGAAATGCGATTTACCCTTTAAGGGGTAAAATCTTCATTAAAAAAAAGAGATGAGATTCGAAAACTCAAGCAAAAGGATTGGCCACCTAACTGACCCTAATCATAATCTAGGCATTTTCGACCTATCTCAAATATAAAGCAGGGACGATTTACCTCTAAAGGGCAGTATCGTTAACTTCCAGAAGAGTGGATAAGAAATCTCAAAAATAGGATTGACCAGTTGTCTGTGGTCATTATTCAATTTTTTGAAATTTCTGGATTGCATAGGAATTTTCTACAAATTTTCCTACATATTTTTTTGGGATTTTCTAGGTTTTTCTAATTTTTTTTAGAATTTTCCAGAATTTTTTTGATTTTTTTTAAAAAAATTTTATTCGGATAACCCGATCCACACTGATCGGATACCCAGCCCAAACCCGAACCTACACTAACCGGCCCCCCTAAAACGACGTCATTCCTTCTTTTCTTTTCTTTTTTTCCTATTTTCCAATCTGATCCTACGGTTCCCATTAAGATACGTGGCTGTTCCAAAACTCTAAGATCGGTCGACTAATCCTACGATCCAGATCAAAGCCGACTGAACCTTAACCGTCAGATCTGATTGCCTTGATCTACGGCCACGATCAAACGACTCGGCTAATGCTCAACCGTCCGATCAAGCCATTTATCTTTCTCATTTATTTTTTATTAACCGAATATTCAAAAATGATCCAACGACTATCTAGCCAACGCCTGGTAAAACCTAGGCCGTCGGATCGTGTAACGAATTGACTCTCGACCCTAACGACCTGGCTGACGTGGATTGGTCACGGCCAACCAAAGAACGCTAGCTCATGTGTTGACTCGTTGACCAGTCCACGTCAGCTTCGTCTTCTTCGCGAGGACGAAGACTGAACATACGGCTAAGGTTTCGCCGCCGATCAACGGCAGCGAAACTTCGGCCAAAAGACTCAAGACCTAGACTATTCGACTCAGCTCAACTTCCAGTTTCACATATATAAGAATCAAGCAAGATTATTCATGGAATCAAACGCAGGCGAGCTCGCACTAGTACGGTTATGACGACTTCGATCATGCGATTCATGGCATTCCAAGGCAATTCTATCGCATAGAAGCATAACAAGATGTTTAGGAAACTTACCTCAAGCTTTGATTGAGCTCACAATGGCTAGAACAGCCTAGCCATTGATCGACTAGACCAAGCTAAGTTGGGAGTTCAACTCAGGGTTTTCAAGCGAAATCGAGGCAAAAACAAGAGGCGATGGTGGTCAGGGTAGCGCAAGGAATAAAACACACACTTAAACTCGAAGAATGATGGTCGGATATGAAATCCTCCATTGATGCACAGTATGAAACCCAAGAACGAGAACTACCTATTTTCAAGGTTTGCGAAGGCTTAGCTGGTAGCGATCGTTTCCTTGGAGCTCGGGCGACCTTTCGGTGACACTCTTTGGCTTCGGTTTTGGCCGAAATCGGCCTAACCAGTGCCTCCCAGATTTGAGCTCAAGCTCTCGACAATGGAGTTGGAGAGCAACCTCTATATATATATACTATTATCCCCCTAGAATAGAATGAGCCTCTCTTTTTTCACGAAAGCCTTTGAAGGCTATATCCACATTTTAATTTTTTTGCCGCGAACGATGGAGGGTAAACCGACTTGAAATCACGTGTCCCCACGTGCCATTTGGTCGTCGAACGGCGACGGAATTGGTTGGGCATCTGTCCAACTCCATTAGGTACTTCGATTTGTCCAATTTCGCGTGAATTTGGCATGGATTTTGTCTGAGTTTGATAGCGTTGACCTTCACCGGTCCGACATCTTGATCGTTCAATTCCACCCATCTCTGGCAATGCCAAGTGCTGTCGCCGATATTGATTGACAGGGATGATGAGAGGAACAAAACACCCAACATTTCTCGTCCAATTGTTCGCAAATTCCCCTTCCATTTGATGATCAAAATTGGTCTGGGAACTGTTCATTTGCACGGGAGTCCTGAGGTTGAAGATGACACTATTTGGATCGGTTCGACAGATCCGACCGGTCAGAACCGATCCGACTCAAATTTTCAAAATTAATCACAATTTGTGGGGAAATTTTTACAATTAAGCTTCAAAATTGAACTTAGGACATGAATATTATCTAAAAACATGGTTTTGCTCAAAAGTTCATGTCAATTTATACAAAACCCCAAATTTATCCTTAATTGCAATTCGGGAAATCATGAAATTGAGAGCTCAAACGGTCAAATTGGACCAAATCACCCATGCCAATCGATTCATAATGGTGAAAAATATTGGGTAGTAGTTCCAATTTGTTAAGGAGGTCTTTAAATTAAAATTAATTTCAATTTTATCTAAATTCAAGGACTAAATTACAATTAAGTATGCAATTTTGCCCAATTCATGCAATTGAACAATTTACGCAAACAACTGGACTAAATTGCAATGAAAGACAATCAGAATGAATGACAAGACTCTCAAAATGCTAAAATTGCAAATTCAAAGACTTAATTGATATTTTTTTACCAAATTCAACTATATGTGTAACAAAGGAACACATAAAAATGAGCTTGAGTTTTGACCTTTTATGAGGTCAAATGCTATTTTTCTTGATTTTTCTATTTTTCGAAAATACCAAAAAATGTGAAAAATACGAAAAATCATTTTTTAGTCAAAAGTGGTTCTTTGGGCTTGGCCAAGGTCACTAAAGTTGATTTTGTAATTTTTTCAACTTTTTATGAATTTTTTTTGTGAATTTTCTAAAGATGAACTGGAAAAGACTGATCGAAAATCAGGTGTCAACAGCAACGACCCAAGATCATCACGTATAGATTTCATGAATCACACATTCATAAAGTAGAAGAATTGACGCACCTGTTTTCGGATCAATCGATCTTGATGCGGAACTTGCGACGATCCGATGCTCTAGAGCTTCTCCTCTATGAACCCCATTTATCGCTGGCTTCAATGAGACGGCCCCTCAAGCGTAGCTTCTGACGATTCCTTATGTGTGGTTATGCGGATATTAGGATTTAGAGGAGAGACTTGAGCTCTATTTATAGAGAATGAAACATATCCCCTCATTAAAGATAAAGTTTATCTCGGCCCACACTATCCAGCATCATATCCGACTAGAATTAGGAAACTGTATATATCTTTCTTTATTAGACTAATTAATTTATAATAACAATTAATAAAGTCCACAACGAATATATTATAAAATATATTCTAACATGAACTGGTTCGGATTGGACATGGTGATGAGGAGAAGGCACGGGTAGAGCTGATGGAACGACTTCAGGAAGTTGCTGTTGAAAGGCTTCTTAAAGGCCCTGATCGTCCACCTGTTCCTCGATCTGTATCTCCAGCGCTATCTATTTCTCGCCCTAAGAGGAAGAAGTCTACGACTCAGGAGGAGTCTTCATCATCAGCTGAACCAAGTAGCGCAGAGATCTTCAATGCTGTTGCCGAGCTTCAAGGATCTGTTGGCACGCTCCAGAGCATCGTGCAATCTTTTGGTTAATACCTGAAGCACATTGAGCGGTCGATTGTCAACCTTCAATTATATAATCCTGTTCGTCCAGCATCACAGCTTGCTGAAGAATCCTCTTCACCTAAACCAACCACAACCAAACCCAAGGAAAAAGAAAGCCTGCAAGAGATGAATCCTTAGCAACCCTAGTCATGGTTGTTTGTTTTTGTTGTCTGATAAAATTGATAGTGCACCAGATCTCAATTAGATCTGCATCTTTTGCTTTTGACTGACTAGGTTTGTTAGCACTACTGTTATTCTTAAGGCCAGTATGAATGAAGCTATGCTTATTCTCTCTGTTTTTTGCATAAATTCTCTCTGCTCCTTACATGCTTTATTGTTTGTTTAGACCTTTTTGATTATGACAAAAAGAGGGAGAAATATGAATTTGAAATATGAGAGAAATCTTTGTGGAACGAACTCTGAAATGATCTGAAAGTGGCACTGAAATTACAGGAAGAATATTAAGAAACAAACTCTTATCTTCATATCATTACGACTGATCATGATCTGATTATATCTTTATATTTTTGCATGATCATTGATATAGTCGTATGTGCTATCCGAAATGTTTTTATTCTCTTCGTGTTTTATAATTAACAGTATAATTACTTTAAAATGTTTACATTCTCTGATCAAGAAGACTGTTACTATTTACATTACATGCAAAATTTCGAATCATATTGTGTTATTTCACCTCTACGGAGATTGGTTTTTGCCATCATAAAAAAGGGAGAAATTATTGGAAAACATCCCTATGGTATTTTGATGATTACAAAATCATCTCAAGTTCTAATGTTTATCATGACGAGTGCAGATGTTGAATTTATATATCATCATCAATGAGCCTACACCGTCAGCAAAGACATGAAACCTTGTTGTGAAAGATAAAGTGAATAAGTGGCAAGATGGTATATCATGACAGCTTGGAAGGACCAGTCCAGATGTTGTTCTTGGAAGTCTTTGGTACTAATGAAAGGTGGTAATATGGTTGTGGCTATTTCAACATGTCTTTGGGTCGATATCATCATTGAAGATTGTAGCCAAGTTACTCGCGAGCGGCATTGGTGATTGTGCGCGCACTTGTTGGTGCAGAGTAACAGATTGGCATAACAATGGTCTAATATTCAAGGAGTAGCACGACTCTAGATACTTCAGAATAGAGTCGTTTGACGCAGTGGATTCCACAGACAAACCCGCAGAGGGACTGTTGAAAGCTGATACTGTATATAGTACATATGATAGTGCTTTATTCAGGATCATTTTCCATGTATGTGTTTTGGAGCTGTACTATTTAATCTTCTGACAAAGACAGGAGTTGTTGGCCTCTTGAGAAAGGCTGAAGCTGTACTACCTAATCTTCTGATCTGACATGTACGAATTGTCTTCGACTAGGATCAGTACTATTTATCTTTAGCCTAAATAAGTACTATTTGTGTCTCCCATATGAATAAGGATGTCCATGAGCCTATTGTCTAGCTATACGTCCTTGGTGGCCAGCTATGCATCTTTGAAGACATCCAACGGCTAGTATGAAGCCTGAAGGTCTATATAAGGAGACAGATGGCCAAAGACCAAAGGGGAATTGAGTAATGTGAAAAAAGAGTGTGCTGAGCTAAGTTGGAAAGAGCGAGCAAAGAGTTGTGAAAAAAGAGTGAATCTACTTAGAACCTCAAAAACACCTTCGAGTTCCTTGTGTAACCAGCATCAGTTTTCATTCTTTGTGTTTGTATATGATCATTATAATAGCTTGAGTATCCATACAATTGTAAGAGCAGTGCTTGTGTCCTAATAGTGTGATCTATCATGGTATAGGAATTGACACTTATAGGTTGTAATTTCGAGTGCTGATTAACAGTAGAATCCAAACGCTGTTAAGGCTGTTGGTCTGAGAGTGGACGTAGGTTTGTTATACCCCAAACCACTACATATTTGTGTGTGATTTGCTCTGCTATTATCTGCCTTACTTATCAGCATCATTGACACTGGTTAATTGCACATAGCCATTATCACTAGTGATTGTTCATCATTTCACAGAAGTTTTTAAGATCACCACCCAACCTATTTAACCCTAGTTGTTCATTAGCCCCAACAACCTCAACCTTAGCCTCAGCTTGTAGACCTAGCTCAACTTCATAACTAGCAATCAGTGAATGCAATATCCATTAGCTTGCGATTATCTCCCAACAACCTGCAACATCAACTTCCCTCTCATCGATAGTTACTCTGAACTCGAGCCCAAGCGATCGTCGAGGCTCATCCTGCACAAGCAAGGTCGACCCTCCCCTACGGCCGTCGAGGGTCACCTCGCCTGGGTGAGGCCACCCAGTCCTCACCGATTACCATCGCGCTTGTGTGGTCGTTCCCTTTCTTGAATGGAAAACGAAAGGGGAAAAAAAGAAAAGAAGGAAAAAGGAAAAGAGAAAAAGAAAACTATTCAAAAAAAAGTAAACGACTAAAATACCCTTGTTAAGTCCTTCTTTGAGACAAAAATGACACTTCAGACCTTTATTTAAAATAAGATCAACTTCAAATTTTTAATTGAGTAAGTGATGATACTTCAGACCTTATTTGAATTTTTTTTTTAAGGAAAGTAAAATGGACTTTTTGAAAAAAATAATATCATGTATAGTCAAATTAATTTACAAAAGTAAAGCACTGAGTGATAGGTCAATATTGAATATGATTAACTTAGATGCCGATTTATGTTGAGTTTTGTATTGTTACTTTTGTTTATGTGAGTGCCTTTATGTTTGCTTTCGAATCTTCCCCCAAGCCAAAGACTTCTTCTTTCCCCAGTTCAGCCTCTGCTCTCATGCCACTCTGCTCGTCTCTTTGTAGCGTGTACCCATAGCAGCTACCATCAGCAGGTTAATCGTCTCTCTCTCTCTCTCTCTCTCTCTCTCTCTTAAGACTCAAGCCCTTTAGGTTCTTTCTTCTCCGGTTGTTCGGTGTCTACGTGGGAGCATCTTCTGGATTTGTTCAAGAAAGGGTTCCAATCTCAAGCCCTTTATGTTCTTTCTTTCTGCGGTTGTTAGGTGTTGACGTGGGAGCATCTTCTAGGCTTGTTCAAGATAGTTTTTTTATTTTATTTTCTCGTTTTCTTGAAATGTTAGAATTTCTTTAGAAGAAGCTCTTCAAAAACTTGCGTTAATCAGGAGGATGCGAGTTCAATGGGTCATAACTTTTAATGTGCAATTTCTTGTTGTTAACTATTTGAGCTCGTTAGGGGAAAACATAAGGCTGCACTAGATGCAAGATTGACCGACATTGAGAATGAGGACTAATTGGAAATAAACTTTCATATGGGAACCGAATTTTCAGATCAATTGGTCATGCTTGCGAGACAGCGGGCATTGTAATTAGCTTGTCAAGTTGTGGAATAACATGTTTAGTTATGTGAAATTGTCTCAATTTTGTCCAGTAGCAGTTCGTCATCATAAGTTTTACATCCACACCTGTACACTGAATCATGTAGCATCTCCCATGGGTGCTAGTCCTTTTACAGTAATGTAGAGCGGACATTATGTTTCCTTTCTATCAGTTGTCTGAGATTTGTTCCTGATGAAGGTAATAATGGATCATGGTGAAGGGTGAACTCCACAATCTTTACAGGCCAAATTAAGACATGAGGAATTTGTCTGCATCATAAGTGTGGTATTGGGCATTCCAGGAGATGGGAAAGCGAGAGAAGAAGCAGAGACACCAAAGACAGCCTCATAGAGAAGCCTCTCACTATCTGGAAGGAGGAGAAGATAGTTTCAGTTATGAAAACTTCCCCTCACCTTCGAAGCCTCCTCTTTCCGATGAAGAGGATGAGGAAGAGGGGGTTGAGGAGGGAGAACAAGAGCAAGAACGTGATGGCCGAAATCCATCACTAGACATTCCATCAAAATTCTTCCTCTACCAACAATCTGTCCAGGTCTGTGGTTATTTGACTCTGTTTAGTTTCAACTTCTTCCCGGGAGCAGATTTATGCATAAACTTGAATTCCTGCTAACAATTCCTGCTCGTAGAGCTGTAATGAGGTTTCCCTTTGTTTCTCTTTGAATGCAGTCGCCGAAAGGAGATATAAGCTATTTGCAGAAATTCTTTCTCATGTATGTGGGTGGAAGGCAGCCCCTCCATCTTCAAGAAGATTTTTGTGGGACTGCTCTTCTTAGGTATATTAAACACTTTTAGTCACTCTAGTCATCCTTGATGACCAAGGAATATAAATTCACCAGAAAATAATACAGTCCATAGTGAATGCATCCTAGGTTCTTTAGAAACGGAGATTTAGAAAGTAATTGCAAATGGATGTACAATAAGGTATCTGTTCATCGACATACGTTATTCGAGCTGGACTGCTGTTCTGATCCTTCTTTCATTGTGCTAGTAATTTTGTTTGCTTCTGCAATTTGATGATTTGTTTATGGATACGTCTTCATATCTTGGTCAAAGAAAAAGGTTCTTGTTGGTCAGTTAATTGCTTACTCTTAATCAATTTGCAGTTTGTTTGTGAATGTGAATTATGGAGAGTTTTGATTCTTCTTCTTTGTGTTCCATCTCGTGCACATCAAATTAATGAATGATGTCAAAGAACGATCTGGAAAACTGACACTTTGATTGATACATCTCTTTGATCATCTAGTCAGTTAGTAGACTGATGATGTTTCCCTAATTGCTTGATTGTTGTCGCATTTGTATTGACTAACAGTTCATTCTCTCCGTGCATTTGACAGCACAGAGTGGCTCCGAAGTGACCCAAGGCGCACTGCTGTGGGGTTGGATTTAGACCTCGAGGCATTAGATTGGTGTATGCAGAACAACATCAATACCATAGGAGCTGATAGTTACTCAAGAATTTCCCTTTTTCATGGAAATGTTCTTCAACCTTGTGAGGCCAGGCTTGTCAATTTTGAGCCTGTAGATTGCATAAGAACTATTAAACTAGATCCAAGTGAAGAGGGTCCTAGAATTGACGATCAACAATCTAGTTTGAAAGTTGATTGCATAAGCCCTTCACATATGACGTCTTCGAATATAAGTTCTAGGCAACTCCCAGGGAGGGATATAGTATGCGCTTTCAACTACAGCTGTTGCTGCCTCCATGAACGTAAAGACCTGGTTTTGTATTTCAAGCATGTTTTAGGTTTCTTGTCCAGAAGGGGAGGTATATTTGTTATGGATTTGTATGGTGGCACATCATCAGAGCAAAAGTTAAGGCTTCAAAGGAGATTTGCCAATTTCAAGGTACACATATGGCACATATGTCATTTCATCATGGAGTAACTTGTTTGACATAAGAGTATGCCCAGGATCACAATGAATTATTCGATCTATGTAGCGAATTAATACCTTTGGAGTTCTCCACCAGTGTCTAAATAAGACTTGTATGGAATTTGAAAGAGGTGTGTAAATCTTAATTGTTCTATGGTATTAAAGTCTAGCTCTACATAGGCACGTCAAATAAAGGAGATACATATGTCACTAGAATACTGTCCTTCTCCTATTTTCGGGAAATGATTCTCTCTCTCTCTCCCCCCCCCCCCCCCCCCCTCCTTCTCTCTCTTCTGATGAATCATGTAGCAGCCTTTTCCTTGTTTTGCGCCATTTGTATGGTTGGAAGTGCTCTCCATACATTCGGATGTTTGTCTTGTGCATGTAAGCATGTACTATACCTTCAAAAAATGAGTATTGAGCATGTTGAAATCCATTGGTCCTCTGGAAAAGAAAAAGGGTTCATAGCACAAGTAATGGGAGCTAGTATTATATTGGATGAGCTTACTTTTTCTTGTAGATAGGATCTACTTCTTTGGTAATGATGGGGGAAGTACAAAGTCATGATGCTTCCAACTGACTCTTGATTGAAATGCTCTCTGATTAAAATGTGCAGTATGTGTGGGAGCAAGCTGAATTTGACATTATTGAGCGGAAAACAAGGATTAGCCTCCACTTTCATCTTCAAAAGCCACAGAAGAAGCTGCCTCATGCCTTTTCATACAGCTGGAGACTGTAAGGGTTTCTGTTAGCTAGATTTCCTGCACTTATTATCTTTATATTTTTTAAGTGGGGCAACCCTGAAATGTTTTTCAATATAATGAAGTGTTATGCATATGCTTTTCTGTTTATAAAACTAGTTTTTAGTAAATTTTGAAAGATATAATAGCTGGTATGGCATCACTGCAGGTGGTCGTTGCCTGAAATTAAAGACTGTTTGGAAGAGGCTGGCTTTCAGTCTGTCCATTTTTGGATTAGGCAGATGCCTGACTCTGAAAATATTAGGAGTGTAGAGGGATTCGGCATCGGAAAAGACGTGAAGTATGAAGAGGTTAACAGCTTTGAACAACAAGATTCGTGGAATGCATATATTGTAGGTGTTGCAAAGTGATTGTGATGATGGAACTATACACCGAATGTTGCTTCAATCCCCCTGGAACTGAAGAATCAAACCTTCACCTCAAGCAGGTAAGATTCATGTTCGTGTCTCGAAACTTTGGTTAGACTCGTTTCTTTTCTTTCACCTTTTGTTTGTCACTTAGGACACCTAGTTCCTTGACCATGCTAATTCTTGAATTGAATATTTGGAGTTGGGGAAGACCACTTAAAATGTACTATATGGTATTGTTCCCACCGTGAGGGCTTCACTCTTGGGGGTCAAAGACTGCTACAGGTTGGCAACTTAGTGAGGAGGGCATGCATCAGTTCTGGCCGAGTTCTTGTTCTCTTATGTAGCTCCACTGTTGTAGAAAAATTGTTGTCCTTAGGGCTAGAACATAAGGTATGCTGTTGCTGATTAGTATGATTTTTGTGTCTGTTTATATAGCCAAGATGGGGGTTTCACAATGCGACAAACTGTTTCTCTAATGGTAGAATGCCCTTGAATGTATGTTCTTCTGTGGTGCATAAGCATACAGAACAGATAGAAGTTTCAGAGTCAGTCTAATAGAAGTTGTGTGTGATGTTTGTTAAACCCCCATCCTTCAAGACTCCTAAACATTTGGGCGTGCATTGTGGCAATTTTCATCTTAAAAGAGAAAAGAGATAAGTGCATTAGAAGTCCTAGGACGTATCACAAAAGCGCAATTGAGCCCTAAAACTTTGAAAAAAATTAATCAAGTCTTTAAACTTGTGAAATTGGTGCAAGCAAGTCCCTCCTCCGTTAACTGTCAGTTTTACTAATGGAAAGTGCTCACCTGGTTTTTTGAATTATTTTCTAAATAAACGTGGCGAGGACGAGGCATTTTTCTTCTTCTTTTTTGTTCTCTTCATTCCCACCCATGCTCTAACTCTATGAATTACTGTTCATTTTTTTCTCCACGCATATCTGTTTTCTATTTATTTAGAAAGGATGAATTGCTATTCACCTTCTTCCCTGCGATTGTTCTTCATTTAGGAAAGGATGAACACTGTTCATCTTTCTTCTCCGTGCGAATCTGGGGTTGAGCTTGATGTGCGGGGAGTTCGACCCCCAGATCTAAGTATGAGTTCCCCCGCCTTGAACAATGCTCGACACCCATATTTGAGGTCGACCTCGAAGCCACGAGCAGAACTAGCGTCGAGCGGCCAACAGCCATGGCCATCTTTGAGCTCAAGTAGCCCTAGTGGCTGCAAACTTTGAGCTCGGCCATGGCTTCTCGAGCTCGAAGTTCGCGACCATGAAAGAACTCGAGCTTCTCTGGGATTGAGAGCTTAGGCAATTTCTGCAAATATTGTCCAGGTGTTGACCTCAGACATATTCAATAGTCGGGGTGTTAAGCTCAATCTCAATATTTTGGGGAGTATATTAGGCGTGTCAAGTTTTGTGGACATATACAAAAAATTTGTAGTTGACGGAGTTTTGTGAAACTGAATACTGATTGAGTGGAACCTTTCCTTACTGAATCGATGATTTAAAGTTTGTCTTTATTTTGGATTTGCCAAATAATTCGTTCTCAAGTTGCAAAAAACTTAAGTCTCGAATTATAGAGAACGAGGCATACCCATCATAGCTCAAAGCTCGCTGACACTCTGGCTTCTCGAGCTCGAAGCTCACGGCCGTTGAAGAACTCACAGAAAGATGGTGGATCAAGGAAGAAGATGTCAAATCAATGCTTCTCTCCTAAACAATAAGAAAAAGCCACATCGGGGCCACGTCTTAGAAAGAATAACGAATAACGAAAAAAATACGTCGGCATAATGGAGGGAGGGATTTGATCGTATCAATTTGATAAATTTTAGGATTTGATTGTATTTTTGAAAATTTATTTTTGAAAATTTTAAGAATCAATTGCAAGTTTTAAGACTTCTAATGTGCTTATCCTTTTTCTTTAAAAAAAAAAAATAGAACAAAGGAAAAAACCAGACTCGAGCAAGCATCCCTGTCTTTTTGGTGAATTACTATCAGTTATCTTTATGCAGGTTCTGCTGCTTAAATTTTTTGGTCCTAAATGGTAACGAACCACATTCCTCGGGCCCTCTTTATCTTCTTCAGTTTTGACGGCCTTTTTGTTAGCCAACACAAATTCCCCTGCTAATGAACTACTCGATCTGCATGTTCATGCTATGTCAGCAGTAGTTTAACTGGTAAATAACTAAATACTGTATTAAGATTCATGTACTGACACCAAAGATAACCTCTTGGGTCAGATTTATTAGTTTCATAGCTACGGATCAGAGCGAAACGAGCCTTTGTCATTTGTTTGCGTGCAGATTATAACCTGTTAATTTTATTGTTAATGCACAGCAATCCAACATCAGATTGCGGGATGGAAACATCATTGCCTGCAACAAGCGAATTCAAGTCTAGTCCATGAGAGGATTAATGGGCCGGGCTTTGTAAATTGAGAAACTTGTTTTGTCGGTGAAATATGGTGGCCCATCAGCAAGCATAATCCAAATAATCCGTACAATATGATATACATACATACATACATACATACATACATAGGAGAGAGAGTAAATTTGGTAAATTGGTTGACAAAAGATGAGGACTATTACGTCGAAATACATCACAACACACAGTTCGAAACGTTTATCCCTAAACTAATAAGAATTATTCAATTCAAACATCCAAACAGACTATCAAACATGCCAACATAGAGTATTTTGTTCCTGAAAATGCAAAAAGATGTTCGGAAATGGTTGAAGCATTCGAATAGGAGGATCACTATGACTATAGCCCTTACGTAAATACCATGGGATGAGGTTTGATCTTGTTCATGGGGATTTCATAAATATGCCATTTCAAAAGAATAATCGGATTTATGAAAGTATTGATTCATACATTCCTCTTGGTCAGAAAAATACACAAAAATATTCAATAATTTTATTTTAATTTCCCCTTTTAATAATGGGGTTCCTTCACAAACCTAAAACCGAAATGAGCCTAAAAAATCACTTTCGAGTCTTTTAATTTTCAATTCTTGGTTTTTATAAGCTATGACATTGGATTCTAAAGTCTTGAAGTGCAATTGGGTCAATTTGCCCTCCAATTTGATCAATTTTAGGCAAAAGGGCTTAATTGCATAAAAATCTTTCAATTTAGTCCCCGGTTTTACAATTTTTGAAATTAAATTTCACACGGGCACACCCATTAAAATTAAACACCTCTACCCTATAGTTTTCATCATGCTAAATCCATTGGTGGGCTCAATTTTGAATAATTCGATCGTTTGGACCTTCGATTTGGTGAAATTCATTTTTGGATCCTAGGGACAATTTGGGGTTTTCATGAAATTTCAATCAATTGATTCACGAAAATACCCATATTTGATAGAAAATGTGTCAAGGAGTCCGATTACGCCATCAATTTCATGAAAATAGGTCAATTCGGGGTCCGATTTGAGCAATTTGGTCGAACCGGGTCGGTCGGGTCAGACCCGACCCGACCCGGTCCGACCGGGTCTGCAACTCAGTTGCAGACCCGTGCAGCGCACCGAAGAAGAAAAAACAGGGCGTGTCGGGGGCGTGCGTTTTGGGAAGAACAAGAGTAGAACGAGCATGGGGGACATGGGAGAAGACCCATGCTCGTGCCCTGGCGAGGAAGTGGTCGTCGAGGCGGGCGGTCGGCCACGAAAACGGTGGAAGATTCTCGGTTTAAAAACCGAGCTCGACAAATGTGGTGGGGGGACTTCGGACAGAGACAACGGACAACCGACGACCCCGAACCTCCAGCGGACTTCACTCATCACCACCAAGGTCGCCATTGCCGTCGCCGAGCCCGGAGCAGGTCGGTATTCTCCCCTGAGCTCCATTTCTCTAATGCACGCCGACTGTTCGACAAAATGCCTAAACGAGTATCGTATTTTTGGAGTCTCGGCCAACCCATCCCGGCCCCTATTTGTCGCGATTCTGGCTTTAAACTTTCATGCTAATCTTCCCTACCCCCTGGCCTGCTGTTTGTTTTACATTATTCGACAAAAAACGAGGGCCGAGGCTTCGCCGGTCGTGGTCGGGGTCGGGACCTCGATGGGGAGCTTCAAGTGTTCGCCGAGCTCGAAATGAGCTAAGGTAAGTTTTCGGACCATCCTAGGATGCTATTTGATGACTGAGAATCGAGCTTGAGCAAAAGAAACGAATTGTGTAAATCGTCGCCGGCACCGGGAAGTCGGGGGTTCGTCCCGATCGTTTTTGACGTGTCCATGGCCTTATTTTTGGTATGTGATGATGTTGAGGTGCTGAGGGTCCGAATGCCACAAAAATTTCCCCAAAATTTTGAGTTTTGGTTCGGTTTTGGGCATTTTCCGGCGACCTCGCCGGAATTTTCACTGTTCCGGCGAGGCGCCGGTCGTCTTCTCCGGCGGGCCGGCGCCCCGCTGACCGGTCAACGGCTGACGTGGCATGCCACGTGGGCGCCACGTCAGCCGGGTGGGACCGGTCCGTTGATTTTCAAACCAACGAAATGGGCGGCCCGGATCGCGACACGTGTCGCGATCCTGTAATTTTGGAAAATTAAAAATGATTTTCAGAAATAAAAATAAATGATTTTCGGATAATTAATTAAAATCGATCCGACGGTCGAGAATGTGCCAAGTGGCTTCCTGTGCATCGTCCGATCTTATCCAAGATCGGAAGCACCACGATTGGACACGTGGCGGATTTCTGATCGTCCGATTGGAGTTTTTTCTAAAAAAGAAAAATAATCGATTTTTGATCCGATGGCCACGATTTGGCCACGTGGCTCACTGAGGGACGTCCGATCCAGTATTTGATCGGACGCATGAGATGAAGCCACGTGGCACAACGTGGGCCGTCCGATCCGGGGAATTTTCGGATAATTAAATAAAATAGATAAAAAATCCAAAAATTGTTAAAAAATAGGAAAAAATATTTAAAAAATCAAAACGGTGTCGTTTTAGACCGGTTTCGGACCCCTAGGGTCGGGCCGGGCGCCCGAGAGGCGTGGGCCGGGTCTGACCCGGCCCGGAAAATATTTTTAAATATTTTAAAAAAATTCAAAAAATAATAAAATAATCAAAAAATCAATAAAAAATGAAAAAATCATGAACAATTCAAAAAAATTCGGAAAATTCAGAAAAATTCTAAAAAATTCCAAAAAATAGGAAATGGCCACATTCAACTGGCCATGACCTGTTTCGGATCTTTTGACCTCCTATCTTTCCAGAAATGACGGTTTTGCCCTTTCGGCAAATCGTCTTCCAAAAAAAAAAAAATTCTGAAAAATCCAGGAAAATCCCAAAAAATAGGGAATGGCCACAAACAACTGGCCAAGGCTCATCCCGGGTGTTTTGAACCCGGTCCTTCTTAAAAAATGACGATTTCGCCCTTCGGGCGAATCGTCTTCCAAAAATTGAAGAAAAAAAATCAAGAAATTCCAAAAAATTCTCAAAAATGGGAAATGGTCACAAACAACTGGCCATGGAATATTTTGGGTAATTAGGTATCCAAACCTTCCAAAAATGACAATTTTGCCCTTCGGGCTAATTGTCCCAAAATCTTCCCATTTTACCCCTAGCCCTAAATCACATCCTCTCTAAGCCCTTATGGCTATACTAGGAGGCCAATGATTGAAATTGATGTGCATTGACATGATTTATTTATGCACTTGACTTGCGTTTTCATTATATTGACTGTGATTTGATAGGACCAGTCTCCCAATCTGCATGAAACCCTGACTCATACCTACCTCACCCAAAATTGCGCCTGCATGAACTCTTAGTCAGGAAAATCACTCGCGTTAGGTACCGAAAGGGCGTTGGTAATGACACCGACGTAACCAAGTCCCCGAACCCAAAATCTCTGGTTCCGCAGAACTGATCGACCTCTCCCAATCGATCAGTAAGGTTTCCGGTCTACCCTCCAAGAAAGACCGGTGGCGACTCCAAATGCATGCACAAGTTGCACATGCCACCACGACCACACTAAGGTCGAAAGCGATCGACTCTTATCGTCGAATCCCTCAAAAGAAACTCCCGCCGCGATTTGGTATGGGCTTGGGAGGGCCCGCGCCGATCCAAAGCCCGCGATCGGTAATCCATTAACCCGCGTCCGTTGATTTTCGGACGGGTCGCGACAGCTGGCGACTCCGCTGGGGAGTTGTTCTAGAACACTTGGTTCTGGACCTCAAGTGGACTTAGGCCGTAATTAAAATGTTGAGTGATTTTTCTAACCCTGCAGGCGCTCTTGAAGGTGAGGTAAGTCCGCTCACGATAGGTGTTATATGCTTTTGCAGATTGGAGTGATAAGGGGTGTAGTCTGTGATTAACATTGTCTTATGCAGGATAGGCGTAGGAATGTATGTCATATGGATGATTTGAAGCGCTGATTGATATATAAATTGTTGTGCATGATTCACTGCATATTTGAGGATCACGACACTTTGCACAAAGCGCCCAAACCCAGGCCGCGAAATCACATTTTCAGGTAGCCATAGATCAGGGATCGATATGCAACGCTCTAGCGTGGATCGCGCTGGGGTTGACCATATTCGATCCCACTCTCTATCCAAGTCGAGACTTTTATCCATCTGTTGTGGATTGCGCTCATGGACGAATTTATCGACTCGGATAGGGGGAAGCCTTTAGGTTCCATACCTAAGCCCTTTTTAATTTCTAGAGTCAAGCCTCACTTGTCTCATGCGCATGCATATGGATGGTGGGTATACCTAAAACCAAAAAATCATTGGATACCTCTTATGGTAAGGTCTTTCCATTATTGTTTAATTTACCTGCAGCCTCGTATTTGTTGCACAACATGTTGCATTCATCGAGTCCGATGGTTGGGTCTAATTCCATTCTACAATTTAGATAAAGTGGAGATGGTCTCCCCAAATCTGTCCAAGGTCCCGGAGGTATTTCAGTACGAGCGACGCGTCGTCCGTCATGAAGCCACCGAGACGTTCAACGGATTCCACGCCTTCCGATTTATCCAAGGGAGGGCACTTACTGGACGCAATCTTATCCGAGGAACAGACTGCTTCTACACCAAGTCCGCCGAGCAACTCGAACGCGAACATAAATTCGAGTACGAAAGGGAAAGGTTGTGGAACATTTATCTGAAGTTAAGGGACATATTCAGCAGGATACGAGCAAATCCAACACCCCCTCCGGAGGTTATCGAGATCTCGTCAGAGGAAGAAGAGTCTCCCGAAGGACATTCGTCACCTTTCCACCCCATAGCCGTTTCATCCGATGAGGAAAGAGACCTGGACCTAGACAGAACAATGGGGGGCACCTGACATCGCCTGACGACCTGACTTGGGGCATCTCTTTAGGTTCCTTAGGGTCGCTTTCCGGAGGTGTTTTAGAATTATTCGATTTTCTGAGTCTTCTGAGTCTGTAAGGGGAATCCGTCGGTGGATCTCCCTCCTATCCCCTGCGCTTTAATTCCCGGGTCGTTCATAGGCGTCTTAATACCGGAATGCGACATTGGAATTTCACCCAACCATTCGGACTTTTCTGTTTCAATCATACGTCGCTTCCGTTTGAAATTTTTGTTAGAACTCACGCTTGGTTGGTTCGACACAAGTGCGAAGATCTAATTCTCATTTCATGGTGTGTGCGACGTATGACTGAAGTGGTCCACGCCATGCATAAGCATATCATCTGCATAACATCATTATTTTCGTCCAATTCATTATGCTTATTGATGGGATTAGCATGGGAACCCTAGTTTGGCATTCCCTTTATCCAAATGTGGGAACTCAACCCTCATCACATCACGGGTAAATAATGATTTGAACGAATCTAATGTCCGAGTAATCCATGGATAATTAATCACATTTTCATATCCTAGACTCGATGGGAAGAGGTGATATCCAAATTCTGCCGGTCCCAAGCAGAGAATTGCTAGTCTGGTGGGGACGCCTCAACAAGACCAACCAGGCGTATGTTAAACAAAGGCTGGGGCATCTGGTTGACCTCATCAAAATCAAATACCAACCGGCACTGATACAAGCAGCAGCACGATTCTGGGATCGCACCACGCTAACATTCAACTTCGAAGGATTGGAGGTCACACCCACAGTGGAAGAATATACAGCCGTCATCGGAGTCGAATTCAAAGGACAATTAGTCCGTCCCCCTTTAGGCCTTGACCCATCCAAGCTGCTCTCCAAGTTCCTTCGGCTCAAGACCACCGAGATTGAAAGGATTCTCAAGTCCAACTCTGGCAGATTCCCGTTCTCATTCCTATTCGACAATTACTCGAACCTACCCACTGACACTGGCCACAGGGCCAGAGGGGTCTTCATCCTGGCCTTCTTTGGATTCGTGCTATTCCCTACATCCAGGACCACATTCAACCCTCTCATTGTCCACATAGTCCAGCAGGCATGTGACCAACTGGATTATTCCTATATGATCCTTGCTGAGACTTTGTTATCCCTGAATCGCTATAAGGCCGCACTGGATGATTCCAAATCCACCCGGAAAACCATTTTCCAAGCCTCCAATGGCCTTCTCTTCTTGTGGATCACTTCCCATCTTAAAAAACTCAACCTTCGCGCTGGATGCACTCGAATCGATGAAGACGTCCACCCTATCCAGTCCTTCCTCAAGTGCCAATCACTCATTGCCAACCGCTCTTTCAACGACTGGTACGAACTCCTAGAAAAATTAGAACCCGAACAACTCCGATGGCGGCTAAGGCGACCGAAGATGCATAAAGCACGCATCGCCACCAAGACCGGCGGGCCAATTCCTCTCTTGGGTTTCACAGGAGCCGTGTCATACTACCCGATCAGAGTCGTCAGACAATTCGGCATGCTGCAGCAGATACCACCCCAAAGTCCTCCGGACGAATTCGCCTTCGACATTCCCCAAGGCCCAATCACCAAGAGGACCAAAGCGCGCCTCCAGATGATGATCAATGACCTAGAACAGGCACTGAAAGACTCCCCGCCTCAGGATGTGGAGTGGCCGGATCAGTTGGACCCTGAGATGAACATCCATCGGGCCTCCGAGGAATATATCCGGGCTTTCAAAAGAGTCCGGCCGACCCTAGTCGAACCATATGTTCCAGAGTACATCGTCCCATATGTACCAGGAGTGGAGCCTTACATACCGGAAGACGTCGGACCGCCAGCCTATCCTGAAGGTGAAGAAGTCCAGAGTTGAAGACTCGGCTCCCAGCAATATCGGAGGATGACAGAGGAGCCAGCCCTCCCATCGAGTTTAGAATAGTCAAGCATTTTCATTTCCCATTGTGATCAAACTCCTCCGGGACCCCTTTTTATGCATTATCCAAGCATCTTTTCAAAAAGAACTTATCCTAATTATCATAGATTACTCTTTGCATAACGACATACTTGCCTTGACAAACTGGGGCAAGACCACGCCAGCGTGATCAGGCCGCCGTTCACTTTGCGGCACATGATTTATCTCTCGTATCCATAAGCCTAACTTTTAATCTCCCGACCAGGTAACTCTTAATCACGAGGACTCGAGCCCAAGCGCGTTCTCAGGCCCGTATGGAGCACGAACAGGTTGACGCCCGCCTCGGGACTCTGGAAGCACGATTAGACCAAGTGACTCAGATGCTGGCTGAAATGAAGGACATGTTCATCGCGGCTAACGCCAGGCCCACTCTGCCAGTTGATCTTAACCAAGCTGCAAACCCAAGCACGCCTGCTGGTTCCGACGCAGGTGGACCCGCTGGGACAAATGCTGCACCTGGCACTGAGCAGGCTCCAACTGTTGAAGTACCGCCAAGAGCCCCGCCTGTCATCATCAACCTAGAAGGGAAACAGAGTGAGAAGTCTGTCAAGGTCGATGAGGGAGTAAGAAGGATTGCCAAAATCGAGGAATGTCTCACCAGCCAGGGATTTGAGTTGTCAAAGTACGATAAAATCATGCCTTTCACCAAGATTGAGGTCCCTGTGGACTACAAGGAGCCGGATTTCTCAAGGAAGTATAATGGGACAGGCTGTCCCAAGACCCACCTGAAGTACTACTTGTACAAGATGGCCAAATACTCAGATTACACGCCATTGCTGATCAATACCTTCCAAGAGAGTCTGGCTGGCGCCGCTCTGTCTTGGTACGTGGAGTTAGACATACAAAGATATGACGACTGGGACGAGTTTGCAGGAGACTTTCTATCCCAGTATAAGTTCAATGCACTGACTGCTCCAACCAGAGAGGACCTACTGCGGACCGCGAAAGGGAGGACTGAAAGCGTTCGTTTATACGCCCAAAGGTGGAGGGCGCTCGCCACTCAGGTGAAGCCGCACATCCCGGAGGAAGAGTTGGTAGACATCTTTCTGAAAGCGCTGCCGTATGACTACTTTGACAAACTAAACACCTCTGGGTGTCAGACCTTCGCGCACTTAATCAAAGTGGCGGAAAGACACGAGTGGGCTATAAGAGAAAGGCGTGTGCCGGAAGTGACTCCGAAGCGACCGTTCCCCACAAAGAAAGAACGAGAATCTACTGCAGAGGTTGCCTTCGTTTCCAATCCACCAAGAGCCAAAAAGTTCGAAAACTCCACCCCGACCCAGGGGAACACCTCTTGGACGGCCCAGAGGATCTTAGCACCAAGAGGAAGGGGTCCTCCCTCTTTTACCCCGCTCCCAGTCCCGATGTCAAAGTTACTCCCTAAGCTTCTAGACGCAAGGTTGTTAGCCAAGAAGCCGCCGAGGTCAGCACCGCCAAGGTTCATGGGTTTCGACGAGAGTCGAACTTGTGCATATCACATGGGCGAAAAAGGACACAACATAGACAATTGTCGGACCCTACAATATGACATACAGGCCCTTATCGACAGTGACTTGCTGAAGTTTAATGGAGCAGATCCAAACATCCAACAGAATCCACTACCTGACCATACCGCAAACGCGGTGTTCAATATAGACCTTGGGAGAAACCTGTACGACTCAGAGGAATCATGCCTAGGCGAATCAATCTGCATGGTGGAGGGTATGACCCCGCTGATAATCAACCTTGCTGAGTTCGACCTCACACAAGAAGATCGTAGTGACAGCGAGGTAGAGGCGACTGGGGAGGCCAGCAGTTCTCACAAAGACGGGGTGACACCCTTGGTAATTACACTCCCCGCAGTAGAGAATTACAACCCCAAAGCAGTGCATTGGAATTACGGCACCAGTGAAGTAGATGCCATTACTCGCTCCGGGAGGTGCCTAGTCCAAAAGGAAGGAGAGGTTGAAAAGAAGGGAATAACGGATGAAGACGCCAAGCAGGTCCTAGCCATCATTAGAACTAGCGAATTCGAGGTGGTCGAACAACTGAGGAAGATGCCTGCACAGATCTCACTCTTGAACCTCTTCAAAACATCTGAGAAGCATCGAAATGCCCTTTTAAAGGTGCTGGATGAGGCCCACGTGCCTGAAACAATCAATGAGGCCCAGTTGGAGGACTTCGTGGGGGCAATCCTCTTGAAAGATCAAGTCTCATTTTCAGATGAAGACTTCCCACCAGAGGGGCGAGGACATAATAAGGCTCTCTACGTGTCAGCAATGTGCCATGGCAAGCGGGTATCTCGAGTCCTCATAGATAATGGGTCCGCATTCGACATATGCCCTTTAAGCACGCTCAGAGGTCTCGGGGTGAAAGAAGATTTAATCAAAACCTCGAAGTCCACCATCCGAGCTTTCGATGGGGCTAAAGGCGAGGTAACTGGAGAGATAGAACTACCTGTCCTTGTGGGCCCAACAGAATTCCTGATCAATTTCCAAGTCATGGATATCCCAGCGTCATTCGGGTTTTTGCTTGGAAGACCTTGGATTCACACGGCTGGCGCCGTGCCCTCCAGCTTACACCAGAAGGTCCGGATGGTCGTTCACGACAAACTGATCACCATACACTCAGAGGCTGATCACTTAACGAGCCACATCGACACTATTCCATTGGTGGAACCTTCGTCCGGAGAAGAATCAAGCTTCCGCGCTGCGGAGAGGATATACATTATGCATGTACCAGCCGGTACAACCAAAATAAGCCCACCAATGGATTTAGCATGGGGTTCCTTATCCCATGGTATTTACGTAAGGGCTATAGTCATAGTGATCCTAAAAAAATCACTTTCGAGTGGATATACATTCCGCGCTGCCAGGCAGCCCTCCCGCATGTGGATGTTATTTATTATTTATTAATTTAATTTTTTTTAAAAAGAGGAAAAGTAGGGAAAAAAACAAAATAAGAAATGACGAAAATGCCCTTTATGTGAGGTCCTTTTTTGAAACGCTTTTGGCCACTTTAGGTAGTTATTTAAAAACATACTACGTCATTTCAGACCTTTATTTGAAGCAAAGTTCACTTGGGAGCTTTATTTGAGAAAATAAAAGGGCTTTTTTGAAATTTTTCATTTTTCTTTTTTGTGAAAGGAAAAAAAGGAGCATCATTTGACTTACAAATAATACAAGCCAAGCCCATTTTGATGTATACAATTATTAATTCCTCGGGAAATAATTGTTAAAGAACAGGATTCTTGAAAAAAATGGAAATGAGAAGAAACTGAATAATAATGAGAAACAAGAGGGGATCTCTAGAAGTTTGACTTTGACAGAAAATGTTGTCTGACGTCCGAGACGGTGGGCCCGGCGTTGATGACGGCCGTTCAATTAGTAGGCCTTTTGTTTCTCTTTCTTTATTGATGTGGGCGGCCCGCTGCGCGTCTAGGTCGAAATTGACATGCGGTAAGACCGGCACGAAATGTAATATTCGCGGACCACATATAAGTGGTCTCTGAATTTTGATAAGTATTTAAAATTTTTAATTTATTCAATATGCTCCCTAAATTTTGACACAAAATGTAATATGATTTTTATATTCTAAATTTGTTCAGCGTAGTCTCTAAACTTTAGGCTCATATTCAATTTAGCCTTCGAATTATATGAAAATATTCAATATTAGTAGTCAACTGGAATTAATGGAAGGACAACCTTCATATAGTATAGGGACTAGGTTGAATATGAGTTCAAGAATTACATTGAAAAAAATTTAAAGTTCGTGGACGGCGGGGTGCACATTGGGCTAAATTTGGCAATCGCATTTTCATTGATTCAATCTGGCAACCACTTTTTCATTTTCCTTTTCTCCGGCCTCTTTTTTCCTTCGAAAAAAATTGCCTGGTAGTAATGAAGTAGATCTATCACCAGAGAGAAAACTAGGGCTTACAGAATCAAAACATAACAAATCCCGTAAAGGTTGGGTGGTTTCGCAACCCAATTAGCCGAAAATGCATTTCTCTTGTGCGTTTTGGCTAGCCAATCCCTTAATCGCGTCTCTAGTTGGCGGATCACGGGCAGCGGACAATTGACATCACTCACATGCGAACATAACAGGAGAATTATAAAAAAACTCTAAACCTTTTATATTTGTGCCAATTTAATTGATTCGGTCATAGCCGGCACCGACGTAAACTTTTTTTTTTTTATATATAATTTTATTTATTTATTTTCTTTAGTTTTTCTTTTTTTAATGGACTTAGGGCTGGCGAGGCCACGGGCCTAAGTGGAGGGAAAAAAAACTAAAGAAAAGAAAATGACAAAAATAAAAATTTGTTTTAACATATTATTAAAGGAAATCCATTTCAGCGCCGCTCGTGGCTTGTGGCAAAAAATTAAAACTTACGACTTAATTGATATAGTTGCAGTAGGTCGAAGACTTTTTTGTAACTCCCTCCTAACTTAATGACGTGGATGATAGCCCGTAAACCGACTCAAAAGGAAAAGACAAAAAAAAGACGATTGTATGAAATTTTTTTCCATAAAAGACAGGAAAACACCTCTTGACAATGGAATGGGATGGAATTTAGCTACGGAGCACGTCGTCGTATTTTGTTTGGGGGGGTGGGGTGTGTGTGTTGGCAAGGCGTGGATGCTAAGCATTCGCTCTCTTTCTAAGGTCGAGGAAACAGTGATCTGTAGGGATCATGAATTCAATCAATTCCAACAATAAGAATCTGAGGTGCACGTGATTCGAGTAGATAGGGAACATGGATTGTGATTAATTCCCAGTCAAAGTTGTGCACCGATCTGGGTCTGTGAAAGAGCATCTTTTCACGTGTTGATATCTAAATCTTCAACATATCGAGCAGAACCGGCCACAGGAGAACAACAAATTAAAAGGATAAAGAGCATACTCTATACCTTATTGCTTGAACCTCGTTAGAAATCGACGGGAGGCACTTTACAAAGAGCAGAACTGGTGTGCTGCGGAGTCTCATCCCTTCTCCAGTTCCACCGTTGGCTGTTGAGGTTGTCCAAATGGCACTTGAAAACTATTTCCCACACCCTTGTACCAGTCCCACCTGCCTCTTGACTGGCTCAGTCTTTGTTTTAAGTTGTTCCTCCATTCTTTGTGGTCTAGTAATACCGACGTGTTCCAAATGCTAGTTGATAATTATAAGCCGAAAAGGCACGAATAAGTATATATCCCAAAGAAAAGAATTGCCTAGCTGATCCTCGCTTTGAAAACCAATAAAGTTAACATGACATTTTAGGGAGGCCTCCACAGAATCTCACTTGTGTTTCCACATCAACCGAAGTGGTAGAAACAAGTCTTCATCAAACACTTACTCATGGACCCTACCCAAAATCAATGAGATGGACAGTCACATGACTTAAAGATGGGTAAATACAGTACGAAATCTTTGATCATCTGAGCTTATATTTAGTTATTCTTTGTTCATCCTTTGCAAGGTCTAGTGACATCTAATATACTTATCCAACAAATTTTTTATTGGCTAAATACTCAAGCCTAGACAACAATCCTGCAAGTGAACAAATGTGTTTCTTAACAAATAAATTAACCCATATGTACACACATGTATAGTGCAGGACGCAAAATAGGTATTAGATTCAAACAGCTCAATTTGACTATATCCACTAACAAGTTTTGAATGCCCAAAACTTCGGCACAATAACAACACTTTTCCAAGGTCGACCTCATACATCACAACTATAGATCTACTCACTTCATCTCGACAAAAGACTACACTCATCAAGTGTCAACATGATAGCAACACATCCAATCAGCCGATCTAGTTTTCTAAGTCCATCCCAGTTTCAATCCAAGACTATCTTCAACATCAACTTTACACTTGGTCATAATCTAAAATTAAACAACTATATTTCTTGGCAAAAAGATCAACATGCACATCCTTTCTCAAAGCCCAAGCAATTCATCCACTATCGGATCCTGTTTGAGTTCTCCTCACCACAACTACATCCAAAGTATGCTCTACTACAAAGAAATGTCCCCCACTTTGGACTAACCAGAAGAAACAGCACAAGATAGCTGCCCTATAACCAAACTGGCTCCATACGCGGACCTCCTTCCCTTTGGTACATGGAGATAAAAAGTGAAAAGTCGAGGTTAACAGCGATCTCTTCATTTTCAGATATTACCCTTCCGCAGCTTGAAAAGCAGCAGCCTTTGTTTGCTATCTCTTCCCTTATCTCTTTAGCCAAGTCTATATCTACAGCTGACAAAGCTACCTACTGATGCGTCACTTCTGGCATCATTCTTCTGTAAGTTTGAACCATGTATAGCTTGAAGAAAAATATCATATCCAGACACCACGAACATGCTGTCGAAACGTGCCATACGACGAGGTCAGATTCCTTCAACAAGTCCTAAAATCTAATTTCAAGGGCACTAGCAATTTATAGGTTCCAAGGCTTGTCATTCTACTTGAACTTGCAAAGTATACTCTAAGAGCTGCATTCTTCAAGAACCGTCAATTAGAATCACATTCAAGAAATCTCACGAAATGAATTCTAACAGCTCCTATGACGACGGGATAGGACGACAGAACAACAAACAAGGTCATCAACGAGGGAAAAGATATAGGTCTAATATGCTAACGCATGGATAAATCTCAAACAGCAAAAAGGAGATTGTGCCACTACTAGCATTCACTGTTAAACAGAGAATATTCGGTTAGAAATAAGAGAATCACTAACCTTGATGTGAAGGGATGTGGAGAATGGTATATGTCCAGAAGCTCTCACCAGCAAATATCGAACCAAAGCAGCATCCAATGCTGTAACACAGCCAGCATATATTCCTTCACGGGCTGCGGATTGCAGCCAAGGATCAACCTGATACTGCTGATCAAGTGCTTGTCACTCGGACAATCACTTTTCCAGCATATCGTGTCAAATCGCCATGACCATATCAGCTTGCAGCTGGTTTGCCCTGATATATCAACACCTTAGTCATTGGCTGAGCTATCAGGTTTAGCCTCCCCAACATCTCTTCAATGCCGTCGTATGACTTGGAAATCATCTAGGATGATAATCTGAGTTTAAGAGAAATGACGACGAAAATCTGCACCATGAAAAAGTGACATATGCTCAACTGCAAGCCATACGACATGCAAAAGACCATGAAATCGACATTTTTACCTGCTCACTAGATTACCAAATCTCCAACATGTAGGACTCTCATTACCCATAATTAGCCTCAACCCAACTGCAAGCAGTGTCTTTAGATATCCCTCTTTCCTGCATTAACTCTCTCAGTTCAGTTACATTCTCCCATTTTCCTGCATGTGCCAATGTATTAGACAAAGCAACATATGCCCCTGGCCGACCCTTGGGATTCAACTTAAATAGTTCGTTGGCAGCTACACTTGCCATCTCAATATCACCATGTAGCCTACATGAACTAAGCAAAGCGGCCCAAACATCAGAGTTGGGCTTTTCAGGCATTTTCATCACAAGCTCCCAGGCCCAGTTCAAACTCCCTGCACGTCCTAAGAGATCAACCATGCAGGCATAATGCTCCATTCCCGGTTTCAGCGTGTAATCTCTCTCCATGCTCAAGAAAATCTCATGGCCCTTAGCTACTAAGCCAGCATGGGCACAAGCAGAGAGTGCACCGAGGAATGTCACGGAATTGGGCTCAATTCGCTGCTCATGCATTGCACCGAAAAGATCAAGAGCTTTATGGGGATCTCCGTTCTTTCCATAACCATCTATCATGGAAGACCATGTAAAGACATTCCGGTTAGGCATACATTCAAATAATGTGCATGCATCCTCAACTTTGCCGCATTTGGAATACATGTCTATAAGAGCACTGCCCATTTTCACATCAAGGATAAGACCGGTTTTTACTAGTTGACTTTGGACTTGTTGACCGACTTCATATGCTGCCATTATGGAACAGGACCCGATTACACTGGCAAAAGTAGATATATTAGGCCGAAATTCCAACCTTTGCATCTCAATGTAAATCTCAAGAGATCTCTTTGCAAATTCACTCGACTTGCTGTAACCTTCAATCATGGCATTGAAAACCACGACATCTTTCTCAATCGTCTTCATGAATATCTCTTCTGCATCCTCAAAAGACCCTTGATTCATATATCCAGTAATCATTGAGGTTGAGCATATGACATTCTGTTCCAACATCATATTGAACACAGCCCTACCGCAATCAACCTTTCCATGCTTAACATATGAGTCAACCAGCGCCGTATAAAGAACATTATCCGGTTCAGTGTTTAGTCTCAATATCTGGGCGTGAACGACCCCGGTAATTTTACAAGGCAAGTTCACATCCTGGGCCTGAGTAGACGCCTTCAAGATCATGGAAAAAGTATACCCATCAGGCGGCTCGCCAACAGAAACCATTGTGCGTACCAATTCGAAAGACTCTCCAACTTTCCGATGCTTGACGCACCCGCCAATCATGTAATTAAACGCGGAAAGAGTTCGCCGCGGCATTTCATCGAACACTGCGCGAGCATAACTGAGGCAACCGCTTTTCAGATGCAGTATGAGAAGCTTGATGGAGATGTTAGTGTTGGGATTCAACCCGGTTTTGAGAATGTAGGCATGGATCTTTTGGCCGTGAGAAGGATTGTCTGAGTTGATATAGTGCTGCAGGGCCGAGGGCAGAGAGTCTGGCGACGTATGTGAGAGAAGTTCTTGTGTTGGCGAGAAAATTTTGGTCTTTTCAGGCAAGGAGCGAGAGTAAGATCTTGATGCGAAAACCAGCAATCTGAGAGAGGACGATCCGCCATTTCTCATGATACAATTTGAGAGCGAGCATACAGTGTCAAGTCGGAAGTACGAGAAATGACAAAGCAAAGGCACCGAAGCGTTCGGATCGTTGGAGATTGGAACGACGTCACTGTGATTTTCGCTTAAGATAAATCAATAGTATGTAAAATATTTTTCTTGATTGTATAACTTAAAATAATTAATGATTATCATTAATAACTTATTTTTAAATATTTTCATCTATGATGAAAATATTTTTATAAGAGAAATAAGCAATCATTTAAGAAAAATATAATTTTGATATTATTTATTTTTCGCGAAATAAACCGAGCCTGAAAAGTGATGCCCCTTGTGTTCGCAAGTTGTTCTCAATGATTTACGTTAAAATTATATGCGATTAATTATCTGTAAAATCCTTCAAGCAAGAAGCAATTTATTTCACTTGTTGTTTTTTTTTTGTCTCCTATGCATTGGCAATCTATTTACTCATCTCATCAACAATTAAAAGATCAGAGGAAGAAAAGTTCAAAAATGGAAAGTACATTTGTCCTTATTAACAAGACCTAATTTCATGAATTTTGTTGATCCGATATACTTGTTAAGGACTTACAATTCCTATGTAATGCTCTTTCTTGTGTTGTATGTGACTAGTATGGGCACATTTCACTGAGCAATGACTTTGACATGATTGTTAATATCTCATGTTTGGTATTCTGAATTAGCCTATGTCTCCTCGTAGCTACAATTACAAAGTGCATTTAATTTGAAAATGAGCGAAAATGTGTTGATTTTGAATTGAAATCATGTTGTGTTGACCTCAAATTATTTTCGGTAAATTACTTATATAGTGTTGGAAATTACCCCAAGAGACAAGCTCATTAAAAGACTTGAGGAGATCGAGCCCAATCCATGATTAATTGCATTTTCTTAAAAACTTCAAAGGTGGCTTCTAATTAGAGACCAAACTGAGACTGTGTTACATTAAATCAAAGGAGGCTTCTCTCCCACTGGGAGTCAGATTAAGAGTTATTGCATTATAGAGAACAGTCGTCGTGGTTGTTGTTGTTGTGGGTCTCTCTTGTTTTTAGCAACCTCTGTTCTTTCGTCTGCTCAAGCATCAGTTCACAAACGCCTGGAGACTAGATCTACGAGCAAGACTCGCTTGAATCACATGGCAATGCGCTTGGAAACATTTCCAGCGCCAAGAAATCTGTGCAGCGATGCTATGGTTGCGTTGCCGACATCTTTTTGAGTTGGCGGGTGGTGATCTAGAACATGGGAAGAAGGGAAACGAGGAGGAGGAGCGAGGACATTTCACACGGAGGAGGGAGAAATGCGACACCGAGAGCCTGGAAAGCCTCGTTCATTCTAGAAAAAATTGCGACACCGAGAGCCTGGAAGCTCAGTTGGACGATGGTGGGTGGTCGGAGTTGGTCGCAACAAGAAAGAGGACAGAGGGTTTGGTCTCAACAAGAGAGAGGACTGAGAGGAGAGAGAAAATGGGGAAATAGGGATCCATCCACTTCCTCTCCCCCCCCCCCCCCTTTTTTTTTTGAATTCGAATATTCAAAATCCCAAGCATATTTTTAGCTCCCCGCGAAGATGACGTGGCTCCATCTCAGCCGTTCATTCTAAATGAATGGCTAAGATGACTTGTCTGTCACCCATGACATACTTTTTGTATGTCATGGGATCCGGATCTAATGGACAACTAGCTGTATATAGGGGTGTGCAAAAAAGACCGCCCGATCGGATAGGGACCGATGGTCCGGTTCCCGATTTTAGGGGGATCCGGTCCGGTTCTCGGTTCCTAAAATTGGAACCGGTGACCGGGCTGTCCGGTTCCCGATTTCGGGGTCCGATTCTGAACCGGACCCCTCGGATCGCCCGGTATTAAAAAAAAGAGAAAAATATTATATTCCCCACGTTTTAGACCTCTCATAGTCTCAGTCCTCTCGGTCATCCTCTTCCAAGCGAACATTAGGTTTCTTCTCAATCCTCTGTTCTCAGATCGTGGCCGATCGCTCCATCGCTTGCGCTCGCACAGCCGTCCCTGAACTTCAACGTCGTTCGTTGCCGACCATTCCGTCAGATCGTCGTCGCGCGGCCAACCCCGACACCCTTCGCCGCCATTCGCTCAGCCCACGCGCAACTCAGCCGCGGTTCCCATCTCAAGGCAAGTCAAGTTCTAAACCTAATTGTTTGGTGTCAGATTCAATTCAGGGTAGTGTAATGGACTGTCAGGTTCACGAGCAAGGAGCTCAGATCATCGTCGCGGTGGGCTCGGCCTTAGATCTGTTAGTGTCGGCCTCAGATCTGTGGGTCTCGACCAGTTTAGGTGGCCGGAGGTGGCTGGGATAGCGGTGCTCGGTTGCGGCGGAGATCAGGTGGAGGAGGGTCGTGGGGCGAAGGTCACGGGTTTACGGCGACCAGGAGACGACGCTAGTGGGTGGTTGCTGCAAGAGACTTAGCTGGTTACGGCTCGCACGAGGCCGGCAGGCGGGTGTTGACACCTGATTTTTGACCTAGCATTTTTCATTTTTTATTTTTTGAAAAATCATAAAAAATTTCATAAAAAGTCAAAAAATTACAAAATCAACTTTGGTGGCCTTGGCCAAGCCCAAGGAACCATTCTTGACCAAAAAATAATTTTTCATATTTTTCATATTTTTTAATATTTTTTAGAAAATAGAAAAATACTTAAAAAATAAAGAAAAATAGCATTTGAGGTCACAAAAATATGGAAAAATGGCCAATATTTTTATTTTTAATCCCTTGTATTTTTGACCTCACAAAAAATCCAAAATCAGATTCAATCTTAGGTGTTCCTTTGTAGCCCGCACCTTTGAATTTGAGAAAAAAAATACCAATTGAGTCTTTTAATTTGCAATTTTGGCATTTTTTTAGATCTTGACATTCAATATAACTATCCCCTATTTCAATTTATCCCAATTGTTTGCGCAATTTGCTCAATTGCACGGATTTAACAAAATTACATACTAAAATTGCATTTTAGTCCTTGAAATTAAGCATAATTGAAATTACTTTCAATTCAAGGGCTATCATTGCAAATTAAACATGCTACCCAATGGATTTCACCATTTTAAATCGATTGGCATAGGTGGTTTGACCCAATTTGATCATTTGCACCCTCAATTGCACAAATCCCCAATTTGCAATTACATGAAAATTTGGTGGTTTTATAGAAATTGATGAAAACTTTTGGGCAAAACCACATTTCTAGATAGAATTCATGCCCTAGATTCGATTATGAGGTTCAATTATAAAATTTTTCCATTAATTTGGGCTTAATTTGAAAAGTCCTATTCGGGACCCGGTTCAGACCGGTTTGCTACAGTGTCGTCTTCCCCAAAGAGCTCGAGCAGATGAACAGTGACGGACTGAGTTTTGAAGGCCAAATTGAAGGGCAATTCACGACTAATTGAAAGAGGAATGGTGGGCGTCTTGTTCTTTACCTCAAGACCTACCGATCGAGACCAACCCCGAGACGAATGGCCGCCGGAAGAGCTCCGGCAAGGACGGTCAAAACTGTGGTACCTGCGAAAGTCAACAAATGCCAAACACAGCACTAACCCATGCCAAATTCATGGGAAATGAAGCTCGCCACGGAACCAAATAGGGTTGAGCGAAGTGCCCATCAGCCCTGACTTCATTTTGACCAAATTGCACGTGATTACACGTGCCAAACAGAATCAGTTGGAGACCCGTTCGGCGACAAAAAAATGAGAAAGCTATATAAGCTAAACAGGCCTTCGCGAAGGGAGGAGGTTGATTCAGTTGCAGAGGGGCGAAACTGAATCGAGAGAGAGAAAGAAAACGCGAGAGAGAGCTCGTTCTCCGACCCTCCGTCGTCGAGAACTTGAGTTCGACTGCAAAGCGCTGGTTAGGCCGTCTCCGGCCAAACCGAAGCTGAAGAAGACCGTCAGAAGTTCGCTTTGAGTGCCAGGAAGCGATCGCCATCAACCGCGCAGCCCAAAACCGCCAGAACAGGTAATCCCGAACTTCGAGCTCAAGCTCAGGTCTTCAATGGCGGACTTTGATTATGGCTTCAATCTTTGCAATTCCCGTGTGCTTTTCATCCTTTAGACATTACTGACCATGTCCGCGTCTTCATTTTGCATTGATTTTGCTCACATGCCCCGAATCGAGTCTTCCGATTTAGCCTCCATAGCCGATTCTTGTCCAGCCAAATCTGGGCCGAGCGAGCTCAATCGGAGCTCGAGGTAAGTCTTCTGGACCTCCATTGATGCTATTCTGTGACTGAACTTCTTTGATTTTGAGTGAATCGCATGATTGAGCTTCCATGGCCGTACTCGGTGATTTGCACGATGTTCTTGATTCTGCGAATAAGATGTTTCGATTCTTAGATATGTCGAACTAGAGCTAATCGCGAATCGATTGCCGTTGGTCTCGAGTGATTCCATTAAGATTTCACCGCACGATCATCGCCGGAGAGCCATAGCCGTCCATTCTGTCGGAGTCGCGAGGTTGAAGACGAAGCTGACATGGCGTGGTCAACTGGTCAAATGTCCAGATGTCATCCCGTGATTGGTCCACGTAGTGTCGAGTCAGCATGGCCGTTAGGGTCTGTTATTCAAATAAAAAGAATCCAACGGCCGAGAATAATCGAGTCTAATAAATGGTGACCGTCCGATTAGCAAGTAAAAATATCCGAAAATAATTTTTAAATCGGAAATTCGAGTTGATTAGAAACGGTGTCGTTTGGCTAAGTGGGAGGGCGACGTCGTTTAGGTTAGTAAGATTGGACGGCTCAGATCAAGTCTCATGTTCGAATCGTGTCCGTTAGTTTTAGTAAGTCAATCAAACGGTTCAGCTCGAGTCTTCGCTTAATCTAGACCGTAGGTTCTAGTAATCAAATCCAATGGGCGCAGATTAGCCACGCGGTTCAGTGTGGGCCGTCGGATTAATTCCGAGTAATCTGAAAATCAAAAACGTTAGAAACGGCGTCGTTTTGACTGCGGGTCGCGCGGGTCCGGGTCTGGGCCGGGTTCCGACCCGAGTGGGTCGGGTCGACCCGGTCCGAATCATTTTTATATATATAAAAAAAATCAGAAAATGATTTTAAAAAATAAAAAAAATCAATCAGAAAAATCCTAGAAAATCAAAAGAAAATGTTAGAAAATGCCAGAAAATCCAAAAAAATATGGAAAAATTGTGGGAAAATCCTAGACATTCCAGAAATTCCCAAAAATCGAGGGTTGACCACAGACAACTGGTCAACCGTATTTTTGGGGTTTCTTATCCGTTCTTCCAAGACCCGACGACATTACCTTTTAGGGGCAATTCGCCTCTACTGTGTATGGGAGATAAGGCCGATAATGCCAAAGTAAGAATTAGGGTCGGGTAGGCGACCAATTCTTAGGTTTGGGTTTTCGAGTCCCGCCTCTTTTCTCAAAATGACAATTTTGCCCTTCAATGGGAAAATTGTCTTTCTTGTCTCAATCGAGTTCTGAAAATTGCTTGAAGTCAGGGTTTGGGTCAGGTGGACGACCAACCCTAACATTTGAGATTTTTAGTTCTCATCTTTGTCCAAAATGACGATTTTACCCTTCTGAGGGTAAAATCACTTTTAAATTCCAGAAAAATTCTAGGAAATCCCGAAAAATAGGAAATGGATTGGATTGATGGCCAATCCTATTTCCTCCGTCCTCTGACTCCCCAATTCACTCAAAATGACGAATTTCCCCTTTTTAAGGTGAATTGTCCCCAAATTGTTCAAAATCACGATTTTGCCCCTCATGGGCAAATCTTGCCAAATTCATTCCTGAGCCATGATTGACATTTCTCTAGGCTAATAGGGCCTCATTAGGGATATCATGCTGATTTCATGTGCTTTATCCGCATGCATTGGATCCTTGATTTGCGCATTTATTCCTATTGATTGTGATTGATAGGATAGCAATTCCTATCTGCATGAATTCCTAGATTTAGGATCCGTACCCCACTCATCTGTATGAAATCTTAGGATCAGATAAACCATTCAGTTTAGGTACCGAAAGGGCGTCAACTCTGACAGTTGGCGTAACTAAGTCCCCGAACCCACTTCTCTGGTTTCCGCAGAATCGAATAGACCACTCCCAACTATTCGATAGGGTTTCCGATCGTACCCTCCACAAAACGATTGGTGGCGACTCCTTGGCATGTACACTCATCACATGTCACTAGACCACACTGAAGGTCAATCACGTATATCCAGCAGTTGCGATTTGGGTAATGGACCTTGGGAGAGGCCCGCGTCCGATCAAGCCAGCAATCGGACGGCCCATTAACCCTCGCTAGCCCATTTAGATGGCGCTCGGGAGAGGGTCGCGACAGACTGGCGACTCCACTGGGGACTTATTCTAAACCAGAATCTATGGTTACGAATTCCAGAGGACTTGAGCCGATTAAAAAGTTGTTTGGTTTATCCGACCTTGTTTCTCGCAGATGCTCTCGAAGATGAGGTATGTACGCTAACCATTGTGTTAGATGTTTTTGCAGATTGGAGAAATAAGGGGTGGAGTGATTGATGACATTTTTCCTACAGGTTGGAGTTGGGAATGTATGTTTACTTTACGCACATACTGAAGCGGTGTTTGATACAAACTTCTGTGCATGACCCTGCATTGTGATGATCACGACACATCGCACACACTGGCGGTCAAACCCCGACTGCAACCACCCTTAGGTTACCTTAGATAGGGAAAGGATGTGAAAGGATCTCGTGTTTGATGGCACTTGAGACTTTCATGTTCGTTCCCGCTCACAATCCAAATTGGCGACATCTAGCCCTCTTGAGTGGGTACTCTTGGAGAGGAGTCCGCCTCATTTGGATCGTGGGAGCCTGAGCCATAGGTTCCTCACCTGATTTTTGATTTTTAGAGTATACCCCCCCACTTGTCTCATGCGCATGTCTATGAGAGGTTGGTATACCTAAAACCAAAAAAAAAAAAAAAATCCCGCTGATCACTGTAAGTATGACTTTTCCCTCTACTTGTTCATTTCTTAGTGAAATTTCATGATAGGAAATTCATGAAAATCAACCGAATGCCCTGGGTGTTTGAGTTTACAAATGAAATTTTTGACAATGAATTTTAGATACAAAAGTGGGAACACTTCTAGGCCGTCCCTACGGAATAGATGGTTCATCCAAATTTTCAATCATGGATTAAGATGACATTTCTTTTTGTCTAAAATTCTTCCAATTCAAGATTTTGGGGCATAAAGTTAAGGCCATGTTTGCAATCATATTTTGTGTAGTGAGTTCTTAAAACAAAGATCACATGATTTTCACAAGAAAAATGTCACAAAGCAATCTTTCAAGATTAATGCCCCCGTTTGCGTATTAAACGTTTGGAATTAAATGGGTGTTTGATTGATGACCATGGATCGATCTTTTAATGACGTATCCTCTTATCTTGAAATCTTGGCGGACATCAGATGCCCGTAAATAGGGGTTATGGGGTATGTATTGTCGCCTCGCTTTCATTATGAGAGGCGACCTCATTGAGAGATGTCTTTGCTATGTAAAATGCTAAGTGTGTCTCCTTTCTGACAGGTTATACATGACATACATTTATTGAAGATTCCTTCATCTAATCACATGCGAGATGTGATCGAACGATGGTAAAACTGTAGTCGTTCCAATAAAAACTTCGAGTGTTATACTTGACTTGCTTGGTTATTTCTTTTGCCAACAGGTCAAAACGGCTGAAGGCCAATGATGCGAGGCCTGTTTTCCCTGTAATATGAAAGGAGATGCGTCTTCATCAGGAGCCACCCATGAGGTTTCCAAAATAAGATGAATCGACGATGATATGCCCAGAACAAGACAACATGAAAAATGGGCAACCTGATTTGGATCGACCTCTCTAAGTCAAAAAAGGATGTATTCGTTCCAAATTAAATTGATTTGATTATAGGATGATATGGTTACTCACACTTGCAGGTGATTAGAAAAAATGAGTGGGGACCGTTAAGGAACATTCCTTCATCTCTAATGCTCTAATGCTTGGTTATTTCTTTTGCCAACAGGTCAAAACGGCTGAAGGCCAATGATGCGAGGCCTGTTTTCCCTGTAATATGAAAGGAGATGCGTCTTCATCAGGAGCCACCCATGAGGTTTCCAAAATAAGATGAATCGACGATGATATGCCCAGAACAAGACAACATGAAAAATGGGCAACCTGATTTGGATCGACCTCTCTAAGTCAAAAAGGATGTATTCGTTCCAAATTAAATTGATTTGATTATAGGATGATATGGTTACTCACACTTGCAGGTGATTATAAAAAATGAGTGGGGACCGTTAAGGAACATTCCTTCATCTCTAATGCTCAAGATGATGGGAGCTGAGGAAATATACTCTGAGGATAGTAAATCTATGATCGTTTCAATTAGAGCCTGTTGTGCAACAATTGACTTATTCATTCCTCATGTCATGTAGGTGAAATAAAAGGATTGTGTGAGGTCAACATTTGTCCCTTTAAAGAAGACTCAATTGTGAACCCTCAAAACTGGAGGCCAATGTGACATGGCACGATCGCCAATTGAAGCACGTCTCAAGGAGTACAAACACTCGTGTTTCTCATCATGAGATTGATGATCACTCAACCACAAAAGGGTGTATATCATTCCCCATTTCAATCCTGTCAAGATATGAAATGATCATCTCCTTTTCTATATGTAAGGATGAAGAAAACTGAGTGCTTATTCGTGAAGCAACACTTCAAGATTGAAATGCATCAATAGAGAAAAAATGACGAAAGGTCACCCAACCTCAAGAAGGAGAGTGACAGAACCCAAATAGTGTCGAACATCGTACAACATCAAATGCCGAGACCTTCGGATAATTACGATGAAGTTTCATCCTCTGTTGTCACAAAAGGGAGTAAATTATCCCTTATTCTGATTCCATTTCATACAAATGACTGAGATGTTTCTCTTTCATATACAGAGAATGATAGTAGAAGACATGTGTCAGAATAGATTGAAGAATGTCAAACGTCAAAATCACCTGACATGGAAGTGATTGACTCAACCAACAGGGAAGGCGTTAGCGCGATACAATGGGGTTTCATATGGCTAAATCAGCTAATTCAAGGTGGAGTACTCAGTTGCTGTGAGGCAAATCATTTCTCTATCCAGAAAGCGTGACTAAGTCGAAGACATCAGATTCATCATGGTGATACGTGAGGCGAGTCCCCGAAACGATGGTTATCACTCATGGAACATAATCGAATGAAATCCGTCCATGGAATATAAAAAGCGTTTCGCCACAGCAACAACGCTTCCAAGAAGAACAATGCCGAGCCATTCCTCTTGGTAGAAAAGGACGTATCGTTCCGAAATAAGTTTCAATCAGATGTGGAAATAATATTTCCTATCTTTTTCCTCTCAGGTGATAAACAAAGTCAAGACACCCAAGAAGCAACGACTTCAAAATGGCAGAACAGGGAATACCTGTTTTTCATATCATCTCACACATACATTTAGGATAGATGATTTCAAGAGCGTCATAATGGCTCAATCTGCGAACAAAATTCTCGAGAAAACTTGAAAAAGTTTTTTTTAAAGATTAGAAATCTCTTTGAAAAGAGCATTCGAAAAGAAAGAATTCAAACCTTACAGATTGGCATACTTGATAAAGAGATACTTTCTGTGAACAGAGTGAAAGGCACGAATCCATTTTTTTTCATGGCAAACAAGAATCATCTTAGATCACTTGCATCTTACATATCATGCATGCATCATTTATATGCATATTCTTCCATGAAAGATGTTGACAGGTCAAGGCAAAAGAATCCAAATGAAAGGGAAATGCCAAGACCCGAGGAACGAAGGGTAAATTGCATCAATTCCAATTGCCCATTTTGTACGCTGTTCAGACACGAACCTTCTTTCCTTTGGTAGGGAAATATCAAATAGTTCAATGGCAACTATGATGGCTGGTGTTAAGGCAATGCTGGAAGCCTCCCAAGCCATACAGACAGTAGCTCCTAACAACTCAAGTCCATCACTTGCACCCGATATAGCTGATAAAGAAACGGCGGGAAATACTCAACGTACGGAAGAGGATATTCGTGAGCCGAATACCCCGTCGCAACAAAAAAACGTCCCATGTTGTTATCAACCTCGAGAATGAGGAAAAAGGGGAAGCAGACCGTAAAAATCAAGGTGGAGGCTAAGAGATTAGCCAAGATCGAAGAATGCTTGAGCAGCCAAGGTTATGAGTTGGCTCGTTTAGACAAGATATCTCTCTTCGCCAAGGTAGAGACTCCTCCTGACTACAAGGAACCAGACTTCGTGAGGAAGTATAATGGGACAGGCTATCCCCATGCTCACCTCAAATATTACCTACGCAAGATGGCGCAGTATTCAGACTATATTCCATTACTGATGAACATGTTCCAAGAAAATCTAGCTGGCGCCGCTCTGGCTTGGTTCATTGAATTGGACTTGGATGATTATGACGGGTGGAAAGATCTTGCAGAGGACTTCCTTAGACAGTATAAGTTCAACACAGCTACGGCCCCGACGAGGGAAGACCTTCTACGAACCTCAAAGGCAAGAGGGGAATTGATCATAACATACGCCCAGAGATGGCGAGCTTTGACGACCCAAATAAAGCCGTCAATCCTAGACGACGAGCTGATTAATTTATTCCTGAAAGCACTCCTCTACGAATACCTCGACAGGTTAAACGCCTCGGGACGTCAGACCATTGCACATTTGATAAAGGTGGCTGAAAGGTTCGAATGAGCCTTAAGAGAAATGAGGCCACATGAAGCTTCTGCTAGAAAACAACCAAGGGAGGATCATCATGGTCGGCACCAAAAAGAGCAAGAGCCTAGAAAGAGGCAACCCCAAAAGCAGTTCTCTCAACTCCCGAGGCCTTTGTCCAAGCTACTCCCGATGTTGCTAGAACAACATTTTGTGGCAAAGGAACCACCTAGGGCAAATCCTGTTAAGTATCCTGGTTTTGACAAGAGCCAGACTTGTGTCTACCATATGGGCGGAATGGGACATAATATGGATGACTGCTATATCCTTAAGCTGGAGGTACAAGCTTAGATTGACAAGTCAGATTTTGGAATTTGACAACGTGGCTCCAAACGTACAAGAAAACTCGCTCCCTGATAATCAAGCAATTGGGGCAATATTTACTGAAAATGAGGAAAACCGCTGTCGCGACCCGTCCGAAACGGACGCGGCTAATGGATTACCGATCGCGGGCCCTTTGGATCGGCGCGAGCCCTCCCAGGCCCATATCAAATCGCGGCGGGAGTATTCTTCAAAGGATTCGACGATAAGAGTCGATCGCTTTCGATCTTCAGTGTGGTCGTGGTGGCATGTGCAAATTGTGCATGCATTTGGAGTCGCCACCGGTCTTTCTTGGAGGGTAGACCGGAAACCTTACTGACCGATTGGGAGAGGTCGATCAGTTCTGCGGAACCAGAGATTTTGGGTTCGGGGACTTGGTTACGTCGGTGTCATTACCAACGCCCTTTCGGTACCTAACGTGAGTGATTTTCCTAATTAAGATTTCATGCAGACGCAATTTTGGGTGAGGTAGGTTGATTCAGGATTTCATGCAGATTGGAAGACTATTCATATCAATCACAATCAGTTTTAGCGAAAGCGCAATCAAGTGCATAAATAAATCACCTCGATGCACATCAATTCAAATCAAGGGCTTCCAAGTATAGCCATAAGGGCTTAGGGAATGTGTGACTTCGGACCAGGGGTAAAATGGGAAGATTTGAGGACGATTAGCCCGAAGGGCGAAATCGTCATTTTTGGAAGGTTTGGATACCGAATTACCCAACATCAATATATGTTCATTTCACGACCGAAAAGCGACGGGAACAACCTAAACCGAACACCACAGTACATGTTTTTCGACGAAATAGTTCAACATTCGATTTTTTATTTTTCCACGTTCGAGCTCCAATCTAACTAACCAAAACAGCTAAATCGGAGTTCCAGAAGATTTACCTTCGCGCCACCCTCAGTCGCTCTCTTGGATCCACAATCAGATTCGGAGGTTGGGTAGGCTCGTCCATGGCAAACCAGACCAAACCGATGCAAATAAGCATATTCACGAGGTTTAGGAGTCGTTCTACATGCAATTCAACCAACAAAAAATATACGAACATGCCCTTATATATACTATCACGATCAAACACATGGTGGGTTGCAACGGCAGAGTATTATCGGATGCCGAAGAACTGACCTGATTTCATAGATGAAGGCCACGTAGACGGCTCAATGTTGGTGATCCGGGCTCTTTGAATTTTGCGAACTCAACCTCGAGACTTCTCTCGTGTCTGGTCTCTGTGACCAAAACTATCTTCACCTTCGTTAATGGTGAACCAACGAGTTGCAGAAGGTCTCCTCCTTCTTCTTCATCTCTCCCCCCTTTCTTTTATTTTTTATTCTCCCTTTGTTGCTTGTTTCCTCGTGGAACTCCTTTCCACAGATTCCTCTCCATCTTCTTTTATTTTTTTATTCCCCCTTTGTTGCTTGTTTCCTCATGGAACTCCTTTCCACATATTCCTCTCCCTCTTCTTTATTTTTTTATTTCCCCTTTGGCCTATTTGACCACCCCATTCACCATATCTTTCTCTTTGTTTATATATATTTTGCCGTTACCCAACTTTCCTTCCGTCTTTAGTCGGCATTGAATTTTGTGTGGCCCCAAAGACCAACGTGCAGAAGAGCTCCTTTGGATTCTCTTGGTCAACAAATCAACAGGTTGACTACCTATTCAATTCTTCCTCTTTTTATATTTTTATATTTTATTTTTCCAAAATATTACAAAAATACGAAAAACATGAAAAATCATTTTTTTGATCAAATTGGTTCATTTAGCTTGGCCAAGACTACCAAAGTTGATTTTGTAATTTTTCAACTTTTTATGGATTTTTTATAAATTTTCGAAGAATAAAAGTTAATCAAAATTTAGGTGTCAACAGCTGCCCCTCTTTGATAGGAATCTCGTTAGAGGTTTCTCTCACAGACAATGTGACACCTTAGTCCTGATCGACTTGACTCGAAAAACTAAAGGAAAAGGAGTCATGACATCCAAACTTCATGCTTGTCCATGTATGCTCTTTCTTGAAAGGAGAAACGTTTATTTGTCATGAGAGAGTGAGATAGTAGAGAGACATACCGCCACTTACATGTTCGATGTTTGTGCGATTTTCGCGGTGTCTGATGGATTCAAGAGAATCTCTAGGGACTCGTTTCTTGAGTGTCCTAGAGAGGTTAAGCTCTGACCCGTATGGTAAGTCAAACCATAATGGGATTCCTAACTGATAGGAACCTAAGGAGGACGCATCCTACACTTTGGGATTTGCCAAGGATTTTGATCCGTATGGTGGATCGGACGTTTGTGTCGATCCTTATGGCGATATTTACTAATGTGTTGATCCTTATGGCGGTATCTACCATCGTTTGACCCTTCGGGCGGTTTCTACCTTGAGTTGACCCTTCAGGCGGTTTCTACCTTTGATTTGACCCTTCAGGCGGTTTCTACCTTGGTTTGACCCTTCGGGCGGTTTCTACCTTTAATTTGACCCTTCAGGCGGTTTCTACCTTAAGTTTGCTTTGAAAAGGGGTCTCATGACGAGGGTTCTCCACGTCCGATGAGACTGCTTGAGTCTGTTGAGGCGACATTCTGGGAGCTGGGTTCTCCAGGTATCCTGCAGAAGTTTGAGCCTGAAAGATTCTTCTTCACCAAGAAAACGTTAGTAATCTTTGGAAAGACCACGGCTGTCCATCTGACAAAACCGTATGATTTAAGTCTTAATCATGAAATGTGCGTTTTGATGCTGGAGGTTATCCAAAGCATTCTTGCAACATGCAAATGTGATCACAAATCCCTTGCACGGAAAATCTGGATCAAACAATTTGAAATTTCCAAAAAGAGTTTGTTCAAAACATCTATTGGAGAATTTCTCATCCAAGAGGGCTCCTCACCGCTCTGTGATAACGGTCTTTTGTAAGGAATGCGTTCAACTTCCTACTAACCTGCGCCTAGGTTTTAGGATCATTCGCAGCGCATACATTCTGATCGATCGGGAGGTCTTCCACGGGACCGTAATGTTAGGCTTGGATATCGGCTTTCATAGGGGACCCGCTTTGGAGTCGAGGTCATTGAATGAAAGTCTTCACCATCTGCTCCGGGTTTACAAGTCAAGAACCCTGCAAAATGAGAAAGAAATAGTCTTGCTCGTACTTCTTCGAGCTAAGCTATATGTTAACCCAAGTGTCTTAGTCAGAGAAGACTGTTTCAGGGTTGTAACATTGGTAGGATTGGGGACCGAAACAGGCTTATTTTTGGCTCAAAATTTGTGACGAGTTTGACATTGGTGATCATTGTTGATTTGCCACCTGTCCTTTCTTTTCTGCATCTTTAGCCTTTGAGGCGCGTAACCTATCTTGCGGTGTGCACCAGCTCTTTAGAGAACGTCTCGTCGCATTAAGAGACTGATGACTCTGTCTGCGTCTCTGCTCCACGCTTGACACCATTTGGGGAGTAGTCTTTTTTATCTGACTCCTTTAGGGGTCTTTCCCTCTTCCTAACTAGGCTTCATTGGGGATCAAGCAAACAGCTTGCACGAGCATCGGCCTTGCTTTTACCAGGCACTTTGCTTTTTCTTGATGCTGGGGATTTCTTTAATCCCTTGTCGCAAGTGAGATGCTTAGCAATTGTGCCAGATATATGATTTGGCTCTTAGCCCGCTTGAGTATCGACTTAGTAGCTTTTTTCGTAAACCATAGGCCTTGAACTCCCTCGTTTCTGAAGTGATCTGCCTTTGTCTTGGAATTTGCAATGATCACCAACGGGTTTATGAAATGAATTTGCAGGCTCAAGTTGGCTGTGCAAAGGATTCGGTGTGTGGGATAGAGAAATGAATGCTTCTCATCATCCTATGGCACTTGGATTACCATATAAACGACACACAAAGATTAATGTTAGTCCGAGCAAGAAAATTTCTAACCATTTTCTCCTGATGCTGCTGGACTCACCTCCATTTTACCCCAACGTGGGGTGGTTCTCGACAGGGCTGATAATGAAAACCTTCGTTCAAAGGGGTTATCAATGGTCACCTGTAGTATTTGGGAATATGAAACGAACGCCTCCGTCGTCCCAATCCATGTAATCGCTGCAAATGGTCCCTACCTCCGTAGGTACAGATTTTGCTATCCGATTCACTTCCCTCGTCTCTCAAGTGTATGTAGGATGTGTTTGGACTGGGCTTGCCTCTCTTTTGAGTAAACTTCCTTTTGAATGATTTGACAAATAATCATATTTGGAAAAATTCATTTCTTTCTTTCCCAAAATTTATCCATCGAGGGGATTTTGTGATGTATCGTGCATGTCTTATTCATGCTTTGGGCAACCTCCCGATTTAAATCATGAACATCGATGCATTGGATAATTTTCATGACGGCTGAAAGTATTTTAACATTTTTTTTATCTCCAGCTAACTGGGAAAGGGATACTTACCTACCTGTCGTGGCTGCAGACCCCTGAAAATGTAAAAGAAGCATATCATTGCATGTTCACGAATTTTTCAAAAATCGAAACGATACATCCTACCCTTGGTCATGTACTCTAACGAGTAGTACATGGGATGTAAAAACCTGTTCGTCTGTAAGGCGATTCCCCTGTCAAGGATAAATAACGAGTATCAATTCATATTCTCAAATTCAAGACAAATTGGAACGATACAACTTTACTCTTGGCTCTCATCCCTTTCTGATGTTGCGTACTGATATGAACAACGTCTATCAAATCCGCCTATCAATGCTTGGAATATTTGCAACATTAATGGTTCAGCTGCCCCCGGTTGGGCAACGTCTGTTCTGTTATTCGAACAAATGGCTCCTTGAGTGATTTATCCACGTTTATCACCTGAGAAGGGAAAGAAAGGAGACATTACTTCGGTATTCAATTGAAGATCGTTTAGGAACGATACATCGTTTTACCAAATAGGTGGCTTCGCGGCCAAACGTATTTCGTATTGAAGGGGTAGATCCCATTATGCTCCGCGGGTGATAGTCATTGTTCATGGAACTTGCTCCACGGATTAAGTGATTAATCCACGGCCCTCGGCTTGAAGATGCTCAAAGGGTGATGTTGACACTCACGCGCAATTAGTTCTAGATATTAATGAAAGATGCTCCCGTGGGAACCTTACAGTGCGATCAACAACATATTCAATAGGAGTATTCAACCCCTTTCCTCTAAGCATTTTTCATCGAGTAGCCATGCCTTGCATCAGACATTTGATCACCGGCCTTGCGTCACCACTGCGATGGTCCTCCGGCTCCAAATTGATCGAGCCAAAGATTGAACTCATCGCCAAGGAAATTGCTCGGGTCTTCGAGCCATTGATGTTCAAGTTGGGTATCAAAGATTGTTGGGGGAAGATTTCTTTCATTGCCTTCGTTGTGAGGGATTGGAGTCTTTGAGCTGGAACCTTCATCATTGCCCTGTTGGGGTTGAGACATACATTCCTGAAGAGTATTGATCCAAGTGTCCAGCTCCTCATCAAGGAAATCACCTGTCCTTTCTAGCCCTTAGTGCCCAGATTGGGTGTTGTCGACTGCAGGCGAGGGATTCCTCTCTTTGTTCTCGCCGTGAGCAATTTGACCCCTCGAATTGGGACTTCCTCCAATGACCGGCAGGTTCATATGTGCACTCTCTACCAATGCCAGATCCGCTTCAGGGACAGCATTAATGACTGATTCGCTCTCAAACTGAGGAATCCCTATGTGCTGGAATTGTGGCATATACTCTTGAGGAGTATTGCGATAGCTCGGCGGAGCATTCTGATTTGGGTTAGAGGAGTCGCTGACACGACTGCCGGTCCCGTCATTGCTGAAACACGGTTGGGTGCTCTTGGCTTTCCAATCATCGTGGTTGTAACTCTGCCCAGCACTTGAGCTCCAACCGGCTTTATGATGGTTTAACGCTATCCTCCCATCCTTTAGCAATCTCCTATAGTACTTAAGGTGAGACTCAACGTTAATTCTAAAGAGCCCCGGCACGTTCATAATCTCGAGTACACGTAGTGGGCTAGCCGAATCAACTCCCAGCTCTCGAATTGCATCAACAAATTTGGTGTGAAGTTCATAGGTCCAGTAAAACCTTGTTCTCTTATCACCCAAAATATCGTCAATACTTCGGTAGCTATTCTCTACGGGATCTAGTCGTTTCGAAAGTTGTCCAGGGGGGGACTCATCGACTTTGGATTGGCTGGCTGCGACAGCGAGTTCGTCATTGAGAGAACTCCCCCTGTGATGATTCATATCCCATTTCTCAGAGGATGTTGGTGTTGATCCTATGGTGTTGACTTGCTCATGCAGATCTCCGGCGGTATCTGGCTGTGTCGGAAAATGCTGTGGAGAATACGGTAACAGCTGAGCGTTATTCGTCAACATGGATGGTTCATCGAGGAACACCTCGCCGAGGACAACAGGATTACCACAATTAAGGCAGGTGGCCTTGGTCAGAGCTTCCTTATATCTCGCGCTTTCAGCTTGAAGCTTCTCATTCTCCTCCTTCAGGACAAGTAACTCATGGTCTGCGTGTTGCTGTTTCACCCGGGTTCGTTTGTTGGCGAACCAAAACTTGACCTTCGAAAGCTCCAATCCTAACTTTCGGCTCAACTCCATTTTCTGTTGTCTGCTTGGAGTGGAGCATTCATTGAAGAAAGCTTCGAGTTCTCGGATTTGGCCTGGAGTGTGGCGTTGCAGTTGCTTCCTTTTCCGACTCCGGTTATCATTGTATACTCCTTCTTCGTAGCTGAAACCTAGAATTTCATCGCTGGAGGAGTCAGTCTCCATGGCCTTCGAGCAGGATTCAGCTTCAGGATCTTCAAAGTCTCCCAGCAGTTCGTGCTCAGAAATGTCCAGGTCGGGCGTTTCTAGCAGATGGGAATAGCTTTTAAACATGATGGATCGGAGTATCTCGGGCTGATCTAGTTCACTCTGCTTTCTCTATTCGCTCTTATGTGTTTGCTCACTCTAGAAATTTTCTCGAGTGATTGTGCGTGTCCTAGAACCATCCTTCAGGCTGCATATGAAGACCAGCAAGCAAGCGCTCCTCCCGAGACCCTGCAATTACTCCTCGTCTATCTTCCCCTTTCTTTTTCCTCGTGACAGGATCACAAACTCTCTTGCATTGATTCGGTTTCATCGAGTATTGCGCTCGTCCCTTAGTTCAGTCTTCAAAGTGGTGGGTCTATAATCTTTTGGCGCCTTTTATGATTTGCTAGGCCCGAGAACGTGGGGAGCAACGGCGGACCCGCAATTAATGACTCCGTTTAATTCATTTAGCTCCATGGGAATTAACGTTATGACCTTCTCTCAACCCCTTTTCATCGTTCAAACGAAAGTGGCATTTTCCCTGTGCATGCTGTTACTCTTCATTTCAACATCCTGGGCGCTTGGTGAGGAATGAGTTCGTGGCCACTCAAAATTTAAAGACCGTCCCTGGTTTCAGACTTAATCTAACAAGGGATCATCGCAACTGAGCATGACGATGTTCGTCGATAGCGTTGGTTTTCATACATAATTAACTATAGTCATTAAAGAAAAATGTTCCCATAGGAACTTTACAATGGATAAAATGAGTGATCCACTCGTGAACATGTTCTTCTTTCTATGGGTGTTCGTAGTGACCGACCCATCGTGCCCCGAGTCAGGTGCTAGATCATGGCTGTCCAAGCATGCCAGCTTCCCACTGATTGAACAAGGCATCGAGCCCCTCATCAAAGAAATCGTCTGTTGTGGGTTGACCAGCGGCAGGCAGAGCACCAGCCGACTACTGCTCGAATGGAGGAGTGCGCACTCGCTGTACTTGTGACACGTGCTCTTGAAAAGTGTTGAAATGGCCCAGAAGGACATTCTGATCATCTTTCAGTTCGCCGGTGGTCGGGTTGCTAGCTTGATTGATGCTTAGATTCGGCCGGGTATCTCTTGATACCTGAGCATTACAATGGCGGTCGCCCCTAGTTTTTGAGCTCGAGACGGATTCCTCCCGGTTTAGCTCCGCTCGACGCTGTTTTAATAGCCTTCTGTAGGCACCAAGGTGATTCCTGACTAGTTCCTTACTAAGCCCCGGTACATTCATGGCCTTAAATATGCGCGTCGGATTTGCTGAATCAATCCCCATTTGGTGAACCACGTCTAGGAATCTGAAATGCAGTTAAGGGGGCCAAGCGAACCTCCTCTTATCGTGGCCCAAGATTGCATCGATGGCTTGACGACTGATTAACTCATCTCCAGCAGGACCCGACCCTATCGAAAATTGTTGTACAGAAGGCTGATGTGCTTTGAGCTGGTCGGCGGTAACATCCAGCTCCTTGAAACTGTAACTCCAATCAAAGCGATGCATATCCCATCCTCCAGGAGGCATTTGTATCGTCTTCGTAGGATCATCCTGCTCATGCGTGACTCCGGCAAAATCTGGTTGAGCAGGAGGTGCCCCGAGGGAGTAGGGTGGTAAATGAACGTCTTCAATCATCGCGTGAGGCTTATCGGGGAATATCTTATCGAGGGCGATGGGGTTATCGCAATGAGGGCAAACGGTAATATTGAGAGCTTCTTCATACCTCATGTTTTTTGTTCGCAGCTTTCGGTTTTCTTCCTTTAAAATCTCGACCACCTGACGTTTGCGTTGAGCCTTCGATTTGGATCTCCTATTTTGAAACCAAAACTGGATCTTCGACTGATTAATCCCCAACTCCCGGCTCAATTCAATTCTCCACTTCTTTTTCATGTAATGGCTTTTACTGAAGAGGGTTTCCAACATTTGGGTTTCCTCCTGAGAGTATTGGTGAGGACGTCTTCTTTTCCCGAGTTGAGCATCGTGGATGTCGTTGTCGTCATCGCCGTGATTTTGATTTCCGTTGCCGGAAGTGTTGGGCTCCATGGTTTTGGCGTTAGACTTGATCTTGGAATCTTCGAGATCCCTCTGTGGTTCAATTTCTGAGATTTTTGAGTCAGTCGCCTCTAGCAGCTGACAGTAACCTCTTAAATATGTTGGATTGAGAAATGTTTGATTGGTTCTTGCCCACTCAGAGTTCTCCACTCTCTCATGTATGCTCACTCCCTATAAAGTTTTCTTCGAGTGACTTTGTATGTTCAGGAGACGCTTTTCAAGCATCATTAGGCAAACGTTCCCCCTCAAGACCTTGAATTTCTCGCTTAGCTTTTCAACGTGATGGGACTGCCAAATCCTGTTAGGGCTCTCTTCGATAGTTGCGCTTACCTCCCACCTAACTCTAATAATGGTGATCCCGACAAATCTTTTACATCTTTTAATTGATGAGCCGGAAATCGCGGACCGAAACGAATCCAATGGTTCTCGTGAGGGGACCTCCTGCTTTACCCACTAACTGGGCTCCACCAGCATTATTACTGAGACCCTTCATCATCCTCGAGTTGCTATAAAATGAGGAATTAACGTATGGCAGGTTAGCGTTCTCGCATAATCAGCTTCTTCCTTCTAATCTCTCTATTAGACTCGTCTTATTCTCAAGCCAACCCAACGCAAATGGCCTCCTCTCCCGTACGTACTTTTTCAACTGATGTCTTGGCCCAGTGGGAAAAGCTTTATAACCTACTGGGTCGCGGTTACGCGCACATAACCGATCATTCTGCAACCGAGGATGCAATCTGTGTCCTGCTCGAGGACCTTGATACCACTTCTCTCGAAGGTACTACACTGGGGAGGGAATATAGAATTTTCCCGACTCTCTTTGCACACTCCTTAGAGGCCTATCGTGTTGCTAATCGGGAGGTTCTCGTGGCTCGCGTCTTGCGAGCTCGTTATGAGGATCGATCTGATCATTTGGTGCTGACCAACTATCTGGTTGATAGTTACAAAAAGGCCGTCGAGTTTGCTAATGAGCGGGTCGCGACGTTGCTTCACGAGAGGAGAAATCTGGTGGATCAATTGGCCATATCCCTGACCACCGGCGAGCATGACCGCCGCAATGTCCTGTTGAGGCTTCAGAGCGACTGGCAGGAAGAACGGCTCGACAAGATAACCGCGGACATAGCTCGCGGGAATGGACTGGTTCGGGACCTGGAAATAGTCACCAAAGAACACGAGGCCAAGGTCGCCGAAGTTAAGGGAGAATGCAGAAGTCTTCTCCTCAGGCTTGCCGACCATGACATGCGGAGTTGGGAGTATGAGCAGAGCATTAATAACATGGAGGGTCAGTTGGGATCCTTTGTGTCGTTAATTAGGGCTCACTTTGGCTTTACTTTTCCACCCCGAATTAGGGTCGGGTAGGCGACCAATTCTTAGGTTTGGGTTTTCGAGTCCCGCCTCTTTTCTCAAAATGACAATTTTGCCCTTCAATGGGAAAATTGTCTTTCTTGTCTCAATCGAGTTCTGAAAATTGCTTGAAGTCAGGGTTTGGGTCAGGTGGACTTCCAACCCTAACATTTGAGATTTTTAGTTCTCATCTTTGTCCAAAATGACGATTTTACCCTTCTGAGGGTAAAATCACTTTTAAATTCCAGAAAAATTCTAGGAAATCCCGAAAAATAGGAAATGGATTGGATTGATGGCCAATCCTATTTCCTCCGTCCTCTGACTCCCCAATTCACTCAAAATGACGAATTTCCCCTTTTTAAGGTGAATTGTCCCCAAATTGTTCAAAATCACGATTTTGCCCCTCATGGGCAAATCTTGCCAAATTCATTCCTGAGCCATGATTGACATTTCTCTAGGCTAATAGGGCCTCATTAGGGATATCATGCTGATTTCATGTGCTTTATCCGCATGCATTGGATCCTTGATTTGCGCATTTATTCCTATTGATTGTGATTGATAGGATAGCAATTCCTATCTGCATGAATTCCTAGATTTAGGATCCGTACCCCACTCATCTGTATGAAATCTTAGGATCAGATAAACCATTCAGTTTAGGTACCGAAAGGGCGTCAACTCTGACAGTTGGCGTAACTAAGTCCCCGAACCCACTTCTCTGGTTTCCGCAGAATCGAATAGACCACTCCCAACTATTCGATAGGGTTTCCGATCGTACCCTCCACAAAACGATTGGTGGCGACTCCTTGGCATGTACACTCATCACATGTCACTAGACCACACTGAAGGTCAATCACGTATATCCAATAGTTGCGATTTGGGTAATGGACCTTGGGAGAGGCCCGCGTCCGATCAAGCCAGCAATCGGACGGCCCATTAACCCTCGCTAGCCCATTTAGATGGCGCTCGGGAGAGGGTCGCGACAGAATGGCGACTCCACTGGGGACTTATTCTAAACCAGAATCTCTGGTTACGAATTCCAGAGGACTTGAGCCGATTAAAAAAGTTGTTTGGTTTATCCGACCTTGTTTCTCGCAGATGCTCTCGAAGATGAGGTATGTACGCTAACCATTGTGTTAGATGTTTTTGCAGATTGGAGAAATAAGGGGTGGAGTGATTGTTGACATTTTTCCTACAGGTTGGAGTTGGGAATGTATGTTTACTTTACGCACATACTGAAGCGGTGTTTGATACAAACTTCTGTGCATGACCCTGCATTGTGATGATCACGACACATCGCACACACTGGCGGTCAAACCCCGACTGCAACCACCCTTAGGTTACCTTAGATAGGGAAAGGATGTGAAAGGATCTCGTGTTTGATGGCACTTGAGACTTTCATGTTCGTTCCCGCTCACAATCCAAATTGGCGACATCTAGCCCTCTTGAGTGGGTACTCTTGGGGAGGAGTCCGCCTCATTTGGATCGTAGGAGCCTGAGCCATAGGTTCCTCACCTGATTTTTGATTTTTAGAGTATACCCCCCCACTTGTCTCATGCGCATGTCTATGAGAGGTTGGTATACCTAAAACCAAAAAAAAAAAAAAAATCCCGCTGATCACTGTAAGTATGACTTTTCCCTCTACTTGTTCATTTCTTAGTGAAATTTCATGATAGGAAATTCATGAAAATCAACCGAATGCCCTGGGTGTTTGAGTTTACAAATGAAATTTTTGACAATGAATTTTAGATACAAAAGTGGGAACACTTCTAGGCCGTCCCTACGGAATAGATGGTTCATCCAAATTTTCAATCATGGATTAAGATGACATTTCTTTTTGTCTAAAATTCTTCCAATTCAAGATTTTGGGGCATAAAGTTAAGGCCATGTTTGCAATCATATTTTGTGTAGTGAGTTCTTAAAACAAAGATCACATGATTTTCACAAGAAAAATGTCACAAAGCAATCTTTCAAGATTAATGCCCCCGTTTGCGTATTAAACGTTTGGAATTAAATGGGTGTTTGATTGATGACCATGGATCGATCTTTTAATGACGTATCCTCTTATCTTGAAATCTTGGCGGACATCAGATGCCCGTAAATAGGGGTTATGGGGTATGTATTGTCGCCTCGCTTTCATTATGAGAGGCGACCTCATTGAGAGATGTCTTTGCTATGTAAAATGCTAAGTGTGTCTCCTTTCTGACAGGTTATACATTGTCGCGACCCTCTCGAGGTTGCATGTGGGCTCTCGAGGGCTAATGGGCCGTCCAGTCTGGTCGGACGCGGGCCTCTCCCAAGGTCCGTTACCCAAATCGCAACGGAGGTATGCGTAGTCGACCTTCAGTGTGGTCTGGTGACATGTGCTAAGTGTGCATGCCATGGAGTCGCCACCAATCATTTTTTGGAGGGTATGATTGGACCACCCTATTGAATAGTCGGGAATTTCTATTCAATTCTGCGATAACCAGAGAAATGGGTTCGGGGACTTAGTTACGTCAACTGTCAGAGTTGACGCCCTTTCGGTACCTAAGTTGACTGAATTTTCTTACCTAAGATTTCATGCAGATGAGTGGAGTACGAATCCTAAATCTAGGAATTCATGCAAATAGGAATGACTATCCTAGCAATCACAATCAATAATAAAATGCGCAAATCAATGAATCCAAATATGTAAAATAATCACATCAAATCAACATGACACTCCTAATAAGGCTCTATTAGCCTAAATAAGTATCAATCAAGCTTAGGAATGATTTAGACATGATTTTACCCATCAGGGGTAAAGTCGTAATTTTGAGACAAAAGGGACGATTTGCCTAAAAAGGGAAAAATCGTCATTTCGGAATGAATCCGGAGTAAAACAATGTCAAAAATAGGTTTGGTCACTCAATTGACCAATTTCCTATTTTTTTTGCAATTTTCATGATTTTCTGGAATTTTAGAAACCGATTTACCATTCGAAGGGGTAAAATCGTCATTTTCTAAAAATGGGAATGAAATGTGGAAATCTTAGACATAAGGTTTAGCCACCTATCTGGCCCATCACCAAATTCTAAGCAATTTCCACAATTCATCGGAATATCAAAGACGATTTACCCTTTGAGGGGTAAAATCGCCATTTTGGATTAAATGGGAGAAAATCCAAAAAATGGAAACAAATCAATTTTTTTTTGTCATTTTCAGCCTTCAAAAATTTTTAGAATTTTTTTAGGAATTTTCTGCAATTTTTCTCAATTTTTTTTTGAATTTTTCCTTAATAATTCATTTTTTTGGAAATTTTTTTTATTCTGAAAATCACCTAATCACGACACGTGGCTCATCTGCAGACGTCCGATCTAGCATTTTTTTTTTGTTTTTGTTTTTATAGGACGCAACACAATGCAAAAAATAAAGAAGATATTAAGTCATTATACAACATAAACATAAGCAAAGGAGATGGGATCCGGTGAATTTTACGACGTCGGAGTCCGTCGGTGCTCGTGCAACAATGTGTGGGGGTATAAACCACCAGCAGGAGGCTCGGCCTTCCGATTCTGGGGTAGCACAATATGATTTACAGAAAATAAATAAATAAAACACATTGGACACCAATAGGAGGCTTAGCCTTCCGATTCTGGGTCTTTTATGCGAAATATAGAAATGCTATGACATAAAGTAAATACACAGCAAATATTTAGACACCAACAGGAGGCTCGGCCTTCCGATTCTGGGTCTTTTATGCGAAATATAGAAATGCTATGACATAAAGTAAATACACAGTAAATATTTAGACACCAACAGGAGGCTCGGCCTTCCGATTCTGGGTCTTTTATGCGGAATATAAAAATGCTATGACATAAAGTAAATACACAGTAAATACGAAAAAAATACAAAATAAACAATAATCCGAGCTCGGATGAGGAGGACGTTGAACTATTTTCACAAATCCGAACGGTGAAGATGAAGAAAGAATTGAGATGAGATTATACACAAAATTTTACCTCGATCCGATGGTCGAATTGATCGAAAACTGAAGAAATACCGGCGGATGAACAGTTCCCGCGCCAGGAACAACTTCTGATTTGGCTGCTGTTAGACCACTTGGAGAGATCTTTTTAAAGATCCGAACGGTGGATATGAAGAAGGGGTTAAGAAGACCCTGTACACAAAAAATTAGCTCGATCCAACGGCTCAATCGGCCGGAAACTCAAGAAATGTCGGCGGGTATACAATTCCCACGCCTGGAACAGCTTCTGATTTGGTTGCTGTACGACCACTTTGAGAGATTTGTTTAAAGATCCGAACGGTGGATATGAAGAAGGGATCAAGAAGACCTTGTACACAAAAAATCAGCTCGATCCAACGGTCCAATCGGCCGGAAACACAAGAAATGTGGAGGGTGGTAGTGTGATGACAAAAAAAAAATGGAAGAGAGAATATGGGGAAAAAAATGAGCGTGGGAGAGGAAGAAGAAGAAGAAGAAGAAGAAGAAGAAGAAGAAGGAGGAGGAGGAGGAGAGAAAGCTACGGATGATGAGGGGGGGAGTATAAATAGTAATAAAAATAAAATAAAATAATGAAATAGTAATATAATAATAATATAATAAAATATTAAAAAGTAAAAATAATAATAAAATAATCAAAAGTGAAGACAAAATGATTAGTCCCCTTTTTCTTTTAAATGATGATGTTTTCACTTCTTTTCCTTTTAATCATTACTAATATTTTTGCCAAATTCAATTTTATGATGATCAAAGAACACCTAAAATCAAACCTGAATTTTACTATTTATGAGGTCAGAAAATGGATAAAATAAAAATAAAAATACCGACTATTTTTATATACTTTTGTGACCTCCAATATTATTTTTCTTGATTTTCTTGATTTTCTTTTTCTTTTTTTTCTTTTTTTTCGAAAATATATTAAAAAAAATGAAAATTACGAAAATTATTTTTTTGGTCAAAATGGTTCATTTAGCTTGGCTAAGGTCACCAAAATTGATTTTTCAATTTTCCAACTTTTCATGGATTTTCTATGAATTTTCAAAAAAAATAAAAATAAAAATAAAAAAGTTGATCAAAATTTAGGTGTCAACAGCTGCCCCTCTTTGAGAGGAATCTCGTTAGAGGTTTCTCTCAAAGATAAGGTGACACCTGAGTCCTGATCGACTCGACTCGGGAAACTAAAGGAAAAGGAGTCATGACATCCAATCTTCATGCTTGTCCATGTATGCTCTTTCTTGAAGGGGGAAATGTTCATGTGACATGTGAGAGTGAGATAATAGAGAGACATACCTGCCACTTACCTGTTCGATGTTTGTGCGATTTTCGCGGTGTTTGATGGATTCAAGAGAATTTCTAGGAACTCGTTACTAGAGTATCCTAGAGAGGTTAAGCTCTGACCCGTATGGTAGGTCAAACCATAATGTGATTCCTAACTGATAGGAATCTAAGGAAGACGCGTCCCATTTGGGATTTGCTAAGGATTTTGATCCGTATGGTGGATCAGACCATTGAGTTGACCATTTAAGTGATTTTCACTATTGGATTGACCCTTCAGGCGGTTTCTACCATCATTTTGACCCTTCAGGCGGTATCTACCTTGAGTTGACCCTTCAGGCGGTTTCTACCATGGTTTGACCCTTCAGGCGGTATCTACCTTGGTTTGACCCTTCAGGCGGTTTCTACCTTTGTTTTGACCCTTCAGGCGGTTTCTACCTTGAGTTGACCCTTCAGGCGGTTTCTACGTTTGACTGACCCTTCAGGCGGTTTCTACCATTAATTTGACCCTTTAGGCGGTTTCTACCATTGGTTTGACCCTTCAGGCGGTTTCTACCTTTAGTTGACCCTTCAGGCGGTATCTACCTTGAATCGACCCTTCAGGCGGTTTCTACCTTGTGTTGACCCTTCAGGCGGTATCTACCTTGGTTTTACTTTGAAAAGGGGTCTCATGACGAGGGTTCTCCACGTCCAATGAGACTGCCTGGTTTTTGAAAAGGGATCTCATGACAAGGGTTCTCCACGTCCGATGAGACTGCCTGATTTTTGAAAATGGGTCTCATGACGAGGGTTCTCCACGTCCGATGAGACTGTTTGATATTTTTGAAAATGGGTCTCATGACGAGGGTTCTCCACGTCCGATGAGACTGCCTGATTTTTTAAAATGGGTCTCATGACGAGGGTTCTCCACGTCCGATGAGACTGTTTGATATTTTTGAAAATGGGTCTCATGACGAGGGTTCTCCACGTCCGATGAGACTGCCTGATTTTTTAAAATGGGTCTCATGACGAGGGTTCTCCACGTCCGATGAGACTGTTTGATATTTTGGAAAAGGGGTCTCATGACGAGGGTTCTCCACGTCCGATGAGATTGCCTAGTTTTTGAAAATGGGTCTCATGACGAGGGTTCTCCACGTCCAATGAGACTGCCTGATTTTTGAAAATGGGTCTCATGACGAGGGTTCTCCACGTCCGATGAGACTGTTTCTTTTAAAAGGGTTTTTCTTCCCCTTTTTTTTAGAGATCCCGAAGTTTGTCGGGAATTCAGTTTTGAAGGAGTGAAAGATTTTATTTTGACAAAGCTTCACTTGAGTCTGCTGAGCCGACATTCTGAGAGCTGGGTTCTCCAGGTATCCTGCAGAAAGTTCAAACCTGAAAGATTTTTCTTCACCAAGAAAATGTTAATAATCTTTGGGAAGACAATAATTGTCCAATTGACAAAATTTTATGACTTAAGTTTTAGTCATGAAATGTGCATTTTGATGCTGGAGGTTATCCAAAGCATTCTTACAACATGCAAATGTGATCACAAATTCCTTGCATGGAAAATTCGGATCAACAGTTTGAAAATTCCAAAAAGAGTTTGTTCAAAACATCAATTGGAATATTTCTCGACAAGGAGGCCATCTCATCTGTTTTGAGGTAATGATTTTTATAGGGGATGTACTCAATTCCCTACTGACCTGTGCCTAGGTTTTAGGCTCATTCGCAGCGCATACATTTTGATCGGTCGGGAGGTCTTCCACGAGACCGTAATGTTGGGCTTGGATATTGGTTTTCAAAGGGGGGACTCACTTTTGAGTCGGGGCCATTGAATGAAAGTCTTCACCATCTGCTCCGGGTTTACAAGTCAAGAACCCTGCAAAATGAGAAAGAAATAGTCTTGCTCGTACTTCTTCGAGCTAAGCAATATGTTAACCCAAGTGTCTTAGTCAGAGAAGACTGTTTCAGGGTTGTGACATTGGTAGGATTGGGGACCGAAAAAGGCTTGTTTTTGGCCCAGAATTCGTGACGGGTTTGACATTGGTGATCATTGCTGATTTGCCTCCTGTCATTTCCTTTCTGCATCTTTAGTCTTTGAGGTGCGCAACCGATTTTGAGGTGTGCACCAGCTCTTTAGAGAGCGTCTCTTGTGGTATTAAGAGGTTGACAACTCTTTCTGTGTTTTTGCTCCACGGCTGACATCATTTGGGGAGCAGTCTTCTTGATCTGACTCCATTAGGGGTTTTTCCCTCTTCTTTTCCCTACCAGGTTTCTTTAGGGATCGATCAAATTGTTCACCCGAGCATCGGCCTCGCTTTTACCAGGCACTTTGCTTTTTCTTGATGCTGGGGATTTCTTTAATCTCTTGTCGAAAGTGGGATGCTTGGCAATTGTGCTAGATATATGACTTGGCTCTTAGCACGCTTGAGTATCAACTTAGTAGTTTTCTTCGTAAACCCTAAGTCTTGAACTTCTCCGTTCCTGAAGTGATTTGTCTTTGCTTTGGAACTTGCAATGATCACCAATGGGTTTATGAAATGAATTTGCAGGCTCAACTTGGCTATGCAAAGGATATGGTGTGTGGGATAGAGAAATGAATGCTTCTCATCATCCTATGACATTTGGATTACCATATAAACAATACACAAAGATTGATGTTAGTCCGAGCAAGAAAATTTCTAACCATTTTCTCCTGATATTGCTGGACTCACCTCCATTTTGCCCCAATGTGGGGTGGTTCTTAACAGGGTTGAGAATGAAAAACGCCATTCGAAGGGGTTGTCAATGGTCACCTGTAGTGTTTGGGGATAAGAAACGAATACCTCCGTCGTCCCATTCCATGTAATCGCTGCGGATGGTCCCTACTTCCGTAGGTCCAAATTTTGCTATCTGATCCGCTCCACTTCTCTCTCAAGTGTGTATAGGACGTGTTTGGATTAGGCTTTGCCTTTCGTCTTTTGAGAAAACGTCCTTTTGAAAGTTTTGAACTTTTGATTGGAAAAAATCTCTTTCATTTTCTCCAAAAATTTTACCCGTCAAGGGGATTTTATGATGCACCGTGCATGTTCTTATTCATGTTCAGACAACCTCCTGTTTTAAAACATGAATGCCAATGAAGTTTGAATTCTATGTATTTTCTAGACATTTGATTCTGAAAGCTTTTCTTTTTCTCTCTGTTTTTTATTTAACATCTTCAATGGATTGGGGAAAGGGATACTTACCTGTCCCCCGCGGCTGGAGATCCCTGAAAATGCGGAAGAAACATGTTATTGTACGTTCACGAATTTTTCAAAAAATTAGAACGATACAATTTACCCTTGGTCATGTATTCCAACGGGTAATACATAGGATGTGAAAACTCGTTTTGCCTTGATGGCGAGCCCCTGTAAAAAACAAACAATAAGTGTCAGTTTGCGTTCCAAAATTCAAGACAAATTGGAACGATACCGCCTTGTTCTTGCTTGGCGTTTTCATTTGAACACAAACGCGCGGCTTGCAGAAATTGGCCAACTATATTGTGGCCACGATCCCTCCGTTTGGTTGGCGATGAATCATTCTCAAGGATTTGCCCCAGAGGAGATCCATTTGTGTTTTTGGGCGCATTCCAGCGCCATTCTTCAAAGTTCCTTTTATTCAAGGAAAAAGGAAATTGTTATCGGAATCCATGTCAAAGCATGATGTGTGGAAGCGATACTTTTTACCCTCCACTCGATCTTATAATCAAAGACCATTTCTTGGAGTGCATGACTTCCAAGGCCGATAATTTTGTTCGCTCCCCAATTAGTGAGTTCTTTTCTTTTGTGGCTTTCGGCGCCAACGCCTTCCTGCTAAATGAGGAAAAACTCATGTTACATGTGGGATCTTTGGAGATCAAATTGGAACGATACAAAGTTACCGTTCACCCAAATTTGTATCTTGGGGTTTACTTCTGATGCGGACGACTATGTCATTGCGTCCCTGGATTTTGCCAGAGAAGAAACATCCGGCGTACAAATGATTCACTTGCCCCAGTTAGGCATGGTTTTTCATGCCTGCCCCAACTAAATTCATTCCTGCATTTTGCTGCAATCATCATCCACTTTGGGAATGTCTTCTCTCGTCTGTATTTATGGGTGTTGTTCGTGAGATTAACGGCCGTTCTGCCCCAGTTGGGCGACGTTTATCCTGGCAACATGCCTTAGCACTTTCTGTGTTTGTTGGCAATTTTCAATTCAATTTTGACAACGTCCATGCACCTGCACATGAAGAAACAGGTGTAGGTTTTGACTTCATTTGAAATTTCAGGAAAGAGATACTCCCTTCGGGGTTTCCAACATTTGAAGGGACGGTGTTCTTCAAGTATTTTGCCTTGGTAAGGCTTGTCTTGATGTTTGTTATCTCTGGATTTAATAACCCTGGTCCGATGCGTCTTTATGGGGGATCATGAGAGTTTGCCCCCGGTTTGGCCTCTTCAAAGAAAATGGGAGAACTCACTCCCATGGGTTTCGCCGATTCTGATCTTCTATCTCAATTGTCAGAATCTTCAATTATTTTTATCCATATCTAGATGGCTTGACGTTCTTGGGATTTTTCGTGTGGCGGTTTTGTGATTCTCTCGATCATCGTCGCCATTTGAAGTATTTGATGTTTCTCTTTTCCGGGTAGCGGAGCGATTTGTCCCCAGCCACTGGATGCTTTGTCTGGGGCTGGCTGATTTAGTCATAGGCAATTTGATCCTACCGCATTGATGCATTCAGGCTATTTGACATCAGTAAGCTTGGATTTACTCGTGATTGAGTACTTCAACAACCTGCGCGATGAAAGGAGTGAAAGAGTCAATCACCGCGTAAGGAGCTTTAATTGAAACGATTACGGATTTACTATCCCCGCTCTGGTCACTTCTGGCGTCCAAGACGGGGGAAATTCTTCAGTGGTCCCATTCATTCTCGTCATCACCTGCAAGAATGAAAAACCATATCAACTCGTGAACCAGTCAATCTGATTTGGAACAGATACAACTTTTTCGACTTAGGGAGAGCCAATCCTAATTAGGTTGCTCCTTCTTCATAATTTGATTTAATTTGTCATTGCAATCCCAATGGGTGACATCTGCTGAAGGCACATTTCTTTCTGTCTTATAGGGAAGACAAATTTTCTTTCGTTTGTCTTTGACCATCTTATCCTGTAGACAAAAGACATAAAGGTCCCCGTCATGTATAATATTCGAATGGCTTATTGGAACGATTACAGTTTCACCATCGTTCCATGATCATCTTGCATGTGATCGGATGAGGACATTTTTGACAAATATATGCCATGTAAAACATGTCCCTCGTGTCTATCCACAAATGGATTTTCCTTCTGTACCTATTTTTCACCTGAGAGGAAAAGATAGGAAATATTATGCCGGTATCTGATTGAAAATCAATTAGGAACGACACATCTTTACACTTGACCCGGCTGCCCCGGTCAAAAGGCATTTGCCCTCATCAGTTGACTCTCCAGGGTGGTCCAGCGCTTTTCCATGCCATCCTGGTTCGTTTAAACTCGCGACTGATTCTTCGCATAAGTCTTTGGATTTTGATTCATAAGCGGCGCTGAATGACCTTTTGGTTTCGAGGTGTACCAATCATTCACATACATGCGCATGAGACCAGTGAGGTTTGACTTCTAAGAATCAAAAATAGGGTTTGGAACCTAAGGCTAAGGCTCCCACTTCGAGTTCTAGAAAGGGTAGATTCCATTGCACAACTATTGTTGCATTGGGACCCAATCCATAGTTCGAAATGAGCAGAATTAAAAATGGATTACCCCGTGTTTTTCCTCACGGAGATTCCATTTTCAATTCCTTCTATTATTTTCCTAAAGAGAGCGCCCGAGGTTTTAGGCGCGGCTGTGTGTGTTCATTGTGTCGTGCTAAAGCAATAAACATGCATTTCATTTAGCAAACACCGCTTCAATATAAACATCCACACAATTATACATCCTAAACTCCTACCTGCATAAGACAGAGTTAACGAACACTTCACCCATTATTTCTCCAATCTGCAAAAACATTTAACACCTCAAGGGTTAAAGTACGTACCTCAACTTGAAGAGCATCAGCATAAAACATGTCAGAAAAATCAATCAATTTTTTAATCGGCTCAAGTTCTCTAAGTCCCCAGCGGAGTCGCCAGTCTGTCGCGACCCTCTCGAGGTTGCATGTGGGCTCTCGAGGGCTAATGGGCCGTCCAGTCTGGTCGGACGCGGGCCTCTCCCAAGGTCCGTTACCCAAATCGCAACGGAGGTATGCGTAGTCGACCTTCAGTGTGGTCTGGTGACATGTGCTAAGTGTGCATGCCATGGAGTCGCCACCAATCATTTTTTGGAGGGTATGATTGGACCACCCTATTGAATAGTCGGGAATTTCTATTCAATTCTGCGATAACCAGAGAAATGGGTTCGGGGACTTAGTTACGTCAACTGTCAGAGTTGACGCCCTTTCGGTACCTAAGTTGACTGAATTTTCTTACCTAAGATTTCATGCAGATGAGTGGAGTACGAATCCTAAATCTAGGAATTCATGCAAATAGGAATGACTATCCTAGCAATCACAATCAATAATAAAATGCGCAAATCAATGAATCCAAATATGTAAAATAATCACATCAAATCAACATGACACTCCTAATAAGGCTCTATTAGCCTAAATAAGTATCAATCAAGCTTAGGAATGATTTAGACATGATTTTACCCATCAGGGGTAAAGTCGTAATTTTGAGACAAAAGGGACGATTTGCCTAAAAAGGGAAAAATCGTCATTTCGGAATGAATCCGGAGTAAAACAATGTCAAAAATAGGTTTGGTCACTCAATTGACCAATTTCCTATTTTTTTTGCAATTTTCATGATTTTCTGGAATTTTAGAAACCGATTTACCATTCGAAGGGGTAAAATCGTCATTTTCTAAAAATGGGAATGAAATGTGGAAATCTTAGACATAAGGTTTAGCCACCTATCTGGCCCATCACCAAATTCTAAGCAATTTCCACAATTCATCGGAATATCAAAGACGATTTACCCTTTGAGGGGTAAAATCGCCATATTGGATTAAATGGGAGAAAATCCAAAAAATGGAAACAAATCAATTTTTTTTTGTCATTTTCAGCCTTCAAAAATTTTTAGAATTTTTTTAGGAATTTTCTGCAATTTTTCTCAATTTTTTTTTGAATTTTTCCTTAATAATTCATTTTTTTGGAAATTTTTTTTATTCTGAAAATCACCTAATCACGACACGTGGCTCATCTGCAGACGTCCGATCTAGCATTTTTTTTTTTGTTTTTGTTTTTATAGGACGCAACACAATGCAAAAAATAAAGAAGATATTAAGTCATTATACAACATAAACATAAGCAAAGGAGATGGGATCCGGTGAATTTTACGACGTCGGAGTCCGTCGGTGCTCGTGCAACAATGTGTGGGGGTATAAACCACCAGCAGGAGGCTCGGCCTTCCGATTCTGGGGTAGCACAATATGATTTACAGAAAATAAATAAATAAAACACATTGGACACCAATAGGAGGCTTAGCCTTCCGATTCTGGGTCTTTTATGCGAAATATAGAAATGCTATGACATAAAGTAAATACACAGCAAATATTTAGACACCAACAGGAGGCTCGGCCTTCCGATTCTGGGTCTTTTATGCGAAATATAGAAATGCTATGACATAAAGTAAATACACAGTAAATATTTAGACACCAACAGGAGGCTCGGCCTTCCGATTCTGGGTCTTTTATGCGGAATATAAAAATGCTATGACATAAAGTAAATACACAGTAAATACGAAAAAAAATACAAAATAAACAATAATCCGAGCTCGGATGAGGAGGACGTTGAACTATTTTCACAAATCCGAACGGTGAAGATGAAGAAAGAATTGAGATGAGATTATACACAAAATTTTACCTCGATCCGATGGTCGAATTGATCGAAAACTGAAGAAATACCGGCGGATGAACAGTTCCCGCGCCAGGAACAACTTCTGATTTGGCTGCTGTTAGACCACTTGGAGAGATCTTTTTAAATATCCGAACGGTGGATATGAAGAAGGGATCAAGAAGACCTTGTACACAAAAAATCAGCTCGATCCAACGGTCCAATCGGCCGGAAACACAAGAAATGTGGAGGGTGGTAGTATGATGACAAAAAAAAAATGGAAGAGAGAATATGGGGAAAAAAATGAGCGTGGGAGAGGAAGAAGAAGAAGAAGAAGAAGAAGAAGAAGGAGGAGGAGGAGGAGAGAAAGCTACGGATGATGAGGGGGGGAGTATAAATAGTAATAAAAATAAAATAAAATAATGAAATAGTAATATAATAATAATATAATAAAATATTAAAAAGTAAAAATAATAATAAAATAATCAAAAGTGAAGACAAAATGATTAGTCCCCTTTTTCTTTTAAATGATGATGTTTTCACTTCTTTTCCTTTTAATCATTACTAATATTTTTGCCAAATTCAATTTTATGATGATCAAAGAACACCTAAAATCAAACCTGAATTTTACTATTTATGAGGTCAGAAAATGGATAAAATAAAAATAAAAATACCGACTATTTTTATATACTTTTGTGACCTCCAATATTATTTTTCTTGATTTTCTTGATTTTCTTTTTCTTTTTTTTCTTTTTTTTCGAAAATATATTAAAAAAAATGAAAATTACGAAAATTATTTTTTTGGTCAAAATGGTTCATTTAGCTTGGCTAAGGTCACCAAAATTGATTTTTCAATTTTCCAACTTTTTATGGATTTTCTATGAATTTTCAAAAAAAATAAAAATAAAAATAAAAAAGTTGATCAAAATTTAGGTGTCAACATACATGACATACATTTATTGAAGATTCCTTCATCTAATCACATGCGAGATGTGATCGAACGATGGTAAAACTGTAGTCGTTCCAATAAAAACTTCGAGTGTTATACTTGACTTGCTTGGTTATTTCTTTTGCCAACAGGTCAAAACGGCTGAAGGCCAATGATGCGAGGCCTGTTTTCCCTGTAATATGAAAGGAGATGCGTCTTCATCAGGAGCCACCCATGAGGTTTCCAAAATAAGATGAATCGTCGATGATATGCCCAGAACAAGACAACATGAAAAATGGGCAACCTGATTTGGATCGACCTCTCTAAGTCAAAAAGGATGTATTCGTTCCAAATTAAATTGATTTGATTATAGGATGATATGGTTACTCACACTTGCAGGTGATTATAAAAAAATGAGTGGGGACCGTTAAGGAACATTCCTTCATCTCTAATGCTCAAGATGATGGGAGCTGAGGAAATATACTCTGAGGATAGTAAATCTATGATCGTTTCAATTAGAGCCTGTTGTGCAACAATTGACTTATTCATTCCTCATGTCATGTAGGTGAAATAAAAGGATTGTGTGAGGTCAACATTTGTCCCTTTAAAGAAGACTCAATTGTGAACCCTCAAAACTGGAGGCCAATGTGACATGGCACGATCGCCAATTGAAGCACGTCTCAAGGAGTACAAACACTCGTGTTTCTCATCATGAGATTGATGATCACTCAACCACAAAAGGGTGTATATCATTCCCCATTTCAATCCTGTCAAGATATGAAATGATCATCTCCTTTTCTATATGTAAGGATGAAGAAAACTGAGTGCTTATTCGTGAAGCAACACTTCAAGATTGAAATGCATCAATAGAGAAAAAATGACGAAAGGTCACCCAACCTCAAGAAGGAGAGTGACAGAACCCAAATAGTGTCGAACATCGTACAACATCAAATGCCGAGACCTTCGGATAATTACGATGAAGTTTCATCCTCTGTTGTCACAAAAGGGAGTAAATTATCCCTTATTCTGATTCCATTTCATACAAATGACTGAGATGTTTCTCTTTCATATACAGAGAATGATAGTAGAAGACATGTGTCAGAATAGATTGAAGAATGTCAAACGTCAAAATCACCTGACATGGAAGTGATTGACTCAACCAACAGGGAAGGCGTTAGCGCGATACAATGGGGTTTCATATGGCTAAATCAGCTAATTCAAGGTGAAGTACTCAGTTGCTGTGAGGCAAATCATTTCTCTATCCAGAAAGCATGACTAAGTCGAAGACATCAGATTCATCATGGTGATACGTGAGGCGAGTCCCCGAAACGATGGTTATCACTCATGGAACATAATCGAATGAAATCCGTCCATGGAATATAAAAAGCGTTTCGCCACAGCAACAACGCTTCCAAGAAGAACAATGCCGAGCCATTCCTCTTGGTAGAAAAGGACGTATCGTTCCGAAATAAGTTTCAATCAGATGTGGAAATAATATTTCCTATCTTTTTCCTCTCAGGTGATAAACAAAGTCAAGACACCCAAGAAGCAACGACTTCAAAATGGCAGAACAGGGAATACCTGTTTTTCATATCATCTCACACATACATTTAGGATAGATGATTTCAAGAGCGTCATAATGGCTCAATCTGCGAACAAAATTCTCGAGAAAACTTGAAAAAGTTTTTTTTAAAGATTAGAAATCTCTTTGAAAAGAGCATTCGAAAAGAAAGAATTCAAACCTTACAGATTGGCATACTTGATAAAGAGATACTTTCTGTGAACAGAGTGAAAGGCACGAATCCATTTTTTTTCATGGCAAACAAGAATCATCTTAGATCACTTGCATCTTACATATCATGCATGCATCATTTATATGCATATTCTTCCATGAAAGATGTTGACAGGTCAAGGCAAAAGAATCCAAATGAAAGGGAAATGCCAAGACCCGAGGAACGAAGGGTAAATTGCATCAATTCCAATTGCCCATTTTGTACGCTGTTCAGACACGAACCTTCTTTCCTTTGGTAGGGAAATATCAAATAGTTCAATGGCAACTATGATGGCTGGTGTTAAGGCAATGCTGGAAGCCTCCCAAGCCATACAGACAGTAGCTCCTAACAACTCAAGTCCATCACTTGCACCCGATATAGCTGATAAAGAAACGGCGGGAAATACTCAACGTACGGAAGAGGATATTCGTGAGCCGAATACCCCGTCGCAACAAAAAAACGTCCCATGTTGTTATCAACCTCGAGAATGAGGAAAAAGGGGAAGCAGACCGTAAAAATCAAGGTGGAGGCTAAGAGATTAGCCAAGATCGAAGAATGCTTGAGCAGCCAAGGTTATGAGTTGGCTCGTTTAGACAAGATATCTCTCTTCGCCAAGGTAGAGACTCCTCCTGACTACAAGGAACCAGACTTCGTGAGGAAGTATAATGGGACAGGCTATCCCCATGCTCACCTCAAATATTACCTACGCAAGATGGCGCAGTATTCAGACTATATTCCATTACTGATGAACATGTTCCAAGAAAATCTAGCTGGCGCCGCTCTGGCTTGGTTCATTGAATTGGACTTGGATGATTATGACGGGTGGAAAGATCTTGCAGAGGACTTCCTTAGACAGTATAAGTTCAACACAGCTACGGCCCCGACGAGGGAAGACCTTCTACGAACCTCAAAGGCAAGAGGGGAATTGATCATAACATACGCCCAGAGATGGCGAGCTTTGACGACCCAAATAAAGCCGTCAATCCTAGACGACGAGCTGATTAATTTATTCCTGAAAGCACTCCTCTACGAATACCTCGACAGGTTAAACGCCTCGGGACGTCAGACCATTGCAAATTTGATAAAGGTGGCTGAAAGGTTCGAATGAGCCTTAAGAGAAATGAGGCCACATGAAGCTTCTGCTAGAAAACAACCAAGGGAGGATCATCATGGTCGGCACCAAAAAGAGCAAGAGCCTAGAAAGAGGCAACCCCAAAAGCAGTTCTCTCAACTCCCGAGGCCTTTGTCCAAGCTACTCCCGATGTTGCTAGAACAACATTTTGTGGCAAAGGAACCACCTAGGGCAAATCCTGTTAAGTATCCTGGTTTTGACAAGAGCCAGACTTGTGTCTACCATATGGGCGGAATGAGACATAATATGGATGACTGCTATATCCTTAAGCTGGAGGTACAAGCTTAGATTGACAAGTCAGATTTTGGAATTTGACAACGTGGCTCCAAACGTACAAGAAAACTCGCTCCCTGATAATCAAGCAATTGGGGCAATATTTACTGAAAATGAGGAAAACCGCTGTCGCGACCCGTCCGAAACGGACGCGGCTAATGGATTACCGATCGCGGGCCCTTTGGATCGGCGCGAGCCCTCCCAAGCCCATACCAAATCGCGGCGGGAGTATTCTTCAAAGGATTCGACGATAAGAGTCGATCGCTTTCGATCTTCAGTGTGATCGTGGTGGCATGTGCAAATTGTGCATGCATTTGGAGTCGCCACCGGTCTTTCTTGGAGGGTAGACCGGAAACCTTACTGACCGATTGGGAGAGGTCGATCAGTTCTGCGGAACCAGAGATTTTGGGTTCGGGGACTTGGTTACGTCGGTGTCATTACCAACGCCCTTTCGGTACCTAACGTGAGTGATTTTCCTAATTAAGATTTCATGCAGACGCAATTTTGGGTGAGGTAGGTTGATTCAGGGTTTCATGCAGATTGGAAGACTATTCATATCAATCACAATCAGTTTTAGCGAAAGCGCAATCAAGTGCATAAATAAATCACCTCGATGCACATCAATTCAAATCAAGGGCTTCCAAGTATAGCTATAAGGGCTTAGGGAATGTGTGACTTCGGACCAGGGGTAAAATGGGAAGATTTGAGGACGATTAGCCCGAAGGGCGAAATCGTCATTTTTGGAAGGTTTGGATACCGAATTACCCAAAATATTCCATGACCAGTTGATTGTGGCTATTTCCTATTTTTTGGGATTTTTTAGAATTTTTCTGAATTTTCTGAATTTTTTTGAATTTTTTTATGATTTTTCATTTTTTTATTGAATTATTGACTTTTTTATTATCCTATTACTACTGCGCGCCAATGTGGCCTCCACGTGGCTGCCACGTACGTGTTGACCAGGTCAACATGCGTTGACTGCTCAACGCATCGCCCGGGAAGACGACCCACGCCGGCGATGTTTGCCGGCGTCTCATCGGAAGGCCGAATCCGACGTCGAAAAATCGTCAAAAAAAAAAATCCAACATCAAACAAACACCACGCTATCCCACATCACTATATGTTCATTTCACGACCGAAAAGCGACGGGAACAACCTAAACCGAACACCACGGTACATGTTTTTCGACGAAATAGTTCAACATTCGATTTTTTATTTTTCCACGTTCGAGCTCCAATCTAACTAACCAAAACAGCTAAATCGGAGTTCCAGAAGATTTACCTTCGCGCCACCCTCAGTCGCTCTCTTGGATCCACAATCAGATTTGGAGGTTGGGTAGGCTCGTCCATGGCAAACCAGACCAAACCGATGCAAATAAGCATATTCACGAGGTTTAGGAGTCGTTCTACATGCAATTCAACCAACAAAAAATATACGAACATGCCCTGATATATACTATCACGATCAAACACATGGTGGGTTGCAACGGCAGAGTATTATCGGATGCCGAAGAACTGACCTGATTTCATAGATGAAGGCCACGTAGACGGCTCAATGTTGGTGATCCGGGCTCTTTGAATTTTGCGGACTCAACCTCGAGACTTCTCTCGTGTCTGGTCTCTGTGACCAAAACTATCTTCACCTTCGTTAATGGTGAACCAACGAGTTGCAGAAGGTCTCCTCCTTCTTCTTCATCTCTCCCCCCTTTCTTTTATTTTTTATTCTCCCTTTGTTGCTTGTTTCCTCGTGGAACTCCTTTCCACAGATTCCTCTCCATCTTCTTTTATTTTTTTATTCCCCCTTTGTTGCTTGTTTCCTCGTGGAACTCCTTTCCACATATTCCTCTCCCTCTTCTTTATTTTTTTATTTCCCCTTTGGCCTATTTGACCACCCCATTCACCATCTCTTTCTCTTTGTTTATATATATTTTGCCGTTACCCAACTTTCCTTCCGTCTTTAGTCGGCATTGAATTTTGTGTGGCCCCAAAGACCAACGTGCAGAAGAGCTCCTTTGGATTCTCTTGGTCAACAAATCAACAGGTTGACTGCCTATTCAATTCTTCCTCTTTTTATATTTTTATATTTTATTTTTCCAAAATATTACAAAAATACGAAAAACATGAAAAATCATTTTTTTGATCAAATTGGTTCATTTAGCTTGGCCAAGACTACCAAAGTTAATTTTGTAATTTTTCAACTTTTTATGGATTTTTTATAAATTTTCGAAGAATAAAGGTTAATCAAAATTTAGGTGTCAACAACCACCTCCAGCTGAAGGTGGACATGTCTAAGCTGACCTACCATCTAGCGACCGCTTCATCATACCCAAAAGCAGGTGAGATCTCTGCAGACGTAAAGAAGCTATGTATTGCCAAGATGATGAGCTTGAAGATAATGTCTGATATTACCGATAAAGAATTCGAAGGAGTCGAAGCTTCTCTATCTTTGGAAGGAAGCCACTTCGTGATCAAAACTGAGCCGAGTAGCAAATGGGACATCCCGCACGAGAATCTGGTAGACAGTCTTGGGCCGGTCATTCAGTCAGAAGAAGAATTCGAAGAGGACGAACTGAAAGCCAAGAGGTGAAGTCTAGCAGATCGCAGATTCATGGCTAACGCACCTGAAATAGGTGAAATTATAGACAACCTGGGTCAGGACTCTGGAGGATACAACTTTAAAGTGGAGTACTCTGCTCCCCCTAGCTGCTATCAGATAATGGAAGATATCATATCAGACGGATGGGGATGCATGGATGATCCCGTTCAACCTGAAAAGGCCTTTTTCAAAAGAACCTGAGTCATCCTTGACCAAGTAAGGGTTACTAAGCTTGGCACAAAGCAGTATGCTGAAACAAAGAGATCAAAGAATCAACAGCAGGGTTTAGCTGAAAGAGAATACCCAAGATCTGTCACATCAGCAGTACTAGGTGACAACAACCGACATTGTCGACCGAGAGACGAAATCTCCTCAAGGGACTTTGACAACACTATGTCAATGATTGAAATCGCTAAGACTGTGGTAATTAAACTGAAAGAGCTTGACAGCTTGAATAAGGTAGAAGATTGCCTAATCAAGCCTATTTTGATTCGATTGCCGGAAGAGGAAGAAGACGGCACAGCTGAACCAGGGATGTCTTATCAGACGACAGTAACTATAAAAGTCCATCCGATAGAAAAGTACGATCCTAAGGCAATCCATTGGGACAATGGGACGGAGGAAGAAGATGAGGATGAAGGTTATGCATCTGTCCAAAGAGAATGGAATGCCTTTCAGGAATCAACACCTCCTACTTCGGAAGAGCCGGATATTGTTAATTTGGGGGATACTGAAAATATCAAAGAAGTCAAGATCGGTGGACATTTATCCCGAGATGAAAGACTCAGGTTCACAGAACTACTAAGAAGGTCGTTAAGATGTCATGCGACAAATTTCAAAGATGTCAAGCTACCAAGAGGTAGATAAAAGTGATCGAAGATTCAGATGGTTGAGATAAATAATCAGAACCAACAAAGAAGGTTCATTAGGGCAAACCCCTCCTTTCCTGTCAAGAGACCAAGCTGGGGGCAAGATGCTCGTGTGCCACCAAGATAGCATATGGAGCAAGTTATCATGCCCAAAGACGACAAATGTCAAGACATGCCCTACTGGGGCAAAGCAACCAAAAGAGACGATTTCCTTGATCAATGAAAATGCAAATACCTCAAAGGGAGTATCACGTTCCTTGGTGATTTATGTAAAGTTAAACATGGATGAATACTCATTACTTCACGTACAGGTACAAAGACCTCTTCAAATAGGATTGGAAATCGTTAAATGATATGAAAAGTGCTAAGGCATTTGGCCAAGGCAAACGTCGTCCAACTGGGGCAAATGGATTGTTGATGTTATCAACACCTTCAAGCATGGATGGAGGGATTCGACGAATATTGTCCATATCAGCATACAATATTGGAATGGACCCAATCAAGAGATAAATGTCGACAATTGACAAAAGAAGGGTAGTTGGGTGTCGTATCCAATTTACTCATTTTTCTTGCATTTGCTAATGCAAAATCATTTCTTTCTGTGGCAGAATACGCCATTAGGACATTATCAAGGGTCCAACAAAGAGGAGAACATCACAAGGATGGTCACAAGTGACAGAGATGCATGAAGCAAACGATTTTCTCAAGCATTGGAAGGATGACACTTCAAAGGTGAAAAGTAAAGTGAAAATCCAAGTAAGAGATAATCCAAACTGGATAAGGGATCGCATGAAAATGCAAAAATGAACAGAGCCATTTAGTTGGGGCAAACGTTACCTAGCCACGACAAGTCATGCCTAACTGGGGCAAGCGAATCATTTACGCGACTGGAGGAAAAAGTGGTATTTCATTCCCAGCAGGATCAATGAACGTGATAGAAGAGTCGTTCACATCAGAGTTAAACCTCAAGATACAAACTTGATGAAGGGTGACTTTGTGTCGTTCTAATTTGGTCATCAATGTTCTTTCTCCTAATATGAATTTGCCCTAATTTCAACAGAAAATTATTGGCATTCAAAAGGATTCAGAGGGAAAGAACTTGCCGACTCAACTTCAAGGCGAGATGATCTTTGAAGATAACAGCTTCGGAAGTCGAGCATTCAATAAATGATCTTTGGCTATAAGATCAAGTGGAGGGTAAAAAGTATCGCTTCCACACCACATGCTTTAGCATACATTTTGATAAGAATTCATTTTTTTTCCTTGAATAAGGAACTCCGAAGAATGGCATGGAAGACGTTCCAAGGATGAATGAAGCCATCGAGCAGGATTCATTGCCCCAATCAGACGAAGGCGTCATCGCCATAGGTCGAAATGGCCGTTTTTTATAATCTACATATTGGCGTTCAGATTAGAATGCATGATCAAGAGGACTTACTGTCGTGGGGGTCAGGTGCACGTCCTTTTTCTCCAAACACTGAAAATTTCAAGAAATTTTAGAACAACTTAACCATCTTGTGTTGTTAAGAAAAATGCAGATTTTCATGAATCTATCCACTTCCATTGGAGTGCATGATCAAGGGTAAGGTGTATCGTTCTAATTTTCTGAAATTCGAGAGCATACACCGACATATCCCTTTTATGTTTTTCAGGGATCCCTAGCCGCGCTGGGCAGGTAAGTATTCCTTTCCCAACCTCTTAGGTTATAAGACTGTCGGGATCTTTATTGCTAGAATTTGAACGGCTTCTTGGAATCTAGCATGCATTCAATTATCATGTCAATAAAAATGCAAAATTCTCACAGTCATGGCATTGGCACTCATGTTTAAACTTGGAGGTTATCTAAACATGGTTGAAATATACATTGTGCATCATAAATCCCCTTGGAGGATAAGTTTTGGAGAAAGCAAAATGAACTTTTCCAATAAAAGTTGCTTAAACCGTTCAAAAGGATGTTTCCTCAGATAAGAGGCAACCTGAATCTAAACACGTCCCATACACACTTAAGAGATGAGTGGAGTGGTAAGTACAGCGGGACCTTGACCTACGGAAGTAGGGGTTATTCGCAGTGACTACATGGATTGAGACGACGGAGGCATTCGTTTCTCTATCATAAACACTACAGGTGACCATTGATAACCCTTTGAACGACGGTTTCATTCTATACCCCTGTCGAGAACCACCCCACAGTGGGGCAAACTGGAGGTACGTCCAGCAGTATCAGGAGGTAAATGGTCAGAAGTTCTCTTGCTCAGACTTGCATCAATCTTCGTGTGTTGCTTGTCATTTTAACTTCCATGGTAATTCAGGTGCTTTAGGATGACGAAAAGCATTCGTTTCTCTATCCTATACACTTTTACCCTTTGCACGGCCCAGTTGAGCCTATACGTTCGTTTCGCAAACCCGTTGGTGATCATTGCATATTCCAAGAACGGAAGCGACGTCACTTCAAGAGCGGAAGAGTTCAAAACACAGGATTTGTGAAAAATTCCTAGATTAATGTTTGAGTGCTGAGATTCAAGCTATACATCTAGCACATTCATTTGAAAATTCTGATCCCCAAAAGAAAAGAAAAGATGGGATCTCAAAAAGAAAGAAGAGAGAAAAATTCAATCTTGGGCATCAAGAAAAAGCAAAGTGCTTGGTAAAAGCAAGGCCAATGCCCATCCAAATACTTGTACACTTGTGAATCATGTGTTTAATCTTGTAAATGCCAAAAGATGGCATGATACCTTTGTATATACCACTAGTGAGATCTGGGTGTAAAAGAAAATCCCAAAGGAGCTGGACTGCAAAGGATACTCCCAGATTATGTCACATTCAGATGACAAAAGCATAGACAAGATATTGACGCCATCTTAACAAGAGAGAGATGTTCTCTAAAGACAAATGTGCGCCTCGAAGACTGATGATGCTCTCCGAAGATCAGTAATGCTCTCCAAACACAAAGAGTATCCCCAAAAGACTGACAATGCTCTCCAAAGATTATCAATGCACTTCGAAGACTAAAGACGCTCTTTGAATCGAAAGAGACAAGATCGGCAGCAAACCTGCAGTGATCACCAATGTTAGACCCTTCGCGTATTCTGAGCCAAAAAACAAGCCTTTTTTGGTCCCCAATCCCACCTACGTTACAACCCTGAAAAGCCTTTTCTGATTAAGGCACTTGGATTGACATAGGGTTTAATGTCTAAGCTTAGCTCGAAGAAGTTCGAGCAAGATTATTTCTTTCTCATTTTGCAGGTTTCTTGACTTGTAAACCTGGAGCAGACATTGAAGACTTCTCTTCGAAAGCCTTGACTTGCACGCAAGTCCCCTTTGAAAACCGTTGACCAAGCCCAACATTACGGTCCCTTGGAAGTCTTCCTGATCGATCGAGGTGTATTCCCTGCGAATGATCCTGAACCCTAGGCACAGGTTTGATAGGAAATTCGAGTGCATTCTCGATAAAAGACCATTATCTCAAAGCGGTGAGAAGTCCTCTTTGATAAGAATACTCCGTTGGACATTTTAACCAAACTCTTTTGGTAATTTCAGATTGTTTGTTTCAAACTTCCCCCACAAGGAATTTTTGATCACTTCCGTATAGTGCAAGATGTTTTGGATAACCTCCAGCATCGTAATGCATTCATTGAAATTTTCCATGACTATGATATAAGTCATAAAGTGCTGTCAGTTTGACATCAGATATCACTTAAAGACCATTAATGTGCCTTTGGTAAGAAAATTTTCAGATTGGGGCTTCTGCAAGACTCTTGATGACTTCGGCTCCTAAAACGGCTTGTATCACTCTTGGATACCTGGAGTCCCCAGATCCCAGAATGCCACCTCCCATGTCAAAAGGACAATGTTTGAAATTATCTCCCTATGTGAGATTCCAATATTACAGGTTTGATCTTTCTGCAGGATACCTGGAGCTCCCAGATCCCATAATGTCACCTTCAATGTCGAAAGGACAATATTCAAGATAGTCTTTCTGTGAGATCTCAGGTAGCCCCTAGATCCCAGAAGAATCTTATCAAAGTTTTTGCAGGTTTAAGTTTTCTGCAGGATACTTGGAATCCCCAAATCCCAGAATAACGCCTTGCATGTCGAAAGGACAATTTTCAAGATCAGCTTTCTGTGAAGTTTTAGGTAACCCCTAAACCCAGAATAGCCCATTGGGTGAAGCCTAAGGGTTAGGCATACCTCATTTGTATAAATCCTAGTTAATTCCTTAGAATATAGGATCAAAGTGTTCGACAATCCCTAAGAGACTGGGTGCGTCATCCATAGGTTCCTAGCAGAAAGGAGTCCTATTCATGGTCTGATCCACCATACGGATCAAAACTTCTGACAATCCCTAAGAGACTGGGTGCGTCATCCATAGGTTCATAGCAGAAAGGAGTCCTATTCATGGTCTGATCCACCATACGGATCAAAACTTCTGACAATCCCTAAGAGACTGGGTGCGTCATCCATAGGTTCCTAGCAGAAATGAGTCCTATTCATGGTTTGATCCACCATACGGATCAAAACTTCTGACAATCCCTAAGAGACTGGGTGCGTCATTCATAGGTTCCTAGCAGAAAGGAATCCTATTCATGGTCTGATCCACCATACGGATCAAAACCCCGACAATCCCTAAGAGACAGGGTGCGTCATTCACAGGTTCCTGTCAAGTGTAGGAATCCCATACTGATACGGCCTACCATACATGCTAGAGTTTAATCGCCCTAGGATACTCAAAAGACGAGTCCCTAGGTATTCACTTGAACCCGCTATACACCACGCATGCCGTACGAGTATCAGGCAGGTGATCAACAGGTAAGTAACAGGTGGGTCTTTCTACTTTCTCTCTCACTTCAACTAAAGAATGAAGAACAGAACGTTCACCAGCGGGACAAGAAAGATTGAATGTCAAGATTCGTTTTTCTTTTCCCCAGTCGAGTCGGTCTAGACTCAGGCGTCACCTGTCTTTGAGAGAAACCTCTCACGAGATTCCTCTCAAAGAGGGGCAGCTGTTGACACCTGATTTTTGACCTAGCCTTTTTCATTTTTTATTTTTTGAAAAATCATAAAAAATTTCATAAAAAGTCAAAAAAAATTACAAAATCAACTTTGGTGGCCTTGGCCAAGCCCAAGGAACCATTATTGACCAAAAAATAATTTTTCATATTTTTCATATTTTTTAATATTTTTTAGAAAATAGAAAAATACTTAAAAAATAAAGAAAAATAGCATTTGAGGTCACAAAAATATGGAAAAATGGCCAATATTTTTATTTTTAATCCCTTGTATTTTTGACCTCACAAAAAATCCAAAATCAGATTCAATCTTAGGTGTTCCTTTGTAGCCCGCACCATTGAATTTGAGAAAAAAATACCAATTGAGTCTTTTAATTTGCAATTTTGGCATTTTTTTAGATCTTGACATTCAATATAACTATCCCCTATTTCAATTTATCCCAATTGTTTGTGAAATTTGCTCAATTGCACGGATTTAACAAAATTACATACTAAAATTGCATTTTAGTCCTTGAAATTAAGCATAATTGAAATTACTTTCAATTCAAGGGCTATCATTGCAAATTAAACATGCTACCCAATGGATTTCACCATTTTAAATCGATTGGCATAGGTGGTTTGACCCAATTTGATCATTTGCACCCTCAATTGCACAAATCCCCAATTTGCAATTACATGAAAATTTGGGGGTTTTATAGAAATTGATGAAAACTTTTGGGCAAAACCACATTTCTAGATAGAATTCATGCCCTAGATTCGATTATGAGGTTCAATTGCAAAATTTTTCCATTAATTTGGGCTTAATTTGAAAAGTCCTATTCGGGACCGGTTCAGACCGGTCAGACCGGTTTGCTACAGTGTCGTCTTCCCCAAAGAGCTCGAGCAGATGAACAGTGACAGACTGAGTTTCGAAGGCCAAATTGAAGGGCAATTCGCGACTAATTGAAAGAGGAATGGTGGGCGTCTTGTTCTTTACCTCAAGACCTACCGATCGAGACCAACCCCGAGACGAATGGCCGCCGGCAGAGCTCCGGCAAGGACGGTCAAAACCGTGGTACCTGCGAAAGTCAACAAATGCCAAACACAGCACTAACCCATGCCAAATTCATGCGAAATGAAGCTCGCCACGGAACCAAATAGGGTTGAGCGAAGTGCCCATCAGCCCCGACTTCATTTTGACCAAATTGCACGTGATTACACGTGCCAAACAGAATCAGTTGGAGACCCGTTCGGCGGCAAAAAATTGAGAAAGCTATATAAGCTAAACAGGCCTTCGCGAAGGGAGGAGGTTGATTCAGTTGCAGAGGGGCGAAACTGAATCGAGAGAGAGAAAGAAAACGCGAGAGAGAGCTCGTTCTCCGACCCTCCGTCGTCGAGAACTTGAGTTCGACTGCAAAGCGCTGGTTAGGCCGTCTCCGGCCAAACCGAAGCTGAAGAAGACCGTCAGAAGTTCGCTTTGAGTGCCAGGAAGCGATCGCCATCAACCGCGCAGCCCAAAACCGCCAGAACAGGTAATCCCGAACTTCGAGCTCAAGCTCAGGTCTTCAATGGCGGACTTTGATTATGGCTTCAATCTTTGCAATTCCCGTGTGCTTTTCATCCTTTAGACATTACTGACCATGTCCGCGTCTTCATTTTGCATTGATTTTGCTCACATGCCCCGAATCGAGTCTTCCGATTTAGCCTCCATAGCCGATTCTTGCCCAGCCAAATCTGGGCCGAGCGAGCTCAATCGGAGCTCGAGGTAAGTCTTCTGGACCTCCATTGATGCTATTCTGTGACTGAACTTCTTTGATTTTGAGTGAATCGCATGATTGAGCTTCCATGGCCGTACTCGGTGATTTGCACGATGTTCTTGATTCTGCGAATAAGATGTTTCGATTCTTAGATATGTCGAACTAGAGCTAATCGCGAATCGATTGCCGTTGGTCTCGAGTGATTCCATTAAGATTTCACCGCACGATCATCGTCGGAGAGCCATAGCCGTCCATTCTGTCGGAGTCGCGAGGTTGAAGACGAAGCTGACATGGCGTGGTCAACTGGTCAAATGTCCAGATGTCATCCCGTGATTGGTCCACGTAGTGTCGAGTCAGCATGGCCGTTAGGGTCTGTTATTCAAATAAAAAGAATCCAACGGCCGAGAATAATCGAGTCTAATAAATGGTGACCGTCCGATTAGCAAGTAAAAATATCCGAAAATAATTTTTAAATCGGAAATTCGAGTTGATTAGAAACGGTGTCGTTTGGCTAAGTGGGAGGGCGACGTCGTTTAGGTTAGTAAGATTGGACGGCTCAGATCAAGTCTCATGTTCGAATCGTGTCCGTTAGTTTTAGTAAGTCAATCAAACGGTTCAGCTCGAGTCTTCGCTTAATCTAGACCGTAGGTTCTAGTAATCAAATCCAATGAGCGCGGATTAGCCACGCGGTTCAGTGTGGGCCGTCGGATTAATTCCGAGTAATCTGAAAATCAAAAACGTTAGAAACGGCGTCGTTTTGACTGCGGGTCGCGCGGGTCCGGGTCTGGGCCGGGTTCCGACCCGAGTGGGCCGGGTTCCGACCCGAGTGGGTCGGGTCGACCCGGTCCGAATCATTTTTATATATATAAAAAAAATCAGAAAATGATTTTAAAAAATAAAAAAATCAATTAGAAAAATCCTATAAAATCAAAAGAAAATGTTAGAAAATGCCAGAAAATCCAAAAAAATATGGAAAAATTGTGGGAAAATCCTAGACATTCCAGAAATCCCCAAAAATTGAGGGTTGACCACAGACAACTGGTCAACCCTATTTTTGGGGTTTCTTATCCGTTCTTCCAAGACCCGACGACATTACCTTTTAGGGGTAAGTCGCCTCTACTGTGTATGGGAGATAAAGCCGATAATGCCAAAGTAAGAATTAGGATCGGGTAGGCGACCAATTCTTAGGTTTGGGTTTTCGAGTCCCGCCTCTTTTCTCAAAATGACAATTTTGCCCTTCAATGGGAAAATTGTCTTTCTTGTCTCAATCGAGTTCTGAAAATTGCTTGAAGTCAGGGTTTGGGTCAGGTGGACGACCAACCCTAACATTTGAGATTTTTAGTTCTCATCTTTGTCCAAAATGACGATTTTACTCTTCTGAGGGTAAAATCACTTTTAAATTCCAAAAAAATTCTAGGAAATCCCGAAAAATAGGAAATGGATTGGATTGACGGCCAATCCTATTTCCTCCGTCCTCTAACTCCCCAATTCACTCAAAATGACGAATTTCCCCTTTTTAAGGTGAATTGTCCCCAAATTGTTCAAAATCACGATTTTGCCCCTCATGGGCAAATCTTGCCAAATTCATTCCTGAGCCATGATTGACATTTCTCTAGGCTAATAGGGCCTCATTAGGGATACCATGCTGATTTCATGTGCTTTATCCGCATGCATTGGATCCTTGATTTGCGCATTTATTCCTATTGATTGTGATTGATAGGATAGCAATTCCTATCTGCATGAATTCCTAGATTTAGGATCCGTACCCCACTCATCTGTATGAAATCTTAGGATCAAATAAACCATTCAGTTTAGGTACCGAAAGGGCGTCAACTCTGACAGTTGGCGTAACTAAGTCCCCGAACCCACTTATCTGGTTTCCGCAGAATCGAATAGACCACTCCCAACTATTCGATAGGGTTTCCGATCGTACCCTCCACAAAACGATTGGTGACGACTCCTTGGCATGTACACTCATCACATGTCACTAGACCACACTGAAGGTCAATCACGTATATCCAGCAGTTGCGATTTGGGTAATGGACCTTGGGAGAGGCCCGCGTCCGATCAAGCCAGCAATCGGACGGCCCATTAACCCTCGCTAGCCCATTTAGATGGCGCTCGGGAGAGGGTCGCGACAGCGGGGATGCCGAGAAAGACAAAGAGGAGGAAGAGATGGTGATGTCGGTGGAGAGAGAGTACGAGAGCAAGGAGGTCCCGTCGTGGAGGCAACAACTGACGGTGAGGGCCTTCGTGGTGAGCTTCGTGCTTAGTATCTTGTTCAGCTTCCTCGTGATGAAGCTGAACTTGACGATTGATGAAGTGTGGCCTGCCCGAGTGTTACTGAGGACTGTGATTCGGCGTGAGGGGCAAAGAGTGATTCGTAGTTTTGATTATGTTAGGAAATTATTGTTGATTTTGACGCAAACAAAACCATTCATGTCTTGATAGTAAGAATTTGGTCGAACTTGAAGGATATATATATTTCACTGTACTTATCTCTAACTTATCCATCTTGATAGAAGCAGACAAACCATATGACAGAGGCACATTGGTTAGAAGCAGACAAACCATATGACAAAGGCACACTGGTTGGACGTTCGCATACTTCGTTATAATATTCCAACTAAATCTTATTTTTTGTTTATTGCAGATTAAAATCCCCACTAACCGTCGATGATCTGGAAAAGATTTCGATGCTAAGTCATATCATCATTGTGTCAATCAAAATGATTTCCTAAAGGTTTTTCCTTTTTAAAGGTTATCTTGATTGCCAATTCAATGTTTAGGCAAATACCTTAATTAGATTCTTTGTTTAAAGGTCTTCGATATATTTGTATGGGCGAATATATCTTTCCAAAATTTCTGGTGTATCTTACCGTGTACGTCTAGTGATCTTTTGTCAATTAACCAACGGCTAGTTTTGGTGATTGATCCTCGGAGTGGATCAATCCAGCGAGGAGCTTGGAGGATGAGGACTATAAAGATCACGAAATTCAAAGAACGGAAGAAGGACGAAGAAATAACAGACCTGATTCAAAGAGAGCTTCATCAGTTATCTAAAAGCATTTTAGTGAATCTCGTAAGAGAGAGTAAAGCAGAGAAAGAGTGCTGAGTGAAAAATCTTGGTAGAAGCACAGTCCGCTTCTACTGAAGCAGTGGAAGTTCAAGCAGTCACTCGTGTATTCTGTAATCTCTTATTCGGATACTTAGTGAAATCCAGCCAGTAGGCTGTTAGTGTGGGAGAGTGGACGTAGACCCTCAAAAGCCGAACCACTATAATCTCGTGTGCAACGCTTTCCTACTCCTTCTGCCTCTATCAACTGCATCTATCAACCATCTGGTAGAAGCACTGCAATACTTTGCTATTACTTGTGTTATCTCAATTTCGATTATTTTATTAATTCCGCATTATTTGTCGAAATTCGATATATACACCTATTCACCCCCTCTAGGTGTATAGCCTAGCTTGGAACAACAGATTAGAGTCATGGAGTGAAGCAAACGTTGCTAGCAGCTTAACCTAGACAAATTATGATGGTTTAGTGGTGTGTTGGACGAAGTAGTGCTCTCGGTCTGGACAGAAATCTAGGCGAAAATGGAGCAATGGAGTAGAAGTTGCAGAGCAACTTAACTTAGTTAAATTCTGGTAGTGCAGTGGTTGAATTGGATACGGCTGTATAATTTGAGTTACAAAATTCTGGTTCAAACCTTTTGAAGGTTTAATCTGTGAGTGACATTCTATGACTCGTAAGAAAAGATAAATGATAATTGTTAGGTTTGCATTGAGTAGTACGAAGGGCTCACTTGATAGCACTTGTAGTTTAGTCAAGTTGAATCTTTGACACTGCAAATTCTGGTTTATTAACCTGGGAATCTGATTGGAGAAGTAAGACATCCGTGTAGGAAAATTCTGATGGTGTGTTAGCAGGGTCAAGTAATTGACTGTGACTATGTGACTATGGGGAAAATTAGTTGCAGAGGATGGCACGATGGGTGACCATGCATGTGATTTCTTCTTGTTTGTGTTATTGATTCCTTGGAATCGGACCGGACCGATGGTCCGGTCTGGTTCCCGATTCCCGAGGTGGCTGGTCCGGCCCACGGTTCCGAAAATTGAGAATCGGGATTATTGATCCGGTTCCCGATTTTTGAGGGGAATCGGATCAGACCGAGAACCGTTCACCCCTAGCCGTGTCCTATAGCACGAATCACCTACCTTAAAGGTAGGTGCCTTACCTCCATCCCCACCCTCCATAAACATTTTCCCCCTACCTTGCAAGGGATCCAGAAAGCAAACCTCCCAATAGGATCCATCGAGAGAGAGAGAGAGAGAGAGAGAGAGCGAGCGTGTTAATGCCTTGGTTCTGCTCTTTTACACGACCCTTTGCAGGGCTTTTTGTTTGTCTTTTTCTTCTTAAAATAAAGTTTGCATCTTTCGATACCGACACCCCACGGATCACCCTTGACTTTAATTTGATTGAATCACTATAATTAAGTATGTCCAAGGAAGAGGAATAGGGATGGCCCCGATTTTACACATGGGGCATAGAAAGTCGTAGGTTGTTTCCTCTCGAGCAGAATACCCTGATTAAAAAGAAGGGAAAATCAAGAAAAGTAATAAAAAAAAGTGTACTAATGAAGCAATGACCGATGCTATTAAGAAAATCTTTTTTCAAGTAATTGAATTTGCACGTAATATTTTCACATTTTAATGAACAAATATATAATTCACTGACATTCCTGACAAATTGAGGGCATGTTCATTTCGCCGAAAATGAATGGCTTAAAAAGTAATTTTCTTAGAATGATCTCTTCTATCGCTTGCTGAACTGAAGTGATTGTACGAAAATATTTAGACATGAGTTGATGTCCATAATCTAACACAATTCCTTTGACTTATTAGTTCAAGTAACACAAGCAATCGTTTTTTGCCAAATATTACCCAAACTATTCATTTTTCGCAAAACAAACGAAATTTGAATATTCTGAGTAATTTTCCTTCATTTACAAAATAGGGTGATTTGTGCACATGTGCTTGCCGACATGTGGAATTGTGCGCATCTTCTGTCGCATGAATTGAGATCTATGTAAAAATCTCTCTTTACTTTTGAAGAGAACCAAGAAGTCGAAAAAGGGTTTCCCGGGTCTCCATCTTCAATTTTCGATTTCTCTGTGAAGTTGGACAGAGAGAGAGAGATCTACAACTGCTCTTCTGCAACTCCATTGAATTCTGTCATAGAGCATTTGGGAAGTAGGAAAGAAATATAGACATATAATCAAATCATCTTATTAACTCCGTCCAAATTCGACTAACGAAAAATACCGACGTGACTGAAACAAGAACGATAAGTCCAAAATAATGTCGTTTTGGTCCAAGTTTGATTTTTAATATAAATATTAATTAAATAAAAAAAATTGCTACTGCCCTTCGCCACCGCCGCCGCCCTAGCGATGGTGGGGGTGAGGGTGAGGGTCTCGGCCCTCCTCCAGATTGGTGCGAGGGTCACCGGCCTTGGCCAGGACCGGGCTGAGAGCCGCCGCTGGCTAGTGTGTGTGACGACCTAAATTTACGCTAGCTTGAATTTACAAGCGAAATAGTTGATTTGGAGTTGGAGTAATGGTGGTTATGATTTAGGATTTTTAATAATTGGCGCGATGGATTATTAGACGAAAATATGGTGACAGGCGCGATAAAAATTTGAATGATGGGCCGGTGGGGGATCGGTATTAGTTTTGGGTCTTTTTTCGCGCGAAACGTGGACCCGGAAGGAAGCCCAACGACCCGCCCCTCTCTGCCCACAATCAATCTCTCCTCACTAGTGGGACAAGAACGCGACTAGTGAACTCCTCTGTTCTCTTCTCTCGTCTCTCTGTCTCTCGATTCACTCCCTCCCGTGCGCCCTCGCTCTCTCTGCTTTTCACCAGACGGCCAGCAGCTCTGCCCCCGGCGACGCCTTGGGTCTTCAAGCCCTCGCCGACAGCCCCCCATCCCCTCCGTCGTCCCCAACCTCGCGCTCTCTCTCTCTCTCTCTCTCTCTCTCTCTCTCTCTTCCCGTCGGTCTCACTCGCGCGGCACAATAAGGAGGAGGAGAAAACCCGGCTCGATTTTGTGGCGACTCGAGCCCCGTTTCTTCGTGCTTTGAACCAGAGGCAAGTGGGCTTCCAGTTCTTTGACTAGGCTATGTTTTGATCGTTAGATTTGAGCGCGACATGCTGAGTTGTCTTGATTGTGTCAATATGAGCGTGTGTTTCCATGATGGCCTGGATGTCGATATGTCGATGCATGGTGGTTTGTTGCTTGAATTGGTGATCTATGGGTTATGGGTAACTAGGTTTTGGGTTATGATCATCTGGATTGTTGTTATATTGGTATGAATTGAATTTGAGTTTTGGACATGTGCTCGGCCGAGAGCTCTTGGTGCTTGTTCTTGAGATTCTTGACTTGCACGTGACATTAGATGCTGCACGATCTAGTGATGGTCATGGGTAGTCGGTTGGATGTGAAAGATCGCCTTGATTGCTGAGAATTGAGCTTGAATCGAGACCTCAAGTCTACTAGGGTGGGTCGGTGGCCGAAGGGGGTGCATGTGGATCGGTTATTGTCAGTCTTGCATGTTCATATGGGTGCCATAGGATCTCTGATTTGTGACATGCTCTGAGTCTTGTGCCTGTTGTGGTTGTTCATGCATGGGTCGGCAGGTTTTGTATTATAAGATAAAATGGACAATGAATGTGCATGAAAGCGGAATGGAAATCAATAGTTGGTCTAGTATCGGACACGGTACTTTAGTTGGCCTGGTATTGTGGCGTTATTTTAGTTGGTCTGGTAACGTTGTTTAGTTCGATATGTTCTGACGATGCCCTTGTTGGATGTCGCAAAGAACGAAGCCCGAATTGGTTCTGAAAGGTCCAGGTTGGTCCAAGACTTGATCACTGGGATAGATCCCAATAGTGATACAGGTTGGTCCCGTGAGTTGGGTTCGTCCCGCTCAATAATAATTACAAAGAGGCTAATTGTGTGCGGATCATTTGGGTGCGAAACTAAACTGCATTGCATTGTAGGAATTTTGAGTATAACAGGTTAGCGATATGTTCATGCATATGCGATTCATGGTTCTGATAGAAGTCACATGTGGTAGTAGTAGGGTTCGGAGTACGGTTTATGTTCTGATTGCCTAGCTTGTTGTTGTTGTTGCTTGATTTGATGATTGGTAGATAGTATAGTCGTTTAGCTGGATGTTTACTTGCTGAGTTGTTGCTCACCCCTTGTGGTTACATATATCTTTCAGGCTAATAGCAGTTGAGGTCGCCAATAGATCTTGAAGTGAGAGGATGATTGTACAGGCAGGTTTTTGGGCTGATAGCATGGTAGTTCCTTTTTGTTGATGTCGTGGAGTGTAGATAATGGTGGTTGGCGATATAGATGGGCGACGGTGGTCATAGAATCGAGAGGAGTTGTTGTCTTTTGTTATTCCGAGCTGATATCTTTTGAAAATGGTTAATGTAACTAACTGGTTACCTATATAAATGGTTAGTTTTCGAGGATGTCAAGTGTCCCTTATTGTGTGTTTATATGATATGGTTGTTGGATAGGTACAAACTACAAAGTTAGATGAACCTACGATGGCCATACCCTAGAGGTGGCAAATGGGTGGGTCGGGTCGGGTTTGGGTCGGGTCGAATATGGTTCGACCCATATTGACCCATATTGACCCATATTTAATGACCCAAACCCGACCCGACCCGCGACTGACCCATACCCAACCCAATCCGTTTTGACCCATATTACCAAAACACAACAATTTTTAAAAAAAATAATATTACTAAAATAGTTCCCGACCTCGGTCCTGATCCTGGTCACGACCCCGGCCCCGGGACCCGATCCCGGCCCTGGACCCAGTCCCGGGACCCGATCCCGGCCCCGGAACCGGATCCCGGGACCCGACCGCAGGCCCAGGCCCCGGGACCCGGCCCAGGCCCCGGGACCCGGCCCCGGACCCGGGACCTGGGACCCGGGACCTGACCCAGACCCAGACCCGGCCCCTGACCCCGGCCTCGGACTCGAACCCGGGACTCGGACCCGAGGCCGGGGCCCGGACCCGATCTCGGCCCCGGACCCGGTCCCGGGACCCAATCCCGACCTCGGACCCAGTCCCGGGACCCGGCCCCGGCCCCGGCCTCGGACCCGGCCCCGCACCCAATCCCGGGACCCGACCCCTGGCCCCGGCATCGGGACCCGGTCCGGACCCGACCCGGGACCCGGACTTCGGACCCCGGACCCGGCCCCGGCCCCGGCCCGGGACTCGGACCCGGCCCTGGCCCCGGGACCCGATCCCGCCCCTGGACCGAGTCCCGGGACCCGATCCCGGCCCCGGCCCCGGACCCGGTCCCGGGACCCGACCGCCGGCCCCGGCCTCGGGACCCGGCCCCGGACCGGGGCCGGCCCCCGACCCAGGACTTGGGACCCGGCCCCGGACCCAGACCCAGACCCGGCCCCTGACCCCGGCCTCGGACTCGAATCCGGGGCCGGCCCCAGACCCGGGACCTGGGACCCGGCCCCGAACCCAGACCCAGACCCCGGCCTCGGACTCGAACCCGGGACTTGGACCCGAGGCTGGGGCCCGGACTCGATCTCGACCCCGGACCCGATCCCGGGGCCCGGACTCGATCTCGACCCCGGACCCGATCCCGGCCTCGGACCCAGTCCCGGGACCTAGCCCCGGCCCCGGACCCGGTCCCGGGACCTGACCCCTGGCCCCGGCCTCGGGACCCGGTCTGGACCCGACCCGGGACCCGGGACTCGGACCCCGGACCCCGGACCCGGCCCCGGCCCTGGCCCGGGACTCGAACCCGGCCCTGGCCCCGGGACCCGATCCCGGCCCTGGACCGAGTCCCGGGACCCGATCCCGGCCCCGGACCCGGGACCAGGACCCGGGACCCGGCCCCGGCCCCGGACCCGGACCCGGGACCAGGACCCGGGCCCCGGACCCGGACCTCGGCCCCGGACCCGGGACCCAGCCCCGGCCCTGGGACCCAGCCCCGGCCCCTGCCCCTGCCCCTGCCCCGGACCCCGGACCCGGCCTCGGCCCCGGATCCGGACCCGGACACGACCCCAGGACCCCGCCCCGGCCCAAGTACCCGGCCCCGGGACCCAGATCAGGCCCCCGCCCCAGCCCCGGCCTCGGCCCCGGTCCCGAGACCTGGCCCCGGTCCCAGTCCCTGGACTCGGCCCTGGCACCCCCGCCCCGAGACCCGGCCCCGGACCCGGGACTCGGTCTCGGCCATGGCCCCGAACCCGATCTCGGCCTCGACCCCGGATCCACCCCCGGACCCGGCCCCATCACCCTGTCCCGGAACCCGCCCTGGCCCTTGAACCCGACCTCTGGACCAGGTCCCGGGACCGGGTCTCGGTCCCGCGACCATTTGTAACTTGTGGAAGGATGTTGTCCTTATGAGTGGAAAGTGGGTCAATATGGGTCGAAAGTGGGTCAATGTGGGTAGAAAATTGATTTAAGTGTGACCCATTACTAACCCATTTTTAGTGAACCTTTTAAAAGCTAATGACCCATATTTGAGTCAAATATGGGTTTGTGACCCATATTACCACCTCTACCCTTTAGGCGCTTACGGTGTTTGCACTTGTATGTCTATTTGTACTTACTTGGATTGGTCTCAGTTTTAATTTTTGCAATGCACCGTACAATACGTAATAACAAATTGAAGCAGAGCAGAATAGTGACAAGTTAGTGCTTTGGGACGCTACAGGGTGGGGCTTGGCGGTGGCCACACCAGACACCAGTGGCGCCCTCGACCCTATTTGGGCCAGGTTTGGCCTCGCCCGATATTGGGGATGGCTTATAGGCCCTCGATTATCGTCGGCTAGGGTCGCCGGCCACTGGCCGAGGCTTGGCGACCCTAGTCGACCCTTTCAGCGGGGGCGGCGGCAAGGCCTAGTGAGGGTTGATTTTTTTTAATTAAAAAATAAGCCTTATTTTACTTTACTTTAATTAATATTTGTATAAAAAAATAAAATTTGGATCAAAACAACGTCGTTTTGGACTTATCTTTAAAATGTCACGTCCGTATTTTTCGTTAGTTAAATCGAACGCATTAGTTAAATGGAACAGAGTAAACGGAAGAGTTTGATTGTATTTTCAAAAAGTTTTAAGATTAAATTATATTTTAATGGTAAATTTTAAAACTTCTAATGCGCATATCTCAATATTTTTTTTTCCATGTTTCATTCAGCCCGTACCATGACGTCCCGGAAAATTCCTATGACGTGCAAATTGAGAGCTCCCACTTACCACCGCCTTTTTTTAAAACTTCTCTCTCTCTCTCTATTTGGAAATTCTAGAAAAATGGCTTTCGGCCGATGAAAAGGCAAGAAAGACAACCCCCCAAAAAAGAAAAAGAGAAAGGACAAGAGGAACACGCTGAAGACGCGGCGAGAACAGGTTAAGCGTCGCGGGGGCTGTACCATCCCAAACACTTGTACCCGTCAATGGCGACCTTCCACCTCACATCGTACGGTCCGGATTACATCATGGAATTGTTTTTTGTTGTTGTTAATTTGATGTTTACAGATAGGTACACAACATTAGGGAGCCTCTTCAGTCTTCACTTCGTTTGTTTTGCAACGCTCTCCATCCTCTCACGGGATACAGCTCATGTGATTTGAATTCGCTCAACGTCGTGGAAAATCAATCGAGTCAGAGGATAATCTCACGTAATTCATATAACGTATTGATGCTTTTCGATCGTGCAAACGGATGGGGATACATCTTACATGAATCGATTAATATTGATGTGCCCTCGATATAGACAAACACGTTTTATATATCAACTGGTGTAACATCACGTCGCGTCGGAGGAGATCAGGTGGGTCGATACGCAACGCGAGTGGGATTGGGAAGGTGACGACTGACGAGTAACGTAACGCTGGACCGTACATGGACGGGGGTAACCAACGAACCACGCCAATCTGGATTCAAACCAGAGAATTTTTCGACGCGTCGGAGTTTGGCGGATAACGGGGAAAAGGGAAAAAGGAAAAGAGGTGGTGGTGGTGGTGGTGGTGGTTTCCGTCTCTCCGCTGCATTCTTCCAACGTTAGTGACTTGCTGCTTCGCCGATTCACTCTTCTTCAAACCACTCGCCCACGAGTCTCTTTCCCTTTCATGCAGACACGAAACACAGTTGTCCATCTCCGCAACCTTTTCGATTTAAGTAATCGCCACCCACATCAAAATCTCTCCCCCCCACCCCCACCAATCTCTCCCTCTCTCCCTCTCTCTCTCTTTCCCCCTCTCTCCCTCCCCACCCCTCTTTCCGTGGCGAATTCCGTCTCGGCACACCCTCGTTCGGGGGGGTTCGTCACGCTCTTTGTGCCTCCGATGCGCGTGTATTGGTCCGCGTGGGATCGATCTCCGGTGCGGCGTCGGGGGCATCTCGCCTTTCTCTTCTAGCTCCACCCCCGAGCTAGTTTCGTGCCGGAGTCCTTGGATTCGTCGTGCTGCGAGTTCTCTGTCCTCGCGCTCTCCGTCGTTGAGGTGCGGAGTGATTGTGTTCTGCGGATTCGGCGATTCCGGCTCGCGGGTGAGCGATCGGTGTCGCTTGATTGGCCACTGACCCCGGGGCTTGGCATCTGAGGAGATAATTTCAGATTGAGAATTGGAATTCCGGGATTTTGGAATTCCTTTTTCAGGTTGGAGGGGCCATGTCGAAGGTGGTGTATGAAGGTTGGATGGTGAGATATGGGCGTAGGAAGATCGGCAGGTCGTATATTCACATGCGGTACTTCGTGCTGGAGCCTCGGTTGCTCGCTTATTACAAGAGGAAGCCTCAGGATAATCAGGTTTTTCTTTTTTCCTTTTTCCTTCTCTCTCTGTCCCTGCTGGAATGGCGTTGAGCTGTTAATCTCGTGACTGGTATTCTTTCTGGTTTGCCCGCTTGAGAAAGCAGGCATAGAATGCTGGATACAGAGACACTGCACCTGTAACATGCTTGTTAGTCGCTAGTGTGAGAAATAGGAGCAGCTAGTTGAGAGAAGTGCACTGGCATTTGATTACAAGTGCGTATGTCAAGAGGAGTGGAGACTCTCTGGGAAGTCCTGGAGTTCTTTTTTGGGCTCATTAACAATTTTTCAGTATTTCACTTCTACGAAGCATGCATTGGTTTCTCTGGTGGACACGAAATGTTCTTTTGAGCAGGGAGTGCTTGTTTTCTTTATTAGGTGCCGATCAAGACATTACTGATTGATGGGAACTGTAGGGTGGAGGATCGAGGCTTGAAGAACCAGCATGGGCACGTGAGTTGGCTCCTTCATTCAATTACTCTCCGTCCCTTACATTTGTGAACATTGTAGGTAACCGGTAAAACGAGAAACATGTTCTCTGTTGTATGCTGTTCCAAAGAAAGAGAGGAAAAAAAAAAATAGAGCCGTCATTTCAACTACTCTCTTAGGCATACCATGAAGAAAATATGACAGAGAGAACAAAGATAAATTGGCCTTTGTGCAGTACAATGGTGCTATGAGGATCTTTCATATGCTAGTGTACTCTACTCTATCTTCGGCCATATTCTCTGAAATGTAGAATAAGTGGAGCAAATCATCGGTAGCAATAGCCTTTGAAGTAAATGAAATGTTCGTTGCTCCTTTTAGAAATTTGCAGTGAATTGATAGGCTGTTTAATTTTTGTTAGTGGGGCATGGGAATGTCTCAACATGAATTTGCTTTATAGGAAACAGGAGATGAATGGCACACTGAAAAATTGTCGACATTGGGCATGAAAATGCAAACTTCGCTCGGTATCATCCTGGTGAAAATGCAAACTTTTTTTTGGTAAATGAGGGCCTGATCTCTAGACAATTTGTTGGTGCCAAGTAAGTGGTCAGTCTGGAAGATCTTTAGAGAAACAGAGAGATTGAGAGAAAGAGGGGCAAGAGTATTAAAGTTAACAAGAAGCATATACCCTACGGTGACCTCCTTTAATATTTATATTACACAACAACTCTGCAAATGAAAGGACAACTTAACCTACGATACACCAATGCATATTCTAAACAATTTAGTGCTGTGCTTATTTTTGTTATATATAGAACCATAACTTGTGTCAATACTATGACTTTTCCGCCAGTGTGAATGCTCTATGTTTGTATTGATCCAAGCTTTTAAATATTATCGAGTCTTTGCAATATTGCTTTGGGATCTGTTGATAGATTAACTGCCGGTGCAAAATAATGTGTTTTGTGGTAGCTCATTGATTGGGGCCTAAAGTGGCAGTTGAGCTTTTTTCTAATAGGGTGAATGCTTTTAAAAGATAATATCAGCATATGCCTTTCTCTAGGGACGTTGCCAAATGGTCCAGCGCTTCTGAACATCTGAATCTTTGAAAATCTTCCACTCTTGTTCATATTTCGTGATCGTTCACATGACCAATACGTAATCATCTGCTGAGTTATAAACACAACTCTGCATCTTCCTCTTTGGAAAAATCAAAGAAAAGCCACATTAACACCAGATTGGCTGACACCTTAAGGCATTTATATAGGTCAATATTCTGACCTCCAATTCGAGTGTGTTAAATGGGGGGAGATTTTGTGTTGACCAGTACCGTAATGTCCTTTCAGTGTGAAGGGATTTGTGATCTTGTGAAAAAATCAAACTATATAGTGACGAGTATGTCACAAGCTTTTGTGGAATGCTGGTTAGGGAGACAGTTGTTTACAATGGGACTCGGTAAAGAAGCGTTTGCATTTCCTTGTCATTGCTTTTGTGAAGTCTTTCTTGTCGATTTTATTGAGCATGGCATATCAGTTTATTCTTATCAAGATTACTGGATATTGTAATGTATAGATTGCCAAATGAGCGACATTGCAATACTATGGAGCTTTGTAGATGAAGAGATGTCAAAGGGGCTCCTTACTTCCCAAACAGATCCCCCTACATCTATATATAATGGATATGCCAGAACAGATCTATTCTTAATTTGGATTTGGTTTTCTTTCATACGGATTTAGTCATTCTGCTTCTAATATTTTGATAACATTGCTTTTAGTACAGCATAAGTGAATATTGTCAGTGAATTATCATCTTTAGGACAAGTGGGCATCATTTTGTATAATTCATATATTTTCTGCCAAAAATGTATAAGAGCTCATGCATGATTGGATGTCCTATTCTAGTGAGCCTCGTGATAAATACCGTTAAATAGGTGTCGATTATTTCTTGTTGTCATTCTGTACAATTGTCGGAAAGGGAGGGATTTGGGGGTTTGGCAGGGGGTGCGTGGCATTGGTTGGGGGGGGGGGGGGGGGGGGGGAGGTGTGATTTGAATGAGTGGTGCATACTGATGTGCCAAATATGCTGATATATGAAATGTTCTTCAATGTACCTCTTTATGGAGTTTGCAAAATAATAGTTTTCATTTTTGGCGGCCTTTCTTTACAGATGGTTTATGTATTGTCTGTTTACAACATGAAAGAGAAGCAGCATCGTATTACGGTAAGCATTTTACTTTTCTAAGGAGATATATCTTTCTATTTAGCTTCAGTAACCATTAACAATGTTTTTAACTGGTTACATCTATATGAAGCAACAGAGATTAAGAAGGACCTTTCTATCATAGGGTCAATTGCTTCTCTATACTTTCTCTTGTGCATGGTCCTGGCAACTCATTTTTCAGGTTTCTTGGAAGATTTGAGTTGTGGATTTGACGGCTTAATGATTTTAATCAATTTATGGAATCAAATTGAGGATTGCATGATTTAGCACCAAATTCTTAATTTTATTAAGCAGCATCAATCACATAATCAACTATTAATTTAGTTAATCTGTCATTATGTGTTTTTAAAATTACAGCAGGTGTCAAAATCAAGAATCGTACTGAAAAACTTATTTTCTTTTTACTACAAGGAATTAAACATACATTGTCAATGTGTCTTTCCATGAAATTTTACTAGTATTAAACAATGTTCATGTAATCGGTCTTTTTGCTGTATATTTTGAACGTCTGAGAACTGCATAAATTTGATGGTGTATGTTATGCATGTTGCTAACCAACCTCACATAGGAAACACTGCATTTTATTGATAGCATGCATTTCGAAATCTTGACTTGATTAATTTCTTAGGTAATTGTAATGTCACCAAAATTTCAGCTTTATTTAGCAGTGTGGTGCAATATATAGTATTGTTGGGAACTATTAGTGAAGTGTGGTTATCCAATCTGCTCAATGCTTTTGTTTCAGATGGCAGCATTCAACATTCAGGAGGCATTGATCTGGAAGGAGAAGATTGAGTCAGTTATTGATCAGGTCAGTCTTTGGTCTTGGACCATGGTTGTAGATTGCCCCTTTTCCTTGAGTTTTTATGTTCAGCCTTGGTAAACAAGAGATGATGTCATACTAAAATCAACATCCTTTCAGAGGTTAGGCTTACATTATGCAAACCTCATTTCTTTAGTTCCTCTATGCAATTGGAGTTTCCTGAATTCTGTGAAGTTCATTGTATATGCATTCCTTTTCAGAGATGAGTTCTTTGACATTTTGCGAAGCTTATTAGTTTTGGGCCTTAGCATCGTAGAAGAGGTACAAAAAGTTGGAAGAGAATGATTACATGAAAAACTTTGTTTGGGCAAAGCCCATTCTTCTCTATGCTCTTGCCCTTCTGTGGGAATACCGTTACCTTTACATGCTTTAATTTGGGCCTAGGGTTCCAGCATATTTGAAATTAGTAAATGAGACACGTAAATGTGTGCCTAAGATGTGAATGAATTTCTGTGAAATTCACATAATATCAAAATTCAATATTGCTCTATGCTCATCTGCTTGTTACATTGGATTGGATATGCATTTTTGGCTCACACAATGTCTATCTGTGTAGCACCAGGAGTCACAAGTGGCAAATGGTAATAAATATACATCTTTTGAATATAAATCTGGGATGGGTAATGGGAGGACTGCTTCTTCATCGGACCATGAAAGCCAGTAAGTGATTGGTTTCCTTTTAGTGCTTGAATGGTCATGCTTAGGTGGATGCTCTTGTGGATGCTGGAAGGCTTATTGTGAATAGGATTCTGCTGATGTCTGTTATCATGAAATGTGAAACAAGTTTCGTGACACATGCTAGTTTACAGCATTTAGTGAGATTGCTACCTCCTATGCTTTATTATTTTTGAGGTTCTTGATATTCTCATCTATCATGTTTTCTACACTCATTCTTTTCGATGAGTATATTCTAGACTAGAAAATTGCACTTTTTTCTATCAAAGGGACTCTGGTCAAAAGAACTTCTTTCTTTCCGCCTCATATCATCTCATCTTGTCAGGGAGGCTCATTTGAGGTATAGAAGATACAATGGGGCATTAGTTACTTTCCAACAATTCGATGTAGCATCTCTTAAAATGTTTTCCTGAGGGAGATCTGAGAACTAATTAGTTTCATGTACATACGACCATTAATGGTTGAACTGTTCTTGATCTTGCTGGCTGCAAATAGATTGTTTTTTGTGACGCCCTTCATTCTCTTTTTATGTTATCATCAATTTTATTGTCACTCGATAGTTGTGTACAGAACTTTAGATTTCCGAGTCTTGATCAATTTGTGTTGTTCTTGCACTTCCTGTTATATCTTATTTAGGTATAGTGCACAGGAAGACGAAGATGATGCTCATCCAAATTTGTCACGAAGGACGACAATTGGAAAGGGTCAATTTTCTTTTCTTTGCTTGCTATAGTTTCATTGTTAATTTCAGGTATATCTAACCTTCTTTGTGCATTCAACAGGTCCTCCAGAGTCGGTCTTTGACTGGACACGGGAAGTTGATTCAGAATTATCAAACCAGGATAACAATAATCAAGCATTTTCTAGAAAGCATTGGCGTCTTCTTCAGTGTCAAAATGGTAAATGTTCAAACTGTGTCCATATACATGCGTATGTGTTTGCCTGCTTGCATGCATGTGCCCTTTTGCTCCCATACACAGTTGTTATGGTTCACTGCCTTATTTGAAATGTCTCCTCTGTGTTCTTTGTTGGGATGTTAACAGGCCTTCGCATTTTTGAAGAGCTTCTTGAAGTCGACTACCTTGTACGAAACTGTCCTTCATATGTGCTATATGCTGTTTTAGGTCACATTCATGATTTAGAATGTCTTTTTGCAGCCAAGGAGTTGTAGCAGAGCAATGAGGGCTGTAGGAGTTGTAGAGGCTTCTTGTGAAGAAATATTTGGGCTTGTAATGAGCATGGATAGCACCCGATTCGAGTAGGTTTTTCTCCTCATTAGATCATCATTTTGTTAAGGACTTCATAGCTTCACCGTTTCATTATCTATGATGAGAGAATTTATGCTCGAGACCCTGAGCCCTTCATTCTAGTGATCAGCTGTCAACATTGTTGACCTTTTTCTACGCTCAAGTTTTTGTACAGCATAGAGGACCCAGAAACTAAATTTTGTCCAGTTAAGTGAGAAACCTAGGTTCCATATTCCTAGCTTCTATTCGTTTTCATCAATTTTAGTTTGTGGTCTTTGCTCCATGTATCTTGATCCAGCTATCTAATAGATTGAAGAAAACTTTGGTTGGTTAATTGTCCGAAAATGTTGTTAAATCCTTTACTGTCCTCAAGGGTATCTATTGGACCTGAATTCCAATTGCTCTGAGTGGCTTTTTTTCCATATTGTAGTGAATAACTGCTTTTAGAAAAGGGAAAGCAAGATAATAAGTTTACTAACTCTTCCCTGTGTTGCTGTTGGTCGTAAGTTGTACACAAGGCAATCCTGATCCAAAATAGGATTCATTTTCTTTAGTGTTTCAAACTCTGCAAACTATTTTGACTTCTTCAAAATGTGTGAGATGACTGAGAAGAAAAATATAGTGTAAGTTTTACTTGTGTCAACTTGCTAATACGGGAGCCATCCATACGACATGAATATTAGTAAAGAAAGATAATTCATCTTGAATAAACTTGAGCTGTTATTTTCACTATTGGAGAATCATTGGTGTTGTGAATCAACAGCTATTATAAGTTGCCTAGACATGGCTCGGTGACTTTGTTCTTCATCCTTTATTCTATTTGTCTTTACCCTTACAGGTCAATTAGTTTGAGCTTTATTTCTGTTCATCGCTGCTATGAAGTTCTTGTTCTTATTTTTGCCCTTGTGCAGGTGGGATAGCACCTTCCACACTGGTAGCTTAGTTGAGGAAGTAGATGGACATACAGCAATACTGTACCATAGACTTCAGCTAGATTGGTTCTCTACGTAATTTTCTATCTAAATGATGATTCCTCCCTTTTAACACTTTTTGCAGTATTCGTGTTATCTCTGTTTTATTGCTTAATTGATTGTGGGTTGAATCCTTACAAGAGAGAGTTACGTTGAGACAGATCAATGCTTCCTTTATTGCTTTTGCTTTAACATGAGGATCCATGAGTAGTCCCTTCCCCTGTACTGGTCATGTGGCGCAGTTTGATCGTGGATAGAAATTTATTCAAACATCTTTGTATGTATAAGTTTGAAAGAAATGTCAAACTCTACGACACGATATCTATTTCTCATCCATATTACATAAGCTGGTCATTGCCGCAGCTTTTATGAATGTGGCAAGTAGTTTCCACTAATTTGCCAAGCGTCTTGAAAGGCTGCTGTCCATTCCAAATTCCATATCCTGTATTAAGAAGTTGTTTGCTCTTGATACTCAAAAACAGAAGGGAGATTTAGAGTGCTCTTATGCTGGATCGTATTGTTCGGCTGGGCTGGGTAGCTGTTTATATGGGGCTTATATCTGAGTATGCACAATACCATCTAGTAGTATTGAAAAAGACAACAAAGAAAGAAATTCCAGACCATATATAGTTTCTAATAGACTACCGAGGTTGAATTTTATCTTTTTCATTGAATTTCTCCTGTGAACTGTAAAAGGCTGCAACTTCAATCGCTATATATATATGGGTGCAGTGTTGAAGGCTGACTGAAATGATGCCCCTAACTTTCTCTATACAGAATGTAAGTGGTATATAAGAGATCAATTTCACCATGAAGAAAGGAATTGAGGATTCCCAGTAAATATGGCGAGGGACATCATAGTGTTTACACTGTTATGAAACGTATTTAAGTTGAAAATGTTCAACTTTTTTGGAGAGTGTAAAAATGTTCTTTTATTTTCTAATATCTCTTCGATAGACATTTCCTGATAGTTAACTAGGAATATTGATGTGACAAATGCGTGGAGTCTTCATTTATCAGATGATTTTCAGCTTGTGTTTAGCAATATTTTATGGTTTTTGGGGTCGACATCCTATCATATGATAGTTGTATTGTTACAGTTCTTGTAGTGCTCTTTGCTTGCTTTTTCATCAGGGAAGGCAAGATGTTTTTGTTAATTTCAAATGACGTATCTACTTTGACCTAGTCTTGATAACTTCTGTCAAGGACATGGGCTGAGAAGAGAAAGGGTCTTTGCTCCTTGATATGGTCGAACTTTGTTGTGATAATGACTCTTCCAATGCACTTGCAGGTTTGTGTGGCCTCGTGATCTTTGTTACGTGCGCTATTGGCGACGAAATGATGATGGAAGTTATGGTATTACTTTCCCTGATAAGCTTGTTTGAAACCTTTGTTTATAGTTCAAATGTTTTCCCTGCTAGGACTGCGTCCAGCTTCTTGTGTTTTGCTACTTGGATTTCATTAGCTCTTATGTTGTGATTTTACTACAGTTGCTAATTCATTTCTTTTTGCAGTTGTTTTATTTCGTTCCCGGGAGCATCTAAACTGTGGACCACAGCCTGGATGTGTGCGGGCACATGTTGAGAGTCAGTTTTTATGTTGTTTTTGTTGATGCACTGGGAAATGAACTTTGCACAGCTTCTTTACTTTAAACTGAGAAAGGAACTGCACTTTCTTATGTCAAGCATTTTCTTGTACACGCAGGTGGAGGATTTAACATCTCACCTTTACAACCTCGACATGGGAGACCAAGAACTCAAGTGCAGCATCTCATGCAGATTGATTTGAAAGGATGGTTGGTGGGTTATTTTCCGTCGTTTCAGCAACATTGTCTCCTTCAGATGTTAAACAGTGTCGCTGGTAAGTCTCCATCCTCAAAATTAACCTTTTACAATTTTGAGCTTGTTACTGCTTAGGTATGAGTTTTGGTGGACTGATATCCGTATCAGCACACTGATCACCTGAACAATAGAAACTGTATATCAATATTTTCCTTTCATCTTTACGCTTCTGTTTGTGTTCATTTCCAAGTGTAATGATGGGGCAAGTTAGAAAATCTACCAGACATAACATACTCAAAACGATTATTGGGCTCTTGGATTTGGTAATAGTTTTTTTGGAGAATTTCAAATAAGGTCCTAAAGTGCCCTCATTTTTTCAAATAAAGGCTTGAAGTAGGCCTAAGGGCTTGAAGTGGCCAAATCGTCTCAAATAAGGGCCTAAACTTAAGTGGCCAAATTGTCTCAAATAAGGACTTTTGGCCAGCCGGTGAGCATGTGACTGTTCAGGCTGTCAGAGAAGGGATATTTTAGTAAAAAAAGGATTAGTATTTATATTTTTTACTTTTCTTCATTTTTTTACCTTTTTTACTTTTTTTCTCTTCCCTCCCCCAGCCATCGTCGGGCCTCACCTCTGCCGGCCATCGACGAGGCCAAGTGATGGATGGGGGAGGGAAGAGGGAAAAAGAAAAAGAAAAAGAGAAGGAAAACAAAGAAAATGAAAAAAAGGAAAAAAAAAATCAAAAAAGTAAAAGACGAAAATGCTTTTTGGCCGGCGAGGTCAAGCCCTTCTTCTAGGCTGATATGGCCATTTTAGGCCCTTATTCAAAACAAGGTCCACTTTAAGCCCTTATTCGAAAAAATGAGGGCACTTTATGCTCTTATTTTGAATTTTCCGTAGTGTTTTGTGAATACTAGATTCACAGTGTGCTTTGATGTTTACACCTTAGGAGGTCATTTAAAGAAGTCCGAATGTAAATGAGTTTTCTTGTTAGTTGCGTTGCAGAAATGGGCAACTTGGTTTAGTCAATCTCTTTGTGAACTGTTTGCTTCTGTTGGGAAGAAGAATAATTGTTTCACTTAATAAATTCCTATTCCTCTTTATTTGTCGAATTTGACATTTCCGACTAAGATAATTTGTCCCATTTCTTGTTGAAATCAGGGTTACGCGAATGGTTTGCCCAAACAGATGAAAGAATTCCTCCTCCACGAATCCCGGTGATGGTTAACATGACTTCAGTCTCTGCCTCTTCAAAGACTCGAAAGCTGCAAGATTCTTCTGTTAATTCTGGCCCATCTCTTGAATCATTGAACTCTGGTAGAAATTCTGTGATGATGGATGAATACTCTGATGATGACGAAGAGCAAGGAGCCGACACAGAACAGGAGGTGAGAAGCACTCATATTGGCTCTTGTTTAGTGGGATGAATATTGCTGCATTCATGAAGTTCGCATTAACTCTATGTGAGGAACATTTTCAGGCATGCTCCACTGGGCTCGAGAGTGATATCAAGAAAAATGGTGCTTATCCTTTTCATTATTTATTTGCCAAGAATGTTGACTGTAAAACAAAACGAGGGGCTCATTGGATTCTATGCATGATTGAAGCAGTGGACGAAGAACAGGGAGAACAAATTGACTTATCATGTTTTACTGGTAATTTGCGGCGTGATGATCGTGATAAGGCTCGCAATTGCTGGAGTATTTCTGATGGAAACAACTTCAAAGTTCGCAGCAAGAACTTCTGCTATGACAAATCTAAGGTATTCAATTTGCTGTATGTCACTTCTTTTCTTTATTTCATGGTTTAACACTTTGGAGGCCTTCGATTTACTTGCACTCATAGCATTGTGGCTGTGAAGATTCCTGCAGGAAAACATATGATGGATCTTGTTGCTGTTGACTGGTTCAAGGAAAAAAAAAGAATAGACCATGTTGCTAGACGAAAAGGATGCGCTGCACAAGTATGTGTAAAGCTACATTTTTTTGCTTCTTTATTCCGTACGTTTAAGCTGCTAGAGTTATCTCGGTTATACAACTGTGCTCTGTCTATGCCTCTAAACATGGAGCCAGCGCGTAAGTATAAACTAACGAACTTCCCTACTGCCCTTATTGCCATCTAACTTTTTGGAATCTACTATCAAATCAGATGTAAGACTGGACAATTCTCATGCTTGTTCCAGCTGACCTCAGGCCATGATTAGAGCTGGGTTCTTTGTATTTGGTGTGGGGAAATGTGGACCTGAGTAGCTTTTGTTTTTGCCAGAAAAGTTTTAACTGATGCTTTTGACTTTTCTCGAAAATTTTGACATCTGGGTCATTAGTCAAACATTGAGTACCCATATTACCTTCTTATACCACTTAGAGATCTTGGTAGTTTATTGGTGTTATAATCTCATTTCTGCAACGTGCATTGGCTGTTTTAAAGTTCTTATAACAGGCAGACAGTGAAATGTGATACATGGCATCACAAATAAAGTGAGTGCATACACCAATCAATAATGTGACAATACTAAATTGTTTTTTTTTTTAAACAAAATTTTAGCGCAATGAATTGGACAAACGGATCAAGGATGAGATGTCTTGTAAGCTACTTCCATCCAATAGTAAAACTGTTGTGTACATTCCTAAATTTGTCAGTCAAATGGAATGTTGACAGGTTTGTGCCCTTACTGTATTGCTCGAAGACCAGCCGTATTATATTTTCTTTAACCTGTGATTTCTTATATGTATATGTCTATTTCACATGGCAAAAATAGGATATATTACTTTGAATATGATATTCTAAAGTCGTATTCGATATTAGTGCTAGAGAAACAATGTGATGTTCAGTTAGGTCAATTTGTTTCTTGCCTCTATGCGACAAATCAACCCAGAGATTAAATTGAAAAAAAAAACAGAGATTTGGTTACTGCCAATCCAACTGAACATTAGAAGACAGTCCTAATTCAGCTTAAATTCTTTGAAGGGGTTTGTCCCTTGTCTTGGGTAACTCAGATTTTCCTATAACAATGAAATGCTTGCTGCAACATTAGTCAATGTGATTGATAGTGACACTTGTAATTTGGTGATGCGTACTGCATATTTTGTATCCGAAAGATTTTTCCAACACCAGTGGTTAATGTCATGGGATGTTATTTCATAACACTACCTCCCTGCATAGTCTTAATTAATGTCACAATGCACAAGGTTTGCATATTAAGACTTGAGGGTCAGATGTGTAGCCTACCTCCCTGCCTAGCAAGGAGGTTGCGTTTGTGACCTGACTACATAAATTGAAGGAATTATGTACATTTAAGTAGGTAACTGTTACATGCTTATTAAGCAATGTGTCTACTATGGTTTATATCATGAATTCAGCTAGATTGTTGGCCTCTTACTGCATTTATATTAGAGTTGAGCATACTCTTATTGTGCAAGCAGGTTGCTTCAGAAAAAGGGCTTTTCTCTGTGGTCATTAATTTGCAAGTAAGTTGCTCCTCTTAAATACTATCAGTTCAAAAGTTCGAATGCAGGTTCTGGAAAAAGTTAACAGTGCGCTCCCGCAGGTGCCTGGGTCTATGCATTACAGTATGGTGTTTTACTTTGTAACAAAGGAGTTGGTACCTGGATCCCTATTACAGCGGTTTGTGGATGGCGATGATGAATTCCGTAATAGTAGGCTGAAGTTGATCCCTTCGGTTCCCAAGGTACTTGCCCCAGTTTCTTTTATGCTAAAGCTGATGGTCAGATCTCGTCTGATACTGATTGAGGCTCATTCCACATAGTGAAACTCATGCTAGCCATGAAATGGGGTATTGGTGGATATGGGTTCTTGTAAACATTTATCTAAGAAGCTTCTAGACTATTGTTGGCCCATAATTGAAATTTTTTAGCCACCATGACCCTGGAGCTCTTTGTCAGTTAATAGCCGTTTCTTCTTTATTTATTATACCAATTTACTCAGATCTCTTTTTTGATGTGGATTGCACAGGGTTCATGGATTGTGCGACAGAGCGTTGGAAGCACCCCCTGTTTGTTGGGGAAAGCTGTTGATTGCAATTACATTCGTGGCCCAACGTACTTAGAGGTAACAAATTTTCTTTAGTTAGTTACATGTCATACAAATTTTCTTGAGATGGTTTGGGCATATTCTTCGAAGATCCCCAGATGATTCGGTAAGAACAAAAGTGTGTTACTGAGAACATGACATGAAGAAAGGAAGAGGTCGGCCGAAACTTACTTGGGAAAAGTAGTAAAACAAGATTTAATGATGTGAAAAATAGATTGGCGTATGGTTTGTCTTAGGATGGAGTGGAGGAAAGCTATTGGCATTGTGGAGGGGCAGCATTCCTATGTTTCTGATTGCCCTTTTTAATCTTTTTTCCCATTTATATTTATATTTATATTTATTTATTTTTATATAATTGTTTCTTTTTCCTCAATCGATCTTGCTTCTATTTTACTTATTTTTGGGTTCATCGACCGCCGACCTCAACTACTTTGGGATAAATGTGATGTTGATGTTGATGTTGATGTTGAGTTACATGTTGCTTCATAAATTTTTGTGAAACCTCTGGTATATTATATGAATTATCTCGTCTTTCTGCAGATTGATGTCGATATTGGTTCTTCCACTGTTGCTAATGGAGTATTGGGGATCGTAATTGGTGTTATCACAACACTGGTAGTTGACATGGCATTTCTTGTACAGGTATGTCTTGTCCAGGATATTGGACTTTTAGTACTCTTCCTTTTGAGTGGGTTTTCTCGTCTTTCTGGGTTGTGGCCTGGTTTTCTTCTTCTTCTTTTTTTTATTTGGGTTGCTGAACTGTCTACGAGCCCAAAAGTCTGACACATATCCGTACGTGCATGTGAGCACCTCTGCTGTGTGTGTCTGTCTGTCCGGGCACCTGGGCATGCATAGGTGTGTATTTCTGCTGGGGTTGGGGACATGTTTGCAGCTTGCCAATTTAGAGCTTGCTTAAGCGTGACCGACATATTAGCGATGTTGTATAGATAGTATCTAGTTTTGGTTCCATCTTGAGCTTTGAGGAAGTAGTTGCCTTGTCTGTGAAGTATAAAGAAGTTAAAACATCATTGGTTTCGAGACAGTTTTTTTTTTTCTTGCTTAAGATTTGCTGGCAGAAATAAACATTTTAAATCTTCTGAATTGCCTGTCTATAATCCTCACTATCTCAATGTTAAATCTTCTAGTGTTGCACATTCTCCCAAAATAAAACATGAGGGAATATGATTGAGGTGACTCCTAGATTGCCAAAAAAGAAAAGGAGAACTATAGTCAGTTGAGCTCAGGCATTTTTTTATATTTTTTCCAAATGATTCGAGTATTTGGATGGTTAACATGGATAAGGATCACTTTTTGGTAGATTCATAGCTAGAAATCTAAATCAACTCCAAACTATGAAAGGTAAGAGGGAGATTAATTCAGATTTTGAACATTCCCTGTAGGAATTCTGAGGCTGGTAATTGGATACTTTTGGCAGCTTTTCTTTTTTTGTCTAATGCCGTATGTGTTTTATTACTGTCACTTTAAATAAATACAATCATCTTAAGCATTAGAAGAGCAAATAAGAGAGAAGGTGGATTTTGTTTGAATTAGGGTACAGACTTGCTATGCTACTAGCTGAGGCGGTCACAATCTGCGTTATGATTTTGCATTGCATCTTTTGATCATTTTGAGAAAGTTGAATAATCTATCTAAATTAAATGGGTTAACCCTTCTAGAAAACCGGCTAAATGCTAAAGGGGTTCTGTTCCAGGGGTGGAAATGTCCTCCTGCCAACTAATTTCTCATGTCTGTATGTTTATTTGAGGAATCTTGACCCTTTGAGGTGATATCATGCAACAGGCTAACACTGCTGACGAATTACCTGAGCGGCTAATTGGGGCCATACGTGTTTCCCACATAGAGTTGTCTTCTGCAATTATTCCAGAGCTGGATCCAGAAGCCCCTTGACAATCCAAAATACTTGTACAAAGATTTTTCTTTTTTCTGCTTGAAGATGCATGTACGCTATTCTTTAGAGTATTGCATATATAACAGTTACATTGTTTTTGTTGGATAGCTCTTATATCTTTTCTTTGACCTATATCCTAATACAGGATTTTGGGCAGGATATAGAGCTTCCCAGCAAGCATTGCACGGTGATCTTTAAAGGTCCGAAGCTTCCGATTCTCTCATTCACTCGTGGATTTGCTGACATCAGTCATGCAATCCTTTTCCTTTGTAGATATGCAATCCGGGATGGGCACTTACAATTCTTTGAGTTCCTGCTTTATAGATTGGGAAATCCAATGACCGGGGGATTTCAAGGTGCAACAAGATTATCTCATTTCATTTTCCTTGCTAATACCGTTACATGTTCACATTTCTCACATTCTTCTCTACACCATTGGATTGTATATTCCTGAATTACAGTTCACACTTAATGTAATTCTTAAGTTTGCATTTGCAAATTACAGGCGTATTAAGTCCATTATCCAACTACCTAAATTGTATTATGTGTTTTGATCTCATTGTTGGTGGATATCCGCCTCTTATTGTCAGCTCTGTTGAGCATATCCGTATTTACAAATTACTACCCTCATTGTGTAGGGGTGTCTTTGGTTTAGCTTTCCCAAGGGACTTTAAAAGTCTTTTGAAAAAATTAAGGTATACTTAGCCTTTCAGCATTTTTGGACGGTAGGTTCCAAGGTAAAAAAAAAAAAATTCTTCCAAAATTGCCACCACTAATATTTTCGTATTCGGGTTTCGGACCTCACGACTGTTTATCTTCTTGCGGATTTGGACTTCGCGGGGTTAGTTGAGCTGGACGGGCGCTAGTAAGGGCTCGTGCAACGCTAGCGTTGCGTCACATGGGTTTGCGGTCGCATGGGTTCGTGTGCCCTTGGTGACCTGTTGCTTGGCTCAAGCAACGTTTGAATCCAAATCTAGTGCTTGGACAGCGCGATGCATGAGTCCAGATTTTGCTCGACTGAGATTACATTACCTCGGCATCACCTTGTATGGGGTTGCGGGACCTCGGGGGCCCTCGCCTAGGCTCGTGTTGACCATTGAAGGGATTAAGGGTGTGTTTGGTTCAACTTTGGAAATGTGGTTTAGGAAAATGCAAATACCTTTAACTTAAGGAGATTTGAGAAAATGCAAATTGCAATTAATTAAAAACTCATTTGAAAAGCAGCTTTGGGCTCATTAAGGCCTGATTGGTAATGTTTCTATTCTCAAAAAGTGATTCTGATTAAAATAACATTTTGTGATTCTATTCCCAGGGTGAGTTTTAGAGAATCGGAACGCGTTTGGTAACTACAAAAAAAATTAATTTGAAAAATAATTTATCTTTCCAATTTGTAATGTCAATCAAACAATTGCATAATCACATTTGGTCACTTTCCTCGGGCCCAACAAGTGCGATCCTATTGCACCATGACATATTTTTGGCTAAAATAGGGATGCTTCAGATTTGTTTCTTGAAAGGATAATATGCTAAAATTGTTATTTTTCCATACTTATCTTGATTCTTTGCATATACTAAGGACAAAAGAGGTAAATTTGATTATTTTTTATCGCTCATAATGAATAAAATTCGACAACAAATCAGGCAAGGCTTAGGAAAAATAGAAAGGTAAAATCACCAAAAAATAGGATTGGCCAATTGAATATTTCCTACTTTTTGAGATTTTTTGTGGAATTTTCGCGATTTTTGAGAACAATTTGCTCAGGAGGGGCAAAATCGTCATTTAGGAAAAATCAAAAGACAAAATTGTATAAAAAAAAAAGGATTGGCTAGTTGAAATGACCCATATCCTAATTTTTGAGTTTTTTTTTTAGAAATTTTCTATTTTTTCCAATTTTTTAAGATTTTTTTTATGAATTTTCCTTTTTTGGTTTTTTAATTATTTTCTATTTTCTATTTTTATTAATTTTAGAAATTTTTATTAAAAAATTATGCGGATCGATTTTAGTTGACCCGACTCAAGCCTCGTGAGCGCCCGACAATAATGAAAAATGACTTTAGAAAGTGTTTCTTTTCTTGAGAAACAACTTTTTTTTTTTGCTTCTCATAAGTGGTCTTGGGAGCAGAATCAGAATTAGAATCATTTACGTTACCAAATATATTTCTGATTCGTTTTTGTTCCTAGGAACAGAAACAGAGGAACATATGCGTTACCAAACAAACCTTAGTGTTTGGCAAAACAGATTTGCAAAGGAGCTTTCTATCATATTTATTTAAATAATAAATAAAAAAGAAAATTCAAACCTAGGGTTACGGCTGCCGGCGAACCAGATTTGGCTCGCTGGCAATGGTGGGCCGAGGTCGCTGGGGGTTGAGCAAACCCTGGTGAGGGCCTCTAGAGGTTGAGCGACCCTCGCTTGGGCTCGTGGTCGAGGCTCGCGTGACGCCCGCGACCGTCGCCTGGTGTCGCCCCACCCCTAGCTACCTTGGTCAACGATTGCTGACCCTAGGTTTGGCTGGCTAGTGGCTGTAACCTAGGTTTTAATTTTTTTTATTTAAAAATAATATAACAAAAAAATGAGGGGCAAAATTGGAATTTGAGAAAAATAAGTTAGGGTAAGTTTGGAAGAAAAAATCATAGCTCAGCATTTCGTTAAATGCTGAAAGCTCAATATTGGTCCATACTAGCATTGAGCTTTCAGTATTCTGAAGGGTAACTTTCATCCCAAAGCCCCTTGAGAATAATTGCCAATTGCCCTGCATTTTTCCCAAAGGGCTTTGAGGCTCTAATGGGTTTTGGAAATGTTGAACCAAACCCACCCTAAATTTGGGAAGCGCAACAATGGAAATGCTAGATCTGGGAAGCTCAAGGTTGTGAGACCTCGGCGTTGTTTTCCCTAAGGTCGCGTGATCCCAACTGCGAGTTGCCTGCGGTCATTGGACCTCAACGGCCCTTGCTTGGGTCTAGACCTCGACGACATGCCTTGCCTGAGCTTTTCTAAGCTCTGTTGCGACGGTTGAGCTTTGTAGATTTGCTTGCTTGAGTGACGGTTGGGCCTCTCACACTATTTGCCTCACTTGAGTCTGCTATGATTGTGGACGAGATTTGATATGACAAAGGTCGTTGATCGACACTTGACTAGCCGACAATTGCCTTTGGTTGCCGTCGATGCTCGCTTGTGGTCGACATCGTCGTCAACTCAATATCCGTACCCTCTTCGCATTTGGTTATCGAGTTATTGTGCCATGTAGGATGATGGACGCTAACAAGACTGACTTTTGGCCAAAATTGATTGAAAATACTACATTGACAAATTATTTAAACGTTTAAGACTAAATTAGTTTCAAAAAAAAAAATTGAAGACTAAATTGACCGCTATATATTAAGTTTAGGACTGTTTCAACAATCATCCCGCTCGAATATCATTAACTTGAAATAGATTTTATCGTCAAACGATACTACCTTTTATAGAAAGAAAACGTTGCGGGATATAAGACAAGTGCAATAATTGGATGATATTTGTAGTATATGCAAGTCATTATGATTCTCTTTAGCGCTTCTTGACAAGACAAGTGTAGCCCCGTCAAAGCAATTCAATTATGATTGCCGGTAGAATCAAAAGATTACATTCAGCAACCTCTTTATCCGCATGAAACTATTTGCCCAAACCGGCACACGTCTTTATCCGCCATTAGCCTCTCAATTCCCTTCACGAAATCACTTTTCTTGACAAACTGTGATGTGTCCCCACAGACCTTACACCCTTTTCCTCAAGTGCTTCGCGACCCACGTGGCGCTACCCTGATCGGGCATGACGTTGCCAGGAAAGGGACACTCTTCCCAATGGACTCAATGGTAGAATTCCACGTACAACGTGAAAAAAAAAAAAAGCGCACATGATAACATTTTTATTTCAAAAATCAACTTTCGACCGGAAGTTAATTTTTCTACTCCCTGCTCAGAAGCAAAAGTTAATTTCTAATCAGAGAAATTCGTTTGGTAATAATTAAAAAATTTTACTTCTGGAATATTATTAATACAAAATCTTCTACGACGAATTATTGTTGGCGGCAATTTTTTTTTTTACTTCATTTTCAATTTTTTTAAATTTATTTTAATTATTAATTTATTTTACTTTTAAATAATAAAAAAGATTACTTATTTATGTACTTCGGCGGCCGGAGATGGCAACTCGACGACGACGATGATGGCAGACGACAACGGAGATGGGCGGCAATGGTCGATGGTGGCTGGTGGAGGTCGAAGGTGGCCGGTAGTCGATGGCAGCCAACGAAGGTCGGAGGTGATGGGTGGGGGCAGCGACAGGAGGTGGATGGTGGTGGCCGACGGATATTGGGGGGGCGGCAACGGCCGGTCGGGGCGGTTATGGGTGACTGTGGGCGGTGGGTGGCGATCGCCGGAGGTCGGCAGTTGGAGGCGGTGGGCGGTGACATCAAAGGCGAGATTGGGTGAGAGAGACATAATTAAAAGAAGATGAGGGCGTAATGAAAAGATGGTGAGGCGAGAAGTACTTCTTGAGTTGAGAATCAATTTTTTTTTTAATTTCTCAAATTGGGGGAAAACAACTTCAAAAGTGAAATTCTGAAGTAAAAATTTCTTTCATAAGTAAAATTTTTTACCAAACGAATTTCTGCTCCAGTAGTGCTTCTGGATGGCTTAGGATCAACAACTATGGGAGCTCGTCCGGGTTATTATCAAGCTCCGAAGGCTTTTTGGGGAACTGTGGTCGTCCCCTTTGCCAGCATAGGCCCAATGGGCCTTCTTCGGATGTTCAATTGGGTCAGGCCCATATAGTGTGATAGTAGCCCGAGGAGGAAACGGACCTCCCCAGGCCCGAGGTCTTCTAGGTGGGCTTTCCATGAAGCGGACTCCATGGAAGGTGAGCAAGCACCGGAGGTAGAAAAGGGCAGCAGTTGGAATTCCATATTGTTGGAATGTAACTATCTATTAACATAACCTGTGTATCATATACTTTTCATCCAACGTGGTGCCTAAATGTTGAATTTAGCCGCTTTTAATCGGCTTGTCGTCAAATCATGCATCATTTTCTTGTACTGGCTTATCTCATTAACAAAGGATAACGATAGACATGGCCCCTGAAGTTTGGCCAAATATTGTCCTTCAATTAATTCGAGATCATAGATAATATTGAACATTTTCATATAGTTGAGGGGCTTCACTGAACATGTACCAAAAGTCCGAAGATCACATTGAGCAAATCAACAATTCATGGAGCAAATTGCGCATTGGGCTGAAGTCCAAGGATCGCATAAAAAAAATAAAATAAAATTTTAGGGAACCATGTTGCGCATTTGGCCAAGCTTCAAAGGCTATTTGCGTCATTTTCCTCAACAACCTTCTCCTTTCCTTGGGTGATTTTTTCGGGGCTCTTGGGTCTGCCCTCGGTCCATATATATCTAGTTGTGTTGGTCGAAGCGTTAGGAGATTAGTCATCATGAAAGCGAGCTATAATCGAGCAATCTTAATTATTTTCAATTGCTCTTCGAATGCCTACCTAATGCCACTTGGAGATGAGTTACTAAATTAGTCAATAATAAGTGACAACTTCAATTCTAGTCAAAAGTATAACTTCCACCTTCGTAGTAATATCACTTTAGTCCTCAATCTCAGGGTAGGTTTAGGTCACAATCCCTATGATATCATTATCAGCCTCAATACAAAAGATATGAAGTTTGAAGAATTTAGCAGATTTAGCTAGGCTCCGTTTGTTTCACGAGAAATAAGTAATTTAGAAAATATCTTTCTAAAGATAATTGCTTCAAATAATTAATTAATGAAAAAAATTTGCACTATCCATAATAATTTCCATCTAAATATTTTTGGGAATGATGTTTGCGTTCATTTATTTTTGTAACCGATATAAGCCGTTGTTTTAGAAAAATATTTTTCGAATTACTTATTTTTCGTGAAATAAACAGAGCCTTGAGTATGGAAATCGATGAACCCACCAACCCTGCTTCTTCGAATGCTCACACACTTGCTTCCTTAGAGGAAAAGAAAATGTTGGAATATATAAAATATTAAACAATGCATTCTTCTAACAACTTAAGCTTTTAGAGCAGTTGGCAGTGGTCCCATCAAATCTCACATGGTATCAGAGCAAGAGGTCCTGAGTTCAAATCTTTCCAGACCCCTATTTGCCTCCCCAATTAATTTGTCCACCCTAGCGATGTCCTTTCGAAGGACACCAATTTTAGCATATTACTGTTGCTTGCAGTACTATTTGATTTTTTTTCTCAAAAAAATGTGAAGAATCAGGAATCGGCTCTAAACTTCTTGAATTTCAATATAGTCCTAAATCCCAATGCGATCCTTCCGATCAATTATCGCCGAAAATCGCCGATGTGGCGTCCAATCGTTGCCGGCCGTCTTGCTGAAAAGCCCACCATTTTCCTCCAACGACCGCATTGCTACTCTATAAATACCCTCATTCTTTCACTACTACTCCCAAAAAAAAAAAGAAAAAAATCCCAAAACCCCAAAGAAAAACAGGAAAAATCAACGTCAAAATCACTCAATCACTCTAAACAGTTATTATTCTTGCCAATGAAAATGGAAGTTAACAAGAGCAAGGTCCTGATCGTGGGCGGGACAGGCTACATCGGGAGGAGGATTGTCAAGGCGAGCTTAGAGCAGGGGCACGAGACGTACGTGCTCCAGAGGCGCGAGCTCGGCTTATACGACATCGAGAAGGTGCAGATGCTGCTGTCGTTTAAGAGGCTCGGAGCGAGGCTCGTGGAGGCCTCGTTCTCGGACCACCGGAGCCTCGTGGAGGCCGTGCGGCTCGCGGACGTGGTGGTTTCTGCCATGTCTGGAGTCCCCTTCAGGAGCCATAACATCTTGTTGCAGCTCAAGCTGGTGGACGCCATCAAAGAAGCTGGCAACGTCAAGGTATTTACTCATCGAGTATTTCTTATTAAAAAATATTTTTCAAATCATTCATTTTTTGCAAAATAAAAATAGCTTTAATTGGATTGTTTTATCTTACAAGGCGATCGAAACTTGCCCATGAAATTTATATTTATTAAATTGGATGCTGACATGCATAACCTCGTGAGCAAAATCTACTCAATGAGAAAAAGAAGAAGAACAACATGAGAAGAAAAGGGGCAAGGCGAGAGAGTGCTGCCGCGCCGTTTGCGCCGGCGATGGCTTATAAGAGAAGGTGCCACCACCACTGTCGTGTCATTCCACAGCTAAGATTTAATTGGCATGTTAGTCTCATTAGCAGGAAAAATCAAATTAGTTCGAATCGAACATTCGAAAGATCAAATTGATCAAGATAAAAGTATGACGACCATATTGAACATTGAGTAAGAATTTCAACACCCCCTATAATCTTATCTCCAAATCGGCTCGTTTTCAGAGGTTCTTGCCGTCGGAGTTCGGAATGGATGCTGGAAGGATGGGGCACGCGCTCGCGCCAGGAAGAATAACGTTTGATGACAAAGTGACCGTGAGGAGAGCGATCGAGGAGGCCCACATTCCGTACACCTACGTGTCGGCCAACTGCTTCGCCGGTTACTTCATCGGCGGCCTCTGCGACTTCAAGTCCCTCACTCCTCCGAAAGGGAAGGTCCATTTGTACGGAGATGGCAATGTCAAAGGTACTCGGAAATCCTAATACTTTCAAAAATAATAATCTGGGAAGCAATATAAGCCTATAACGCGAATTTTTTTTTTTTTGGGCAGCGATATTTGTGGACGAGGATGACGTCGGGACATACACGATGAAGGCCATCGACGACCCTCGGACGCTGAACAAGACGTTGTATCTGAGGCCATCCGACAACATTCTCTCCCAGAGACAATTGGTGGAGATGTATGAAACCCTGTCCGGGAAGAGGGTTGAGACCGTCCTCAGTCCCGAAAAGGACTTCTTGGCCTCCATGGAAGGTGAGAAGCATGATAAACAAGGGAGAAATGTTTCATTTTACATCATTTCATATGATTTTTCCTTTCAAGCTAATACCTCTCTCGTTCGGTAATGAACGATGCTAAAAGTTGATCACAATGCGGCGAACTGAAGTAATCTCGACATAAGAGATGATGCACGGGTTCCCTGTAAGCATGCATCCATCTCTCTAGGATGACGGACGCAATCGGATATTATCTATGAATGCACGATGAAACAGCACAACGATGAGAAGTATTACTATAAAATCAGTAGAATGGCTATCCATCTTCCAAAATTATTCACGACATTCGGAAACATCAGTAATAGAAATACATCAATCTTGTATCGAACCTATACTTTGTTTATGATATATAGCAAAATAAGGTTTTCATTTGGGATGTGGCAGGGTTGGACTACAATGGGCAGATAGGAGTGGGGCATTACTACCACATATTCTACGAAGGCAGCTTGACTAATTTCGAGATTGGAGCAGGTGGTGTGGAAGCTTCGGAGCTCTATCCCGAGGTTCGCTACACTCGCATGGACGACTACATGAAGCAATACCTTTGACTTTCAGACAAGAAGCAGCAAAAAGTTTTATAGCTATGGATTAGCAGTATATGAATAAGAAGCACTCCACAACCATATAAGTGTCTCTGCTACACTAGTTAATAGTTGTACCTCCGTCCTGTTGGCCTTGATTTATATTGAGAAAAAAAAGATGGATTTTGAAGTTATGGGTTCAAGTCAACTAAGTGATGAAGAAAAGGAGATCAGATTACTTCCCTTGTGACTTGCAATTGATGTGCAAACAAGATTAGTCCATAGTTTAGGGTTTGAATATCATCCACCTCCTTGGAATAGTTAGGGTTATGCACATGGTAATTGCATTACCATCCCTCTTTGCCAAGTTCATATAAATGGCGTCGCCATCCAAATCTAATGCGCTATATCCGTGGCCCTTTGGCCCTTCGACCGTGGGTCGATCGTCTCGTATTGGTAACGATTGCCAGTGACGGATGCTGACAGTGGCGGGTGGCGGAATTCGTTGTTGTTCCGAAGTTAATGAAGAAGATTATTGAAAGCGACATCTATTGACTAAGTGAGAAATCAGAGAAGAAATCAGCCAAGCTGATACACAATACAACTCTTGATTACGGTCGGCTCCGTGTGTTAATGATAATATATCTGTATAGTACAACAATAAAGCTAAATCTACATGGAATATTAGAGGCTGCCAAAAGTGAAGTGGTTGTGCTTGTGCTTGACGCTCCATGATTCTTTCCTTTTTATTGGCCTAAAGCATCATGTTGGGCTCTAATTTCGATCCAAGAAAGTCATGCCCGCCTTTGATATTCAAGTCAAAATGAATCATCGACGACCCTTCTGGCCTCTTGGCCTTAACATCCTGAGTTTGTGGTCTCTCTCCTTCATAAATCTGGAATGCTGAGCCATGATTCTGATGTCCTCTCTCGTACATCTCTTCCTTCATGCCCAGCATCATGTCGATGAAGTTGCCGCTGTTCCTCCCTCCACCATCGCCGCCTGTTCCGTCACGAGCGGGGTCGACATAGTTGGAGATGGCCAGATTGAAGTCGCTTATTTGGTCTCTTGCGGCATCTAGATTTGCAGGATCGCTCGGATCGAGCGAGATGCTCTTTCGGGCTTTCTCAAGAATTGCTTGCAGGTACTTCCCTTGGGCCTCTATTCTCATCTGCAACTTTCTTTGTACCTGTTTTTTGTTTGGCATTTGAGTGATTTTCAGCATGGAAAGATTTGGCTCTTTCCAAGGCTTTTAATTCCCCTAGACATTCGTAGAAAACTTACTTCTCTTAGTTGTTTACTAGCTTAGTGAAGATTATCTTTGGATTTGTCTCTATTTAATACATCTTGGGGTGACTTATCACGTCATATTAACCATGATACGCCGTTTAATCAACGGTATGGTTGCCATGTTTGTGTTCCCTATATTCACCAATGCAATTTGAAAAAAATTCAAATAAAAATTTGACGTGAGGTTGTTTTTTCAAAAGATGGCCCAAAGCGGATCTTCTTTTAAATAAGAGCCTAAAGCAGTCAAGTAAGTCTATAAAAAAAAGGGGGGCTTGAGCAAGTAGGTCGGCCGGCCAATTTTTCTTTCTTAGCTTTTTTAGTTTTCCCTATTAATCTTTATCGAAATTAACTTTAGACAAATATGCTTTATTCCCGCTGGCGAGGTCAAACCTTTATTTGAGGCTAATTTGGCCCATTTAGGCCATTATTTGAAATAATGTATCCTTTGGATTCTCTTTCGAGAAGATGACTGCACTTCATGCCCTTTTTTGGAAAATTTCCCTATTTCTTTTCAAAGAAATGAATCCCCAAAAAGAAATTTATCCATACCTCAAGTTGCTCTTGCAGTCTCTTTTGAACTTCTATCTGACACTTCAATGTATCCTCAATTGGGATTTCTCTGCTGGGGATGCATGATTTATTAGCTCCAATATGTAGACGCTAATGTGGAATGGAAACACAACTAAAAAAGCAATTTTGAGAGATTATGAATCACCACTTTGATTTTTCGTGCTCTTCGAGTTCAGATTATCAGTTTTAGAGAGGGTGTGAAAGAGTTAGAAATGAAGGACATACCCTGGCTGTAGGTGACCAGCTTGCGACGAACTAATGGCCATCCCGGAGGGACTAAATTGAACAAGAGGAGTTCCTAGATCATTTTAAACAAAAAAATTGGTAAATGAAATTAGGTCACCGAAGGACATAATTAACCGCGAATTGACAGCAACTGATTCCCCTAATAATCTTTAAATAAACGTAGATTAGTTTGAAATGATAAGTTACATTTTTATGTGATCCGAGGAGATCTTATAAATGAGGGAGGGTCTCACCATCGCTTGGTTTAGTTTTGTCGTCGCTATTTTGCCCCTGCATTTGTTGCCCTAATCTATATTTCTGCAGAGAATTCATCTTTGACAGTATCATATCCTTGCTTTGCTTTTCATTTTAAGATTGTCGTTGCCAAAGCAATGAAACAACATAAGGCATCGCCCAAAATGAAGTCCTATAAGTGACTTTCAGAATGTTACCTGAAGATGGCTCTTTAAATGGTACAGTGTCAAGCCCTTCAAGCCCATTAATCTGTGCACTGACTTGGGAGTTGCTTCTGGCAATTGGGAAAACACCAAGAAGGTTCGCAGTGCTAAGATGGGGATTAAACAACGTTGTCAAAGTTAATGCAGATAAAATCCAATTCCACAACTTTTTGTCGTAAAAATTCTCGGAATACGTACTAATTATTTTAGTGATTTAATCTAACCATGCGACCATGCCGGCCCACCAAATAAACAGAAGCAATAGTAAGGATGTCATTTTTGAGCTCATCCTACTCCATGAACAAGCCCCAATAAAAAAAAAAAAAAAAGAACTAAGCAAATCAACTTGAATATATACACACACACACACACAGAATCTCAAATTCAGGAGTGAAGTATTTGTGTCACCATAAATACCTATTATAGATCACGTCTATATTGGATTAATTCGGTAATAGAGTTTTGTGATGAGATGTCTTACTAAAGATATATGGTCCTGGGCCATATTAACTTTTTGCCTTTCCAATGGACATTAACAATTATCATGAACAGGCTGTATGGTTGTTTATCGAGCGGATCAGATGCGGAGTACTAAATTTTTTTAGAAGAATTGTCCAAAAAGCCTTAAACCTACTATACGGCGGCTAATTAAGTTATAAATTTTTCAATTATGCCAATTTAGTCTTAAATCTTTTAATGATTTGCTAATGTAGTCCTTCCGATCAATTTTAGCTAGAAATACTGATGTGGACAACAACCATCCTACATTGTACAACCATCATCGACATGGACAATTTTTGCAAATTTTTTGAACTTTTCATCTTTTTATCTTTCTTTTTTTGTCGTTAAGGGAGGCTGACGACCACTGTGTGATGGAAGCGAAGCCCTCATTGGCCATTGGCGAGAGTCGAGACTCTCGCCAAGATTTCAGCGAGGGTCGCGAGGCCTCGCCCAATTAGGCCGCTAGTCCTTAAAAGTATAGAAAAAGAAAAGAAGAAAGAATAAGATAAAATTATAATTAAAAAAAGTAGCAAAATTTTTCAAATCAAGGTTAGTATGCCATGGATTGCCAATGTCCATGTTAGTTATATTTAGACAAAATTTCGGAATGACTTCTTTGGCAAATTGTCAAGATGCAAGATGAAATTAACACAATTGAATGGTTTAGAATTTAGTTGGCCATAGTACAATGAGTATAATATTTTCTGGACAATTTTCACTAAATACTTTGCTAGTCCCTTATCGACCTACGATATCGGTAACACTGGTCATCCTTCGTACTGTTTTACTTATCGAAAGAAGAAAAGAACTCTCAATAATCTTAGGCCACTTGATTAACACAAATAAAGAGAATCGCATTGGATGTAAAAAAAAAACACATAAGTTATATTCAGAAAAATTGTCCAAAAAATCCTAAACCTCTTTAATTTTTACCATTCAATCATAAACCTTTTCATTTTTTTTCCCAATTGAGTTCTTCTTTTCTTTTCTTTTTTTTTTTGGTCGAAGCCCAATTAAGTTCATTCGGCCAATTTCTGTCAGAAATCACTAAGCTGTCTTATGTGGCATGATAGGTGTTGATATGGATAAATTTTAATAATATTTTGATATTATTTCGAAATTTTGTTCATTTTTTTTACCTTTTTCCTTTTTTCTGTTATCCGTTTACTTTTTAATTTTTTTTAACCTTTTCTTATTTTTCCTTTTTTCCTTCGCCGGCCTTCGATGGATGTTAGCCTCAGGCGAGGGCGATCCTCACCAGCCTTGGGCAAGGGGTTGTCGAGGATCACCCTCACTTGGGTGAGCGTGGGTGGTCCTCGTCGACCTAAGGCCTGGCATCCCTCACCTAATACCGGCAATGTTGCCTTAGGCTAGCAGAGGGACAAAGAAAAAAAAAAGGAAAAAGAGTAAGAGTAAGAGAAAAAATAAAAAATAAAATCTAAAAAATATTAAAATATTATGAAAAATTATCAATGTTAGTGTCAATCACTTCATGTCGGACGATCAGTGTCCACGTTAGCGATTTTTGGATAAAATTGGCCGGAAGACTCAATTGACAAAACATGAAAAGATTTAAGAATAAATTAATAAAAATTAATTAATTTATAATTGAATTGGCAAAAGCGCATGATGTTTACAAATTTTTTTGATAATTTTCCCAGTTCTATTCACTGCATCAACTCTAAAGATAAAGCTTATCTATAGTTTTTTCAAAAAAAAAAAATTTCCTACTAACACGTCATACAAACATAGCTCGGTAGAATTAAGTCCCTTTCCTGGGAATGATGATTCTTTCGCGTCATGAGTTGACTATTTTACGAATATCGAGAATAAGAAATGATCGTTGGGAAGAATATTGTATAGCATCTTTTATGAGCAAATATCTATATATTTGTAATTTTGTATAGTTGGAAGCCAAAGCTCCTACAAGCCATATCATACAAATTAGGTCCGTCTTTTTTAGCTTTAAGTATAATATTTTGACAATGAGGAGAAATTAACAGATAATTAACTTCACATCTTAAATCCTTTACCTAAGAACGTAAATGAAAACGTGATCATACTAAACGATATAACCTTCTCAATTGTGTCTGATCGACCCATATCGACCTTGTTAGGTTATTTATACTTCAAAACGATACGTGCTGACCGATGCTAAATAAGAGTAAAGATGGATTTACAACTCGTATCCATAGTGGCCCTACCATTAGTTCTACATGTCCAATGCAAAAACCTAAATTAATTGGGCTGATACAGAAAATATTGGACTGCACATCCATTCATTGTCCAAACAAATTCATAGCAGTATGCTAGAAATTCGTTTCACTTGATTCCCTGTATCTTTTTCTTTTCTTTTTTTGTCTAAACAGCTTCCCTATATCTTATATGTATACAAAATGCCAAAGTCTAAAACTCCAAACGCCACTCCACATTTTCTGTCGGCAAATGAGCGAATATATATATATGCGAAGATTTGAAAACAATATAATCAGAAAACATGCCAACTCGATGATAATAATGAAAATGTTTCAAAAACAAAACTAAGCAACAACCCCCTAAAAAAAAAAGGGGTTGGAATAAAGTGGGACTTACTATCCGGGCCGCCGAGTTTGGTGACGGCGTCCACAAAGCGCTCGTGCAGATCGGACGTCCACCGCAGCCTTGGCTTCGGATCCCTCGACATTACCACCCCGCCGTGGCCAATCTGGCCTCCGCCACCGTACATTCTTCCAACTATAACCCAACTCACTTTAGATCTCCACCACTCACCGCCAACCAACCCTTATATACCTCCCCCGTTCGAATTGTGCGAACCTTTGAACTCTCTAATACAAAAGCAAAAATTCGAAATTCTCTTGGACCGATTCCCTTTACCCTTTTTCCTTTTTGTCCTTTCCGTTTTTGTGTTACCCGCCACGAAATAGCAGTGTTCCCTCGCAAGAAAAGAGAGGAAAATCACGGAACAAGAGCGAGGACCCCTAAAAGCCGAGAAGAAGGAAGCTGATCCGAGCAAAAAGAGCAGGAATTTAACAAAATGGGACTCATCGGGTTTGTCTGTTCACGAAGCGATTCCTTCTGGGGGTTCAAAGAGAGAGAGAGAGAGAGAGAGAGAGAGAGAGAGAGCGATTCTTCAAAGCAGCAGGTATTGATATACAGTCCAAAGTCAACCGAATCTACCCACTTAATCACCCAACTTGCAGTTAAAGAAAGAAGGGAAGTGATAAATGGAGGAATCGAGAGACAACCCAAGAACAGAGAGAGATGAAAGGAAGTGTTGCGCAGAGTGGAGAGAGAGAGAGAGAGAGAAGCTTTTGTTTTGTCCTGATAATGACATGCATAAAAGCAATTGTTTGTTGTTTCAATGAAAACCTATATATATATATAGAAGCAGAACATAGAGACACGACCAAGAACATGTAAGAGGAAACCTCGGCGACGAATCTGAGGGAACATGTTACCCCAACCCCAACGAAACTCTAAACAAAGAACAGAGCGAGAGAGAGAGAATTCCATATGGCTAGGTGGAACGAATGGATGAACCAGTGAATTTTGCCGAACCGTTGGATGCGGATGTTCGGACAATCCAAAGGCTGGAAAGGGGCACGTGGATGACAGCGTGGAATATTCGCCAGCAAACGAGGGGAATGGAATATTCGCTCGCGGGAGTCACGTGGTGTCGCGAGGGGTGGCCGATGCATACACGATGCACCATCCTCCCATTTCGATTTTACTCTTGGCTTTTTCTGCTGTGAAGAAACGTCGTCGAAGGACGAGCAAACATCTATGTTCATGATTTTTCAAGTTTTCAAAAGACGGCGATGTTATTAATGCCCTTTTCCCAATTATGAACATAAGCTGTTGAAAGCAATTAAGAGCTTAATTAACCCAAAAAAAAAAGCTAAAAAATAAAACTTTGTCATCTTCCGTGTAGCATGATCGATCCATGGTCTACCAATGGCTCACCAACTAAGCATGACCTTTCGAGATCGATCATCTAAATCTAACGTGTTGGCGTTTTTCCCGTTTCTTATTTTAGAATATAGATTATTTACATTAGAAAAATAATATTGTACATTTTCTTTTTCAAAATTCAGCTGATTTTAATCAGTTCCCTATAAATATAAATTAGAAGAAAAATTCTAGTGATTCATTGTATCCATCGTGAGAGGACATTGAATATCACAAAAAGACTACATCACTGCCCCCAAGAGAAAACAAACCGATGGTCTCAATTTAACTGGAAGATCTTTTGAAATCTTGAAGAACAATCTGGGCAGCATTGCGTCCGGGCGCACCCATCACGCCGCCACCGGGGTGTGCGCCACTTCCACACAGGTACAGCCCTTGAACTGGCGTCCTGTAGTTCGACCTGCATTAACAGAGGGTAAAAAAATGACCAATTGAAAACACAGACATTATTCTACAAGGAAAGTGTGGGAAACAGGACTCGGCCTCGGCTTGGAAATTACCATCCTTTTACCGGCCGCATGAGGAAGAGAGAATCCAAACCCATGGCACCGTGGAAAATATTCCCTCCTGCCAAAATATCCGGCAGAATAAGATTAACAATGTTCCCAGAGAGAAATCACGAGTTGCAGTCAACACCTAAATCTTGCTCATCTAAAGGATCAGCCTTCAAGATAAAGCACATCAACTTTCAGAATTGATTTTGTCAAGAGGTACATCAGAAGCTTTAATAGGAGTGGACAATCACACATTTAGAAGGATTGTGTACGTATGACGTTCTGGAACCAGTTCTGACAAATTGCTCAGCGTCTAATTGATGATAGGATTAGATTGCATTTTTTTTTCTGGATATCAAAACGAGATCCAATCGACAATATCATGCAGAAGGGGGCTGAGCCAATGGCCAACCATGACAAAAGGCCAAAAGGAGTAACAGGTGAGAGAAACACATGAACCTCGCCATCTGAGACAGGCCTCACTGCATGCTTTGACTGAGATGCAAGGAGCACAGGCAATAAAATCGCATCACTTGCAAAAGAAGTGACGTGATGTGATTTTTCGAGGTATAGGCAGCAACAACAAGAAGGGATATTCTCAATTGTCAACATGTACAGCGACTTTGACAAGAAACAGAATAATGCCACTTCTTCCCTACCTTAATCACATACTAGTAGTCATAGTGGAAAATACTCATATAGTGATACTCATAGATAGTGCAGATATGAGTACCTGTCAAACCAATTTCTCTTTCAAGATCAGGTGGAGTCAGCATATCATAGCCAATGACTGATGAGCTGAAACCAGGGCAATACTCATCAATCAAAGAAAAACATCTGTCTGCAAAGGATTTCTGAAAACAAAGAATAACATTAAATAATCACATTGAACAGCATATCACCAGGGAAATTAGCAATTGATATTCGGTCTACAAACAGAAACTCCAATAAGCAGAAAAATGAAGCCTATAAGGGAGAAACCAATGAGTCCAAAATGTAACTCACCCGGTAAACAGGATCCATCCAGCTGCCATCCGATGGTTCATAGGGTGTGTATTGGATAAATAAGTTGATCACATGCTTACCTATAAATAAAGAAATTCTCATGACATGATGTGGCTGAATGATGCAGAAGTTTCAAGAATGCCAATTACGTAATGGTTATACTCCTAAAAATTTCGAACTGGTACCCATGGCACATTTACCCCAAAACTAGGTGAATTAGCTACGGGCTCTAAATGCAATCAGGCATATTTAGCTGATATATTTGTAGATTAGGATAAAGCAAGTTGTTTTTCACCAAAATACATTAGAAGTGCATCAAATTCAACAGATCACCAATAAATTGCATCTACCCAGTCTGCACCTTCACTTTTGTAGGTCTTCTATGATTATTGTTTCGCTAAGGGCAAGAAGAGAAAGTTGTTCCATGAGCTGTTGCACCAAGACGGCCATGGTCCAAGCTTTCTCTCTTCAAGGTTTTGAAAAGAACGAACAATGATTTCTTAATGCACATCATTGTGAGAACATGGAATTAAAAAGATCAAATGATGATTCCTTCATTGTAAGCCATCGTGGGAACATTAAATATAGTTAAAGGAAGTCGTCGTACCAGGAGGTGCTATAGTCTTGTCCAGAACAGATGGTATGGTCATCTCAATAATTGGTCTTCTTGATGGCACTCCATTGACAGCGTCTTGGCAGGCTGAGTCAATTCCTTCCATACTTTAAAATAAAAGTTCGAATCAGAAATAACGGACATTGAACGATGTTCAAAAAATTCTCATGAAAAGGAGCTCAAGGTGGTACAAAGTATGTTCATTACAATTGTTAATTATCCAATTATCACTAAGCGAGAGCTCTCTCTCTATCTTTCTGGATAAGTGAACATATAGAAAGGGATGCATAATCAATTGCAATAAATTAAAGGGGCCGGAGAAAGTCAATGTTATTCAAAATTACTTTATCTGCATAACATGTCGAAACAATTTTATCATAAAATCCAACCAACAACCACCATCCTAGGTTTAATTCAGTAATCGAGACTCAAGTCATGCTTGCTTCCTGCTGGTAAAGAACCGATCAATCTTGCAGCAGTTTTTGAGGTCAGTTTAGCCAATCACTACCTAGAGATGACAAAATAGTACACAATGGTCTGAGAATATACCTCTCAGAACCAATATGAATTGTTCCCCCATGCTGAGGACCCGCATGAGGATAACTCAACTTGCATGATTGAAAGGAAGGCAATCTGTCAACAGCAAGATTTATTTTTGTGGTTCCCTGGTAATTATATTTCACATCAGAAAAAGAGGTGTAAGTTTTCACCAATAGAGGATGTGCAGTTAATAGCTGTCAGTCGAAAAAGTCATGATGATGCAGGAAATTAAGGCTCCCAAGCTTGGCTTTCTGTAATTCACTTACACACCTCCTCCCAATGGACAAATTCCACACTGGATTCTAGTTTAAAACTTAATGACATTAATGCAGAACTTAATATTTACATCAGTCACATTTATAGGAAATATAAGCTTCCTGTAATTAAGGTACAGAGACACTGTAAAAAGCAAGTGGACACTTCACAATGAGCAACACGGACAGCACTCATAAAGTCGTTGACGCTGTCAAGAATAATTATCCAACTATAACTCCATACATATTGGGAATAATTAGGTTTCCTCTAGGACATAGTGACCAAATGGACAAACAAGAACAATGCTTGAATGTGCCCCTGTAGACGTCTAAAACTAGGTAAAAGATTTGACAGATCAGTCAAAAGCAACAATGGAGCTTACAGAGGTGTAATCAGCAAATTTGACAGAACGGAGAAATTCATCAGGAAGAACATCTTCAGGTACTAATTCCTGCATAAGACAAATGAAATCTACTAGAGGCAAACTTCACGCAACCAGCAACTTGAGAACATCTATATGGTACGAATTTACAGATTAAAGGCCGAGTGTCATCCGCCACTGGCCCACACCTTTTATCAGAATACAGAGGTATATTACCATGAAGGTCTTATAAGGAGTTGCATTTGATAAAACAATGGAAGAGTGCACCTCCGAACCATCAGCCAGCAGCACCTGAATATTGTTACCTATGCAATGTTAGAATAATTCTCTGTAGTCGCCATATTTCATTCACTGAGAAAAAAACATGTTTTGAAACTTACTCCCTTCGTTTTGCCATGTTCTTCAAGCATCAGCTGAGAAACCTAAACAACAAAATCACCCAGTAACTTATGAAAGAAAGAGTGAGAGAAGTCCAACACAAGAAGTATTCACAAATACAAGGACTCCTGCCTGAAAGGTACGATTACAAGGAGCTTGAGGAAGTTCATAACAGGCTATTGGTGCAATTGGTGACATACATTATGGATTAAACGCATCTCAAAGACAGACAACACCTAAGTGCTATTTCCCAGCAACCTCTTCACTCTCAATCAATGAAACAACCGTTTGCAAGATGTCTAACCAAGACAAATAAAATCGAAGGTGGTCGAGTCAATTAACCAGTTTCCAAAAGAAATCCTGCTGAGCATTAGAGGAGATGCCTCCACAAATATTCCTCTATAATTGACATGAGAATGATAAGATACCAATTCCAGTCTTGTCTTCACATGTCGTTCGGATAAAGAATCTCAATCTGAACTCAATTATTAGACACAATCAGAGCTAAATCCGTTGGGTCCCGAGGTAGGGTTCGGATCGTGGAAATAGCTTTTCTAGAAAATCAAGGGGAAGTCTGTATACATCAACCCCTCCACCATGCCCACAGTGCAGGGAGTTTTGTTTAACGAGACTACAGTGATCCCAAGCCAATGATATATACAAAGGCTACGTTTGGCAGTCAGGATACAAGTCAGGATAGAATAAAATTTATCATATCCTGTGTTTGGTTCCTACTCAAGATAGGATATAGCAGGATATAAGGGGGATATAGCCCGGATATAATTATCCTAGGGGGGGAGGTAGGATAAAGGCGGATAGGATTTCTTTTGTTTATGGTATAAAAACTATTTTTCTGAATAACAAACTTCTTATATAATAAAATTAAAATAGTAATTATTTTTAAATAAATTTGAATTCTAATGTTAGAAAAAAAATAAAAAAAAATTATTTTTATTTTTATTTTCTATAAATCATATTTATAATTTGATTTCTTTCTTCATTATAATATATAGTTTGTACATGTACACACACACACTTAGTATCTATATCATTAAATATTTTAAGTATAATAGTACAATTTGTTATTTAATGAAAAATTTTATTAAGAAATGATGGAAGGGAGTCAAAATAATAATAAAAAATAATAAAAATGAAGTAGAAGAAACTAGATTTTAAGTAAATAAAATGATTTCTCTAATTCTTAAAGAGGAGTAATGAAATTTCTAAAAAAATAGCATCTCCGTCTCTCTAACTCTAGTTCATGTGGAAGTTTCATGATTGCTTTGTAGCTTTATAGTTTACTATAAAAATTTACGAAAATAGCGAGATAGTTGAAACTTACCCTCCTTCTTAGCTTTCTGGTTCACATCAAAAGTCTAAGAAAACAGAAAACATCAAAAGTCTAAGAAAACAGAAAGAGAGTCAAACATTTTTCTCCTCCATAACCTTGTGTTTCATATTGAGGTTTAACGAATATCGTGAAAAAGGCAAAACTTTTCAGCAAAAGTTGAACGTTTATATTTTCTTTCTTTTACTAGATTCAGTAGTGAATTACAAGAGATTCTTATATTTTTCGCTTGTGTTTTTTCAAATTCATTTTACATTGATATATCGTATATACCAAACAATGAATATGATATGATATGAACATATCCGGCTCTACTACTGCGATTCACCAAACACAGGATAGGATAGGGCAAAATCCCTGGATTTCATATCCTATCCTATTCAATCCTATCCTGACTAAAAATTCGGGTGACCAAACGCAGCCAAAGGTGTTTGCACAACTTGAATTCAATCACTCATCAAATGAGGAAAAGACAAGGGCATTTTAGATGTCTACACATTGATATGAACCATAGAGATGTGCATGAACAACAAAGAGCCCTGGATAAAAGTCTTGATATTGCACTTATCCGTACTTCCAACAATTGACCCTGGACAATACAACTTACAATGCCACCAAAAATGAATTTGTAGTTTACATCTAGGAAGGTAAAAATCAGGAAAACAACCAACTAATCAATACCCCAAGCAGATCTCACAATGTTATGTCGGGTACAAGATAAAAGTGACATCATCTCTGGTTCTGACATAATTGAGAGAAATGCTGACCGAATAAGGCATTACAGACCCAGATTTTCCAATAAATGATACCTCTGCATTTGTTATTATTTGAGCACCAGCTTCCCTTGCAGCATTACCAATAGCCAAGGACACCGCGCCCATCCCGCCTTCTACATACCTACATGAATAGCCAAGCATATCTCTAAGAAAGCTTACAATTGTAGAAATTACTTTAAAAACTGATCAGTTTGATGAGACTCTAAACTGCCCATCCAAGTCCAAATCTAGGGCATGTCAGTATGAAGAACATACACATCAAACAATATCCATAGCAGGGACAAGAACAATCAAGAATGAGGAATCAACTAATAACTCTGTATGTCCTGGAAACAGAATCTGCCTCATAGCTAAGCTGGAAAAGTAACATATCAGGAAATGCCTAAAACGTGTTGACTCGTTGGACTAAACTTTCAAGCACGAGTAGAGGAAATGCTACATTTTACTGCCATATTTTTGCATCACTGAAGCTTCCCAGGGGTGCATGATACTTAAAGCATCCTTCCTCTACAGAAGGTGATGCCAATAAAAAATTGAGAGGCTGTAAAAGTTAGATTTTAGTTATCTAGTGCTCCTTTTACGAGTAACAGGCTCATAGTCTTCCACTACAAAATGTCTTGATAGAAGACCGTTGTGATTATTGAACCCTCGTAATTACTCATGAATCTGGAGGAAATGCTTGGAAATAGGGATACATACGACCAAATTCCCTGAGCACCATCTGTTTCACCCATAACATGATGCAGCAGTACATATCCACTTCCTGGTGTATGAACACTCCCCTGCAGATGTAGTTGTGGGGCCAGAAGATTACTAATGTTTTCAATCTCCTCCTCAAATTATCGCAAGTACTTAGTTCACTAATTCTATGACAAAAGCTAGAAACTGCTTATGAAAATGTCACTCAGCTAGTGCAAAAGCAAACCGCACCGTTGTCCCTATGACAGCATCTGTTGCAAGGGTTGCCTTCAGAACATCAGCCTGCGCTAGTAAGAAATAGACACAACATCAACTGCTGATGATCAATTAAGGCGATTACTTGTACATCAAATATTTCTTCAAACATTTTAAAGTACATCTCTGTTCATCATATAATGCTTCATAAGCTTCATCCTGCTCTGTGTCATCTAGATGTACCATTAAGAAGATAAAAACAAGAAAATAAAAGGTTTCATCTTTAAACAATCATGCTCCTAAGGGAGGACGTGATTACCAAGAACACACCGGTAAAAGTAATTTTGTCCTAGCCCCAGCTTAGTGGTGAATGAATAAACTTGAGTGTGAGCACATGACACAGAATTGACTCCCCATGCAAGTGCAAAACAAATTCATGTTTGGGCCAACTACCCGTACTTTGGCTCTCGTCTTACCGGGTCCATGAAATGAGACTAGTTGGATATTATATAGCCTAGGGTTTACTTACTAGGCGGTCCTTTCCGTTACAAGAAGAAAGTAATTTTCTTTACCAATTGGTCAGCCTTCTCATCTTTCCACTAAATTGTTATATGTACATAACCTAACTGTGCGAGGGAAAGAGGGAAAGTCAAAAGACTGGTGGGATGTCCTTGGGCATTCGAATAATGCAGGGAGGAATTCTAAGTAAATGTGTAGATCAGAAAATAACAAGTAAAACATGAAGAACGTAGTTAACAATTGTGTTATTGAAATAATTTCTTGATCAATCGCATTGGAATCTCATCAATCGACCTAGTATAGTGACGTTTTGATTTTGATGATTACAATCTATTGTTCTATAGTTTCCATCCAGGATAATAAAGTATGAAGAATCAATGTAATTTACAACCTCAAACCATTTATTCAAAACCTTTGAAGCTGGCGAGAGTAAAAGTTCCATAAAATTCCTGCCAAAGTAAATAAAAACTCATAAGAAAACTATTGAGTCCCAAATTCGTTAAGCCACACATACATTCAACATTAGGTGGCACTGCCAGTGTCAGAACCTGGTAAATGTGAAACCAACCTCTAACTGAGTTAAAGAAGCCTTACACCATCTCATTTTGCCCCAGGTCAAGAGCTCGCCGTAGGCAATGAGCCCAAAAGACTGATCTGTGAGACCTATCTTTAAGCCGGTCACTGAAAGAGGCTTTCTCCTGGGAAGTTTCTGGAGGAGGTGAATCAAAAAGGGGATCCATAAATTTGCAGAAGTTCTCTAGTTGATTTTCATATCTGTGCAAAATACTCAAGTTATCATGAAAACAACTTACCTAAGCAAAGATAAAGTGCACGTGTTGTGAGATTAATAGTAAGAGTATAGAACTTAAATGTTAATTAAAAATAGCAGTCAATTCAATCGCAAAAATTGATGTTAAAACCTGCAGAATACACGTAGTCCATGTTGGTTTTTGATGGGTAACTTAATAGCTACCAGAGTATTCATTTATCAGTTCCATTCTCCCTCATTTCTTTCACTAAGACGATATCTTACTAAAGACAATTGTCTGACATAATTTAAAGAAATGTTTCATTTCTCTACGAATAAGACTACCAAAGTTATTTCATGTAAATTAGAAAACTCACAGAACATCCAGAAACACAGAAAATGCGGAAACCCTAAGTTCTCAATTTAATATTAGGTCCATTGCATTCTAAACAATTGAAAATATTTATACTGAACATAACATTACGCACTAAAAAAACTGAATTGCGTGGAATGTACGGTGGATTACACTCTAAACAAGCTTTATTGCCAGAGCCCCAAATGTAGAACAAATGGAACGTAAAAGAAAATGTAGAGCCCAATAGGCCATTGTCCATTTTATGCAAACTACCAAGCAACATGCAAACCCATTACATTAGATTACCCTTTGGAAGCAATCTTGGAATTTTTCTTTTCAAGAGGCATTTTCTGAAAACAGAGAAAGCAAATATCCGATCGTTTTAACTCTGGTGGAGAGGAAAACGAAACTGGATACCGCCTAATTGATCGTGACTTTCCTTCAACATTTCTAGTTTTCCTCACTAATGCTAATTTACCTATTACATATAATTTTGTAACTTTTCTTTACAGGATGTAATTTCCTTTTTTGTAAGTTTTGTGCTCTTATGGTTTGTAATATTCCAAAAGAATAATAATAATTAGCCCAAATTCATTGTACATTTCTTTTCCTATTGTTGGCAAATTATCAAAGGGATCATAGCTTTACCTTAATGTACATAATTGTTTTCACTAACAGTGATTTCTCTAAAAGAGCGTAATTTCCCTCCATGGTAGTAAGTTCTCTAGGCCCTATAACTCATAATATTCCAAGAAAAATAGCCATTTACCTATATTAATAGTTATTTCTTGTGTTATTATTAGTAAAATATCAATTTTACAATAACTTTCCTTTACATTTCATAAGGTTTCGAAACCCATGCGTAAGTAATCTTCCTTACTCATCGTAAGGCATAATGAAATGTAGTTTGATCATCTTTGTGTTCATAACTTTCCTTTGAAGTCAGTAATTTCCGTAATAAAACCGATTTTGCAAAGTAGATATGGACCGTGTTTTTTCTCTTTTATCCGACATTGAATACGGGACAACTTCTGGAAAAAATATAGGACCATAGAATTCTAATTCCATCAGTTAAAAACTATGAAGAAAAAAATTTATCAGATAGTTTAGATAAGACTACTCACTATCTTTGCATATATTTTCCAAATAAAAGAAAAATTACGAAAAGGAACCAAAAAAATGGAATATTGCTGAGAATCGGAACTCAAACCTTGGATAAGCATCCGCGTCGCGTTTCGAGAACTTTGAAATCTCCGCGTGATTAAGCTCCTTGTCAGGCCCTAGCAACAAGTACCGCCCGTCGAGACACGGCGTGAACGACGACGGACTCCTCTTCAGCAGCTTCAGTCCATGCTTTCCCAATTCCAGCTCCCTTCAAACATTCCAAAATATCGCGCAGGTTGTAATCAAATAGCGCACTGGACCACGTACTCTAAACCTCAATCGACTCCGAAATGTTGGGTTAATTCAATCGGAGCGAATGTGGGGACCTACTTGATGACGGGAGGTCGGAGAAGGCTCTGGAGGTAGCTGCAGCGGGAGAATTTGAACCCAGGGACGAGCTCCTCCGTCACCGCGGCGCCTCCGATGACATGGCGACGCTCGAGGACGGCGACGGAGAGGCCGCCGCGGGCGAGGTAGGCGGCGGCGGTGAGGCCGTTGTGGCCGCCGCCGATGACAAGCGCGTCCCAGTGCTTGTCCTTGAGGGCGCGCGAGGATGCGCCGTCGCCGACGGTGGTGAAGGTCCTCCGCCACATTTTTGCGCTCGCGCTCGCGCTCGCGCTCGGCCGCTGTTGAGTTGGATGGAGAGTGCGCACACGTGTTGACTGTTGAGGCACCGTTGTCGAGTCGGAGAAGAAAGCGGACTACATGGTGGACCTGCCATAGATTCGTCTTATTCGTCCGATGCTTTTCAAATTTTCAGGAAAAATTAAAAAAAAAAAAAGCTGCAAATCCTTTGTTTTTTTCAAAAAGGGCTTAAAATAAGCGTCGCTTCAAAGAAGTGCCCAATCATATTTCAATCAAGGGCCTACTCGATTGGCATTTTTGTTTTTTAATATTTTTTCCTGCAGGATTTGATAGAGAACATGAGTCTCCCACCAAGAAAGAGAATAGTGGATACCGGCGACCCCGCCGGCACCTCTGCGACCAGAGGCGAGATCACTTTAGATCGTCCCCCGACCTAGGGTGCCGACGCTCCACCGCGCAGGGCAACGTCTATAAGTCGCCTCCTTAGGTTAAACAAGAATTCTCGCGGGGTCAATGACGCTTTAAGAAGTTCTCGCTGAAACTGCCTGCACCATCTCCTTCACTACTCTCTCTCTCTCTCTCTCTCTCTCTCTCTCTATGTCACTGCACTCTTTGAAAGAAACGCTCGAGCCCTGCTCCAACCCCCCTCCTCATCCTCTCTGCCGATTCAACCTCCTAGTCGAAGCTGTTAGAATATATATTTTAATATTCAATTCTGGGCTTTATTAATTGTTATTGTAAATATTATTTGGTCTAATAAAGAAAGATATATATATATTCTCCTAATTCTAGTCGGATATGGTGCTGGATAGTGTGGGCCGAGATAACTTTATCCTTGATGAGGAGGTAGGTTTCAATCTCTACAAATAGAGCTCAAGTTCCTCCTCTAAACCCTAATGTCCACATAACCTCACATCTAGAATCGACTGAAGCGATAGTGAGGGGCCGTCTCATTGAATCCAGTGATAAAGAGGTTCATAGAGGAGAAGCTCTTGGGCATCGGATTATCATAATTCTGCATCAAGAACGATGAAACCGAAACAAGGTGCGTTAATTCTTTAATTCTATGGATTAGGGATTCGTGTATCTATACGTGTGAATTTGGGGTTACTGCATACGGATGAAATACACAGCTTACATGTGGTATCAGAGCCTGCGCGTATTAGGTCGCGAATCGCGTTCTCGGTGTTTTTCGAAATTTTATTTTTGTAGAAATCAAAAGAAAATTATATATTCGGAAAGGGCTCGTTGAGACGAGAAAAAGCATGCGCAGAACTTCGTCGGCAACCTTCAGACACACCGCCACGTGCTGTCACTCGCCGGTGGCAATCGGGCACTTGGCGGCCACACGTCATACACGCGCTGATCTGGGCCCCGCACATGCGCGGCACGTGTTGGGATGACGTCAGTATGACGTCATCTCAGCCGAGCAGATCCGACCCGATTCCGTTGACCTAACCCAGATAGTTGACCGTTGACTCGGATCATTCGATTGGACCAGTCATTGATCGGTTCGACCGAACTGCCTCGACCCGGTTCGCTAAACCGATTACGGGGTAGCAGTCGGACCCGTTTGAAGACTGGCTGAGAGACTGAACACATGCTTTACACGTGTCAGCGCGTGGTCCTCATGCGCCGAAGATTCTGGTGGTGCGTGAGGGCGCATGTGATGTCCGATGGAGGTGATCCAGGTACCGACGTGCTTGTATGCTCATGCTCTACAAGGTGATATATTTTTTTTTTACTTATTTGGTATTTTTATGGAAGGAGAATACCTTTGGAACTCTAAATACATGTATTTTTTGGGGTATTTTTGGAGTATTTTTTGGTGTTTCTATATGGATTCGTGAAATACAGGTACAAAGCTTACATGTAAGTACCACGTACAGATATGGCAGAGCATGATTTATCGATTACATGTTTATGGTTTGACACGTATTGTTGGTTGTATCGATGATAATTAGCATGGCATATAACTTTGAGGAAAATTTCCCCTTTTTGAAATTATGTGCATACGATAAATGTGAAATATAAATGTTATATCTCAATTTTAGGTAAATTCAGTTGGGTTGTGACCGCCAAAGCGGCACACTTAGTTGAGTTTAATAAAGAACAGTTTATAAAGTATTGGGATGTCTCATGTTTTAATGCGTAGTTATACTCCCAAATGAGGTAATTGGGTAGTCTTGCATGGAGGGTTGCATGTACAGCATATGATTGATGATTGATTAGTCTAAGTGCCTTCATACACCCAAATGTGGTGATTAACGAAGATTAAAATAAATTCTCATGGCTGCTGTAATGAAGGGAGTATACAACTGCATGTCATGTTTTCTGCCCAAATGTGATTATATGATTATGTATGTATCTCTCAAGGTGAAATTTCACATTATGCTAATTGAAAACATTGATTGTTTTACCGTAACCATTTTATGAACAGGAACTCTGTTAAAACTGAGAATTGAGATTTATCTGAGTTCAAGTTTTAAGAACTCAATGAGGATTTTCTATTTACACATGACTAGCAAATATTTGTATTCTCTTATCAAGAAAGATCTCGTAGTTCTCATTTTCATTAGTGAGAACTTTCAAAAGCATTATGTGCTTATTGGGTAAAGAGCGATCGGATTCGCTTATTTGATATAAAGCGATCCATTAAAGAATACTTGAAAAGTGTTTTTGCTAGTTAACTACACTACTAAGTAAATAAAGGAAGCCTTGGAGACTTTGAAATGATATCTCGTCTATTACTAAGAGTGGTATACGTCTGTAATGACTCCTCAACATCAAATGTGATGGTTCTATTAAGATTAAATATTACGTCTTAAAGTATTTCTAAAATCATACTCATAAAGTATTATAGTAAACCACCGGTCATTCTGACGATTTGGATCCATGAAAACATCCTTTGAGAAGGATAGTGATCGCTACTTCTTTTATAAGAAGAACGATCACATAAAGAAAGACTATAGTTAATGCAAAGACTTGGTTATCTAAGTATAAGCATAAAGTAATGATTCTTTAGTATTAGTTTGTGAATTTATTCTATCTAAAGTCTCATCTGGTTTGCGATGGCTAGATAGCGGTGTGACATATTATATTGCGTTTACCATATGAAATTCACAAATTGAGAGATATCAAATCAGGTTGAATCAAGCTCATTATGGAAACAACTATAAAGTTGGCGTTGAATTGATAGGAATGTCATTTCGGATTCTGATTTTAATGTGACATTAAGAAACATATTTTATGTGCTTTCCTTAAAGACAGAATTTATTTTTCGTATCAGATTTAGAGATGTGTAGTTACTCTTTTGAGATTTCAAACAAAGCAATTACTATTTCTTTTAATTAAAATAAAGCTAGGTACTACAATATGTCCAATGGATTGTGAGAATTATGTTTATTTCACATTGAATTATACGTCACTTATGCAGCTGAAAAAGGTTGTTTCAAAAGGACTTTTGCCTAAGGTACAGTTATACGCATTGCGGAATAAGCTTATTGATCACATCTCTAAAGAAAGAGTGAAAAAACTGATAAAGTCAAACATTTTGCCCACTTAGAAAAGTGATCTAGATACATGCGTAGATTGTTGTAGAGGTTAGATAACTAAGATAAAGAATGAAGTTGTAGTCGACAATTATGATCTATTGGAGATCATTCATACTAGAATAAGTGGATCGTATATGGCAAAAATGTGTAGAAATTTTTGTTTCATCTCATTTATTAAATATTATTCCCTATATAGTTATATATTCTTGATTAAGGAAAAGTTTGAATTTCTTGACAACTTCAAGATATTTCGAACTACAGTCAAGAAGCATTTGAGAAAATCATAAAAGCTGTCAATTTTGACCAAGGTGGTGAGTATCATGGTTGACATGGTAATGTTGGATAGCTTAAAGTGCCATTTACCAAATACTTAAGAGGATTTTGGGATTGTGGCTTTATGCCCGGTAATCCTGAACCGAAAGGTGTGGCCGAAACGCAAAATCACACCCTATGGATATGATGAAGAATATGATTTGTAAAAACAACTTATATGATTTTCTGTAGGGTGAAACTTTGAAAGTAACACATCATGTTTTACCAAAACTACTGGATATTAATCTAGTTAGAACCATATTAAGGTTTGAGGTATTCACGCAGAAATAAAGTTAAATCATCCAACATTAGATAAGTCGGACTCCAGAACCACTCAGTTTTATTTCATACCTTACCCAGATCATCTAAAGTGGTATTGATTTATCATCCCAAAAGAGAAACAATAATTGTGGAATTACAGATAGCTAAATTGCTGGAGCTTGATATAGCCGAATAAGGGTAGTTGCTTACAGACTATTAAAGGTAATGGTGTAGTAGGGACCACTATGTCGTTTTTCTGCCTATGCAGATGATCATGCAGCATTTTAAGTTACGGTTTGATTCTGTTGGGGTTCAAGTTCTTGTTATTAAGACAATTCCAGATGAAGTTTATCAAACCCCACAAAGTGGTATTGATTTATCATCCCAAAAGAGAAACAATAATTGTGGAATTACGGATAGCTAAATTGCTGGAGCTTGATATAGCCGAATAAGGGTAGTTGCTTACAGACTATTAAAGGTAATGGTGTGGTAGGGACCACTATGTCGTTTTTCTGCCTATACAGATGATCATGCAGCATTTTAAGTTACGGTTTGATTCTGTTGGGGTTCAGGTTTTTGTTATTAAGACAATTCCAGATGAAGTTTATCAGACCCCACAAGCATATAATAAAAGTTAAAATAGCTCTTCTTAATAGATTTATCAGGCAAAGATGATTAGTTGTACCAAGTCACACTGTATAGTCTATCCAGAAGAGCATGATTACAAAATCGACTATGCAATTGATCTAGTAATTTATACAGTTACTATTTCTTGTTCATAATTAGAACTGTGGTTGGGTGCATGGTAGATGAGATACAAATTATGAAATATACGCTGTTTGAAAGCTTATTAGTATGCCTCAAGGTCACAAGTCCATCTGCTGCAATTGAGTGTGTATAACTTAAAGGGACTCCATGTGAAAGTTTTTATTTACTCTATGAAATTATATTTTGATCAATATTTTATTTGAGAAATTTAAAGACAGACTGGTAGCAAAATTTTTCACTCATAAAGAATGAGCAGACTTAAAATAAGTTTTCTTTTCATTCTCTCATAAAAAATTTTCAGAGTGACTAAGATATTAATAGCTCATTATAATAAAGAGCTTTACCATACAAATGTTGAAACTTTTTTTTATTGGAGTTCTTAATATGAAAGTTTTTTTTTTTGTAACCCAAAAGTTTTGCAGCAGATGATTCAGATAAACTTGTGCGTAAAGAAAGAAGAATCCCATATAATGCCATGGAATAAAGTTTGAACATTTTCATGGGTATTCTAGACTGAAAGGTCTGTTTATGGGTTTAAGTAAGCTTGTAGATAATTGTTACTTGAAGTTTCATAGTATTTTTGTTATATTCTACTCTGTGAAGAACGAAGTAAATTAGCATATACTACAAGATCACTAGGAGGAATTTATTTTCCTCGTGTCTTATATAGATGATATCTTGCTTGAAAGTGGTTTTCTTGAATTACTGCATAAGGTGAAGCAGATATTGCCAATGCATTTTGACATGATTTATCTTAATAAGGAATATTTTGTCCTAAGCATTGAGATCCTTATGGATCGTTCTTGCCACATGTTGGGTTATTTTCAGAGCACACACATTGATTGTATTCAATATAAAGCGTTGCAAGTCAGGACTTGCTCCTGTCATTAAGGGCAATAGACCGAATCCATTATAATATCCTCATACAGTTATTAAGAAAATCCAAATAAAGAATGTACCATATCAGGGTGCACTTAAAAGTATCATGTATGCTCAAGCCTGCACTAAACCAGATGTTGCTTTTGCAACGAGACTTCTAAACAAATATTAAGTAATTCCAGAATACAATAACTAGATTACTGCTAAGATTGTTTTGAGATACTTAAATAGGACAAAAGACTATATGCTAATTTACAGATATATTCAGGACCTGCAGCTAGTAGGGCATTCGGATTCAGGCTTTGTTAGCTGTCAGGATGATGTGAAGTTGACAACTACCGACATTTAAATGTCTAAAGAGAAGTGCAGTATTACAAAAAAGTGTAATCATAAGTCTATATAATCCTCGATCAAGAAAGCGAAATTTGTAGTATGCTTTTCAGCTGCTGTTCAGGTTATTTGGCTCAGGAATCTCATTAAAGAGTTGGCCGTATTTAATTTTGTGAATAGACCCATACAATTGTATTGTGACAATAACTCTGCAATATTGTTCATTAACAATAGCAGAGGTCCTAAGGGGTTTGAGTATTTGGCGGTCAAGTTTTTTATCATAAAGGTAACAGATGAATAAGGTAACACTACAGTAGAGCTTATTATACATATGATAAGGCTGCAGACTCACTAACTTAAGGTCTCTGTCCATGCACATTTGGATGACATGTCGCAAACATAAAAGTATCGTGGGATATTTGCAAAAAAAATTAATTTTTTTTAAATTTTTTAACGATGCAACTTATACATTATTTGGTGTTTATTATCCTACGACGCATTTATTTTTAATAGAGTGTGTTAATATTGCTGTTGTTTTTCAAGAATATGAAAAAGATGATGATTTAGCTTCGACTATTGCAGCAATGCAAGCAAAATGGTTGAATTATTATACCGAAATTCCTCCTATTTATTTGGTTGCTTTTGTTTTCGATCCACATACCAAATTAGAAGGTTTAGATGATTATCTGAATATGTATTACCTATGTTTACAATTGAGCGAGTCCCAAAATATTAGAACTATACAAGAAACAGTTAAAGACACTATAGTAGAATTATATCATGAATTTTGTAGTAGATATGATTTAGTTGATAGTGTATCTTCCCAACGTAGTGACGTACAAGGCGATGAGAGTAGTAGAAATTAGTATAGGGTACCAAATGCTGAAGCCATTGAAAAGTAGGCAAAAAAGACATAAAGGAGTAGCAGGTAATATTTGCGAAATAGAAAATTATTTAACCATTGCTTTTGAGTTTGGTGATTACGAAGACGACAGAGATTTTAAAATTTTAGAGTGGTGGCAAAAGCATTCAACCCAATTCTCAGTTTTCGCTCTCATCGCAAGACAGATTTTAGCAACCCCGTGTTCAACAGTTGCGGTTGAGCAAGCATTTAGCGCTGGAGGATTAATTTTGGACGACCATCGTTCAAGATTACATATGGACTCTGTAGAGGCTCAAGCTTGTGTCGATGATTGGACGAAAGCTAAATTTCGACAACAAGAACTGGATCGGAGCATTGAAGCCGAATTCTTCAATGATGATGATGGAGATACTACCGCCACGGGTGCCGGGACTGGTAGCGACGATTGATGACGAGGTAAGTTGGGGTTATCAAAGGTAAAAGAACTACATGGGCTTTGATTCTTCTATCCTCAAGAAGATATGTAGGCGCTTAATGATAATTCATTAAGTTCAAGCCCATTTCCACTCCCCCTTTTTTTTTTCCCAAATTTGATTATAATTTGTAATTGATAATTTATTATTTTTAAAATTTAAAATTTTATTATTTAATTTAAAAAAATGAAAATTAACGGTTCCGTGAACCGGGCTGAACCGGAACCGGCCCTTGAACCCTCGGTTCTGAACCGAAACCGGAATAGCCGTTCAAGGGGCCGATTTCTGTTCAACCCTGGCCATGAACCGAAACCGCCAGTTCATGAACCGGAACCGGCCGGTTCCGAACCGTGGCCACGTCTAGCTGATATGACATGTTAATTGATGGGCTGAGTAAGCATCATGAGATGCTGTTGTTCAGTGGGAGCTATATTCGATATTTGCTCTAATAAAATTTACATCTGTGTTTGTTACATTTTGTAACATCTAGGTATGTGTCAATTCTATTGCATGCAATAAAGCTTTAATGATTAAGGGGAGTTGAATACATTTATCAGTTGAAAATCTCAAGGCATTGTGTAAACCTTGAGTGATGGTTGGGGCATTTATTTTAGCCAAAAGCATATGTCTTATTATACATAAAGTATAGTTAAATATAAAAGTAAGCCATACGTTGGTTCGTTGGAACCGTAAAGATGTTCTCTATTATTTGAGATGTTATCCGTTTGTCATACTACCATATCAAATCCATATCAATATAGTTAAGAGTATTCGTGGTCATGGATGGCTCTGTGTCTTCTGATGCAGTTGCTGGCATGGTCCGATATTTAAGACTTTATGGGATCGGATTGACTATTGGAAATTATCTCCGGACCAATATAAAGATGCGCATATACAGTATAATTTTAATTAATTTAGCTGAAGTGGGAGAATGTTAGAATATATATTTTAATATTCAATTGTGGGCTTTATTAATTGTTATTGTAAATATTATTTGGTCTAATAAAGAAAGATATATACAGTTTCCTAATTCTAGTCGGATATGGTACTGGATAGTGTGGGCCAAGATAACCTTATCCTTGATGAAAGGGTAGGTTTCAATATCTATAAATAGAGCTCAAGTCCCTCATCTAAACCCTAATATCCACATAACCTCACATCTAGAATAGTCTGAAGCGATAGTGATGGGCCGTCTCATTGAAGCCAATGATAAATGGGGTTCATAGAGGAGAAGCTCTTGGGCATCAGATTATCGCAATTCCGCATCAAGAACGATGAATCCGAAACAAGATGCGTTAATTCTTTAACTCTATGGATTGGAGATTCGTGTATCTATACGTGTGAATCTTGAGTTGCTATATACGGATGAAATACACAGCTTACAGAAGCTGTCACTGTCCCAAGAGTTTGAGCTCGGAAATCCCGGGAAGCCTCTGAAGTCGTCTCTCTCGCAGCAGCTCCTGCGCCTTGAGGGCTCCTAGTAGCAACAGCTAGCTAGAGAAGGGCAGAAAATTACAGGTGACACTGGGGCTAGTTCGATGTTGCGAGGACAACGCGTGGGAGACGTCTTGTACTCTGCTATTTCCACGATCGGCGCACCTCCGTCGCCGGCTAAGGTTAGGTAGTCAGGCGACGACGACGCCTCGGTGATGCTGAGGTTGTTCTGTTGGACGACCTCAGCACAGGCCATGAGCGCATGCACATGGCGGACCCCATTCTCCTACAGAGAAGATGAATAGCACGACCGACCGAGTTGATTCCGCGGCGACCCCGACAGCCACATCATTGACATTCACATGAAGAATGAAGAAGACGTCCTGCAGAGAAGATGAACATGGGGGTTGGGGAGGGGGAAAAAGGAAAAAAGAAAAGAAAAGAAAAGACTAAAAGACAAAAATCACCATGAGTAGGCCCTTAATTGAAATATGATTGGGTACTTCAGGCCCTCTTTTGAAGTAAAGCTCACTTTGAGCCCTTTTTTGAAAAAACAAAGGGACTTGGGGCCCTTTTTTGATATTTTTCCAATTTTCAATACTGAATTTTTTTCAGACCCAAAAAGAAAACACATTTCATTTTCTACATTAAAAGAGAAATTTTCAAATAAAGGCTCAATGCTCTTATTTTCTCAAATAAGGATCTGAAATAAATCTCGTTTTAAAAAAAAATCTGAAGTCCCCTCTTTATTCCAAAAAAAGACCTGCTTAGAGGGCATTTTCTTCTTAGGCCCAATAAAAAAAAAAACTCTAACTTTGGCATTTGTAACAATTATATTCAAAACTTTTTTGTCTCATAAAAAACCTCCAACTTTTACTTTTGTCTCAATTCTATCCAAAACTTTTACTTTTGTCCTAATTCTACGCAAAACATTTACTTTTGTCCCAATTTATCGGTCTAGTACAAAAAAAAAATCCTCAACTTTTACTTTTATCTCAATTCTACCACCGTCAGTCTTTTGTTCATAATCATCGTTAGTTAATCCTACATGACTCGAATTTTCTTGTCGAATTTACCAATAAATCTTCGAAATTTAGAACTAGTAAGTTTCAAAGACGACGAGATTTTAAAACATTCGTAAGAATATCTCCATGTCTAACCGTTCTTTGGGCTATTAAGTGTCAAAAAGAATACGAAATGCACCGTTTTTAGTGACTATATATCTCTCAACAATATATAGGGGTAGCAAAAAACAGAATAGAATTTCAAAAAAAAATTCATGTCAGTTTGCCGAGGTGTAATTCATTAATGACATAATAATGTTACACAAGATTAACTAACGTTGATTATAGATGGAATGCTAATGGTGGTAAATTGAGAAAAAAAAAAGTAAAAGTTGAGGGTTTTTTTGGTACTAGGCTCGTAAAATTGGACAAAAGTAAAAGTTTTGGATAGAATTGGGACAAAAGTAAAAGTTGAGGGTTGGTAAAATTGGGACAAAAATAAAAGTTGAGAGTTTTTTGGTACTAGGCCGATAAAATTGGAACAAAAGTAAAAGTTTTTTGTAGAATTAGGATAAAAGTAAAAGTTGAAGTTTTTTTTGGTACTAGACCGGTAAAATTGGGATAAAAGTAAAAATTTTGGGTAGAATTGGAATAAAAATAAAAGTTATGGGTTTTTTATGAGACAAAAAAAGTTTTAGATATAATTGACACAAATGTTAAAGTTGGAGCTTTTTTTGGGTATTAGGCCCTTTCTTCTTATACTACTTTAATTTTTTTTTCTTTTCTTCCTTTTTTTGTTTTCCTTTTCTTTCCTTTTTTTAAATTTTTTCCTTTGTCCCTTCCTCGCTATTGCCGGCCTCAAGCGAGGCCGCCCACTCCACCCTAGGGCGAGGCAACCCTCACCTAACGTCGACCCGAGCAAGTTCGCTCAACGGCAGCCTATGTTACACGGACTCGTAGTTTTGTCATTGTTTTCCGTGTCGGACCCGAACACGTGTCCAACACGAATGGACACGGCCGAACTCTTCTGGGACACGCGGTCAACGCATGTTCCAGTCCGGACTCGCGATCAACTACACGAGCCGACGTTAAAATAGGGAAAATGCCTAATTTTTTTACTTACTATCTCATCCCTCTCAATCGCTTGACTCACCTCTCCCTCTCCCTCTCGCGACTCGCCAGCTTCCATCGTTTGATATGTGTTATTTCTTCCATTTGCTCATGCACTCGTACTCGAAAAAGAAAGTCTCTTTGTGCCGGTGGAAAGTAGTTTTCTTGAATGTCAGTTTCTATACCGCAATTCTTGTCCTCTCTTTTGCATCCTAGCAGAAATCATAATTGGCTTCGACATATCACTTGATAATATGACATATAAACTTGGTTGTACAGCGGTGGTTTGGGACTATCTATGAGGTGTTTGTATCTTCGAAATTGGATTTGTTTTTTGTTTTCCACCTATGTTTAAATGTTAAATTTAAGGTGAAATGTGGATTGCTTCCCCCCTCCCAAGTTTTATGGATTACTGAAATGAAATGTAGTTGAATCCTTCACACGATATATTTTTTTTATTGCAAGATATAGTTTTGCTTTGCCTATGTATGATATATTTTGTGAAACTTTTTAAGGAGGAAATTAATAATAGTTTCGGCATCATGATGTTGTTATTATTGAAATCATAAAAATAATAATTTGTCATGTATATATAAAAATATACATATAATATACAATATGTCCCAGCATATCAGAATTATCTATTTTTTAAGAATTCACATGCCGGCGTGTCGTGTCGTGTCGCGTTGTGTGTCGTGTCCCGTGTCTGTCTAACATATACGGCATCCCCAGCAAGGGTGAACTACCGCCTAACGGCTACGTGGATGGCCCTCGCCTAAGGTCGGCGATGGCCAAGGGAAGGGAAAGAAAAACAAAAAAGAAAAGAAAATGAAAATCGATGAATATTTTTTTTTTTTGTAAGTTAAGTATGTATAGACTTTTCAAATCGCTAGGTACAAGGGAGTAACCGGACACAAAAACCATGAACCAACATTGGCATAGGAAATGCCAAAATGGTCAACGATGAACCGGCTGCAAGAGAAGCCCCATAGTAAGGCGCATCTACCTAGAGGCCAAAGATGGCCAAGATAAAAAGAAAACGGCCAAACAACCGGCCAAAGACCTAACTACCAGGAAAGCCTGGAAGAAGTAAGCAAGGCCAAACAAGCGGCCGGGAAAAAGAAAGAAGATGGAGCATCTTTCTCCAAAAAAAGTGGTCAGAGCAAGCAACGTCCAGGCAGCATCAGGGAAAGCAAGGAGCATGTCGACCAAAACACCAAGGCCGGCTACTCATGGCGACGAAATGGCTAGCCAAGAAGGGTGGGACCTGTGTAAATGCAGCAAAAATAGATGGTCAATACACGGCCATACCAGCAAAGAAAAGAGGCCAAACATACGATCAAAATAAGCAGGGCAAGCAAAAAGGAAGTCGATCAGTCAGCCAAAAGACTGCCAGGCTAATCGACCTAAAGTGATAAAAGACGAAAAGGCCCTTCTTCCAATCCATTTTTGAAACAAGATCCACTTCAAGTCCTTATTTGACAAAATGAAAGTACTTCATACCCTTATTTAAAACTTTTCCTAATTTAAATTCTATATACTTTATCTTTTTTTTTTCGCTTTTGTTATCTTATATGACTGTCAATAAAAGATTATCATGTGAATTTTTTCTTCTGATATGACAACCAAATTGATGAATGTATTAAAATGTACGAATTAAAAGTTTTAGATTTCGAATGTAAAATGTATCATCGGTATAAGCTTAACAACTTCTGTTGTGATTGTCTTTTTGTAACACTACATCAGGTGATTTAAGATAATAATAAAATGATCGACCGAGACAAATAGATGGAGGGCAAGGAAAGGGAGAAAATAGTAAATTTCCATGATATGATTTGGATGTACGTTGAAGGAAGGAAAGTAATGGGAAGGAAAATGAAAGTAGAAAATAGGAATTATGTTTAAATGTATGTTATGGGCCTTTAAAGATTGTAGGGCAAGGCTATCACTCTTCCTTCAAATGAGAAATCACAAGCTACCGGCAAGAAACAAAGGAACTCCCCCTCTGGCTATGGTCTCCCCCAACACAATCTTTTTGACTCGGCACAGTTTCTCGCCATCGAAGATATCTACAAAAACCTGATTGTAGCCTACAACCCGACCTCACAGAACTACCGGCTAATTCTTCACCTAGAGTCTTCTGGTTCATGCAGGCTCAAAACAAACAGAACATGAACGGAAGGAGAATATTTACAGCAATCATCTGCACCGGTAATCCGTCAGACTTAAAAGCAAACAGTTTACAGCAATACATTGAAACTGGACTTGCCAATTTTGATCTTGCTTCTGAACTGGCAGAACCGGACCCCCACCAGAACAGAACCGTCCCATTCCAAAAGCTTTGCACAATCAACTCCGTCAGCTGAATTTGGTTTCTGTGAGCTACTCGCTAGCGGCGTCTCCCATAAGGGACCAGGATAAAAAAAAAAAAATCAGGCAAAAATAAAGAAACTGCATAACTAATGTATTTGCATGAATTTTCTGGATCAAAGCCAGCACCTTTTAATATTCCTATAAAACAAATGTCATTCGAGCATATAAATTCGAGAAGCTATGTCCTGAACCAACCAATCAAATCCCTCAAGAAGTCCCTCTCCTGTGTAAGCACTACAGCCCACTATTTTCCAGTGCCGGGTTTTATCCATTGCTTCCAGGTTCAGGACCTGCTCCAAAACAAAAATGAGAAAAAAAAATATATCACACCCTCCGAATAATCGGAGATTATCTGTTCAAGCTCATCACTTTGGAAAAACATCTTTGGTATTGTAGCAAGCAAGAAACTTGATAGTTTGACTGCTAAGGCAAAGAAAGATCTCTTTGCAGCGAATACTGCTTTCTCAAGGATAAACTATAGCCTGCGTAAGCTAATGCTTTATTCTCTTAAAATTTCACAACAATCCAAAATCTAAAAACAGAAAACTAAAAGAAAACTATGCTAGCATAACCAATAAAAAGAGGGAGCCAGCATATCATAGTAAAATGTTTATCAAAAGCTAAAGGAACAGGATATATCATTAACAGCTCATGGAGTTTTCACCTAAAAAAGGATCTTTCTCTAAGTGTAAATGCTACATATTTATGCTTTGCATGTTAGATGTAGAAGTTAAACGGGTAGCCAAGCTTACATTTGAAGATGCCATTCCATGGACTTGATTAGGGAAAAAAACAAGAAGATGAAGAACAAGACATGGATTTTTGGTGTAAACAGGCATGTGCACAAATCAGCAATTTCTGTGATATCTTCTTATGGGATTCAACATTAACATCAACAACACCTTTATTCCAAACTAGTTGGGGTCGGCGGTCGATAAACCCCAAAGATTCAAAACTAGTTGTGATATCTTCTTCTGGGATTGTATAGGAAAATTTGAGGACCTTAGGTTCAGTTGCAATCTTACAATTTCAACCTAACTTCACTCTCTCATCCAGTTCTCACACTTGCTTTACTGTCCGTAAATATGAACAAGGTGTGTCACCTTCTGCAATAGTAAGCCTAAAAGAAACTTTTGGAAAGTTAGGATTCTCTCTGCTGCATATGTCTTAAGAATGACAATATAACATTTCAAGGTCACAAAAAGCAAAGTATCTCGGAAACTAGGATGTATTTGCATTGACACGGACAAACTCAACTAATACAGACAACAATAAACATTGCAAGCACACAACCTCACCTTGGCAATTTCTGCTGGTGCAAGAGCACCTTTAATATCCTGCTTATTTGCAAATATAAGTAAGGATGCTCCGGATAATCTCTGCCAAATGAGCAACTACTTTAGTCCCATTATCAACAAGTCCAAATAAAAGGCTTTGTTACTCGAAGCAATACATCTAGTACTAGCCAGAAGTACTAATTCAGCAGCTCCTCATTTGAGTACACATAAACCAGTTTTATGGAGATTGATAGGACGTGCATAGTGGGTATTAGTATTAGGTGCATAGTGGGTATTAGTATTAGGACCTCGTTAAGAAGTGTCCCCAAGAACTTGTTATGCAACCGAATAAGGATATATTGCAATTCCAATGCACCAACTGTCCTCGTGATATGCACAATCAAAAATTCGAAAATCGAATATTTCCACCCGTATGCTTAAGAAGTGCCCCAGGAATACTTGTGAACAAGACCAATTGTACCATTTGTTTTCAAGATATGTGCCCACATTTGTAAGGAGTGCACAAGGATATGGTTCAGTCTACAGATGACAAGGATATGGTTCAGTCTACAGATGCAAAAGACTTGAAAGAATGGTATATTTGGTGGGAAAACATACAGACAAAAGTATACAAAAATCGGAAAGATTGTCCATCCAATTAGATGGACAACCATTAGAAGAATTTTACTGCAAACATGTAGTAATTATTATACTTAAATAAACAGCAGATAGAAGAGTTTTACTGCAAACATGTAGTTATTATCAGAATATGTAGTCCCTTTTGGAATGGAAGACTAACAAGTCACGAGATCTTGCACAACGTAGATATTCAAACAACATCAACATTAAAAACACCTTTATCCCACACTAGTTGGAGTCGGCAGTCGATGAACCCCAAAGATACATAAAATAAAAGCAAGACCGATATATAAGGATAGTCAAGGACATGAGAATTCTACCCCTCCACAATACTAATAGCCTTCCTCCACTCCGTCTCAAGACAAACCGTACGCCAATCTATTTCCCACTCCATTAAATCTTGTTTTACTACTTTCCCCCAAGTTAGCTTCGGCCAACCTCTTCTTTTCTTCGTGCTATGCTCTCGATAGCAAACTTTTGTTCTTACCGGAACATCTAGGGATCTTCGAAAAATATGTCCAAACCATCTCAATCTATATTCTCTCATCTTTTCTGCCACCGGTTATACTCTAACTTTTCGTCGAATATCTTCATTCTTTATCTTATCCATCCTTATATGACCATACATTCACATTAACATCCTCATTCCTGCTACTCCCATTTTATGCTCATGTTGCCTTTGTGTTGGCCAACATTCCGCTCCGTATAGCATGGCAGGTCTTACTGTTGTTCTATAAAATTTTCTTTTTAGCCTAAGAAGAATTTTGCGATCACACAAAAATCCTGATGCACTACGCCATTTCATCTAACCTGCTCTGATTCTATGGCTTACATCCTCATCAATCTCTCCCCCCCTTTTGCAATATTGATCCCAAAAATCTAAAAGTATCTTTCTTGGGTACTTCCTGTTGGAGCATATTGACGGCTTCTTGATCTCCCCTTCCTACCATGTCGAACTCACACTTCAAGTACTCAGTCTTATTTCGATTTAACGTAAATCCTTTAGACTCCAACCTACTTCTCCATAATTCTAATTTAGGGCTAACCCCAGCCCTGATCTCATCAATAAGTACAATATCATCTGCAAATAGCATACACCACGGCACCTCATCTTGGATATCTTTTATTAGCTCATCCATAAAGTAGATCCTCAAACTATTGAGAGAAAATTAAACCATACCAGATAAAAACAGAAACAATGGGAAAGAAATCAGCAAAAGTCACAACATAGAAGCTAAAAATAGGTAAAACACATTTTCTTAAAAGCGAAAAAGTTCTGTAATGGCATGATACCTCCTCCTTCAAGAGATTATCCAATTCCATTTTGCAATCATCAAGCCTTCTAAGGTCTGAACTATCGACTACCCAAATCAGACCATCTGTCTGCTCAAAATAGTTCCTCCAATATGATCTTATCGTCTTCTGACCCCCTACATCCCAGATATTTAATGTATACCTGCCACAAAACATCAATTGGAGTTTGAAGATATAAATGTTTAGTATAACACAACATTGCTTAAGTTTCCATTTCTGACTAAAGCAGACCTTAGTAAACAATACAAGGAGAGAAAAAAATTATCCAAGATAAATCCAAGGGCTTTTGAGATTTCGACAATAGAGTATAGTGTTGATGCGTAAAAAACAGACAGTTACAGTTGACTTCTTAGTTGATGCACAAAGAAGTGAGTCATACCATAGATTTGATAAACTCTCTATCTTGCATCTAGTTGTAAATGTTGGTCGTATCCCATTGCAACCCTTTTAACAGATTTTCTCATTTAAGATTTAGAAAATGAAATATCCAGCTGGAGAGCAGCAATTGACAAATCAATTCTTTAAGTTCTGTTAACCTTGTTAAGAATAGTCATAATCTGCATGAAAACAGAAAATTCTTTGAAGCATAATTATTACTATGGATTTACTTAACATCACCCAATTTTTGAAGTACGATTGTTACTATGGATTCACTTAATATGACCATAACTTACTGCCCTTCAATAGTTCCTCATTTGAGTACACATAAATGAGTATTCCTTTATGAGTTATATTTTCCACCTCCAAAGTGGAGGCAAATTCGCCAAACATGCTTCTCACTGGAATATCACAGGTTATGGACAGCTAACAACATGCAAACTTAACTGAGAATGAATCCACAATCTGTAATCCACCAATCAAAGGCATGGTTGGAAGAAAGCTATTAATGGCGATCAAAAGCTATTAAAAACGCATTCGTCTTTTTAATCTACACATCTCTCTGCAGAAACATTAGAAATTGCTATGAGACGACATCGGACACAGCGGGCTATATCCGTGGTTAATTTAAGTCAAGGAGAAAACAAGAGACACCGACAGTTGCTAGGTAAGCAAGTGATCGACCAAACAAGGCACCAAGTAATCCTAACTTCAGGAGAGACCTGGACATACTTCTGGTATGCAATAGTCTTGATATTGAAGCCGAGAGTGGGGCTAATGACGCTAGTGTCCTCTCCATTGATCTTCAACACAATGGTCGTCTTCCCAGAATTATCCAATCCCCTAGAAAGCCAATCACGAAGCGCAACAACATTTGGTACTCAATTGCTTACACAAAATGCGCACAAACTAATGAAACAAACTTCTCGATGAGGATGACACATACACCATGAGGATGCGCATTTCTTTCTCCTTCCTCTTGATCTTTCGGATGATGCTGAGCAGACCCATCACTCAACCTGACGTGATCAATCAGGAGTAAAAGGAAAAAATCATACGTTGATTTCATTTTTCAGCTGGTGCTTCTTGAAGGTTTATCGAACATCGGTATTCACATTTGACAGCAAAATTGCTACCTGTGATACCCTACACTGAATGAGACGCAATCTTTTGCATAGTCAACGGACAACAACATTTAAGAGCCCTCAATCAAGTTTCAATTTCAAAAATCTACGATATCAAAAGGGGAAAAAACAAGAAGACATGAGAGAATTTCACTCACGAGCTTTTTGAAGTTCTCCTTTAGGCAACTTTCCTTTCGGGATGAGGCAGGGACGAGCTGAGACGAAGCTGGCCGAGTGAGAACGAATCTGAGGCGAGCGCCCGCGAACGAATCTGAGTTAAGTGAAAGCTGAGCCGCAATCAATCTTCACGAAGGAGGAGGTCTCGTGCCATTCTAAGCATTTTGTCGCTTTTATATATCCATTTTTGCCGATTTGTTTCCCTTTTTCATGCAATTTTTCTTTTCTTTTCTCCTGTACGTTTCCCACCAAATATATCATTTTCTAAGTTTTTCAATTTTTTCAAGTTACTCAATTTATATATTTCCCTTATACGATTCACTGTCAAGATGCCTCGATAATGAAATGGTAGACACACGATCCGAATATCATCAATGTCTACTGAAAGAGCAGCAATGAAGGCAATTTGATCATAAGAAAAAAAAATCTTTTTAAGTGATTTTCTCTGTTGATCAAGTAACCACACAATTCCCGTTCGGGTCATCGTCGATACATTTGATCTATTTTTTACTAGAAATTTCAACCATATAAATTCGGATTGTTCATTCCATGATGTCCCAAATTTGACCACTTTTGCGTTCGTTGACTAATAAACAATGTGCATAACAAAAAATAATAATAACGGGGATGAAGACCATAATCGTGATTAAGCAACGAGACTTCTCAACACCAATGTCGTGCTTAGAAGAGAAGCATGTCTTGTTTGAAAGTACAAAGGGCCTCTTCAAATCACAATCAAGTACAGATAATGAAACTTTGGAACTTTACGTCTTCTCATAACCTTTTCACCTTTTTCATCATCTTATAATTCCACAAAGAGGCAAAATTAGCTTAACACTTGGTAAAATACTTTTCCTCAGGTATTTCAATAGATTTTGTCAACGAGTAAGCCACTCATTAAACACCCATAAAATATTGTGATTTCCAGGAATCAAAACATTTCCTTACGATGCATACTCAACAAGTTCTCGCTAAAATGCCTTATTTCAATTTGTCGGAATACTATTTTGCATCCGTATTCCCTCAGCATTTTCGCAGCTTATTTTAATCTCCCAAAGTCATTGGCCCCCTAATTTCCTTCAACTATAAAAAAAATTAACCTAGACACAGGACCAGCTTCCAGCAAACACAATTAAAGATATTCAAATGTATTGATGACGATCCTCCTAAAATCCTATGCGAAATCAGAGAAGTTCACCCTCGGTCTGTGAACACTGAACCCTTCACTTTCTTCTCCATTCATAATGAATCTTCGTACTTCGATATGAAACCAAGTTCCGAACATACTGTGCCAAAAAAACATCAGGACACACTTTCAAATCTCATACAACACCACCATTTCACTTCCTTATTCCACAGTAACCAAGAATTACAATTAGTCAGACAGAGCTCAGACATAAGTAAATAAGTAGATTCTAGTTCAACCGCAAGTCTCTTCTATCCATGAGACAAATTAGAATATCTTCCCATCCATCATGAAAAGAAAAGCGCCACTGAGTTCATGATAAATCTCAAAGAATTGAAGTAAGCCAGTTTCAGTCTAAAATACGAAAGAATTGAAACCAGTGTCAAAGAATCATTCCACGAATGACAAACTAGCTCAACAAGACTTCCTCGCTAATGTTGCAAAGCTTTGGGATCAACAGGAGGATCTAATGATTTCATCAGTTCAAGATAAGTAGAAGTAGAGAACCTCCGGGGAAGGATCATATTTGGTTCATCGCCACTAAGTTTGTGATATGCCACCCCCAAGGCATAGCCCAAGGCCCGCGCCACAGGAATGGGAACTGCGTTTCCTATCTGGCGGTACCTTCACATTGTAAAAAATATATAAATAAACAGATGAGCTTAAAAAAAAAAAATTACATAGGCACGTGCCAGACTTACGTACGCTAGCGGCAAGATAAATTTATCCAGAACTGAGACAAATGTGATGAGACCAATATAAATTGTGAAATCAGATGATGAAGCTAAAGGGCATAACAACTTTGCAGCAGACAGAGAGGGAGATGTTCATTTCTCAAAACATGAGTATGCTGTTTCCTCAATTCTGCATATGGGCACTGAGGTTCCTATTTCATAGTTTGTCTGTCAATCACACATACGATCTTACAATGCTGAGTTTATCAAATTTCTTCGCTAGGTGGCCCATGTTTTCTCTCAAGATGAACATGTTTCAAGAACCAAACCTCTCTTTTACTGTCCCGCTGAACCTATAGTAGTCTGGAAATCCTTGCAACCTTGCACATTCTCTTATTGTGAGAACTCGATCCTGCTCAGGATGCAATGCTGCCTGTACAAGTCTGAAGTCAGTATATTAGTCACAAATGTTGCACCACGACATATAGGACGTGTCAAGGGAAACCTGGGTCCGATAATGAGGGAAGGTTAGCACAGTAGCCACCGTTTCATCCCACCATAGCCTTGCAAATGGTCTGCAGCTTTGTCTCTGGTTAGAAATGACATGATTTGATATGACAGTGCATAAAACAGATAGCAAGAAGGAAAGGTTTCACCTTTTTGACTTTCCTTGATCAAAGGTGAAGAGATAATCTGGAACCTGTAAGTACATAGATAGAACAAATCATCATTCTCCATATCAAACATTAGCGGAGTTCCATATGATAAATATTTTAGCATGGGGTCCTATTTAACCAAGACTTCTTATTCAACTTCAGAACCCTCGATACTATATGGGCGAGTTTTGTCTTTGGCTAATGTGCATTTCCTCATACGTCATTTCAATCTCTACCTACACAATCATTTTCCTCAACACCCAATAACGGAGTATAGCAGAAACTGGGTTTGGTCATTGCCATATAACCACGAGGAAAAGCACGTAAATTGTTCAAGGAGGATCCTATGATGGCCCATGTCTGCATCTACTATAATATTATTTGAGACTATGGGATCAATTCTGCAAGCTCCAAACACATGAAATGAAATTAAAGACAAAAATGCATTACTTAAGATACAACAACAAAACTAATAACAGAGGAAAAAGATTCCAAGTTGAGGACTTGATGAAGTGTATGAACAATCACGAAGACCATAAATTATTGCCGCCATTGTGCTGATACTGTAAAGAACAAACTCGACATCATCAAAGCTGTTTTCTTTGTTAATGGCATATGCCACTTGAGAGACTTTTTCTCTGTAATTTAAGCATGGTTTTTACCTTGCAGGATTAGTAGATTGCACATTAGCCTTTCATTGATTGACACATTCAATTTGGAAGCCACATGACAATGAGGTTATTGGCGGAATGTTCAAAAGACCATCAACTATGAGATGCAACAGGGAACCAAATATTGCCGGCATAGCATTTTTCTCTCCAGAATGAAGCCTCAAAATGAAAAAATTAGAAGGCCCTGCATGACCTCATTGTGGTTACATAATAAACTCGAGTGCATTTTGGACGAGAACTAAACTGAAAGGCAGCTGCAATGAAGGGGGGGAAAGAGCGAGTGCTAGAACAGTTTCTTTGCTAAAATTTCTGGGGATGAAATTACTTACCAGGGGCTCCCCAGACGGCAGCAGGTGCTCCTTTGTTTCATCACGCCGTACTGCATTATCGGCTCCTACAATTACACCTGGAAGGTCTCTGAAATTCGCTCCCTGCATATGAGAAACATAAGGATAAAATCAAAAGTTTCACTTGTGACCTACTTAAAGTATAATTCACATGCATCTACCTTCCTTTTTGGAATTTGGCAGATTCGTACATAATTAACTCCCGATATTGGTAGTGGCCGATGGTCATACAGTAACCTTTTCATTCTTCGGCAATCATCTGATCGAGATCCTGTCATCTCTGAAAACCGTAGAAAGAAATATAACAGTCAACGTTTTGTATCGTTGTCCTCGCAATCTCTCCATGAGCTCGCAAGAGATCAGAAACTGAGTGCATGTAGGAATGACACGAGTTACTACTAAGTTTACTTAATTTAGCAAACAAAAAGCACCAATTTTTCTCAATTCAAATCTGCATAACCTAGCGGCTTTTGCATCAGGATTAATAATACCATCAGACACTTTTAACTCCTCATCTAAAGGACATCAGAGTACCGTATTTCGTTGATCTAATATACTTCTGGAAATCCGTCTCTGGTAAGTTCTTGTATGGCATTTCCTCACGGGTTTCAAGGCTTGGAACCTGGAAGAGCCACTCAATTTCATAATGTGGGACATTGTGAAAGCAGATAACCACTACGACTACAATGCAGTAAGTTTACATCTGGAAGATCAGAGATAGCATCGCCAAGAACAGCCGCTTTTTCAAGGTCAGTGTTATGATCTTCATCAAAAGCCACCAAATTGCGCTGTAAAAGGTAATCATTCCTTTAAACAGTATCAATTGTTTACAAAATTTAGACTGATGAAACAGACGAAAGGAAGTAACATTGCTTTCTCTGAGCCAAAGTTCAGTACCTCAAACTGTGGAGGAGGCCAATATCTAACAATGACATCATGCGTGGGGAGAGGAAACTGAGGTAGCTTCTGTTGGCAAAGAAAGGAAGGCCAAATATTAGCGAGCACAGCAGAATTTCTACTCCCAAGATGAAGCCTTAACCCGATAGTTTCAATAAGGGTTTGCTTATTCTTGTATCGCTGAAGTTGACTTTTATAGGTAAACCTTCTATACAATAGTAAATAAGGCAGCTTACGTATTGGAGCCATATGCGAAATTAAATCACCTCTATTGGATGAGCTCCCCAAAGGAAGACACGCAAACGGAACTGAGGGAGACCATAACAGCCAGCTGCCATAGTTCCTAACCTTGCTTGGTATCTCAAATGTACCAATCGACTTAATGCATACCTTGCAAGTGAAGCATTATCTAATCTCAAGATGTCGGTTACATTTTCCATCAATACAAACTTAGGTTTTAGGAACTGCACTATATCCATGAAGACAACAATCTGACGATTTCTTGCATCATCCAATGGAGCCTCAACATTCCTAAATCGATTGTAGCCGCTGATTCCTTGGCATGGGGGACCCCCACATATGACATCAGCATCACCCTGAACCCACCATGAAGATATAGACACGGATGATCGGTACTGCAAATGTTACTATCACACAGGGCTTTCAATCCTAGACATAAAGATAGGAGTAGGACGACCATTTATCTGATACTTACGGGGAGTGGCAAGATTTTGGACTTGAAACCATTTCTGACAAAATTTTGCATCGCCTCTCCGCAGTTTCTGAGGAAGGAGATCTAAGATATCAGAAGCATATGTTGAATATGAAGATTGCAGTTGTTGAATATGGAGTACCTTAGTCCTTCAATTGGTTCCCATGTATCTTCCTTTGAACTGTAACCTTTCCAATGCACCTGAGGATAATTAGTGAAATACTTTTCATAAGCTGCAGGCAAGGAGTAACTGAATATGAAAAGAAATTCGAGCACACAAGAATTAAAAATAGGAATTAGATAAACTAGAAGCAGAAGTTCACCATGTGGTCACCTTGGATAATCATATAAAGCTTTTTTTTGCTCACTGATAACCATATAAAGCTGGTCAAGCATTAATTCTATGTCATTCATCTCTTCTAAAATTCCAGGGCCTCTTCAGTTCCATATAGCTTCTCAATTATCTGTTTTCTATATACATTGTTCTCATTAACATTGAGATTTGAGGAATACCACTCCTGTTTTCGGGGAAACTAAAAAAGGCCACTTTCCAAGTCCTTTGACTGAAATAACATTAAGGAATTTTATCATTGTGTTGACTTTCACGAAGGACCAAAATTATGAAGAGAGATGAAAAATATAACTTGTAAAAAAGATACCAAAACAAATGGTTAAAACACACCAAAAAGTGCTAAAGTAAGTTTATAAGTGGAAACATAAAAAGTCTTCACAAGATGTCAGCAAACTCAAATCTAGAAACTATTTCGTGTACTGAATGCCACAAATGCATCCTAAGTATAAGGAACCTGGTTAAATCACACAAGGCAGCACAAATGACTGAGGAAAGAGGTGAATCAATGTCCTCTAGATGTTTACACATGGACAGATTCAAAACGGAAGTTCCAAATAATTTGACACTGTAAACTTTATGGACACGTAAAATCACCTAACTCCTAAATAATTTGTTGACGGCATCCTTTGAGATGAATTTAAATTTCTTAGCGTTTGCTCTTGAACATCTCTACATGCTAATACTTCATTTTCATTAATAGTTTTACATATTGCGGTATTGCAACTGCATGAGAAACAATAACGGGCTACAAAATCTATAAACATGCAATGGAAAAAATTTCCAACACGATATAGAAGGGACAGCCAATTAAATTTAATGAGAGAAAAGAGATGATTCAGCTATATAAAACAAAAGCAATGAGAAATGACGATGAATGTAGATGGGAACCTTAAAATGTAGTCCAGGCTTGCCTATCTCATTGGGATCCCCATAACATACATCGACTAGGCTCGAAACTTCATATTCATCTTTTGTTGTATCAGCAACATCTGCAGGACTTCCATGACAACGGGTGACTCTACAGTTGTTTTCTCTCAATCCATGCATACCTTCAACACTATTCACTGCAAATTTTTTACATAGCTTTTCCCATTCCTTCAATAGTTTTAGGAACTCCTCAGCACCTTCATTCCTAATCTGAATAAGGACCTCGTGTTAGTATAACAGCTGTAGAGCTATGTGGAAAAACGGTGCCCAAGCCACCAAATTTATGATATGAAGTGTGTTTACCTGTGTCTCGGGATGATTTAACTTGAAGCTCTCGCATGCAGACTCATCACAATCGAGGGCCCATCTCTAAAGCAAACAGCTAAGTCAGTACAAATACAAGTTAAAGGCTTTATGAACTCGCTTATTTAATGAATATACCGTCACAAGATTGGTGCAAGAAAGTTTGGCACCAAGATGTAGTCCAGTTGACATCCCTCCACACCCAGAATAAAGATCTAAGAGCGTTAATTCTGCTTTCTGAGTTCCACTTTTCAGCATATTATCTAATGTTGTTCCAATGTCAGTTGAAGCTGAACCATTGAGGGAATTACATGACGGAGAATCATTGCCCTTAGCCGAACCATCTGATAGCGAGACACAAAATTAGATGTTGAAATGTCATCTTTATCTCACCTGAACTCATAGAGTTGCATTCAGAAAATTGAGTTCTGCAAGTCTCTCCCTCTAAAAATAGAACGAGTGAATCCCAGAGAAGCTCAGAACCAGTGATGAAATGACCTAAAATTACCCTTGGCGTCAGTATTAACACGCTCACCTGAAATCAATGTGCGAAATGTCGAATACTCCACGGAATACTCCATGTCATAATAGAAGTCAGACTGCAAGTAAGTTGATTTTACACCAACCTGCCATGATATAGACAGACCAATAATTTCAGAAGGGGAGCATCAAGGAAAGAATTGATTAAGTTGACAGATAAAGAGGTGCCAAACCAGCACTACAGAACTTCCACATGATAAATCAATGGCACAGGCTTATACCACTATGTTAATTTAGCATGCAATTCCCATTGACTTATTCATTACAAGCTAGAAATAAAGCAAAATGCGGAAAACTTTGGTTTCATTTGGGCTGGAACAGATTTATTGATGCAAGCATAAAATGAGGTGAAGCAGGAAGGTTAACCCTCGAGAAGGGTAAGGCAACCGATCCTTACACACTTCAAGGATTTGTTATTTACTAAGGCAAGGTCACCTTCATCTGATGCCCCTGACCATACACAACAAGACAGAGATGGGTAGCTGCCTCTTACTCTACCAAGGTAAAAACAGGGAAAAGATAGAGGAAGGACTTCTAGTGCAGCATATGACAATATGTTGAACAGTGAGTTGTTAGGAACAAAAGGCCTCGAATGGTTGAATTAATGGTTTCTTCATACATCTTTCCCTGATGCGAAAAGATCATGTAAAATTTTTCTAGCGATCATATTTTTCCCTTCTTTTCCTTCCTCTGCTTCGCTTTCGGCCACTTCCACTCCATCGTCTTTCAAGAAATTTCGCTCGTTTATGATCCTTTGTTTCAGTATGGGTGCTCATTATCTGGGCAGAAAAGAATCATCAACTGTAATGTAAATTTTAAAGCACTACTAAATTATACCTTAGGATTTAACCTTTCAACATTGACTTTTGAAACAATACAATCTACAGGATTGTCATTCTCCACAGCAGAATAAAACAGCCGCTTCTTGTCATGAAAAGAGGATTGATTTTGAATGACCTGAGAAACAATCAGCAAGAAAGTACCGAAAACATTAGAGTAGATGAAACTCTATACCAATTTATCCAAAGGAAGAGCTACTAACTGTATCTTCAGCTCTGTAGAACCACTGAACCCTCAAATAATCTTCTTCATCAGTTGTTCTGAAGAACTCTAAGATCCTCCCCACGTGTTTCTTCCCTCCATCACCCTATAATAATTTTCAAGAATGACTTATTGAAGCTCCCAAGCTGGAAATATCAGGTTTAAGTGCATCTTCCAGCTGAAAAAAAGTTCAAGATCTTTGTTCCTCATTGCATAAAAAAAAACATCTATTGAGAAAAAAAAAAAATCTTCCTGTGAAGCAATGTTATAACTAATCCTTCAAAGTTAACATATCCATAAATTCCATAATCAAACAGCACAAAAGGAATTTGGCTAATCTGCATTGGACACACAGGATAATATGAACTTTTGAAACTCATGCATTGGACGACCACAACAACTCTATAAGTTAATTTAGTGACATACAACACCCCTAAATCTTGATACTTTCAATATTTATGCATCACCAAGGGAAATAGAGCATGAGGAGGAAGGAAAAGGAGATAGTCTTAGGTTTTTTCTATGGCGATAACATTTTTCTCAATTAAAATTCTACAGTTACAGGAGCTTTGGGCCTGACATATTTAAAAGTGAAAGAGAAGGCATCATTAATATCTGTGACACGCCAAGTATGAGAATGACCGAGCTTTAGAATTTTGATCTCCAAGACAATCAACTGGTTCAGTGCTTGCACGAGAGAAGATGAGAAACTTTGGCCACAAGCAAATATGCCAGAGTCAATTGGCAGTGCAAACATTTATCATCCCTAATAAAGTACGAAATGATGCTTAGGGAAAATCAAGTTGTAAGCAAAATTATAAACTTGTCTCAATATTCCTGATAGTAGGACAACAACATAAAAAACAAGGATGAATTTTCAGTTTTTCAAAGTGAAAGCTGGTAGCCAGATCACTTGCTTAATCTTGAAAAAGGATGACTTTCAGATATATTTAATTTGACAGAAGACAGCTTAAGTCGAATATATGAGAGACTGACATTGATTTGCAGATTTAACTGATGTAAAAAGCTTTACCCTTATGTATGCACAGTCTCCAATTTCAAAAATGCGCCCCTTAATTTCAGCTTGTCTGTAATGGCATTTCACATTTGTAATGATCTCATCTTCATCATCAGACCTATATGTCAAATCATAAACAACATAAACAAGGAGGATACAATACATCAACATCAACAACACCTTTATCCCAAACTAGTTGGGGTCGGCGGTCAAACAAGGAGGATACAATAATAAGCACAAATAAATCATGAAGAGAAACCTAAAACAATTATACAAGAGACTTCCTGGCATAACTTACTCGAGCGATTTCTTTCCTCTCTTCAATGCTTGACTCTAAAAAACTCAATGGACAGCAAGATCAGTAAGAACGTCTTCAGTGTTATGGAAGACAGATTGCAGATAACCATACAGAGAAGTATCAATATTCTAACAATTAAATGGCACGAGAAACACCATTTCAGTTATGCATGTTACTATGGAATGATCAGGAAAAGGTGCATTCTGTAGAAAAGCTAACAGTAGTATTCAGTAAGGGGCAAGCCACATCTGATCTCTGTCTGCAGAAAATAGGCATGCGAATATTGGAGCTTCCTACTGATCTAAAGCACAGAAGTTCCATAATCAGATGCTTGGGCAAGTCCAAACCCAAGAAATTATGCATCATCAAATAATCTGCATCCAGTTAAAGCATATGATAGTACATGCAAGTGACATGGGAAAGCAGTTAAATGAGCCGATAAACTGGAAACACCATGCAAGTTTCAGTGATCTCTTTTCCTGAAAATTAGAATTGCAACTAAACTTCCACCATGTTGTTTATGTCCTTTGCTGAAGATCAGACAAAATTGAGAGCACAGAAAGTGACCAATCTTATTGAAGTTTCTACATTCTTCAATTCAAATGCTTTTACAAAGATGCTGCCACACTTCCAATATGCTTTAGTCAAACTGCATAATAGGTGCCTCCTTCAATTCACCATTTTATGCCATGACCATATGCAATAGTATTTAATTACGCAGTAACAGATGCTTTATGCCCTAGGGGTTGAAGCATTCATTCCAGATGATCTGAATTGTCATCCACCCAACCCTTAGAAGGAGACCAATAGGGTGTCCACAAAAGCACATTAATTGATATTTAAACCATGAGAATGCTACTAAGAGATGGGAATCATCTGGAAAATTGAAAGATAGTGTCAAGTACAATTAAGCTGAGTGATAGCCATTTGCAGCAGCTGTTACAATTACCGCATCCTCAACAGGGATACATACATGACAATTTAGCCAAGCACTTGATGGGAAAGATGTGGATACAAGCTTAGTATATGTTAATAATCAAAGAACTATTCTAGCAATTAATTATTTGATTTCCTGGTTTTCCTTTAGTATGTCATTCACTAGACTGTATCAAACTGACTTATAGATGATCCAACGTGTCACTTGAAGATAGGTATCATTTACATAAAGATCCTTCAGAAACTAGGGGACAATATCCAACTTCTACCTGGTGTGATACGCAGTTATAAAACTAACGCAGAATTTGTTATGAATAGCTGCAATGTTGATAAAGCAACACGAATTTTTCTTAAGAAATAAAATAAGTAATCAGCTAACGAGTCTTACATAGGGGTGTGCATGGTCCGGGCCGGTCTGATCCCGGCATGAACCCGAGGACCGGACCAATAGTCCGGTCCCCATATTTTCGGGACCATGGACCGGACCGGGACCGAACAGGACCAGGACCGTCGGTCCGGTCCGGTCCCGGTCCGGTCCTGGTCCCGGCCCAACCGCTACAAAGCCTATTGCTACATTTTTATTCTTCCTCCAGCTGATCGCCAAGCCCAGCGATCAACCAGAGGTGGGGGCGAGCTTCGTTGGCCCTCATCTTGGCTAGAAGAAGATGAAAATAAAAGAACAAAGAGAAAAAAAAAAGGAAAACAAATCCCAGAAAATATTAAAATATATTAAACGACTATTGTATTCCACATTGGGGCTCAACAACTTGAGTCACCGAATGCCAAAACACCACCAGGATAGCATACTGAATGACATATGAATGATGGGCCGGTCCGAGAGTTATACATATAAATTGTTGGGCCGGTCCGAATTCTTCTTACTCTTAAGAGATTTCGTTTTGTTTTCAATTTCTTTTGTAATTATATATATTTATATATATAAATAATTATATATTATTGGCGGTCCGGTCCGGGCCGGGCCGGTCCGGTCCCAACACAAGAACCCGAGGACCGGACCGCCCAGTCACCGGTCCCATTTATTGGGACCGGGGACCAACCCATCCACCTTAAGGACCGGACCAACCCGCCCGGTCCGGGCCGGTCCCGGGCCGGTCCAGGCCGGTCCGGTTCAGTTTGCACACCCCTAGTCTTACACTAAAAACATTTCTAATATTTACACCAACAAGAGTATCTATGCAAAGCATCTTCTTGCTTCACCTAAACCTAGAAAAGAACATCAACCTTGTATACGATCAAATGGATTAAGCAATTACCTTCATATCATAACGCCACTGCCACCATCTTTTGGCTTCATCCTCAGGAATTGCATCTCCAACAAAGAAAGTAGATTTTTTATTGTTTGATTTAATCGTTAAAGAAGCAGAAAATTCAGCTTCTGAAGGAGTTTGCTCGTTTGCTGTCTCAATTAATGTAGTTGGAGCACAACAAAATCCACCATGTTCAGGTTTCATAGGAACGGCACACTCTGCTGGAGATTGCTTCAAGTAACTCTCGTCCAATCCTCTCATATCTGAGTTCACTAAAGAGGGCATAAAATTCTTGAAAGGCTCTTTCTTTGATTTACCGCTAGAGACATCCTTGACTTCAACATTGTCGCCAATGGGAAGCGATGCGAGTTTTCCAGGACTCCTTGATTGCCTACCATTCACAACGGACCTGTCAAAGTTTCTCGAGGATTTCTTACTGTCATCATCCGGAGTTGCCAAAACAAATCTTGGAGACCTTCTTAATAGCAGGTTGTCAAGATTTCTGGGATCCTGGGGCATTGTATGCATGTGTGATTTTTCATCACCCTTATGCCATGAGAGGGATAATTGCTTGACCTCACTAATTAAAACCTTCGATTTCAAATTACAACACTTTGCTGACAGTGATTTAAGACCGTCCTTTGGAGAGGCCAGCAAGTTTGTGAACTGAATACTTTGCCCCCCTAATTCTGGATAATGCATTAGAGGTGTTGATGGATTCGAAAGCAATCTTGGAGATCTTCGAAAAATTCTTGCATCTGAAGAGTCCACATTTATAAACACTTTCCCCTTGTCATCACTGCAAGGAGGAGTAGACCGTAATATAGATGAGTAGGGAACTATTAACAAAGAAAAAAAGATCAGTCAGAAGATGTCTCTGGATATTGCTTACAATGAGCTGTGACCAGCAGATCCTTGAGACTGTGAGGTTCCACGACACACACCCAAACACATAGGAAATAAGTTAGAAAATAAGTGACATAGGTGGTATATAAGAAATGAGTTAAAAATCATTCAACAATTAATGATTTACCATCACATCAAAGTTACATATAACCAATGATACGGCAAGAAACACTCTTTCTTCAATTGAACAACAAAAAAACATATGATATATATCGCTAGGTTTGTTAACAGAACCTAACAAAAAAACAATTATGGCCCGGCAAGCTATCTGATAAACGCTGGCCCGCAGAAACATGGTCCGAGTCTGCCAAAAGCAAAGTTAAAGGAACGGCTGACACTGGTATTGTCAAAATGAATTATTCCAATACTATTTGGCTAAAAAGAATATTTAGCAAGTAAAATATCGAATTCCAAACTTAGAGGACTGCAGCGAAAACGAATGCACTTCATAGACCAGTTTGGAAATTCTCAAAAGATTTCTGCTAAAGAAGGTCGAATATTTTGCCGTGACAAACTTTGACTAGATAATGCCCACTCTGAGTGCAATTATATAACGCTGTGATCACCTAAGTTTCGGGATAAAAGCAGCAAACATTCCTTTCACAAGGATATCTCATCTCTAAACAAATACAGCTACTAAGTGGCATACCTTAACCGAAATCAGAGCAGTCATTCTCTTCCGACTCCCAACATCCGCCGGCACCGAACTCGAACTTCTCAAAGGCCTGTCGGCGGAATCCGCCGCACGGCGTTTCCTTACACCTCTCGCCGCCTCCCCGGGACCAGATTCGCTCGACAAATCGCCCAATGCAGGCGAACTGGTATCCACATTGTCGCCCTCCGTACCAGTCAAGGCAAATCCCCGCCTTGTAGACCTCCTCAAGCATCTAGTCAAGCACAAACCGTTCGCCATCCTCACCCCGCTCTTTTCCGATGCATGCATGCCTGAATCTAGCCTCGGGGACCTCCTCAGGCTCAATGCCGCGGCAACATGCTTCACCAAGCGAGAATTGAGCTGACAGCGAGATTGCAGCCCAGATCGCGAGGGTACTGTACTCGGAGAGAGCCGCGGCGACCGACGGAGAGATGGCCGGAGGACCGACAGAGGCAGGGGCTGGTCGAGGGGAGTGGAATGCGGATGCGACCGGAGGGAGAGAGAGTTGGAGGTGGAGCTGCGTCTGGAGGTTCGCGGCGGTCGCATCGCGATTGCGTAGCAGGAGAAGACGATCAAAATTGGAGAGCTCGAGCTCAGTCTGGAGCGAGTGTGGCTAATTCACGAGAGAAGGGAGAGACTTTTTATTGGAAGAAAATTTCAAATAAGGGCCGGAGCGCCCTAGTTTTTTCAAGCAATACCTTAAATAAATTTTATTTCAAATAGAGAAAAAGCAGCTGTAACAGCACCCAATTGGATAATTTTTTTTTATTCTATTTTAGTAATTTTTTTTAAATTCCAATTTAGAAAAAAGCCCTCCAAACTACGAGTGTCAAAAATACCCGGCCCGACTCAACCCAAAAATTCAAGCAAATTTTCGGGCCGAGTTTGGTACTTGGGCAGGGCCGGCCCGTCGCCCGACTTTTTTTAACACCCATTTTTATTTTAATTTAATTTAATTTATCTTTTTTTCTTTTTTATTTTTATATTCTTTCATTTGATGGGTTTGTTAATTGATTTTGATTTCAAAAAAATAAAAAAGAAAGAAAAAAATAATCCGACCCGAGCTTGGTACTGCTTAAAGGTGGCAATATGGGTCACAAACTCATATTTGACCCATATTTGTATAAAATGGGTCAAATATGGGTTATTAATTTTTAAATAGTTCACTAAAAATGGGTCAAAAATAGGTCACACTTAAATCAATTTTCGACCCATATTGACCCACTTTCGACCCATACTGACTCACTTTCAACCCATAAGGATAACATCCTTCCACAAGTTACAAATGGTCTTGGGACCAAGGCTGGGTCCCAGGCCCGTGACCTGGGTCAGGGCCTGGTCCAAAGGCTGAGTCCCAGGGCTGGGGCCAGGGCGGGTGCCGGGGCCAAGGTCGGGGTCGGCTCCCTAGGCCGGAGCCGAGTCCCGGGACCATGACCGTGACCGGGGCCAAGTCCCGGGGCCGGGGCATGGGCCACGGCCGGGTCTCGGGGCGGGGGCGGGGGCCGGGGCTGGGGCCGGGTCCGGGGCCGAGGCCGGGTCCTGGGGCTGGGGCCGGGGCCGGGTCCTCGAGCCGGGGTCGGTTACTCGAGCCTGGGCCGGGCCGGGCCGGGTCCCGGGGCTGGGTCCGGGTCCCGAGGCCGGGGCCAGATCCTGGGGCGGGGGCCAGGTCCTGGGGTCAGGATCGGGTCTCGGGGCCGGGGTCAGATCCCAGGGCTAGGTCCCCGGGGTCGGGTCTCGAGGCCAGGGCCGAGGCGGTGACCGGGGCCGGGGCCGAGTCTCGAGTCCTGGGGCCGGGGCCGAGGCCGTGACCGGGGCCAAGATCGGGTCCAGGGGCCGGGGTCGGGTCCCGGTACCGGGACCTGGGGTCGAGGCCGAAACCTGGGCCGGGATCGAGTCTTGGGGCCGAGGCCGTGTCCCCGGGCCGGGGCCGAGACCAAGGCATGGGCCGGGGTAAGGGCCATGGACGGGGCCAGTGCAGGGATCGGGGTCGGGAAGTATTTTAGTAATATTATTTTCTTAAAATATTGTTGTGTTTTGATAATATGGGTCAAAACGAGTCGGGTCGGGTATGGGTCAATCGCAGGTCGAGTCAGGTTTGGGTAATTAAATATGGGTTAATATGGGTCACATGGGTCAATATGGGTTGGACCATATTCTACCCGACCCAACCCAACCCACCCATTTGCCACCTCTAGTACTGCTCAATTTCGAGCCAAGTCGAGACCCCACCTGGCCCGACCTGACCCGACCCGTTGACACCCTTACTCCAAATTATTTTTTGAAACATCAAAAACCCCAAACTTTCACCTTTATGACATATTTACCCTAAACATTTTTTGTTAGCACCAAAAATCCTAACTTTTACTCGCGTGACAAATTTATCATATCTTATGATTTCATTAAAAAAAAAAATACAGTTAAAAATCCCACTTGGCTGCTGAAGTGGACGATTAGGGTGTATAAAAAGCTGATGTGGTGTCATGTGGATAAAGTAAGGGTAAGTTTTTTCTTATTTCAAAATGAATTACCTCTTCGACCAGAAAAAAAAATCATTTACTTGGTTTAGCGAGGAACAACTCTAGTGGCCTCTCTCTCTCAAGCGTTAACAAAAATATTGCCCCAAATTCTATGGTTTGCTATCTCTTGGCTCCTACATGTTCTTCTGTGGCCAATGCTTTCTCTCTAATGGTGTAGCGGAAAACGTTAAGAGATGTGCAAATTCAAGCGCGTAATAGCAATGATGAAAGCAAATAAAACACGAGACACGATATATATGGAAAATCCAAAACGAAAAGAAAAAAAAAACACGGGGGAGAGAGAGGGGGGTTTTATTATCTTCAATAACTTGTACAAGCGTATAATCAAAGATCGAAAGATCTGACAATAAGAAAGTGAAAACAAATGGTTTCGGGGTAGAAGCTAAAGTAAGTATCTCCAATGTGATATGAAAGATATCATTTTTATAGCCCAATCTAAGAAACTCTAAAATAAAGTGAATGGTCCAAAATAATCTTATCACTAATTTAAAAGTCAAAATATAACAAATCTCCATCTTGACTTCAAATCTCCAGAAGAGCATTTTACCAAATGCCACAAGACCTATCTTCCTTACCTTCAAGAGTGATCATACAAGGCCACCCGCCAAATGGCGAAATTAACGACGCACACTCCTAAGCCTACATGAGCATACTCGATGTAGGAAATAAGGGATGAACCGTCATCAACACCGCCTAAGCAACTCAAACGGTGAGAACACCAATCAAATCCAAACAATGCTTGAACTTGATCAAATGAATTGGTTTAGTCAAAATATCTGTTGTAGGTACTTTCTTCACTGTTATTATACCTTTAGCAACCTCATCACGCACAAAGTGATAACGAATATCAATGTGTTTCATTCTCTCGTGATACATCACGTTCTTGGTCAACTGAATGGCACTTTGGTTATCACAAAAGATAACAGAGGCTCCATCCTGCTTCACCCCATGTTTTGTAACCAAACGCTTCAGCCAAATAGCTTCCGTTGTTGCTTCCGTTGCTGCCATGTACTCTGCTTCGGTGATAGATAAAGCAACTGTGTCTTGCAAAGTTGCTCTCTAACTAACTGCAAAACCACCAAACATAAAAACATAATCTGTTAAAGATCTCCTTTTTATCGAGATCGCCTGCATAGTCAGAATCAACGAAGTCAACAACCGAATGCCCTATATCACAACCTCTATCAAAGACTAAACCAACATCTAAGGTACCCCGAATATACCGAAGAATCCACTTCACTGCTTGCCAGTGAGCTTTACCAGGATTTGCCATATACCTGCTCACAACACTAACTACTTGGGAAATGTTTGGACGAGTGAATACCATAACATACATAATAAGACTACCCACAGTACTAGAATATGGAACTCGAGACATCTCATCTTCCTCTTCTTTGGTTTTTGGTGACAAAGAAGTAGAAAGTCTAAAATGAGATGCCAGAAGAGTATTTACCGTTTTAGCATTCTTCATATCGAAACATTCAAGCACTTTCTCAATATACCCTTTTTGCGAAAGGTATAACTTTCCAACATGTCTATCTCTACGAATCTCCATACCTAAAATTTCCTTCGCAGCTCCAAGATCCTTCATCTCAAATTCTCTACTAAGTTGCTTCTTTAACAACTATATATCTGACATATCCTTTGTTGCAATAAGCATGCCATCCACATACAATAATAGATAAACAAAAGAACCATCAGGCAATTTTTTATAGTACACACAATTGTCATGCGCACTTCGGAGTAGCCATGACTTAACATCAAGCTATCAAACCTCTTGTCTCATTGTCATAGAGATTGCTTAAGACCATACTAAGTGTGTTTCAACCTGCAAACATGATCTTATTTACCCTCAACAATGAATCCCTCAGATTAAGACATATAGATTGTCTCATCAAGCTCGCCATGCAGAAAAGCGGTCTTGACATCAAATTGCTCAAGTTCTAGATCATAAAGGGCCACTAAAGCGAGAAACACACGAATGGAACTATGTTTCACAACTGGAGAGAACGCTTCATTGAAGTCGATCCCTTCCTCCTGACTAAAGCCCTTCGCTACCAAACGTGCCTTGAATCTTTCATCTTCAACACTTGGAATTTCCTCTTTTCTTTCGAAAATTCACTTGCATCCAACAGCTCTTTTGCCATTAGGCATTTTCACAAGACCCCAAGTTTGGTTCTTATGAAGAGACTTCATCTCTTCATTCATCGCAACAAGCTACTTCTCAGATTTAGAACAAATAGTAGCTTCACGAAACGTAGAAGGTTCTTTAATACCAAGCTCTTCAGCAACTATAAGAACATATGCTACCAAGTCAGCAAAATCGTACCTTTGAGGAGGCTTAATTTGTTTTTTAGCTCATCCTGCATTCAAAGTCTGAGGTTGTTCAATTTCTTATTTAATAAAATCCGAGTCTTGTTACTCACTGTCAATTTCTGGCTGAATTAGAATGTCTTCAGAGGTTCTTAGTGAATGTTTTAGACTAAACTCCGCCTCTTTCGCTATATTCTCTTCATTAATATCTGTAGACTCAACAACTTTTCTTTGATCAATCATAAAATTTTCATAAAAAATAGCATCCCTACTGATTATAAACTTTGGTGACTGAGGATCAGAACACCAAAATCTATATCCCTCAACTCCATTTGCATAACCAATAAAATATATTTCTTGGCTCTAGGTTCAAGCTTACCATCTTTTACATGATAATAAGCGGGTCATCCAAATACTTTCAACACAGAATAATCATATGGTTTACCAGACCATACCTCGTTTGGAGTCTTATATTCAATTACGGTAGAAGGAGAACGATTCACCAAATAACATGTCGTGTTAACGGCTTCAGCTCAAAAATCTTTATCAAGTCCAGCATTAGAAAGCATACATCCAGCTCTCTCTAAAAGTGTTCGGTTCATGCACTCCGCCTCCCCATTCTGCTGAGGTGTATATCTGACTATTCGATGTTGAACAATACTCGAATCTTCACAGTACTTGTTAAAATCACCTTCGCAAAACTCAAAACCATTGTCTGTTTTGAGACACTTTATATTCTTGCCAGTTTGATTTTCAATCAATATCTTCCACTTCTTGAACGTATCAAAAATGTTATTTTTACGCTTCAAGAAATAAACTCGGACTTTCCTAGAAAAGTCATCAATTAATGTCAGAAGATAAACTGCACCACATTTAGATGTAACTTGTGCAGGTCCCCACAAATCGGAGTGAATATAGTCAACTGTCTCCTTCGTCGAGTGAACCCCAGTATTGAAACTAACTCTGCGATGTTTCCTTTAAACACAAAGCTCATAAAAATTAAGTGAAACTGTATGCTCCTCACAGAGTAAACCACGTTTACTCAGGATAGTCATTCCTCTTTTGCTCATGTGGCCCAACCGCATATGCCACAATCTTGATTTATCAGAATCTGAAGATGATGATATATTTAAAGAACCCACAATGGTACTTCCCTGCAGAACATAAAGACTATTCTTCTTGTTACCTCTCATCACAATTAAGGAGCCCTTTTAAATTTTCAAAACCTTACCTCCACCAGTATACATGCATCCAGTATTTGCAAGTTCCGGCCAGAAGACTTCCCACCTTTACAACCTGTCACGCCCCGACTCTCAAGTCGCGACATCCCTTGCCTAATTCGCCTCAGGTCATAAAGGACGACGCCCCAGGCACGTCATCGACCCATTATTTAACCACGCATGCGGAAACGTTTTAAACTCCCTGACAAAGATTCACATGGGATAAAGTAGTAGGTGGTCACAACCGTCATTCATATAGAACCAATCACAGAACATTCATACCAACAAACCAATCAAGACCTTATTAATACTAATGAATGTACACAACCCCATACTTCGGGGCTACTAGACAAAACCTCAAAAGGTCACTTGGTCAGGTGAGGTCAACTTCTCACTTACTTCAACAGACTACTCCAACAGCCAATCCTTGGCGTTCACGAGACTTCGCCACTTGGGACCTGAAAATGTTATCCCACAACGGGGTGAGAATAAATCTCAGTGAATCGAGCCTAAGCTCGGTTATGAAACTAATTCGCCCAGGGCATCCTAATCGAAGCCCACAGATCACACAGGTACATATAGTAACTATCCACAGTTAACAATATAACCACCATCCACATGCACACTTATCAGCCTTCAGCCATACACAATGCAATGCTCGACAAGACTCAGCAGTCAAGGTCAATCAGTCACTTAATCACAGCATCACATCTACAAGATGCACAGGACATTCATCAGGACAATGCACACAAAACAATAATAACTCGAACACAAGCGAGTATGAACTTCTGTCTTCCTACTCCATTCGTCCCATTCCAAACGTCGTAGTCGGGATACGTTCATACTTACCCATGTACGAAGTTACATTGCATTCAATTCTTTTATTAACGATGATCGTGCCACCGGCACATGAGAGGATCTACGCGAAAGAGGGCGTGATTCAACTCTCACAAATAACGCGATCTAACACCTCAGTGTGATCCAGCGTTCTACCGGTAGAACCGGGCTACGTTCCTTTACTCTCGGCAACGGTTACTACAAGCGGTGTATCCAGTGCACCCATTGCACGGCACGAGCTGCAGGCATCCCTATACGGGGCGTTGGTCCAATATCCATTGCGACCGGCATCCGACCAACTCTGCATCTGTACTAGTTAATACCGAATCAGAGCTGTCGTGCTTCTAGCAAGTCGTATGGTTCCGTACAAATCATGGAACACGAGCTTGCCAGGAACATCATTGTTTTTCCTCATATGTCCATACAATCCACATCCAGCAATCAACCCTTTTCATTATTTTTTGTTAAGGCCGGATGCTCACTCAGGCATGTAAAAATCTTGGCCAAATGCCATTTTCATGCTAAAATGTGTATTTTAACTTCGCACACAGTCATATGCAAATGCATACTATCCACTAGTCACCACACACAGGGCGATTAACCCCAATCAACGATCGACGACAAACAGTCATTCCAGCCAACCAATCAAGCCTTCCAACGAGGCCATCAACGCAAACACGAACAATCAGTCCAATTAGGCCACATAAAGGCTCGAATTCATGCAATAATTATTTATTAGTCAATCCAACTTAAACGTCGTCGATCGTTCGCTCGTCTCTAGCCTATCACTCGCTCTCGATCAAACAACGGCAATCCATTACCCAATCAATCAATCAATAATTTTCTAACAACAACTAGCCACAGACAATTTAATCAATCCGGCTAACCAAAACGATCGGCCATTTATCTTAATCCCAATTTCTATTTAGACCGGCCCCGATCATGTACCTAAATACCACAATTGACCAAATGACTAATCCTAAGCGCAATTAGCGCCCTAACCAAGGATTAGGGTCAACTCACAATCAAATTAAGCTCGGGTGGTCTCAACGGACGGCGACAGCGGCGGCGGCGACGGCGACGGCGGCGGCCAAAAACCTAAAATCTCTGGAATGCCTCAGGGAAGTCTCGCGAGGTCACCGGGACAGGTAGCCGGCGACGGCAAAGCTCCGGCGAGCGGCGGCCGCCTAAAACAGAACCAGCCAACGGTCAAAACAGGGTTTTCGAGCTAATTTCTGGCGATTCACGGCCCCACGGGTCGGGACGAGGCCGGCCAAGGCCGGGGATCTCACCTAGAGGTCGAGGGAAGTCTTCGGGACAGGTCGAGAACGGCGGAGGGCGGCCGGAAGTGGCTGAACCGGCGGCGAACAGAACCGGCCCGAGCAGGGGGTTCGCGCGGTTGAAAACAGAGGCGGTGGTTGGAGGCGAATCCGAGCCCCACGCGCGGCGGCAAGCTCCACCGAGCTCAAGGAAGATGGAATGGGGTGAGGGGAGATCGTCGACGGCGGCGGTGAGAGGCGGTGGGCGGCGAAACGGCCGGATAGAAGAAAAATCGAATCGAGCCCTAAAACAGGGCACCGTGGCTTCGGGCGGCTCCCGCGGCGGTTCCAGTGGCTAATTGGCGGTGGGACTGGCTTGAGGATGTCGAGGGAAGGTTGAGGGACGTCACTGAGGTGGTGGATGGCGGCGGCGACGTCGCGAAAGGCCGAGGGAAGCCCCGACGTCCTCGGGTCCGTGGCGCGAAAAACTGGGGAGGAGGTATCGCGGCTGTTTCGCGGCCGTTCGGCGGCCGGTCTTGGCCCTACGGGACGGCGGACGATCGGTGAAGGTGGTGGTGGTCAGAAGTGGGGCGGTGGTCCGCGCCAATCCGACGGGAGGAGGAGGAAGAGGGGAGGTGGACGTTCGGTCGGGGGGGCGTCGTGCAAGCAGAGAGAGAGAGAGAAAGCCACGTGGGATGAGATGAGGTGGGGCCCAAGGGAATACTTTTGGGGCAATTTTGTCCTATAGTGCAAATATCTAGGGGCATTTTGGTCATTTGGCGAATCGGGACTGAAACGAATTTTCAGTACAACGGACGAAGGGTATTTTGGTGATTTCATAGGCTAGGTTCGGTCGAGATTAGACTCGGGTCGCGAGGATTGAAATCTTAATTTGAAGCGACTAAGAATTCGAACCATAATCTAAACCTATTGACGTTTCAAAAATCGTCCAATTATCGTCTTTTCAGTCCATACGATCCAACATATTTTATCGACTGAATTTCGATCTTAATCCATTTTATCGAATTCAGGGACTTTACCGAAGTCGAATTTCTAGGGCGTCACACAACCTGCCCCATTTGAAGAAAGCTCAGCTACTTTCAAATTCCCTCCTGTTGAAAGCTTCTCGGATGCACAGCAGAAATACTTTCATTCTCCAAAGATCACAACTCCAAATGATGTTGATCTTCAAGGAAGACGGAAAGGCCATACATTAGTTGAAGTTGTTCTGAATTGGCAGACAGAAAATGCTCTGGCCCAGAATGTGGCAATAAACACAGTGGCTACTCGTCTTAACAGGGTAGACCATGCTACATCTGTCTCAAAGAAGATGTTGGAAGATTTTCAGAAGAGGCTGTATCTGATGGAGACAAAACAGATTCCTACAATTCATTATCTAGAAGACCAAACACCTGAAATTGAGAAGCTTAGACGCGAGGTCCAGATACTACAAGAACAACAAGCTCTTCTTGAGCAAAGGAATCTACAAGCCTGGATCTATTTTTCTTTCCAACAGCAATTCCAAATCCCACATCCTTCATGTCAAGCTCTCCAGACCCTAACTCTTTTGCAGCTGTACTCAGCACAGCACCACCTCCTCCAAAGACGAACATCCTTGCTCTTTGGAATCGTCTTAACAAGTTAGACCAAGAGAAAAAAGAAAAAAGCAAACAAACCTTTTTTCCACCTCCTTCAGCTCCACCAGAAAAATCTCCTCTTTCATCCCCTCCTCATAAACCTTCCCACTCATACATGGTTTCAAATCCCTTGAAAAATTTCCTTCGAAACCAGGTTCCTACCATCTCCACAGTGAAATCCATAAATCCTTCACCCCCAGCTACTCTTGAAATCTCTATCAGCGACTCATCTTCCATTCCAGCTACTGAATCCTATGATTCTAGCACCCAGTCTGTTGTGGCAGACGTCATGATGGCTGACCCTGCAGAGCCAATCATTGAAGAAGAAATTGAAGACTAACCTGAAGTTGAGCATCCACCTCCACCTTCACAGCCTTACCATGACCCATCCTCATCAACTTATAAATCCTATTCGTCCAATTTCTTCACTTTGGATGATATCCCTTACCATAAATGGACAGAAAGGCTTCAAGAGTTTCATTCTTGGTTGATTACCAGAAACCTGAAGGAATACAGTACTTATGATGTTCTTCTTGAGTTTGCCACTCGATTCATTGGTTCCTTCAAAAATTGGTAGAAGTTAGCCCTAAAAAGAGACCAACTTCAGTTTTTAACCATGTCCTTTGATGAAGCGAGTCAGCTGATTCATCTTTTCTTTATTGGCCAATCTCAAGATTCGAAAGAACTCAAAAGAAAAGAATTCTTTGAAAGAAAATGCTGTTCTCTGGCCAAAAAAGACCTGGATCGACACTTCCGAGAAATGATCAAGCTTTTCTACCAGTTTGGTTCTGATCATAATCTCAAGTCAGTATTCCTGGCTTCAATCCCTAAAGAGATTAGCCAAGTTGTTGAGAAAGCCTTGAAGCTAAAAAACAAGACCATCACAAATGCGACTTTTGGAGAAATTCAGCAGTCTGTCCACCTTGCAATTGAAGAAATGTGCCACAGAAGAGAAGTCTTTAGAAGTTATCTCCGGGAGAATCGTTCTCTCGAAAAGAATTGTGACAATCCTCATTGGAAGATCAAGTGCTCAAGAAATTGCAGTGATCCCTCTTGTGCTGGCAATAAGAAACGCAAGCACTTCAAGAAGTTCTCCTTTGAGAAGTTCTCTTTTGGCAAATGAAGACCTAAGAAAGGCAAGTGGAAGTTCCTTTGAAAAAAGAAGCGGCATCACTCCTCTGCTTCTGGTTTCAAGAAAAAGAAGAAATCCGACCGATGCTACATCTGTAGCAAGAAAGGGCATTTTGCAAAAAACTGTCCCTAGGCAAAGCGCCAAGGAAGCTACATGATCCAAAAGATTTCCTCCACTATAGGGGTCCCTTTGGATGACGAAGATATCGAGTCTGTCTTTTCTGTTGAGGATGAACCTTCACCCGATACACTTTTTGCCCATCAAACATATTCCTCAGACTCTGATGAATCCCCTGGTGATATCTTTGCATTTTTCCCTGATGCTATCACTGACTCCTTCCATGTCCAACCTGTTTTCCACTCTCCATATATCCCCATCCAAATCCACACCCCAGAAAATGACAAACCCGTCCAAGTCATTGCTCTCATTGATACTGGCACGGCAGCATCACTCATGGATATAAAAGTACTCCCAGAAGAAATCTGGATGCCTTACACAAGGTATTTCCATTTTGCTTCCGGTGATACTTTTACCACAAAATTCCGCAGCAAAATCATCACCCTCCAAATATTTCCAGGCTGTTCCATATCCACCAAAATCCTTGGTTGTAATTCCCTAGATAAAGACCTTATCATTAGTTTGGATGTCCTTTCCCAGCTATCTCATCTAAGAATCAAACCCACTAGTTTACAGTTTGGTGACCAGTTTCGTGAGTATGTGGATATCCAGAGACTTTTCATTATTCAGCCAGAAATCCTTGATCCAATTACCCAAAGTCTCTTATCCTGCTGTTCTGAATTTCATTCCCAGTTTATCCAAATCTGTTCAAACCCTTTTTGGAAAAATCCTGACTTCCTTGTCAAACTCCCATTCAAGAAAAGTGAAGATGTTAATCCCACAAAAGCCAGTCATTCTGGTATGAATCTTGAACATCTTGCTCTTACCCAGAAGGAATGTACTGACCTGCTCTCTCAAGGCCTCATTGAACCTTCTGATTTACAATGGGCTTGCGAAGCCTTTTATGTAGACAAGCGAGCAGAATAGAATCGTGGTAAGCTCAGATTGGTGATCAATTACCAGCCCTTGAACAAATTCCTTCAAGATGACAAATTTCATTTGCCTCACAAAAACTCTTTTTTTGGTAGCCTAGCCCAGGCTAAGATCTATTCAAAGTTCGACCTGAAAGCAAGTTTTTGACAAATTGGCATTCATCCTGATGACCGTCCTAAAACTGATTTTTGCATTCCAAACCAGACAGTTATCCCCTTTGGTCTTAAAACAGCTCCATCCATTTTTCAGAAAGCCGTGTGTAGAATTTTCCAGCCCATTCTCTCACATGCCTAGATTTACATTGATGACATTCTCCTCTACAGTCCTGATGAGGAATCTCATTGTAAATTACTCTCACAGTTCGTTGAAATTGTCCAAAATCATGGAATCATGCTTTCCCAAAAGAAAATAATCCTTGCTCAAAAGGAAATTGAGTTCCTTGGTATGCATTTGAAAGAAGGAACTAACAGAAGAACTCCAAAAATTTCCCTCTGAGAATTTGACAGTTAGTCAAATCCAGGCTTTCCTTGGAATTGTCAATTATCTCCGGGACTTTGTGCCAAAAATCTCTAAAGTACTCTATCCTCTTCAGATGATGTTGAAGAAAGATACTCCCCCATGGGGACCAAAGCAGACACAGGCTGTAGCTCATCTCAAAGAAAATTTGCAGCATCTTCCTCCTTTGCAAATTCCTTCTACCGGTCAAAGAATTTTACAAACAGATGCTAGTGATAAATATTGGACAGCTATTCTCCTTGAAGAAATCAAAGGTAAGCACTTCATTTGTTCTTACAAAAGTGGACGATTCACTCCAGCAGAGATGCATTATCACTCCACTTTTAAGGAGATTCTCGCAGTTAAATATGGCATCAAGAATATTGAATACCACCTTATTAGCATCACTTTTTGGTCGAAATGGATATGTCTTCATTTCCCCAAATGCTCAATTTCAAGCAGAAGCAGATTCCCCATCCGCAATTATTAAGGTGGGCCAATGGTTCTCGAAATATTCTTTCGATGCTAAACACATAGCAGGCAAAAAGAATGTCTTCGCAGATTTTCTGTCTAGACCTAAGCAGCCAGTTGAATCCATCAACATGTATGTCCGCAGAAATCCATTGGATGCAATGTCGCGACCCATCCGAAAGCGGACGCGGCTAATGGATTACCGATCGCGGGTCTTGGATCGGCGCGAGCCCTCCCAGGCCCATACCAAATCGCGGCGGGAGTATTCTTCGACAATAAGAGTCGATCGCTTTCGACCTTCAGTGTGGTCGTGGTGGCATGTGCAAATTGTGCATGCATTTGGAGTCGCCACCGGTCTTTCTTGGAGGGTAGACCGGAAACCTTATTGATCGATTGGGAGAGATCGATCAATTCTGCGGAACCAGAGATTTTGGGTTCGGGGACTTGGTTACGCTGACGTCACTACCAACGCCCTTTCGGTACCTAACGCGAGTGATTTTCCTGACTAAGAGTTCATGCAGGCACAAGTTTGGGTGAGGTAGGTTTGATTCAGGGTTTCATGCAGATTGGACGACTATTCCTATCAATCACAATCAATTTAAATGAAAACGCAATCAAGTACATAAATAACTCACTTCAATGCACATCAATTCAGATCAATGACTTCCTAATATAACCATAAAGGCTTAAGGAAGGTGTGACTTAAGACCGGGGTAAAATGAGAAGATTTGGAGGCGATTTAGCCCGAAGGGCAAAATCGTCAATTTTTGGAAGACTTAGATACCGAATTACCCAAAATATTCCATGGCCATTTGATTTTGGCCATTTCCCATTTTTGGGAATTTTTTTGGAATTTCTTGATTTTTCTTCAATTTTTGGAAGACGATTCGCCCAAAGGGCGAAATCGTCATTTTAAGGAGGGTCGGGGTTCAAAACGCCTGGAATGAGCCTTGGCCAGTTGACTGTGGCCATTTCCTATTTTTGGGGATTTATCTGGATTTTTTAGAAATTTTTTGGAAGACGGTTTGCCGAAAGGGCAAAACCGTCATTTCTGGAAAGATCGGGGGTCAAATGACCCGGAACAGGTCATGGCCAGTTGAATGTGGCCATTTCCTATTTTCTGGAATTTTTTTAGAATTTTTTAGAATTTTTCCGAATTTTTTGAATTTTTTTTTATTTTTTTTATTTTTTTATTATTAAAAATAATAATAATAATAATAATAATAATAATAAAATCGGACCGGGTCGGATGACCCGGCCCACGCCCGGATCCGTGACCCAGACCCGGCCCGCCTCCTCTCTGATCAAAACGGCGCCGTTCCACGAATCGGACGGACGCCTCGGATGGAGACACGTGGCGCTCCCGGGACCGTCAGATTCTTCTATTATTTTTTTATACTTTATACTTTATTAATGCCGCGCGCTGACGTGGCCGCCACGTGGGCGCCACGTCAGCGCCACATCGGCGTTGACCGGTCAACATGCGTTGACCGGTCAACCCTTGGCCGAAGAAGACGACCGGCGCCGGCGCCTCGTCGGAGGGCGATATCTCGGCCCTCCGACGTCCAAATCGCTTGAAACTAACGGCATTAAACTCGTACGAACCTCGCCTACAACATACCAAGAGCTCGACACAGCAGATCAATGTTTCCTACGCCTGCAACTCCGGCCGAGATTTAATTCCGGCGAAGATACACCATGACCGTTCTATACGTAACATGAATAATATAAATTACCAGGAAGCTTTCTACGAGTTCCAGAGAGCTTACTTGATCCTCGTGGGGGTTCGGTTTGGTTAGAAACGAGCTCCGGAGCTCACGACCGGCCAAGGGACGTCGGCGACCAACTCGAGCATTTACCCAACGAAATTTTGTACAGTCAAAAGGTAAAATGAGCAGTGGGACACGAGGAGTAATGGTAGATCAACCGTTCATGAAACGATCAAGTGAAACTTGAGATGCCATTGAAGGCCGAGATCAAGCTTGAAGGTGTGTCTCACCTTTTTCGGCGGTTTCCGGCGAGTTTGATGGGCGCGAGAGCTTCCTCATGACATCTCCAAGCTCCCCGAATGATTCTCAGGCTTCGTCCTTGTTTTTTGCCAAGGGTAACGGGCTTCCAAGAAATTTTCGAGCTCGGCCGCCGGTCCTCTTCTCCCTTCCTTTTTTTCTTCATGGCCGACCATCTTTAACCTCTGCTGGCCCTCGTTCTTCGGTGGATCTCCTTTGCCAGCCGTGCTCGCCGAAAGAGGGTTTAGAAAAAACCAAGAAAATCAGTCCCCCGACCCCCTGCGTTTTTTTCTATTCCGTGAGTCGTCCAGCGCGGGTCTGCAACTGAGTTGCAGACCCGGTTCGGACCGGGTCGGGTCGGGTCTGACCCGACCGACCCGGTTCGGACCGGGTCGGGTCGGGTCTGACCCGACCGGCCCGGTTCGACTCTCCTCGCCCAATTTAGCCCCAAATCGACTTATTTTCATGAAATTGATGGCAAAATCGGACTCCTTGACATGTTTTCTATCAAATAAGGGTATTTTCGCGAATCCATTGATTGAAATTTGGTGAAAACCCCAAATTGTCCCTAGGATCCGAAATTGATTTTTGTTAAATTGAGGGCCCAAACGACTGAATTAGTCAAAATTGAGGCCACCAATGCATTTAGCATGATGAAAACTATAGGGTAGAGGTGTTCTATTTCAATGGGTATGTCCATACGAAATTTAATTTCAGAAATTGTTAAACCGGGGACTAAATTGAAAGAAAATTATGCAATTAAGCCCTTTTGTTTAAAATTGATCCAATTGGAGGGCAAATTGACCTAATTGCACTTCAAGACTTTATAATACAATGTCATAGCTTATAAAAACCAAGAATTGAAGATTAAAAGACTCGAAAGGGATTTTTTAGGCTCGTTTCAGTTTTAGGTTTGTGAAGGAACCCCATGAATCGAGCCAAATTTCCCTAATAAAAAGTGAAAATATTAAAGCGGGAATTAAAATAAAATTTCTGAATATTTTTTTGTAATTTTCTGACCACAGATGGTATTTTTCTGATTTTTTTTGGTTATTTTTAATAATTAAATAAATAACAAAAAATATTAAAAAATACAAAAAATATTTTTTGTTCAAAATTGGTTCCTAAGGCTAGGCTAAGGCTTCCAAAGTTGATTTTGCAATTTTTGACCTTTTTTTGCTATTTTTAATTAATTTTAGAAATAAAAACTAAAATAAAAGATGGTCAAAAATCAGGTGTCAACAGCTGCCCCTCTTTGAGAGTGAGCTCGTCAGAGGTTGCTTTCAAAGACAAAATGACACCTGAATCTTAACCGACTCGACTGGGGAAAAGAAATGCTATGACATCGGATCTTTAAGCCTTTTTGACGAACGCCCAAATTAATCACCGGTTTACTCTTGCAATTCGAACATGGGTTGGATTGAGAGAGGTTTACCTGAAGCTCACCTGTCGGATGCTGCCGGTTGCGATAACTTTCAAGAAGATACCTAGGACTCGTCATTTTATCCTAGGGAGATTAAGCTCTGACCTGTATGGTAGGTCATACCATTATGGGGATTCCTAACTGGTAGGAACCTAAGGAAGGCGTATCCCACGCTTTGGGATTTGCCAAGGATTTTGATCCGTATGGTGGATCAGACCATAAGCGGTTCACCTACAGCAAGGCTTAACTTCTCCGACATTTAGAATTAGTCAAAGCTTTGATCCGTATGGTGGATCGGACCATGGGATTGATCCTTATGGTGGTATCTACCTTTGGATTGACCCTTCAGGCGGTTTCTACCTTTGGTTGACCCTTTAGGCGGTATCTACCTTTGGTTTGACCCTTCAGGCGGTTTCTACCTTTGGTTGACCCTTCAGGCGGTTTCTACCGTGTGTTGACCCTTTAGGCGGTATCTACCTTTGATTTGACCCTTCAGGCGGTTTCTACCTTTGGTTGACCCTTCAGGCGGTTTCTACCATTATTTTGACCCTTCAGGCGGTATCTACCTTTGATTTGACCCTTCAGGCGGTTTCTACCATTGGTTGACCCTTCAGGCGGTTTCTACCGTGTGTTGACCCTTTAGGCGGTATCTACCTTTGATTTGACCCTTCAGGCGGTTTCTACCTTTGGTTGACCCTTCAGGCGGTTTCTACCATCAGTTTTGACTTTGAAAAGGGGTCTCATGACGAGGGTTCTCCATGTCCGATGAGATTTCCTGAATTTTGAAAAGGGGGTCTCATGACGAGGGTTCTCCACGTCCGATGAGACTACCTGAACTTTGAAAAGGGGTCTCATGACGAGGGTTCTCTACGTCTGATGATACTGCCTAAATTTTTGAAAATGGGTCACATCATCACCCCTTCTTTTGGAGGATCCCGAAACTTGTCGGGAATTTTGAAGCAGTGAAAGATTTTATCTTGACAAAGCTTCACTTGAGTCTGTTGAGGTTACATTCTGGGAGCTGGGTTCTCCAAGTATCCTGCAGAAGTTTGGGCCTGAAAGATTTTTCTTCACCAAGAAAACGTTAGTAATCTTTGGGAAGACCACGGCTGTCCATTTTGACAAAACCGTATGATTTAAGTTTTAATCGTGAAACGTGCATTTTGATGCTGGAGGTTATCCAAAGCATTCTTGCAATATGCAAATGGGATCACAAATCCCTTGCATGGAAAATCTGGATCAACAGTTTGAAAATTTCCAAAAAGAGTTTGCTCAAAACATCAATTGGAATATTTCTCGACAAGGAGGCCATCTCACCTGTTTTGAGGTGATGATTTTTAGGGGATGCACTCAATTCCCTACTGACCTGTGCCTAGGTTTTAGGCTCATTCGCAGCGCATACATTTTGATCAGTCGGGAGGTCTTCCACGGGACAGTAATGTTGGGCTTGGATATTGGTTTTCAAGGGGGACCCGCTTTGGAGTCGAGGCCATCGAATGAAAATCTTCACCATCTACTCCGGGTTTACAAGTCAAGAACCCTGCAAAATGAGAAAGAAAGAGTCTTGCTCGTACTTTTTCGAGCTAAGCTATATGTTAACCCAAGTGTCTTAGTCAGAGAAGACTGTTTCAGGGTTGTAACATTGGTAGGATTGGGGACCGAAAAAAAAAAGGCTTGTTTTTGGCCCAGAAATCATGAGGGGTTTGACATTGGTGATCATTGCAAAGTTGTCACATGTCTTTTCCATTTTGCATCTTCAATTTTTGAGGCATGCAACCGCTTTTGACAACTCTGTCTGCGTCTTCCACGCTTGACATCATTTGGAGGAGTAGTCTTTTTGACCTGACTCCATTAGGGATTTCCTCTTTTCCCATCCAGCTTCATTGTGGATTAATCAAACAACTTACACGAGCATCGGCCTTGCTTTTACCAGGCACTTCGCTTTTTCTCGATGCCGTGGATTTTCTTATTTTTGAAATCCCACTTTTCTCATCTTCATGGGATCGTGTTAGACATATGTCTGAAAGTCAAAACATCTTTAAATAACAGCCCGGGAATCTTCTTCGTAATCCCGGAGTCTTGAACTCTTCCATTTTTGAAGTGGTGGTGCATCCGTCTTGGAATGATCACCAATGGGTTCATGAAATGAATTTGCAGGCTCAAGTTGGCTGTGCAAAGGATTCAGTGTGTGGGATAGAGAAATGAATGCTTCTCGTCATCCTATGGCACTTGGATTACCATATAAACAACACACAAAGATTAATGTTAGTCCGAGCAAGAAAATTTCTAACCATTTTCTCCTGATGCTGCTGGACTCACCTCCATTTTGTTCCGATGTGGGGTGGTTCTTGACAGGGTTAAGAATGAAAACCGCCGTTCAAAGGGGTTATCAATGGTCACCTGTAGTGTTTGGGGGATATGAAACGAATGCCTCCGCCGTCCCAACCCATGTAATCGCTGCGAATGGTCCCTACCTCCGTAGGTCCAGATTTTTACTATTTGATTCGCTCCACTATCTCTTAAGTGTATGTAGGATGTGTTTGGATTTGAGCTTGCCTCTCTTTTGAGGAAACATCCTTTTGAAAGTTTTGAACAACTTTTGATTGGAAAAATCTCTTTCGTTTTTCCTAAAAATTTTACCCGTCAAGGGGATTTTATGGTGCACAATGCATGTTCATACAACCTCAATGGATTGGGGGAAAGGGATACCTACCTGTCCACCGTGGCTGGAGATCCCTGAAAATGTACAAGAAGCATATCATTGTATGTTCACGAATTTTTTGGAAATTGAAACGATACATCCTACCCTCATGTGCCCTAACAGGTAGTATGTGGGATGTAAAAACTCATTCGTCTCCAAGGCGATTCCCCTCTATCAAATCCGCCTATCCATGCTTGGAGTGTTTGTAACATCAATGGTTCATCTGCCCCCAGCTGGGCAGCGTCTGTTCTGCTATTTGAACGCATGACTCATTGAGTGATTTATCCATGTTTATCATCTGAGAAGGAAAAGAAAGAATTGTTGACACCTGATTTTTTTTACCATTTATTATTGTGATTTTTATTCTTTAAAATTAATTAAAAATATCAAAAAGGTCATAAAATCACAAAATCAACTTTGGAAGCCTTGGTTTAACCTTAGGAACCAATTTTGAACAAAAAATATTTTTCGGTATTTTTAATATTTTTCGAGTTTATTTAATTATAAAAATACCCAAAAAATCAGAAAAATACCATTCGTGGTCAGAAAAATACCCAAAAATATTCGATAATTTTTTTTTAATTTCCTCTTCAAGTGTGTCACTTTAAATCTCAAAAATTCGGCTCGGGTCACTATGTTCCTTCACAAACATAAACCCGAACCGAGCCTAAAAAAAATCATTTTCGAGTCTTTTAGTTTTCAATTCTCACTTTTTATAAGCTATGACATTGGATTCTAAAGTCTTAAAGTGCAATTAGGTCAATTTGCCCTCCAATTTAATCAATTTTTACCAAAAGGGCTTAATTGCACATTTTTCTTTCAATTAGTCCCCGGTTTCACGGATGTATACGTATGCTCTACGTATTTATACGTCATACGTATTTATACGTTATGCATATTTGTACTGTTTGGTAACCTCTTTAACTCTTGTAATAATAATAATGGTTATTATTTTTAACACCTTTGTTAGTGCCTTTTTTTTAGCATTTTTGTATTGTGAGTGCTATTGCTAGTGCTATTTTTAAATAGCATTTTTTGTATTATAAATTGTGAGTGCTATTGTTAATGCTATTTTTAAATGACATTTATTTATCATAAATTATGAGTGCTATTGTTAGTGCTATTTTTAAATGGCATTTATTTATCATAAATTGTGAGTGCTATTATTAGATAGAATTTATAATTGTTAGTGCTATTTTTAAATAGCATTTTTGTATTATAAATTGTGAGTGCTATTGTTAGTGCTATTTTTAAATAGCATTTTTGTATTATAAATTGTGAGTGCTATTGTTAGTGCTATTTTTAAATGTCATTTATTTGTGAGTGCTATTTTTAGATAGAATTTGTAATTGTTAGTGCTATTTTTAAATACAATTTATTGGAAGGTATTTTTGGCTATAAAAGGATGGCAAGAGTTTTGAGGTTGAGAGGGAGAGACATTTTGTAGAGTGTGCAAATTTTTGAGAGCTTAGAGAGAAGAACACAAACACTCTCTATATTCTCATAATCTTGAGTGAGCAAAATATACTAAGTTCGGAATATTGATTCCGCATATTGCTAGCACAATTGTTGTGGAGTTATTAGTCGTCTCCCCGTTCGTCAATTGGTGGTGCGTCCGAACTAGATGCCTAACACTTGTGGAGGCTGAGATCGAAGAACATCGAACCGACATCTCCGTTCAAGCACGCTACGAGAGGTAATCTATTTACTCCCTTTGAGACTTTGTGATTTTTTTCGATTGAAATGCACGAAGTACGCCTCTGGAGATACATGTATGGGTTGTTATTTATTTCCGCTACGTGTTACGTGGATCCCAACAGTGGTATCAGAGCCAATCCTTAGGTGTTTTCGTGCATTTAATTGATTTTTTTGCAATTTTTGCAATACTATGGCCAATATGTATTAACGAATTGTTCGTCTTACATGGCTAATGGAGATTGATTATTTTATATGATAAATTAATCAACGTAGCAAAAATTGAGACTAAATCAATTTTGAATCGAAAATTTATGGCTATCTTATTTTACGTAAAAATTCTGAATATGATTCAACGTAGAATTTTTATTGTGCCTTCCTAAGTTTTAAATTGTGAATTTATTACTAACGTGAAAGGGTGGTGATCATGGAAAAATCTCTAATCAATGTGATTGATGTATATATAAATGTATGATGATTATTTATATATTTGGGGTTGTAATTATTAAATGGAGGCTGCGTACTCCTTTTATTTTTCATGTAATCTTTATTTTTAGCATAGTCAATTGTTGATGTAAATGCTACGAGGATTACGTGGAGGAGCCTTTTAAGTCGGCGAGCTCTTTGGGGCCCAATTCTTGAAGAGTTCAAGAAACCAAGAAGAAGCGAAGAGCGGCTCTCCGTTATTAAAATATTAAAATGATTAAATGTGGTCTCATTGGCTCGAGACCCATTAAATCATAATTCCATGATCACCACGTAGGATAGATGTTTATGTGATTGACATCTATTTATTTATTATGATTACGTGAGCATGTTAAACTGGTTAATGTGCAAAGTCAGACTTACCTCACCCAAATTTGCGCCTGCATGAAATCCTAGTTAGGAAAATCACTCGCGTTAGGTACCGAAAGGGCGTTGGTAACGACACCAGCGTAACCAAGTCCCCGAACCCAAAATCTCTGGTTCCGTAGAACTGATCGATCTCTCCCAATCGATTAGTAAGGTTTCCGGTCTACCCTCCAAGAAAGACCGGTGGCGACTCCAAATGCATGCACAATTTGCACATGCCACCACGACCACACTGAAGGTCGAAAGCGATCGACTCTTATCGTCGAAGAATACTCCCGCCGCGATTTGGTATGGGCCTGGGAGGGCTCGCGCCGATCCAAGACCCGTGATCGGTAATCCATTAGCCGCGTCCGCTTCCGGACGGGTCGCGACAGCTGGCGACTCCGCTGGGGACTTTGTTCTAGAACCTATGGTTCTAGACCTCAAGTGGACTTAGGCCGTAATTAAAACGCTGAGTGATTTTTCTAACCATGCAGGCGCTCTTGAAGGTGAGGTAAGTCCGCTTATGATAGGTGTTATATGTTTTTGCAGATTGGAGTGATAAGGGGGTAGTCTGTGATTAACATTGTCTTATGCAGGTTGGCGTAGGAATGAATGATTGTGTGTATGTTTTATATTGAAGCGGTGATTGTTAAATAAGATGCATGTTTATCGCTTTAGCACGACACCGAAAATACACACAACCGCGCCTAAAACCCCGGGCGCCGTCTATAGGAAAACAATAGAAGGGATTGAAAATGGAATCTCCGTGAGGAAAGACACGGGGTAATCCACTTTTCAATTCCGCTCATTTCGAACTATGGATCGAGCCCCAATGCAACGATAGTTGTGCAATGGAATCTGCTCTTTCTAGAACTCGAGGTGGGAACCTTGACCTTAGGTGCCAAATCCTTTGATTTTTGGTAGTTTTATCCTCACTTGTCTCATGTGCATGTCTTTAGATGGTTGGTATATCTAAAACCACCTAAAAAAAAAAAATCGGTGATCCTGGAGTCACATCTCGAAGACTGGAACTGGGGCATCTCCAAGTGTTCGGACCACATTCCTTTGATTGATTTGACATTCTTAGTTCTATTGTATAAGATTAATTTTGCTGAGATCCTCTCTATCTCGTCCCTTAGATTGATTGTATTAGGGATCTATTTGTATTGTATACATCTTGATAAGGCTCATTTCTATCGAAAATGGGGGCAAATTCCCCAAACCCGTGGAGCATAGTGGAATTCGTCCCTTCAGTGCAAAATGCATTTGGCCGCAGAGCCACCCGTTTGGTGAAAGGACGTATCGTTCCTAATTGATTTTTAATCAGATCTGAGGATAAGTTCTTCTCCATTTTTTTTTTATCTCAGGTGATAAAAGAGACAATGCACCCAAAAGCTCATACATTCAAATGACAAAACAGACGTCGCCCAGCTGGGGCAAATGAACCGTAGGCATTGCAAATACCTTCAAACACGGATGGAGGAATTCGATAGATGTTGTTCATATCAATATGCAACATCAAAACGGAATGCAAATCAAGTGTAAAAGGACGTATCGTTCCAAAACGATTATTTCCTTGATATGGGAATAATGCTTCCTTTCTTTTCCCTCTCAGATGATGATCAAGAGCAGAGGACGCAGGATGTAATGCTTTCAAATAACAAACAGGGAACATCAAATACCTCAAACGGCGACTGTGATCGAGAGAATCACCAAACCGCCACATGACGAACCCCAAGAATATCAGGCTATCTCGAGAAAGATAAAATTGATCAAGGACTCTGACAATCGAGACGGATGATCAGAATCTGCCAAAAATCAATGGGAGCAGGTTCCCCCCCCATTTACTTTGAGGAGCCAAACCGGGGGCAAACTCTCATGATCCCCCATGAAAGCGCATCAAACCAGGGTTATCGAATCCAGAGATGACAAACAGCAAAACCATGCCTAACTGGGGCAAGTGAATCATTTGTACGCCGGACGTTTCTCCTCTGGCAAAATCAATGGACGCAATAACAGAGTCGTCCGCATCAGAATCAAACCCCAAGATACGAATTTGGGTGAACGGTAACCTTGTATCGTTCCAATTTGGTCTTCGAAGACCACATGCCTAACATGAGTTTTTACTCATTTTGCAGGAAGTCGTTGGCGCTGAAAGCCCCAAATGAAAAGAGCGCGCTAACAGGGAGGCGAATTGAATCAGTGGCCCTAGAAGTCAGAATTCCAGGAGATGGTCTTTGATCATAAGACCTAGTGGATGGTAAAAAGTATCGCTTCCACACTTCATGCTTTGACATACATTCTGATAAAAATTTCATTTTTCTTGAATAAAAGGAACTATGAAGAATGGCGTTGGAATGCGCCCAAAAACACAAATGGATCTCCTCTGGGGCAAATCCTCGAGAATGATTCATCGCCAACCAAACGGAGGGATCGTGGCCACAATATAGATGGCCAATTTCTGCAAGCCGCGTGTTTGTGTTCGAATGGAAACACAAAGCAAGAACAATGCTGTATCGTTCCAATTCGCCTTGAATTTTGGAACGCAAACTGACACATAATTCCCGTCTTTGACAGGGGATCGCCATCAAGGCGAAACAGGTTTTCACATCCCATGTATTACCCGTTGGAATACATGACCAAGGGTAAAATGTATCGTTCTAATTTTTTTGAAAAATTCATGAACGAACAATAACATGTTTCTTCTGCATTTTCAGGGATCTCCAGCCACGAGGAACAGGTAAGTATCCCTCTCCCAAAATCCCTTGAAGTTGTGGAATAAAAAATAGAGAAGAGAAGAAAAGCTTTCAGAATCTAGTGTCTAGAAAAGACATAGAATTCAAATTTCATTAGCATTCATGTTTTGAAACAGGAGGTTGTTTGAACATGAATAAGAACATGCATGGGGCATCATAAAATCCCCTTTGACGGGTAAAATTTCTGGAGAAAATGAAAGAGATTTTTCCAATAAAAAATTGTTCAAAACAATCAAAAGGGCACTTCCTCAAAAGACGAGAGGAAAAGCCTAAATCCAAACACGTCCTATACACACTTGAGAGAGGAGTGGAGCGGATCAGACAGCAAAATCTGGACCTACGGAAGTAGGGACCATTCGCAGCGATTACATGGATTGGGACGACGGAGGCATTCGTTTCATATCCCCAAACACTACAGGTGACCATTGACAACCCATTTGAACGGCGATTTTCATTCTTAACCCTGTCAAGAACCACCCCACATCGGGGCAGAATGGAGATGAGTCCAGCAGCATCAGGAGAAAATGGTTAGAAATTTTCTTGCTCGGACTAACATTAATCTTTGTGTATTGTTTATATGGTAATCCAAGTGCCATAGGATGACGAGAAGCATTTATTTCTCTATCCCACACACCGAATCCTTTGCACAGCCAACTTGAGCCTGCAAATTCATTTCATGAACCCATTGGTGATCATTCCAAGACGGATGCCACACCACTTCAAAAATGGAAGAGTTCAAGACTCAGGGATTACGAAGAGAATTCCCGGACTGATATTTAAAGCATGTTTAGACTATATGTCTAACATGATCCCATGAAGATGAGAAAAAAGCGGGATTCCAAAAATGAATGAGAAAAATCCACCGCATCAAGAAAAAGCAAAGTGCCTGGTAAAAGCGAGGCCGATGCTCGTGCAAGTTGTTTGCTTGATTCCCAGTGAAACTTGGATGGGAAAAGAGAAAATTCCTAAAGGAGTCAGATAAAAAGACTGCTCTCCAAATGATGTCAAGCGCGGAGGAAAGGCGCAGACAGAGTTGTCAACCTTCTTAATGCAACAAGAGACGCTCTCTAAAGGACTTGTGCACACCTCAAAAGCGGTTGCACACCTCAAAAACTGAAGATGCGGAATGGAAAAGACATGTGACAAATTTGCAATGATCACCAATGTCAATCCCCTCATAAATTCTGGGCCAAAAATAAGCCTTTTTCAGTCCCCAATCCTACCAACATCATAACCCTGAAACAGTCTTCTCTGACTAGGACACTTGGGTTAACATATTGCTTAGCTCGAAGAAGTACGAGCAAGACTATTTCTTTCTCATTTTGCAGGGTTCTTGACTTGTAAACCCGGAGCAGATGGTGAAGGATTTCATTCAATGGCCTCGACTCCAAAGCGGGTCCCCCTTGAAAACCAATATCCAAGCCCAACATTACGGTCCCGTGGAAGACCTCCCGACCGATCAAAATGTACGCGCTGCGAATGAACCTAAAACCTAGGCACAGGTTAGTAGGGAATTGAGTGCATCCCCTATAAAAAAACCACTATCGCAAAACAGGTGAGAAGACCTCCTTGTCGAGAAATATTCCAATTGATGTTTTGAACAAACTCTTTTTGGAATTTTCAAACTGTTGATCCAGATTTTCCGTGCAAGGGATTTGTGATCACATTTGCATGTTGCAAGAATGCTTTGGATAACCTCCAGCATCAAAATGCACATTTCATGATTAAAACTTAAATCATACGGTTTTGTCAAAATGGACAGCCGTAGTCTTCCCAAAGATTACTAACGTTTTCTTGGTGAAGAAAAATCTTTCAGGCTCAAACTTCTGCAGGATACCTGGAGAACCCAGCTCCCAGAATGTCGCTTCAACAGACTCAAGTGAAGTTTTGTCAAAATAAAATCTTTCACTGCTTCAAAAAAACTGAATTCCCGACAAACTTCGGGGTCTCCAAAAAAAAGGGGGAAGAAAAACCCTTTTAAAAGAAAAAGTCCTATCAGACGTGGAGAACCCTCGTCCCAGGACCCATTTTCAAAATATCAAACAGTCTCATCGGACGTGGAGAACCCTCGTCATGAGACCCCTTTTTCAAAACTTAGGCAGTCTCATCGGACGTGGAGAACCCTCGTCATGAGACCCCTTTTCAAAATTTAGGCAGTCTCATCGGACGTGAAGAACCCTCGTCCCAGGACCCATTTTCAAAATATCAAACAGTCTCATCGGACGTGGAGAACCCTCGTCATGAGACCCCTTTTTCAAAACTTAGGCAGTCTCATCGGACGTGGAGAACCATCGTCATGAGACCCCTTTTCAAAATTTAGGCAGTCTCATCAGACGTGGAGAACCCTCGTCATGAGACCCTTTTTCAAAATTTAGGCAGTCTCATCGGGCGTGGAGAACCCTCGTCATGAGACCCCTTTTCAAAACTTAGGCAGTCTCATCGGACGTGGAGAACCCTCGTCATGAGACCCCTTTTCAAAAATTTAGGCAGTCTCATCGGACGTGGAGAACCCTCGTCATGAGACCCATTTTCAAAATTCAAACAGTCTCATCGGACGTGGAGAACCCTCGTCATGAGACCCCCTTTTCAAAATTCAGGAAATCTCATCGGACGTGGAGAACCCTCGTCATGAGACCCCTTTTCATTTAGGCAGTCTCATCGGACGTGGAGAACCCTCGTCATGAGACCCATTTTCAAAGTCAAAACTGATGGTAGACACCGCCTGAAGGGTCAAACAAAGGTAGATACCGCCTGAAGGGTCAAATGAAGGTAGATACCGCCTGAAGGGTCAAAATAAGGTAGATACCGCCTGAAGGGTCAACTCAAAGGTAGATACCGCCTGAAGGGTCAAATGAAGGTAGATACCGCCTGAAGGGTCAAAATATGGTAGATACCGCCTGAAGGGTCAAATCAATGGTAGATACCGCCTGAAGGGTCAAATCAATGGTAGATACCGCCTGAAGGGTCAAAATCAAAGGTAGATACCGCTTGAAGGGTCAACACAAGGTAGATACCGCCTGAAGGGTCAACACATGGTAGATACCGCCTGAAGGGTCAACACAAGGTAGAAACCGCCTGAAGGGTCAAATCAAAGGTAGAAACCGCCTGAAGGGTCAACTCAAGGTAGAAACCGCCTGAAGGGTCAAACCAAGGTAGAAACCGCCTGAGGGATCACATTAATGGTAGAAACCGCCTGAAGGGTCACATATGGTAGAAACCGCCATAAGGGTCAATTCATTGGTAGAAACCGCCATAAGGGTCAACTCATTGATAAATATCGCAGTAAGGATCAACACAAAGGTCTGATCCACCATACGGATCAAAATCCTTCGCAAATCCCAAAGCGTGGGATGCGCCTTCCTTAGGTTCCTACAAGTTAGGAATCCCATCATGGTATGACCTACCATACAGGTCAGAGCTTAATCTCCCTAGGATATTCTGAATGACGAGTCCTAGGCATCTTCTTGAAAGTCGTCGCAACCGGCAGTATCCGACAGGTGAGCTTCAGGTAAGCCTCTCTCACTCCGGCCCATGTTCAAATTGTTAGAGCAAACCGGGGATTGATTTGAGCTTTTATCAATAGGCTTAAGGATCCGATGTCATAACATTTCTACTCTTATTTTCCCAGTTGAGTCGGTTAGGAATCATGTGCCACCTTATCTTTGAGAGAAACCTCTAACGAGATTCCTCTCAAAGAGGGGCAGCTGTTGACACCTGATTTTTTTTACCATTTATTATTGTGATTTTTATTCTTTAAAATTAATTAAAAATATCAAAAAGGTCATAAAATCACAAAATCAACTTTGGAAGCCTTGGTTTAACCTTAGGAACCAATTTTGAACAAAAAATATTTTTCGGTATTTTTAATATTTTTCGAGTTTATTTAATTATAAAAATACCCAAAAAATCAGAAAAATACCATTCGTGGTCAGAAAAATACCCAAAAATATTCGATAATTTTTTTTTAATTTCCTCTTCAAGTGTGTCACTTTAAATCTCAAAAATTCGGCTCGGGTCACTATGTTCCTTCACAAACATAAACCCGAACCGAGCCTAAAAAAAATCATTTTCGAGTCTTTTAGTTTTCAATTCTCACTTTTTATAAGCTATGACATTGGATTCTAAAGTCTTAAAGTGCAATTAGGTCAATTTGCCCTCCAATTTAATCAATTTTTACCAAAAGGGCTTAATTGCACATTTTTCTTTCAATTAGTCCCCGGTTTCACGGATGTATACGTATGCTCTACGTATTTATACGTCATATGTATTTATACGTTATGCATATTTGTACTGTTTGGTAACCTCTTTAACTCTTGTAATAATAATAATGGTTATTATTTTTAACACCTTTGTTAGTGCCTTTTTTTTAGCATTTTTGTATTGTGAGTGCTATTGCTAGTGCTATTTTTAAATAGCATTTTTTGTATTATAAATTGTGAGTGCTATTGTTAATGCTATTTTTAAATGACATTTATTTATCATAAATTATGAGTGCTATTGTTAGTGCTATTTTTAAATGGCATTTATTTATCATAAATTGTGAGTGCTATTATTAGATAGAATTTATAATTGTTAGTGCTATTTTTAAATAGCATTTTTGTATTATAAATTGTGAGTGCTATTGTTAGTGCTATTTTTAAATAACATTTTTGTATTATAAATTGTGAGTGCTATTGTTAGTGCTATTTTTAAATGTCATTTATTTGTGAGTGCTATTTTTAGATAGAATTTATAATTGTTAGTGCTATTTTTAAATACAATTTATTGGAAGGTATTTTTGGCTATAAAAGGATGGCAAGAGTTTTGAGGTTGAGAGGGAGAGACATTTTGTAGAGTGTGCAAATTTTTGAGAGCTTAGAGAGAAGAACACAAACACTCTCTATATTCTCATAATCTTGAGTGAGCAAAATATACTAAGTTCGGAATATTGATTCCGCATATTGCTAGCACAATTGTTGTGGAGTTATTAGTCGTCTCCCCGTTCGTCAATTGGTGGTGCGTCCGAACTAGATGCCTAACACTTGTGGAGGCTGAGATCGAAGAACATCGAACCGACATCTCCGTTCAAGCACGCTACGAGAGGTAATCTATTTACTCCCTTTGAGACTTTGTGATTTTTTTCGATTGAAATGCACGAAGTACGCCTCTGGAGATACATGTATGGGTTGTTATTTATTTCCGCTACGTGTTACGTGGATCCCAACAGTGGTATCAGAGCCAATCCTTAGGTGTTTTCGTGCATTTAATTGATTTTTTTGCAATTTTTGCAATACTATGGCCAATATGTATTAACGAATTGTTCGTCTTACATGGCTAATGGAGATTGATTATTTTATATGATAAATTAATCAACGTAGCAAAAATTGAGACTAAATCAATTTTGAATCGAAAATTTATGGCTATCTTATTTTACGTAAAAATTCTGAATATGATTCAACGTAGAATTTTTATTGTGCCTTCCTAAGTTTTAAATTGTGAATTTATTACTAACGTGAAAGGGTGGTGATCATGGAAAAATCTCTAATCAATGTGATTGATGTATATATAAATGTATGATGATTATTTATATATTTGGGGTTGTAATTATTAAATGGAGGCTGCGTACTCCTTTTATTTTTCATGTAATCTTTATTTTTAGCATAGTCAATTGTTGATGTAAATGCTACGAGGATTACGTGGAGGAGCCTTTTAAGTCGGCGAGCTCTTTGGGGCCCAATTCTTGAAGAGTTCAAGAAACCAAGAAGAAGCGAAGAGCGGCTCTCCGTTATTAAAATATTAAAATGATTAAATGTGGTCTCATTGGCTCGAGACCCATTAAATCATAATTCCATGATCACCACGTAGGATAGATGTTTATGTGATTGACATCTATTTATTTATTATGATTACGTGAGCATGTTAAACTGGTTAATGTGCAAAGTCAGACTTACCTCACCCAAATTTGCGCCTGCATGAAATCCTAGTTAGGAAAATCACTCGCGTTAGGTACCGAAAGGGCGTTGGTAACGACACCAGCGTAACCAAGTCCCCGAACCCAAAATCTCTGGTTCCGTAGAACTGATCGATCTCTCCCAATCGATTAGTAAGGTTTCCGGTCTACCCTCCAAGAAAGACCGGTGGCGACTCCAAATGCATGCACAATTTGCACATGCCACCACGACCACACTGAAGGTCGAAAGCGATCGACTCTTATCGTCGAAGAATACTCCCGCCGCGATTTGGTATGGGCCTGGGAGGGCTCGCGCCGATCCAAGACCCGTGATCGGTAATCCATTAGCCGCGTCCGCTTCCGGACGGGTCGCGACAAGAATACATTACTTCGGTATTCGATTGAAGATCGTTTAGGAACGATACATCGTTTTACCAAATAGGTGGCTTCGCGGCCAAACGTATTTCGTGTTGAAGGGGTAGATCCCATTATGCTCAGCGGGTGATAATTATGGTTCATGGAACTTGCTCCACTGATTAAGTGATTAATCCACGGCCTTCGGCTTGAAGATGCTCAAAGGGTGATGTTGACACTCACGCACAATTAGTTCTAGATATGAAAGATGTTCCCGTGGGAACCTTACAGTGCGATCAACAACATAGGCAATAGGAGTATTCAACCCCTTTTCTCGAAGCATTTTTCATCGAGTAGCCATGCCTTGCATCAGACGTTTGATCACCGGCCCCGCGTCACCACTGCGGTGGTCCTCCGGTTCCAAATTGATCGAGCCAAAGATTGAACTCATCGCCAAGGAAATTGCTCGGGTCTTCGAGCCATTGATGTTCAAGTTGGGTATCAACGATTGTTGGGGGCAGATTTCTTTCATTGCCTTCGTTGTGAGGGATCGGAGTCTTTGAGCTGGAACCTTCATCGTCGCCATGTTGGGGTTGAGGCATACATTCCCGAAGAGTATTGATCCAAGTGTCCAGCTCCTCATCAAGGAAATCACCTGTTCTTTCTAGCCCTCGGTGCCCAGATTGGGTGTCGTCGACTGTAGGCGAGGGATTCCTCTCTTTGCTCTCGCCGTGGGCAATTTGACCCCTCGAATTGGAACTTCCTCCGATGACCGGCAGGTTCATATGTGCACTCTCTACCAATGCCAGATCCGCTTCAGGGACAGCATTAATGACTGATTCGCGCTCAAACTGAGGAATTTCTATGTGCTGGAACTGTGGCATATACTCCTGAGGAGTATTGAGATAGCTCGGCGGAGCATTCTGATTTGGATTAGAGGAGTCGCTGACACGACTGCTAGTCCCGTCATTGCTGAAACACGGTTGGGTGCTCTTGGCTCTCCAATCATCATGGTTGTAACTCTGCCCAGCACTTGAGCTCCAACTGGCTTTATGATGGTTTAACGCTATCCTTCCATCCCTTAGCAATCTCCTATAGTACTTGAGGTGAGACTCAACGTTAATTCTAGAGAGCCCCGGCACCTTCATAATCTCGAGTATGCGCAGTGGGCTAGCCGAATCAACTCCCAGTTCTCGAATTGCATCAACAAATTTGGTGTGAAGCTCATAGGTCCAGTAAAACCTTGTTCTCTTATCACCCAAAATATCGTCAATACTTCGGTAGCTATTCTCTACGGGATCTAGTCGTTTCAAAAGTTGTCCAGGGAGGGACTCACAGACTTTGGATTGGCTGGCTGCGACAGCGAGTTCTTCATTGAGAGAATTCCCCCTGTGATGATTCATATCCCATTTCTCAGAGTATGTTGGTGTTAATCCTATGGTGTTGACTTGCTCATGCAGATCTCCGGCGGTATCTGGCTGTGTCGGAAAATGCTGTGGAGAATACGGTAACAGCTGAGCGTTATTCGTCAACAGGGATGGTTCATGGAGGAACACCTCGCCGAGGACAACCGGATTACCACAATTAAGGCAGGTGGCCTTGGTCAGAGCTTCCTTATATCTCGCGCTTTCAGCTTGAAGCTTCTCATTCTCCTCCTTCAGGACCAGTAACTCATGGTCTGCGTATTGCTGTTTCACCCGGGTTCGTTTGTTTGCGAACCAAAACTTGACCTTCGAAAGCTCCAATCCTATCTTTCGGCTCAACTCCATTTTCTGTTGTCTGCTTGGAGTGGGGAATTCATTGAAGAAAGCTTCGAGCTCTCGGATTTGGCCTGGAGTGTGGCGTTGTAGTTGCTTCCTTTTCCGGCTCCGGTCATCATTGTATACTCCTTCTTCGTAGCTGAAACCTAGAATTTCATCGCTGGAGGAGTCAGTCTCTATGGCCTTCGGGCATGAGTCAGCTCCAGGATCTTCAAAGTCTCCCAGCAGTTCGTGCTCAGAAATGTCCAGGTCGGGCGTTTCTAGCAGATGGGAATAACTTTTAAACATGATGGATCGGGGTATCTCGGGCTGATCTAGTTCACTCAGCTTTCTCAATTCGCTCTTACGTGTTTGCTCGCTCTAGAAATTTTCTCAAGTGATTGTGCGTGTCCTGGAACCATCCTTCAAGCTGCATATGAAGACCAGCAAGCAAGCGCTCCTCCCGAGATTCTGCAATTACTCATCGTCTGTATTCCCCTTTCTTTTTCCTCGTGATAGGATCACAAACTCTCTTGCATTGATTCGGTTTCATCGAGTATTGCGCTCGTCCCCTAGTTCAGTCTTCAAAGTGGTGGGTCTACAATCTTTCGGCGCCTTTTATGATTTGCTAGGCCCGAGAACGTGGGGAGCAGTGGTGGACCCGCAATTAATGACTCCGTTTAATTTATTTAGCTCCATGGGAATTAACGCTATGATCTTCTCTCAACCCCTTTTCATCGTTCAAACGAAAGTGACATTTTCCCTGTGCATGCTGTTACTCTTCATTTCAGCATCCCGGGCGCTTGGTGAGGAATGAGTTCGTGGCCACTCAAAATTTTAAAGACCGTCTCTGGTTTCAGACTCAATCTAACAAGGGATCATCACAACTAAGCATGACGACGTTCGTCGATAGCGTTGGTTTTAATATAGAATTAACTATAGTCATTAAAGAAAAATGTTCCCGTAGGAACTTTACAACAGATAAAATGAGTGATCTACTCGTGAACATGTTCTTCTTCCTATGGGTGTTCGTAGTGACCGACCCATCGTGCCCCGAGCCAGGTGCTAGATCACGGCTGTCCAAGCATGCCAGCTTCCCACTGATTGAACAAGGCATTGAGCCCCTCATCGAAGAAATCGTCTGTCGTGGGTTGACCAGCGGCAGGCATAGCACCAGCCAACTGTTGCTCGAATGGAGGAGTGCGCACTCGCTGTACTTGTGACACGCGCTCTTGAGAAGTGTTGAAATGGCCTGGGAGGACATTCTGATCAACTTTCAGTTTGCCGGTGGTCGGGTTGCTAGCTTGATTGATGCTTAGATTTGGCCGGGTACCTCTTGATGCCTGAGCATTACAATGGCGGTCCCCCTAGCTTTTGAGCTCGAGACGGATTCCTCCCGGTTTAGCTCCGCTCGACGTTGTTTTAATAGCTTTCTGTAGGCAGCAAGGTGATTCCTGACCAGCTCCTTACTAAGCCCCGGTACATTCATGGCCTTAAATATGCGCGTCGGAGTTGCTGAGTCTATCCCCATTTGGTGAACCACGTCTAGGAATCTGGAATGCAGTTCAGGGGGCCAAGCGAACCTCCTCTTATCGTGGCCCAAAAGTGCATCGATGGCTTGACGACTGATTAACTCATCTCCAGCAGGACCCGACCCTATCGAAAATTGTTGTGCATGAGGCTGATATGCTTTGAGCTGGTCGGCGGTAACGTCCAGCTCCTTGAAACTATAACTCCAATCAAAGCGATGCAAATCCCATCCCCAAGGAGGCATTTGTATCATCTTTGTAGGATCATCCTGCTCATGCGTGACTCCGGCAAAATCTGGTTGAGCAGGAGATGCCCCGAGGGAGTAGGGTGGTAAATGAACGTCTTCAATCATCGCGTGAGGCTTATCGGGGAATATCTTATCGAGGGCGACGAGGTTATCGCAATGAGGGCAAACGGTAATATTGAGAGCTTTTTCATACCTCATGTTTTCTGTTCGCAGTTTTTGGTTTTCTTCCTTTAAAATCTCGACCACCTGACGTTTGCGTTGAGCCCTCGATTTGGATCTCCTATTTTGAAACCAAAACTGGATCCTCGACTGATTAATCACCAACTCCCGACTCAATTCAATTCTCCACTTCTTTTTCATGTAATGGCTTTTACTGAAAAGGGTTTCCAGCATTTGGGTTTCCTCCTGAGAGTATTGGTGAGGACGTCTTCTTTTCCCGAGTTGAGCATTGTGGATGTCGTTGTCGTCGTCGCTGTGATCTTGATTTCCGTTGCCAGAAGTGTTGGGCTCCATGGTTTCGGCGTTAGACTTGATCTTGGAATCTTCGAGATCCCTCTGTGGTTCAATTTCTGAGATTTTTGAGTCAGTCGCCTCTAGCAGCTGACAGTAACCTCTTAAATATGTTGGATTGAGAAATGTTTGATTGGTTCTTGCCCACTCAGATCTCTACTCTTTCCTATATGTTCACTCCCTATAAAGTTTTCTTCGAGTGACTCTGCATGTTCAGGAGACGCTCCTCAAGCATCATTAGGCAAACGTTCCCCCTCAAGACCTTGAATTTCTCGCTTAGCTTTTCAACGTGATGGGACTGCCAAACCCTGTTAGGGCTCTCTTCGATAGTTGCGCTTTCCTCCCACCTAACTCTAATAATGGTGATCCCGACAAATCTTTTACATCTTTTAATTGATGAGCCGAAAATCGCGGACCGAAACGAATCCAATGGTTCTCGTGAGGGGACCTCCTGCTTTACCCCATAACTGGGCTCCACCAGCATTATTACTGAGACCCTTCATCATCCTCGAGTTGCTATAAAATGAGGAATTAATGTATGGAAGGTTACCGTTTTCGCATAATCAGCTTCTTCCTTCTAATCTCTCTGTTAAACTCGTCTTATTCTCAAGCCAACCCAACGCAAATGGCCTCCTCTCCCGTACGCACTTTTTCAACTGATGTCTTGGCTCAGTGGGAAAAGCTTTATAACCAACTGGGTCGCGGTTACGCGCACATAACCGATCATTCTGCAACCGCGGATGAAATCCGTGTCCTGCTCGAGGACTTAGATACCACTTCCCTCGAAGGTACTACGCTGGGGAGGGAATATAGAACTTTCCCGACCCTCTTTGCACACTCCTTAGAGGCCTACCGTGTTGCTGATCGGGAGGTTCTCGTGGCTCGCGTCTTGCGGGCTCGTTACCAGGATCGGTCTGATCATTTGGTGCTGACCAACTATTTGGCCGATAGTCACAAAAAGGCCGTCGAGTTTGCCAATGAGAGGGTCGCGACGTTGCTTCGCGAGAGGAGAAAACTGGTGGATCAATTGGCCCTATCCCTGACCGCTGGCGAGCACGACCGCCACAATGTCCTATTGAGGCTGCAAAGCGACTGGCAGGAAGAACGGCTTGACAAAATAACCGCAAACATAGCTCACGGGAATGGATTAGTTCGGGACTTGGAAATAATCACCGAAGAACACGAGGTCAAGGTCACTGAGGTTAAGGGAGAATGCAGAAACCTTTTCCTCAAGCTCGCGGACCAGGACATGCGGAGTCGTGAGTACGGGCAGAGCATTAACAACATGGAGGGTCAGTTGGGCTCCTTTGTGTCGTTAATTAGGGCTCACTTTGGCTTTACTTTTCCGCCCCGAATTGTATGACCTGCTTCTGAAAACCCTCCGCTGAGCAAAATAAATGAAAGTTCTTGTGTGTGTGTTTTAACTTCTGTATGGTTCATTTCTTCGAGCATCCGAACATCTTCGACTTGGGTGAGCCGAACCATAATATCAATAAGCCGAGCAAATATGTCCTGATTTTATAACTCGCTCATGATCAGATGAGATAATAGCCTTAGACTTGTCCAGGAAAAGATTTCTCTCTATTACCTATTTTTTTACCTGCAAATAAAAAGACAGAATCAGAAGGGATAATTTGAAAAAGAAATCAAAAACCCCTTTCAATCCTATGCTTGCCCATGATTAATAAGGACAAGAACTTTTACAAGGGTTTTAATCTTGCGCGAAAAGTTTTTATCAATATTCCTCGAAAGAAAGCATACTATTGAAAGGAATGTAATTCACAATAATCGCTTTTGATCAATTTCGAGAGGAACGAATTACTCAAAAGTGAGAGGCATAATAACGTGTTTTAAATTTAATTGAAGATACGGCATCCAAATCAAGGCCGTTTTGTTAAGAACGAGAGTAATTTGGACATCTATCTCGTCATTAAATTCAAAACAACGCCGATGTTCTCGATCAATTATCGTGGATTACCAGCGACGCAAAACATGCATGGACCAATTCAAGTGTATAATTCCTTCTAGCGAAATTGGGGTTGGATTACCCTATACGACCAAAAAGGTCGTGCGGGATTTCCAATTTTAATTTCCTCTTAAAGGAATTATAAACTTGACTTGGGAGTATTCGAATGATTAGAGAAAATGCCACTATCACATTCCCATGACCTGTCAAAAGAAAAGCAACCAAGTTCCATCTAAATGTATACACCAATAGATCCCTAATACAATCACTCTAAGGGGTGAGATAGAGAGGACCCAAGCAAAATTAGTCTTATACAAGAGAACTAAAAATGCCAAACCAATCAAAGGAATGTGGTCTGAACACTTGGAGATGCCCCAGTTCCAGTCTTCAAGATGTGACTCCAGGATCACCGATTTTTTTTAGGTGGTTTTAGATATATCAACCATCTAAAGACATGCACATGAGACAAGTGAGGATAAAACTTCTAAAAATCAAAGGATTTGGCACCTAAGGTCAAGGTTCCCACCTCGAGTTTAGAAAGAGCATATTCCATTGCACAACTATCGTTGCATTGGGGCTCGATCCATAGCTCAAAATGAGTGGAATTGAAAAGTGGATTACCCCGTGTTTTTCCTCACGGAGATTCCATTTTCAATCCCTTCTATTGTTTTCCTATAGACGGCGCCCGGGGTTTTAGGCGCGGTTGTGTGTATTTTCGGTGTCGTGCTAAAGCGACAAACATGCATCTTATTTAACAATCACCGCTTCAATATAAAACATACACACAATCATTCATTCCTACGCCAACCTGCATAAGACAATGTTAATCACAGACTACCCCCCTTATCACTCCAATCTGCAAAAACATATAACACCTATCATGAGCGGACTTACCTCACCTTCACGAGCGCCTGCATGGTTAGAAAAATCACTCAGCGTTTTAATTACGGCCTAAGTCCACTTGAGGTCTAGAACCATTGGTTCTAGAACAAAGGTCCCCAGCGGAGTCGCCAGCTGTCGCGACCCATCCGAAAGCGGACGCGGCTAATGGATTACCGATCGCGGGTCTTGGATCGGCGCGAGCCCTCCCAGGCCCACACCAAATCGCGGCGGGAGTATTCTTCGACAATAAGAGTCGATCGCTTTCGACCTTCAGTGTGGTCGTGGTGGCATGTGCAAATTGTGCATGCATTTGGAGTCGCCACCGGTCTTTCTTGGAGGGTAGACCGGAAACCTTATTGATCGATTGGGAGAGATCGATCAATTCTGCGGAACCAGAGATTTTGGGTTCGGGGACTTGGTTACGCTGACGTCACTACCAACGCCCTTTCGGTACCTAACGCGAGTGATTTTCCTGACTAAGAGTTCATGCAGGCACAAGTTTGGGTGAGGTAGGTTTGATTCAGGGTTTCATGCAGATTGGACGACTATTCCTATCAATCACAATCAATTTAAATGAAAACGCAATCAAGTACATAAATAACTCACTTCAATACACATCAATTCAGATCAATGACTTCCTAATATAACCATAAAGGCTTAAGGAAGGTGTGACTTAAGACCGGGGTAAAATGAGAAGATTTGGAGGCGATTTAGCCCGAAGGGCAAAATCGTCAATTTTTGGAAGACTTAGATACCGAATTACCCAAAATATTCCATGGCCAGTTGATTTTGGCCATTTCCCATTTTTGGGAATTTTTTTGGAATTTCTTGATTTTTCTTCAATTTTTGGAAGACGATTCGCCCAAAGGGCGAAATCGTCATTTTAAGGAGGGTCGGGGTTCAAAACGCCCGGAATGAGCCTTGGCCAGTTGACTGTGGCCATTTCCTATTTTTGGGGATTTATCTGGATTTTTTAGAAATTTTTTGGAAGACGGTTTGCCGAAAGGGCAAAACCGTCATTTCTGGAAAGATCGGGGGTCAAATGACCCGGAACAGGTCATGGCCAGTTGAATGTGGCCATTTCCTATTTTCTGGAATTTTTTTAGAATTTTTTAGAATTTTTCCGAATTTTTTGAATTTTTTTTATTTTTTTTATTTTTTTTATTTTTTTTATTTTTTTATTTTTTTATTATTAAAAATAATAATAATAATAATAATAAAATGGGACCGGGTCGGATGACCCGGCCCACGCCCGGATCCGTGACCCAAACCCGGCCCGCCTCCTCTCTGATCAAAACGGCGCCGTTCCACGAATCGGACGGACGCCTCGGATGGAGACACGTGGCGCTCCCGGGACAGTCAGATTCTTCTATTATTTTTTTATACTTTATACTTTATTAATGCCGCGCGCTGACGTGGCCGCCACGTGGGCGCCACGTCAGCGCCACATCGGCGTTGACCGGTTGTTGACACCTAAATTTTGATCAACTTTTTTATTTTTATTTTTATTTTTTTTGAAAATTCATAGAAAATCCATAAAAAGTTGAAAAATTGAAAAATCAATTTTGGTGACCTAGCCAAGCTAAATGAACCATTTTGACCAAAAAAATAATTTTCGTAATTTTCATTTTTTTTAATATATTTTCGAAAAAAAAGAAAAAAAAGAAAAAGAAAATCAAGAAAATCAAGAAAAATAATATTGGAGGTCACAAAAGTATATAAAAATAGTCGGTATTTTTATTTTTATTTTATCCATTTTCTGACCTCATAAATAGTAAAATTCAGGTTTGATTTTAGGTGTTCTTTGATCATCATAAAATTGAATTTGGCAAAAATATTAGTAATGATTAAAAGGAAAATGAGTGAAAACATCATCATTTAAAAGGAAAATGGGACTAATCATTTTGTCTTCACTTTTGATTATTTTATTATTATTTTTACTTTTTAATATTTTATTATATTATTATTATATTACTATTTCATTATTTTATTTTATTTTTATTACTATTTATACTCCCCCCCTCATCATCCGTAGCTTCCTCCTCCTCCTCCTCCTCCTCCTCCTCCTCCTCCTCTTCTTCTTCTTCTTCTTCCTCTCCCACGCTCATTTTTTTCCCCATATTCTCTCTTCCATTTTTTTTTGTCATCACACTATCACCCTCCACATTTCTTGTGTTTCCGGCCGATTGGACCGTTGGATCGAGCTGATTTTTTGTGTACAAGGTCTTCTTGATCCCTTCTTCATATCCACCGTTCGGATCTTTAAACAAATCTCTCAAAGTGGTCGTACAGCAACCAAATCAGAAGCTGTTCCAGGCGTGGGAATTGTATACCCGCCGACATTTCTTGAGTTTTCGGCCGATTGAGCCGTTGGATCGAGCTAATTTTTTGTGTGCAGGGTCTTCTTAACCCCTTCTTCATATCCACCGTTCAGATCTTTAAAAAGATCTCTCCAAGTGGTCGAACAGCAGCCAAATCAGAAGTTGTTCCTGGCGCGGGAACTGTTCATCCGTCGGTATTTCTTCAGTTTTCGATCAATTCGACCATCGGATCGAGGTAAAATTTTGTGTATAATCTCATCTCAATTCTTTCTTCATCTTCACCGTTCGGATTTGTGAAAATAGTTCAACGTCCTCCTCATCCGAGCTCGGATTATTGTTTATTTTGTATTTTTTTCGTATTTACTGTGTATTTACTTTATGTCATAGCATTTTTATATTCCGCATAAAAGACCCAGAATCGGAAGGCCGAGCCTCCTGTTGGTGTCTAAATATTTACTGTGTATTTACTTTATGTCATAGCATTTCTATATTTCGCATAAAAGACCCAGAATCGGAAGGCCGAGCCTCCTGTTGGTGTCTAAATATTTGCTGTGTATTTACTTTATGTCATAGCATTTCTATATTTCGCATAAAAGACCCAGAATCGGAAGGCTAAGCCTCCTATTGGTGTCCAAGGTGTTTTATTTATTTATTTTCTGTAAATCATATTGTGCTACCCCAGAATCGGAAGGCCGAGCCTCCTGCTGGTGGTTTATACCCCCACACATTGTTGCACGAGCACCGACGGACTCCGACGTCGTAAAATTCACCGGATCCCATCTCCTTTGCTTATGTTTATGTTGTATAATGACTTAATATCTTCTTTATTTTTTGCATTGTGTTGCGTCCTATAAAAACAAAAACAAAAAAAAAATGCTAGATCGGACGTCTGCAGATGAGCCACGTGTCGTGATTAGGTGATTTTCAGAATAAAAAAAATTTCCAAAAAATTGAATTATTAAGGAAAAATTCAAAAAAAAAAATTGAGAAAAATTGCAGAAAATTCCTAAAAAAATTCTAAAATTTTTTTAAGGCTGAAAATGACAAAAAAAATTGATTTGTTTCCATTTTTTGGATTTTCTCCCATTTAATCCAAAATGGCGATTTTACCCCTCAAAGGGTAAATCGTCTTTGATATTCCGATGAATTGTGGAAATTGCTTAGAATTTGGTGATGGGCCAGATAGGTGGCTAAACCTTATGTCTAAGATTTCCACATTTCATTCCCATTTTTAGAAAATGACGATTTTACCCCTTCGAATGGTAAATCGGTTTCTAAAATTCCAGAAAATCATGAAAATTGCAAAAAAAAATAGGAAATTGGTCAATTGAGTGACCAAACCTATTTTTGACATTGTTTTACTCCGGATTCATTCCGAAATGACGATTTTTCCCTTTTTAGGCAAATTGTCCCTTTTGTCTCAAAATTACGACTTTACCCCTGATGGGTAAAATCATGTCTAAATCATTCCTAAGCTTGATTGATACTTATTTAGGCTAATAGAGCCTTATTAGGAGTGTCATGTTGATTTGATGTGATTATTTTACATATTTGGATTCATTGATTTGCGCATTTTATTATTGATTGTGATTGCTAGGATAGTCATTCCTATTTGCATGAATTCCTAGATTTAGGATTCGTACTCCACTCATCTGCATGAAATCTTAGGTAAGAAAATTCAGTCAACTTAGGTACCGAAAGGGCGTCAACTCTGACAGTTGACGTAACTAAGTCCCCGAACCCATTTCTCTGGTTATCGCAGAATTGAATAGAAATTCCCGACTATTCAATAGGGTGGTCCAATCATACCCTCCAAAAAATGATTGGTGGCGACTCCATGGCATGCACACTTAGCACATGTCACCAGACCACACTGAAGGTCGACTACGCATACCTCCGTTGCGATTTGGGTAACGGGCCTTGGGAGAGACCCGCGTCCGACCAGACTGGACGGCCCATTAGCCCTCGAGAGCCCACATGCAACCTCGAGAGGGTCGCGACAGACTGGCGACTCCGCTGGGGACTTAGAGAACTTGAGCCGATTAAAAAGTTGATTGGTTTTTCTGACATGTTTTATGCAGATGCTCTTCAAGTTGAGGTACGTACTTTAACCCTTGAGGTGTTAAATGTTTTTGCAGATTGGAGAAATAAGGGCTGAAGTGTTCGTTAACTCTGTCTTATGCCGGTAGGAGTTTAGGATGTATGATTGTGTGGATGTTTATATTGAAGCGGTGTTTGCTAAATGAAATGCATGTTTATTGCTTTAGCACGACACAATGAACACACACAGCCGCGCCTAAAACCTCGGGCGCACTCTTTAGGAAAATAATAGAAGGAATTGAAATTGGAATCTCCGTGATGAAAAACACGGGGTAATCCATTTTTAATTCTGCTCATTTCGAACTATGGATTGGGTCCCAATGCAACGATAGTTGTGCAATGGAATCTACCCTTTCTAGAACTCGAAGTGGGAGCCTTGGCCTTAGGTTCCAAACCCTATTTTGATTCTTAGAAGTCAAACCTCACTGGTCTCATGCGCATGTATGTGAATGATTGGTACACCTCGAAACCAAAAGGTCATTCAGCGCCGCTTATGAATCAAAATCCAAAGACTTGTGTGAAGAATCAGTCGTGAGTTTAAACGAACTAGGATGGCATGGAAAAGCGCTGGACCACCCTGGAGAGTCAACTGATGAGGGCAAATGCCTTTTGACCGGGGCAGCCGGGTCAAGTGTAAAGACGTGTCGTTCCTAATTGATTTTCAATCAGATACCGGCATAATATTTCCTATCTTTTCCTCTCAGGTGAAAAACAGGTACAGAAGGAAAATCCATTTGTGGATAGACACGAGGGACGTGTTTTACATGGCATACATTTGTCAAAAATGTCCTCATCCGATCACATGCAAGATGATCATGGAACGATGGTGAAACTGTAATCGTTCCAATAAGCCCTTCGAATATTATACCTGACGGGGACCTTTATGTCTTTTGTCTACAGGATAAGATGGTCAAAGACAAACGAAAGAAAATTTGTCTTCCCTATAAGACAAAAAGAAATGTGCCTTCAGCAGATGTCACCCATTGGGATTGCAATGACAAATTAAATCAAATTATGAAGAAGGAGCAACCTAATTAGGATTGGCTCTCCCTAAGTCGAAAAAGTTGTATCCGTTCCAAATCAGATTGACTGGTTCACGAGTTGATATGGTTTTTCATTCTTGCAGGTGATGACGAGAATGAATGGGACCACTGAAGAATTTCCACCGTCTTGGATGCCAGAAGTGACCAGAGCGAGGATAGTAAATCCGTAATCGTTTCAATTAAAGCTCCTTACGCGGTGATTGACTCTTTTACTCCTTTCATCGCGCAGGTTGTTGAAGTACTCAATCACGAGTAAACCCAAGCTTACTGATGTCAAATAGCCTGAATGCGTCAATGCGGCAGGATCAAATTGCCTACGACTAAATCAGTCAGCCCCAGACAAAGCATCCAGTGGCTGGGGACAAATCGCTCCGCTACCCGGAAAAGAAAAACATCAAATACTTCAAATGGCGACGATGATCGAGAGAATCACAAAATCGCCACACGAAAAATCCCAAGACCGTCAAGCCATCTAGAGATGGATAAAAATAATTGAAGATTCTGACAATTGAGATAGAAGATCAGAATCGGCGAAACCCATGGGAGTGAGTTCTCCCATTTTCTTTGAAGAGGCCAAACCGGGGGCAAACTCTCATGATCCCCCATAAAGACGCATCGGACCAGGGTTATTAAATCCAGAGATAACAAACATCAAGACAAGCCTTACCAAGGCAAAATACTTGAAGAACACCGTCCCTTCAAATGTTGGAAACCCCGAAGGGAGTATCTCTTTCCTGAAATTTCAAATGAAGTCAAAACCTACACCTGTTTCTTCATGTGCAGGTGCATGGACGTTGTCAAAATTGAATTGAAAATTGCCAACAAACACAGAAAGTGCTCAGGCATGTTGCCAGGACAAACGTCGCCCAACTGGGGCAGAACGGCCGTTAATCTCACGAACAACACCCATAAATACAGACGAGAGAAGACATTCCCAAAGTGGATGATGATTGCAGCAAAATGCAGGAATGAATTTAGTTGGGGCAGGCATGAAAAACCATGCCTAACTGGGGCAAGTGAATCATTTGTACGCCGGACGTTTCTTCTCTGGCAAAATCCAGGGACGCAATGACATAGTCGTCCGCATCAGAAGTAAACCCCAAGATACAAATTTGGGGTGAACGGTAACTTTGTATCGTTCCAATTTGATCTCCAAAGATCCCACATGTAACATGAGTTTTTCCTCATTTAGCAGGAAGGCGTTGGCACCGAAAGCCACAAAAGAAAAGAACTCACTAATTGGGGAGCGAACAAAATTATCGGCCTTGGAAGTCATGCACTCCAAGAAATGGTCTTTGATTATAAGATCGAGTGGAGGGTAAAAAGTATCGCTTCCACACATCATGCTTTGACATGCATTCCGATAACAATTTCCTTTTTCCTTGAATAAAAGGAACTTTGAAGAATGGCGCTGGAATGCGCCCAAAAACACAAATGGATCTCCTCTGGGGCAAATCCTTGAGAATGATTCATCGCCAACTAAACGGAGGGATCGTGGCCACAATATAGTTGGCCAATTTCTGCAAGCCGCGCGTTTGTGTTCAAATGAAAACGCCAAGCAAGAACAAGGTGGTATCGTTCCAATTTGTCTTGAATTTTGGAACGCAAACTGACACTTATTGTTTGTTTTTTACAGGGGCTCGCCATCAAGGCAAAACGGGTTTTCACATCCTATGTATTACCCGTTGGAATATATGACCAAGGGTAAATTGTATCGTTCTAATTTTTTGAAAAATTCGTGAACGTACAATAACATGTTTCTTCCGCATTTTCAGGGATCTCCAGCCGCGGGGGACAGGTAAGTATCCCTTTCCCCAATCCATTGAAGATGTTAAATAAAAAACAGAGAGAAAAAGAAAAGCTTTCAGAATCAAATGTCTAGAAAATACATAGAATTCAAACTTCATTGGCATTCATGTTTTAAAACAGGAGGTTGTCTGAACATGAATAAGAACATGCATGGTGCATCATAAAATCCCCTTGACGGGTAAAATTTTTGGAGAAAATGAAAGAGATTTTTTCCAATCAAAAGTTCAAAACTTTCAAAAGGACGTTTTCTCAAAAGACGAAAGGCAAAGCCTAATCCAAACACGTCCTATACACACTTGAGAGAGAAGTGGAGCGGATCAGATAGCAAAATCTGGACCTACGGAAGTAGGGACCATCCGCAGCGATTACATGGAATAGGACGACGGAGGCATTCGTTTCTTATCCCCAAACACTACATGTGACCATTGACAACCCCTTCGAACGGCGTTTTTCATTCTCAACCCTGTCAAGAACCACCCCACATTGGGGCAAAATGGAGGTGAGTCCAGCAACATCAGGAGAAAATGGTTAGAAATTTTCTTGCTCGGACTAACATCAATCTTTGTGTATTGTTTATATGGTAATCCAAATGTCATAGGATGATGAGAAGCATTCATTTCTCTATCCCACACACCATATCCTTTGCATAGCCAAGTTGAGCCTGCAAATTCATTTCATAAACCCATTGGTGATCATTGCAAGTTCCAAAGCAAAGACAAATCACTTCAGGAACGGAGAAGTTCAAGACTTAGGGTTTACGAAGAAAACTACTAAGTTGATACTCAAGCGTGCTAAGAGCCAAGTCATATATCTAGCACAATTGCCAAGCATCCCACTTTCGACAAGAGATTAAAGAAATCCCCAGCATCAAGAAAAAGCAAAGTGCCTGGTAAAAGCGAGGCCGATGCTCGGGTGAACAATTTGATCGATCCCTAAAGAAACCTGGTAGGGAAAAGAAGAGGGAAAAACCCCTAATGGAGTCAGATCAAGAAGGCTGCTCCCCAAATGATGTCAGCCGTGGAGCAAAAACACAGAAAGAGTTGTCAACCTCTTAATACCACAAGAGACGCTCTCTAAAGAGCTGGTGCACACCTCAAAATCGGTTGCGCACCTCAAAGACTAAAGATGCAGAAAGGAAATGACAGGAGGCAAATCAGCAATGATCACCAATGTCAAACCCGTCACGAATTCTGGGCCAAAAACAAGCCTTTTTCGGTCCCCAATCCTACCAATGTCACAACCCTGAAACAGTCTTCTCTGACTAAGACACTTGGGTTAACATATTGCTTAGCTCGAAGAAGTACGAGCAAGACTATTTCTTTCTCATTTTGCAGGGTTCTTGACTTGTAAACCCGGAGCAGATGGTGAAGACTTTCATTCAATGGCCCCGACTCAAAAGTGAGTCCCCCCTTTGAAAACCAATATCCAAGCCCAACATTACGGTCCCGTGGAAGACCTCCCGACCGATCAAAATGTATGCGCTGCGAATGAGCCTAAAACCTAGGCACAGGTCAGTAGGGAATTGAGTACATCCCCTATAAAAATCATTACCTCAAAACAGATGAGATGGCCTCCTTGTCGAGAAATATTCCAATTGATGTTTTGAACAAACTCTTTTTGGAATTTTCAAACTGTTGATCCGAATTTTCCATGCAAGGAATTTGTGATCACATTTGCATGTTGTAAGAATGCTTTGGATAACCTCCAGCATCAAAATGCACATTTCATGACTAAAACTTAAGTCATAAAATTTTGTCAATTGGACAATTATTGTCTTCCCAAAGATTATTAACATTTTCTTGGTGAAGAAAAATCTTTCAGGTTTGAACTTTCTGCAGGATACCTGGAGAACCCAGCTCTCAGAATGTCGGCTCAGCAGACTCAAGTGAAGCTTTGTCAAAATAAAATCTTTCACTCCTTCAAAACTGAATTCCCGACAAACTTCGGGATCTCTAAAAAAAAAAGGGAAGAAAAACCCTTTTAGAAGAAACAGTCTCATCGGACGTGGAGAACCCTCGTCATGAGACCCATTTTCAAAAATCAGGCAGTCTCATCGGACGTGGAGAACCCTCGTCATGAGACCCCTTTTCAAAAATCAGGCAGTCTCATCGGACGTGGAGAACCCTCGTCATGAGACCCCTTTTCCAAAATATCAAACAGTCTCATCGGACGTGGAGAACCCTCGTCATGAGACCCATTTTAAAAAATCAGGCAGTCTCATCGGACGTGGAGAACCCTCGTCATGAGACCCATTTTCAAAAATATCAAACAGTCTCATCGGACGTGGAGAACCCTCGTCATGAGACCCATTTTCAAAAATCAGGCAGTCTCATCGGACGTGGAGAACCCTTGTCATGAGATCCCTTTTCAAAAACCAGACAGTCTCATTGGACGTGGAGAACCCTCGTCATGAGACCCATTTTCAAAGCAAAACCAAGGTAGATACCGCCTGAAGGGTCAACACAAGGTAGAAACCGCCTGAAGGGTCGATTCAAGGTAGATACCGCCTGAAGGGTCAACTAAAGGTAGAAACCGCCTGAAGGGTCAAACCAATGGTAGAAACCGCCTGAAGGGTCAGTCAAACGTAGAAACCGCCTGAAGGGTCAGTCAAACGTAGAAACCGCCTGAAGGGTCAACTCAAGGTAGAAACCGCCTGAAGGGTCAAAACAAAGGTAGAAACCGCCTGAAGGGTCAAACCAAGGTAGATACCGCCTGAAGGGTCAAACCATGGTAGAAACCGCCTGAAGGGTCAACTCAAGGTAGATACCGCCTGAAGGGTCAAAATGATGGTAGAAACCGCCTGAAGGGTCAATCCAATAGTGAAAATCACTTAAATGGTCAACTCAATGGTCTGATCCACCATACGGATCAAAATCCTTAGCAAATCCCAAATGGGACGCGTCTTCCTTAGATTCCTATCAGTTAGGAATCCCATTATGATTTGACCTACCATACGGGTCAGAGCTTAACCTCTCTAGGATACTCTAGTAACGAGTTCCTAGAAATTCTCTTGAATCCATCAAACACCGCGAAAATCGCACGAACATCGAACAGGTAAGTGGCAGGTATGTCTCTCTATTATCTCACTCTCTCATGTCACATGAACATTTCCCCCTTCAAGAAAGAGCATACATGGACAAGCATGAAGATTGGATGTCATGACTCCTTTTCCTTTAGTTTCCCGAGTCGAGTCGATCAGGACTCAGGTGTCACCTTATCTTTGAGAGAAACCTCTAACGAGATTCCTCTCAAAGAGGGGCAGCTGTTGACACCTAAATTTTGATCAACTTTTTTATTTTTATTTTTATTTTTTTTTGAAAATTCATAGAAAATCCATAAAAAGTTGAAAAATTGAAAAATCAATTTTGGTGACCTAGCCAAGCTAAATGAACCATTTTGACCAAAAAAATAATTTTCGTAATTTTCATTTTTTTTAATATATTTTCGAAAAAAAAGAAAAAAAAGAAAAAGAAAATCAAGAAAATCAAGAAAAATAATATTGGAGGTCACAAAAGTATATAAAAATAGTCGGTATTTTTATTTTTATTTTATCCATTTTCTGACCTCATAAATAGTAAAATTCAGGTTTGATTTTAGGTGTTCTTTGATCATCATAAAATTGAATTTGGCAAAAATATTAGTAATGATTAAAAGGAAAAGGAGTGAAAACATCATCATTTAAAAGGAAAAGGGGACTAATCATTTTGTCTTCACTTTTGATTATTTTATTATTATTTTTACTTTTTAATATTTTATTATATTATTATTATATTACTATTTCATTATTTTATTTTATTTTTATTACTATTTATACTCCCCCCCTCATCATCCGTAGCTTCCTCCTCCTCCTCCTCCTCCTCCTCCTCCTCCTTCTTCTTCTTCTTCTTCTTCTTCTTCTTCCTCTCCCACGCTCATTTTTTTCCCCATATTCTCTCTTCCATTTTTTTTTTTGTCATCACACTACCACCCTCCACATTTCTTGTGTTTCCGGCCGATTGGACCGTTGGATCGAGCTGATTTTTTGTGTACAAGGTCTTCTTGATCCCTTCTTCATATCCACCGTTCGGATCTTTAAACAAATCTCTCAAAGTGGTCGTACAGCAACCAAATCAGAAGCTGTTCCAGGCGTGGGAATTGTATACCCGCCGACATTTCTTGAGTTTTCGGCCGATTGAGCCGTTGGATCGAGCTAATTTTTTGTGTGCAGGGTCTTCTTAACCCCTTCTTCATATCCACCGTTCAGATCTTTAAAAAGATCTCTCCAAGTGGTCGAACAGCAGCCAAATCAGAAGTTGTTCCTGGCGCGGGAACTGTTCATCCGCCGGTATTTCTTCAGTTTTCGATCAATTCGACCATCGGATCGAGGTAAAATTTTGTGTATAATCTCATCTCAATTCTTTCTTCATCTTCACCGTTCGGATTTGTGAAAATAGTTCAACGTCCTCCTCATCCGAGCTCGGATTATTGTTTATTTTGTATTTTTTTCGTATTTACTGTGTATTTACTTTATGTCATAGCATTTTTATATTCCGCATAAAAGACCCAGAATCGGAAGGCCGAGCCTCCTGTTGGTGTCTAAATATTTACTGTGTATTTACTTTATGTCATAGCATTTCTATATTTCGCATAAAAGACCCAGAATCGGAAGGCCGAGCCTCCTGTTGGTGTCTAAATATTTGCTGTGTATTTACTTTATGTCATAGCATTTCTATATTTCGCATAAAAGACCCAGAATCGGAAGGCTAAGCCTCCTATTGGTGTCCAAGGTGTTTTATTTATTTATTTTCTGTAAATCATATTGTGCTACCCCAGAATCGGAAGGCCGAGCCTCCTGCTGGTGGTTTATACCCCCACACATTGTTGCACGAGCACCGACGGACTCCGACGTCGTAAAATTCACCGGATCCCATCTCCTTTGCTTATGTTTATGTTGTATAATGACTTAATATCTTCTTTATTTTTTGCATTGTGTTGCGTCCTATAAAAACAAAAACAAAAAAAAAATGCTAGATCGGACGTCTGCAGATGAGCCACGTGTCGTGATTAGGTGATTTTCAGAATAAAAAAAATTTCCAAAAAAATGAATTATTAAGGAAAAATTCAAAAAAAAAATTGAGAAAAATTGCAGAAAATTCCTAAAAAAATTCTAAAATTTTTTTAAGGCTGAAAATGACAAAAAAAAATTGATTTGTTTCCATTTTTTGGATTTTCTCCCATTTAATCCAAAATGGCGATTTTACCCCTCAAAGGGTAAATCGTCTTTGATATTCCGATGAATTGTGGAAATTGCTTAGAATTTGGTGATGGGCCAGATAGGTGGCTAAACCTTATGTCTAAGATTTCCACATTTCATTCCCATTTTTAGAAAATGACGATTTTACCCCTTCGAATGGTAAATCGGTTTCTAAAATTCCAGAAAATCATGAAAATTGCAAAAAAAAATAGGAAATTGGTCAATTGAGTGACCAAACCTATTTTTGACATTGTTTTACTCCGGATTCATTCCGAAATGACGATTTTTCCCTTTTTAGGCAAATCGTCCCTTTTGTCTCAAAATTACGACTTTACCCCTGATGGGTAAAATCATGTCTAAATCATTCCTAAGCTTGATTGATACTTATTTAGGCTAATAGAGCCTTATTAGGAGTGTCATGTTGATTTGATGTGATTATTTTACATATTTGGATTCATTGATTTGCGCATTTTATTATTGATTGTGATTGCTAAGATAGTCATTCCTATTTGCATGAATTCCTAGATTTAGGATTCGTACTCCACTCATCTGCATGAAATCTTAGGTAAGAAAATTCAGTCAACTTAGGTACCGAAAGGGCGTCAACTCTGACAGTTGACGTAACTAAGTCCCCGAACCCATTTCTCTGGTTATCGCAGAATTGCATAGAAATTCCCGACTATTCAATAGGGTGGTCCAATCATACCCTCCAAAAAATGATTGGTGGCGACTCCATGGCATGCACACTTAGCACATGTCACCAGACCACACTGAAGGTCGACTACGCATACCTCCGTTGCGATTTGGGTAACGGGCCTTGGGAGAGACCCGCGTCCGACCAGACTGGACGGCCCATTAGCCCTCGAGAGCCCACATGCAACCTCGAGAGGGTCGCGACACCGGTCAACATGCGTTGACCGGTCAACCCTTGGCCGGAGAAGACGACCGGCGCCGGCGTTCAATCGCCGGCGCCTCGTCGGAGGGCGATATCTCGGCCCTCCGACGTCCAAATCGCTTGAAACTAACGGCATTAAACTCGTACGAACCTCGCCTACAACATACCAAGAGCTCGACACAGCAGATCGATGTTTCCTACGCCTGCAACTCCGGCCGAGATTTAATTCCGGCGAAGATACACCACGACCGTTCTATACGTAACATGAATAATATAAATTACCAGGAAGCTTTCTACGAGTTCCAGAGAGCTTACTTGATCCTCGTGGGGGTTCGGTTTGGTTAGAAACGAGCTCCGGAGCTCACGACCGGCCAAGGGACGTCGGCGACCAACTCGAGCATTTACCCAACGAAATTTTGTACAGTCAAAAGGTAAAATGAGCAGTGGGACACGAGGAGTAATGGTAGATCAACCGTTCGTAAAACGATCAAGTGAAACTTGAGATGCCATTGAAGGCCGAGATCAAGCTTGAAGGTGTGTCTCACCTTTTTCGGCGGTTTCCGGCGAGTTTGATGGGCGCGAGAGCTTCCTCATGACATCTCCAAGCTCCCCGAATGATTCTCAGGCTTCGTCCTTGTTTTTTGCCAAGGGTAACGGGCTTCCAAGAAATTTTCGAGCTCGGCCGCCGGTCCTCTTCTCCCTTCCTTTTTTTCTTCATGGCCGACTGTCGCGACCCTCTCGAGGTTCGCCGTGGGCTCTCGAGGGCTAATGGGCCGTCCAGTCTGGTCGGACGCGGGCCTCTCCCAAGGCCCATTACCCAAATCGCAACGGAGGTATACGTAGTCGACCTTCATTGTGGTCTAGTGACATGTGTTAAGTGTGCATGCCATGGAGTCGCCACCAATCATTTTTTGGAGGGTATGATTGGACCACCCTATTGAATAGTCGGGAGTTTCTATTCAATTCTGCGATAACTAGAGAAATGGGTTCGGGGACTTAGTTACGTCAACTGTCAGAGTTGACGCCCTTTCGGTACCTAAGTTGACTGAATTTTCTGACCTAAGATTTCATGCAGATGAGTGGAGTACGAATCATAAATCTAGGAATTCATGCAAATAGGAATAACTATCCTGGCAATCACAATCAATAATAAAAGGCGCAAATCAATGAATCCAAATATGCAAAATAAACACATCAAATCAACATGACACTCATAAGAAGGCTCTATTAACCTAAATAAGTATCAATCAAGCTTAGGAATGATTTAGACATGATTTTACCCATAAGGGGTAAAGTCGTAATTTTGAGACAAAAGGGACGATTTGCCCAAAAAAGGCAAAATCATCATTTCGGAATGAATTCGGAGTAAAACAATGTCAAAAATAGGTTTGGTCACTCAATTGACCCATTTCCTATTTTTTTTGCAATTTTCATGATTTTCTGGAATTTTAGAAACCGATTTACCATTCGAAGGGTAAAATCGTCATTTTCTAAAAATGAGAATGAAATGTGGAAATCCTAGACATAAGGTTTAGCCACCTATCTGGCTCATCGCCAAATTCTAAGCAATTTCCACAATTCATCGGAATATCAAAAACGATTTACCCTTTGAGGGGTAAAATCGTCATTTTGGATTAAACGGGAAAAAATCCTGAAAAACGACAACCAATCAATTTCTTTTGATCATTTTCAGCCTTGGGAATTTTCTAGAATTTTTTTTAGTAATTTTCTGCAATTCTTCTCAATTTTTTTGTTTTTCTTTAATTTTTCCATTTTTTTGGAATTTTCTGATTTATTAATATTTTTTTATATTTTCAGAAAATATTTTAACAAAAAGCATATCATTAGCAATAGACAACACTCAACCAGATAAATAAGCTAACTATTGAACTGAGATAAATACATGCAAACCAAATCTATAATGGCGACATTTTAGAAAAATAACCCTGATATACGGATCGGGTACGTAAAACATACCGGATTGGACACCGACCTTCAATCGCCCAGCCCCAGCCTGCGACCATCTCCATGCACATCACCTGTCGATCACCACATCAAAATGTCAACAATCAATTTTACAAGTTTTAAGACCGGCAATAAATAATAATAATTTAAAAAATAAATAAATCCGGGCTCGGAAACGGGCCAATTCGCTCAGCCATTGACCGGCTATGGGCTCAGCCACGGCCCAAGATCACGGCCTTGGCCCACGGCTTTGGCCCACGGGCTCGGCCATGGGCTCGGCCATGGCCTTGGCCTACGGCCTGGGCCCACGGCCTCGGCCATGGGCTCGGCCATGGCCTTGGCCTACGGCCTTGGCCCACGGCCGCTCGACCCACGGGATCGGCCCACGGCCGGGATCGGCCCGAACACGATGGATTCGTGGCCAAGCGGCGACGACGAAGAGCGACGACGTGGCAGGGGGCGAAACAGAGGAGGAAGATGGAGGGGGATTGCGGTATCTAGGAGCTCCACGAGGTCGTGATAAACAGCAAGACGGACGGGATCTCGGCACGGCGTTGGAGGGTGGCGGAGCAAGGTGGCGGTGAGGGTGGTCGCCGTAATCTAGGGGAGGATAAAAAAATGAGAAGAAAAGAAAGAAGAGAAGAAGAGAAGAAGAAGAAGGAGGAGGAAGAAGAAGAGGAATGCTGCGGGAGGAGAAGCGAGCAACGGATGAAGGGGAGGTGAGTAAATAATAATAAAAAATAAAATAATAATAAAATAATAATAAATAAAATACTAAAAAGTAAGAATAATAATAAAATAATCAAAAGCAAAGACAAAATGATTAGTTCCCTTTTCCTTTTGAATGATGATGTTTTCACTCCTTTTCCTTTTAATCATTACTAATATTTTTGCCAAATTCAATTTTATGGTGATCAGAAAACACCCAAAATCGAACCTGAATTTTACTATTTTATGAGGTCCAAAAGTAAAGAAAATTAAAAATAAAAATACTGACTATTTTTATATATTTTTGTGACCTCGAATACTACTTTTTTTTATTTTCTTTTTATTTTTATATTTTTCGAAAATAATAATAATAAAAAATATGAAAAATATGAAAAAATATTTTTTTATCCAAAATGGTCCCTTTAGCTTGGCCAAGGCTACCAAAGTTGATTTTGTAATTTTTCAGCTTTTTATGGATTTTCTATGAATTTTTCGAAAAATAAAGAAAAAGAAAAAAAAAGTTGATCAAAATTTAGGTGTCAACAGCTGCCCCTCTTTGAGAGGAATCTCGTCAGAGGAATCCCCTCAGAGGTTTCTCTCAAAGACAAGGTGACACCTGAGTCCTGATCGACTCGACTCGTGAAACTAAAGGAAAAGGAGTCATGACTTCCAGTTTTTCATGCTTGTCGATGTATGCTCTTTCTTGAAGGGGGAAACATTTATTTGACATGAGAGAGTGAGATAATAGAGAGACATACCTGCCACTTACCTGTTCGATGTTTGTGCGATTTTCGCGGTGTTTGATGGATTCAAGAGAATTTCTAGGAACTCGTTACTAGAGTATCCTAGAGAGGTTAAGCTCTGACCCGTATGGTAGGTCAAACCATAATGGGATTCCTAACTGATAGGAATCTAAGGAAGACGCGTCCCATTTGGGATTTGCCAAGGATTTTGATCCGTATGGTGGATCGGACCATTGAGTTGGCCATTTAAGTGATTTTTACTATTGGGTTGACCCTTCAGGCGGTTTCTACCTTGGTTTGACCATTCAGGCGGTTTCTACCTTTAGTTGACCCTTCAGGCGGTATCTACCTTGAATTGACCCTTCAGGCGGTTTCTACCTTGTGTTGACCCTTCAGGCGGTATCTACCATGAATTGACCCTTCAGGCGGTTTCTACCTTGTGTTGACCCTTCAGGCGGTATCTACCTTGAATTGACCCTTCAGGCGGTTTCTACCTTTAGTTGACCCTTCAGGCGGTATCTACCATGATTTGACCCTTCAGGCGGTATCTACCTTGAGTTGACCCTTCAGGCGGTATCTACCTTGAATTGACCCTTCAGGCGGTTTCTACCTTTAGTTGACCCTTCAGGCGGTATCTACCATGATTTGACCCTTCAGGCGGTATCTACCTTGAGTTGACCCTTCAGGCGGTATCTACCTTGAATTGACCCTTCAGGCGGTTTCTACCTTTAGTTTTTGCTTTGAAAAGGGGTCTCATGACGAGGGTTCTCCACGTCCGATGAGACTGATTGAATTTTGAAAAGGGGTCTCATGACGAGGGTTCTCCACGTCCGATGAAACTACCTGAATTTTGAAAAGGGGTCTCATGACGAGGGTTCTCCACGTCCGATGAGACTGCCTGATTTTGAAAAAGGGTTCTATCCTCATCCCTTCTTTTAAAAGACCCCGAAATTTGTCGGGAATTCAGTTTTGAAGCGGCGAAAGATTTTATCTTGACAAAGCTTCACTTGAGTCTGTTGAGGCGACATTCTGGGAGATTGGTGTTTTCAACGGATCCTGCAGAAGTTCGAGCCTGAATAATTTTTCTTCACCAAGAAAACATTAGCAATCTTAGGGAAGACGACGGTTGTCCATCTGACAAAACCGTATGATTTAAGTCGTAATCATGAAATGTACGTTTTGATGCTGGAGGTTATCCAAAGCATTCTTGCAACATGCAAATGTGATCACAAATCCCTTGCACGGAAATCTGGATCCAACAATTTGAAGATTCCAAAGAGAGTTTGCTCAAAACATCAATCGGAATATTTCTCGACAAGAAGGTCTTCTCCCCTGTTTTGAGATAGTGGTTTTTATAGGGGATGCACTCAATTCCCTACTAACCTGTGCCTAGGTTTTAGGCTCATTCGCAGCGCATACATTTTGATCGGTCGGGAGGTCTTCCATGGGACCGTAATGTTGGGCTTGGATATTGGTTTTCAAGGGGGACCCGCTTTGGAGTCAAGGCCATTGAACGAAAGTTTTCACCATATGCTCCGGGTTTACAAGTCAAGAACCCTGCAAAATGAGAAAGAAATAATCCTGCTCGTACCTCTTCGAGCTAAGCTATATGTTAACCCAAGTGTCTTAGTCAGAGAAGACTGTTTCAGGGTTATGATGTTGGTAGGATTGGGGACCGAAAAAAAAGCTTGTTTTTGGCCCAGAATTTATGAGGGGTTTGACATTGGTGATCACTGCAAATTTACCACTTGCCCTTTCATCTCTGCACGTTCAATTTTTTTGGGATACGCAACCGATTTTGAGATGTGCACCAGCTCTTTAGAGAACGTCTCTCGTCGTATTTTAAGAGACTGATGACTCTGTCTACGTCTCTGCTCCACGTTTGACACCATTCGGGGAGTAGTCTTTTTGATCTGACTCCTTTAGGGATTTCATCTTTTCCCATTCGGCTTCATTGTGGATCAATCAAACAACTTACACGAGCATCGGCCTTGCTTTTACCAGACACTTTGCTTTTTCTTAATGCCGTGGATTTTTCTCATTTCATTTTTGAAATCCCACTTTTTCTTATCTTCATGGGATCATGTTAGACACATAGTCTAAACATGCTTTAAATATCAGTCTGGGAATTCTCTTCGTAATTCCTGAGTCTTGAACTCTTCCATTTTTGAAGTGGTGCGGCATCCGTCTTGGAATGATCACCAATGGGTTCATGAAATGAATTTGCAGGCTCAACTTAGCTGTGCAAATGATACAGTGTGTGGGATAAAGAATGAATGCTTCTCGTCATCCTATGGCACTTGGATTACCATATAAACAACACACAAAGATTAATGTTAGTCCGAGCAAGAAAATTTCTAACCATTTTCTCCTGACGCTGCTGGACTTACTTCCTTTTCGCCCCGGTGAGGGGTGGTTCTTGACAGGGTTAAGAATGAAAACCGCCGTTCAAATGGGTTATCAACGGTCACCTGTAGTGTTTAGGGGATATGAAACGAATGCCTCCGTCGTCCCAACCCATGTAATCGCTGCAAATGGTCCCTACCCCCGTAGACCCAGATTTTGTTATCTGCTCACTCCACTCATCTCTCAAGTGTGTGTTGGACATGTTTGGATTAGGCTTCGCCTCTCGTCTGAGAAAACACCCTTTTAAACGGTCTGAACAACTTTTATTGGAAAAATTCTTTTCATTTTCTCCAAAATTTACCCCTCATGGGAATCTTATGATGCACAATGCATGTTTTATTCCTGTTCAGACAACCTCCTGTTTTAAAACATGAATGTCAATAAAATTAGAATTCTATGTCTTTTCTAGACATCAGATTCTAAAAGATTTTCTTTTTCTCTCTATTTTTTTATTTAACATTTTCAATTGATTGGGGAAAGGGATACTTACCTGACCGTCGTGGCTGGAGATCCCTGGAGATAAAGAAGAAATATGTCAGTGTATGTCCCAAAATTTTATAAAAATTGGAATGATACATCCTACCCTTGGTCGTGTGCCCCAGCGAGTTTACACAGGTTCTGAAAATCTGTTCTCCTTGATGGCGAGTCCCTATCAAGGATAAATAACAAGTGTCAACTCGCATTCACAAATCCAAGATAAATTGGGACGATACGACTTTACTCTCGATTTGCATTTCGTTTTGATGTTGCATATTGATATGAACAACATCTATCAAATTCCTCCATCCGTGCTTGAAGGTATTTGCAACGCCTACGGTTCATTTGCCCCAGCTGAGCGACGTCTATTTTGTCATTTGAATGCATGAGCTTTTGGGTGCATTGTCTCTTTTATCACCTGAGATAAAAAAAAATGGAGAAAAACTTATCCCCAGATCTGATTAAAAATCAATTAGGAACGATACGTCATTTCACCAAACGAGTGGCTCTGCGGCCAAATGTATTTTGCACTGAAGGGACGAATTCCACTATGCTCCACGGGTTTGGGGAATTTGCCCCCATTTTCGATAGAAATGAGCCTTATCAAGATGTATACAATACAAATAGATCCCTAATACAATCAATCTAAGGGACGATATAGAGAGGATCTCAGCAAAATTAATCTTATACAAGAGGACTAAAAATGTCAAATCAATCAAAAGAATGTGGCCCGAACACTTGGAGATGCCCCAGTTCCAGTCTTCGAGATGTGACTCCAGGATCACCGATTTTTTTTTAGGTGGTTTTAGATATACCAACCATCTAAAGACATGCACATGAGACAAGGGAGGATAAAACTTCTAAAAATCAAAGGATTTGGCACCTAAGGTCAAGGTTCCCACCTCGAGTTCTAGAAAGAGCCGATTCCATTGCACAGCTATCGTTGCATTGGGACTCGATCCATAGTTCGAAGTGAACGGAATTGAAAAGTGGATTACCCCGTGTTTTTCCTCACGAAGATTCCATTTTCAATCCCTTCTATTGTTTTCCTATAGGCGACGCCCGGGGTTTTAGGCGCGGTTGTGTGTATTTTCGGTGTCGTGCTAAAGCGATAAACATGCATCTTATTTAACAATCACCGCTTCAATATAAAACATACACACAATCATTCATTCCTACGCCCAACCTGCATAAAACAGAGTTAACAAGTACTCCACCCCTTATTTCTCCAATCTGCAAAAATATTTAACACCTCAAGGGTTAAAGTACGTACCTCACCTTGAAGAGCATCTGCATAAAACATGTTAGAAAAATCAATCAACTTTTTAATCGGCTCAAGTTCTCTAAAGTCCCCAGCGGAGTCGCCAGTCTGTCGCGACCCTCTCGAGGTTCGCCGTGGGCTCTCGAGGGCTAATGGGCCGTCCAGTCTGGTCGGACGCGGGCCTCTCCCAAGGCCCATTACCCAAATCGCAACGGAGGTATACGTAGTCGACCTTCATTGTGGTCTAGTGACATGTGTTAAGTGTGCATGCCATGGAGTCGCCACCAATCATTTTTTGGAGGGTATGATTGGACCACCCTATTGAATAGTCGGGAGTTTCTATTCAATTCTGCGATAACTAGAGAAATGGGTTCGGGGACTTAGTTACGTCAACTGTCAGAGTTGACGCCCTTTCGGTACCTAAGTTGACTGAATTTTCTGACCTAAGATTTCATGCAGATGAGTGGAGTACGAATCATAAATCTAGGAATTCATGCAAATAGGAATAACTATCCTGGCAATCACAATCAATAATAAAAGGCGCAAATCAATGAATCCAAATATGCAAAATAAACACATCAAATCAACATGACACTCATAAGAAGGCTCTATTAACCTAAATAAGTATCAATCAAGCTTAGGAATGATTTAGACATGATTTTACCCATAAGGGGTAAAGTCATAATTTTGAGACAAAAGGGACGATTTGCCCAAAAAAGGCAAAATCATCATTTCGGAATGAATTCGGAGTAAAACAATGTCAAAAATAGGTTTGGTCACTCAATTGACCCATTTCCTATTTTTTTTGCAATTTTCATGATTTTCTGGAATTTTAGAAACCGATTTACCATTCGAAGGGTAAAATCGTCATTTTCTAAAAATGAGAATGAAATGTGGAAATCCTAGACATAAGGTTTAGCCACCTATCTGGCTCATCGCCAAATTCTAAGCAATTTCCACAATTCATCGGAATATCAAAAACGATTTACCCTTTGAGGGGTAAAATCGTCATTTTGGATTAAACGGGAGAAAATCCTGAAAAACGACAACCAATCAATTTCTTTTGATCATTTTCAGCCTTGGGAATTTTCTAGAATTTTTTTTAGTAATTTTCTGCAATTCTTCTCAATTTTTTTGTTTTTCTTTAATTTTTCCATTTTTTTGGAATTTTCTGATTTATTAATATTTTTTTATATTTTCAGAAAATATTTTAACAAAAAGCATATCATTAGCAATAGACAACACTCAACCAGATAAATAAGCTAACTACTGAACTGAGATAAATACATGCAAATCAAATCTATAATGGCGACATTTTAGAAAAATAACCCTGATATACGGATCGGGTACGTAAAACATACCGGATTGGACACCGACCTTGAATCGCCCAGCCCCAGCCTGCGACCATCTCCATGCACATCACCTGTCGATCACCACATCAAAATGTCAACAATCAATTTTACAAGTTTTAAGACCGGCAATAAATAATAATAATTTAAAAAATAAATAAATCCGGGCTCGGAAACGGGCCAATTCGCTCAGCCATTGACCGGCTATGGGCTCAGCCACGGCCCAAGATCACGGCCTTGGCCCACGGCTTTGGCCCACGGGCTCGGCCATGGGCTCGGCCATGGCCTTGGCCTACGGTCTGGGCCCACGGCCTCGGCCATGGGCTCGGCCATGGCCTTGGCCTACGGCCTTGGCCCACGGCCTCGGCCATGGCCTTGGCCCACGGCCTCGGCCCACGGCCTCGGCCCACGGCCTCGGCTATGGGCTCGGCCATGGCCCAAGATCACGGCCGCTCGACCCACGGGATCGGCCCACGGCCGGGATCGGCCCGAACACGATGGATTCGTGGCCAAGCGGCGACGACGAAGAGCGACGACGTGGCAGGGGGCGAAACAGAGGAGGAAGATGGAGGGGGATTGCGGTATCTAGGAGCTCCACGAGGTCGTGATAAACAGCAAGACGGACGGGATCTCGGCACGGCGTTGGAGGGTGGCGGAGCAAGGTGGCGGTGAGGGTGGTCACCGTAATCTAGGGGAGGATAAAAAAATGAGAAGAAAAGAAAGAAGAGAAGAAGAGAAGAAGAAGAAGGAGGAGGAAGAAGAAGAGGAATGCTGCGGGAGGAGAAGCGAGCAACGGATGAAGGGGAGGTGAGTAAATAATAATAAAAAATAAAATAATAATAAAATAATAATAAATAAAATACTAAAAAGTAAGAATAATAATAAAATAATCAAAAGCAAAGACAAAATGATTAGTTCCCTTTTCCTTTTGAATGATGATGTTTTCACTCCTTTTCCTTTTAATCATTACTAATATTTTTGCCAAATTCAATTTTATGGTAATCAGAAAACACCCAAAATCGAACCTGAATTTTACTATTTTATGAGGTCCAAAAGTAAAGAAAATTAAAAATAAAAATACTGACTATTTTTATATATTTTTGTGACCTCGAATACTACTTTTTTTTTATTTTCTTTTTATTTTTATATTTTTCGAAAATAATAATAATAAAAAATATGAAAAATATGAAAAAATATTTTTTTATCCAAAATGGTCCCTTTAGCTTGGCCAAGGCTACCAAAGTTGATTTTGTAATTTTTCAGCTTTTTATGGATTTTCTATGAATTTTTCGAAAAATAAAGAAAAAGAAAAAAAAAAGTTGATCAAAATTTAGGTGTCAACACCGACCATCTTTAACCTCTGCTGGCCCTCGTTCTTCGGTGGATCTCCTTTGCCAGCCGTGCTCGCCGAAAGAGGGTTTAGAAAAAACCAAGAAAATCAGTCCCCCGACCCCCTGCGTTTTTTTCTATTCCGTGAGTCGTCCAGCGCGGGTCTGCAACTGAGTTGCAGACCCGGTTCGGACCGGGTCGGGTCGGGTCTGACCCGACAGGCCCGGTTCGACTCTCCTCGCCCAATTTAGCCCCAAATCGACTTATTTTCATGAAATTGATGGCAAAATCGGACTCATTGACATGTTTTCTATCAAATAAGGGTATTTTCGCGAATCCATTGATTGAAATTTGGTGAAAACCTCAAATTGTCCCTAGGATCCGAAATTGATTTTTGTTAAATTGAGGGCCCAAACGACTGAATTAGTCAAAATTGAGGCCACCAATGCATTTAGCATGATGAAAACTATAGGGTAGAGGTGTTCTATTTCAATGGGTATGTCCATACGAAATTTAATTTCAGAAATTGTGAAACCGGGGACTAAATTGAAAGAAAATTATGCAATTAAGCCCTTTTGTTTAAAATTGATCAAATTGGAGGGCAAATTGACCTAATTGCACTTCAAGACTTTATAATACAATGTCATAGCTTATAAAAACCAAGAATTGAAGATTAAAAGACTCGAAAGGGATTTTTTAGGCTCGTTTCAGTTTTAGGTTTGTGAAGGAACCCCATGAATCGAGCCAAATTTCCCTAATAAAAAGTGAAAATATTAAAGCGGGAATTAAAATAAAATTTCTGAATATTTTTTTGTAATTTTCTGACCACGGATGGTATTTTTCTGATTTTTTTTGGTTATTTTTAATAATTAAATAAATAACAAAAAATATTAAAAAATACAAAAAATATTTTTTGTTCAAAATTGGTTCCTAAGGCTAGGCTAAGGCTTCCAAAGTTGATTTTGCAATTTTTGACCTTTTTTTGCTATTTTTAATTAATTTTAGAAATAAAAACTAAAATAAAAGATGGTCAAAAATCAGGTGTCAACATGCAAGAACATTTCGTACCACACCAATGCGAGATACACCATGGAATACTCTCACTTATCCTCCAGAAATCCCAAGACAAGTTGCAGAAAATAATTTCTGTGAGAATTTGAAGTATTATATGAATGAGTACCAAAATCGCATATTCAGTATTTATGGTGGATTAATGTTAGGACCACATGGTCTTAATCCTGATTATCCATTTATCCATATTTTGCGGTGGTCTCCTGATCAAGATTTCCCTAAAGACCTTAAGTGGTTCTTTTGGTATTTTCTCAACATATATGCTGTTGCCATTAAATTTCCCACAGACAAGATTGTCCGAGTCCTGTCCAGAGCACTCATGGGAGATTTCTCAAACCAAAAGGCTTTGACAGAAATGCTCACTTGGTTCCAGCCTTTAGCAGCATGGAAACAGCACTTCATTTTTCAGCGAAATTGTGGAATAGCTGACCCAGAAAGACACACCACAGTCATTTTCCACAGGCCTTGGGTTTTCTTCAGCCCAACCGGAGATGTCCGAGAAAAAGCATTGTATTATGGCACCACTACATTCAAGCCCAATCTCCATCGACAAATTTTTCGATTTCACACAACACTTCCCAAGTCCATCATACTGATGCAGTATGAGTATAGAGAACTCCAGCAAGTCCTATGTCAAGAAAATCAAGAAATTCCTATTGAAATTTGGCCATACCATCACACGAACCACTCGTGGGATAAGCCCAAAATGCATTCTCAGGTACTTTGAGCTCTTGAAGAATATAGAAGCAACCAGCCAAGTTCTTCTATGGATACTGACACTCCTGACAGTCAAGACCATTTGGGAGGATAATTATCACAAAACCCATACCCTACACCAGACATTGCATCCAGCACCCAAGACCAACTCTCCAGCTCGTACGCGTGGCCTCAGCTCCAACTATGGCCCCAGCCTCAGATGCCATCCAGCTCTAATCAAGGCTCTCGATAAGATCCACCAGACCCAGTCACCATGGAAGATATTTTGTCAGGCGAAAGACACGCGGCAGAACAAGAAGATAGTCCATCACTTAGTCCCTCACTCACTGAAGACCCAGACGATGGACTGTCCCAGTTTGAAGAACAGTGGTATTGGAATAAATTCAAAAAAGACAAAGACGGCCCAGACAGCTCTGACTCTAACGATGCCAACTACCACCCAGATCCAGATCGTCGTCGGCTTTGAACTACCTAGTTTCACGTGCATATGTAAAATCTGATATGTCGTTATCTAGTTAAAAGTCTTTGTTAAAAGTCTAGATGTTGTTGCGTTTGTCAGAATAACATTGTTGCAGGATTAGAAGACTTTTTCGGGAAAAGTACTGTTCACGGTATTGTTCATGATACTGTTCACAAATCACTGTAGCAAATCACATCAGCAGTCACTGTTTGGCACTGTAGCAATACTGTAGCACTGTAGCAAACAATGTTCACCCGAAGACTTTTTTAGTTTTTCTCATGCGTTTGTCCGTCTGTTGTTAGAAGTTTGGTTGAAGGACTGTAAGCCTATAAAAGGCCTTCGAAGGCATTGTAATCGGGGAGAACCCACCTTATGTGAAATATTAGTATGCTTTCCAAAATCATGAGTTTCTAAAGTTTCATTTCTTCTTCTTTCCTATAAGCATGGTCTTTCGCATATCTGAATCCTCTTGTTGACTCAGTAGTACGATTGGTTTGGTTTAGTATGCTCTTCAACTTGCCACTATGTGGAACCTGTTGAAACAGAAATATCTGGCACCTTAAGGGTTGAGTTTCAAGAATGGGTTTGAGTGAGAAAACAGGCAGTTCCCTTTAAGGCCAGAAGGGTCGTGTTTGTGGGGATAGCATACCTGCTCATCTCGCCCAGGCTTGTTTCCCCTTCCTTTACTGCTCAAAGAAATAAGGTTCTTCTTCAAATCTGGGATGTGCATAACATCTGTCAAAATTCTTACTACCTTGTTATGACATTTGATCCGCACTGTACCAATACCTACAATCCTGCAAACTACATTATTACCCATCAAAACTGAACCACCAGTGACTTTCTCATATGTGTGGAACCAATCTCTATTTGGACACATATGGTATGAACAAACCGAATCTAAAATCCATTCATCATCTACATGATAATTCGAAGACCAAACAGTAAGAACATTATTTACCAGACTAACCAATCTCTATTTGTCTATCAACTTTTTCCCCTTAGCTTTGAGCAAAGGACGCTCGGTTTTATAGTGTCCGAACTTGTGACAATAGTAACATTCAACATTTTTCTTGTTCTGACTGATTTAGATTTCAAACGCCCTTTACTATTACCGCGTCTATCCCGATGATTCAACCTTCCCCTAACAACTAAGCCATCGGCTTTATCTGCGCTATTACTCGCATTCAACTTTGTACGCATCTCCGCGGAATTCAGCTAGCTCTTCACATCCTCAAGAGTTATGGATTCTGATTAATTAAAGTTACCTGAGTTAACTAAACCAACCATAGTTAATCATAAAGTAATTACAGTTATTTAAAAGTAACTACGGTTATCTAAAAGTAACTACAGTTAAATTTAACTAAATTAAAGTAACTATAGTTAAATTAAAGTAACTACAGTTAATCTAATCTAACCATGGTTGATATAAAGTAATAAAGATTAAATTAAAGTAACTACAGTTACTATAACTCAACTAAAGTTAATTTAACCTAACCGTAGTCGCTAATCCAACTCGACCTTAATTAATTTAACTAATCCATTGTTAATGATAATTAAGCTAACCACTAAAAGCAATTACCACCCTAATAAGAGTTTATGGGTTAACTCACAAACTAAATGAGTTCGGTGACGACTCGGGCGTGTCAGCGACGACCACGACAACGATAGTTCTCGGGTACGATACGATCGATTCGGGAACAGCGGCTCGGTACGGATTCGGATTGAGTCTTGGATCGGGTCGGCTTGAGGGTTTTGGAACATTGGGGTTCTTGTGTACAAGAGTTGTCGCAAGTTCGGGTCTACAAGGTGTCGGGGGTTTGGTAGCAGGTCGAAGGCAGCTGCGGGTCACAGTTCAGGTTGACAAACGACATGGTGACGGCTGATGGATTGATTGGAAGAGGCTGAGGTCGACGTAGGGTGAGGTGCCTGGCGACTAAGGTTAACAGGGGTATCGGGTCTATGGCTGGGCAGCTTGCGGGGTTCGATTGGCGGCGCGTTGCGTCGACGGGGGCAACGAGGCGCGGCGTCTAACGGTTGGCTAACGGCTATGAAGGTTAGGGACATAAGTGGAAGGAATGACGGGCCTAGAGGGGGAAGAGGGTTTCGGGGTGCTCGGTTCACGGGTTGACAGCGAGCTCGGTGGGGCAACAAGCAGCTGACGGTTGATCGGTGAGGTGACAGACAACGACGCTGGAGAAGATGATAAAGGTGGTGATTGGCGTCTGGCTGAAATAGAGGAAAAGGGTTACAAGTGGTCGGGTTCACAAGCAAGGCTTTGGGGTCAGAGGCCAGGCGGCTTGGCGAGACAGTGTGCTGGCGACGAAGAGGCGGCAGCGCGATGACGAGCTCGGCGGCAACGAACGTGGATGGCTAGTGGTGGTGGCTGGCTGGCCGGCCGAGCATGAACATAAATGGAGGGGATAGAGTCGTCAGGTGCAGCAGGAGGGGGGTGTCGTGCGTAACATGGGAGGAAAAGAGGGAGCATGAGAGAGAAGAGGGAATAAAGAAAAAGAAAAGAAAGAAGAGATAGAGAGACATGATTGAAAGGAAAAAGGGAGGGGGCCCACACATCAAATCAAACTTTTAGAATTCATCTTGTAGTGTATAATATCTAGTGGAAAAATGGTAATTTAGCTCAACGGTGAAAATTAGTCTATTGGTACTAAAAATGAGGATATTTTGGGTATTTTCACAACTAGGGTTCGGTCAAGGCTAGGTTTACGCGCAAAAGATCTCGGTACTACGACTCGACGATTGACTATTCTAGCTTGACTTTCTCTAACCGACGTCTCGGAACAATCCAATTATCATCTTTTAAATCCTCAAGAATTCAAATTTTATTTTTTAGGCTGGAATTCATGATTTAAATTCATCGAATCTAGTTTTCTTACAGACGTCAAAATTTCAAGACATCACAATTCTCCACTCCTTATGAAATTTCGTCCTCGAAATTAGGCTACTTCAACTTCTCAAACAGAAAAGGGTACAAATTCTTCATAATTTCCTCACTTTCCCACGTCGCACCTTCTGTCCCATGGTGTTGCCAAACTCCTTTGACTAATGGGATCGTCTTGTTCCAAAGGAATTGCTTTTTCTTGGCCCCAATCTTCACTGGACGTTTCATGTACGATACTCGCTCGTTCACTTCGATTTCCTCTAAACCTAACATGTAAGCTGGATCAGGCTCATACTTCCTTAGCATCGAGACACATGAAATACGTCATGCGCCTGAGCAAGTCTTGGCGGCAACACAAGATGATACGCCAAATTTTCAATCCGCTCCAGAATCTCAAACGATCCGACATATCTCGGGCTTAGCTTTCCTTTCTTGCCAAATCGAGATGTCTCTTGCATATGTGACACCTTCAAAAAAAAAAATACACGATCTCTTACTTGAAACTTTAAAGGTTTGTGCCTCCTATTGGCGCAACTTTTCTGGCAACTCTGAGTTGTCTTGAGTCTTTCCCTAATGATCTTGACAACATCCAAGAACTGTGATCCTTCTTTTACCAACTTCATTCCAACACATTGGCATCCTATAGGGCCTGCCATACAACGCTTCAAAAGGTGCTATCTTGATGCTCTGCTGAAAGCTATTATTGTAGGCGAACTCGACCAAATGAAGTTGTTCCTCCCAACTGCCCCTAAAATCCAATACACAAGCTCTCGGCATGTCCTCAAATATCTAAATTATCCTTTCTGACTGGTCATCCAGCTACAGATGATAGGCCGTACTGAACTGCATCTTTGTTCTCAAAGCGGTCTGCAAATTTCTCCAAAATGCAGGACTCCATGCAGACACACTATACGTTGTACATACAAGTAAGCATATCTTTCTAACCTTCCATACAGCTATAAAATGAGCATACTTCGTCAATCTATCCACCACAACCTAAATCGAACCATTGCCTCTCCGACTCTTGGGCAATCCCATTATGACATGCTCCTACTTTTACTCTGACTTTTCTAGCGACTGTAGCAATCCACTAGGCTTATAATGCTGTGCCTTTACTTGCTGAAACGTTAAACACTTTGCCACGTGTTTGGTATGTCACCCTTCATACCATTCCATAAAAAATGTTGCCTCAAAATCTAATACACATTCGTGCTACCCGGATGAATACTGTAGTTGCTGAGACGGGCTTCATACAAAATTTCTCCTTATCAAAAGCAAGACTCTTGTGGTCATTATCTTATTCATCTTTGTGGCCTTACCAAGTTTTCCTTGCGTACTCTGATCACTTGTCTTCCTTAATTGCTGCATCTCGCAATTTTAATTTTATTCCAGGTCATACCCGACCTTAGTAACTCATAGATTCATCTGGCAAACTCCAGTATATCATTCACTCATAACTCCCCATTGCGAACCTTTCACATTCGTTTCCACACGCCTATCTATGGCTCCGTTGGTTACAGTCTTCAAATCGTATACACTCCACCGCGACATTGCTAGATCGCTGGTCAACTAGCTCGCGTGGGTCTCAAATCATTCCAAGACTACCCTAGTCACAAAGTAGAAGGCCCTCTCCGACTCACATTTGAAGGCACAAACTGACCTTCATCAATACCATGAAACATAAAAGCATTACTTATTCGTGGAATCTCGATCCACACATAATCTTTCATCTAGCGCTCAAGATGTAATGTTATGTACTTCTGAAAATATTTTCACTTTGAGAGCCAACTTTAGTGTCAAGAACATGCATAGTGCATGATCGTCATCACCACTATTCACACACAACTCACTTTCATATCGATCATTATCAATCCGAACTTTCTAATTCCATAAGCGACCATCACATCTCAAATATCAATTGCCTAAGATCGATCTATAACCTCATGTCTAATCGTTATCCAGATAAAACTCATATGTATTCGATCACACTGGCCTTTAGTCCAAATATTCATCGTTTATTTCTTATGAGCCTTTTCTCATCAAAAGATACCGGATCAGGATTGGGGTTAACACTACTCCAAGCTACTTTAAAGAGACCATCGTCTATGTCCTCTACTCAAATCCAAAATACCGCTACTCCATAGCTAAGAAACTGAAAAATGATTAACAACAACAGATGAAATATAAAATCTCTGTAAGTCAACACCTAAGTCCGAGTAGGACATTGACTAGCTCAGAGCAAACTAAGCATGCATGTCAATATTGATGACAAATCAATAGCGTGCAACTCTCGCCACGCTCTAGCTACCACAAGATCGAGCACAATTCAACAAAATATAATCAATCACATGCAAGCTTACCCCGCCTTGGTCCATATGATGAACAATTCATATTATGGCAATAAACAACATATACCAAGGCACACAACCAGAAAACTCATCACAATCTCATGCATAATGTTTCACATGTGTTCCGATTATTAATGGTCATTCGGCCTTAGCACACTAGGCATGACAGGGCCTTGTCCCATTTTTTCGGCAACGGCAACCGATAATCCCCCTAATACCCTCGAGTCGAATATATCAGGCATTCCTATAAGGAACGTTGGTTCGCAACTTGCCGCGATGGACATCCGATCAGCCTAGCGACACGGACTGTCGTACAACCAATAAATCGTATGATTCCATGGTACCTCCGAGACGGACATATCAGGCATCGTCCTCTGGTACCCCTCGTATGATGGTAAACATCATGTGACCACACAAGTATACCAAGCAACCAACCAATTTATATCTTTGCATCTAATCCAATGCACACATGATCGTGCCCAAAATTTGGTTCGATGCCATTTTCATGCTTAAAACTCAATTCACACATGGCCACATGAATACATTTTATCAACCAGACTTTGCATCTATAAATAGGGTGATTACTTATCTCAATTATAAAATTCTTAGCAATTAGGACACCCAACGGTCATCAGACAATTATCCAAAATAAATCACCTGATAATAATTAATTAATTATTCGAATATAGTTAATTAATCTAATCTAATTAATAATAATTAATTAAATTTATCTTAATTAATTAATCAAGGTTAAATTAATTAACTCACCTCAATTAATTAACCCAATTCCGATTAATTAGCACCATAATGTTTAGTTAACCCGATCTCAGGTAAATAATCCGACCATGATTAATTAAAGCTACATGAGTTAACCAAATCAACCATAGATAATAATAAAGTAATTACAATTATTTAAAAGTAACTATGATTATCAAAAAATAATTATAGTTAAATTGAAGTAATTATAGTTAAATTAAAGTAACGCAATTAATCTAATCTAACGTAGTCGATATAAAGTAACCATGATTAAACTAAAGTAACTATGATCTTCCCCCTATCCCCCTATAAAATGGGGGAAGATCCAATGGTGGACGGGAGCGGGATTCCCTGACCCTAGGGCAGGGGATCCGGCTTCGTTGCGCGTAACGGAGGAGAGAAATAAGGGCATGTATGGATCGTAGCCAGGGAAAGTGTTTCTGTTTTAAAAGTGTTCTCGGAACACTTTTGGATCAGAAACGAGTATGGTGAAAAAATGTTCCAAAAGTGTTCCGCGGAACACTTTTATGCCATGGAACACTTTTGAAGAAACAAAAAAAAAAACTTGTTCCTAGGTTTTGGAACACTTTTTGAAACACTTTTGAAACCACTATCTATCGCCGCCGACGCGGCCACTACACCCGGTCGCGGGGCACCAGCCCACCGCCGCCGGTCATCGGCCGCCAGCCGGTCGCCCGCCGATCATTGGCCTCCCGCCGGTCGCCCGCCGCCACTCGCCTGCCGCCCCCATCACCGCCGTCTGTCCGTCGGCCGTTGCCGCCCGCTCGCCAGTTGCTGTCCGCCACCGCCGTCGATCGCCTACCGCAGCCACCGGCCTCCGCCATTCGCCGGTCGTCGCCGCCCAGAAAAAGTGTTTTTTCTAACTTATCAAACGCGTTTTTGCAGCAAAAATCGTAGCCGGGAACAGAAATATAAAAAAATATTTCTGTTCAAAAAATGCTCTCAGGAACAAAAACGTTACCATACGCAGCCTAAGGAGCAGGAGAGAGAAGAGGGAATAAAGAAAAAGAAAAGAAAAGAGAGAGACTGATTGAGGGGAAAAAGGGGTAGGGTAGCTTATTGAAGGAAAAGGGAGGAAGCCCACCCATCAAATCAAACTTTTAGAATTCGTCTTGTAGTGTATAGTATTTAAGGGCAAAATGGTAATTTGGCTTACCTATATAAATTAGTCTACCCGTACTAAAACTAAGGGCATTTCTGGGGGTAAGAACAGTAGAAGTGCCACAACTTTTGTACGGAGATCACTTGAGTGTCATAACTTTTTTTTGGATCACCTGAGTATCAAATCGACGCAAAAGGGATCACTTGAGTGCCACTTTAGGCCAAACATCATACGTGGAATTTCTACTTAATATTTTATTGTGACGTGGAAATTCTTGTCCAACGTGTCGATCTTAAATTGAACCTAAGTGATCATTTTTTCAAAATTAAGGAACCTAAGTGACTGCTTTTGAAAAATTAAAGAACCTAAGTGATCACTTTTCAAAAATTGAGGAATCTAAGTTGGCCACTTTTAAAAAGATATGGTACTTAAGTGACCACTTTGTGAAAGTTCAATCTGATGCGTGCGTCGTCCTTAAAGTGAATCTAAGTGATCGCTTTTCCAAAATTAAGGAACCAAAGCGATCACTTTAAAAAAAATTAAAGAACCTAAGTGATCACTTTTCAAAAATTGAGGAACCTAAGTGGCCACTTTTAAAAAGATATAATACTTAAGTGGCCACTTTGTGAAAGTTCAATCTGAAGCATGCGACGTCGTTTCCTTTTTATTTGCTGATTCAGCTTTCCGGCAAGCCACGTGGGTTGATTTTACATTATTTTAGTGCCACGTCGGATTTTTCGATGACCTAAATCGCCGATGGCACTCAAGTGGTCTATTTTTAAAAGATGTGGTACTCATGTGATCGAAAAAAAAGTTGTGGCACTCAAGTGATCTCCGTACAAAAGTTGTGGCACTCCTACTGCACTTACCCCGGCATTTCTGGTATTTTCATAACTAGGGTTCGGTCAGGGCTAGATTCAAGAGCGAAGGATCTCGATTCTGCGATCCCGCGATTGACTATTCTAACTTCATTTTCTTTGACCGACGTCTCATAACAATCCAATTATCATCTCTTAAATCCTAAAAATAATTTGTTTTTCAAACTAGAAGATTTAAATTCATCGAATCCAATTTTTTTACACACGTTGAAATTCCAGGACGTCACACAACATAAAACAGAACAACGGGATCTTATTTTAAAAATAAAATAAAAAAAATCGAAAAGATTGGAAAATTTCTAAAAAATTTCTAAAAAATTAGAAAATCCCTAAAAATAGAAGAAGCTTAGATTGGTTAATTTGACCTCATTTTCATAAATTTGGGCATAAATTTTCTAGATTTCATATATTTTGTTCTTTTTTAGAAAAATCATAAACACATTTGAAATTAAACCCGAACCACATTTACATATGAAATTAAACCTGAACCACATTTTTCTAAGTCCATAAGGCTTCGTTAGGGTTTTATGATGCGATTCATTAATGTCACGATCCCTTGATTGTGCACTTGATTTTATTGATTGTAATTTACATAGGTTTATGTACTTTAGACTTAATCTAGTTTTAGAAAATTCTGGAAAAAGATAAAATAACCAATGTGAACACTTATCAAGCTTTCGTTCTTAAGTTTTGGATGAATTAAGACCTATGTTACACAGACACGGGACACGACTCGCGATACGATACGACACGACACGATAAGCTGACACGGCAGTTTTAAAAAAAAATAGAGAATTTCGACACGCTGGGACACGGTTGTATATTATATGTATATTTTTAAAAATACATGATAAATTATCGAAGAGAGCAATGTTTATATATGTCAATCTTTATTTATTTCTTCATTTTCTTTTTTTATTGAGAAATTTATGTGACTTTGGGGGTATTTGTGCTTGATTTATCTTTTCTGGACAAGCATGTGACATGGAAAGCCTAATCATACCAACACCAAAGGACTTAGACATGGAACTCCTGAATTGTAGTAATTGGTAGCTTTCGATGGAAACAATTTATGTTGTAGACACAAGAGCCTGACGTCAAACTGGAGAGAGAGAGAGAGAGAGTCCACTCTTAGAGAGAGCCTGCTCGTTCCCTCGTGAATTTCAGGAATTCCACTCAATGGAAGTCTCACATCGTCTGAAAAGTAAAGAAGCTGATGCAAAGCTTCTTATAAAATGGAGGCTCCACGTGATGAGCTGGAGCTGGAGTGTAGTGGCTAAAGTTGGGCCCATAGACCTAATAGGCCGGCGGCCTGAAGTATAAATTTTGGGTGGATGATGTTGGGACGCTGGGGGGACGTATCCGAGCAAGTCGGACACGGGAAAAAAAAATCGAAAAATGCCGTGTCCGTGTATCATAGATTAAGACTAAGATTTGTTTTTTTTTTAACAAAAAACGCACAGGATAGTGTAGTACATTTTCCTTACAGAAATGAGAGTGTCGCTCGTGTTGGTTATCCACTCGCTCAAAAGAGTTGGAAGAAACTTCACATTAAATGACGATGTGATGATTCTTGATATTTATTTTTAGATTTGAATATGCAATATAATATATAAGAAAATCGATATGAATTAATCTTCGATTAATTCGAAATGCATGATGAAATTTCATAGAGTAGCTCCGTAATTATTTAACTTAAAATGTAAAAATTGGGAAGAACAATTGTTCCCGAAAATAGAAATTATATGCATTTACCAAACACTTTTTTGTTCCAGGAACAAAAATTTTATGTCTCTAAAACTCATCAACGGAATAGAATCAGAAAAGGTCGTTTTAATCGGAATCACTTTTTCGAATTAGAACAATTGCCATGTATAGCCGGGGCCAACTTTTTGCGAGTATCTTTAGGGGTTGACGTAATTAACTAATTGTGGCAAACCGAGCTGTGTTAACTTTTGTTTTGCCATTCGTTATGACTTCAAAATACAACTATTCGATTTGATTCTAACAAATCAACTACGGAAAACATACAATGTTTTTTCATAAATTGAAAAATCAAAATTGTTTTGTTTTGGCCCAAAAGGTAAAGTACTCGCCTTTGGAATCATCAATATCCTTAATCACAATTTGGTATTTGAAACTCAAACCTCTTTTTTTCTATCACAAAAAATATGTGAATATATGCGATTTTTCAGAACATAAACCTTCGTGAGACGGTACGTTTACTGTCTGTAAGAGAGAAAGGACATATCAATTCTGAATGTAGTTACATAAATTAACTTTAATACGAGAATCTCTTTATCAATGACAACCATTGCTACCCAAGTTCATCAACTGCTTACGACCGCACATCTTCAAATAAATCTTTTGAAAAACTTACGAATCGGCTGAGAAAAGGGACACGAACAGAAACAAAAGAAATATCCCCTTAATCCCATGAAGAAAATTTCAGATGCAAGAACAGTTCAAAGGAGCTCAAGGGGTACACAAGCACTTCTTGGTGAAACCGATCCAGACATCAGTGCAGCGTTAAGAAACCACACAGCGCATACAATTACCATTTCTTCAAGCGATGTGCTCCGCCAAAGTCAATATCTTTACGCTCTTCTTCCTCAATTCATGTGGAACCGGCCCAAACACCCTCGTCCCCACGGGGTCTTTGTCCTTGCTTTTACTCATGATGAGGACACAGGCATTGTCATCGAACTTGATCTCACTGCCGTCACAGCGACCACGCGGCATGGCGGCACGCACGACTATAGCACTGAATTTATCCCCTTTCTTCGCTTTCCCATTGGGAAGGGCCTCCTTGATAGACACCTTTATCGTATCTCCTAGCCTCGCCCCTTTCTTTCCTGCCTTCAAAGCTTGGATGCACATTGCCTTCTTCGCCCCTGAATTGTCCACGACTTTGAGAATTGTCCCCATCTGAATGAAAGTCCTACGCTGCTGCGGAATTAACAATGTTAAGAAAACCTTTTACAATGTGATACGATAAAAGTTTATAAACTTTAATACTTCCAAGTCAGCTAACTTTTGAAGCCACTGTTAAGAAACTTCCTTTTTTTTCTTGTTCTTTCCCGTTCTTTAAAACTGCCTAAACAACGAGATGTAAAGAATTTTCAAGGCACTGACCTGAGACAAGAAATTGCCGCTTATCAAATTGTGCAATATGCTCCACGAATAAGAGCTGCTCATAAAACCACCCTGTCTAGTATAACCTGCTAATTTTGCAATACAATTATACACAAAATGAATAAATAATTATGAATCTCGAGATAATAAACTCATTGCATGAAAGACAGTCCACATGAAAAATGCAATTCACTCCAGAAAAAAAAAAAAATACACGTCCAAGACTGGAACAATATGCTCTCCCAATGTGAACGGTTGTTGGATAATTTACCAGGCCTTCGAGTTATCAGTCCAATAAAATAACACACCTACACGACCATCAGTATCGTGACGACGGGAAACAACTATATTGATATTTTTGAGATGATTTACTCAATACCGCACAAAGGAAAAGAGGGAGAGGGATTTGATAGAATTTTGCACAAAAGATTTGAGACTTCTAGTGCAACTCCTTCATGAAGGATTTGATAGCATTGTAATCTCTGTGGTTACAGGTCATCTTAAAAGAGTGCATTTGATGTGTCAGAATACCTAGACATTCACAAATAACACCTAGGGATAAGTTGAAAACCAATACAACATCAACATCAACAACACCTTTATCCCAAACTAGTTAGGGTCGGCGGTCGATGAACCCCAAAGATTCGTAAAAATAAAGCAAAACCAATAATAGGACAAATTGCGACGGCATGAAAGATAGAACCTTCAACTTGCTATTTTCACACGTGAGATTCAACAATTTTTTCAATCGGAAATCACGCTTATAATCATTCCATAGCCCAAGAGAATGAAGCAACTGAAAAATCTTAAAACCGCATCAATTCATCACTGAAAATGTAGTATGCTATAAGTTTGCAAAAATGTGTCAACAACAGAAACAAATTGATCAGGACATGAGCTGCTAGCATCAGTAATTTCTGAATGAGAACCAGCAAAAATTGTTTACAATTGTTGATGCAAATAGTCAAATTTTTGTAACTAAAAATTGCTTAAAGCGGCAAATTTGAGAGTTCCATTTCTTAAAACAGAAGCCAAAAATCCAGTTGAAGTGATATATAGGCCAAAAAAAAAAAATATTAATGTGAATCACATAGAAGAAATAAACATGTACACTATAGTGTTCATACAATGAAACATTCGATTCCCCTAGTATTCTTTTTTTCTGACCATTTCCTTTTATTCTCTCATTAGGAAGAAAAGATCATCTTGTCGGAAGAAACCACGGTAAAATACATACATATTGATAACTGAACAAGCTGTATGCTCCATCCATCGCTAGCAACAACATTCTAGTTCCCAGATTATGCAACAATGACGGCCTATGCATAAACTGCCAATGTAATTTTTGTTACTCCAAATGTGATATTAGGGCCTCCATCAGGGAATTCACTCACCATCGCAACACATTCTCTCTGCAGTTACACCCGCATTCGTTCTACTTCTACCACGCCTTGTACACTTTCAGATTTGAGTATATGTCCATTCTTTGATTGGTTCCCTTTTACTCCAAGAATAATACTCCCCTAATCGAGACCAGTGACCATGTGTCTGACCTAGCTCTAGTCTGCATGCAAGATGACCCCGATATTTAAATCAACCATGTTTACCCAATAAGTTGTCCTGACACCTCAATGAGCTAGCTAGGAATTAACTATGAAGCTCCATATCGTGCCACACAAATAAGTCCTAATGACTGCCTTGGTGACAATCAAGAGCTAACCAAGTCCTCAAAATGACGACAAGGAATATTAGATCCTTTGAGCCTTGGATGTGATCAAAACAACTACTGAGCTCTCGTAAGAAGTAGTCTAATATAAAAGAAAGCAATCGAGTTATTGTTAATAGAAAGAAACGGTTAATACCCTGGATCGGCGTTGGCAAGGGGTTGCTGCCGAGTTGTCCCACAGTTCTGCCACTGCAACGATCACAAACCCAGGACCAAATTCAATTTTCTGTGAAAAAAACATAAACATAAACCATAGTAGCTTTAGAGGCGAAACATTAAATGCAAGGAGTAACCTGTTAATTGTGAAAAATGAGCGGTGAGGCTGGACAAAGTTGGCATCATCACGACTCAAAGCATTTCGTGAGAACCCGATTGACGATCTCAACGATCGGAGAAGCGAGCCAGAACGAACAGCCATTTCCTGCGACCTATGATCACTTTCTTTAATGAGGATTTTAAAGGGGGATTTTGCATTCGGAAAAATAAGAGACGACAGTAGAAACAAAAAAAAAACAAACAAACAAACTGTCCATTGCAAAAACATGAGATTCAGCATTAGTTCGTAGATTACTGTAGTGGATAGTAATAATGCTTTTTTTTTTGGTCGGATAGTAATAATGCTTTAGTATCAATTAAATCAGTCAATCACCGCGAGAATAGAAAAGAAAACAGAGCACAGACACATTTAAACTCTGAAAGAGAAGCAAAAAGTTCGGAAAATTAGGAGGAAGATCATTCCCGAGCGAAGAAACTGCACTTCGCATCGAAAGAGAGACTCAAGCTCAAGGGACGAGTACCTCAGATTGAAGACTTTGAAGAAACCCTATGAATCGCGACTTCAGACTCGAAATGCAGCTGAGACTCACAGCAGGAACAGTCGCCGGCGGAGAGCGAGAGGCTGCATGCGTCTGCGTGCGTGCGTTGGTCTCCGGTGTTCACCGTCGCTAGGGCAGCAAGACCAGTGGAGGAAAGGACGACCCTCTACCAATGGCACGTTAGGGTAAATCGTCTCCCCCCAAGGAAAACGAACGCCGCTCCTGCGAAAATGAAACTCCACTGCCAACAAAAGAGCGCACGCATTGAGAAAATTTAAGGATTTTTTTTAAATATCTCTTTGAAAATAGTAAATACGTTGTTTAAAATTGGGATAATAACACGAAAAATCATAAACTTGTACACTTACGACAAATTTACCCAAATTATTTTTTTGACCATGAAAAATACTAAACTGGTACATTTGTGACCAAACTCGTACATCTATGATAAATTTATCATCTGTTAGTTTCCGTTAAATCTAACGGTCAAATTATTGAATCGAATGACACATGTAGTTCACAAATGTATCAATTTGAGGTTTTAACCCTATATTTGTCACATGTGTATCAATTTAGAATTTTTCGTGCCATTAGTCTAATTTAACTTAGGGTAAATTTGTCACAAGTGTATCAGTTTAGGATTTTTCATAGTAAAAATAATTAATTTAGGGTAAATTAATCACAGATGTACCAGTTTCAAATTTTTTGTGGTAAAAAAAAATAGCTTTGGGTAAATTTGTCACAGATGTACCAGATTGAGATTTTCCGTGGCCAAAAAAATAATTTAGGGTAAATTTGTCATAAAAATGTATCAGTTTGATATTTTTCGCGGTATTAATCATTAAGACTAAGTATTATTGGTCATTGACCAATATCTCCAAAAAAAAAATTAAAATTCTGAAGATGGATAAATTCATATATGAATAAAAAAAACATATATTAGAAAAATATTTCAATGATTGTGAAATGAAAGAGCTTCGCATTTAGGTTTTGAAAGGAAGTTATCTGAGAAATGAATGAAACTCTTGACCATTTCATTACACTATCGACAAAAATGCAATAATACATACCATCCATATTACCTTGGGTTACTTTTACAAGTGGGATAAAAAAGTTCTATATTGCCTTTCACTAATTACAGATTATATAGGTTACCATACGTGTCTCAATAACAGATTCGACTTCTCTTGGTTATTGTGTTGGTCATTTCATTAATCATAATCATGTCACTTAAACGATCAATTCTTCCTTATCAAGAGGGTTCTCAATTATTCCTTTAATTGGATGTACATTTCAAAAGTTAATACCACAACTTAAGGAATTGCCAATTTTTTCCTTTCATTAGGATCATATTCTCCTCCAATTCCTATATTTATTGTTCTTCTTTTTTTTTTTTAACTAAAGGTCTCCTTTTTTTTTTCACTGCTTATCTCTAAAGGCCGACTTTTTTTTTTGTTTTTGGTGGTTGCGTTATCATTAACGACATTAAATGACATAGGAGTACATTTTTTTCAGAGACTTTAAGATCTCGATTTTTTTGTCTAAGGGTCCACATATGTGAATTAAAAAAAAAAGAAAAAAGAAAAAAAATTCACATTTCATTATATAGGCAATCGGATTTATTCTGCAAGCATAATGTCGCCACCTATCTAGGCGTTGAAAATGATGGACAAAATAGTCATTTATAAGATATTATAGTATTTAATCAATTTTTTTTTTGACGGAGTAGTATTTAATCGTTAAGGTGAATATGTTTTGTCTTAAGAGAGTGAACATTTAATATGTTATTTTTTTTTTTCTGCCATCAAGCTTATTAACAACGAAGCACAAGTTAGTAACGTAGGTGCCGCCAGGCACGGGTTGCTGCTGTACGAGCCTACTTAACAATAGCCATCCGTAAATAACACAAACTCTACCTTTTTCGTCATCACCCTCAAATTGAAAAAAAAAATATGAATTTTCTCCTGAAATACTCTCGAATTTTTAGGTCTTGCGTGGGACCAACATCTAATATATTATTTTTCTTTCTTATTATCTGCAAAATCGGTTGTTTTCTTTTCTTGTTTTTGGGTCAGCAGAAAAAGCCCCTTGCTTTCGCTTTTCTGGGTTTAACCGTTTGAATCTTAAAACCCTATCAAGTCGTCCGTCAACAAGAGCTATACACAAACTCTGCCTCCCTCTTCCTCTCTCGCAGTCGCACGCACACTCACTCACCCAGCGCGTTTTCTCCATCTTCCCTCGTCGCAGAGAGCTCGAGCTTTTCCGCTTCTACGATCGCCGAAGCTCGGACATGCCGCTCGGAGAGAGAAGCCCCGGCGACAAGGGCGAGTCTCGCTACTGTGGAGTGGAGTCCGAGTTCGACGACGATGTCCCTCGCCTCCTCTCTTTCAATATCTCCTGCGGCGGCTTCGATTTCGTCCTCTCTCCTCTGGTTCGTCAAGCCCTGTGTCATCTCGATGATACGTCGCAAGCCATTTCTACACTTTGGAGCACTTCTCCCTCGGCTTTAAGCACGTTTCTGTATGCTCCCTTTGATTCCGTCAGGTCCGCGACACAGTTGCTTCGACGCCTGTGTCCGTGCAAATTGATTCTGCTTCCAATAGCTTCTTTAGTGGCACGTACTGGATTGTTCGTCAGTGGCTGGCCTGATATTGGCTTGATAGATGTGTTGGGTCGTGTATGAGTTTGACCTATTGGGACTGTGTGTTTGGTTCTTTAAGAGCTAGGGACTCTTTTGCATTTTACGTGCATTTGCAATTGGTGTATAGGATAGGTTTAATCGGTGACAGATAGTAGCGCTGTATGATCACTTGTGTGGAGACAACTCATTAGGAATAGCTGTTTGCACCACAATGGACTACATTAAAAATGTGAACACGAGGATTGCTTATTCTAAAATGGATGTTTTTCAACAGCTTTGCGTGGTTACTCATGTTGCAGATGAATCCAACTTATAGGCCAAGCTTGCTAGAAAAAGATGGAAATGGATCCAGTGTCCTGCCATTTGCTGGGTCAGATTTAATTTTGAACCCTTCTCAGTGGAGCAGTCATGTTGTGGGTACGGACCCTTCTCTTGCTCACATTCTGAGTTCTGATTTTCTTTCAAGTTTGTTTGACATTGGCATACACAAGGTTAGGTTCATCTCTATATGAGGAGAACAAGAAAACAACGTCAAAATGACAAAAAGAAATGAGTGTTTCTCATTAGTTGGGGCTTGGCTGAATGGCTTTTACAATCAAATCCCATAATGTATAGTATATCATTGTTCATCGAAGGTCGTTATCATATCCTATCCCCATAATGTAATACATTCTTATCTCCAATAGTTATACTTACTTTTAGGTTTTGTCTATACTTGAATCCATCCCACCAATCTGTCAAGGAATCTTTGTATGCATGTAATGTAACTATGTACGTATGTACTCAATTACAGGTAAAGATGATTTGGAATTACTGGCAACAAAGCTTTGATACCAAAAAAGTTGTGAATGTGCTTTGACTTTTCTTCTGTTTATGTACTTTACCTGCATCGATATGGTGGAAGTTCTTCAAAATTTGGATTACTTTTATTTCTTCCAAAAGAAGCTTGGTACTTAAACATCGACACGTGTCAATTCCTTAATAGAAAAAGAAATTAGTGTAATGTTTTTTAGTATCTTAGTCAGACGGGTGGAATCATCTCCTCTAGCAATAGAAGAGATCCCGAAAATTTTAGAAAAGAAACTGTGTCAAAATGAAGTTCCACCTGAGACCGGCTCCTCTGTGTGTGTTGTTGTTTTTTTTTTTTTTTTTGGGGATAAGGTGGTATCTTTAGCAAGGAAACACCACATTCTCATTATTGTGTCAATCAGCATCATTTGTAGGAATTTGAGCATTGACAAAACCATCTTTACTAGTTTGAAAGACATTTCCATTTCAATGTGCTTTGCTTTCTGCTTATTTTGAGCTTTATGCCTTAAATTACAAATATCATTTATTATGATAATCTTCTTGGTGGTGTGAGCTTGTGCCCATGATCTTCTTTTGTTGATGATGTTCTTGCTTAGGAAAAATTAGCTCGTGGATTGACCTGGATTCTGAGGACGAGATCCTGCGACTGGATTCTGAAACCACTTTGAAGCAGGAAATAGCATGGGCTTCGCACCTCTCCCTGCAGGTATAGATTGCTGATAGCTTTACACTAAAGTTTGCATGCTCTCTTCCAGGTCTCTCTTAGATGCCACAACATGTAAAATTCAAGAAATCCATTGCTAATGATTGAAGATGATTTCAATGGAAATGTTGGCATGCATGGTGACCGTGAGCCTGAACACATGATGAAATCTATGTAGCAAAGGGATGTGATCACTCGAATTGGCAGCAAAACCAGTCTCGTTATACATCTCACTGTAACCAACTGTTTGCTCCGTTAGAAATGTAATTTATGATGCTATGTTGGCAAAAATAATATATGGTTGGAGTCATGCTTAAAAAAATGTTTTTCTTATAAGATCCGCTTGGCTTTCATCATCTTCTGCAGGCCTGCCTGCTTCCTTCACCTAGGCGAGCATCCTGTGCAAATTATGCCAGGTGCATTAATCAAATTTTGCAGGGTCTGACCAATATGCAGGTGCTTGATCGTACATTCCTTGTTTGATCACTGTCTATCTCTACTATATCTTCTAGCCTCTCATTTTCAGCTTCTTATGAACAGTTGTGGCTTCGAATTCCTTTGTTCAAGGCCGAGGATGATTCCATGGGTACAACTACTGATGATATGGTCAGTAATATATGTTTCCTCTTGTCCTCTAAGGCTGCGCATGGTAACCATTATGTTCCGGAAAACTGATTCTAATTCTGTTCCTGAATGAGTTTTAGAGAATCAGAACGCGTTTGATAACTGCCCGAAGTTTCTGGTCTTGGAATAGAAACACGTTTGATAACTGCACAAAATTTTTGTTTCGAAAAATTGTCTCTACCTAATTTTTTTCATTTAAGTCAAATAACTATATAGTTACTTTGTAAAATTTCTGCCTAAATTGAAGACTAATTTTCAATGCACACTAAAATAATTTAAAATACATTATTTTTTTAGCATGTCATAAATGAAACACAAATTTTAATACATAACGTTTGAAGTTCGATTGAAGCATGGGGTAGTTCCCATATTAAGAACTCATTTTTTCCTTTAAATGTTGCTTTGTCCGAAATACATACAAACATAGCAGCCGAATAACCAAATTATCTACAAAAAAAAAAATCAAATTATCCTTCTTGATATGAAGTACAAGCCCTTCACTATAATTTTGCAGCTTCTGTCCTAAATCCAAGTGGGTGTTTAGCTCTAGCTCCACATGCAGATGGTCACATTTTGTGACGCACAGCTACGAGTATATATGTTATCATCCGCATGTTGGATGTCCTTATCTTCTGCGATGTTTTTTTACAAGAGAGTTTAAAATATGAAATCTAGGAAATTTAGGCCTAAATTTATGAAAATGAGGTCAAACTAGCATAATCTAAGCTTCTTCTAATTTTAGGGATTTTCTAAAAATTTTGTGATTTTTACAAAAAATCAAATTTTTTTCGATTTTTTATTTTATTTTATTTTTATTAGGTTGAGGGAAAAGTGACAAGAGAACTGAAATGGAAAAGTGAGAGATGTGAGACTTCATTCTGTTTTATGATTCTCAAAAGTGATTCTTTTTTCCAGAACCAACTTTTTTTTTGTTCTGGATTTTGCTTTAAAACTGATTCTGATTCTCTAAAACTGATGCTAGGAACAGAATCAGAATCATTTATGTTACCAAACAGGGTTCTCATCTTTTTTAGTTCCAGGGAACAGTATCAGAGAACCAAAATGGTTCTCATGCAGGCCATAAGTCTCTCTTGTCCATTCTTCACAGTACTTTGTTCCTTGTCTTTGTGATACATAGTTTAGTGTAAATCTGATTCTGGGGTGAACATTGGGTAGAGAACATTCTCCTCAAAAAGAATAAAAAATTGAGATAAAGTAAAATAGTAAAAAGAAGAGGAAAATCATTTTACTTGTCAAATTTTGGTTGAAATGTGCATCTGTTTAATTAAAGTATTTGACACTTGCCTTTAGACTGATTCTTGGGAACTGTGGAACTCGTTTCGCCTTCTCTGTGAGCATCGCAGCCAGCTATCAATTGCCCTTGATGTTTCGTAAGTTAACTAAATTATTCTTAAGTTAGATACCGTGGATTTATTAGTATTTTCCTGTAGTGTGCTTTGGAGCTACATGTTCCCCATACGTAGTGAGAATTTTCTATTTCCAGGGGTACATTACCTCCAGCAAATTCACTTGTCCGTTGGTTTGGAGAGCCTGTTAGAGCTGCAATCCTAAACACAGAAGTACCATATCTCGGCCTTGGTTTATTGAAAAAGTATATTTATCGCTTTACTTGCTGCTTCACATTGAGTCAAAAGTAAAGAATGGTTTATTAATGTGGCAGTGCTTTTTAACAAATGCACGGGGTTATCCTTGTCTGTCAAAACGACATCAGAAGCTTATCACTGGGTTTTTCAACCATTCAGTACAGGTACTTCCAAGTTCTGTGATTGCCTGCTCCTTTTTCTATGTGAAAGCTCTTTTCCTCTACAAATTATTGTCCATTCCTCCCTAAATGTGCGGTTCTTTATTGTGGACTCATGCGTTGGAATTGACTTTGTATCAACGGAATCTTGTCATCCATACATAGTACATACTCAATTGATGCAGTATATTCATAACATACGAATAAATAGTAAGAGCGAGATTCTTATCGAGACTAGAAGTCTAGAACTCATAGGGAAGACAACTAATTTATTGGTGGAATCAGATATGCAGTAATTGTAGACAAAAGCACTTGGTTTTATTGGGGCAAGTTAGATATATTTAAATGTTGAATTGACTTTGTATTAATGGAATCTTGTCATCCATACATAGTACATACTCAATTGATGCAGTATTTTCATAACATGCGAACAAATAGTAAGAGCGAGATTGTTATTGAGACTAGAACTCGTAGGGAAGACAATTTATTAATCGGTGGAATCAGATATGCAGTAATTGTAGACAAAAGCAATCGGTTTTATTGGGGCAAGTTAGATATATTTAAATGTTGAATCGGCTCAACTAGGATAATCAAGGGTTTGGTTGGGCTCTTCTTTGGTGTCAAGGTCCATATATTGGGACTGGCTAAAGTGAGTTGGAAGAAATAGTATTTAGTGGATGCTTAGGGAAATTTTGTCAAGAAATGGAACCAGATAAAATGGTTCTTGATGGAGGAGGCATTTTTTATTTTTTTGGGTGTTACATGTGTTGGTGGGGGGAATATTTGTAGCTTTGTCTCTTCAAGTAGATATTCACACGTTGGAGAAGATAACTATGAAATAAGCTTAAAGCCTCTATTTTCCTTGCCATTTTTCTGGTTTTTTCGCTTTCTTGGCAATGTCGTGTAACCATTCTGACCAATTGTGCTAATGTTAGTGGAGGTGCTGTTGACAAGGGGGGATTTGATGATCTCATAGATGTTTGAGAACTGATTGTAGATTGTATAGGGAGGTAGTCGACTTCAAGAAAGGAAGTGGCATGGAACCAATATTAAGGTGGCTGATGATTGGTGGCAGAAACTTTCAGTCGCTACTTGTGTCTTACAAGTAGCGAGGTTTTACTCGCTGCTTTCTAGCTTGGCTAAGTGCAGAAACTTCTTATAGCAAGCAGCAGCGAGATTCAGCATATTATGAGTTCTGTTATTCATGCTAATGTTTCCTTTTTACTGGTGTGAAGATATTCGAGACATATTTTTGCCCTTAAATCTTACTTCTTCGTCTCTGTGAATCAAATACAAGACATTTGGTGACCATTGTTATTAATTAGAACTAATGTGGAAAGTTGCCTTTTCCATTGCTTTTTATGCATGCCTTACAAAACTTATGTGCTTCTTGCAAAATATGTTTTGCTAGATAGTCATATCTGGAAAACCATTACATAAAGTTTTGAGGGGAAGCGCAGATCCAGCTACTGTGGATAATGGGGACAACGTTGGCTGTAAGTGTCCTCTTAGAATATTGCTCCGTGCTTTGAATTGGAGTTCTTATGATGCATCATTTGGTCACATCAAGCAATATGACTTGGTTAGAAGATTTATTTTCATAAGCTTTGACATGAATGAACAAAAATATCTTTGGGTTTGAAGTTTCATGAGGTAACTGAGGTTGGCAATTCATTAGTTTTAACACTCCTTTCATTTGTCCTTACTGCATGTATTGTGTCTGAACTTTTTGACGAACAATAAACGATCTCATTAAGAAACTCTCGTACATCTTCGTGTCTGCACTACTACATTGATCCTGGCCTTCATCATTGTTTGACAAAAATGTTCTTAATCTAGGTGTACAGAACCATTCTTTGAGGCCATACTTGGAGTATGTTGGTTATCTCTATCAGAGGCTGGATCCACTTCCTGAGCAAGAACGGTTTGAGGTAACCATCACTCAACAAAACATTCTTCCAAGGCACCGCCCCCCCCCCCCCCCCCCCCCCCCCCCCCCCTTTTTTTCTCTGGTACTACCATCATTACTTTTGGGAAAAAGGAAAAAATGAAGATAAGGAAGGGGGAACCTCATCTGCCTTCCCTCCAAATGAAATGGTGAGAATTTTAGGAAAAATAAAACAGAATAGAAAAGCAACGGTTACTTTGAATGTTTTAAAATTGGCTGGTTTCTTTTTCTTTGGCTAACTCATTCTTTTGATCCAGTTGGGTTACCGGGACTTTTTACAGTCTCCATTACAAGTAAGTTTCGATGTCCACAGACATTGCCTTTTGCCGAAGTAAGTTTAGAATCCCGTTTCATCTATATTTTGTGTGTTACAGCCTCTTATGGATAATCTGGAGGCTCAGACCTACGAGACATTTGAGAAAGATACAGTAAAGTACACCCAGGTATAGCTCTATCATGTTGGTGACATTGGTCGTAGAAATGATATGTTTTTAGTTTTAAGATGTGGTTCTTTGAGAACTTGCCTTATAGTTCTGTAGTTTTAAGATATTGTTCTTTGAGAACTTCTGTCTTATGCTTCTGTTCTGTCATTTACCCGATCTCTCACTGCAATAGTTAAAGAAGAGAGTGCCCGTATTGCATGTTAAAGTTATATTTTTAATGACTTTTGTGAGTTGTTTACCAAAAACTTAAGCTATAAGAAACAAGCACACAATGTGTTTTAACATATTTCTGAAAATGCTGTCTCATGGGTGAGCGACACCTCACACGAGAGAAACAGCGGTAACTACATTGGCGTGATAACCTTGTACTAGAACACAATAACCAAATTTGGAGGGAGTTTTAGGATTTGAACTCTGCTATATTGCCAATTAGTTTTTCAGGAAAACATAAGTTATTAGGAAACGGGACCATGACGTATATTAGCATATTTCTTAACAGTGTTCATTTCCGTTTCCTTAGATTTTGCAACTATTATCAGCATATTTAACATCGGATGTAGAGTCTTATGAACATGAACAGTACTAGTATGGGATTCACATTCTTTTCCCTATGTAAATTATCGCTAGTTTTTTGAATGCATACATTTTCCTGTATTGTTTGTCTTTTTTCCCTTTGTCCTTGATTGTCTGCATTCAAATTTTCTTTTGCAGTACCAAAGGGCTATTTGTCAAGCTTTGATTGACAGAGTTCCTGATGAGAAAGCATCGGTTATAACCACTGTAAGCTTTCTTTCTCTCTCCGGCTTTTGGCAGTATTCCTCCTCTGATTTTTTTGTTCTTCGTGTTGTTATATATCATAATGAGGTCAATTGTTATTCTTTCATATTGGCAAAGGTACTGATGGTTGTAGGAGCAGGACGCGGACCACTAGTAAGGGCATCATTGCAGGTTGTAGTGTTGATAATTCTGTTTGCTCATATCCCATAGCAGGGCATCTGATATGTGATTTCTTTCCTCTTCATATTCAGGCTGCTGAAGAAACTGGCCGTAAGTTAAAAGTCTATGCTGTCGAAAAAAATCCAAATGCCGTTGTTACACTACATGTGAGTCAGCTAATTTTTGGTCTCTACTGTGAACGTTTATTACTGCAATTCTGCTCATGCTTTTCTTGAACTCTTTTTTACAGAGTTTGGTTAAATTAGAAGGGTGGGAAAATTCTGTGACCATAGTTTCCAGTGATATGCGTCACTGGGTTGCTCCTCAGAAGGCTGACATTTTGGTAGGTTTATCTAGTCAAATGTTATTGATTTTTTTAATCTCCCTGTGAGCTAGTGTTTACTGTATTTTCGTATCTTAGGTTAGTGAATTGCTCGGCTCTTTTGGCGACAATGAGCTCTCTCCCGAATGTCTAGATGGAGCCCAGAGATTTTTGAAGCAAGATGGATTGTCAATTCCATCATCGTACGTGTTCTTTTTAGTTATTCAAAATAATGGATAAATGCTGTCAGTTAGCTGCTGCTTATGCATATACAAGAAAATATATGGTGTGCATGCTAGGAGGACACCAACAGGAAACAAATGAGCTTGTCACCATCGTATGATGGATAGACTAAATACTAAAACGTAATGCGCATTGTAGATCAACTGAAAATTATCGTCCTGAATAGGGGTGAGCAAAAAATTCGTGATCCACCAAAATTGGACTAGACTGGACCGTACCCAACTGGCCGATTTTGGATGGTAACTAGCTAGTACAGTCCGGATTCCGGTTCCAATTTTTTGGAACTGGCGGGTACTAGTTCGGTTCTCGATTTCTAGTGAGAACCATCCAACTGGCCCAACCGGACCGGTCCTTTTATATTATACAAATATATATTCTATTGAAATAACTTTTGCAAATATTACAATGCTTGTTATCTTGCATATTGAAATTTTTTTCATGTGGCGATGGTACTAAATCGTTGTCCCCATTGTTATCTTGCATTATTAAAAAAATTTCTCCTTCAATCGCTAGAGATCTTAATTGATGTTAGTGCTCGATAGGACCGTAACCGGGATCCAACTGGGAACCGGACTGGACCGGTGGTTCAGTTTTCGGGTGGATCCATGAAACAAGCTGATGGTTTACAGTTCACGTTTTGCAAAACTGGTCCCTAACGGGCGGTTCTCGATTTTAGGGTGGAAACCATCCATCTTGGAATTGATCACCCCTAATGTTGACAGTCTCCTTAAATTTATTGCCCCAACCCTCTTCTCCACACCATACCTCCACTCAATGAAACTATTAATGCAGCAAAGTTGCATGTCATATTTACGTAGAAAAACGATGAAGTATTATTTTTAACGACTGGTCAGAATTCACATTCTCATACTATTATAAATGAGTTTCTTTGTCATATTGTAACTTTGGTTGTTTCAACACCCATTTCCGTAGCTTTATGTGTTGAGTTGCCCCATTAGGGCCCTTCAGGGAAATCTTTTATTTGATGATAAAAATTAACCTCATCTTCTCTTGTATGTATAATTTGCTTGGACATCCTCATTTTGACAACGCTTTTAAATGTGCATGATTATGTTGGCTCTTTAATTTAAATTTCATGGACTATCAGCAGCTTGATTACATTTCTATGGCATATCTCGAGTTGTGTTATTCTCCAATCAGAAAAGAAAGAAAATTTATGTATGCACCTTTACTTTATTGAGTCAATTTTTATAAATGAGATTCCTGTAGTCCACGTAGTTTTTACTTAAAATGGATATCCAATACCGGCATAGCTCATGTTGTCTTAGTTATTCACAATCAATTCTTAAGAACTTTTGACTCCACAACTCCAGTCATTGATTGAGTTTTCTTTTTGAAGCACACAACATTGCAGCTCTCTTCTGCTTTCATTTTATCAACCAAGACCATCACTTGTAAGAGACATAGGAAAAAGGAACTTATATGTTTCCTTACAAGCTCGATAATTATTTGGACAAAAGAGCTAAAGGTTTACTAGTGGATATCCCTCTGTTGAAGGCTGGATATAGCTCTGCCTTAATGGAACAAGCTAGCAAAGTATCTCTGGTTGATAAATGTTTATATTTGGAGTTTGTGTCATACACCTGATAAAAGATGAATACCAAAATTTTGTTCTTTGTGGACATTGAATTGAGTAGAATGATGTGTCAGCTTAATTAATCAGGAATGATATTTATTGTACTTTTGGGACTATAGCCAATTAATGACTTTCAAATTTTCTAACTGGCATTGAAGGTCTTGTTTCCTGTTATCTGGGGACACTCACATGTAGCATGTATCTAAATGCCCATTTTAGGTACACAAGCTTCATACAGCCCGTGACTACATCGAAGCTATATAATGATGTATGCCCCTATCCTGTATCAGAGTTACCACTCATTATGTTGGTGCTTTATCTCAAAGTTTAATGTGGCATTGCAGGTGAAATCGCATAAGGATCTCGTCCACTTTGAAACGGCCTATGTTGTCAAATTGCACAGTGTAGCAAGGCTTGCTCCTACACAACCTGTGAGCTCTCTCTATCCCAATTGCATCTGTGACCGTATGATTAGGAATCATTTGCTGTTCTTATTTGTGACGAAAGGCACCGACATGTGATTTGTTACTTTTAACTTGAACTTTCACTCATTGTAATAACTGTCCTCCCCGTGTGAGTAGGTTTTCACATTTACCCACCCAGAGAACTCACCTCAGAGAAGTAATCAACGTTACAAAAAGCTGCAATTTGAGATACCTAGCGATATGGGATCAGCACTTGTCCATGGTATGTCTTGTCGATTTTATTTCTATAATATGCACGATTGGTTTCTGGAAGAAAGCAGATATAGGTCTCGGTATCCCTCTTTTGTAAGTACAGCTCTTCCTGTGAGTAGGCCGAGTGTTCTACTAAGTCAAGCTTCTTGAGATCATTTGAGAGTACCTTTTTGGATAGAAAAAAACGATGTGGTTTGCACTGGAATAAATCATAGCCAGTATGCCTTTGAGAGTGAGGCATGACCCAGAGAGAAGGATTTGGCAGAACTCGTGTTAATTTGATGTCGTTGCATGATCTGTAGGATTTGCTGGCTACTTTGATGCAACACTTTACAAAGACGTTCATCTTGGCATTGAGCCATCAGTTGCCACTCCGAATATGTTTAGCTGGTAAGTCCACTTGGTGTAAGCTGTGCCTCACCTAAATAATGCATCTAGTAATCATCTTGAAAAGCTTCTTGACTGCTTTTATGTGTGGCTTTCCTTCTTTTAAGTATCTGTTCTTGCATCCGGTTGCTTTTAATAGTCTGAGAGCCATGCTTTAATGTTGGATACAGGTTCCCAATATTTTTCCCTCTAAGGACGCCGGTGTGTGTACATCCCGGTTCTCCTCTAGAAGTACATTTTTGGCGTTGTGTTGGTTCTATGAAGGTAAACTACTCATGAATTAGATTTATCCTTATCCATTGGCACCTCTAAGGTGCAATTTTTGTCTAGGTAGTTTAACTATCATGTGCCTATATATTCATTTGTACTTTGGGCCCTCTCTTTACCTCTCTGAGTTCTCTGCAATGGTAAGGATAACAGATTTCTCAATATTTGAACTTTGATGAAGGTTTGGTACGAGTGGTGTGTGACATCTCCATCTCCATCGGCCGTTCACAACAGCAACGGCCGTTCATATTGGGTGGGCCTATAAGACTTACCAGCTTTGTAGCATATGATAAATGACAAAAAGATGGCCTGCATGCATGTTGCATGCGATGGTTGGATCTTCTGGTCCATCCTAATTAATATTGTTCTCAGAGTTCGTCGCCTTTTTCTTTTACCAGCTCTACAATGTTGTAACCAACAGTGGACGCCAAGTCTGATTCCACCAAGTTGTTCAGTTTTGATAAATCTTAAGTACTAGGTTTTACTGGGGTTTTGTTGTATTATGTTCCTATCAGTCCACCGGGGAAGAAATATCTTGTCATCGAAATTGATCCGATCCGCGAGATTTTGTAGCGGATGGACCCGTTCTATCCAGTTATACTGGAGTGCTAAAAGTTTTTTTCACTCGGTTTACACTACATGTATTGATATTGGGTTGGCATGGCGCGTAGGTAGCACCTCTATCCTGTCTAAAAGAGTCCTGTCTAAAAGAAAGCTCTTTAATCAGAGTCCACGGGGAAACGCTGGGTAGCCAGAAGAGGCCCAACTGGAGAACTAGAAATTTAAATTGCCGATGAGGTAGTTCTTCTTATGTCTAGGCTTAGGGTTCAGTCTCCGTTAGTATTTAGTTCTCTATGCAGTCAGCTCGGTCTTCTGCATTTGGACGTTCGTGTCTCATTGTCAATGTTATTCAGCGACTCAAAAGTGAGGAACGATAGCATGGTTTTACCCTTTGTTACTATGCGGTGGTTGCCGTGGAAACTCAGTCTCATAAGAAGATTATTGCAATCACCATCCTGATGCTTTGGTGTTGCCTTTTTAGTCAGAGAGAATATGGAGCTGCAAATTCGAACTTAAATTTAAGCAGTAAATCTTACCCAAGAACTCCGAACAAAAAAAAAAAAAAAAAAAAAATCTTACCCAAGAACCAGTCCCTCTTATTTAGAAGTAGCCTCCAAATCCGTTAACTCAGGAATGGAAAAACAAAACTATGGAAAGCATATCAGGTCTAAATCGAGTAGAATAAGGAGCAAAGCCTCGAAAGTATGGATTTTAAATTAAAAGTCTTGATTCGAACAATTTCTACTTAGAATTAGCAAAATTAACAATCCGGTTTGACCCTAGAATTAGCAATAGTCATGATAATTTAAAGTTTGAACCTGGAATCAAGCGGACTGAACCGATGATGCATTTTCTGGGCTTGAACAGGATCCAACACATTATTACACATCCGTATTTGGGCCAAAATCCCAACTTAAGTTTACTCTCGAATATGTCTCGAAATTTATTTTATCGTGGAAAAAAACCTTCAAACTTTAGCTCCAGTACAAAATCTTTCCCCATTTTTTTAAAATAAAAAATTATAACTATTTACTTTAATCTCAAATCTTCCCCCATTAGTCATCTATCCAAAAAAATAGCTTAATTTGGGAAAAGGGGTGTGTGAAGGAAAATTAGGGTTGACGTGGAACATCTGTTCCGCTAAAACTACTGCGAAGAAGAACGGGGAAGGAAAATTGAAAGTTTCTCTCCAGTTTCCTCGCCTTGTATCTCTCAAACAGAGCATAAGTATCGAAAAGCAAATAAAAATAAAAATAAAAAAAGGCAGAGTCATCATCACTAATTTGCGAATCAATTGTTCGATGGCCGCTTATCCAGCAAAAGAACGGAAATGAAAAATCAAGTGTTGGTACACGGTTAAGTTACCAAAAAACTCGGCTGACTAAAACCCAGAAAAAGGAGCAGGAATTTTTTCCCAAAGTCAAAGGAAAGGTTGGTGTTCTGAATGGACTGCAGTGATCAACTGCAGAAGCTGAGCTTCTTCATCACCTTGGCGTATGCCAACGGCACAGTAGCTGGTTTTCGCAGCCTCCTCTTTGACTTCTTTGACTGCATCAGGGCCATAAGTTCTCATTAGCCTATTAACTTTTAAATCCCAAACATTGGCATTTCATATGAATGGAACATGTACAAGTGGAGAAGCATAAGATGCAATCAAAATGCTCTATCAATATAAGAAAGCTCGAGAAATGTCATATCTGCCTGATCATATAATCACATACTGGTATCACTCACCAGACCTGCTAATCATCAAGTTCCACGAATAAATGCAACCAAAGTGCGGTTCGAAGTCAACAATGGCGAGAAATTTTTTCACGAGATCATCATTGAATGCCCATAGGAGAAGCACTCTTCTACATTTTATACAAAGCGAACTGCATCTCAACGTCACCACAGTCTTTACAACATACTGCATTCACCTCGACAGGAAGATTTCGACCTACTTGTATACACAGAGTAAAAATATCCTGGAATACCACTAGCTACTCGGGGCAGGGAAAAAAAAAATATGGGAAGAATGATCCTATCATTGATTCTGGCAAGTGGAAACTTCATTTGAGTAGTACGTAAATCCAGCAAAGCCCATCCATGTTCCCTGATTAAAAACTTGCAGCAGTGACATCGAAGTACATCACATTAACAGCTGCCCAACGAGGCAGAATGATGCTAGAAATTACTACCTATGACTCATCCAGCAACCAGCAACAGAAGGTCAAAAAGCAAGTAGCATTGCTTGACCAGAAAACCTCATCCTCATTGACTGAGCCTTCGTAGTAGGGCAACTTATACTTTTCCATGCAGGATCACCACTTAGCGCACAGTTTTCAAAGAATGTAAATAACGATAAGAAACTGGTTCATTGGATGTAGTCAGCAATCAAATGTCCCTTGCAAGGAACCACTGTATCCACAATGTTCCAAGCAAACTCCAACTTAAAAGATTAGCCATCGCAAGAATGCCAAGATGGCCAAAGCTTGACTGCTCAACAGTTCAACATAAGAGAATCAAAGGCTCCACACGATAAAGTCCAATCACCGTTGGTTGGAAGTAACTTCTATGACATAATGCTCCAAATGTAGCACAAAGTGGGACAAGGACCATCTCTATATCTTCAGGTTCTTAACTCCCACTATAGCTAGAATTACCTTGTGTGACGCTGAATTCTTGTCATGCTTCAGCATTGGCCCACTCCATCACACCTCCACCATGTCCTCTACCCAAAAAGCTAACTTACAGACAGCCAAAAACTACTTTGCTCCACACAAGCACTGTACTCTCTCCACAAAATCACAGCTTAAACCCTATTTTGCCGGTGATAGTGATTGAAATCCATTTGGAAATGCTTCTACCAAGTCTATAGTAATCTTGAATTACTACAAGCAAACTATCGTAGTTTTTGAGATTCCAATGAGATATCAACAGCCGAACATTTTGTAAAAGACGAATTAGAAATGTTCTAATTGCAATACCAAGTGCATCTGTAGTGCACCACTCACACAAAGACGAACATCTAACACGGGACTCCCTTACCTCATCTTTCGATACAGGCACACATCCTATCACAAAAAAGCTAACAAACTGCATCATCAACTGACCGAAACTACCATTACTGTGATTTCTTGAAATAAAAAGCCAGCTAAAAGTCAACAGGAAAAGAAAGGTCAACCTTGAGATGCGCATTATGGCGTTTGCCTTCCTTCCACCGTCTGATATTTCCATCATTCATTGGTCTGAATCTCGACTTGTACGATCTGAGAGATGACAAGGAGACAGTCCATTTACACCATCAAATAATGCAGAATGCCCCATACACGAAAGAATCAGGTAATTATCAGCAGAGAAGGGAGGGAAAACCATACGAATAAAATTTCATCTTTGTCTTCTTCACTTTGGAAACCATAGGCGTCATCGGCTTCCTCTTCTTACTCCGGTCTCGAGACGACACGTGCCGCACTTGAGCCTACTAACCACAAACCAACATCAACACAAACAGAAAAGTCTCTTTCATTTCAAAGAATCCACTCAAACATCTTAAATCCCCACCCCATGATTAACCCCGACCTACGGCCGATTGACAATAAGCTCGCTATTTCCCCTCCCCACTAACATTTTCTCAGCAGCCAAAATGGAAACGGGAAAAACGACGGAAATGCAGGAGCAGGAGTCCGCAAGAAACCGCATCGAAACTTACGGAGAAGCTATGAGGAAGGGAGCGAAAGCAGAGAGGCGAGTAGTGCGCGGGAAGAGAAGCGTTCAGAAGAGGCGCATTACAGTAGCTCGGCGTTCGACACATTGCGGAGGTTGCGGAGGGCGGCGGGACGAGCGCGGAGGCGTGGAGAAGGCGGCGAGAGCTCGAGGCCGAGGAACAGCGAGTCGATTGAAGCGCCAGCGACCGAAGCTTCGTGCACCATCGCTGCATCATTCGGCGCTGAGAGTGTGAATCGCGAGACGATCGCTGCTCTATTTGCTTTGCTCTGAAACCTCGACAGGTTCGACGGAGCTGGATGGTGGGAGGGAGACGCGAGGGATTTGGGGGTTGAGAAGAAGAGTGTTTGGTTAGCGGGTTTAGTAAAAGCCAGCCTAGCCATATCTCATCCTTGTTTTTTCTTATTCAAACACCCTTAATTTACGTATAACCACTTTGTATTTTATATCTTTTTGTGCAATAAAAAATGAACATCAAATAGGGAAGAATTTAATTCTATTGATTTTTTTTTTTTACTGAATCTTAATTATTTTAAACAATATAAAGAAAATTAAATATCAAGCCCGAGCTTGTCATGTGAGCTTGGCGTGATCGATTATTGTCATAAGATTGTATTTGGATTGATTCAAGAAGAGCACGTAACAATTGATACTTAGCTCGATATCATGATCACGACAAGGGATAAGAGACAAAAAAATCCAAAATAATTCATTTTTTACGAGATTTGAATCACATGTTCAAATTATATATGAAGTACCGATTTACTTAGGAGGTGGCAAAAGAAACAATGGTGAGAGCAAAAAGAAAGAACAGAAAGAAAGAATAGAAAGAAAGAATGAGCATTTTTAATGCGAAGACAAACTTCGAAAGATACACTTTTTTTTTTTCCCATTTCACTTCAACCACTCTTCCGTGGAGAGAGTTGAAGACCAGACGACGAAGACGAAGACGAAGACGAACGAAATACTCAAATTGCAACAGTTTGCTACGATGCTATCTGCATTTCTCACTTTCCCACTCTCTCCCCTCTCTCTCTACGGAGCCACAGACTGCTCCTTCACCGCGATCACTTCATCGTCGAACGCGTGCTCGGGCAATTCCTTCCCTCCACCGTCCTCCTTCACGTGCCCAGCTCTCAATGCCCCCCAGTAGTCGCTCACGTTCCCATAGATCAGCACGGTCGCTCCCAGGCCCGCGCCTAGGAACGCCGCTCCGAACGAGGTGCCTACCTTCCCCGGAACGGCGGACGCCACGGCGAAGCCCGCGCAAGCCCCGATCCCTCTGACCCACGAGTGCCACCCCGCGAAGGCCCCTTCCTTCCCGCACGGCGCCGAGTCCAAGATCAGGACTCGCCCGAACGCGTGCAGTGTCCCCGTCGACGTGGCCTGTATCGCCGCGAACAAGAGTATGTGCTCCTTCGCCCATGTCTTTTCCCTGAAGTAGAACCCCATTCCTGACGTGAGCATCGAGAGAATGAACCCCAGGATTTGCATTTTCACTGCGCTTGTTCTAAGCACGTGTTGGAGCGGGTGCAGCAGGGGGAGAGAGACTATGGGGAACAGAAAATAGGTGAGCAAGAGGTAGAGGATAGGCACTGGTTTTAGGCATAATTGGCCAATGACAAAGAGGACACCTCCCGTGAAAATGCACATCGTTGTGAAAGATCCCAAGAAAACGCTGACGAGCCCCCCAACTGCGTGTGGAAATGCCAAAGTGGAGAAAAAGTGGGATATTGGTGAACTGGTTGAGGGAACTCCGGATCTTTGTGCGAGGGCGACGTGGAGTATTCCGATGAGCCACAGGATGCCGCTGAAGATGGAGACCACCCACAGACTGACAAACTTATTGCTGTTGCTGAGCATGTGGTGGGTGAAGGAGGACATGGCGGCTGAGCCTAAGGAGCCGACGGCAGTGGCGATGAGCGACAGCCAGGCAGATGCTGCCCTGCGAAGGTGGAACTGGTCTCTGTCAATGGTAAGGCCGGTGAAGGCGCGGATCATGAGGCCGAGGTGGCGCGTGTGTGCGGCGGTGGCAATGGTGTAGGTGGCCACGATGACCGCGATATAGGGAGGGAAGATCCATGTCACGCTGAAGGATCCGGCGGGGAGGCAGAAGATGACACCGATGATGGTTGCGGCTCCCGCGACGAGTTGTTGGTTGCGGCTGTGGTCGAGGTAGAAAGAAGTGAAGCCAAGGAATGGAGCTGCCAGGAATAGGCCTATGACCCAAGAAGCTGATACCCACTCTAGGGGTGAGAATTTCCATTGGCCGGCGTGAATCGACTGGTAAGCTATGCGTTGATACCTGTTCTTGAGATCATATAATCATATGTTATGTCTGTACAATGTGTTGATATAAGGTCAAGTATTCATTGATCGCTCGCCTGTGGGGGCATATGATAACAGACAGAGCAGGAGAGTATTATTTTCTACTTCAGGTAACCTGGTATCCTATTTGGGTAATTGTTGTTTTTCTGGTGCTCCTAGTTCCATATCCATCGTTGTTCCATGGATATCTTGAATTCCATCATAGGCCTAAGCTCACACGTTAAATTCTAAAAGTAGCTTATGCATCAGAAGAGTGTAAAAGAGTATGTTTGATGCATGCGGCTAATTCACTTTCCTAATAGGTTGAGCTTTGTGATATGGAGTCTATGCCGTTCGGTCTTATACGACATGATTGGAACAAATGACACTGTTATAGATGATTTCTTCATGCGCGCGCAGTGTGTTACCATCAATGAGCTATCCAAAATGTATTTGTTCCGCTTGTTAGAAAATCATTTGGTGTCTGGTTTTTAGTACCTAACCTAACTGTAATTTATGATTTGAAAATGCCACGGACTCAGAAAAAAAAAAAACTATTCTGTATAGTTTGCCTTTGCTATCTTGTGAGCGAAAGTTGGTTAGAATTTTCCTTTTCTACCAAGTCAATTGGTCTGAATTCCCATGTGCTCTCTCTTCAGAAAGGAGTTGCAAGAGAGGGCACGAAGACTTACAGCGTCATTTCCTGTTCCTTACAAGGCAATCCCCTGGAACTCCTGTCCAATCCTTGAGCAGGCGGAGGTACTCCTTTGGAAATTTGGCTGATGATGAGAGGGAAAATTATCGGCACAAGGGCCGTCTGGATGAAGTATGAGCAAAGCTCATACAAGTACCAAGAGTAGACCTCTGCTTTGGATGGCTTCTCTTCGATGCTCAGATGCTCGGCATAAACTTCTCTCGCCCTCTCGATCTTCATTCCGGTGTCGTGAACATCAGGCGTCGCTTCTATATCATTATCTACCTTGACATCACCGGGACCGGTCGCTGAGGCTTCTGTTTCCTCTCCCATTGAGTATCAGCTAATGTCCTATGGAACTGATTATGATTGTGTGATGGTCATGCGGGTAGAAACAGAAACAGAGGAAGTGAGGAGTGTGAGAGCACTACAGGATTGGGAAGTGGGGTATAAGAAAGAAGAAGATGGCTGGAGAAAGTGATACCCCCAGCTGGTGCGAACCTATCGAGGGGTCAAATAAAAAAAAAAATAGTGGCCTCGGTATATATGTGCATAGAGGGGGCATATCAGCATCATATTCTCTTGTAAATGTCAATTTGCAGTTAGGAGAGGTGGCCTTTTGGGAGCATTAAGCTCTCTTCTTTCCTTGTCCATCTATGGTACAGTACATCTGTCATATGATATGAGCGTCCTTTTTGTTCTTTCACCTTTGCACTCTGAATGGTAAAAAGAAGATGTCAATTTTGTTGGGAAAATTGTTCAAAAAATCTTAAACCTATTACACTTTTATCAATTCAGTCATAAACATTTTAATTTTGTTAATTGAGTCCTGAACATTTTCATCTTCTCCTAATTGAGTCTATCCGGGTAATTTCGATCGAAAATCGCTGATGTAGATAATTTTTAATAATATTTTCATATTTTATTTTTTTTCCCTTTTTGGATCATTGCGAAGCCCTCGTCGACAGCGAGCAAGGAGGGGTCGAGCCCCCTTGCTAAGGTCAATGAGGGGCCACAGTAAGGGCAACGAAGGTCGCTGGCCCTCAATTGGTGGCCTCGTTGACCCCTTGAACAAAAAAAAAGTAAAAAGAAAATAAATAAAAAATATAAAAAATGTTAAAATTATCCTCGTCGGCTATGATCATGTCATCGGTCGAAAATTCCATTAGCGATTTATGGCGAAAATTGGATCGATGGACTCAATTGATAAAAATTGAAAAGATTTAAGACTTAAGTAGTAAAATTAAAAGATTTAGGACTGAATTGATAAATGTGTAATAAGTTTACAGTTTTTTGAACAATTTTCTCAATTTTATTGAAGACTCCAAATTTTTTTAGCCACCCTTAGTTAAAGCGTCTCCCTCTTCATCGACCCGACCCGAACCGAACCCATCCGTACTTTCTTTTTCTATTCGTGAATTACTAAACTTGTCACATCCAAAAGCTCATCGCGGCGATACTAATCCTCCCCTTCCATACGCTCTCGAAGAAAGCGGACTAAAATTTCCAAATTTGTCTTGTCCGGTCTCGAGATTTTGTTCCAAAATATCGGTGTCTCGGCGAGATGAGCCGTGATTCTCCCGAAGAAATGAGTACGAGTTACTCCAACGCCCCGACCAGTCACTTGCAAAACAACGCCGTTTTACGCTGCGAGAACCGGTTCATAGAGGAGCTGTGCTCAGCGCGCGAGAACCTCGAGCACAACTTCCGGTGGACTCGCCGGAACCTCCCTCTCGTCGGCATCTTCGGCGTCGCCGTCCCCCCTCCTCGTCTACGAGGGCATCGTCCGCGAGTTCGTACGTACTCCTCTTCTCTTGCTCGCTGCATCGATGCCTCGATTGGTTCTAATTGATCTGGCCTTTCGGATTCGCTATTTGCCCTTGTTTGGATTGCGATTGCATCGATGCCGTAGATCGCTGCGCTTGCTACAGAGTTAGCTTAGTGGCCCAGTTATAGTTGAATTTGGATTGCGCCGTGGAGTGAGAAGTAATCGCTCGGTAGCTGAACAAATAATTGGAAAAAGATAGGCTCGGAAACGAATGAAACGGAAAGAAGGTAATCTAGTGTTGGTCTGGAGTAGAGGGAAGGCAGGGGAGACAATAAGGCCATTTTTTTAGTGGACCTGACCGAAGATATGGCCTGTCCAAATTGAGACAATTTTCCCTTTTTTTGGCTGGTGACAATGGTTTTATTCGTTCTCTCTTTAAATCATCTCAACTTTTGGTTGTGGGAAACACAGTTTCGAGCACAGTTTGTAAAGGGCAGGGCTGGAGAGATGTCTCCTTGGAGAAACGAGATGATGGCTCCATTTTATCACGTTGAGTTCACTTGGTGAAGCATGTTAAAAGGATGGGGTTTTTGGGGGGTTTAAGGCATATTAGATATCCAAGAAGACATGCTGCACTCCACAGTCTATTTGCTATTTCTGTTATAACTGAGTCAATTGGCAAAGTGCACGAGCCTTTATATCTTTTACTTGCATTGAGGCTTTACTCTGGAAAATAATATAGTCAAAGCCACGATTAACAGGCTCACTAGAATTTGCCTTATCACGCTAACCTTGTGGAAGTTCATATCCTCAGGGTTCTTAACTACAATGATGTTCTGAACCCAACTACTCTTCTATCTTGAGAAAGAAGTGGTTAGTAGTCTTTTGATCTTTTCCCATTGGGTCTGGGATTATTGGAGTCAAGTTCATATAGGGCGGGTTGTTGGACCTTTGGCAAATATCTTATCTGGTTGGGAGCACTTTGAGATGACTGTATCTTCAACACTTGACGTGTGCTCACTCAAGACTGGCTGAAACAAATAGAGTGGATATGATGGAGGACTTTTTTATTTTCAATCACCAAGCAATATTACTATATGTGTGTTGGCTCTCCTGGATGATCCTTTCAAGCTGGTGCTGCAACTGCAACTGCATTTGCTTGTGATTGATTTGAAAGAAAATGAGTTGGGTTACTGATATATGTACCTTGGATGGCGTTTTAACAGCATATGCAGGATGAGGATAATGGCAGGCCATACAGGAAGTTCCTCTAAGTGGTTTTAAAGCGAAATGCCATAATAATTCACTATGAATTATATTTACTTTATCCAAAGCGCAACTATACATGAGTAAAGGAACCTGACACTACAAAAAAAGAGGTCTTGCACTCGTGATGGCACTGAAGAATGTCATTAGGAGTGCAAGAGTGTCGTAGGTCCTAAAAGGGACAACAGACCTATAAAGGTGAAAATGGCCAAAAACAAAGCAGCCAAGGTACATAACAAAAAGCGAGAAGTTAGACGACCCTCGCATCAACAAAAAATAGTCGGATTGATAGCCCAACCAACTTGCATCCTCCTGTTGCGAGAGGTTTCTTGAACATGCTTGAAAGTCATCGCCTTGTCCTTGACGACCTTCTCCAAATGCTTCTTAATGGCAAGTAAATAGAGAACTTGGTTGCGAAACAAAATCCGGTTTCTCACCTTCCAAATAATATGGCACAAGGCTCCAAAGAAGAAGTGGGCAATCTGTTGGTGGAAGCTCCGGTCACTAAAATGTCGCATGGCCCATTGTAGATTGTCCCACCAGGACCCATTAGATCACGCGTAATTGCACTTGGCCACCCAAAAGGAAGCAAGATTCCTGGTTTGGTGGCAGCCGAAGTATAAATGGTCAACACTGTCTGGTCTGCATCGACAGAAGGCACACGCAGCATCTGAGATCCGATTATAACTGAGTAATAACACCTGAGTTGGGAGTCTCTTCAATGTAGCCAACCACAGGTGGAAGGAATGCTGAGGCACAAGAGAGCGACTCCAGATGAAGGCATGCCACGGCACCACTTCTCCTCTCGTCTGCATGGTATTCCAAGCTGAGGCAATGGAGAATTCACCAGAAAAATGGCCAAGCCATCTGAACTGATCAGAGTGACAATGGTCTAGGGGATGGAGCTGCTCAGGCCAAGTCACAATAGCAGCCACAACCTGTGATTGGATCAAGTTTTTCTTGTGAATCTCTTTGCCATATCTTTTCAGTATGATGTGTAGCAGCTTTAATGATCACCGATAGAGAAGAAAGAGATAAGCAATATGCCCTTTCCACCTGTAAGGCGACTTGGCTCGCTTATAGGCTCGTTCATCAATTTAGTTTCAAGAGGGGGCTCTACTAAAACAGCCCTATAGTTAAAGTGGATTACGAGACGGGAATTCACTGTCAAGCTTGCTCTTTCACTTTGATTATTCCCATTTTTGTGGTTGTTCAACTCTCTTTTTATCATTTGACCAAAAAGAAAAAAAAAAAGAACTCTATTTTTATCCTACTCTTTCTGCCCCTATGTGCCTCATGTTCCTTCAATGTTTGACTCAGTATTGCTACAAGAAGTAGAATTTTTTTTTTTTGGTCGAATACAGGAAGTAGATTGACCTGGCACTTTGACTTGCATTTGGCATGGAATCGATTTCTTCTTGGTCTCCGGCTATTGTGAGATCACAATACGAAAGGAAAAAAAGAGAAGGGAAAGATGCAGGAAATGATTGCGGTTTTGTCCAGTTGAGCTATTTGTAGAGTGTGCAACCTTGCTAGGTATACCACTCGTAGGTATGTGGAAGCGTTTGAAATAAAAGGAATCGGAACGTCGAAGGATGTGGTGATTTGGTGGGGAACACACAAATATGAACGAGAGTGTATAGTAATCAAAATGCCTGTTGCATAGGCTTACAACATAACAACCAAGAGTCTCTATCTTACAAGCTATATTGCTAAAAGCTTCAGTCACTCACTCACTCTCTCTATATAATGCTTCAAGACATACAAGGTTGCGATGCCTACTCTATAGAGCTCCCCCAATCACAACTCTCCTATGCAATAACCACCAAGGCCGCGATGCCTTGTGGCGTACACGTACTCTCCTAAACAAGACCTTTTACTATGGCATGTACCAAGGCTGCGTTGTCTTGTAAACACACTATGGCACTCACCAAGGCTGCGATGCCTTGTAGCTCTTACGCTTCTATGGCATACCACACATAAAACAAGCTATCTAACCATATATATAGAGAATTTAAACCGCCACTGGACTCACTTAATTGCCGACTTAGGTGCGAAAAAGTATGGAGCAGCCGACATAGGTGTAAGCACAAAATCATAAGGCTGCCGCAAGTTGCCACAAAATTCATCCAATTGCTGCACCACTTGTTATCTCACGTTGATCACACAATTGCAAACATTCACCGCCTCACCTTGCCGTAAATAAAAAGACTGCCGCAGTTCCATTTCAACTTTGAACTCTTTTCACATTAGGTGTTGAACTTCAACACTATTTTTTAGTAACATTAGATGGTCAACTGAAACTTAGGCGGTTCGAAACTGCTTGTGTTTAAGAACACTTTTAAGGATTGACGGTGTTTCAGTTGATGGTCCTCATATATTCTTTACGTATGGCCAGATATCCCGTGACATTAACCAAATTGCGATTTGAGACCCCCGAAACTTTGTCAGGACCTGATGGGCATAAGTGTCCTCGCCTGCTTGCCTAACTCAATCTTATGAAAATTGCCGGATTAATCGAGGGAGTTTCAAGTCTGAACGAGGCGAGCCGTCAAAGTCATCGTGGCCCAATCTCTATACTATTCAACTTTGTTCTCTCAGAGCTTATCGATTTGGGGTCACTTCCTTTTGGGATGGGTCAGTGAATTTTTAGCTTTTTTCCTCTTAAAATTGCTACCGTCTGGGAATGATTATCTCATATAATGCTAACGATCTGTGGGCACAACACCAACGATGGACGAAGCTAAGTGCGCGTGTCCGAGGGAGAGAGAGATGGTCTAATGTTGCATTTTTCTGGTCTGTGTTTTGTCCCATGTCTAGTGCTGTGAATCATTTTCTCTCTTATGTGGTTCCAAAATAGACCATTCCACCAATTTGAATCACAATGGATTTTTTATACATTGGAACGAACCCGAGTAATAAGATCTGAGCAAAAGCAAGATATTAATCTCTGGTCATACTTCCTGAAATGCAGCAAGTCGCCTTTGTCAATTCACTTGTAGAGACCCTACTACAAATCTGCGGAAACTATATGGGCATTTCTTTTTCTTTTTTCTTTTTGCAATTTTTTTTTTTTTTTGTGATCTTGAACGGAGTTTAATTGTACAAAAAGGTACATTTAATTTCCTTGTCCATTTGGTTTATTTCATTGAACAAACTTAGAGATAGCTCCTTTTTCGTGAATCGTACGAATTTAGTCGGGAGTTCATTGCTTGGAGATAGCTATATTGAGAAAAATAAGGAACTCCAAAAGAAAAAGAGAAAAAAGAAATTGTTCCTCACTTTTTTCGTATCCGCCTAGAATTGATTTGGCCAGAAAGAGAGACTCATTTTGTTTTGAATAAAGAAACCCGCAGCTTTCGACCTAAACATCCTGCTTTCTTTTTGACATTTTTTTCTCAATAGTTTAATCAATTATTAACATCAAACCAACAATTAAATATTTCTCTAACATTCGTCATATCTTATCTATATTATTACGAATGCTAAGAATGGCTATAATCATTAAATATTCCTAACGGGGCCAGGCCATTTGAAGCCCAAACTTTTGGCCTGGCTTGAACATGGATATGACGGATCGGCCATTTGAGGCCTATGAATTTCGGAATAGTTCGGGTCGGGTCGGGTCGGGTCGAGTCGGTCCGAATTCTCTGGCTTTCATGTATTCTGTGGTCATATCTTTTCATTGCAGCCTCCAAAGGCAAGCATTTTTCGTGACTTTAACTCATGTTGTGGTTGAAAATTACTAAGTAAAAGAGGTGAGGCGGACCATCGGTACAAACAAGTGAAAAACTCGTGACCTCGTAGAAAACGTACGGCTCTTTACTGTAGATCGCTAACTGTGGTGATGATGATAATTGAAAATTGCTCATTAAGTATATATATATAATTTCTCATCAAATAAGGTTATGCAATGACTACTTATAGATTTTAGCAATATAACTCGAAAGATCTTAATTACCATCAATTGCCTTTTTCCAATTGAATAAATACTTACCATATCAAGTGAATTTCTGAGACTTTAAACTTTTAATTCAATAATGGTAAGATTATTAAGCAAGTTAATCTCGTTGACTACTTTTTTTTTTACTTTTTTACTTTTTTCTGTACTTTAAAAAGGTTGTCGTACATGCCCTTTGCATATTCGTTTGCTATCAAATTTGTTTCCATAAACATCCACAACTTCATTCTATATTGGTGGGTACTTTCGACGGGCCATTTAAGCCCAAATGATAAGTACAATTGAATTGAAAAATTCTTATTTTGGAGATCGTTTGACAAAATTGAAAAATAAGTGATAAAAATTTAGCTACTGAATATTAAGTGTTGAAATTTTTAAGGACTGAAAGTGAAAATAAAAATATATTTGATAATAAGTGATAATTAAAAACAAACTCAATTAGTTTCCAGCCAAAAAATAACTTTGTTAATTTCTTGCCAAACGTGGAATAGTTAGCATAATTGAAAAGTTCTAACAAAATAAGGAGTTGCATCGCTCTTTATTTATCGCATTAAGTGTTTTTTTTTATTTAAAACAACCAGGTGAGTTGTGCGTAGATAATGTGATTATTACTAAGGTTGGTGATTCGTGTTGTATCGCGCTAATTATGTTCTGTCAGAACTAGGGATTTGCAAACTGGACCGGACCGGACCGAGCGGGTTGGTCCGGTCCTTGAGGTAGACAGTCCGATCCCCGGTTCCATGTGTTAGGACCGGACTGGCCCGGCCTAGCCCGGACCGCAGTAGCCCGGCCCGGCCCGGACCGCCTATAATAAATAGTTATTTATATATATAAAAATCTATACAATTAGAAAAAAGAAATAGAAACATTTGAAACCAAAACAAAACAATGATTAAAAAAAACTTGCCTACCTTCTCATTCGACCGAGGTTATAAATTGTAAATTAACATGCAATCGAAACATATTTTATTCTATAGATTAGATTTTTATAAGCAGTTGATTGGTGTTAGCAGTCCTATTAGGCCGGGACCAGGACCGAACCAGACCGTACCGGACCGCCGGTCCTGGTTTGGTCCGGTCCCTGGTCCCGACAATATGGGGACCGGACTACTGGTTCAGTACTCGGTCCGGACCATGCACACCCCTAGTAAAAACAAGCGTAAAACATGAATATGATTAACATGCACACAACATGCTTAATAAATGAGTCAAACTGTCTCAATACAGAAAATGACATGTTTAATAAAGTGGGTGACACGACATTACATGACTTACATAATTATTAAACGTGTCATCATCCACCTAGTGTTGACACCATGCGATACGTTAACCAGTGCACATGACAAAAACGTGATACACAACAATTTATTTTTCATACTTTTAACGTATCTCTAAACAAATAAGCAATTGTGCTTTGCATTGATCTAAAATGTTATGTTGAGTTAGGTTTTTTGTTCAATGTTTAATGGCCTTTGTATTCACAAACATGATTGTATTTCTCATTTTTTTTTATGGATAATGACACAAATGGCTGATGTAATTTGGCCCAATGTGTGATATATTTCCCGAGTTTTTAATTTGTTTAATGTGATCCATGAATATTTGATATATGTTCAAATTGATCCGCACATTGTATTAAAATGTTCTATGTTGTCATTGAATTTAGTTTAATAGAAGGACAACATCGAACATTTTCACATAGTCCAAAGGTGTTCGAACATGTGCCAAAAGCTGAGGGATCACATTACATATTGAGCTAAAGTTGAGGGGCAAATATTGAACAACTTAAAAGCCGAGCAGCCACATTGCAGATTGAATTAAAGTTTAGGGACGATTTCTATCAGTTTTCCCCTTTTCGGACATGGGTGTAGTTTTCGTTTTATAAGATTTTAAGGATTAAGAAGATCTTTAAATACGAGTATTAATTAACCGTGGTTAATTGTGCCAAGTTAAAATTAAATGACACTTACATCAATCACTCAAATGGCGATCTTTTTTGCGCAATTTTGTCAAAGCACTTTTTACCGGCACTTTGACAAAAATTGCACCATCCACGGTCTTTTTTACGAGTTTAGGAAAAAATAAAAAAAGGAAATAATTGAAAAAAGTTAGATCGATTCACGTAAAAGTAGCAAATATTCTTTCCTTCCTCATTTCCTCTTCACCACCTTGTCTGTGCTGCTGCGGCTGCCCGCTCTGGTCTGGTTCCTTCCTCTGCACCCAATTCCCATTCTCTTCCTCGTTCACACACAACATACTCTCTCTCTCTCTCTCTCTCTCTCTCTCAAACACACTCCGAACGCACATTCTCTGCTCTGCTCTGCTCTCTTTGCTCTTCCATGGCCACCCTCCAAGACATAGCCGTCTCGGGATTCATAAACATCCTCACCGCCTTCGCCTTCTTGCTCGCTTTCGCGCTGCTCAGGCTCCAGCCCGTCAACGACCGGGTCTACTTCCCCAAATGGTACCTCGACCGGGCGAGGACGAGCCCCAGGCGTTCCGCGAACTTCGTCGGCAAGTTCGTCAATCTCAACCCCTGGACCTACCTCACTTTCTTGAACTGGATGCCTCAGGCCATGAAGATGAGCGAGGACGAGATTGTTCACCATGCGGGGCTCGATTCTGCTGCTTTTCTCAGGATTTACACTCTTGGGTACGCTTCACTCTCTTATTCTCCCAACTTTGTCTTTAGCGCGAGAGAAACGAGAGAACTAGGGGAGGGTTGCTTTCGTTATTATTATTATTATTATTTGGATATTTAGCGTTGTTTCACGAGTCTTGTCATTAGCGTGCTTTTAGCAAGCATTCTTGCTTGACTGGCTTGAAAAATTTTGATCTTTTCCGACATTTTCGTGTTTCCTCTTGCTTTGTTGAGTGCAGTCATGAGTGAGCTTGAGCTACTTCCTCATCTTCATTTTTAAAGTCACCCTTGCCTCTGCTTCTTGTCACATTCGACCTCAATAACAATGTCTATGATCTGATAGTCTTTGACCCGACTCTGTATCACCCAATCTGAAGCATTCATATGATATTTCACGTTTTGAGACGACGCGATTATGTTCCTGTCATAATTTTATTAGGGACTTGTGGCTTGCTTGTGGCCCTAATTTCTTCAGCCTAGAATCTGGGCTTGTGATGGTGCACTTCCCTTATTTTTTGACAAAGTTTTCTCCCCTTTCTAGCATTGTTCTTTCTCCATCTTTTCACGACATGAGAAATTTTCCCTTTATCTGCAAAATGATTTTGCGTTCGTTTTGGCTTTTCTAAAGGTGATCATGGGGTCTGAGACGTGCATACACACATGTTTGTTTTATGTCCACATGTACAGAGATGGACTGGATCACTCATGTTCCTATACCAGATAAAACGGCGCTGTTCAATGTCTATCGGCAGTTCTGATGAGGGGAAGCATGGTTATTCAATCAAGAAGTTGTCTATATCATATGTGCTATAAAAGTCCAAATGTAAGAGTAGTTGTAAATCGAAAAAAGGAAATAAATTAAGTGACCCATTTGTTCGTGAACATTTCAAAGCTTTTATTTGCTCTGCTGTAGTAATGTTCCTTAAATTCTCTGTGTTTTCTCTAATGGTAACGTAGGTCCTTGGCAAGCAGTGTATCTCCTTTCAGCATAACACACATGCATGCAACAGACACTTTCAGACAACTTGCCATGGAATATATTGCGACTGATATTTTTCTCTTCTCTGACAGCTTAAAGATTTTTGTGCCGATCACAGTCATTGCGCTTCTCATACTTATTCCAGTCAATGTATCAAATGGAACATTATCCTTTTTGAAGAGAGATTTGGTTATGAGTAACATTGACAAACTATCTATATCAAATGTCCGTCCTCGATCAGCAAGGTAAACTCATGTTTCTTGTGCATAATTATAGATATCTGTTGAAGACCCAATTTTGAGCACACATGCAGAATATTGTCCCGTGTTTTTAATTTCATAGGAGCTAGACAATTGTAGCAGTTCTAATCACCTAATTTTCATTTGTCTCTCTCTTTCCACCTAGAAGGAGCTCCTTTTGCAAATGTTGCATGTAGTGTCTTAATGGTGAGCAATTGGGATAACATCTGTGAGATCTTTATTTAACATTCTAAGCATCTCAACTATATCTGTTTCAGGTTCTTTGTTCATGTAGGATTGGAGTACTTGTTCACCATATGGACTTGTCTCATGCTTTACAAGGAATATGACAATGTAGCATCAATGAGGCTTCGTTTTCTGGCGTCACAGGGAAGACGTGTTGAGCAGTTCACTGTGAGTTGACTCTAAGTGCCCCCACCCTTTTCTTTGTATTTGGTTTTAAATCATACGCCACGTAACGATCTGCCTTTGTCATTATAATGCTCTACGGTTTGATATTTCTTTTGCAATATGGGTTAAAGAATTCAACTACAATTACACAGCACAAACTTAATCCACATTCCATCATTAATAATTAAAAGTCTTCTTTTCATTCTTAAGTTTCAGTCATCTGCTCCCAAAAGTTCCGAACACCTTTCTATCTCATTCATGCATGGGCAGAACTGGTAGTCTGTAACCTTGATTTATTGGGCAACTTAAGTTGCCAAACAAAGAAATGTGAGTGGTTGGACAACGGCATACCTAGGTATATAATATAACTGTTTGCTCCTTATTTTGCATGCAACTCCAAGTTACTTGACTTTAAGTGATCTCCACTATTCTCTAAGTGATGACGATCTCTTCAAGCAAGAAAACCTTATCATCTATGATAAGCAAGTCAGTTTATCATATACATTGCACAAACTGATTTAGCCTTACATGAGGATAATTGTAACTCATAAAGCACCATGTCTGAAACAGTTTTAAGTTTATTAAGTAGAGATGACCTGATATTCATATAATTTCTTAAAGCTTGGTTTAAGCAGATTCTTTCTTGAGTTGCCCATCATAGACAACGCGGGAACAGATTGGTCGACGAGAACTGGCATTCTAACTGTGACTTTTCTCACCCCTGTTTTATTTTATCATTTTCTTTTTGGGAGATGTCATTTGCTCAGGCTTTGTATCTAGCATAAGCAATCATGATGCGGAATATGACTGACTTTCAATTTCCCCGTGGCATTTTTTCTGTCACAAGTGGTAAAATATACTTCCCGGAAGTCCACCATTGGATTGGTCATGCGTAATATGAACTAGAACGATCGTGATGCTGCACATAGTATTGGCCTGTTTATTCTGGAGCTAGCGAGGTTGGACCTTGTCTGTACCATTGACTGCTCTATTGAATGAGCTAGCAACCACAGGAAGGATAACATGCCTTTTGCAGTAGAACCTGGAAAGTCTTTTTGTGGGGAGTCAAGAACTTAAAGAGATCTATTTGGGAAGGTTTTGACCTATAAAAGAGGAGATCCACTGGTAATTTGCTTCAGGCTGCAAGTGAAAGATGCAATTTCATGTATCTTCTCAGTTTTGACCATGGACTTATCCTTTTCATGCTTTGCTACAGTAATAAGAAGTACGGCAGATGCGTACTTTGCGCCTCTATTAACTTGGAAGTCGCAGCAAATCACTTTTAACTGTTTGTTAAGAAACTACTGTATTGTATCTCCTGCTTATTGTTCCAGTAATTATGTCTATTGTGTTGCTGAAAGAATATTCGAGCTAGCGGCCTGCTCACTTATCTTCATTACGTTTGTCTGGGTTAGAATTCAGACATACTGATTACTATTCGTTCACTTAACATATGTCAGATATATGCTAATGTGATTTCGAAATGCAGTAATGTTTTTCTTACTGTCTCTCTTCATGTAAGTTGCTTCACCGTTTGGATGCTCAAACCATATCTCAATGTTCTTATGATCTGTCAATTACCTTTCATCTCATCCAATATATGGACCTGTTACTAAAGACAGATCAGGTGTAAATGTGAATGTCATGGAGTTGTCAAAGTTGGGAAGGCTTAGACCAATCTGACACTCAGAAAATTGTACTCAAAACATTAATGGCATTTTGTTAGTTGTTTCTTGTGATGATATGCATAATTTGGTGGCCTGAGCTGGTATAGTTCTTGATATAATGGATCTTTACTTGCGCAAATTTCTTGATCTATTAATCTTTGCCACTGTTCTGCTATTTGAAAGACTTCTGTTAAACCATACTTTTTTGCAGGTAGTAGTTCGAAATGTGCCTCGTGTTCCTCGCCAATCAATATCTGATACTGTTGACCATTTCTTTCGAACTAACCACCCTGAGCACTATCTTTGTCACCAAGTAATAACTTATTTTCTTGACAGTTCTGTCTATGTTGTTTGTTGACAAATTTTTCAAGCATTTATCTTATATAAGTCATGGGCATGCCTCCATGGGTACAGTTGACTCTTTTTATCTTAAGGTGTTTTCTTCTGTCTGGAATGATTACCTTTTTCTGTTTTGCTGAACTCCAGGGAGTGTACAATGCCAATAAATTTGCTAAACTTGTGGGAAAGAGAGACAGTCTTCAGAATTGGCTAGACTATAATCAGCTCAAATTTGAAAGGCATCCGGAGAAGAGACCAACTAAAAAGGTACTTCATTGTTCTTCAAAAATCATCTTCCTAGAGTAATTGAATTGGGTTCTTATCACACACACGTGTTAGCTGTTTCAGTTATATGAATGACATCTTCTCAATAGTTAGAGCTTGTAAACTAGATAGTCTTTCTCCTTAATTTTCAGAAAGGCTTTTGTGGGCTTTGGGGTGAGCAAGTAGATTCGATTGACTACTACAAGCAGCAGATAAAAGACCTCGAGAAAAGAGTAAGTGACATGTATGTTTTGATTATGTGTATATTTTTGTTCCTTAATCAATGTTTAGCTCTTCATTCATAACCAGTGGCTTTCTGTACCCTTGCATTTTAACACTAGGCTGTTTTGACATTGTATATCAGATGGCCATGGAGAGGCAGAAAGTTATTAAAGATCCGAAGTCTATCCTGCCCGTGGCCTTTGTGTCCTTCAATTCACGTTGGGGTGCTGCGGTTTGTGCACAGACACAGCAAAGCAAGAATCCAACCCTATGGTTGACCAACTGGGCCCCGGAACCCCGTGATGTCTACTGGAAGAACTTAGCCATACCATTCTTTTCACTGAGCATTCGGAGACTTGTGATATCCTTAGTAGTCTTTGCTCTGGTGTTCTGTTACATGATACCAATTGCTTTTGTCCAATCTCTTGCCAACTTGGAAGGACTTGAAAGAGTTGCTCCTTTCCTCAGGCCAGTGATAGAACTGTAAGTGAAGTAACCATGCCCTTCAAATTTCAAACGAAAGGGGAAGGAATAAAACTCTTCTTTGTGGAAGCTCTTGCAAAATGTGTAATTCTTCTTGTTTTACCTTATTCTGAAGTGTGCATGATATTCCCTTGATAGACTAATGATGTGTCAAGCAAACAAGTAGAATTTGATTTCTTATGAACTTTGTATAATAGAGAAGTGTTAGCGAGAATTTTTATTTTGCATTTGAAAAAATCTCAACTTTCGAAGACTTTGATCTCGTTGCTAATGCACTTTGCATCCTTGTGACTGGCAAATTTGTTTCTGCTCTGTCATTCTCCATCATTTTTGTTTGCAGTTTAACAGTGACCTTGCCTGCCATTCCTTGTTGCATATTTGGAGATTTTGCAACTAATGTATCAAAAATTAAAAAGTCGCTGTAGTTTCTTTACTCGATTCATATCGGTTCCTTGGTGCTTGAGTCTCCGATTTTGCCACCGGTGCTTTGATTTTCTTCACTACAATTTGATGTATTGCATATATGATGAAACAATCTGAGATTTGGTCATTTTCAGGAGGAGACCAACTCAATATGGTCTCCGCTTCCGTCTCTGTGGCTCACCATGAACTCATTGTTATTACAAATGCAGGAAATTCATCAAGTCATTCCTACAGGGTTTCCTCCCTGGTCTTGCTCTCAAAATCTTTTTGTTACTTCTTCCTAAAGTTTTGATGCTAATGTCAAAAATCGAGGGACACATATCATTGTCAATGTTGGAGAGGAGAACAGCATCAAAGTACTACTTTTTCATGTTGGTGAATGTCTTTCTGGGAAGTATAGTGACTGGAACAGCTTTTGAGCAGCTGCGTGCTTTTCTTCATCAAGCACCTGCGCAGTACGATTTCTTATCCTTGTCAATGGAGGCTTCTTTTTTTATTCCTGAATTTTGTAGCCAATTTCTCGTTTGAAATGCCTTCCCAGTGAAATGGGTCGAGTGGTTAATAATGTGTATACTCTTCAGCTTATCGTGTCTTTTTCTATATGGTTTTTTCCCCTTAAGCACATAGAGTTAGTGACATCTAACCAAATATACTTTTATAACGTTATCATAATTGATATCTTCTGTACAAGTTCTGTAATTGGATGAGTTAAATTCACCATTGAATACCATCAACATGGTTAATTATTTCACAAAATGCATTCTCCTTTTTCCCCCAGTTCGTGGTCATATTTCATGAAACTTCAGTTCCTAGGGTAACTCGCTTATGTGTGCTATGAATTTTTTGCAGGATTCCTAGGACAATCGGGGTGTCAATACCTATGAAGGCCACTTTCTTCATCACATACATAATGGTGGACGGATGGGCTGGCATTGCTGGTGAAATTCTCCGTATGAAGCCTTTAATTATTTTCCATCTCAAGAATATGTTTTTGGTGAAGACAGAGAGAGACAGGGAGAAGGCGATGTACCCAGGAAGCGTGGATTTTCCAGAGACTCTCCCTAGTCTTCAACTTTACTTTCTTTTGGGGATTGTTTATGCTGTGGTTACTCCGATTCTCCTGCCGTTCATAGTAGTCTTTTTTGCTTTTGCATATCTTGTCTACCGTCATCAGGTCAGTTAATTGACTCAATATTTTTTTTTATGTACAATCTTTTAGTCTTGATGGGCCATTTTTATGTGTCGGCGGGGAAGTTCACTTACATCTGATATGTCTGGCTTCCTCTGATGGTTAATGTTGGCAGATAATTAATGTCTACAATCAACGTTACGAGAGTGCAGCAGCGTTCTGGCCACACGTTCATAGTCGGATAATTGCAGGCTTACTAATATCTCAGCTTCTTTTGTTGGGGTTGCTCAGTACTAAAAAAGCTGCGCACTCCACTCCTTTGCTCGTTATCTTACCAATATTTACACTGTCCTTTCACAAGTACTGCAAACATCGATTTGAGCCTGCTTTCAGAAAGTATCCACTGGAGGTAAATTTCCGTAATTTTCGAACTTCCGTTATAAATCCTTGATGCTCATTTATCCAAGCTTGTTAGAGATACTTCTTTCATTGATTATTCAATTAGCATCCCTTGAACATGTTGGGGGTGTTGCAAATTCTTGTGTTTGTAGGGCTTCCTGAACCTGATCCAAATCCAATAAACCCAAATAAACTATTGCTCCATGGTATGTGAGTAATGTTGCATATCAAAGTAAATAACTTAGAGAAAGCAGACAATTACTGAAGATCAATATGTTGCATTTTAGACTTGCTACTTTTAAGTAAGCTTGTCTTACAGTGCCTTAAAGTTGCCTACCTAATGTGGGTTTCTTGTCATTAACAAAAGGGCATGCCTTTCACTTACTGGCAGTTGTTCCCACAGGCATAACCTGAAAGCCCCAATGATTGTGGCTATCAATGTGCACTTGTAAACCCTTTCCCCATTTAGAGACTTTGAGTCATAGACATTTATCAACTTTCCCTTTAGTATTCTTAGGATAGAATGTCCACATTCCTCCTATTGGGTCTTTTGTATTTTGAGTGCTTATACAATCCCCCCCTCAATAACACGTTATCTTGTAATATTTAGAAGTTGACAGTATCCTCCTCACTATGAGCTGATAGATTTTGTTTACATCATTAAAATATAGATTTCACTTTACAAGGGTTTCCTCATCGGAATGGATTAACTTGCACCATAAGATTGCAATATTATAGGAGTACATGAGAGGTCGAGTCAACAATAGAAACTCTGATATAATTTATGATGAATGGCTTCTTTCACTAGTGTCAGAAGTACTAGGATTTCAATTGAAAAAAAAAGAAGGGTACTGGGATCACTTCACAAATGACTTGAGGCAATGGACATCAGCCCTCATTCTCGAAGAATAAAGGGGCATTTTCGGATTTGGAGTGGCATATTTCTCATTGTGCTTATTTGTGTCATTGGTTTGCCTAACAGAATGACGAGTCAAATGTTCACGGTTAAAAGTCTGACAATAGGGTACTTGACCCAAAACAATTTCCAACACAAGAAGAGACATGATGCTGAGCTCTTTTCACTTGGCCAACATCCTTCGAGGTCTTCAGCATGATTTATTATTATTTTTTTGGTCGAAAGTCTTCAGCATGATTATCATGCATAATTTATGCAGATTGTCCACTCGCTGTCCAAACCTGCATCTTTGGCATCTCCAAGAATGTGGTTTTAGCTGTACTTTTCTTCTTTTCCTGCAGGAAGCCATGGCAAAAGACATAGTGGAACGGGAGGCAGAACCGGGCCTAAACTTGAAGGCTTACTTAGCCGATGCCTACTTGCACCCGATATTCCAGTCCTTCGAAGCAGAGGAAGCGGAGTTACTTGAGGTTAAAGTGGAGAGACGGTAGCAATCTCATGTTCGGAGTCGTCCTTGGAATGTGAACACTGAGCATAACTCCCTCCTTGTCGCCCCATTACATCTATCTCCAGGAGACCAAGCTCCTCATATGAATCCTCTTGATACAAGGCCGAGAGCTTTCATTGACGGGTGCTACAGGTCATGTCTAACTGATTGTTTCAAGAATTCGACATCCTTCCTCATCGCTTATTTTGGATGATAGATTGTCGCTCTCTTTTGCATGTCGCTTGTTTTCTTATTTATTAGTCTTTCTGTCATACATACGACGCAAGTAGTTTGCAATATTTTCTGGGGATGAATTTACTTTTGACTCAGCTTCCTCTTCTTCTGATATTTTCTGTTGGACACAGTTAATTTTCTTGGTGAGGTTTGGTAAGGTAATGGTCCATCCTCACTTGTACCTAGAGGCCCCCAGATAAAAATGTGGAAGTGGGGTTAGTCTATAGTTATTCATGCCGTGAGGACATCGATGCCCTTACTATTTAAGACGGTCGGATCGCTAATAGTAAATCTCAGCCGTTGAGGATTGACGGCTGAAATTCTAGGCGGGTGATTCAAAATGGTCGTATGATCCGTGGGCATGATGCCGTCTCGGAGATGAATTTAGTACTTACATATGTATCTTTCGCTTTGTCCGGCTTTGACAACTGCACCAAACACAACATAATGTACAAAGACGAAAACTCGTACTTGTGGTATCGGTAGCGATATTGGAAGTAAATGTTGAAGTAAAGTGTTCAAGAAGTACTAGCGTATGCTTAACCAAGCAAATATTCTTCTTCTATAGATGGCATGGGATATAAGCTAAGTTGCACCGACACCTCTCTTAGGCATGCGTATCGGTATCGGACGGGCGTCAGACACCGACACGTGTTATGCGTCCGACACGCAGTCAACGCGTGTCTGATTTCCGACACCCGTCAACGAGTCCGACACGTGTGTTGAGCGTGTCGGCGTCACAACTTCAACGCATCATTCAATTGAAGCGGGCTAGTTGGCTTCGTTATGGATTGGGCATTCAAGATCAACGGACCTGAATGTGCATTCGGGCCTTTCGGCCTTCAGCTTTCTTTCTTTATCATCCGATTCTGGTCCATGGGAGCTCCCACCAAATTTAGCATAATCCCGATACGAACCATTTGGAAAAGCCGAACTTACTTGAAGACAAGTACGACACTTACGTATTTGTCTGCACATGGGAGTGATTGTCTTCAACCGCGGCATTATAAGAGAAGGATTCCAAAAGACTGCAATAAAGTGGAGGAAGCAAACCCAAAAGTGGGGAGTTCAGGTCCACGAAGTAGGTAAGCACTTGATAATTTCTTTCTAAAATTAGAGTGCATTGTCAATCCAAGATTCTTCCATCGTGCTTGCGGTTATAAATCGACAAGCTTGTTCTTTTCTTCAACTAGGGATGCTTCCTGGACTAATATGAAACCAATGGGGGCACTTTTAAACATGTTTCCTTAGGAGGGTACTCCATTTTCGAACGAGCTTTAGTTTGTCAAAATCAGCTGAATTTAGTCCTTTGCACATTATCTTTTCTTATCCTAGTACCCCTATCTCGGAAAAAAAACTCTTTGGCCTAAAGTCCCTTCACATTTAATTTGATGGTTTTGCGCAAATACTTTCCCAAACGCACCCGAATAAACACTGAAAGGTCGAGACTCCCAGCCGGGTATTGACTAATCACAGATCTATGAGAACTTCAATGTGGGAAAAGAGTCTGCAAATTCATTATGAAGTCCTATGTATCAAGGATATTAAGTCACTAATTCAGCATCGTACGATACAAATCGATCTAATTTACTCATTTGGAGGGTGGAGTGGTCCTTGCGGGGGGAAATTACCAAAAAAATCCTAAACATATTGCACTAGTGCCAATTTAGTTTTAAACATTTCAATCATGACAATTCAGTCCCAAACCTTTTGACAACTTGCCAATTTAGTCATAAACCTTTCAATTATGCCAATTTAGTCCCAAATCTGTTGAATTTTTTCTATTTTAGCCCTAAACCTTTTATTTGAATAATTTACAGGAAGTGCTAAGTTGGTAATTCATGAAAAGGTTTAGGACTAGTCTGGCAAATCATTTAAATATTTAGGATCAAATTGGCATAATTGAAAGGTTTAATACTCAATTCGCATGTTGTTAAAAGGTTTATGACTGAATTGGCACAAATGCAATAGATTTAGGACTAAATTGGCACAAATACAATAGGTTTAAGGCTTTTTGGATAATTTTCCCGTCCTTGCGCGATGAGAGCCAATTCATTATAAAGTCCAATACATCGAGGATTGTTTGCTTTCTTTAGCTCTCGCTTCCTCTTTCGCTTCTGTTTATGGTTTCCGAGTGGTTGGCGTAATAAATAACAAAGGCCTCTTGATGCCTTTCTTAACCCCGTTTGCTCACTTGAAATGACGAAGTATGGGTGTCAAAGCACTCCGTAATCTATGAATGTGGCGAATTTTCAAGAAAAGAAAACTTCATTGGTAAGTAGAATTTAAGAACTCATAGGTTTTACTCATTCTTTTAGTTACTTGCGATCACATTATACTAGCATTGTCGCCAAATTCACAGATATTGGCATTGTCGGATGCGAGCAGTTTGTCGCTCGTTCCGGGTTATCGTGATCGATATCGGGTTGTGGTCGATTGGTCCGGAAGTGGTAGTTCAACCTGTTCAATATCTACGTTAAGCATTGGCGGTATGTCATCGGTCGCCCACGTTATGTCTCGAGGGGTTGGGTCTTGGTCATTCCATTGTCGCCACAGCCTAACCTCTGTCGCCACCCATTGAAATTGAAAGATTTGATGAGACCACTTGCCAATTGCTCTAAAAACTTAAGCTCTTAGAAGAAGACGCGATTTAATATTTATGTATTCCAAAACTCCCCCTCACGCTTAGTCTAGTCATTTGCCTAATATTAAGCATGGATATATTCATTAGGGAGACAAATAGAGGCCTGAAAAAATTTAAACTCAAGACCTCCCGTTTTGATACCATGATTGGGTAGTCTTGGGCTTCTTTTATCCCAAAAGCTAGATCAAAGGTTGGGGTTTTCCCTCACACTTATAATCAACCACTAGCCTCGGTTCTCCCCCTCACACATTAGGCCCTGGGTCGAAGGCACAATAACCCGTATCTCTCATGTAACTATTGGGTTCAGATTTGTTGGTAACCTAGGCTCTGATGCATACGGTTACTCGAGTTTGGAGACTGTCAACGGAGAAAATACGCCAAACATGGGTTTGATTCACACTCCATATTCTGAGAAATATTTACCATCCGAAAAGAGGAAGGGTCATTTTAGTAATTTCGATGCGGGAACGAATAAAGAGTGCCAAAAAGAGAAGAAGAAAGAAATACAAAGAACGACTTCAGTGACGGTGATCATAGAGGGCGTGAGAGGATTTCTATTGCAGAGGGGAAGAAGACGCAACTCTTGCTTCTCTTTCGCAGCTTCCGCTGGCGATCGGAGCTCTCATCTCTCTCGATTTCTGGTGGGTTTTGATCGGTTGGCCCCTGATCATCTGTCCAGTTTAGAAAAATTTGAAGGATAACAAAAAGAAATTGAGTAATTGGCCGGCCTACAAAATGGAGGCTTGTGCTCCTCGTCGAACTTAACGGCGTTTGCGCCCCCTTTTACGATCCCCCAGTTGGACCCCGACCCATATCCCAATTACAGCCGCCGTTTGATCAAGGACCCGTGAATTCTTCGCACAACACTCGGGTGAATCCATGCCCTAGAACTGATTGGTTTACCGCCTCAAACCCGGAGCTTGATATAGGGGCTTATTTAAATGCCTACGCTTACTCAAGTTTGGAGAACGGAGGAATTACGCCTTTACTTTTATTGTTGGAATACATAAATATTAAACCACGATTTCTTCTGACATCTTAATACAGAAATCATGATCATCATCACCGGTCGGTTGCCATCGCCAATGAATCAGTTCCGATCGTAATCAGTCATCTCTTCATTTTGTCCAGTCGACTGTGGGACATTGCTGGTGAGTCCAAAGTGATGCCTATCCATCCTGGATCGACTCCCCGGAAGATTCCACGTACTTGTTTCATTATGTATGTGCATATTCAATATCATATTAATTTTACCCATTAATTTTCTGAGTTTGACCTCCCTAAAATCTTGCTGCCACAAGTTAAACATGATTAGAACTTTCAGTCAAGTTACAACTCAAAATCTTATGAGTTTTCTGTGTTTGGCCAAGAACAAATATGAAGTTTGTCAAGTAGTTGTTGACGTTAGGGCTCCGTGTGTCGGAAAAACATTTTCTTTATTTTTCGGAAATAACTTAGACTCTTGCTTCATTGACCTCATTGGCAAATGATTATAGCCTTATAGGGATAAGTGCGGTAAAAGTTCTAAAACTTATTGACAAGGGTGATTGAGTCCTAAAATTGTCAAAAAAAAAAATGCAATCAAGCCCTAAAAATTGTCAAATTAGTGCAACCAGTCCTTCCCTTAACTATGTTTAATTTAACTAATGGGAATGCTTATGTGATTTTTTTATTCTCTCCCCTATGTGGCCTTAAGGTTAATTAAAGCACAAAACGACATCGTTTTAATATGAATCCTTTATTTTTACACCAAATCTTAATTAAATTACGTTAAAAAATTCAAAAGTTCTTTAAAAAAATGATTCTAGAAAAAAAAGGCTAAACGTTAAAAAAAATCGAAAAAAAAAATCTGGCTCATGAGATCATGAAGAGGACGTGACCCTCCTCCGCCTGTGGCCATGACCCACCGCTGGTGGGGTTGCCAACGCCTCTTTTGGTTCTGGCGAGTGTCATCGGCTCACGCCAATGTGTCAACTATGTTACACAGACACAGGACATGACTGCGACACAACACGATACGCCGACACGCTAGTTCTCAAAAAATAGAGAATTCCGACATGCTGGGATACGTTGTTTATTATATGTATATTTTTATATATACACGATTTCAGAACCATAAAACTTCAATTATTACCAACTACAGTATCCATAGAGTCGAGGAAAATGAAAAAGCAAAGGTCGCCAGAGGGAGAAGTTAGAAATTAGGTAAAATTTTTTTGGGTTTTTTCACTATTTTTAGTGTCCGGAGCACCCAAAAAAACAGGGGGGGGGAACAGCCGTGTCGGACGCGTGTCCATGTCCGACACGGCAAAAAAATTTAGAATAGCGTGTCGATGTAACAGAGGGCATGAACAACCTTGCCTGCCGTCATTGATATCCCATTGGCAACAAGGCGGTGGACATAGACGGGATGGCAAATTAAAAAAATTGAGATTTTGATTAAAACGATATTGTTTTAATTTTGATGCCACGTAGGAGAGAGAAAATACTAAAGAAAATTCACGTCAGCATTTTTTGTTAGCCAAGTTTGACGAACTTCACAAAGAACTTAATAGCATCAATTTAACAAGTTTCATGACTTGATTGTATTTTTTTTTTTTAAGTTTTAGGATTCAATCGCACTTTCGTAATAATTTTTAGGACTTTTACCGCACTGGTGGGATAATTATAAGGGCATCTTGTAATCCCCCCCCCCCCCCCCCCCCATAGGAAAGGATTTTTTAATAAGGTTGCCAAGGTTTTTCCTTCACAGTGGATCCCCACCATTCAATAGGGGGGCCACCTAATTCAATGGTGGGGATCCCCTGCCAAGGAAAAACCTTTGACAGGGGATCCACGCCCCCGCAAACTGAAAGCGAAAACAAATCTTGGCCGCCTCCGATGAATGACTCGCATTTCTCGCACGACAAACCATCCAAAGCCTCCACTTCTCTGCTCTCCCGCTTCTCTAGACTTCTGTTTCTTCTTCTTCTTCTTCTCGTCTCTCTCCCCCTCCCTCTCTGTCGCAAACGCGCACGCACTGACACAAACAAATAAACAAACCACATTCCTGGCACCTTATCTGTAATCACAGCATTCCACGAACTTGACCAACCAATCCCTCCAACATGCAGACCAGCCCACGAACAACACATCCTCCTCACTGGTACTCGCCAGTCACCGGAATCTACTGCAGCAAACACCCTCCCGTCGATCTTCCTTCCGACCCAGTAGACGACGTGGCTTCCTACCTCTTCTCCCGCACCCATGACGGCTCGACCGCCCTCGTCGATTCTTTGTCCGGCTCGTCCGTATCCTACTCGGACCTCCGCTCTCTCGTCCAATTCATGGCTTCAGGGATTCGCAGCATGGGCGTCTCGCCGGGCCACGTAGTCCTGCTCCAACTGCCCAACTCCGTCTACTACCCTGTCGTCTTCTTGGGCGTCCTGTTCGCTGGCGGGGTCGTCACCACCATGAACCCGCTGAGCAGCGTGTCGGAGACCAAGCGACGGATTTCGGATTGCAATGTGCGTCTCGCTTTCACTTCGTCCGACAAGTGCGAGATGTTTAAGGCATTGGGTGTTTCAGCCATTGCTGTGCCAGAGGACGTATTGCATGGTTCAAGAGATTGCGAGTTTGTGGATTTTCGCATGCTTTTGTCGAGAAAATTTGAATCTTTCAAGAGGCCCATCGTGAAGCAGCAAGATACGGCGGCGATAGTGTACTCATCCGGCACTACGGGCTTGAGCAAAGGGGTTGTTCTCACACATGGTAATTTCATCGCCATGTGCGAGCTCTTCGTGAGGTTCGAAGCCTCTCAGTACGAACACCCGAGCTCCGAGAATGTGTATTTGGCTGTCCTGCCGATGTTTCACATATATGGCATGTCGCTCTTTGTCTTGGGACTGTTGTCGTTGGGGTCTACTGTGGTTGTGATGAGGAGGTTCGATCCCAACGAGGTGGTCAAGACCACTGATAGGTATGGAGTCACCCATTTCCCCGTGGTTCCGCCCATATTGACTGCTCTGACCAGGACAGTGAAATGTTCTGGTGGAAGTGGCTTGATGAGCTTGAAGCAGGTCTCTTGTGGGGCTGCTGCTCTCAGCAGGAAGACCATTGACGACTTTGTTCAGACTCTTCCTCATGTTGACTTCATTCAGGTAGGGATGATGAAACTTCCATTTCTCTAATTGTTTTCTTGGTTCTATATCTCTGCCATGTCCAGTCAAGCCTACTAGTTTCTTTTCATTTCTAGGACACGCAGATTTCCCGGTTGCTGCTCTGCAAGAAATAAACTGAAGTTTAGGATTTTTTTTTTCTTTTTTTAGGTTTTTCTTGGCGTTCATTTGATCCGCAGACATTAAACAGCAGTTGAAACACTGAAACATTTTGGAAGTCTCGACTTCTTTTACCCTTTTTCCCATCACACTTTTTAGATGGAAAAATTTAATTCTGAGTTGATTGAATTTGAACTTATTATAGCATCACTTGAGGAGCCATGTTTGTATGTCGGGGGATCACAAGGATTTCTGCTGTTTAGGCGTGTCCTGCTATTGATAATGCTGGTTGGCAGGGTTATGGCATGACTGAGTCAACTGCAGTTGGAACCCGAGGCTTCAATACTGAGAAGTGTCAAAGATATTCTTCCGTTGGACTTTTGGCTCCAAATATGCAAGCCAAGGTATTGGACTGCACGACGGGATCCTTCTTGCCTCCAGACAGTAGAGGCGAGCTTTTGTTACGAGGACCTGCAATCATGAAAGGTAAAATTATCTCTCTTTTTCTTTTTTGAATTTCTCATTCAACCCTCAAGCAGGTAATAAGAAATTTGTTTTAACTTCTGGAGAAGAACCACGTGCATACTGATGTGCTCGAATTACTTTGCAACTGCGGTACTGTGTCTGTTTATTAACTGCATAAATCTGTGATTATAGGTTGTATATGACCTCCATGCTTAGAGTGTTCTTCTAGTGTTTCTTTACTTCTTTCTGGCTTCTGGAGATTCCATAATTGTGCTAGATTTGTTGGCCTTTCAGTTAAGAGCTCTATTCACCTGATTTTCCTGCAAAGCAAAGGGTATGCAGGGTGTGTGCTTGTGTTACTTCCCTATTTCCTTTTAAAATAAGGTATTCAAACGGCCCACAATTTTTCAGGGTACTTGAATAATGTCGATGCAACTAGGTTAATGATCGATGAAGATGGTTGGCTACATACCGGAGATATTGTTCATTTTGATCAGGATGGATTTTTACATATGCTCGATCGATTGAAAGAAATTATAAAATACAAGGGCTTTCAGGTAAGAGCTTTACAGTTAATGTTACTGGTTGTCACAGATTTGCTGATATATTGCTTTTCCTGGTGACTTTTAGAGATAGGTCGGTTCTCTGCATTATGCTGAAAAGGGATGATGGTGCCCCAGTTTATATTTTCACTTCATCTGATAATTAATATCAAAATGAGATTATTACAGAACACGAATTCCTAAGAGATTATCAATTGGAATAAGCACTTACATGGTCTTTGACATATCTTATAATACTAGCTAACCTCATGTGACATCTTATGCTGCCAACAGATTGCTCCTGCTGATCTTGAGACTGTATTGATTACCCATCCTGAAATTGTTGATGTTGCAGTAACAGGGTAAGTGAGACTTCAATGACCCCACCCCCCCACTACCCCTAAAAAAGTAGCCTTGCAAGTTCGGACATGAAAATCGAGGGTAGAGTCAGTTCCTTTCCTGGGATATACTGTCACTGTTACTTAGTTACTTTGTACCATGCAGTGCCCTTGATGAAGAATCGGGTGAGATACCGGTGGCATTCGTGGTGAAGAGAATCGGAAGTGATCTTTCTGAGGAAGCTGTCATGGACTACTTAGCTGCACAGGTTTTCATCAAGTTAATTTGATGTCATCCCTCATGCACACATCCACAAACTAAACATTTCCCAAGTTCTGTCGCTTAGAAAAGATAATAGCAGTATGAAATGATTTTTATTGTGGTAAACACACGCTTTGTTCGTCTTTCATGATGATCAAATGAACTAAGCTTTTCAACATACACATCTTTGTGTTTATAGGTTTTTTTTTTGGTAACCATCTTTGTGTTTATAGGTTGCTCCCTACAAGAAAGTGAGAAAGGTATTTTTTACCATTTCAATTCCGAAATCAGCTGCTGGAAAGACTCTTCGGAAGGACCTCAAGAAGTTGTTGACTTCTAGATTGTGAGGGCCATAATTTCTGGCTCTGATTCCTGAGATGATAGCTGAGCAAGATAAGATGGTATAATCTATTTCAATTTGATCAGTCCTAAATAATTGCGTTTGTTATGATAGCCGCAAAAGATTAGAGAGTTCTGTGTTACATGAGTTACAATTTGTTTCATTTTCATGGAATTGGTGGCTTTAATATTAGCTATTGAGTGTCTCATCACTATGTAGAAAGTTGCTCACACTTTTTGTGTTGTCTTTCCATTGATCTTCCTGAAGGCTTTTTGTATGTAGTGTCACTGCTTAATGGCAATCGCATAGTCATCTTAAGAGGGTTATATCTCTGTGCTTGAATTTTTTTGTAATAGACAACATGCATCACCGTCTTTGAAAAGGTGATCCTTAACAATTTTTCTTGAGCATACAGTAAGCGATCACATTTTAGATGCGTTCTGTTCTCCTTTTACCCGTAGTGCAAGCCTCATCATTTTTCTCACCTGCTTGATTTGTTGTTGCCCCTTGGCATATTTAACTGAGTTGGATGATCGAAGTAGAGGCATTTTTCATGTTCTTTGTGGACTTAATGGGTATTAGTCAAATTTTTAGATGGTGATTTGCCAGTATTCTCTCTATATTATTTCTTATTTGTGTTAGAATTTCATGATGGTCTAGAGCCTGCCATATCTTCTCTACATCTCCAGCTGACTTTCTCTTACATTATGGACATGGCAAATTTATGCACTTTTTTGACCCCTAAATTTTGATTTGTTCTTAAATCATTTATCTTGCATAAAGAAAATGTGAACTAGTTTTAGTTCTCACAAAAATAGATCATTTTTATATTTTTATCAGACCGGCAGCAAGGAATTAAGCTCAAAATTGACAATCGTCTGAACTCGAATTTATATGAAAAATTCTGCTAAGGCATGATGAGGTGCATCATAAATTTGAGAAAGTTTGGACTTATTTAATTCAGCCCGCTTAGCTCATTTAAAGTTCGGGAAAAGAAAGGCCGTAATTAATTGACCAATTGTTCGGAGAAAGCTTAAATGGAGCCCGAAAAATATGAGACAATGTACATGTGTCGGATTTTTCATCGAAAAGGGGCCATGTTAAAATAATCGATTTATTAAATGGCATTACTTGGACAATAATTCAAAAAATTAGAATCCTAGACTTATCTCTATAAATAGATGTGTTTAGGGTTGACAAGGGGGGAGGAGGCCAAGAGGAAAATTAGAGAGAACATTCAGAAAAAAATACTCTCGACTGTGCCTCGCTTGTGCTTGATGGCAGCCACATTTTCCCGAGCGTGATTTCCTATGCCGATTTCTCCTCCAAGGACAAAAAGCCATGGACCATCCTTGAGTCGAAATAAAGCTTCACCATTGTCTTGGACCTCCTTCGAATCAAGCAATATTGGCATGAAGTCCCCACTTTGTAAAGCCATCAAGATCTGACCATGATATAAACTGAGAGGAGAAAAGGACAAGAAAGGGAAGGCCAACTCTTCACCAGTATCTACTTCTCTTGCTCTTTTACTTTTATTGTTATTTTCAGTTCTTACTTGCGGGGGCTCCATTTGCAGAATTGAAGAAAGGAAGATGACTCCTCTGGAAGTCACGAGAAGACATCCACTTGAAGCATTGGCATATCAGAAACAAGACGAGCGAGTTCACTAAAGCGTATCCATATTCATGACTAAAAATTGAATTGAGTTTTGCAGGAATTTCGAGCATCACTTAGTTGACGCAACACCCACAAAATAGTTCTGACGCAAGCGGTCAATGCGACTGCTATGATTAGCCTTGTGCCGTAGTCGATCTCGACCGACGAGCAATTCTGATTGTGCGATCAAGCTGCCGAACCAACCGCGAGATCAGCAGCTATCCTATCGATATCGCATTTTTGTTCTCAGCAAGTCATTTTTCCTTGATGGATTCCTGATGGTGTCTTTAGGTTCAAGCTTTCTTGAGGTGTTTTATTTTGGATCTTCCTTAAATCCAAAAATCATAAAAAAAAAAAAAATATCATCATACTATGTCATCATGCATTACATGTCATCTTTACCATGTCATTTAGAGTTGCATGTTTAGGTCAATTAATTAATTCATCATTTAGATTGCATGTTAGGATTGATTTCAATTGCATGTCATATAGAGTTAATCATATTAAATTCATATGCATTCTTAGGATAGCTTGCATTTATTTATGGCATTGCATTTAGATTAAAACTCATGCATTGCATATAGATTAGATTTTATTTAAAAGGTGAAAACCCCAAAAGAGAGAAGCGCATGCTCCCTAATTATTTTGAATTTTGGATGTTCATTCAATTGATTGTGCTCCCGCATGACAACCTTTGTTAGTGACTTAGGTTAAAATCAATTAAAGCTGCTTGATCAAAGTTTTTCATGAAATAAAATGGTACCCAAAAGGGCGTTAGAGTAATCTAGTGAATCAAGTCCCCTTATCCAAAATTTAAAATAATCCTCTTGCTATTTTATTTAGGTTCCTAATCAACCTACCATAAATGATTAGTGGCGACTCCAATTAAAATCTTGGCATATTAATTATTTGAACCTTAAGTTGCGAATTGGTAGAGTTTGGGAGAACTCAAGCTAGGTTAGTTAATTTAATTAATCTAGCAATCCCTTAACCTGAAATTTTCGATTTTTAGGTCGCGACACACTTCGTTATGCTGGTTCAGGTGACAATCTATTTACAAGCGACAAACAATTATTACCGCATGTATTTAGGTCAAAGCTTAGTTAAGAATGATGACTTGACAAGGTCGTCACAATTCCTTTGTTTTGAACAGCATGGTTAATTTTTTTCTTGATATCACAAGTTTGTCTCATGATTAAATATGATTTTCTGCTATCATTCCTCTATGTTACAAATTGGATTGAAATTACAGGGGGAAAAGTATATACATGCATGCTGAGCGCTCCCCTCTACTCTTGTTGAAGCGTGAAGGAAAAATAAATTGGGCGATGAAGTAAAAATGAAAAAAAAAAAAAGGAGAAAAAATAGTAAAGGAGAAAATAGGGCATGAGGGACTAAGATCAATAAGGGTGGTTTTTGTTTTTCCTGCCATGTAGAAAGCTTCAAGCTTTTGCCGCTTCCAATGGCGCACCGGTTTTGGTGGCAACTATTTGTTCCAAGAGGTCTCTGATCTTCAAGCCGATGATGGTCTGGAAGAGGCCTGTGCCATTGTTGCTCCCAGGGAAATCAGAGTGCTTGAGCATTTGCTGGGTGATCTCTCCATAGAACTTGGTGGAGATGTTGCTGAGATGGCTCTCCACATATATCAGCTCATGTAGTCGGTCAAATTGCCCATCCATCTCCAGCACAGACACCTGCAATTGAAGACAAAAAAAAAGAAATTGAAATAGTCTTGCTCACCCTGCTTCTTTTTCTCTGTATATTCTTTGTACTGAAAATATACATTCCTGAGAGACAGACAAAGACAGATGGACGGACAGAAAGACAACTAGGATCCCAAAGAATTTCTAGGGAGAATTGAACCACAGCTAGATTTGATTCATTCATTCAATGAATAAGAAAAACTTAGAAAATGAAGATCTCATAATGTACAACATACAGAATGCACGGCCTCGATACGTTTTCTTTGCCGCTGTATTTTCTTAGTTTTGGAATAAAAAGAAAAACAACGGAAGCAAATGATTATTACCTCATGGCCAAAATAAGTGTCAGGGCTGTAGAAGAAGTTGATGCCAGGGTAAGAGCAGGTGAGTTTCCTTCCACAAGGAACCCACGAGATTGTTGAGCCCTCATCAAAGAGGTAAACTGGTTTGAAGTACTTCACTCCTTCCTTCATTATCAGTCTCACTCTTAACACCTTCCCTTGGTTGTCATCAGGAATGAGTTGGGTGGGCAGCACTTCAATCACTGCATCTGCATATTGCTTTTGTGGATCTGCAAATTTTGACAAAAAGGCAAAGAATGCTGAAGAGTTAATAATAACTTTGCTTTCCCTTTTAACAGGGAAAGACGAGCATGACATCTACACGGATTATGGACGCTACTATTGATGGCTCGTGTGAATTTATTCCTAATATGCAAAAGTGGCATAGTATCAGCATTAGCATTAGAACAAAAGTTTTTAGTAATTTTTTTTTTTCCGAAGAAATTTAATCAACGAGAAAATGGGTGTTATTTTTACCTATATAAGCATCAAAGTCTGGCTTTCTGGCCTCAATGCTAGCTTTGATGCTTTCAAGACTGTGTCCTCTCTCAGCCATGTCCCTCTGCAATTTTTGTCATATTATTTTTCTTATCAGAATATGAATCATGCATTCTCAGGCTGTCCATCGAGAGAGGCACAACTCAGAGATCAGCAAATTCAAATTCGTGTTACCTGAGTCTTCCAAGCAAACTTCACATAATTGCTTATGTCCAAGTAAATGCTGAAGTCCAGCAAGTCCCTCACACGTGGGTCAAACCTGCAAACGAAGATTAAATTTGTGAGTCTTGACTCAACCAGTGGTGAAGCTCAGTTGGTTAATAGGCCAAGCCCATGAGGAAAGTTCTTGTTTATGCTTCCAGGTCAAAGATGGTCAATTCCTAGTACTTCCATGAAAGGCATGGGCCAGTGTATGGCCCAGTTATTAAAGAAAAAGGGTACAATATGATTTCATTAATTTGACAAATCGTATGATTTAATTGTACTTTTTGAAAAGTTTAGGATGATTTTAATATTTTATTATATTTTTCAAAAGTTTCAGGACTCAATCGCACAAATTTTAAGATTCCCTAAATGTAATCAGTCAAAAAATTGTGAAGCATATCAAAACATTTTTCATCTCCAGAGAGGAGCATGTAGCAAAACTATTAACCCCAAACACATAAATCGATAGTAACACTAGTCTATCTAATGTTTTTTCTCGGTCTATGCCGAAATTTTCTAACTACTCATAAAATCTTATTCCTCTCTAAGAACTAGTCCATGTAACACCAATTTGAAAATGGATATACCCCCCTGGGTAGAGAGAGACAAGTAACATACATTGGGTGCAAACCCTCGATGACAAGGATCTTGGGCGGCACAATGAGCTCCGGCAGGTCGAGGAGGCCGGTGACGTGGTTGTAGATAGGCTTCTCGACTGCCTTCCCTTCCTTGAGCGCCTTGACCTGCTCGTGCATCAGGTCAAAGTCATTGGCGCGCGGGTCGAGCGCAGTGACACCCTTCTCCTTCCTCCCTGTCCTGTCCAGGGCGTGGTAGTCATCCAGGCATATCACGGTCGTTGTGTCACTAATGAGGGTGTTGGAGTCCGGGTTCCCGCCCTTCGGGGGCTCGGCCGCCCCTCCGAACACGCTCGTGAACCTCCTCATGAAGGTGCTCTTCCCGCACCCGGAGTCGGCAGCCAGGCCGATCACCAGAGTGTCGCCAGCCGCCGAGCAAATGAACACACAGGGCGATGAGGGGTGGTTCTGGATGATGACCCCTCGTCTCTTGGTCATCATGGCTCTATTGCCATAAGTGCAGAAAAGGACCTGCTTCTGGTGGAAGCCAAAGCTTCCCAATTGGGTTGTGTGGACTGTGCAAGCTGCCATTTCTTGAATACGATGTGATGATGTTTCTCCTTGCCAGTGACTAAAATCACTGAGATGGAGAGAGAGAGAGAGAGAGAGAGAGAGAGAGAGAGAGAGAGAGAGAGAGAGAGAGGGGAAAGATGATTTACAACATGTGGTCGGGCATCCGGAGCGAATCAGCTTGTTCACTTGGTTTTGCTTATTTTTGCTGCTTTCTGGGATTCAAGAAACCGAAACTGGAGGAGGCCACGGTTGAGATGGAACAACGGAGGCAGTTTTTCGAGAGGGAATGGAAAGAAACAAAGGGGTTTTTTCTTCGATGATTTTGATGATGAAGTGTGACATGTCTTTTAGCTTATGGGATTCTGTGACTACCCCTGGTTTTGGACAAATGGGGAGGTGATTTTGAGGTGGCAATGGGAGGGGGGCATGGATGTCCTGGAGAATCCATGGACGATGCTTAAAACTGTCCTAAAATGATTAGTGAAACACGAGGCTTCTTCTTCTTCTTCTTCTTCTTCTTCTTCTTCACTTTTCTCTGTTTGGGAGATGGAATGGGGTGTTCTGTGATTGAGCTCAGGGCATGGAGAAGCATGGTGGCTATTTGTTTCGGTTTTGGGATATTCGGTCGAGCGGATGGGAAGGTGTGGAACGGATGAGATGTAGAGCCCATTGTTAGAGAAGACTGACAATCTTAACATGAATTCTCCGATTTCGATTTCGATTTATGAAAGAATATATCTCATGCGTGAGCATAAATTTATATGTACTAAATGACAGGATAGGACAAGACCCGTTTGTTTGTATAATCATTTGCGACATATCGCATTACTTAGTATATCAATTATAACAAATCTATTGTCGCTTTCAATAATAAACAGACCTTACCGGATTAAACGTTGGATTAAGTATCTCATTTGAGAATTTTGCGGTTTTTGTCCATGCGCACTAATTTCATTTGAGCCAGCCAATGTCATATTGCATCATTTTCAAAGAGGAAAGGAGAGGGAGAGGCAACTTTGCTTCACAGGTGCTCCAAAATGCGAGCATTTTCTTAGGATTTGGTTATTTGATCCAATGGATTCATGGAGCTTTATGTAGCATGTACGCAATCACGAGTTTTGAAGAATAAGGACCGACCCCACTAATCGTTGGACATTAGAACAGTACTTCTAGTATATCTATAATCGAATTTACTGGACGAAGCAAGTGTATCAGTTACACCGTTAAATCCTATTCACCAAATCGAATGGTAAATATAATGTATGTGCATGTAGTATTTGTCGAGTTTTTCGATATACATTTTACATAATTTTATCATAATGGATTGGCTGAGTGATTAAGCGCTTGATTTGAATGTAGCAAATTTTATATTTAAACCACAATGTCAACCACTTAAATCGATTTTCGAGGGGTACACCCGTCACCCCCTGGGTGTAGATTGTCTTACGGATCAGTCGAGTCCTAAGGTTTTCTCTAGTTCTCCATTTTACCGAGAAGAAAATCGGTTGAGCTTATTTTTGAAAAAAAAAAAATTGTTCTTAAGAGAAAGAAATATAAAGAAAGCATATCTTAATGTGCAATTACTTATTCTAATCTATAATGATTAGTTTCTGCAACATAAAGAAAGATGGGCAAAGCACACGGGTTTAACAATTGTTTAGATCCGGAAAGTAGCAAAATGCGGGTTGGAATTTTCTTACTAATATAAATATTATTTCTTCTTATCTCTGCTTTTTACCAAAAAAAACAAGTAAAAGCAAATATAAACTTGTGGGGTCCACACCAGCATCAACTCCTTTTTTTGGGTGGGGATCACCTGCCTTAAAAGCAGGTGATTTACCCACCTCCCCACCCTTGATATGGGGTGGGCCCTCTATATTAAGGGTGAAGATCACCCTACTTTAAAAAAATCTTAGCCAGCTTTCCTGGACCCCAGTCTTGTTTTGGAGGATCCGGATTCAGTTTTGGATGCATTTGCTGGTTTTCTGACGTGGGAGTTGTCTAGAATTCTTAAAAATAAACTAAATTATTATCTATATAGTGCCACTCCCACATACTTTAACTTTAAAGTACTTTAGCGTGCTTTGCATTTTTAATTATGGTTATATAGGATGTGTTTATCGCATTTTGGGTGAGTGTCAACATCAAAAAACGAGGAAAAATTACCCAATTAATCATAAATCTTTTGAACAAATGTTGTTTCAGTCGTAAAACCTATCGATTTTCGTCAATTTAGCCTGAAGCAGTCACACAAAATTATAGTCTTTAACCGAAAATAACCAACGTGACGTTTTGATATTGTCGGCCGACCGAACGGGCTAAATTGGAATGTCGCACAAAGGCGTAAGGCTAGGTTGGCTAAATTGATAACTTAATTTTCGGACTAAAATAGCATCCGTATGATAAGTTTAGGGCTGATTGAGTAATTTTTCTGGATAGTGTTATTGGGACCGCATGCACCACGCCAAAAATCGGCGGCATCATATCACGCGTGGTTGCCGCCTAATATTACTGTGAATTGAATGGTCAAGCTACGACTTGTTTATATGATTTTGACTATGAATGCCAAATGAAATACTCAACAAATATACTACGGGCCAGATTGGTGGGCAAACGATGTATTATTTAATCGGTCGTGGATGTTAAGAATACCCTAATCTTTGGGCGTGGATTCCCTGCGCATACTTTTTATGTGCAGGGTGATCCCCGGCCCATAAAAAATATAGGCAGCCAAACTCTCAACGCAACTAACCAATCGGCTGCTGCAGTACGCGGAAAGGGATCGCCTAACCTTTCTTCAGAAGATTAGGCCTATCATTGAAATCCGGGCCGCCCGTGTTATAAATAGATGGCCCAGATTATTACTAACAAAAATATGTATAAAAAACCCAAAAGTTACCTCCTAAAAATAGGAAATCTGGGCCGTCCGTCCAATAACGGACGATCCGGAACCCAAGAAAATGTTAGGCAATCCGGATCCGCGGTACACCTCCACTTCAACTTTAAAAATTCTTCGATCTCACTTCTCCTTGCGTTGTATGAAACCACATAATTTGTTGGACTCGAATGCAACTCGCAGTAGAATCCCTTGACGAAGAGAACTTCTCCGGAGCTTGCGGCTCCGAGCGGCCGACACTGCAAAAATCCGTCCTTCAACACGGTGGTCGTGTACAGCTTGGCCCATGATTGGGCGACGCCGAACTCTTTCATGGTCCACACTTCGAAACACTGCGACGACGGGCACTATACGATCAAAGACAAGCATCTGTCGAATGAAGTGAGGAGTTTGTCCTCGAAAGGTATCGAGTCCGGCAGAGCCATTTCGCGGAAAACCTCATCGACCGTATCGAATAAGACAAACGGGGTAGCGATTCGGCCGTCGACGAGAGCACGACGGCACCAACAGATGGAATTTTGGAAGACGACTTGATGGCCTAAGTTTCTGTCGGGCCATGAAGGGAAGATACCGCCGATTTTCTTCCAGGAATTGCTCCTCAAGCTGTAAATCTGTGCTTGAGAAGAACGGCAGTCGGGGTGGGTGCCCTCCAAAATTGAAATCTATGTTGACCACTTTGAAATCATCAAGATGGCCGCTAAGAGGATTGAATCCAAAAGCAATCAATCCCGATACACGGCCGTCGGCCGGGATGTTGAGGAACGACCATGCACTCGTGGATCGACGGGTTCCACAAATATATATCTGAACGAACGGGGTTGCCTTTGTGATAAACGGATAAACAAAGGACTCCATTGCATGAATCGACGACGTAATATCTACCGGGATGACGGAACGATGGATTAAGAGGAGATAGCTCACGGTGATGCGAGCGGTAGATCCCTATTCTGGAGGAATTGTTGCCGTCGTACTCGAGAAGACTGACGGTACGGAATTCCGACGATCGATGGAGATGGGCTTTGACGAAGTAGGCACCAGTGGTGAGTAGGGACTTCCAAGATTTGCACACGCACCGGAACCGAGCTAGTGATTTCACCGGAAGGCGGGATAAGATGTCTACTGTTATGTCGTCCGGGAAGCTTGCCATCTTCCTTGCGCTCTCAATACGTACTTTGAAACGCCCTATTGGTTTGAATTCGATATAATTGATGACGAAGTACTTTGCATGTAACGATGTTTTCAGCTTGATACGGAGGTTCTTTCAACTTTTCCTTTTGTCCTGTTAATAAGACACCTTGGAAAGTCCACCGCACCTTATGTTGTTAGTTCACGTTGTGAGATTGTACAATCAGCCATTTGTTGTTCCGTTGGCAAAAAACCAATTTAGAATTTGATGATCTCGACTTGATAAAAACTAAGGTTTTGGAAAAAGCAATGGCGATTGTGTAAAATCGTCTTTCTTACGAGTAAGTCCGTTGATTTAGAGCGCTCGATCATCACGATACGTATGAGCCAATGGCTCTAGCTCGAGGACCGCGTCATGTACTATAGTCTATACCAACTCTACCAATGCTTAGACAGCCTTTGGAAGCGGGCCATGCAGCAACAGCCAGATCTCCCTCCAAAAAACCAGACCTCCCTTCTATCAAAGGGAAAACTCCCGATAAGATGGAAACTTCGCTCGCCCCATAATCTATTTAGGCCGCTGCTAAACATGAAATCCATTGAGAAGGCATAATAAGTGAGGTTTTGCTCAACCTTAGTTTGGGATGCTCTTAGCCCGAGAAATAAGAAAATTAAACGAAGCATTCCGGACGCAGATTCGGTCTAGTCGGGGCTTCTCGCGAATTTGCGTCTAATTTTGTTGGAATTCAGAATATGCCTGCAAAATTTGAAGAGATCAGTTTGGCCCCCTTCTGCTACTAAATGTTAAGCATGCTTCTGTCTCCTCCTTCCCTCAGCAACTTACACCAAAGGCTGATTCCTTAAAAAGGGTAACTTCAGTCTTAATATTTAAAGCTCACGATCCAGCAAGACGATGCGTTCGTCATTCGGTCTCGGTACCAGCTCGTTTTCGACCACGAAGATGCTGCATTTCCATTGCAGGACATATTCTCAGGTGGAAGCGCATAGGATATGGCCGGGTAGAATCCACTGGTCCCAAACCAACTCAGCAATTCTTCTGTTGTTTGTGGAAAGTCCATCTGCAGCTATCTATCCCTTGTGGTATATACTCGGGAGTAATCATCTCCCTTTGCCAATTTCCCAGAAGCGTTCCACTGAAATTCCACCCAAAAAAAAAAAACTAAAGGAGGAGCAATATAAGCCCGCCGTAACATCGACTGTTGTGTTTTTCGAGCTGGTTTGGTGCCCATGTATCACGAGAAAATAAAAATAAAAACACAAAACAATGAAAATAACGTTGAGAATGGCTGGCGACGGTCGACAGGCGCATGAGCTCTTAAGTAACGATCGTAGAGAGAGATTCTAGAAAAGCACTTGGATTCATTCACTTGTGAATGAGATAACACAAATGAGGACGAGATTATATCTTCTCGATACCTATCTACACGCATTTATTACAAGAATATGTAATTCCCTTCTTGCTCGCCCCTAGGATCATTCTAGAATATTCAATTAAATCATAGAATGTTCATCCAATCCCTCTCGTAAGATCACGGTCCATCGAGCATAGAAAACCTCCGGATCAATGCATATCTCCCGAACCGTGTCACATGCACGTAACTTCTAGGGAACAAGTACCAAAATTTCATGAGCTTATTACACCCAATTTAATCCTAAACTTTTCAGCCGTGCTAATTTAGTCATTAACATTGTTACTTTTTGCCAATTAAGTACATTTGGCCTATTTAGATCGAAAATCACCGACGTAAACATTAGTAATCCTAAGTGACACGGCTGGCACTAATGTGGGTATTTTTATTTATAATATTTTGATGTTTCTGTAATTTTTCTCTTTTCCCTTTCTTTTCTCTTTCCCTTTTCTTTCCGCTAGTCTGCCATTTGCCACAGCCCAGGGTAGCTTCATTGAGCGCCGCTCCGGCGAGGAGGGCCTAGCCACTGGTAGAAAGAGAAGAGAGAGAAAAAAAAAGAAGGAAGAAAAGGAAAAAAAATGTATAAAAAGATTTGCACGTCAACACCTTGTTGTTCCAGGCTAGGCTATACACCTAGAGGGGGTGAATAGGTGTATTAATCGAATTTTGATAAATAATGCGGAATTGATAAGATAATCAAAATCGAGATAACACAAGTAATAGCAAAGTATCGCAGAGCTTCTGCCAGACAGTTAATAGATGCAATTAATAGAGGCAGAAGGAGTATGAAAGCGTTGCACACGAGATTATAGTGGTTCGGCTATTGAAGGCCTACATCCACTCTCCCACACTAACAGCCTACTGGCTGGATTTCACTAAGTATCCGAATAAGAGATTACAGGAACAAGAGTAATTGCTTGAACTTCAATCGCTTCTACAAAAGCGAACTATGCATCTACCGAGATCTTTCACTCAACGCTCTTTTTCTGCTTCACTCTCTCTTACGGGATTCACAAAGGTGATCTTAGACAATAATGAAGCTCTCTCTCTGAATAAGGTCGGTTATCTCTTGGTCGTCATCCGTTCTTTGAACTTCGTGCTCTTTATAGTCCTCGTACTCCAAGCTCCCCGCTGAACAGATCCACCTCGAGGATCAATCACCAATACTAGCCATTGGTTGATTGATAAAAGAACACTAGTCGTTTACGGTAAGATTCACCAGAAATTTGGAAAGATATATTCGCCCATACAAACATATCGTAAGACCTTTAGACAAAGAATATAAATAAGGTATTTGCCTAACATTAGAAAGACAATCAAGATATCCTATAAAAGGGAAAACCTTTAGGAAATCATTTTGATTGACACTAAAATAATATGACTTAGCATCGAAATCTTTTCCAGATCATTGACCGTTAGTGGGGAAGTTTGATCTGCTAAAAGATAGGAAACAAGATTAGTTGGCATAGATAGAATTTATATGCAATGTGTTCAAATCTTGAACCAGTGTGCCTCTGCCATATGGGTTACCTGCTTCTATCAAGATAGATATGTTAGAGATCAGAAACAGTGAAGTGCAAATCCTTTAAACACCATCAAATTCTTTTCACTAAAGTATGAATGGTTTTGTGTACTTCAAAATTAACTACAATATTCCTAACACACCGGCCGGGTAGGACCGCATGTATCCACGTCAACAATTTTCAGTCTAAATTGACCGGATGAACTTAATTGACAAAATTTGAAAAGGTTTGAGACTAAATTGACGCAATTAATAGGATTTGGATTTTTTTGACATTTTTTTCCCAATTTCTAGTGTTGTCGTTGGGAAGGACTCGATCTTATCATACTTAAAACCAAATAATCTACAATCTATATAGTGCGATTCCCACACAGTTCAACTTTAAAATACTTTATCATGCTTCAAAATTTAAATTATTGATACATAGAATATGTTTATCGCATTTTAGGTGAGTGTGCACATCGGAAAATGATGCTCGGATGCCGCAGGCAAAAAAAAAAATCGGCGGCAAAGGAACTGCGCTAAGTTGCTAACGACTCAGACAACATCATACGACTGGTGATAGCTGCTGAATGTTGTCGTGAACGGTCAAACTACGGCTTGTCTATTGGATTTTGACTATGACTACAAAATGAAATACTTTGCAAATATACTGCCCGCCAGATTGGTGGCCGGGCAATGACATTATTTAATGGATCGTGCATGTTGAGAACATCCGTTTATTTTGCGGACAATGAATGATATCACATATTAAAATTAATGATTGAAATATATTTCAATCTTTCATGAAAATTTTTAGGCATAAATGATTGTTGATAATGAAAATATTTGTTATTAACTATATTTCAAGTGATATAAGCGAACATTTTTAGGAAAATAATTTACAAATCGTTCATTTTTCTCGAAATAAATGGAACCTTAAAGAGATGTAAATAGAAAAAGGAGAAGAAGAAAGATCTATTTTTCATGAGAAAGAGTGTCCAACTAAAAATACATTATGCGAAACACTTGACATATCCGATACATAAAATACTCTGTCGTTCACCGACCGAAACCCCATTTATTTATGAACCCCCAAACGCCGGGAAATGGATCGTCTAACCTTTCCTTAGAAGGTTAGGCCATAACCTTGCAATCCGAGCCGTTCGTGTTATGAATACACTACCCATATTATTACTAACAAAAATATATATATAATTCAAAAAATTGCTCCTTAAAAAAGGAGATCTGGGCAGTCCGTCCAAAAATGGACGGTCCGAATTGCAAGGTTAGATGCCTAACCTTCTGAGGAAAGGTTAGGCGATCCAGATCCCGACGCCGACCCTATACTCTAGTTACAACAGAAACCAAACTCTCTGTGTAACTGACCAACCGGCTGCTACAATACGCGTCCACTCCGACTTTAAATTCTTCAGATTCCCTTCTCCCTGCGTCGTATGAAACCACGTAACTAGTTAGACGGAAAAGCAAATCGGAAGGGAAGCACTTGATGAAGAGAACTTCTCCGGAGCTTGCGGCTCCAAGTGGCCAACACTGCAGAAATCCGTCCATCAACACGGTGGTCGTGTACAGCTTGGCCCAGGACTCGGTGACCCCGAACTCTTTCATGGTCCACACTTCGTAACACTTCGACGAGGGGTTCTGTACGATCAGAGACAGGCACCCGTTGGACGAAGCGATGAATTTATCCTCGGAAGGCATCGAATCCGGCAGAGACATTTCGCGAAAAACCTCCTCGACCGTGTCGAATAAGACCAACGGCGTAACGATTTGGCCATGGACGTGAGCACGAGCGCACCAGCAGATGAAGTTTTGGAACACCAGTTGATGGCCTAATCTTTTGTTATGCCAAGAAGGGAAGATATTGCCGATTTTCTTCCAGGAATTGCTCCTCAAGCTATAAATCTGCGCTTCGGAAAAATGACGGTATGGGTGCCGTTCAAACTTGTAATCTACGTAGACCACTTTGAAATCATCAAGATGGCCACTAAGAGGATTGAATCCAAAAGCAATCAACCCCGATGCACGACAGTGATGTTGAGGAACGACCGTGCACTCGTGGATTGATGGGTTCCATATAATTGTATCCGAAAGATTGGGGTTGTCTTCGTGACGAACGGACAAACAAAGGACCCCATTGCATGAATCGACGACGTCATATCCGCCGGGATGATCGAACGGAGGATTAAAATAAGATGGCTCGAGGTGATGCGAGCGGTAGATCCCAATTCTGGAGGAATTGCTGTCGTCGTACTTGAGAAGACTGATGGTCCGGAATTTCGACGATCTGTCGAGATGGGCTTTGACGAAACAGGCGCCGGTGAGTAGGGATTTCCAAGATTTGGACACGCACCGGAACCGAGCCAGTGATTTCACCGGAAGCCGGGATAAGATGTCTACTGTTACGTCGTCCGGGAAGCTTGCCATCTTCCTCGCGCTCTCAAAGCGGACCTTGAAACGCACTATTGGTTCGAATTCGATATAAACGATGATGAACTACTTTGCATGTAACGATGTTTTCAGCCTCGTTTGGAGGTTCTTTCGGCTTTTCCTCTTGTCCTGTTATTGTGAAGACGGAGTAGAACAATCCAGGGTTATTAATAACCCCGATCGGCGATCACATCGCCAGACTTTCATCCCCTAAGCATATTATCGCGATGCGAATAATAAGATGCCTTGCAAAGTCCACCGCATTGCTCTCGTCTTCTGTGTTATATTGTAAGTCGACGTTGTGATGTTGTATGATCAGCCCATTTCTTGTCCCGTCGGCAAAAAATCAAACTTAAGAATTCGATATCGACTCGACAAAGATTAAGGTTTTGTAAAATGAAATGGTCGAATGTGTGAAATCGTATCTCTTACAAGTACGACCGTTGATTTAGAGTGCTCGATTGGCACGTTATGAGCCGCTGGCTCTAGCTCAAGGACCGCGTCATGTATGTGCTATGCCAACACTACCAATGCAAAGAAGTGCACGCTTGGTGTAATTAATTCGGTAGTAAAGCATGGTCCTTACAGATTTCTCTCCAAACAGTTAATTCCAAACCTTTCTTTCACGGTCGATAGTAATTCCCATTTCCCACCCGAACTCCGGAAGAATCATGCACGCAATCCATTATAGCCTGAGTCAACATCTTGATTTTGCCAGCAAATGGAACATGCATTTTTGTAAGTAAATAAATAAAAAGAAGTATTAGCAGCAGCAGCAATAATAATAATAATCGTCGTCGTCATCATCATCGAAACAAAAAATGGTACAAATAAAACAAAAGAATTAGAGAGAAAAGAAAAGGACGCCGCTATTTTCACTCTCATTTTGGCTAAGGCATTCCTCTTTTCAATCAATAGACCGAAATATTCCTCTCACTCTTCAAGTTATTGTTTCTTTTTTTGTCAACCTAACCAACATAACTACCTTTATTTCGATTTTTCCTTTTTAATATCAAATTCACTTTATTAATGTCAAATTACACCCAATAAAATATCATTTTCTAATGCATCATGTTATCACTTTTCCTAGAGAAGTTCCATATTCTTAATTTATGGTTCATGCTTTTAATTAGAAAAGCTATATAAAATGTTAGTAATTTCTAGTTATAATGGCAATTATGTGAGGAAAACTTTATTTCAAAGTTGTAATTTGAAATCCAATATAATTATCAAGCAGATTTTGATCCTGTGGGTAATTTTCAAATAAACTTGTAAGTTTCTAAAATTATAAATCACTTATTTGTGCTTTTTTTTTTTAGCTTTTCACATTGTAATATGAATTGCAAGATGACATTCTGCACTTTCAAACTCGCGTAAGTTGATCCACTTGCTATGATATGAAATTTACAATCGATATTAATTTCTTTCTTCATATCAAGAGTTGAACAGCACGAAATTTCATATTTTTTCCTTTATATATTTGTCCTTTGTTAATACATAACTAAATACAAATATGTTCGACATTTGATTATGCTTTTAACAAATCAATCTTTTCCATTTTGTGATCAATTTTACTTTTCCATTTTTATCAAATCGACTAAAAACAAAGGTAGATTTGTAGATTAGATTGCTAAAAAAAAAAGAAACGGTTAATTGAGAAAATAGGAGGGTATTTTAGTAAGTTAAATAGTAAAAAGGAGTGTCTTAGTGAAAATGGGAGTGGAAATAACGCCATCCAAAAAAATATTAAAACTCTAGCCCATCCCTCATGTCCGGTCCATCAATGACCATTGATCCGGACCCATGACATCAGCCCAACAGATCATTTCCTACGTGAAGCTCGCAAGATATAGGGCCCGTCAAAGCCACTTACACCAACCCATCCACAAGCCCAGCTCGAACCCACAAAAATTAAATTCATGATGGCTCATCAGATGAGCTTATTGGAAACACAAGCCTGTAGGGGTGAGCGATTTCAGGTTTCATATAGATTACACATGGAATAGATTCCTCATTTTTTGGAACCTAGAACCTTCCCTGCACACCCTGAAATCTGGAACTTACCCTATCACAGATTCCAAGGTTTACCCCAAGTTTCACATGTATTCTTGATTGAAAGATGGTAGTGAATCATCATCTTTAATAATCACCACGTTATTACAATTTACTGATCGCAACTCGTATTTAGGCATACGAATAAATATGAAACATTACCAAAGTAAAAATTTCAATCATAAATATGCTGAAAATGGAAGCTCAGATTAATGATACACTTGACTCCGTGGAATATCATGTCATCACAAGAATACCCATAAGAAGAATAATGCAAAATGCCGTTATAGGCTATTGGTTTCAGCCTTCCAAGTTCCAACCTAGAACCTACCAGTTGGAGCAAGTTATTTAATTTTTGGAACTTACAATCTACCATGCATACCTTGAAACAAGAAATTGGGTAGGTTCGATTCTAGGTTTTATTCCGAAACCATGCTCACCCCTACGAGCCTGCCCTCTCTCACCAGTCTCTCTCGCTCTCTCCCCTTCTTTATCATTAGTGGTAACACTTCAAAAACTCCCTTTCCTTGATTCAATCACCGACCGTGGCTAAGAATTTGGCTCTGATTTCTGAAAGATTGAAAGTTCCAATTTTTTTTTATGTCGGAAATGTGATTATATGGGTAAATCGCTCATCAAGTGAAGGTTTGTTTATTTTTTTTTTTTCAGACAACCTCAAGTTGATTGGTGGATTTCAGTGGTATTAACTTGTGAGTCTTTTGAATTCCTTGTAAAAATCTTTTATCTGTTGAAGGTTTAGATAAGAATTCATTTACACTGACTAACAAGGTGGTGCTAAATTAGTAAAACCGAAAAAGAAATGTCTATTTGTAACTTGCGCAATCAGTATTGCCTGGAACCACATTCGTGACTAACTCTTTGGAACTCCAACTATATTACTGCGTTTTTTTTTTTTTAACTAGCTTTTAACTTTTTTGTTCTCCGCTTTTGTGCCTATGCAAAACCCATTAGTCGAACTTCCTATTGCACAAATAATGAAAGTTGCTTCTTGAAGATGATGTTGCCAAAAGCATTTTGTAATGTCCCCCCTGACGCACATTTTCATGCACTAGGGAAGCTGCTCAGCACACGTCACATGATTCCACAATACTACCAGAAATTATTGAGGTTCATTTATGAAGATGAGAATGGTTTGGTTCCCTATAATTGGCCTCTTTGCCGAATACAGAAGCTGTTTTGAGGGCATTTGCACTTCATCAATTTCTCTTTCCAGTATAATGAGGACTTCTAACATCGTTGGTTGATCCTTATGTTTAACTGTACACACGCACACACGTATATACTATGTAGCACGGATACCTCTATTAGGCAGGAGTATCGGTGTCGGACGGGTATCGGACACCGACACGTGTCCGACACGCGGTCAACGCGTGTCGGAATTCCGACACCGGTCAGCGAGTCCGACACGCGGCCGACACGCATGTCGGACATGCAATTTTTTTTTTTTTTGTGAAAAAAACAGTGTGTTTTTTTTTTTTTGGGTAAAAGAAAAGAAGTGCATTTGGTTGAGGTCAATTGCATCTTTCTCACTGTCTATATTTTCTCTGTGGTATCGCTCAACTCTTAACTGCTTTACATTTTTCTACTAAAACAACGGGAATCACAAGTATGGGCACCTATTTTTTTTTTTTTGCTATTATATCAAAATATTATTTTTCAGACTTGCTTTTCTGAGCTTAATGCATATAATATGTTTCGGCTTTTATTTATTTTTTTATTTAAAAAATATTTATTTAATACGACGTTTCCCCGACGTGTCGAATTTTTCTATTTTTGAGAAATGACGTGTCGTGTCGGCGTCGGTGCAACTTAGCGTATATATAATCTCTCCTTCCTCATCCCAATGACCCACCAATTCAACTTCCCTCTCTTTATTGAGGCGAACTCTCTACATTTGCATTTAGATTTCTCATCTTACCAGCCATTTCTATGAACACCATTTCAAAACTACAAACTTAGGCTTTGAAAGAAACATCACCCATGTCCATATAAAATAGCTCAGGTATCATATATAACTAGGTTCCTCTTGCAACTATTAATCATATTATGCCATGATCATTCAGATATAATTTTGCATTTGGACTGAAATTCTAGTTTAGAAGAACATCATGAGGCTTGATGTTAAAGTCTAGTTTGCATGTCGCATTCCCAATGTAGATACTCCATTTCCCTAGCCACAGCAAAAGAGATGGCATAGTTGGGGGACATATGAAGCATTGAAATCATTAATATACCATCGCGAAGCATGCATGATGAGCCCAGGGATACTAACAACTACATAAAAAAAGGCATGGCAAATTCAAATCTCCCCACAATGGGGAGGTTACATCACCAGTGTGTGTTCTCATGACTGTGTGAACTAGATATAATAATTACAGAAGAAAGAGCATATCTCATCATAATAATGAAGCTCGAACACCCATGGCAAGACTGCCAACCCAAGCCAGTGATGAAAAACCAGGGTCGGAAATCACTTGTGTCCCCTGAAATACATGTAGGTTTTCTGCAGACAAGTAAACAAAGTAATTAGCAGGATGACGAGAGATTTGTTTACGAAGAAAAGAGTGTAAGTGCATGCCAAATGCAAAAAACTAGGAAGGCAAATTGCATGTGCTTCAAAAGACTGTTATATATGACTATTCCAGCCTTTCAAGTTCAAAATGTTGATCTAAAACACTTGAGTTTCTAGGTACACACATCAGGTACGTTTTTTGTTGATTTCACTTTCCCCTTTACCTGTGTAAACATGGAGTTTCTAGGTCCACATCAGCTCTAAATAAAACTTTCCATCCGTTAAGGTGTGTAAAGGACATTAGCTCAGTCCAAAATGTTGCGATAAAAACATTTCTCATTATGCATGTTGACTTAAAAACAGCTAGAACTCATAATGTTTTTTCTATGCAGCTGGCTATAACATGTTACATGATTTCAGCAGAAGACTTCTGGATGTTATTCATTAATCCTTTCAATAAAAGAAATGCATGACAAATTGCTTTCTAGTTCACTTAATTAAGACAGCTAGGAAAGCTGTACCATTCAGTGCCAAGTAGATAAGAACAGATATTGACTTCCGAACTTGTAATAGAAGGAGGGAGAGGATTCTCTAAGGAGTGTTAATTCAAGGTTTAGTAAAAAAACTCTTGAGAGCGAAGAGAACATGAAAGATATTTCAGTTCGATTGTTGCTCAACTCAAGATGTTCGTCAACAAGCAACTGAAAGAAACCCTAGATGATACTTCTTCTCATTTGGCAGATCCCAGAAAACAAGAGAATATGCAACATCGATTCTCTCACCTGAAGAACCCACAAGCTCAGCAGTGACTCCAAGCAAAATAAAGCGAACCCAACCAAATAGAAAATCTGCACCAAAGAATAGTCAGCTTTGCAGAAAGTTAACAGGAACGACACAAGGAAAGTCACGGAGCCCAAACCAAATTCAATAAAACGATCAGAAAATGCACACATCAAAGAGATGGTACATCCCAAGAGCAACATGAATTCTAAGTTTAGTTGATGAGAGCATAAAATATGTTATTCACAAGACGACTACATAAATGGGAATACATGTCATATGCACACTCCTTCACCATCCAGAAATCACCACCTTATGTACTATAATGAAGAATTTCATGAAAATCTTCTCAACACATGAGGAATTTTGAAAGCCAAATCTAAATAACAACGTGGTTCATCCAGCACTCTAGGTCAATAATGGTCCCTTGAATCAAGCATTCTCTATGTAGGAAAGCAGCAGCTTATGCAATTGGTGCAAAGTCCGACACTAACCCAAACAGCTGCTCAATCATAATAAATTGTGTGTGACCAATAGCTAAGAGATTATGAAGCTAAAAAATACAATCCAAGAATTATGTATCCCCTTTGTCGCTGTTAAGTGGACATATACAAAATAAATCAACTGTTGCAGCAATCATTAAACGGCACAAAAAGGTTGGAGTGCATGAAAACATACCCCAACCAACGCATGGCCAGAAAACAGGTCAACTGCAGCGAGAATACCCCTGAAAAGAGAGATTTTTTTGTTAGCAAAGAGCTGGGTACTTGGGGTCAACTAATGATAATTTCAAAGGAAATGTAACTTCAACAAGGCAAGCAGACATGGTCTTAATCCATCTATTCCCACTAGTAACAATTATTAAAAAAATTCCAACAACCAGCACATTATTTTTCAGGATAATAAAGTGCAGTAATGAAGAGCTTACGTGAGTGATTTCCCATGAAAGACAATTGGTGGAGCAATCGCAGCAAATATGCAGAAGCCAACATGCAGCTGTATGGACAAAACCATAGACATAAAACCATAAGCCACTTAACACAAAAACAGTACCATACACTATCAACTCTAGATTTTCAATTTTCAAATCAAAATCCTTCACGAGTTGTACTAATAAAAAAGAAAGCTTACCAAATAGAAAATGAAGAACCAACTAAAGTTCAATGCACTGTCGGTCCTGTAGATACAGACAATTTCACATGCTAAAATGAAATGATATAGAACTAATAAGCAAAGGAAACTCCACAAAACTCATATGTCTACCCAAGTCTGACCTCATTGCACGGTATAGGGGCCTGTACCACAATACATAGGACAGTGGGCAACCCATCAACGCATAGATTATTGCGAGGAAAAATATTTTGACACCTGCAGAGGTCATGAGAAAAATCAAATCAGACCTCATCCCTAGATCTATACCAAAAACCTCCATATAAAGAACATCATTAAGAAAATTCAAATGAAAAAAAGCTTACCCCCGCCCCTAATCCAACACACCATCACTGCAATGACATTGAAAGCAAGGCAAAGAACTATACCTGCAAGGCATGTCGTAAATAGTTCAAAGATGCTTAATCCAGGGAAGAAACAAAATCTTTCCCCACATCTTTAGTGACAATAGTGGCTACTTTAAGCGAAAGCTGTAATATTGTAAGAATAGCATGCAGCCAAGAGAAGTTGGTAAAAGTAGCTAAAATCAGAACAATTGTCTCAAGTAGGCATACCTAACCAACTTGCAAAAGCCAGATATTGAAGCCGTTGCGCATGGACTGGTATCTCATTTGCTATATCGTGATGAATAATTGGAAAGAAGGGGGGCCAGTTCTTATCATCCAATGGGACACCAGCTGATACATTATGACAAGTGAGATAACCCACATGACATCACTGACTATTCTAATGGAAGAGGCTCATGAAACGAGATTATTTGAGTCTGACGGAACTGCAATCGTAAGAAGGATACCTTTAGCAACAGCATCTTCTCTCCGCTTTATTTCCTGTAGAAGATGAGAAATAACAGTTGATTGTGTAATCAGAGATGTTACATTCGATTTATTTCGCTAAGGAAAAAATGGTAGAATGAATAGCTCACCTTCTCTCTTCTTTTCAGATCTGCTTCCCAGGAAGCTAATTCTTTCACTTTTTCCTTGGAATCCTGTAAATGTAACCAGGGATTGTAACTTCAAGCTTCCGGAAAGTATCATCAAAAGAACAAAAAATAGAGATAGAAAAAACATAAAGAGGAAGTGGTCTACATTCGTTGTATCCAGAGGTATATCCACTGTTGCGTCATATTTCTGACCAAAGCCAAGGGGTTCGGATGCAAGTGGAGGAAGGCGGGACTTTGATGCTCGAGCAGTACCATTCTGTAAAATTCCAAGATAAGCGTCAAATGGATAAATAGGACGACCTAAACATATTGAAAGAGACCAAATAGTACAATTTATGCAGCTACACTCTACACGCACGCCCAGGATTTATGAGCTCAATCAAGAGTTAATGCCAATTTAGGTGATTGGGCTATCAGCAACAGTTGTAAGAGTTAATGCCAATTTAGGCGACTGAGCTACTGATAGACAATAGCAACAGTTCCTCATTTATCCAATGCACAGCACAAGTTGAAAAATTGCAAAGACCAAGATATTTAGGATTTCTCTTTTACTACAAAAACCCCAACAGTGCACTCACAAGAAATCATTCACAAAGAAGCATCCCTAATGAGTGTATTTCAAGTGCAATGTCACAGTATTGGTGATGAACTGAATTAATTGACCTAGAAGATCCGTAAGATGAAGAATCTTGATCCAACTAGAATCATGCCCATGAACGAAGGGGAACCAAATTAGAGCCACACAATCAATCTCATTGTATGCATAGTGGGTTGTGCTGGACAAGTATGCCACCCCCCTGGAGTCTTTCTGCCAACTTCTACAGTACAACACAAAAGCTGGCCCAGTCCAGCCAGGCCCAACACGGAAAAGGTGGCCCTAGAATGCCAGGGAGGCAACCATTCAATGATGATAAAATAATTTGAGAGAGTCGGATACAACATAATACCATCACGATTAACTTGAAACCATAATGACCTGATATATTTTGACCCGTCTTTTATCAAAACAAACTATTACGATGTAATGACACAAAATTTCATAAACTACCTACATGAATACTATGACTTCACAATGTCACTCCTAAGCACTGCCCATTGCTGAAGCCCAAATGGGCCATGTCTACGCTGTGTTGTGTCCGGCCTTCTTGTCTGAATCCATGGGGAAAACTACTTGTCATCCTTTGGATCATAACCAGGAGCACATAAAGATTTTTTGTCGATTTTTTTTTTACTTGTTCAAATCATTTCAGATAGATAAGAGTCCATTTATTACGAACAGAGGTAATAGTTGGTTTGAGCGTCCCGAACTCCCCATCCTTTTACTAAATTGAATGCCTTCAAATTTTTCAAATAAACAAATATTGGTTACATTCACATAAGACATTCAAGTGCAATTCAAGGACCATGTATTCCAGCCATATCCATTATTCAGTTAAATTGAAGGACGCATAACGTCACACCAAAACAAGTAGAGGCAAAGTCCAATCTTTTGATAACTTGACATTGTACTCTTATTCCTACATTATTTGATATGTAAAATGCACCATCATTTGTAAATTTGTTGGTGAGAAGAAACTTCTTTCATGACCCGATACCCTTTTAGGTACACTAAAAGTTGCGGAAACTTTTGACATTGGCAGAGTTAGCAGAGTCTAACAGCAGCAGACATATGATCAATATTTGGGTTTGCTGAGCTTTAAGGTCAGTAGTTTCTAATCCCTCATTGGAAATTAAATCTGTTGTTGCTACTTTTACTAGTCCTATAAATTTTTTATGATGTCTCAAAAGGCATTCTTGCTATCTGGTTACAATTGTATCGCATCCTTACCCTTCGCATGCAATATGCATATATGCTAGTTAATCTTCAAAGGGGACAAAAAGATGTACACTATATTCCCGTGGAAACTAGCTTTAACAACTGGAACTTTTAGCAAAGCCGGGGGTGAAAGTAAGGCTAAACACCTCGAGAGTATCCCTGCAACACTCTCGGTTATCCCCTAGCCTACGGATGCGGTGGCGTCAGTTCAGATAACTCAATTCAGCTGCAGCTAAAGAATTGAATCCACATCCACGGCGAGACAAAAATGCCGACCTCGAATTTAAACATCACTGCAAAATCCGACCCCGATCGCTCACCACAACCACAGGAGAACCAGATCTAAAAAACCAAACGGCGCAGCAACCGACACGCGCCCCTCGCGAGGCCACGGAATCCGGCTTCGGTGTCAAAGCATGCTACGGAATCCGACCACACAGAGCGAGCGGGAGCTCGATTCAAGCGGCAAGAAAAAAGCAGCGACCGAAGCGCAGATCTGCGCGGGGGTAGAGAGAGAGAGCACTCACCGAGAATGGATTGACCTCTTCTTCCTCATCGAAAGGGTTGGGATCGCGGTGGCGATTCATTGTAGCAGCGGAAAGCTCGTCCCCTAGAGAGAGAGAGAGAGAGAGAGAAATTTGAACCGAAAAGAGCAACAATGTGATCTGTGTGCTGTTAAAGCAAAGTATCCGGATGGGAGGGGGCAGTCCTTATCTCACTCCCTCTCCCTTCTGCCCTGGCTTAGCTACTACGCGGGACAACCGCAAAAAATGAAATCGGTTTTCTCTTTACCCCCGAGGAGATCTCATATTCACCATTTTGCCACTAGATCGTGAGCATGAGGCAGAGGCCCCACCACGAGGGGTAATAGTTAGTGATTCCGTTTTTTCAAATTGGAATTTTGGGAAGCGTGCGAGTGGGGGGAGGAGTCTCACGTGAAACTCTTATCGGTGTGCTCGAATCTCATTGGCCGGAGTAGGTGGGATTATTGTGGAATTTGCCGTCCCCGATCACAGCTCCCGGGGTAGTAGCTCGCTCCTAAACCTGATGATGCGTGACGCGGATTCAGGAGGCGGTGGGTAGGGCTGCACCGTACGGAGTCGGCTGGATCATCTGGATCTCATCAATGCTAATCTCTTGTATCGTATCGATCAAGCAAAGACGATCGCAAAACTCTCTCGAAAGAATTTCCATTAAATTTTCGTAGAGGAGACTCGGAGATACGAAAAACAAACAAAAAAGAACTTTCATCCTGAAATTTTGATAACTCTTTTGTTTTGATAACGCATTTCATTTGATATTTGAGCTCCTTTTATTTCGCGAAAAATATATTGTATAAAACATTTCGCTAACAAAAAATAAAAAGTACAATAAATTTTTATCGATTAACTATTTTAAACGATACGAGTGGCCATCTTTGAATAAAAAGTTCCAAACAATTTATTTTTAGGAAAAATTCAAATAAAAGCCTAAAGTAACATCTTATTCTCAAATAAAAGCCTGAAATGGATCTTGTTAACAAAAAAAAAAGGTATGAAGTGCACTCTTTGTTTAAAAAAAGGGCCTAACTAAGGACATTTTCATAATTTTTTTATTTATTTTCCCTTTTCTCTCTTCCTTTTGTTTTTGTTTTTCCTGTTTTTTCCCTACCTTCTTGTCGATGGCCAACCAAGCCAACCACCTGCGAGGGCTAGCCTCGCCAAATTTGTCGATTGTTGAGAAAAACCCCAAGTGATTTTGAAGTTGACAAAACAATCCAAATACTCTTAAATTTCGAGATAATGCCGTGGAATACTTGTTTTACAAATTATCATTTGGTACGGGGATGCATATGATTGAATCTGTCAAAAAGGTTTTGCTCATATGGGATTTATGAGGGACTCAAACGCTGGTTCGAGCTTAGACGTTGAGTGGGGATAGCTCAGACGTTGGAATGATGCTCAAGCTCTGAATGGAATATTCACGTGCTGTAACATTCTGAATTTCCTGTCATTTTGAGGCTGTTGAATGAGAACTATCTATCGATGTATTTTAGTTATATCTCGCTCGGATCTGATCAATCTAGAGTAGACTGACCAAAATGGAAAGGCTAACGCACGACAAGGTACGTGGACCTAGAAAACTCAAAATGGAAAGGACGCTTTGACCATAAGGATTGCTGAGGGACATTTAGAACCAATAAGGGCCGATCTGATAACGATTAAGGAATCCATTGCTAGCGTTATACGATTGGAACACGGGTGATGCCGTACAACTAATGTATAATTTGCGACGTTTTCATAAATCATGCCTTGATGATCGAGACCGTCGGAACTGGCAATGAAACTTCGCAATTACATGACAACCAAAGTCGTCTTATCCTGAGTCGTCCTAAGTGTGACGAGAGTCACATAGTCGATACGCGTAACGTCTGCAAAAGCCGCCCGTTAGTTCGAGATAAACTGAAGTTACGATCGACGGACGATTGATCACGAAATGGAAGCTCAAAATTGGCAATTGAAAATGAAGAATTTCAAAATTGGAAAAGGATTTGGCGTCTTCTTGCCAATGGCCATTCAAAATGAGAAAAATAAATTTTCGAAAGAAAATGCCAAATGACCGTTTTACCCCTTGCCCATTTGCCTTTGCCTTAAGGATAATTGAAGGACGAAATGGTCATTTTCTCCTCTACCATGGGCTGCCGAAATTATGAGCTAGAGGTCAATGGAAGTCAATGACATTATTGGTCCATGCCACTTGTCATCCAATGGAGGCCTTAGGCATTAATTACCTTACCTAATGCCATCTTGTCATTTTAACCTCTATTATTTGTGTGAGACACCAATTACTATTTGCCATCAGCCGTGTGGATCATTTCCCCCATTTCCCTTCCGTTTTCCTCTTCATCTTCACCCTAACCAAAAACTGCCCAGAAGACAAGTTTCTGTGCCTCTGTTCGGCCTGCTCGAGGGGTTCATTCTGTCGCCGTTTTGTCATGCTCCGACCACTACAAGTTAGTTCAAGATGTCCTTAACAAGTTCCAATTGGTTTTACGTCCATTGGAGGTCTGGTTAATTTATGAAAAATTTTGGAAGAAAAGTGGACAGATTCTGAGCTAGCTGAGGAAAAGTGTTGGTTCTAACTCTTAGAAATTTCAAATGACTCCGAAATTTTTGTGCGAACTCTATAACATCTAGTACTTGAATCCAAGAGCAGAAATGGTAATTTTATTAGAGGTTTAAGGTATTTTTATGGCTGATTTTGAGTGACTTTCATCGAGCAGAAAACTAACTACTGCGCACCAAGGAGAAACCGAAGTGATTTGAGGTCTTCGGGGTGTTGTTTCTCTTCGAAACTTTTGGTGAGCCTCCCTAACACTTGTATTGAGGTTCTAGCAAGTTCATTTCATAAGAAATTGGGACCTATGATCGAAATATGGATCGATTATGCGGGATAGGCTCGAACCGATTCTGTTTTGGATAATACTCTATTTGTACCGAATCTGTTGGGGGCTGTTAGAAGGGTATTTTGACTTCAAATTGATGCAAGAGACTACCTATAATGTTGATTGAGGCGTTAGTGGAAGGCATGTGAAGTGGATTGGGGTTTATATGTGATTTGAGGACTATAATGGGCGCGAAATCTTCGAGCTATATTCTGCCCTATAGGTTGCTATTTGAACCGAATAAATAAAGGGTTCATAGAAATGTCGACGTGTATTTGATCGATTATTAAAGATATCCTGAGTTGCCATTTGATTGACTAATGAAGGATTGGAATGATGGAAATGAGAATTGATCGGATTTTGATTTAAATTGATGAATTCCTAGGACGACGTGAGAACTGTGGTTGGCAGTGCCCTTGTGGATTTGGGAAAGATTGGCTGGTGGGAAATTTTACTGATTGCTTAAGGTAAGTGGTTCATAAACCCTTACTTGAACCCTAAGACGCTACTAGATAGTTGTTTGGTGTAGCGTGATTGTGTGTTAAAAGCATGGTGATTGATAGTGTGTTATTGACATTGGCTGTGGGCCCTATTATTGTTATTAAGATTGGCCGTGGGCCTTGTTATTGTTACTAAGTTTGGCCGTGGGCCCTGCTATTGTTATTGAAATTGGCTGTGATGCCCTAGCGATACATCGCGGCCGTGTGCCCTGGCGATGATTTGGTTTGGAGCCCTATGAGATTATATCGAGGCTTGGACCCTGGCGATACATCGCGGCCGTGGGCCCTGGCGATGATTAAATGGTTGTCACATTGAAGACACTATGTTTGTTTTAGGCTAATGTGTGAAGCTTGGGTCACTAGTGATGTTGTGTGCTTGATGGTTACTTCTTTATATCAAGTACTTGAAAGAAATTATGATCATTTGCCATATGCCATTGCTTGCTGAATTCCCTGCATCTTGTTGCATTATTGTGTGGTCTAGTGGGACTAGTGGTTTAATTTGGGTTGGGTTTCACTTACTGGGATGCAAATCTCACCCCGTAGTGGGACATATTTTTTCAAACCCAAAACCGTAAGAATGCTACCAGTCAGGCAAGGTGATCCGAAGGATAGGACCACCACTTTTGATGAATTTCGTGAAAGGAAGGGAATTACTTACGTTAGAAAGTGCATGACAATCTGGGTAGACGAAGGGAAGGCGGATCTACAACCTCATCGTTTTGAAGCGTGGTTTCGTCATGTGGGGGATAACAGTCTGGAGGGTCCTCTACTACCGGAAGATGTTCCTAAGGAGATAGTACCAGGTTGGTGTCACCCTTCTCGTGCATCAATTGAAGTGGAGAACGTAGCATCTATGGGGGAATCCATAAACTTTCCTGATGAGTTGAAGTCACCCCCGACTGAAAAGTATAAGACTTATATAGAGATTTTCGCTGACGAAGACGAAGATACTAAAGAGGGAATTGAAGAAGACTCCGAGGACATTTCAGAGGAGGTACCATCAGAGACTTTTTCTGAATATATCCTAGATGAAGATGAAGATGAAGCTGAAGGAAGCGACAGTTCGAGTGGTTCTTTCGGATAGAGAGGTGCATATGTTAGGTTAAAGGTAGAAGAATTTTGGTGTGGGGCGCAGACAAGGACTGTAGACTAGCCTATTGATGAATGCCTGAGTACATGCACAGTCTAGTGTACGTTTTTTTTATATGACCCTTCCCACCATTGTCTGTAACGACTTCTGAATTACGTATGTATGTATATATATAAGTGTGTGCTTTTCTACTTGTCCGAATTTCATATGTTATTTATTGTCAGGGTGTTGTGTCCTTCCGCATGTGCATTTCGTTTCACTTTAGGCCGTGAGGTGTTCCTGGGATTTATTATATTGGCCTGGAGCGAATGTGACGTGCTCGCTGGGAGTGCGGGGCGTGGCACGTGCAATAATCAGAACTTGAAGAGGACTTTAAAATGTGCTTATTTGACACACTACAACGGATACAATCGAGCTGGATCATTCTTGAGAATTCTCGAGGATAGAGATCAATCAAGAATGTGAAATCAAGGAAACACACATATGACCAAAATCATCTATGGAAACTCAGGATCATAATTGTATGTGCGATTTGATCCGAACGGGGAAGACTTTCCTTTGGCGATCCCTAATGGCTACGAGATCTTCTTTTGGTATTTGTCTTGTCCAAACGGGAAGTTTTGGAGAAACATCTTCTGGAAGCATTGCAACGATTAGATTGGAGGCGGGTGAGTATAAAAGACATCTCAAGATCGAAGGGACAAAGGGTCGGCGTTAAGAGGGAAAAGTTTTTATAATTCTTAGATCGATAGTACTTCATTTCAAATATATTTCTTGATTCATCAATTGTAATTGTGAGGAGGTGTACACAAGAGTGTTGAATGCTAGGTGGGGTATCTTGTGTGTCAAAGAGATCACTAAGCTGTGACATCTCGAGCAGTTTACTAGTGGAATCAAGTCGATTGGCTGATAGCCGAAGAAGTGGACGTAGGCTTAACCAAAGCCGAACCACTATAAACCCTATGTGCAGTATCCTCTATCCCTACCCTGATATTATGATATAATCTGTGATAGTAGAACTGCATATGAACTGTTTATATTGATATACTGTGTTGCCATCGTCTGAGACGTTATATAAACGCTTGCGCAATTGATATTCCGCAAAAAACATTCAAATTGTACTATAATCACCTATCCATCCCCCTCTAGGTGATAACGCTAGCCACAACACCGATGAGAATGAGGGGAACCCTCGGCTTGCCGAGCAAGGTCAGCCCTTGCCTCCCCCAGGAAAAGCCCTTAACGGCCTCGATTGAGCGAGGTTGGCTAGAAGCTAGGGAAAAAAAACAAAAAAGCAAAAGGAAGAAAATAAATAAATAAAATGTCCTTGATCATGCCATTCTTTAAAATAAAGAGGATACTTCATGCTCTTCTTTAAAACAAAGTATATTTTAAATTTTTATTTGAGAAAATAAAGGCATTTCAGGCATTTTTTTTTATTTTGATTTTTTTTATCTTTATACAAAATAGACAGCTTTAGAAGGTGAATCACATCCACGCTCGCCACTCCTCTTCGTTGCCTTCCTTAACTCTTTGGGCTGGACTAGAGCTCGAATTTCAAACCTTGGACCTGGGCCTCTTGTGAACGAAGTCTGGTCCAAACTTCCCTAGACAATGATGACACCTTTCTCGATGGCCATGCTCGGGATCTCGGTTCACGAACCAGGGGCAAGTTTCCGACGTGGTGAGTGAAAATTGTCCCTTTTTTTTACTATTTAGTTGTTTAATTATATTTGCTTCGACTTAGGGTGGGGATTTCGAAATTAGAGGAACTCAATTATTTGGTCCGATTCCGTGTCGGCCCACGAAACACGATTAATAAATCATGTCATGTCCGTGTCTAATATGCTAGACACGAATTTGACTCGCATAATCATTTTAATTAAGAGGTAACTATTGACATGTCATGTGATGTATGTGATCTGTTTCAACAATATTAATTAGATAAGTTGTCATTTTCAAGCTACTCACTATTGCAATTTGAAAATGAGATTCTACAATAAATTTCATATATTTTTTGTCAAGAGTTTGTGTTGGAATCGAACTATTAGGCAGAAAACGGTGGAAGGAAGGAAAAAAAAAAGAAGCGACAAGTGTAAGCCAAAGAGAAAGGGATAAAATACACCGTGAGCATAATAACTTGTGTACGGCGTTCATTTAACTGCCACAACTTTCTTTTCGTTTGCTTGAGTGCCACATCGGAGTAAAAACTTTCCGTTGGGTGCCAATTTTGACGAAAATTGTTCACTTGAGTGCCACTTCGGCAAATCATCCTACATGGATTTTTTATTATTATTTTATTTATTCTTTAATGCCATGTCAACTTTAAAAAAAAAATTAGTACTTTTTTACATTTGTTTTCTTATTTTGTTATTTATTTTGATATTTTGTTTTTTTTTTTTGCCTTTTTCCCCTTTGGCCGACGAGGGCCACCAACAAACCTTGCCGGCCACAGGCGTGCGACCTAAGTCTGGTAAGGGCCTTCACGGCCTCACAAGTGGTCGCCGAGGGGGTAACGGTTGTCGCCCAAGGCTGTCTTGGCTTCAACGACACCCTCGCCTAGATCTGGCGAGGGCCTTCGCGGCTTCGCATGCGGCTGCCGAGGCTGCGACAACCATTGCCCAGGGCTGTCGTGGCTCTAATCGACCCTTGCCTCGTTGCCCCACCGGACTTCGTGCTTCTTCGTCCTCATCTAGATTGCAGATCTGGGCAACTCGACGAGCCCAAGTTATTGGTTTGGGCAACCTCTGAATTGCAGAACCGAGTCGAGAACCGGATTACAAATCTAAGCAACCTGGAGCGCCGGCAGGAAGAAAAAGCGAACATCATAACGGGGGGGCTTGAAGGAGGATGAGGAAGGCTTGAAGATGGCCTTAAGGGCAGAGGCGATGATGGAGGAGGAGGAGGCGGTAGCACAAGAGCAGGCGGGTTTCAAGACGGCAAGTGATGCGGAGCATATTAGTAATGCGTTCCTGGATCGATTGGATAGGCAGAAGTCCCAACGAAAGTCGAGAAGATGCGTTTAGAATTTTCGGATTTAATTTTAGCATTTTTCGGATTTAATTTTATTTTTAGTGGTAATTTTGTAATTTTGTTGGTTTTGGTGTCATTAGGGTTAACACCCTATATAAGGTGTTTTATGATGTTGGAGCAGACATAATATATTTTTGATATTGAATTTTTGAGATTTTCTCTCTAAGCAAGATTTGCTTGTATCTTCGCTAAACGCTGCGTCAGGTGGTATCAAAGCCTATGGCGATTGGCGGTTGTCTTCGTGACGGTGATCAGGAGGGTGGAGCCCCAATCCTTGGGGACGACGCGCTGCAACGTTTGGAGCAGTGTTTAATGGAACGCCTGGATCAACGATTCGATCAACGATTTCAATGCATCGAAGCATGACTTGATGCATTGGCAGATCGATTTGAAGATTTCGGCGTTGATGTGAACCGGAATCGGCGGAACGACAGAAGGCCGGGTGCAGATCTTGCTCGCGGTGACCCTGTCAGGCCTGTTCCTGTCGGCAGGCAGCATAACCCTCTGTTCTTAGAGAGTTCGGAAGAAGAAGAGCACGAGTTTTCTGATGAAGGGCGTGTTGATTATGGAGACATGGATCGTTACGGAGGAATTCGAATGGGTCATTATGACGATCGCGATAGAAGAGATGGCAGACAACGTTACGACGATCGTGAAGGTAACGACTTTAAACTAAAAGTCGATATCTCTTATTTTAATGGGAGTTTGGGAATAGAAGAATTTCTGGATTGGATTACTGATGTAGATAGATTCTTCGATTATATGGGAACCCCTAGCGAGAAAAAGGTACGACTAGTAGCTTGTAGATTGAAAGGGGGTGCATCTGCATGGTGGGAGATATTGCAAAATAGGAGGGAAAAAGAGAGGGTGCGAACCTGGAATAGAATGAGGAGGTTACTGAAGCAGGAGTTCCTTCCGCCTGATTATGAGCAGATCATGTTCCAACAGTACCACCGTTGCCAGCAGGGCAATCGAACTGTACATGAGTATACGGCAGAATTCATGAGATTGGCTGAGCGAAATAATCTATCAGAAACAGAGGGACAACAGGTGGCCAGATATCTTGATAGGTTGAAGCCTTTTATTCGGGATAAAATTGGGGTACAGTTTTTGAGGAATCTGACTGAAGCTAAGAACATGGCTAGAAAGGCAGAATTGATGCAGCAAGAACGGAGTAAAAGAGGCTTTGAAAATTATAGAGGTAGTAGCTCATGAAGTTCCATGGAGAAAGGCGGCTTCAACAATCACTTTAGCGCAGAGCGAAATCAGGGGGATAAGGCGATAAAAAAGCGCCCTCTGAACGAGGCAAGGGACAAGGGGTCGCAATCACAGAAAAATATGAACCCAAATCCTTATGCTAGACCAACGGCGATTAAGTGTTACACGTGTAATCAGCCTGGGCACCGCTCTAATGAATGTCCTCAGAGAAAAATAGTAAACGTGCCAGCAAGAGAAGAGGAGGAAGAAGACAGGTATTGCTGCGAACCAGATGGTGAGGAAGACGATTTTGAAGATGAGGAAGAGGAGGAGATAAGTTGTGTGGTGCGCAGGATGATACTAGCCCCAAAACAGGAGGATGATACACAGCGCCATCAGCTATTCCGAACCAGATGCACTATTCTGGGGAAGATATTTGCTGTGGTCATCGATAGTGGGAGAATGGAAAATATCATTGGGAAGGATGCATTGAAGAAGCTGTGGATACCTGTAGAGAAACATCCTAACCCCTATACGTTAGGATGGATTAAATCTGGAGCAGAAAGCATTTATGTAACTGAACGGTGCAAAATTTCATTTTCCATTAGTAAGTATCACGATGAGTTGTATTGTGATGTGGTAGATATGGATGTATGCCACGTATTATTTGGGAGGCCATGGCAATTTGATGTGGATGCTCAGCATTTGGGGAGGAGCAACCAGTACAATCTGGTAAAAGATGGGGGTGAAGTATATGTTGCTGCCTTTGAAGAAGAAAGGAAAACATGCTGTAGATAATAATTTCCTTACTCTTACACGGAAATTTGAATATGAAATTAAGGAGACCAGGGAAATTCATGTGCTGATAGTGAAGCAAGCAATTGAGACAGAGACTGAATTACAAGTGAAGGAGCAGCCTAAAGCAATTAGACCTTTATTGCAAGAATTTAGTGAGCTGATGCCTGAAGAGATCCCAGATGGGTTACCTCATATGCGTGACATTCAGCACTATATCGACTTAATTCCTAGTGCTAGTCTGCCTAATTTACCACACTATAGGATGAGTCCTAAGGAGAGTGGGATTCTAAAAGAGAATGTGGAAGAATTGCTGCGAAAGGGGCACATTCATGATATCATGAGCCCATGTGCTGTTCCTGCCTCGCTAACTCCTAAGAAAGATGGGAGCTGGAGGATGTGTGTAGACAGCTGAGCCGTTAATAAGATAACTGTGGACTATAAGTTTCCAATACCTAGGTTGGATGACATGCTGGATAGATTGCATGGAGCTAAGTGGTTTACGAAACTGGATTTGAAGAATGGCTACCATCAGATTCGTATTCGGCTTGGAGATGAGTGGAAGACAGCTTTCAAGACAAAGGAGGGGCTGTACGAGTGGTTGGTGATGCCGTTTGGGCTTTCTAATTCTCCGAGCACTTTCATGAGGCTTATGAACCAGGTTCTGAAATCTTTTATTGGCAAATTTGTCGTAATTTATTTTGATGATATCCTGATTTATAGTAAGACTGAGGAGGATCATTTGATGCCCTTGAGGGAAGTGTTGACAGCTTTGCAGACTAGTAAGCTGTATGTGAATATTAAGAAATGTAGCTTTCTGACTCATAAGCTGCTATTCTTGGGGTTTATTATCACTGCTGATGGAATAGAGGTGGATGAAACGAAGGTGGAGGCCATCAAAGAGTGGCCTACTCCAAAAATAATTTCTGAAGTTAGGAGTTTTTATGGGTTGGCTACTTTTTATAGGCGATTTATTAGGAATTTTAGTACTATCGCAGCCCCGATTACATAATGTATGAAGAAAGGTAGATTTCTGTGGGGAGAGGAAGCCGAGAATAGTTTTGCTATTCTAAAGGAGAAGTTGTGTACTGCACCTATTCTGGCTCTACCTAACTTTGATAAGCTGTTTGAGGTAGATTGTGATACTAGTGGAGTGGGTATAGGAGCTGTTTTGTCTCAGGAGCGTAAGCCAATTTGTTTTTTCAGTGAGAAGCTTAGTGATGCGAGACAGAAGTGGAGCACTTATGACAAAGAATTCTACTCTGTCATAAGAACTTTGAAGACATGGGAGCACTATCTGATTGGGAAAGAATTTGTGCTTTATTCTGACCATGAAGTTTTAAAGTACTTAAATAGTCAAAAGAGGATCAGTAAAGATATACATGCACGTTGGTGTCAGTTTTTACAAAAGTTCCCTTTCAGGTTGCAGCACAAATCTAGTGTGCATAATGTTGTAGCAAATGCGTTGAGCAGGAGAGCTGGCTTACTGGTTACATTGCACCAGGATATTCGGGGTTTCGAACAATTGAGAGACTGTTATGTAGGCGATGAAGATTTTGGGCAGATTTGGGAGACGTGTGCTGCTGGTCAACCTATGTATGAGTTCTATATTCTGGATGGTTATCTAATGCATGGCAATCAACTTTGCCTTCCTCGAATATCATTACGAGAGAAGGTAATTTGCGATTTGCATGATGGTGGAATGGCTGCACATCTAGGTCAAGATAAAACCATTGCTGCAGTCAGGGAGCGATTTTACTAGCCCAAATTGCGTAAAGATATCAGCAGGTATGTGCAAAAATGTTATGTTTGCCAAACTGCTAAGGGGCAATCTAAGAATACAGGTTTGCATATGCCCTTACCTGTCCCTGACAATATATGGGAGGATCTGTCAATGGATTTTGTGTTGGGTTTACCAAGAACTCAAAGAGGCGTGGATTCTATTTTTGTTGTTGTTGACAGATTTTTCAAGATGGCACACTTCATTCCTTATAGGAAGACTTCTGATGTTGTAAGTGTGGCTAGATTATTTTTCAAAAAAGTAGTTCGTCTGCATAGAGTGCCTAAGTCTATTACTTCAGATAGAGATAGCAAATTTCTAGGGCATTTTTGGCGAACCTTATGGAAATTGTTTGACTCGTCATTGAATTTCAGTAGCACAGCTCACCCTCAGACTGATGGGCAGACGGAGGTGGTCAATAGAACTTTGGGCAACTTAATTCGGAGTCTTTGTGGGGATAAACCGAAGCAGTAGGATGTTGCTTTATCGTAGGTGGAGTTTGCTTATAATAATGCGGTTCATAGTTCTATTGGCAGGTCGCCTTTTTCTATTGTCTATATAAAGGCGCCTCAACATACTCTGGATTTGATTCACCTGCCCAAGCAAGCAGACAAGAGTGTTGCAGCGGATCATATGGCTAAGCAGATTGTCGAGGTACATCAGGAAGTGAAGCAGAAGTTGGAAGCAGCTAATCAGAAGTACAAGGCTGCGGCAGATAAACATAGGCGCAAGCAGGTGTTTGCAGTTGGCGATCAAGTCATGGTTTTCCTTTGTAAAGAGCGGTTACCGGTTGGATCTTACAGCAAATTGCAGCAGAAGAAATACGGGCCTTACACTGTCAGTAGGAAGATCAACGATAATGCCTATGTTATCGACCTTCCACAAAGCATGGGCATATCCCATACCTTCAATGTTGCTGATTTATCTCTATTTCATGAGTCCACAGAGCTGTTGTATCCAGATTCTGATTCTAACTCGAGGACGAGTTTTTCCCAAGTGGAGGAGAATGATGCGGAGCATATTAGTAATGCGTTTCTGGATCGATTGGATAGGCAGAAGTCCCAACGAAAGTCGAGAAGACGCGTCTAGAATTTTCGGATTTAATTTTAGCATTTTTCGGATTTAATTTTATTTTTAGTAGTAATTTTGTAATTTTGTTGGTTTTGGTGTCATTAGGGTTAACACCCTACATAAGGTGTTTTATGATGTTGGAGCAGACATAATATATTTTTGATATTGAATTTTCGAGATTTTCTCTTTCTAAGCAAGATTTGCTTGTATCTTCGCTGAACGTTGCGTCAGCAAGACGCTCACAAAGGCATGAGGGGCAGAAGCCGGTGAAGTGGTCGTCGGATGGCGATCTCAGGAGGTGGAGGGGCGGTGGGGCTGGGGGCTGTAGCAGCTAGAGCTCTAGCGACTGGAGCTGTGTCGTGGGATTCATCGGTGGTAGTGGCAGTGGCAGTGGGGGCTCCATTGTTGCTCACGAACGGAGTTGTGAGAGAGAAATTGCAAAACACATAAAAAATTAAAAAAAATTACGTGTACCTTAAAATATTCAAAAAAATCGATTCGTCGGTATTGCTTTTTCGATTGGCGTTCACGTAAATGATGATACTTAAGTGATTAATTTTTGAAAGCTATGATACTAATGTGAATGAAAAGAAAATGGCACTCAAATAGACAGGCTTATCCGAGAGAGAAAAGTCAAAACCCTAGAATAAAACCCACCACTTGACCCCCTGCTGATTTGGCACCGATTCGCTCCTCTCCCCCAAAAACCCCACCGTCTCCTGCTGGGCAAGCTCCAGCGACGGCTATGGGCAGAAAGCTGAAAGAGACGTCGACGGAGAGCGAATCGAGTGTCCTCGAGGGGGCGAACGGTCACGACCTCAAGCCAGAGAAGATGAAGAGGGATAAGAAGAAGACGGAGGAGGAGGACAAGCACGGAGACAGAGACAGAAACTCGGACCTCCAATCCACCCAAGAGCTGAATCGGTCGAGCCAGAAGAGGAAGGAGCAGGGTGAAAACGGAGCTGAAGCTGAGGTAATTACTAATAAGAAGAAGAAGAAGAAGAAGCACGAGAGAGAAGCCGCGGCCGAGGTGATCGAAAGTGGCGGGGGCGGAGCTGATTCTGTTGCTAATGGAAAAGACGAGGAGGTTGGGAGCGGCAATGTGGTGGTGAGCGGGAGGAATGTGAGGGATCCAAAGTACTCTCCCGTGGAATTGTTCGCAGACGCGAAGTTGCCGGAACAGGTGCTCGAATGCTGCAAGGGCTTTGCGAAGCCATCTCCTATTCAATCCCGGGCGTGGCCCTTCTTGCTAGACGGACGTGATTTTATCGGGATCGCTGCCACCGGTTCAGGTAGTGTTTTGGGGTTTACTTCAGCTCTTCTATTTGAGTGGGTTTATTGCTCGTTGTTTAGTGAGGATTTTACTGAATTCTGTGGTTTAGGTAAGACTCTGGCCTTTGGAGTGCCTGCCGTTATGCATGTTTTGGGCAAGAGGAAGGGTAAGATGTCGAAGGGGAGGCGTCCACTTTGCCTTGTGCTGTCTCCGACGAGGGAATTGGCTCAACAAGTACGTATTTATGATTGATGCGGTTCTTGTTTTGTTGGTATGTGAGGATGCATTGTTTGCACGCTTTCCATATTTTTTGGGAGTGAGTTATTGAGAGCATGTTTTGTATATTAGTCATGTGAATTTCTGCGGTGGAACCCTTGGCAGTCGTCCGTGATGGTGCTCTGAAAATGGTTGGATAGTCTGAGATGGTGGGTTATAACATTAATTTTTTTTTCTTTTTTATAATTATGAATCTGTAATCGCAAAAATGGGTGGAAATCATGGCTTCTGTTAGGTCAAAATGGCCTGTAGTCACAAGACAAAGTTACAGGGGAATTTTCTCTTCCAGAAGAAGATGCGTTCAGAAGTGTAGCTATTTCTTTGATATATTATAGTGTGATTCAGGAAATATAAGTGAAAAACAAAGATTTGTAGCATTAGCATATACAAGGCACTCAGTTTGGGCCAAGGTAATTGACTTTGTTGTCATCATGCAATAAAGGTGTAGTAAAGTAGGTGCAGATGCAGGTGCCGAGAAATAAAGTAGGTGCCAATTTCAGTACTTATTTTCCCACTTAATTCATTGCCTTTTGTTCTAAGTTTGCTGCGCTCTACATATATTCTAGTTCTTGTGATTAGTATAAACAGTATTGTTTAAACAGATAACAAGCTATAGCCTTCTCGATGTGGTACCAGATTTCAGATGTTCTGGTTGGTGCTGGAAAAGCTAGTGGTGTGAAATCAGTATGTGTGTATGGAGGGACCTCCAAGGAACCTCAAAGAGCTTCTATGAAGTCTGGCGTCGTAAGTCATCTCACTTTATTAGGATGTGCATATTAATCTTTTCTATGTCTGTCACTATTTTAAGAATATTCACATGCCATATTTTTGCTGATGCTAACGTAAGTGGTTGTCATGTTTCAAACATGTTCTTGGTGATGAAATTTCACTTATTCTAACATTTATATGTTCTTCAAATGCTTGACAATAATTTGAGTTATCTTATGAATTCTAAGTGTAAAATCCTATCCTGTGAAGAAATGCATAATGGTCTTGCCCGCCCATTATGATTAACGTTATATTTGCTTCTATTCTTTGTGGGTCCGGCATTGTTGCCATGAAAGAGTTGCTATTGATTCTTTCTAATGGTGTACTTACAAAACGGAAATTGCTCATTGTCTGTGCCTGTCTATCATCTAGAAAGTTGATATAATCTTACTCAGAGTACTCCTGTTCATCTGTACCCAGGATATTGTCATTGGAACTCCTGGTCGTTTGAAGGATCTGATTGAAGAGGGTGTTTGCAGCTTAAATGAAGTAGCTTTTGTGGTAAGTTGACTTTTCCCATAGTGTTTCCCCTGTGTCGTCTTATGTAATGTTATCATGGTCATAAAGCTTGGTAGCAAGGAGTTTCAATTGTCAGGTGCCTGTCCTATTTCTCTTTGACAAGCGTGGTGTTTTATAATACGTTTTCAACTGATTGGAATGTATATGTGGCGTAGGTATTTCCAACATAGTCGGCATCTATTGATTCTTTTTCCTTTTGTATTCAGGTCCTTGATGAAGCAGATAGAATGCTTGACATGGGTTTTGAACCAGAAGTTCGTTCCATATTGAGCAGCACATGTTCTGGTATGCTGCAAAGTGTCTTTACTTGACATCCGCTACTGTAATTTTCGGAGTAGTTTTGTCATCTGAAACCTTTATCATTGTCATTGCCATCTGGGTTGTGCTTGCGTGTAATTAATCAGGCAGTCTTTAATTCGAATTCTGCAACATCTTGGTTTCTCTAAATTCGGTTAATTTTGCTACTTACGACTTCGTATCTGTAGGTAGGAATTACATGTGAACTAGAAACTGATGGTGATTTTGTTCCCTTTTAATTTTGTGTGCAAATTTGTCTTTGCAGTTCGCCAAACAGTAATGTTCAGTGCTACATGGCCTCTTCCTGTTCATCAATTAGCACAGGAGTTCATGGATCCTAACCCAATTAAGGTGTGGATCTTCATGAGTGAGCAATATGGTTTATTAATTTATATGAGTAAACTGGCAAGAATGATTATCTCTCTTTCAGGTTGTTATAGGTTCAGAGGATTTAGCTGCCAATCATGATGTTATGCAGATAGTTGAGGTATGGATTCACAATTCGGCTTTGGTGTTTTTTTTTTTTTTGGCATCATTTGTCATCAGTTGGTTTCACTCTATTGCCTTTGCAGGTACTAGATGATCGTTCACGTGATGAACGCTTGGTTGCCCTTTTACAGAAGTATCACAGTTCCAAAAGGTACTCTCTCTTTTTTATACATATTGCTTTTCTGAATCTCATTTTGTGGTCTTTTATTCTGAATTTGATCTTGCTAGATTGGGCCTCTTTTTATTATTACTTCTTAAGTATGTGCAAAGCTAACAAAAACCATGTGCAGATAGTCTATCTGTATGGTCTTGCAATAGCAATGACATCTTGCACCATCTGATATGGTCGATTTTTCCATTTGTCAGTAACAGGGTATTGGTCTTTGTCTTGTACAAGAATGAAGCTTCTCGTGTAGAACAGATGCTTCATGCAAGGTATTTTCCTGTCAAGTCAGGTCACAAAATGGGCTAAGTGAATGAACTAAAGCATCTCTAACCCTTCATCATACATTTGTTGTCTCATTCTCCAATTTCTTTTATAGAGGCTGGAATGCTGTATCTATCCATGGCGATAAAAAACAACACCAGCGCACAATGGCACTGTCATTGTTTAAGAAGGGGACCTGTCCTTTAATGGTATGTTTTGTCAACCAATGTCTTAGTTTATGTCGATTATGTGACTTTTTTAAGACAATAAAACAGTAGTCGGCTCGATGGAGTACTAGTGCAATTTCTTAAAAGTAGCCGGGCATCATAATTTCTTTTTGCTGCATGGTAGTCAATTTCTTATAAACTTGGGTTGCCTGATATGTCTGCAGATTGCAACTGATGTTGCTGCTCGTGGATTGGACATTCCAGATGTGGAAGTTGTGATTAACTATAGTTTTCCTCTAACAACAGAGGATTACGTCCATAGAATTGGAAGGACTGGACGTGCTGGAAATAAGGGTGTAGCGCACACATTCTTCACAAAAGAGAACAAGGTTACCTATGAAAGTCCCTAGGATTATTTCTTGCCTTAGGAATTAGCAGTGGTGATGATTGACCTGTGGTTGCTGGCAGGGGCTTGCTGGGGAGTTGGTCAATGTTCTCAAAGAAGCTGGGCAAGTTGTGCCTGCTTCTCTTCTGAAGTTCGGCACTCATGTGAAGAAGAAGGTGTGTGGAAAATAATCAAGTCCGTTAATTGCAGTTACAAATTTTATTTTCTGTTCTGTGGATATCTCTCTCTATATATATATTTTGATGATTCTTCATTTCCAAGTCTGACTGAAAATATACATCCTTTTGAATGAATGTCTTACATCATACAAATTCAATTATCTCATTGTTGCAGTTTTACTATTTTATAATCTGATTGAGATTCAATTATTCTGATTAATTTGTCCTGCAAATGCAGTAATTTATGTGGTTTTACCATATATGTGACACCAAAAATAAGCTGTTAACCCAAAGTTCTTTTAAGGTCGTGCTATCCTTGTTATATCAGAGAAACTGTATTGCTATCATTGTTTTCATGTTCTTTTCTCACTTGGCAGGAATCAAAGCTTTATGGAGCCCACTTCAGAGAAATTGCTGCAGATGCTCCAAAAGCTAAGAAAATCACATTTGACAACTCCGATGATGAGGACTGAATTACTGATAACATTGGTAAGTAGTGGCTTTAGCTTGCATAAAGATGGTTTGGTATTAAGTGCATTTGTGAGGCTCTTTTTATCTTGACTTTTTTTCTTTTCAATTTTTAAATAGCGAAGTCATTCTGCCTTCTATTGTCACTGGTGGATCGAATCCAAGTCAGCAAAGTTCTTTAGGAAGTCAGCCCATTGCTTTGACTTTTAGTTGCCACCGCTTCATCGGATGTTGCCCTTGAATTGCTTTATGTAGCCGCATCGGAGGATGTAATAGAAATATGTGTTCTTTGAAGGATGCTTCTCAGAAATATCATTATAGTGATTCTCAGAGTTGTGCCATCAGAACACTCGAACCAGATATGGCTGGTCATTGAGTTCCTGAGCTGTTTTCTTGCTCTATTTTGGAGATTTTAGTGTCTTTTAGTGTTCTAGCTAATAGGTCAGGCGACTGATATTTTTAATCAAGGAGACAAGGTGGCTCCACCATGTACACCTGAGGATCATATTATTGTTGCCAATTTGATTGCATTTTGTGTCTGCAAAATTAATGAATGTATTGCCACTGTCGACTTTGCTTCCCCATGATAATGTATTGGTATTGCTTTACAATATAGTTTCTCACAGAGTACTCGCTACTCCTATATTTGCATGCTCTTGATTTCATTGGGTTCAGCAAACTCTGTTTAGTTGATTTATTAGAAGGGGATAATTGTGTTCAGTGAAATTGGATGTGGTTGGTTTGGATGGGAAATACTGAAAATTGACTGATATGGAGGTTAGTTTGAATGTATGTCCATTATACTCGCTTTTGTTGAATACGTTTCTGCATTGAATTAGGTTGCACTATCTGGAGAGGACAACAGAAGGCAATCGCACTTGCTACGAGACTTCTTCACTTTAAATTTTGCAATATCGATGTCTGTGTACAAGTTGCGTGAGGACTGCTTTCTTTAGGAGAAAATATATCCCAACCAGCTAACATCAGTCGAAATGGGACAACAGAGTTCAACGGTCTCATGTTGCTAAACCATCCATGGAGACAGGAGTTGCCTTTTGTCAGCAAGCTGAGGAGGAGAATGCAGCAGATCGTAGAGTAAGTGGTGCGATGAGTCGTATAGAATTCATGTAGGGTTTCTTTACGTTAAACTTCTGATTTTTTACTTATTTGAGCTCTTTATTCGGGGTATTGTTTTTGCCGTCTTTACTTTATTTGAGCTCTTTATTCGGGGTATTGCTTTTGCCATCTTTACTTTGTTATTTGCATTGCTAAGGCGAGTTAAAATAGTGAGCACGAAAGGAGTAGTAATTATCTTTTTTTTTTTGCTAAGTGGAGTAGTAATTATCTTCAACTTGTATTTGGTTAGTTATTCTATCAATGAAAGATAATTGAGGATTTATCCATGGTAAATTAGTTTACTGTGATCGTGAGATCATGGAACTCGACTCGATGTCGTAATTTGAAAGGCTTTCCGATCTTCCTCTGTAGGATTTGAAAACACCACTAAGCAGCCTGCCTTCCTTACATAATAAACGCACGCTTTTGCTTTTAGAATATTCCTCCATAGATGTGAAGAATTAGCTGGTGTATCATTTTCGTTGGTCGCACACGCAGCATCACTGACGTCAGGATGATTTCCAGTGGATTATTCTTTATTACAACAGCCAAAGCGTCTCCAATTTGTTGCATCTTTTAAGGTACACCAGATTTCATGGCCCGATCCGACCAACTACTGTCATTGGATAGCCTTATGAATCTAATTTTTCCGCCGACCAAAAAGAGAAGATTTAGTTTTCGGCAATTTGTGGAGCCAGGAGCCCTATGTCTTTCTAAGTTGTTTAGCTTACTAATGGTTTGGGGAGGCGTGACCAGTGTAATTATATCCCCTCTGGAAGTTACCATAACGTCTGGTTTGATAAGCAGACTCATTGAGTGGCTCTGTCAAAACTCTCTGTAATAATTACGCTTGAAGATTCATATGAAAAAAAAGCGACATGAATGCATATGATATGCAAGTTATAGTCACGTTGAAGCACATACTCTCAATTTTTTTCTAAAGGGTTGTGCTGATCATCACGTCTCGTTCTTGCCGATGTTACTTGTGATGTGAGTGAACATATTATTAAAGATATCCTGTATCATACTCAAAAACAGTCTCAATTGGCTGCGACGAATCGCCTTCGTTCGCGACCGTGTCACGATCGTGACTTTTTGAAGCAAAATGCTTGAGAAGGATGGCAAAACTGTGGGTATATGAGCCATTATTGGAATTCCTCATGCTTGACCGCTTCCACTGAGCTTATGTACAGAAATATGAAGTGGACAGGAAGTGATATTAAGGCTGCATATGGATCGTAGCCAGGGAAAGTGTTTCTGTTCGAAAATTCGAAAAGTATTCCGGGAACACTTTTGGAATAGAAAAGCGTATGGTTAAAAAATGTTCCAAAAGTGTTCCGCGGAACACTTTTATGCCAAGGAATACTTTTCAAGAAACAAAAAAAAAACTTACTTCTGGGTTTTGGAATACTTTTGGAATTACCATTCATCGCCGCTGACGTGGCTACCACCCGTTGGTCGCCGCCCGCTGCTGCCACCGGTCACTGGCAGCCCGCCGCCTGCCCCTGGCCGCCGCCGCCACCAGTCGCCGGTCGACAACGGCGGAAAAAGTATTTTTTTTACTTACCCGCGTTTTTGTTCCAAAAAATCGTAACCGGGAACAGAAACACAAAAAGTGTTTCTGTTCAAAAAATGCTCCCAAGAACAGAAACGCTACCATACGCAGTATGGTAGGCTGCGTATGGTAACGTTTCTGTTCTCAAAACAACTTTTGAAACATAAATATTTTTTTTTTGTTTTTGCTCCTGACAAAGATTTATGGGAACAAAAACGCGTTTGGTTATAGCAAAAAAAAATTGGTAGCAAAAAAATTATGTTCCTAGAACTAAAAAAAATATAAACGAGTTTGGTAATTGCAAAAAAATTATTTCCAATTTTTTCATTTAATTAAGGGGATTATATATAAAAATTAAGAGGCCTTTATCTTTTTAACTTACTAAATTAAATTAAATCTCAATTGTTCCATTTACTAAATCAAATTAGACCAATATATGTATAATTGACCCTCTCCTCGGGGATGTCAGGGATCGAGGGGCTAATGAGTTGCCGTCGTCCAACTACACGGGCCCTCCCAAGGCCTATTATCCAAATTGCGACAGCTAGGTTTTCAAATTGGGATCGACCTTAGTATGGTCGAGCGACATGTGCATAGTGTGCATGTCAATAGAGTCGCCAACAACTATTTTTTGGAGGGTATGATCGGAAACCCTAGAGAGCGATCAGGAGAAATTACTCGATTCTACGAAAACTAGAGAAATGGGTTCGGGGACTTAGTTATGTCAAGATTGTCATTGACACCCTTTCGATACCTACGTTGAGTGATTTCCTTTCCTAAATTAAGAATTCATGCTGATGCGTTGGGAGATGTGATAGGCTCTAACGATTCTAAGGGTTTCATGCAGACGAAAATTTTCTGACTTATCAATCGCAATCAATACGAAAAGTGCGCAAATCAAGGTGATCAAGAACGTGCGAATAAATCGCATCAAATCATCGATCAATATGAACATGGCATGCCTAGTATAGTCCTAAGGGCTTAAAGAATGACCTACTAAAATTAAGGGTTGGTTCGGGAAAAATTCAGGACCAGTGTCCAAAGGGGTAAAATGGTCATTTTGAAAGGCTCGAGAACCCAAAAATCACATTTGTGTTGGGCCAGTTGAATGTGCTCATTTTCATTTTTTGGAATTTTCCCCTTCTTTTTTGAATTTTTTTTGAATTTTTTAATGAATTTTTATCGAGGAACACAAAAGGAGAGGAGGGAGGAGCTACCCGTGCAAGAACAAAAGAGAAAAGTGTATGTTAATGAAGTGAAAAAGTGTTCTCAATTGTTTATAAAAAATGTTGCAAATGTGTTTCTAAAAAGTGTTCCGGGATCACAGAAGCAAATTTTTTTTTTTGTTTCTTGTTTTTGCTTCAAAAATGTTTCTGTTTTGCAAAAGTGTTCTTGGAACAGTTTGAGAACACTTTTTTATCATACGCATTTCTGTTCCCAAAGTATTCTCGAAACACTTTGGGAACATAAACACTTTTTCTGAAGTGTTACCATATAGGCCTTTACAGTCCTTTAAAAACTAAAAATAGGCTCGTCAATCTCAGCTCCCCAACCCTGGTAGTTAACTTCATCACCCTGTATGGTAGTATAGTGTTGAGGGTAATTATACTTCACCATATTTCACATGGAATTTGTCATTCATTCGTAAAAGAAAAAGAAATATTTGTTTGGTTATGTTTGATCAAAGAACATTTCAAATAAATACGGACCGAGAGAGAGAGATGACATATACAATGAGGAAACATCAATTCAAGGAAGTCATAGAAATTTCATAGCGATGTGTTTTTTCTTATCCCGTACCTATGAAAGATTGAAAGTAACGTCCTCACTCCGAAATTTCTTTACTAGTAGGGCTGTATATCTATCAGCAGAAAGCGGGTGCTTTGACTTCAAGTATCCATAACAAGCGGGCAGAAAGGAAAGGAAAAAAAAAAGAGTTGTGTCCAATTCTCCAACCTCTATTTTAATCCCATCATGCTACACGTCAGCCCACTTTCGTCAGCACACTTTGTCATTTTGCCTCGCAGCTGGTGTTCTATAAAAGAAGAGGAGTAGGGGGAGAGAGCGAGAGAGAGGAAAGTTTGGATTCATCAAGCCAGTGGATACATCGACACGCCGAATCAACGTTGTTTCTTTGAAGCGCTCGGTAAGAATTCCAGGTGTTAAATTCCTTTAATCGCAGATTATTTCCTAGTAATGTAGTAATGAGTTCTGAGTTAGTGGGTTGGGTCTACATACTGTTTGCTAATCGCATATTGTAAAGAACTTTGGAGTGTCGTGGACATGTAGAATTTTACACAAGTTTACTGTTTGATGGAGGGGGGGTTGAAACTTTGAAGTTCGTTATGCACTCTGGAGCCGGAGTCGAACTGTTGTGTTTGATGCCGGTTTTGGAGTTTGACAAGCACTTTGCTTCCCAAGTTCAACTGGTTCATTTGTGGTTCTTCCTTGGGTGATCTATTCGCTCTGTCTTAAAGTTACTCCAAATTGCTCGACGCAACAACAAATTAATGCTTTCTACTCATATATCCAATATGTAGTTGAGTAAGCGGTCTGTACGATGCAATGAACTTGAGTGTCAGAAATCAACATCAACATGATAAGTTGAGATATATGCGTTTGCATCAGGAGAGGCATATGATCATACTAAGCGAGTACATACTCTTTGTTTTGGCCCTTTTGAGAACAGAGTGAGCATGAGCATATCATATACACCGGCATGTCCGAGAATGCAAACATATCCACCTGATGGATGGCAACATTTCGATAAACAATTCAATTCTTCTACGAGAAGCAAGCATCGTTCATAATCATCCGGAAATATGGCTCATTCATCATCATCATCATCATCATCATCATCTTATTCATCATCGATTATGTCCGTGCACTTTCAAAATGAGATGGACTAGTCGGGGTTTAGTCGTCCCATTACTGCCAATTCCCAAATTTAAGACGCGCTCGACCATGCGTTATTTAGACTCGAAAATGGTATTCCCTAGATTGATACACGGGTCATTTTAATTTAAGCTCTGGTCGAACATAGACTTGCCGGGTGAAAAGTTAAAAAAGACGACTATGTCAATGAACTGAAGAGTCTGCTATTGCGTTTATACAAAAAGATGAGCTCCTTGAAGATTAGCATGACTTAAGTAGAGGTGTATATGAAGCGATATATACATCAATATGCTTTGAGGTGATTCTCTTTTCTGGCTTTAGAGAATTCTGGGGTCACAGAAATAGTTGGCTCGTTATCTTGTAGGAACAATCATTTCTTGAACACCATAAATGAATTTGACCTCCGCTCTAGTCACGTTTCGGGAACAATGAGGCACGAAACTTCACAAATCTAGAGCTAAAACCAGTACTTAAATTTTAGACAGCTCAGAGAGGCCTTACCTTTTCCAGACTATATGCACAGTTTTAGATTTTTGAGTGGGACCTGAAATCTCGAATAAATGTAGAGAAATCTACAATGCAAGCACCAAGAAGTGGAAATGTTAAAATCTTCGAGAGCCAAGCGAAGTCGGAGAGACTAGTAGCTTTAAAAGCAATACATGCTCTGAGAAAATGTAGTCAACTAGTGCTGCAGAAGTAAACTTTGTCTAAATGGTTTTGGAGCCCAACATGTTGAAGCATGGAGTCTAGCACATATACGAGCACACTTAGTAATGCACATCAATTTGAATCACAAAGCTGCACACACAGCTCGCAGTATTGTGACAGCCACTGAACTCTGATTTTGCAAAGTTCCAGGCAGAGAATGGCAGAAAGTGCTGTGCTGTATCTACTTAGCAAGCTGGAAAACTTTGTCGAGAATGGGATGCAACAAGACAGAGAGGGTCACGAAGAATGGATGTCTCTGATGAGAGAGTTTGAGCGCATCAAGGCCTTCCTAAACGCTGCAGATTCAATGGAAGAGTGCAACCAAGAAGTCAAAGTATGGGTTAAGCAAGTACGAGAAATTGCCTATGAAGCTGAGGATGTTCTTGATGAATATAAGCAACTCTCAGAGCAGGATCATCCAACTGAGGGCTTTCTACGAATGCTTCAAACTAGGGTCAGAAACAGGAAAGCTCGACACCGACTGATTTCAGCAATGAAAAGCATCAGCCCCAGAATCAAAAGTATCTGTGAGGGCCAGCAGAGACTGTTTGATGGTTTCAGCACCACTGAAAGAGGTTCAAGCTCAACCTCTTCTTATGAAGACAACAAATGGCAAGACCATCGAGGAGATGCACTTCTGGTAGAAAAGTCTGATCTGGTGGGCATCGAAGAGCCAAAAAAGGAGCTTGTTGAACAGTTGGTCCAGGGTGTTTCACAATGCGAGGTAATTTCGGTGGTTGGCATGGGAGGTTTGGGGAAGACGACCCTAGTAAAGCAAGTTTATGATGACCCAGCAGTGAAGAAACGATTCACAGTACGGGTTTGGGTCACTCTTTCTCCCTCATTAAGGACGGAAGATCTGCTGTTAGACATGCTTCAACAGATCACCAGTAGCATCAGGAAGACAGTTCCAGCGGAGGCAAAAACTCACGATAGCAGCTGCATTAGAATGATGATGAAAGACCTCCTCCAGAAAAGGAAATCGAAATACCTAATCGTCCTCGACGATGTATGGGACATGAACAAATGGGATGCAGTCAAATGTGCATTACCCAACAATAACAATGGCAGTCGGATAATGGTCACAACAAGGAAATCAGATCTAGCATCAGCATCCGGCACTGGATGCGCAGGGAAGGTCTACAACATGAAGCCCTTGTCAGCTGAACAGTCACATGAACTTTTCTGTAGGAAGACATTTAAAGAGAAAGCGTGCCCCAGCCATTTGGAGGAAATTTGTCGACACATCTTGAGAAAGTGTGAAGGACTTCCCCTAGCCATTGTGGCCATCAGTGGTGTTCTGGCCTCAAAGGATGCAAGAAGAATTGATGAATGGGAACTTGTCCGTCGCAGTCTCCGTTCCGAAATCGATGAGAACGAAAAACTAAAAAATCTGAAGCAGGTTCTTTCATTGAGTTTCAATGATTTGCCTTATTACTTAAAGTCCTGTTTTTTGCATTTGAGCGTATTCCCTGAGGCTTACGATGTCGAGTGTATGAGGATTATCCGACTCTGGGTAGCAGAGGGCTTTGTTGAAAGGAAAGAAGGTAAGACCCTGGAAGAAGTCGCTGCGGACTACCTTGATGAGCTCTTGAACAGAAGCCTCATCCAAGTGGCGGAGACCACCAGTGATGGAAGGGTCAAAATGTGCCGAGTTCATGGCCTTTTGCTGGAAATAATCATTTCAAAGGCAAGGGAGCAGAATTATGCAATCATAGACCAGGAACACGGCAAATTGTGGCCGGAGAGAGTTCGTCGCCTCTCTGTACACAAAGCATTTCAGATTGCACGACAAAACCGGTCACTTTCCCGTCTCAGATCCTTATACATGTTTGGCGTAGACAGGTCTTCTGTCGATGACGCTCTGAAATCTGAATTCAACCTTCTCAGTGTCCTAGATTTATGTCATGCTCCAGTGAGCCGCTTCCCAGTTCAGGTACTTGACATGAATTGTCTTAGGTTTCTAAGCTTGAGATCTACTCATATTCAAACCGTTCCAAGTTCCATAGGGAACCTTCAGAACTTAGAGACACTAGACCTTAAAGACACTCATGTCATCGCATTGCCTGTAGAGATAGCAAAGCTTCAGCGACTACGTCATCTCCTTGTGTATCGGTATGAGACAATAGCTTATTCGCACCATAGATATGGTTTCAAAACCCCTGCAGATATTGGAGCTCTGCAGTCTCTGCAAAAGCTATGCTATATAGAGGTAGACGACGAAAGAAACCGTCCCAATATTACGGGGCTAGGGAAACTTGATCAGTTAAGGAGGTTATGTGTGTTGAAGTTGAGGAGAGAAGATGGAAGGAATCTGTGCTCATCGATAGCAAAGTTGACCAACCTCTACTCACTGGCTGTCTATGCACTCGATGATGGAGAAGAACTCGATCTGCATCACCTTTCTTCACCTCTGCCACTACTTCAGAGGATCTTCTTGAGGGGACACTTACAGACCTTACCAAGCTGGATTGCGAACCACCACAGCCTCGTAAAACTATACCTGAGAATGTCCTGTTTAAGGGATGATCCACTGGAATCCCTTCAAAATTTGCCCAGTCTGGTTCATCTCGAGTTGCTGCATGTTTATAATTGGAAAACTTTGTGCTTTAAGGCCAAAGGATTCATGAAACTTAAGACATTAGGCCTCGATCTTTTCGATGAGCTCGAGTTCATACAGGTGGAGGTGGGAGCAATGCCCTGTCTAGAAAAGTTGATCGTCCAGCGGTGCAAATTGCTCAAGGATCTGCCATTAGGAATCAAGCACTTAAAGATGCTCAAAGTGTTGGAGTTCTTCGACCTGCCTGATGAATTAGTCCAGCAACTTAAGCCGGACGGACAAAATGAGGACTATCAGAAGGTTGCGCACGTTCCTGAAATTCGTTACGCTTACTGGAGAGAGCAGGGTTGGGATGTCACATCTGTAGAGACATCGGTCGATGAAGAGGGCTCTCGTTTCCAGGGTTCTAGTATGAGGAGTAATGAACTACCTCCTTGTTGGAAGTAAGTGTCTACATCTTCTGTGAATCCATCTTTTCTGAGGATTCCATGTTTACACTGCCATGGAAGATTCGATGTAATCGACTTTACAGTAAATGTATTCTCAAACATATTCGAATGTTCGTTTTCGATTCTGCAATGCTTGGTCATTCAGTAACATTTTGTTCCTTACAGGGGCTCCCCCGTTTATGGTTACCATTCCATGAGTATGACCGATTTGTATAGGATGGATGACATATATCTCGTGCTGACCCAATAAAGATAATTGAAGATTGAGATTTTTTTTTTCTTTCATGCTTGTTATAAGCAGTTGGGCCATCAATTGTAAAGTAAACCCTAGATCAATCATTCACGAATTTGGATACGATTTGAAAAAAACTAAAAAGGATTATCAGTGGGTCGGCATTATCGCCTAGGTAATGAAGATTAAAATTAAGGAAATATCCTCCGAATCGAGATTTTCCGTGAGACAAGTGGACCATTAACTTTCCACGAGTGTGTGAGAGAATAGGAAGCGAACTAGAGTTCCAAAAAGCAAATAATTTGTGAAAACCTTTTGAATTCGATAGTGTACTCCCTGGGAACGTGTTAGCAAATAACATGCAGAGAGACGACTGTTTCACTTTCAAATGAATTTGGTCTTAAGAAAACAAGGAATGAATTGCTCATTCAAATAGAAACAGTTCGGGCAATCGGTTCTGCAGGTCGTCTATTGATGTGATGATCTGCATAGACACAAGAAATGAGAATTAGTCGAGTTACTCGAATTTGACTCATGGATTACTCAAACTTGGCTCGGTAATTTTTGAGTTCAAGTAGCTCGAGCGCTTATCAAACAGAGCTCAATCTTGGATATTGCGAGACCAATCGAACAGTACACATACATTTGTATACGGATGTAAAACTAATAATACTCATTCAATAACATGTCGAGTCGAGTTGAATCAAGCTCTGAGCATCGAACTGCATCGACTCGATGACGTCCCTAGCCGATGCTGCAAACTTTCGGCAGTCTGTACGATGAACTGTTCGGAGGAACAAATTGAAGAGAACCATGGGATCATATTCTAGAAATATGTTAAGGTTGCAAGTCACCCTCTCTATCCCAGTACGTTATTAAAGCCCACCGTGGGAAATAAGAAGCAGCCTCCCCATCCTCTGTATTTTCAATGGTTTCCGATCAGTACACGCAAACGAGGGCTTGGTAAAACGGACTAAGAAGACATTCATGCATGTGCACGGGCAAGACGAACGAGAAGACTTCCTCTTGACCAAACGATTGGATATTAAATTCATCGAATTTGACAGGGCTTGATCACCGTCCACAAAAGTAATCTTGTAATCCTTATCTTGCAACCATGGACTTCATGTCAAGCTCCCGATCTTATTGGATTCGGGCAACAAAAATTAAGAAATCAACATTGTTTAATTACCAGTCTATTATGGGTGCTTGGTGCTCCAGTAGCAAAAGTTGTTTCTTTTGAGTATAAAGGTCTGGACTTTAGCAAAGAAAAAGCCGTGAATCACCTCCACATAATGGACGGTGACAATTGAATACACTAAGAGAGAGAGAGAGAGAGGTGTGAGTTTTGATGATAGTCTCTTCTTTATAGTTTTGATGATTATCGTGTCTCAGCTGGTTTCTCATCTACAGGTCACTGCTTACGTTAATTTGCATATCGACCTCAAGTGCTAATTTAATTTCTTTCATAATCTTCTATGCGTCAGCCCACTCTACGTCACAGTGAATTGCCTCACCAAACAATGCAATTCATTGCCTAACTTTTCCTTCGCTCGAGAACTTGGATTTCAATACTTTAACAAGAGGTTAACCCTGGTTTAAGTCTAATCGAGTGAACTGTGGTTGAATAGCCACACGGACCACCGAATTGTTCCTTTGTCTTTGAACGAGAAGACAGCGTTTCGAAAGATTAATTGGGCACCCTCTTGTAAGAACATAATGGCTGTACCAGATTGACAAAATGTGACGAGCTAATTCGAGGGTGCTTTTTTTTCCCATCTAAGTACCCAAAAGAGCTAACTAGAAGACGTCATCCGTATCCTACGGTTAGCTTCTTTAGCAGTATGTCCGGTCGGGCGTGGATTCATGACTTCGATAAGTTTTCTTCAGGCCAGAGGTCCCTTTGTCATAGTTTATGAATTTGGGAATTCAAACGGATTCTGACATGGAAGAGTCACGACTCTCTTGCATGACACAAATGATGTCCTGAGAAATTTCCCAGAACGTACAAACTGAGAGCTAAAGCTAATTATGTAATGGATTCACCAAATAGCGTTGCTATGAGGAAAGCAAAATCTAAATGAAGGCACAAACAGCAGGGAGAAGAGGGATGAAATCATCTCGGTGAGTCCCTGGATCAAAGTTACTCCTAGGTGAACATCGAACTTCTCATCACACTAATGACATCAACTATTCCCTGTAAGAATAAATTCAACTCTTCCCATTTTTCATTGGGTAACAAGCAGACACACAATGGTCAGTCGTCAACAAAAACCTCAAGTTTAGGCATTTCAATGGCATTGCTTTCAACTAGAAATTCATGCATACACTCTATCCGGGACTATTGTGCCTGTAAGCAAGGTAAAGAAATGCAGTACAAAGCAGCATATACCTAGAACTGAATAATTTGAGTAAGAGAAGGCAAAGATTTAAAATACGAGAAATGAGACTGGAAGTTTCAAAAGCAATATATACGTTTGCATGTCATCATGATGTGAAAGATATGGCAAACGAGCACCAGTTCAATTGGTTTGGATGTCGAGCCCAACCTGACTTTTTACGGAATAAACTGAACTATAAATTTGAACGGCAGAGTCATTCCCATCAAGCTAAACCTAAAGGAAAAAAAAATATTGGAATCAATATTCTTAGGTACTATGAAACCCAGCAACTCGTGAAATTTCAGAAAGCCAAGTATAGAGAATGGCTGAAAGTCCAGTGATCTATCTGCTCGGAAAGCTTGCCAGCTTTTTTGAGAATGAGTTCCAACATGTGAGAGAGGGCCGGGAAGAAATGATTGCGCTGAGAGGCGAATTCGAGCGCATCAAGGCCTTCCTGAGAGTTGCAGATTCCATGGAAGAGCGCAACGAGGAATTCAGAGTATGGATCAAGCAAATCAGAGAAGTCGCATATGATGCTGAGGATGCTCTTGATGAGTTCAAACTGCTTTTGGCACATGATCATGAGGAGCGTGGTCTTCTTTACAAGATCCCTTGCTGTATCAGGAATATGAAAGCTCGATATCGGTTGACTGCTGCAATCAAAAGCATCCGCTGCAGAATGAAAGACATCTGTGAAAGCCATCAGAGACTGTCCGAAAAATTAGACAGAGACCAACAAGGTTCAAGCTCCACCTGTGAAGACGACACGTGGCAAGATCATCGAGCAGATGCAGTCTTTGTAGAAAAATCTGGTCTGGTGGGCATTGAAGAGCCCAAGAAAAAGCTTACTCAGTGGCTTGTTGGCAGCATTTCAGAGAGGGAGGTGATATCGGTCGTGGGAATGGGAGGGTTGGGGAAGACGACCCTGGTAAAGCAAGTTTTTGATGATCCAGTTGTGAAGAAGCACTTTCCTGTGCGTGCTTGGGTCACACTTTCTCCATCTTCGAAGACAGAAGAGCTCCTAATGGACATGCTTCAACAAATTGCCAGTAGCATCATGAAACCGGTTCCAAGTGGAGCAGACACCATGAACATCGATTGGCTGAAAGTGATGATCAAGAGGTTGCTACAGGGAAGAAGATCAAGGTACCTGATTGTTCTTGATGATGTCTGGCACATGGACAAATGGGATGCTGTCAAGTATGCATTGCCTAACAATAACCGCGGAAGCCGGATAATGATCACAACCCGGAATGGTGAACTGGCACAGGCATCCTGCGCTGAATTTGATGGGCAGGTCTACGAAATGCAGCCGTTGCCGGTCGAACAATCATGGAAGCTATTCTGCAGGAAGACATTCAAGAAAGACTTGTGCCCCTCCCATCTGCAAGATATCTGTACCGACATTTTAAAGAAGTGCGAGGGCCTGCCCCTAGCAATTGTGGCCATAAGTGGCGTCCTGGCTACAAAAGACAAGCGGAGAATAGATGAATGGGATTTGGTCCGCCGTTGTCTTAGTTCAGAAATTGATGACAATGACAAACTCAAAAACATGAAGAAGGTACTTTCACTCAGCTTTAATGACTTGCCTTACTACCTAAAGTCCTGTTTATTACAGATATCTGTATTCCCTGAGGCTCACGTAATTGAGCGCATGAGGCTAACTAGACATTGGGTAGCGGAAGGTTTTGTTGAAATGAAAGATGCTAAGACCATGGAAGAAGTTGCAGATGATTACCTCAATGAGCTTGTATATAGAAGTCTTATCCACGTGGTGGAGAGAGACAAGGATGGGAGGATAAAGTCATACCGAATCCATGGCCTTTTGCGGAAGATCATCATTTCAAAGTCAAGAGACCAGAACTTTGCGGCCATAGTTGACGAACAAAGTTCAGTGTGGCCAGATAGAACTCGTCGCTGCTCAATTCACAATGAGCTTCGGATTGGACAACAGAACTTGTCGCTTTCCCATCTCAGGTCCTTGTACATATTTGGGGTAGACAAATTTTCCCTATATAGAATTCTATCTGGTCATCTGAAACTTCTTAGTGTTTTGGACTTGCAAAATGCTCCATTAAGGAGGTTCCCGGCGCAAGTCGTGGACATGCATTGTCTAAAGTTTTTGAGTTTGAGGCATACTCAAATTCAGACAGTTCCAGCATTCATAGGAAGGCTTCAGAACTTAGAAACTCTAGACCTCAAACACACTCATGTCACTTCATTGCCTGCAGAGATCATGAAGCTCCAACGCCTTTGCCATCTCCTTGTATATCGTTATCAAACTGTATCATATGTGCACTACAAATATGGCTTCAGCACCCCAGCACATATTGGAGCTCTACAATCTCTACAAAAGCTTTGCTACATAGATGCGGACAATGATAGAACCAACAATGTTATAAGTGAGCTTGGGAAGCTAAATCAACTGAGAAGACTATGCATTCTAAGGTTGAAGAAAGAAGATGGAAGGAAATTGTGCTGGTCAACTGCGAAGTTGACAAACCTCCAGGCCCTGGCTGTTTCTTCATTAGGAGATGATGAAGACATTGATCTGCAGTACCTTTCACCTCCACCACCGCTACTTCAAAGGATCTACCTGAGAGGACGTATGCAGGCATTACCGCATTGGATAGCAAACATGCATAGTCTTGTCAAATTACATTTAAGATGGTGTTGCCTAAAGGAAGATCCACTGCCATCCCTCCAGGATTTGCCCAATCTTGTACATCTCGAGTTACTTCAAGTTTACGATTGGCAAACACTATGCTTTAAGGCTAAAGGGTTTCAAAAGCTCAAGATATTAGGTCTTGATTATTTTGAGGAGCTAACATTTGTACAGATAGAGAAGGAAGCAATGTCTAGCCTTGAGAAATTGATCATCCAGCGATGCAAACTGTTGAAGAGTATGCCATCAGGAATCGAGCACCTCACCAAGCTCAAAGTGCTGGAGTTCTTCGACATGCCTGAAGAATTAACCGAGAAGCTTAAGCTAGAAGAGAAGGATGAAGATTATCAGAAAGTGGCACATGTTCCAGAACTTCATTATGGCTACTGGAGAGATGGGGCTTGGGATGTTACTTCAGTTGAGAGATCAGGAGAGGAACGGAGCTGTCGACCTCAAGACACTACGACGAAGAGAAGTAATCTTCCTCCTTGTTGGAAATAATGATATGCTCTATGCCTTGAGTAACTGCAGTTTTTCTTGATTTGCCCCAATTTATTGTAACTAATGAGGCATATAATGTTCATGCAAACATTAAATGTTTATTGTCTCCAAGGTAACTGGGTAGGACATTTTGTAGCCTGAAATTGCGTCTGATATTGTGTCTACACTATACACCATGTGCATGTCGCGAGGGTGCACATCTATATATGTAGGCTTGGCAGTTAATCTATCCTTCATGACAATATCTTCCATATCCGTTGAAGAGAACTTTCTAAGATGACATGTCAGATGACACCACATTTACAACACACTAAGAAACAGATTTTTTTTGCGCATCGATACATTAGTACTCATATAGAGAAACATAAGTTAGTATAACTATGTTGCATTATGTGAATTACGCACAAACTTAGGTGCTGAAATTGTTGAACCATACATAACACCTCCATTCCCCATTAAACTCGATCAAGCAGGCTATGCTCAATTGCATGTCATTGGTGTGCCATGCAAACCAGTGGCAAGTGAGCTCAATCACAAAATAGTCCCGAATCACTCGAGCACATTTAAATTCTCCGAAACAAGCATGTTTCCTTCATCAAGAGAGCAAATTTAGGAAGGGTAGAAGGAACTTATAGTTTGTCAGTGATGCCACTTTTTCCGAGGAAAGCAAAGAGATGTGGCCGGTAACTCCATTGTTTAAATCATCAAATAAAGGCGGATAAGAGAACGAAACATGTCTAAACACCACATTTTAGTCCGACTTATATAGCAGAACAAGAAGTTACCTTTTTCCCCTGTGCTTTCCAGTGCTTTGACCGATGGAATCGGAGAAGAATTCGTCCGGAATAGCAGTGGTACTTGAAGGAAAGGCACCAATCACTTAACTGAAACGAACTACGAAACCCTTAATTGTGTTCACAGAGAGAGACAGAGAGAGAGAGAGAGAGAGAATGAAATCGTTCTTTCAGCTTAAGACCACGTAAACATGCGAAGAAATCAGCAAAAAACCAAACAATCGATTACTGAATCTAGAGGATCAACCCGTTCAACCTTGACAGTCGAAGGGATAAATTCGAAAAGGCTAGAGGATTTAAAGTGAGGGCTCGTCGATCACGAACCTCCCAAAGTTACTGAGGAGTGGGGGCTTGCACTCGCATTCGGACCTGGCATTACATTCGAAGGCATTCTCATGCGCAGCCTTTCCTAGGAAACGCGGTATTGTCCCAAGTCTTAATTGGGAATTCAGCGGGAAATTCCTAAATGTGTCGGGCAATTTGTTAAACCTTATTCCAATCTAAAAAGGAGGCATTTGAATTTGGAATATTTTAGTATCTTCGAGCTTTATAATCCAAATGAGATATTTATATTGATAAAATCATTACTTGTCCTGCATTAATTCGCAATAGTACGATAAATTTGTGGATCACAGGACTCTTTAGTATACAATTATCAACAATGAAAGGTGTAATACCATAAAAAAAAAAAACTCAAACTAGTAAAGTCGTGTCATATTTTACCAAAGAATAATTTTTGCGCCATAATAATCCCCAGACCGGTACATCAATATCACATTTATTCCAAATTAATATACACGTGCCACATTTATCCTTATGTTAATTTTGTGTCTTGAAAAAACCTAGATTGATACATTCGCGTCACATTTACTCTAAAGTGTGTACCCCAAAAAATTTCAAGAATACCACAATTTGGGGTAAATGTGGCATGAGCGTAAATGCAACATATATGATGCAAAAATTAATTTGAGTTAAATGTGCTACAGATATACAAATTTGGGGATTTTTGCGACATAAAAATTAGTCTAAAAGATAAAATGTGACGCGTGTACAAGTTTGGAGATTTTTGTAACATTAAAATTAGTTTGGGGAGAGATAAATGTGACACGTGTATATCAGTTTGAATTTTTTCGTAAAATTAGCCCAAAACAAAACAATTAGAACTACCATTTCTTGCATTGTAACAATTTTATATATATTCCTAAAAGCCCATGATTTTTCTCTGACGATGTAGACACGTGTGCACACAAGCTTTCGCCGCAAGCCTTGCGGCACCGTTGAGTTTGAATTTTTTTTTGGTCGAAACCGTTGAGTTTGATTCAAGAAGTAAATAATTTCCTATTTTATGATTCTTTCCTAATTCTCAAGATCCAACGGCACACAGGCATAGTCCGTTGAGCGGTTGGGCGGTGGAGATGGGATTTGGAGGAGACTCTCCTATCTCATTATTTTACCCCATCTTCCTTCCAGGCTACTTAAAACCACGCAACCTCAGGGCTAACGATGAAAACAGTTTCTTCGTTTCTTCGATCGGTCAAACTTTGCGAGACTCTGATCTTTCTTCATCTGTCTCATCAAAGCTCTTTGCCATTATGTTCTCTCTTCACGAGATCGCCTTCTACGGCGATCGAATCCACGCCTGCGTCACTGACGACCCGTCTATCGCCACCCGCTGGATCCTTGACGCCCAGCGCGCCCACCTGCTCTGGCTGAACCGGCTCGTCGTCGGCCTCGACATCGAGTGGCGCCCGAACCTCGAGCCCGGCGTCGTCCACCCCGTGGCCATCCTGCAGCTGTGCATCGGCCGGAGTTGCCTCGTGTTCCAAATCCTCCGCGCCGAGTACGTCCCCGCGTCGCTCCAAGCGTTTCTCGCCAACGTCAACTTCACGTTCGTCGGCGTTGGCATTGAGGACGACGCGGCGAAGCTGAGAAGCGACTTCGGGCTCACCGTGGCACGGACGGTTGATCTCCGGACACTGGCGATGAGAAAGTGGCGGAACCCGTCTTTCGGATATATGGGGTTGAAGAAGCTGGTTAAAGTCATCCTGCAGAAGGACCTCGAGAAGCCCAAGGAGATCACGCTGAGCCAGTGGGACGACAAGGCTCTTACGGCATGTCAAGTCGAGTACGCATGTCTCGACGCGTTCGTCGCATTCGAGCTAGGAATGGTTTTGAAAGCATGGTTAGCGGGTCGAGTTCGGGTCGGACGGTATGCCGGGGCTAACTGCCTGGTCGTGTCCGGTATGATTTACCCTAAATCGTCAAGTTGGCTCATGAACCAGATCGCAGGTTAAACATTGTGCAGACATTGAATGATATATTGAAATTTCATTTTGGAAATCGAGTATTTTTTTATTTGGGGCATTTACACGAGTTGATCTTTAGCGTATGCATCCTAGTTGGGTGCATGATGCACGGTCAAATCTTATCTAATATTCGTATCAACAAACACCGAAACATGTATGTGATTTTTCAAAGACAAATTCGAGTGAAGTAAACTTGAACTTCAATCGTAGAAAACCCAATATCTTTAGGAGTTGATCTTTAGTGTATGTATGCTAGTTCGGTGCATGATGATTCACGGTCAAATCTGATTCAATATTCATACAAACCAACACTGAAACATGTATGTGACTTTCATAAACTAATTTAAGTAAACTTGGATAGATAGAGTTTTTTCTCTGTTGGCACGAAAATGTATATATACATTTTTTTATTGATAAAGTTTGATGCAATAAAAAAAAAAGACACATTTTCCTTAAGCTTAAATATAAGCAAACATCCGACCAAAATAAATAGAAAAACAAGCTTATTTTGAAATTATTTACAAAATAGGAATTGTACATCAGGGCTACAAGCTATTACTAGAGATAAGTGCTTAAGGATTACGACGACATGTTAAATTACACCCATAAAGTCAAACTACTACATGTCGTCGTGACCGACCGTGAAATAATTTTGAGAAAAAGTACGCTTTACACGAGATAAGCCCTTGTTCTTGCCTAACGGTGACGGGACGGGAACACCTGCTAAATGGTGAGAGAAAGAATTCAGCCCTCTTCCACTATTTTTCTCAATCGGTTTGGGAAAATGCCGGGGGGGGGGGGGTGTTGGAGTTCAACACCAAATATGTGGCATGTTGGCAGACCTTCCCATTCTTCCTTGGACGGTGGAGAACCAAAAGTTTGACTTGGAAGGTAGCCTTCCATTTGGTCATTGAAAGGTGGACGGTAGCACACCTTTCACATTTCACATTTGTAGCACACCTTCAAAGTTAGGCAAGTTAGGCAATATTTGTTTTACACTTGAAGGTCAACAAATTGATGCTTAGTTAGGCATGGAAACTCTCTATAAATAGAGATGTCTTGAAGGCATTTGAGATATGCCATAGTTGTATTTGTGTGGTGTTAGAACATAGAGAGCAAGAGAGTTAGAGAGTTGTGATTTTTGTATCTCAAGCTTAGGAAAGCTTGTATGTGTGTTTTGTTTGTGTAAAAGCCTTAGCAAGGCTATTCTGAATATCACTCTCATTTTACATATCCAAAAACTCTCTCGCCTTGAAACCACCAAATTTCCGCAAAGAACCATCCGGGTTTCTACATTTGGTATCAGAGCCACGGTGTCGAAAGATCGTGCCGGAACCTAGGCGGTCAAGAATCCAATCGCGGAGACCGAGAACCTAGAGTGGACGATCGAGGATCGTGAACCCGGAGATAGCTATGGCATCCACAAGTTCCGTTCAAATGCAACTTCCAAAGTTGAATGGGAGGAATTTCAACAACTGGTCCGTCCAGATGAAGGTTCTATTCAAATCACAGGATTTGTGGAACCTGGTTGAAAGTGGCTACGACGAAGTAGCCGATGGCGAAGCATTCGAGGCTTTGAGAAAGAAGGAGAAAGAATCTCTGGTGGAGTCCCGAAAGAAAGATCAAAAGGCATTGTATACGATCTTTCAAGCTGTGGAAGAAATGATATTTGAAAAAATATCATGCGCGGAGACGGCGAAAGCTGCCTGGGATATCTTGCAGAAATCCTACAAAGGCGATGATCGTGTCCGGCGGGTGCGGCTTCAGACTCTTCGAGGTGATTTCGAGTCTTTACGCATGAATGACTCGGAAACAATATCGGCATATTTTGATCGTGTGCAGGCCATCGTTAACCAATTAAGGGTTAATGGTGAAGAACTTCAAGATGTTCGTGTTGTAGAAAAAATCTTGAGGTCTTTGACCGAAAGATTTGACTACGTCGTCGCAGCGATCGAGGAAGGACAAGACGTATCAACTCTCACGTTGGAGCGGTTGATGGGTTCATTAGGCTCCCATGAGCAAAGAATGAACCAGAAGTCTACTGGTTCCGTTTCCGAGCAAGCATTGCAAAGTCGGGTCGCTCAACCAAACCGAGGAGGCTATCAAGGCGATCGAGGTCGCGGAGGAGGCCGAGGAAGATGTGAAAATTCGAGTTTCATCAGAAAGTATAAAGCACGTGATAAATCAAAGGTAAGGTGCTTTAAGTGTAATAAGTTTGGACATTACAAATCCGAATGTCAAGAAAAGACGACGGAATATGCACATACCGTCGATAATGCTGAAGATATGGTTCTTGCATGTACCATAGATTATGGTAGTTCCCTCTTTTGTAATAAAGGATGTTCCAATAGCCATAGAAGGAGCGATGTTGGTAAGTATGACAAACAGTGGAAAGGACATCGAAACTGGCAGAGACGATCAGCAGCGAGAAGCTCTCAGCCAGGGGGAGCAGTGACAAGCTCTCAGTCAGGGGGAGCTCATCGATATCATGATAAGAACAACAGGAAGCGTAGCAGACAGTGTTACATATGTGGCAAAGTAGGTCACTTTGCTAGAGTCTGTTGGTTCAAACAGGTAAAAGAAAAAGACACGCCTTTTACCAAGAAAGAGCATGGTGGCAAAGAAGAATGGAGTCTTCAAGCAACTGTTGCAACAGAGGTTCAAGAAGAGCTCGCAGCCACCAGAATCATTGAGGCAGATGATGTGATAGCCACTATAAGGAAATGTTGCCATGCATGCCCTAAGATGTCTCCGAAGAAAAGCAAGTCGAGGGAAAACTCAAAGAAGCAAGTTGAAACTTCAACAAGCAGAAGTGAGAAGGAGCTGCTGGGGATGTTGAAAGCAAGGGATGAAATGCTGAAGCAAAAGAACGAGGAGCTCAAGATCAAGGAAAGAGAGCACGAGAAGCTCCGACATGCGCTCAAGAAATTGCAAAAGTTTAAGAAGTATTACCCAGAGAAAAAGATCCCAAGGCCCAAGGATCATTGGAAGTGGGTAGAGAAAAAGTCCTACAAAAGAAAGGATCGAGATGCCTCTACCGAAGTGCTTCAGATGGAGTTGAATAAATTGAATGATGAAATGAAAACCGTCAATGAAAGGTTTGATGAGATGAGTTGCAATCTCAAAACTCTCAAGACTACGGAGACTGCAAAGAAAGGAAAAGTGATCGACGCGCAAGTTCGAATGGCGTTGACAAAGTCCAAGCTTCGCAAAGCTCAGTCAGAAATTGCAGTTGTAGAGCCAACCGAGGAAGATGAATATCAGATGTTATAGGATGAAGAATATTTGGTGTTGAGGGGGAGTGTTGGAGTTCAACACCAAATATGTGGCATGTTGGCAGACCTTCCCATTCTTCCTTGGACGGTGGAGAACCAAAAGTTTGACTTGGAAGGTAGCCTTCCATTTGGTCATTGAAAGGTGGACGGTAGCACACCTTTCACATTTCACATTTGTAGCACACCTTCAAAGTTAGGCAAGTTAGGCAATATTTGTTTTACACTTGAAGGTCAACAAATTGATGCTTAGTTAGGCATGGAAACTCTCTATAAATAGAGATGTCTTGAAGGCATTTGAGATATGCCATAGTTGTATTTGTGTGGTGTTAGAACATAGAGAGCAAGAGAGTTAGAGAGTTGTGATTTTTGTATCTCAAGCTTAGGAAAGCTTGTATGTGTGTTTTGTTTGTGTAAAAGCCTTAGCAAGGCTATTCTGAATATCACTCTCATTTTACATATCCAAAAACTCTCTCGCCTTGAAACCACCAAATTTCCGCAAAGAACCATCCGGGTTTCTACAGGGGGGGGGCAAATAGTTTTACATCTTATCAAAATTGCTATATACATCAACTAATGTATTCGACAAAAAAAAAAAACAAAAACAAAAACAAACAAAACTAATGTAAGGCTCTGACCTAGTTTAAGTCTCTTTATGACATCAATCAAGAAGTTACAAAAAATAATCTAAGCAGTACAACTTAACGTATAGAGAAGGGAAACATTCCCCTATAGCTTTATTCATCTTTGGCTGCAAACTCCTGCCTCTTGTCCTCCCCGACTCCCACAAGCAATGTTAGAAGAGCCTCGCACACTTTAGATGCATCAGCCTCAGATGGGTTGTCACTCAATGTCGAGTAAACCATCCAGGCATGATCCAGCTTGCGTGTGGGTCGCACAACCACAGATCCTGGAACCTCTGCATCCCGCCGCGTAACGAGCCCATCGCTCTTCTCCCCATACCTGACTTCGAGAAGCCGTGCACATGCAGCCATCGCAGCTCCAAGGGGCATTACCACAGGAAGCTTCGCAGGCTGACCAGTCGAGAAGGAAGGAAGTTCTGCATGAGCAACGTGAGAAAGAGATGCGATAACCGCAGGCGTAATGCCTGCCTCCGTGTGGAATGAAACAACCGGAACTTCTCTTGGCAATTGGTGCTTAGTCAAGAATTCTTTCCTCTTCTCGTATGTCAAGTCTTCCAAAGCTCGCATGTCACCCTTCAAAAAGATGTATAAGAATATGAGATATACACTAGCCATTGTGCAGTTACTTCTTCAAAGAGAATTTGTTAATCAAAGAGAAAAGAAGAATCTTTTATTCTGTTAACCGCGGGCTACAGCCAATGCTCGCCCAATTAGCATGCATTTATCGTTAAGAAATTCACCAAAAATTCCACTAATCAATTAGAGAAGTACACAGCATTGTCCTAACATTGCCTGTGCAAAGGCACTTTCTGTTGGTGGAAGATGGAATTCAAATTAGATGCAGATGAAATGAGAATTAATATGTTTGTACTCAGACAGACAGATCGTAAAGCACTGGTTCTGGGAAAAAGGTATTCACCCTCGTGTTAAATGGAATGAATATCGTATATACTAATGAGATAACAGTACCTTCTTCGCTTTATAATCATGAATGTCAAATTAATTTGTTTGGAAGCCAATCCTATTATAGCTGTGGAACTTCCTTGCCATGATCAGGTAACCTTAAGTGACGTCCAATACTGCAAACAACTAAATTCAAAGTGACAACCATAAAATAAAATAGGAAAAACGAGATTTTTTTTTTTTTGGGGTTTGCGCCGCGAGAGGGGGTGTGGGCTTTGTGGTTTGGTGTTTAATAAAATTTGACATAATAGGAAACGTGTCTTATTTCTAGATTAAGTGCAGGTAAATAATTGCCAAGTGCCAAAAACGTGTTGTGTGGGTGAAAATTAGTTCGGAAGAAATGTACTATGAAACATGATCAATGTTAAACCAGGCTACTGTACATGTATATGGAAACGACTGACACCATTGAGGTGTTCATGGGACACTTCAATTATGGAAGAGATTAAGGAAAACTAGTATAGATTGTAAAAGACTGCAGTTAACGCATATTCATTATCTTAAGAATGCCATCAAAGAATTCACATTATTATGATATAAAAGGCAATTGGCTATTGCAACTAGAAGGGTAGTGCTAGAGAAGTAAAGTTTCGTTTTTTAAACTAGTATACTAAAAATGTGACGAACTATAACTGTCACGCCCCGACTCTTGAGCCCGCGACATCCCTTGCCAAATCACCACGAGGTCATAGAGATAGCTTCCCAGGCACGCTATCGACCTATCACTTAACTACGCATGCGGAAACGTTCTAACTCCCTGACAGCATAAACAAACAGGGATAGAAAAGTAGGCAGTCACAATCCACATTCACAAAATGAAAATCCCAATTCATACATACCAGTAAACCAATCAAGACCTTATTCATACTAACGAATGTACACAACCCCATACTTCGGGGCGACTAGACAAAACCTCAAAAGGTCACTTGGTCAGGTAAGGTCAACTTCTCACTTACTTCAAAAGACTACTCCAACAGCCAATCCATGGCGTCCACGAGGCTTCGTCACTTGGGACCTGAAATTTTATCCCACGACGGGGTGAGAATAAATCTCAGTGAATCAAGCCTAAGCTCGGTTAAGAAACCGATTCGCCCAGGGCATCCTAATCGAAGCTCACAAATCACACACGCACATATAGCAACTATCCACAGTTAACAATATAACCATCATCCACATGCACACTTACCAGCTTCAGCCATACATAATACAATGCTTGACATGACTCAGTAGTCAACGTCAATCAGTCACTCAATCACAGCATTACATCCACCAGTATGCACATGATATTCACCAGGACAATGCACACGACACAATAATAACTCGAACACAAGTGAGTATGAACTTCCGTCTTCCTACTCCATTCGTCCCATTCCAAACGTCGTAGTCGGGATACGTTCATACTTACCCATGTACGAAGTTACATTGCACTCAATTCTTTTATTAACGATGATCGTGCCACCGGCACATGAGAGGATCTACGCGAAAGTGAGGGTGATTCGACTCTCACACATAACGCGATCCAACACCTCAGTGTGATCCAACGTTCTACCGGTAAAACCGGGCTACGTTCCTTTACTCTCGGCAACGGCTACTACAAGTGGTGTATCCAGTGCGTCTGGCACGGCACCAGCAAGTAGGCATCCCTATACGGGGCGTCGGTCCAACATCCATTGCGACCGGCATCCGACCAACTCTGCATCCGTACTTGTTAACACCGAACCAGAGCTGTCGTGCTTCTGGCAAGTCGTATGGTTCCATCCAAATCATAGAACACGAGTTTGACAGGAACATCATCGTTTTTCGTCATACATTCCTCATCTAGCAATCAACCCATTTCATTATCTTTGGTTAAGGCCGGATGCTAACTCAGGCATGTAAAAACTTTGGCCAAATGCCAATTTAGTGCCAAAATATGTATTTTGACTTCGCACACGGTCATATGCAAATGCAGACTAACCACTAGTCACCACAATCACAGACGATTAACCCCCAATCAACGATTGACGCCAAACAGTCATTCCAGCCAATCAATCAAACCATCCAACGAGGCAATCAACACAAACACGAACAATCAGACCGATTAGGCCACATAAAGGCTCGAATTCATACAATAATTATTTATTAGTCAATCCGACTTAAACGTGGTCGATCGCTCGCTCGTCTCTAGCCTATCGCTCGCTCGCGATCAAACAGCGGCAATCCATTGCCCAATCAATCAATCAATAATTCTCTAACAACAACTAGCCACAGACAATTTAATCAGTCCGGCTAACCAAATCGATTGGCCATTTATCCTAATCCCAATTTCTATTTAGACCGGCTCTGATCGTGTACCTAAATTCCACAATTGACAAAACAACTAATCCTAGGCGCAATTAGCGCCCTAACCAAGGATTAGGGTCAACTCACAATCAAATTGAGCTCGGGCGGTCTCAACGGCTGACGACGGCGAACGGCGACTGCGGCGGCGGCTACGGCGGCGGCGGCCCAAAAACCTAAAATCTCGGAAATGCCTCTAGGAAGTCTCGCGAGGTCAATGGGACAGGTGGCCGGCGACGGCGAAGCTCCGGCAAGCGGCGGCGACTTAAAACAGAACCGGCCAACGGTCAAAATAGGGTTTCCGAGCTAATTTTCGGCGATTCACGGCCCCACGGGCCGGGACGAGGCCGACCAAGGCCGGGGATCTTACCTAGGGGTCGGGGGAAGTGGATCGGGATCGGTGGCAGCGGCTGAGGGCGGCCGGAGGCGACGGATCGACGACGAGCAGAATCGAGCGGTTTCGGCGCCGAAAACAGGGGGGGTGGTCGGAGGCGATTCCCGGCCACCACGCGCGGCGGCGAGCTCCGCCGAGCTCGGGGAAGGTGGAAGGGAGTCTTGGGAGTTCGATGGTGGTGGCGGTGCACGGAGGTGGGCGGCGGAACGGCGGGATCGAAGAAAATCGCGACCGGTCTCCAAAACAGGGCATCGGCGGTTTCGGGCCCGATTGCGGCGGCTCCGGCGGCTAATCGGCGGTGGGGTGGCTTCGGCTTGGTCGAGGGGAAGCTGAGGGTCACGACCGAGGTGGTGGGTGGCGGCGGCGATGCGGCGAACGGCCGGGGGAAGCTCGGGTCCACTCGGGTCAGCACAGGCCGAAAACAGAGCACGGGCGTCGGGGTCTTCCGGGGCGATTTGGCGGCTCCGACGCGACTGACGACGACGAGGATGCGACGGCGGAGAAGGCTGAAGGTCGGTGGTGGTCGGTTGTGGGTGGTGGCGCACAAAAACGGACGGAGGAGGAGGAGGAGCAGAGAGGAGTTCGGTCGGGGGAGGAAGAAGGGGTCGCGCGAGGGAAAGAGAGAGAGAGAGAGAGAGAGTGGGCTGATGGGAGTTGGGGGTGGGGCCCTAGGAAGACTTTTGTGCAATTTTGTCCCATTTGTAAATATCCAAGGGCATAACAGTCTTTTGGCGATTCGGGACTGAAACGAATTTTTGGTATAACGGACGAAGAGTAATTTGGTAATTTTCATAGGCTAGGCTGGGTCGGGATTAGGCTCGAGTCGCAAGGATTGAAATCCTAATTTACGGCGACTAGAAATTTCGAACCTAATCTAAACCGACTGAATTTCAGAATTCGTCCAAACATCGTCCCTTCAGTCCTTTCGATCCAATATAATTTAACGACTGAATTTCAATCTTAATCCATTTTATCGAATTCAGGAACTTCACCGAGGTCGGATTTCCAGGGCGTCACAATAACTACCCGTTTTAACAAGCAAGTCATATCCATGCACCCTTCTGAATTAATTTTGTAAACCCATCCTTTCATGTCTCACGTTATATTCATGTTGAAGCATGCCATGGCTCATATTGGAATTGTCTAACCCTTGCCCTACGTGGGCGGACATGATGAAATGACACCAGAGATCAATTAATCCTTGTTATTTGGAATAAGTTACAGTTTATTAGAATAAGAGATGCGTATTTATACAAGCTAGGGTAAATACCCATAAATGACCAATATGCCCTTGCTATCTAACACTCCCCCTCAAGCTGGAGCATGGATATCTAACATGCCCAGCTTGTTACAAATATACTCAACTCGACTACTTCCTAGAGATTTTGTAAAAATATCAGCAAGTTGTTCGCCGGTTCTAACATAACTAGTAGATATAATCCCAGCCTGAAGCTTCTCACGAACAAGATGGCAATCCACTTCAATATGCTTGGTACGCTCATGAAACACTGTATTGCCACCGTTGACTTTGCTTCCCCATGATAATGTATTGGTAATGCTTCACAATATAGTTTCTCACAGAGTACTCGCTACTCCTATATTTGCATGCTCTTGATTTCATTGGGTTCAGCAAACTCTGTTTAGTTGATTTATTAGAAGGGGATAATTGTGTTCAGTGAAATTGGATGTGGTTGGTTTGGATGGGAAATGCTGAAAATTGACTGATATGGAGGTTAGTTTGAATGTATGTCCATTATACTAGCTTTTGTTGAATACGTTTCTGCATTGAATTAGGTTGCACTATCTGGAGAGGACAACAGAAGGCAATCGCACTTGCTACGAGACTTCTTCACTTTAAATTTTGCAATATCGATGTCTGTGTACAAGTTGCGTGAGGACTGCTTTCTTTAGGAGAAAATATATCCCAACCAGCTAACATCAGTCGAAATGGGACAACAGAGTTCAACGGTCTCATGTTGCTAAACCATCCATGGAGACAGGAGTTGCCTTTTGTCAGCAAGCTGAGGAGGAGAATGCAGCAGATCGTAGAGTAAGTGGTGCGATGAGGCGTATAGAATTCATGTAGGGTTTCTTTACGTTAAACTTCTGATTTTTTACTTATTCGAACTCTTTATTCGGGGTATTGCTTTTGCCATCTTTACTTTGTTATTTGCATTGCTAAGGCGAGTTAAAATAGTGAGCACGAAAGGAGTAGTAATTTTTTTTTTTTTTTGGTAAGTGGAGTAGTAATTATCTTCAACTTGTTTTTGGTTAGTTATTCTATCAATGAAAGATAATTGAGGATTTATCATGGAACTCGACTCGATGTCGTAATTTGAAAGGCTTTTCGATCTTCTCCCTCTGTAGGATTTGAAAACACCACTAAGCAGCCTTCCTTACATAATAAACGCACGCTTTTGCTTTTAGAATATTCCTCCATAGTGTATCACTGACGTCAGGATGATTTCCAGTGGATTATTCTTTATTACAACAGCCAAAGCGTCTCCAATTTGTTGCATCTTTTAAGGTACACCAGATTTCATGGCCCGATCCGACCAACTACTGTCATTGGATAGCCTTATGAATCTAATTTTTCCGCCGACCAAAAAGAGAAGATTTAGTTTTCGGCAATTTGTGGAGCCAGGAGCCCTATGTCTTTCTAACTTGTTTAGCTTACTAATGGTTTGGGGAGGCGTGACCAGTGTAATTATATCCCCTCTGGAAGTTACCATAACGTCTGGTTTGATAAGCAGACTCATTGAGTGGCTCTGTCAAAACTCTCTGTAATAATTTCGCTTGAAGATTCATATGAAAAAAAAGCGACATGAATGCATATGATATGCAAGTTATAGTCACGTTGAAGCACGTACTCTCAATTTTTTTCTAAAGGGTTGTGCTGATCATCACGTCTCGTTCTTGCCGATGTTACTTGTGATGTGAGTGAACATATTATTAAAGATATCCTGTATCATACTCAAAAACAGTCTCAATTGGCTGCGACGAATCGCCTTCGTTCGCGACCGTGTCGCGATCGTGACTTTTTGAAGCAAAACGCTTGAGAAGGATGGCAAAACTGTGGGTATATGAGCCATTATTGGAATTCCTCATGCTTGACCGCTTCCACTGAGCTTATGTACAGAAATATGAAGTGGACAGGAAGTGATATTAAGGCTGCATGTGGATCGTAGCCAGGGAAAGTGTTTTTGTTCGAAAAGTGTTTCGGGAACACTTTTGGAACAAAAATGCGTATGGTTAAAAAATATTCCAAAAGTGTTCCGCGGAACATTTTTATGCCAAAGAACACTTTTTAAGAAACAAAAAAAAAACTTGCTTCTGGGTTTTGGAACACTTTTGGAATCACCATTCATCGCCGCCGACGCGGTTACCACCCGTTGGCCGCCGCCCGCTGCTGCCACCCGTCACTGGCAGCCCGCCGCCTGCCCTTGGCCGCCGCCGCCAACAGTCGCCGGCTGACAACGGCGGAAAAAGTATTTTTTTTTTACTTACCTGCGCTTTTGTTCCAAAAAATCGTAACCGGGAACAGAAACACAAAAAATGTTTCTGTTCAAAAAATGCTCCCAAGAACAGAAACGCTACCATACGCAGAGATAAGTCGTTTAGGCTGCGTATGGTAACGTTTATGTTCTCAAAACAACTTTTGAAACAGAAATAATTTTTTTTTGTTTTTGTTCTTGACAAAGATTTCTGGGAACAGAAACGCGTTTGGTTATAGCAAAAAAAATTGGTAGCAAAAAAATTATGTTCCTAGAACTAAAAAAAATATAAACGAGTTTGGTAATTGAAAAAAAATTATTTCCAATTTTTTCATTTAATTAAGGGGATTATATATAAAAATTAAGAGGCCTTTATCTTTTTAACTTACTAAATTAAATTAAATCTCAATTGTTCAATTTACTAAATCAAATTAGACCAATATATGTATAATTGACCCTCTCCTTGGGGATGTCAGGGATCGAGGGGCTAATGAGTTGTCGTCGTCCAACTACACGGGCCCTCCCAAGGCCTATTACCCAAATTGCGACAGCTAGGTTTTCAAATTGGGATCGACCTTAGTATGGTCGGGCGACATGTGCATAGTGTGCATGTCAGCAGAGTCGCCAACAACTATTTTTTGGAGGGTATGATCGGAAATCCTATAGAGCGATCAGGAGAAATTACTCGATTCTATGAAAACTAGAGAAATGGGTTCGGGGACTTGGTTATGTCAAGATTGTCATCGACACCCTTTCGATACCTACGTTGAGTGATTTCCTTTCCTAAATTAAGAATTCATGCTGATGCGTTGGGAGATGTGGTAGGCTCTAACGATTCTAAGTGTTTCATGCAGACGAAAATTTTCTGACTTATCAATCGCAATCAATACGAAAAGTGCGCAAATCAAGGCGATCAAGAACGTGCGCATAAATCGCATCAAATCATCGATCAATATGAACATGGCATGCCTAGTATAGTCCTAAGGGCTTAAAGAATGACCTACTAAAATTAAGGGTTGGTTCGGGAAAAATTCAGGACCAGTGTCCAAAGGGGTAAAATGGTCATTTTGAAAGGCTCGAGAACCCAAAAATCACATTTGTGTTGGGCCAGTTGAATGTGCTCATTTTCCATTTTTTGGAATTTTCCCCTTTTTTTGACTTTTTTTTATTATTTTTTTAATGAATTTTTATCGAGGAACACAAAAGGAGAGGAGGGAGGAGCTACCCGTGCAAGAACAAAAGAGAAAAGTATATGTTAATGAAGTGAAAAAGTGTTCTCAATTGTTTATAAAAAATGTTGCAAATGTGTTTCTAAAAGGTGTTTCGGGATCACAAAAGCAAGTTTTTTTTTTTGTTTCTTGTTTTTGCTTCAAAAATGTTTCTGTTTTTCAAAAGTGTTCTTGGAACAGTTTGAGAACACTTTTTTACCATACGCATTTCTGTTCCCAAAGTATTCTCGGAACACTTTGGGAATAGAAACATTTTTTTTGAAGTGTTACCATAGAGGCCCTTGTTGGAAATATGAGGTATTTTGATGGTGAGTGAATGAGAAATTGTTTCTTAAAGAACACTCTTGAGTTGGAAGTGGGAAGTGACAAAGCACTAGTCCCACATAGGAAAGGAAGAAGGCCTTGAAGTGCTTTATATATGGATACACTCTCTTTGAGTGGTAACTATCATAGCACAAGCACTATGCCTCGCGCGCACGCGCAGGGGGGGTGCGAATCCCGGATCCCGACGGAGGCCCGACAAGTTGAACTTGGGCGCGAGCGCACGACCTGCGTACGCGAAAGTGGGCCTCGCGAGAAGCCCATTTTTGCCTTCTGTTTTAATTTTTTCAACTCAAGCCGTTAACCGTTCTTAAGTTAATTACCAGTGTGTTAATGGTATTAACTAAGTAACGGCTGTTATAATTTTGTGATTACAGAATTAATTTCAACCGTTGTATCCTAGGAGACAGACGTCCACGAAACCTCAAAGCACGTACTGGAGGGGACGAATCTGTTTTAAGGAAACTGTGTCGAACACAGGCCTCAGTATTCTTTTAATTCAATTATTTATATTGTCATATTTCCGTTTGGATTGTGTTCCTCAGAAGGAAGGTCAGAGGAAGGTCAGAAGGACGTTCAGAAGGAGCCTCAGAAGGAAGCCTCATAAGGAGACTCAGAAGGAGCCTTAGAAGGAACTCCATCTGAAGGGTCCATCTGACGGGTTCAGAAGGAACTCCATCTGACGGGTCCAGAAGGACTGCATCTGAAGGGTCCAGAAGGACTGCATCTGACGGGTTCAGAAACAGTTGCATCTGAAGAATTTCTGCATCTGATGGGTTCAGAAGCAGTTGCATCTGACGAATTTCTGCATCTGATGGGTTCAGAAGCAGTTGCATCTAATGAATTTTTTGCATCTGACGATTTTTGAATACTGCTTCTGAAGGATCAAATTTTGTGCTTCTACCAACTTAATGTTTTCATGTTTGAGGCAGCTTGATCATATTTATTATTGCGATTCGAAGTTTAAATGATTGTAAGTTAAAGTGGTCAAGAACAGATATCAAGGTACATGCTTCAACTGTGACAAGATAGATCACAGTTTTGTGGATTGCAGATCTTCAAAGAAGAAGAAGATTATTGAGACTTATGGTGAATGACATAGTCCATGACATGTCTGTTATAAACCTATCTTTCATTTCATTGCTTATGATTTGGTTCTGTCATTGTATAGATTAATATACATATTATACGATTTTTCTAACCGCCCTTACAGTCCTTTAAAAACTAAAAATCGGCTCGTCAATCTCAGCTTCGACCCTGGTAGTTAACTTCATCACCCTGTATGGCAGTATAGTGTTGAGGGTAATTATACTTCACCATATTTCACATGGAATTTGTCATTCGTTCGTAAAGGAAAAAGAAATATTTGTTTGGTTATGTTTGATCAAGAACATTTCAAATAAATACGGACCGAGAGAGAGATGACATATACAATGAGGAAACATCAATTCAAGGAAGTCATAGAAATTTCATAGCGATGTGTTTTTTCTTATCCCGTACCTATGAAAGATTGAAAGTAACGTCCTCACTCCGAAATTTCTTTACCAGTAGGGCTGTATATCTATCAGCAGAAAGCGGGTGCTTTGACTTCAAGTATCCATAACAAGCGGGCAGAAAGGAAAGGAAAAAAAAAGAGTTGTGTCCAATTCTCCAACCTCTATTTTAATCCCATCATGCTACACGTCAGCCCACTTTCGTCAGCACACTTTGTCATTTTGCCTCGCAGCTGGTGTTCTATAAAAGAAGAGGAGTAGGGGGAGAGAGCGAGAGAGAGGAAAGTTTGGATTCATCAAGCCAGTGGATACATCGACACGCCGAATCAACGTTGTTTCTTCGAAGCGCTCGGTAAGAATTCCAGGTGTTAAATTCCTTTAATCGCAGATTATTCCCTAGTAATGTAGTAATGAGTTCTGAGTTAGTGGGTTGGGTCTACATACTGTTTGCTAATCGCATATTGTAAAGAACTTTGGAGTGTCGTGGACAAGTAGAATTTTACACAAGTTTACTGTTTGATGGAGGGGGGGGAGGGGGTTGAAACTTTGAAGTTCGTTATGCACTCTGGAGCCGGAGTCGAACTGTTGTGTTTGATGCCGGTTTTGGAGTTTGACAAGCACTTTGCTTCCCAAGTTCAACTGATTCATTTGTGGTTCTTCCTTAGGTGATCTATTCGCTCTGTCTTAAAGTTACTCCAAATTGCTCGACACAACAACAAATTAATGCTTTCTACTCATATATCCAATATGTAGTTGAGTAAGCGGTCTGTACGATGCAATGAACTTGAGCGTCAGAAATCAACATCAACATGATAAGTTGAGATATATGCGTTTGCATCAGGAGAGGCATATGATCATAATAAGCGAGTACATGCTCTTTGTTTTGGCCCTTTCGAGAACAGAGTGAGCATGAGCATATCATATACACCGGCATGTCCGAGAATGCAAATGTATCCACCTAATGGATGGCAACATTTCGATAAACAATTCAATTCTTCTACGAGAAGCAAGCATCGTTCATAATCATCCAGCAATATGGCTCATTCATCATCATCATCATCATCATCATCATCATCTTATTCATCATCGATTATGTCCGTGCACTATCAAAATGAGATGGACTAGTCGGGGTTTAGTCGTCCCATTACTGCCAATTCCCAAATTTAAGACGCGCTCGACCATGCATTATTTAGACTCGAAAAGGGTATTCCCTAGATTGATACACGGGTCATTTTAATTTAAGCTCTGGTCGAACATAGACTTGCCGGGTGAAAAGTTAAAAAAGACGACTATGTCAATGAACTGAAGAGTCTGCTATTGCGTTTATACAAAAAGACGAGCTCCTTGAAGATTAGCATGACTTAAGTAGAGGTGTATATGAAGCGATATATACATCAATATGCTTTGAGGTGATTCTCTTTTCTGGCTTTAGAGAATTCTGGGGTCACAGAAATAGTTGGCTCGTTATCTTGCAGGAACAATCATTTCTTGAACACCATTGTGATTTGGAATAAGTTATAGTTTATTAGAATAAGAGATGAGTATTTATACAAGCTAGGGTAAATACCCATAAATGACCAATATACCATTGCTATCTAACACTCCCCCTCAAGCTGGAGCATGGATATCTAACATGCCCAGCTTGTTACAAATATACTCAACTCGACTACTCCCTAGAGATTTTGTAAAAATATCAGTAAGTTGTTCGCCGGTTCTAACATAACTAGTAGATATAATCCCAGCCTGAAGCTTCTCACGAACAAGATGACAATCCACTTCAATATGCTTGGTACGCTCATGAAACACTGGATTAGAAGCAATATGGACAGCCGCTTGATTGTCACACCACAACTCCATTGGTATAGGATCTTTGAACCCAAGTTCCACTAACAGTTGACGTATCCAGATCAACTCACAAGTAGCTTGAGCCATCGCTCTATATTCTGATTCTGCACTTGATCTAGCTACAACATTCTGCTTCTTGCTTTTCCACGACACCAGGTTTCCTCCCACAAAGGTGCAATAACCTGATGTAGATCTTCTATCTATCGGAGATCCTGCCCAATCAGCATCTGAGAAAGCTTCTACTTTTCTGTGTCCATGATTCCTGTAAACAATACCACGACCTGGAGCTTTCTTCAAGTATCTCAGAATTCTAATCACAGCATCCCAATGTGAGGTACGAGGAGAAGACAGAAATTGGCTCACGACACTCACAGGAAAGGAAATATCAGGTCGAGTAATAGTTAGATAATTTAGCTTTCCAACTAGTCTTCGATACCTTTCCGGATTATCTAATAACTCACCATCCTCTGCCATCAACTTCAAGCCCGTCTCCATTGGTATATCCAGCGGTTTAGCTCCTAACAAACCTGTCTCAATAAGCAAATCCAGAACGTACTTCCGTTGTGAGATATGAATACCTTTTCTTGCCCGTGCGACTTCAATACCCAAAAAGTACCTGAGTGGTCCCAAATCTTTTGTATGGAATTGCTGCTGTAGATACATTTTCAACTCTTTAATTCCTGCAGAGTCATCCCCAGTTATGACGATATCATCCACATAAACTATAAGGAATATTCTACCAGTTTTAGACACCCGATAAAACATCGAATGATCACCACTACATCTACTCAATCCAAACTGAAGTACAGCCTCAGAAAACTTCCCGAACCATGCTCTGGGAGATTGTTTCAAACCATACAATGATTTTTTTAAACGACAAACATGACCTGACCCCCCCTGAGCAACAAACCCAGGTGGTTGCTCAATATAGACCTCTTCCTGTAAATCGCCATGAAGAAATGCATTTTTCACGTCAAGCTGAAGCAAAGGCCAACCAGCAGAAGCAGCCAAAGAAAGTAAAAGATGAACAGACGTCATCTTTGCCACTGGTGAAAAAGTATCACCATAATCGACTCCATAAACCTGTGCATATCCTTTTGCAACCAAACGAGCCTTGAGACGAGCAAGAGTACCATCAGGATTAACCTTAACAGTGAACACCCATTTGCAACCAATGGCCGTCTTCCCAGTAGGTAAAGGAACAAGATCCCAAGTGCGATTGTGCTCTAATGCCAACGATTCCTCTTCCATAGCTGTCCTCCAGCCTGAACTAGATAATGCTGCAGCAATAGTCTTAGGAATAGGGTAGCTATCAAGGGTCATTAGACGGGCCCGACAAGACGTTGATAAACCAGAATAGGAGACAAATTGTGCAATAGGATGCTTAGTGCAACTACGAACACCTTTACGATGTGCAATAGGAATATCAAGATCAGGGGGTTGCTGACTTACCGCAGGATCAGAAGACGTAGAAGACGAGGTCGGCACAGAATCTGCAGGGGGTGTGACATGCTGACGGGGACGTCTACTATAGACGTACTCAACAGGCGGAGGAGCTGGAGATGCTAGAGTAGGGGCTGGTCGCATAACAATGTATGTCAAAGAATCATCATCCACCAGAAGAGGTTCCATTGGACAATCAGAATAAACAGTAGACTCAAAGAATGAGACATCTGCAGTGGTACAGTACTTTTGTAAAGAGTGACAATAACATCTATAACCCTTTTGTGTACGAGAGTACCCTACAAAGATGCATTGAGAGATCTAGGATCAAGCTTAGAGAGTCCTGGACGATGATCACGAATATAACAAACACAACCAAATATGCGTGGTGGCAAATGAAATAAAGGATCAGAAGGAAACAGAAGAGAGTGGGGAATAGCACCCTTAAGGACAGAGGATGGCATGCGATTGATGAGATAACATGCAGTCATAACAGCATCAGCCCAAAAGGATTTATCGATCTTCATCTCAAACATCAAAGAACGGGTAACTTCTAACAAATGACGATTCTTGCATTCAGCGATACCATTCTGCTGTGGAGTATATGAACATGAAGATTGATGAAGAATGCCCTTTTGAGACATAAATTCAGTGAAAGATGTGGAAAAGTACTCTTTAGCATTATCACTTCGAAGAACACGAACAGAAGTAGAAAATTGAGTATGTACTTCGTTAATAAATGCACAAAAGATAGAAAATAAATCGGAACGACTTTTCATTAAATATAGCCAAGTGGTTCTTGAATAGTCGTCTACAAAAGTAACAAAGTACTTGAAACCCAACTTTGAAACATTAGGACATGGACCCCAAACATTGGAATGAACTAATGCAAAAGGTTGAGAAGCCTGTTTATTGACTCTTGGACTATAACTAGTACGATGAAGTTTACCAAACTGACACGACTCACACTCAAGGCGAGATAAAGACTGAAAACTGGAATCTAACATTTTCAAACTTCCCAAAGAGGGATGGCCTAAACGACAATGAACTTGATGGGGAGAAGCTGCCAAACAAGCCATGCTAGGAGTATCGTCAAGCACATATAACCCCCCCGTCATGCGTCCTCTACCAATCGTCTTCTTCGTCTTCAAATCCTGAAAAACACAAGAATCAGGATAAAAAGTTACTAAACAGTTATACTTTTTTGTAAGATAGCTCACAGACAAAAGATTGGATGGAAAATTTGGAAGATACATGACAGAAGACAAAGACATGGAGGATGTCAAGGGGACTGTGCCTATTCCTTTGACCGTTGATAAGGAACCATCAGCTAAAGTAACAGTGGATACAGACTCATGAAAGTTAGAAAAGATACCTGAAGACCTATCATATGATCTGTAGCTCTTGAATCAATGATCCAGGAGTGAGAGGAAGATGAGAGACATGCTGTTGCGTTACATGTCTGAGCAAAAGTAGCTCTGGAGGAGGAAATTGGCTGAGATATCTTAAACCGATTGTACAGAGCAAGTTCATCCTCTGACATTCGAATCAATTGTCCACCCTCAGATGACTCAGAAGGAATGACAGGATCTACTGCATTAGCGACATTTGCAGTGGCCAGATGAGAAGGCTTGCCATGAAGTTTATAGCAGAAGCGCTGAATATGTCCAGGTACACCACAATAATGGCAAGTCCGTGTGACCGTAGTATTACCATTGGTATCATCCGAGGTACTACCATAAGACTGCGACTGTCCCCGACTAAATCCACGACCAGTACGACCTCCACCACGACCCCGACTACCACCTCGATTCCCTTGCACAGCCAAAGCAGAACTATCACTCGTGGAAGATATACCTCGAGATGAGTCACGTGAAATCCTGGAGACACGAGCGAAAGCCTCATTCAAAGAAGCCACAGTGTCTCCTCCAAGAATCTGTGATCGGGCTGCATCAAACTCTGGTCCTAATGCGCCCAAAAAACACATAACAGCTAATTGTTCTCGCTGCTCTTGCATCTTTCTAACATCAGTGGTAATCGGCAAAATAAGATTGATTTCCTCATACATTTGCCTGAAATCGGCAAAGAATTGATTAAGAGGACGACCTTTTCTATCGGCTCTAAAGAACTCTTGAGAAACATCATATATCCTCGATAAATTATTCTCTCCAGAATAGAGAACATTCAAATAATCCCATAACTCCTTAACAGTGGTAACATGTGAAACCAACGCAGCCACATGAGATTCCATACAATTCCACATCTGATTAAGTATTCTGGCCTCCATTGTATTCCATCTAGTATCAGCATTAGTTCTTGCACCTGTCAAATGGTGTTGAAGTTCTCTCCCTGTCAACGCTACCGCAATAACTCTATTCCAATGTTGAAAATTGGAGACCCCAGCTAATTTCTCCTCTGACAGACGTCCAGATGGTGCATCTATGACTTCAGCAACTACTTCTTCTTTCTTATTATATGCCATAATAAAATACTTATTCTAAACTATTATCAATCACCAGCCAGCCAAACCAACACACTTCAACTCGTCAAACCAACAACCGGCCAGCCAAATCCCAACAGCCACACCAATAACAATACTTCAACCACAATCAGCCAACTCACAATATCATCATCAATCCCACAAAGAGAACACTAATCACCAAACTCAATAGCGACACTAATTCAGTCGCTCTAAATTCACAACATCGCCTTCATTCAGTCCCGCAATCCAACAACAATCACCAGCAACATTCATTCGCAGCAAAGAACAGCAAAGAAAATCGACACACCTCACCAAAACATACTAGAACAGATGTGCCGATTCAGAATTCCCTGGACAGTGATCGTTGGAGATCAACCCGAGCTGGTCGAGAACCTGGGCCGTGGCCGACCAAGTTGGCCGATAGCCTTGGGACGTGGCCGACCAATATGGCCGAGTGACCTGAGACGTGGCCGGCCAATCTGGCCGAGATCCCTGGGACGTGGCCGGCCAAGTTGGCCAAGATCCCTAGCCGAGAGCTTGGATGGTGGGTGGTGGGTGTTGAATAGGGTTTAGGTTGGGGCGGCTAGGGTTGGCTCTGATACCATGTGATTTGGAATAAGTTACAGTTTATTAGAATAAGAGATGAGTATTTATACAAGCTAGGGTAAATACCCATAAATGACCAATATACCCTTGCTATCTAACAACCATAAATGAATTTGACCTCCGCTCTAGTCACGTTTCGGGAACAATGAGGCACGAAACTTCACAAGTCTAGAGCTAAAACCAGTACTTAAATTTTAGACAGCTCAGAGAGGCCTTACCTTTTCCAGACTATATGCACAGTTTTAGATTTTTGAGTGGGACCTGAAATCTCGAATAAATGTAGAGAAATCTACAATGCAAGCACCAAGAAGTGGAAATGTTAAAATCTTCGAGAGCCAAGCGAAGTCGGAGAGACTAGTAGCTTTAAAAGCAATACATGCTCTGAGAAAATGTAGTCAACTAGTGCTGCAGAAGTAAACTTTGTCTAAATGGTTTTGGAGCCCCAACATGTTGAAGCATGGAGTCTAGCACATAAACGAGCACACTTAGTAATGCACATCAATTTGAATCACAAAGCTGCACACACAGCTCGCAGTATTGTGACAGCCACTGAACTCTGATTTTGCAAAGTTCCAGGCAGAGAATGGCAGAAAGTGCTGTGCTGTATCTACTTAGCAAGCTGGAAAACTTTGTCGAGAATGGGATGCAACAAGACAGAGAGGGTCACGAAGAATGGATGTCTCTGATGAGAGAATTTGAGCGCATCAAGGCCTTCCTAAACGCTGCAGATTCAATGGAAGAGTGCAACCAAGAAGTCAAAGTATGGGTTAAGCAAGTACGAGAAATTGCCTATGAAGCTGAGGATGTTCTTGATGAATATAAGCAACTCTCAGGGCAGGATCATCCAACTGAGGGCTTTCTACGAATGCTTCAAACTAGGGTCAGAAACAGGAAAGCTCGACACCGACTGATTTCAGCAATGAAAAGCATCAGCCCCAGAATCAAAAGTATCTGTGAGGGCCAGCAGAGACTGTTTGATGGTTTCAGCACAACTGAAAGAGGTTCAAGCTCAACCTCTTCTTATGAAGACAACAAATGGCAAGACCATCGAGGAGATGCACTTCTGGTAGAAAAGTCTGATCTGGTGGGCATCGAAGAGCCAAAAAAGGAGCTTGTTGAACGGTTGGTCCAGGGTGTTTCACAATGCGAGGTAATTTCGGTGGTTGGCGTGGGAGGTTTGGGGAAGACGACCCTAGTAAAGCAAGTTTATGATGACCCAGCAGTGAAGAAACGATTCACAGTACGGGTTTGGGTCACTCTTTCTCCCTCATTAGGGACGGAAGATCTGCTGTTAGACATGCTTCAACAGATCACCAGTAGCATCAGGAAGACAGTTCCAGCGGAAGCAAAAACTCACGATAGCAGCTGCATTAGAATGATGATGAAAGACCTCCTCCAGAAAAGGAAATCGAAATACCTAATCGTCCTCGACGATGTATGGGACATGAACAAATGGGATGCAGTCAAATGTGCATTACCCAACAATAACAATGGCAGTCGGATAATGGTCACAACAAGGAAATCAGATCTAGCATCAGCATCTGGCACTGGATGCGCAGGGAAGGTCTACAACATGAAGCCCTTGTCAGCTGAACAGTCACATGAACTTTTCTGTAGGAAGACATTCAAAGAGAAAGCGTGCCCCAGCCATTTGGAGGAAATTTGTCGACACATCTTGAGAAAGTGTGAAGGACTTCCCCTAGCCATTGTGGCCATCAGTGGTGTTCTGGCCTCAAAGGATGCAAGAAGAATTGATGAATGGGAACTTGTCCGTCGCAGTCTCCGTTCCGAAATCGATGAGAACGAAAAACTAAAAAATCTGAAGCAGGTTCTTTCATTGAGTTTCAATGATTTGCCTTATTACTTAAAGTCCTGTTTTTTGCATTTGAGCGTATTCCCTGAGGCTTACGATGTCGAGTGTATGAGGATTATCCGACTCTGGGTAGCAGAGGGCTTTGTTGAAAGGAAAGAAGGTAAGACCCTGGAAGAAGTCGCTGCGGACTACCTTGATGAGCTCTTGAACAGAAGCCTCATCCAAGTGGCGGAGACCACCAGTGATGGAAGGGTCAAAATGTGCCGAGTTCATGGCCTTTTGCTGAAAATAATCATTTCAAAGGCAAGGGAGCAGAATTATGCAATCATAGACCAGGAACACAGCGAACTGTGGCCGGAGAGAGTTCGTCGCCTCTCTGTACACAAAGCATTTCAGATTGCACAACAAAACCGGTCACTTTCCCGTCTCAGATCCTTATTCATGTTTGGCGTAGACAGGTCTTCTGTCGATGACGCTCTGAAATCTGAATTCAACCTTCTCAGTGTCCTAGATTTATGTCATGCTCCAGTGAGCCGCTTCCCAGTTCAGGTACTTGACATGAATTGTCTTAGGTTTCTAAGCTTGAGATCTACTCATATTCAAACCGTTCCAAGTTCCATAGGGAACCTTCAGAACTTAGAGACACTAGACCTTAAAGACACTCATGTCATCGCATTGCCTGTAGAGATACCAAAGCTTCAGCGACTACGTCATCTCCTTGTGTATCGGTATGAGACAATAGCTTATTCGCACCATAGATATGGTTTCAAAACCCCTGCAGATATTGGAGCTCTGCAGTCTCTGCAAAAGCTATGCTATATAGAGGTAGACGACGAAAGAAACCGTCCCAATATTACGGGCTAGGGAAACTTGATCAGTTAAGGAGGTTATGTGTGTTAAAGTTGAGGAGAGAAGATGGAAGGAATCTGTGCTCATCGATAGCAAAGTTGACCAACCTCTCCTCACTGGCTGTCTATGCACTCGATGATGGAGAAGAACTCGATCTGCATCACCTTTCTTCACCCCTGCCACTACTTCAGAGGATCTTCTTGAGGGGACACTTACAGACCTTACCAAGCTGGATTGCGAACCACCACAGCCTCGTAAAACTATACCTGAGAATGTCCTGTTTAAGGGATGATCCACTGGAATCCCTTCAAAATTTGCCCAGTCTGGTTCATCTCGAGTTGCTGCATGTTTATAATTGGAAAACTTTGTGCTTTAAGGCCAAAGGATTCATGAAACTTAAGACATTAGGCCTCGATCTTTTCGATGAGCTCGAGTTCATACAGGTGGAGGTGGGAGCAATGCCCTGTCTAGAAAAGTTGATCGTCCAGCGGTGCAAATTGCTCAAGGATCTGCCATTAGGAATCAAGCACTTAAAGATGCTCAAAGTGTTGGAGTTCTTCGACCTGCCTGATGAATTAGTCCAGCAACTTAAGCCGGACGGACAAAATGAGGACTATCAGAAGGTTGCGCACGTTCCTGAAATTCGTTACGCTTACTGGAGAGAGCAGGGTTGGGATGTCACATCTGTAGAGACATCGGTCGATGAAGAGGGCTCTCGTTTCCAGGGTTCTAGTATGAGGAGTAATGAACTACCTCCTTGTTGGAAGTAAGTGTCTACATCTTCTGTGAATCCATCTTTTCTGAGGATTCCATGTTTACACTGCCATGGAAGATTCGATGTAATCGACTTTACAGTAAATGTATTCTCAAACATATTCGAATGTTCGTTTTCGATTCTGCAATGCTTGGTCATTCAGTAACATTTTGTTCCTTACAGGGGCTCCCCCGTTTATGGTTACCATTCCATGAGTATGACCGATTTGTATAGGATGGATGACATATATCTCGTGCTGACCCAATAAAGATAATTGAAGATTGAGATTTTTTTTTTCTTTCATGCTTGTTATAAGCAGTTGGGCCATCAATTGTAAAGTAAACCCTAGATCAATCATTCACGAATTTGGATACGATTTGAAAAAAACTAAAAAGGATTATCAGTGGGTCGGCATTATCGCCTAGGTAATGAAGATTAAAATTAAGGAAATATCCTCCGAATCGAGATTTTCCGTGAGACAAGTGGACCATTAACTTTCCACGAGTGTGTGAGAGAATAGGAAGCGAACTAGAGTTCCAAAAAGCAAATAATTTGTGAAAACCTTTTGAATTCGATAGTGTACTCCCTGGGAACGTGTTAGCAAATAACATGCAGAGAGACGACTGTTTCACTTTCAAATGAATTTGGTCTTAAGAAAACAAGGAATGAATTGCTCATTCAAATAGAAACAGTTCGGGCAATCGGTTCTGCAGGTCGTCTATTGATGTGATGATCTGCATAGACACAAGAAATGAGAATTAGTCGAGTTACTCGAATTTGACTCATGGATTACTCAAACTTGGCTCGGTAATTTTTGAGTTCAAGTAGCTCGAGCGCTTATCAAACAGAGCTCAATCTTGGATATTGCGAGACCAATCGAACAGTACACATACATTTGTATACGGATGTAAAACTAATAATACTCATTCAATAACATGTCGAGTCGAGTTGAATCAAGCTCTGAGCATCGAACTGCATCGACTCGATGACGTCCCTAGCCGATGCTGCAAACTTTCGGCAGTCTGTACGATGAACTGTTCGGAGGAACAAATTGAAGAGAACCATGGGATCATATTCTAGAAATATGTTAAGGTTGCAAGTCACCCTCTCTATCCCAGTACGTTATTAAAGCCCACCGTGGGAAATAAGAAGCAGCCTCCCCATCCTCTGTATTTTCAATGGTTTCCGATCAGTACACGCAAACGAGGGCTTGGTAAAACGGACTAAGAAGACATTCATGCATGTGCACGGGCAAGACGAACGAGAAGACTTCCTCTTGACCAAACGATTGGATATTAAATTCATCGAATTTGACAGGGCTTGATCACCGTCCACAAAAGTAATCTTGTAATCCTTATCTTGCAACCATGGACTTCATGTCAAGCTCCCGATCTTATTGGATTCGGGCAACAAAAATTAAGAAATCAACATTGTTTAATTACCAGTCTATTATGGGTGCTTGGTGCTCCAGTAGCAAAAGTTGTTTCTTTTGAGTATAAAGGTCTGGACTTTAGCAAAGAAAAAGCCGTGAATCACCTCCACATAATGGACGGTGACAATTGAATACACTAAGAGAGAGAGAGAGAGAGGTGTGAGTTTTGATGATAGTCTCTTCTTTATAGTTTTGATGATTATCGTGTCTCAGCTGGTTTCTCATCTACAGGTCACTGCTTACGTTAATTTGCATATCGACCTCAAGTGCTAATTTAATTTCTTTCATAATCTTCTATGCGTCAGCCCACTCTACGTCACAGTGAATTGCCTCACCAAACAATGCAATTCATTGCCTAACTTTTCCTTCGCTCGAGAACTTGGATTTCAATACTTTAACAAGAGGTTAACCCTGGTTTAAGTCTAATCGAGTGAACTGTGGTTGAATAGCCACACGGACCACCGAATTGTTCCTTTGTCTTTGAACGAGAAGACAGCGTTTCGAAAGATTAATTGGGCACCCTCTTGTAAGAACATAATGGCTGTACCAGATTGACAAAATGTGACGAGCTAATTCGAGGGTGCTTTTTTTTCCCATCTAAGTACCCAAAAGAGCTAACTAGAAGACGTCATCCGTATCCTACGGTTAGCTTCTTTAGCAGTATGTCCGGTCGGGCGTGGATTCATGACTTCGATAAGTTTTCTTCAGGCCAGAGGTCCCTTTGTCATAGTTTATGAATTTGGGAATTCAAACGGATTCTGACATGGAAGAGTCACGACTCTCTTGCATGACACAAATGATGTCCTGAGAAATTTCCCAGAACGTACAAACTGAGAGCTAAAGCTAATTATGTAATGGATTCACCAAATAGCGTTGCTATGAGGAAAGCAAAATCTAAATGAAGGCACAAACAGCAGGGAGAAGAGGGATGAAATCATCTCGGTGAGTCCCTGGATCAAAGTTACTCCTAGGTGAACATCGAACTTCTCATCACACTAATGACATCAACTATTCCCTGTAAGAATAAATTCAACTCTTCCCATTTTTCATTGGGTAACAAGCAGACACACAATGGTCAGTCGTCAACAAAAACCTCAAGTTTAGGCATTTCAATGGCATTGCTTTCAACTAGAAATTCATGCATACACTCTATCCGGGACTATTGTGCCTGTAAGCAAGGTAAAGAAATGCAGTACAAAGCAGCATATACCTAGAACTGAATAATTTGAGTAAGAGAAGGCAAAGATTTAAAATACGAGAAATGAGACTGGAAGTTTCAAAAGCAATATATACGTTTGCATGTCATCATGATGTGAAAGATATGGCAAACGAGCACCAGTTCAATTGGTTTGGATGTCGAGCCCAACCTGACTTTTTACGGAATAAACTGAACTATAAATTTGAACGGCAGAGTCATTCCCATCAAGCTAAACCTAAAGGAAAAAAAAATATTGGAATCAATATTCTTAGGTACTATGAAACCCAGCAACTCGTGAAATTTCAGAAAGCCAAGTATAGAGAATGGCTGAAAGTCCAGTGATCTATCTGCTCGGAAAGCTTGCCAGCTTTTTTGAGAATGAGTTCCAACATGTGAGAGAGGGCCGGGAAGAAATGATTGCGCTGAGAGGCGAATTCGAGCGCATCAAGGCCTTCCTGAGAGTTGCAGATTCCATGGAAGAGCGCAACGAGGAATTCAGAGTATGGATCAAGCAAATCAGAGAAGTCGCATATGATGCTGAGGATGCTCTTGATGAGTTCAAACTGCTTTTGGCACATGATCATGAGGAGCGTGGTCTTCTTTACAAGATCCCTTGCTGTATCAGGAATATGAAAGCTCGATATCGGTTGACTGCTGCAATCAAAAGCATCCGCTGCAGAATGAAAGACATCTGTGAAAGCCATCAGAGACTGTCCGAAAAATTAGACAGAGACCAACAAGGTTCAAGCTCCACCTGTGAAGACGACACGTGGCAAGATCATCGAGCAGATGCAGTCTTTGTAGAAAAATCTGGTCTGGTGGGCATTGAAGAGCCCAAGAAAAAGCTTACTCAGTGGCTTGTTGGCAGCATTTCAGAGAGGGAGGTGATATCGGTCGTGGGAATGGGAGGGTTGGGGAAGACGACCCTGGTAAAGCAAGTTTTTGATGATCCAGTTGTGAAGAAGCACTTTCCTGTGCGTGCTTGGGTCACACTTTCTCCATCTTCGAAGACAGAAGAGCTCCTAATGGACATGCTTCAACAAATTGCCAGTAGCATCATGAAACCGGTTCCAAGTGGAGCAGACACCATGAACATCGATTGGCTGAAAGTGATGATCAAGAGGTTGCTACAGGGAAGAAGATCAAGGTACCTGATTGTTCTTGATGATGTCTGGCACATGGACAAATGGGATGCTGTCAAGTATGCATTGCCTAACAATAACCGCGGAAGCCGGATAATGATCACAACCCGGAATGGTGAACTGGCACAGGCATCCTGCGCTGAATTTGATGGGCAGGTCTACGAAATGCAGCCGTTGCCGGTCGAACAATCATGGAAGCTATTCTGCAGGAAGACATTCAAGAAAGACTTGTGCCCCTCCCATCTGCAAGATATCTGTACCGACATTTTAAAGAAGTGCGAGGGCCTGCCCCTAGCAATTGTGGCCATAAGTGGCGTCCTGGCTACAAAAGACAAGCGGAGAATAGATGAATGGGATTTGGTCCGCCGTTGTCTTAGTTCAGAAATTGATGACAATGACAAACTCAAAAACATGAAGAAGGTACTTTCACTCAGCTTTAATGACTTGCCTTACTACCTAAAGTCCTGTTTATTACAGATATCTGTATTCCCTGAGGCTCACGTAATTGAGCGCATGAGGCTAACTAGACATTGGGTAGCGGAAGGTTTTGTTGAAATGAAAGATGCTAAGACCATGGAAGAAGTTGCAGATGATTACCTCAATGAGCTTGTATATAGAAGTCTTATCCACGTGGTGGAGAGAGACAAGGATGGGAGGATAAAGTCATACCGAATCCATGGCCTTTTGCGGAAGATCATCATTTCAAAGTCAAGAGACCAGAACTTTGCGGCCATAGTTGACGAACAAAGTTCAGTGTGGCCAGATAGAACTCGTCGCTGCTCAATTCACAATGAGCTTCGGATTGGACAACAGAACTTGTCGCTTTCCCATCTCAGGTCCTTGTACATATTTGGGGTAGACAAATTTTCCCTATATAGAATTCTATCTGGTCATCTGAAACTTCTTAGTGTTTTGGACTTGCAAAATGCTCCATTAAGGAGGTTCCCGGCGCAAGTCGTGGACATGCATTGTCTAAAGTTTTTGAGTTTGAGGCATACTCAAATTCAGACAGTTCCAGCATTCATAGGAAGGCTTCAGAACTTAGAAACTCTAGACCTCAAACACACTCATGTCACTTCATTGCCTGCAGAGATCATGAAGCTCCAACGCCTTTGCCATCTCCTTGTATATCGTTATCAAACTGTATCATATGTGCACTACAAATATGGCTTCAGCACCCCAGCACATATTGGAGCTCTACAATCTCTACAAAAGCTTTGCTACATAGATGCGGACAATGATAGAACCAACAATGTTATAAGTGAGCTTGGGAAGCTAAATCAACTGAGAAGACTATGCATTCTAAGGTTGAAGAAAGAAGATGGAAGGAAATTGTGCTGGTCAACTGCGAAGTTGACAAACCTCCAGGCCCTGGCTGTTTCTTCATTAGGAGATGATGAAGACATTGATCTGCAGTACCTTTCACCTCCACCACCGCTACTTCAAAGGATCTACCTGAGAGGACGTATGCAGGCATTACCGCATTGGATAGCAAACATGCATAGTCTTGTCAAATTACATTTAAGATGGTGTTGCCTAAAGGAAGATCCACTGCCATCCCTCCAGGATTTGCCCAATCTTGTACATCTCGAGTTACTTCAAGTTTACGATTGGCAAACACTATGCTTTAAGGCTAAAGGGTTTCAAAAGCTCAAGATATTAGGTCTTGATTATTTTGAGGAGCTAACATTTGTACAGATAGAGAAGGAAGCAATGTCTAGCCTTGAGAAATTGATCATCCAGCGATGCAAACTGTTGAAGAGTATGCCATCAGGAATCGAGCACCTCACCAAGCTCAAAGTGCTGGAGTTCTTCGACATGCCTGAAGAATTAACCGAGAAGCTTAAGCTAGAAGAGAAGGATGAAGATTATCAGAAAGTGGCACATGTTCCAGAACTTCATTATGGCTACTGGAGAGATGGGGCTTGGGATGTTACTTCAGTTGAGAGATCAGGAGAGGAACGGAGCTGTCGACCTCAAGACACTACGACGAAGAGAAGTAATCTTCCTCCTTGTTGGAAATAATGATATGCTCTATGCCTTGAGTAACTGCAGTTTTTCTTGATTTGCCCCAATTTATTGTAACTAATGAGGCATATAATGTTCATGCAAACATTAAATGTTTATTGTCTCCAAGGTAACTGGGTAGGACATTTTGTAGCCTGAAATTGCGTCTGATATTGTGTCTACACTATACACCATGTGCATGTCGCGAGGGTGCACATCTATATATGTAGGCTTGGCAGTTAATCTATCCTTCATGACAATATCTTCCATATCTGTTGAAGAGAACTTTCTAAGATGACATGTCAGATGACACCACATTTACAACACACTAAGAAACAGATTTTTTTTGCGCATCGATACATTAGTACTCATATAGAGAAACATAAGTTAGTATAATTGTGATAGCCGTTGCCCTCTTTTCCCCTCCCACTCATCACCCTCCCACTTTTCTCTTTCTCATTCCCTTTTCTAACGTTCAACTTCTCTTCCCCTTCATTATTTTATCCACTCACCTCCCTCCACTCATTCACTCTCTAACGTTCCCTTCTTCTTCTTCTTCTTCTTCTTCTTCTTCTTCTTCTTCCTTTCTACGACACCCCCTCCCCTACCGAAGCTCCACCCCCATATCCCCTCCTCCTCCCGACGGTGTTGAGCGACGCCACAACCTTCCACCACCTCACTAAAGTCCCTCAGCCTCCTCACAACCTTCCCGAAGCCACCTCGCCGGTCGTTGTCGCCGGAACCACCGCAAATCTCCACGGAACCGCCGGTACTCTGTTTTGGAGTAAGTCGCGGTTTGGTTCTGTTTTCGCCCGAACCGATCGCCGCCGTCGCTCACCACCGCCACCGACGACTTCCTAGAACCCCTCCCGAGTTCCCCTGAGCTCGTGGTCGCCGGTCGCCGCACGTGGGGCCCGGAATCAACCCCGAACAGCCACCTCTGTTTTCTGCGCGCGAATCCTCTGTTTTTGCCGGTTCTGTTCGCTGCTGTTCGCTGCTGTCCCACCACCTTTGGTCGCCTTCCGCCACCTTCCTCCGGCCCCAACCGATCCCCTTTGACCCCTAGGTGAGTCCCCGAGCATTGGCCGGCCTCGCCTCAGCCCGTGGGGCCCAGAACCGCCTCATTTAGCCCCGTTCCTCTGTTTTAATGCTGCTGTAAAATTCTGTTCTAGGTCGCCGGAGTTCGCCGGAGCTCCGCCGTCGCCGCCGTCGCCTCGCCGGACCTCCGTCACGTACCCTAGTTGGTGCCGGGTCGTGACGCCTCTCGAGAAACCTTGGAACCGAGGCTTAACCGTGTTTTATCGCCGAGAACCGTCGCCGCCGTCGTTGTCGCCGCTCGTTGCCGCCGCCGTCACATTGTTGATTTTGAGCCGGTCCGAGCTTAAATAAATTGTGAGTTGACCCTAAACCTTGGTTAGGGCGCTAATTGCGCCTAGGGTTAGTTGGGTTAGTAATTTTGGTAATAACATAAAGTGATTACGGTTGGTCTAGTTAGAAACCCCGGTTTAGGTTAAATGACCGTAATCGACTAAGTTAGCGTGATTAATTATATTATCTGTGGTTAATTGTGATTAGTTGAAATTGATTGATTTATCGCGAGAGTGCGATAGATTAAAGACGGGTGATCAATCGACAATTATAAATTAAATGGGCTAATAAATGATTATTGTTCGAATTGAGCTTTATATTGTCTAAATGAAATTAAATGCTCGTAATTGGTTCGATGATTTTTATCGGTGTGATTATCCCGTTGGAAGGCTGATGGTGTGACTGGAATTACTATTGAGTGTTAATCGCTACCTGAGGATTTATCGCCCTATTTATGATTGGATGCCTGAAATGTCTATTGAGTGAATTGATGTGTATTTGAGAATTATTCGTTCCGTGATTGCAGTAGCTAATTGATAGTCTACATATGCATATGACCGTGTGCAAAATCAAATAAATATGTTCTAGCATGAAAACGGCCGTGGGCCGAGTCTTTGAGCACGTTGTGTGAGCATCCAGCCTAAATCAAAGAGAATTAAAATTGATTGTTATGGTGGGTGCATTGTGTGGTCATATGACGGAACGATGATGGGTTTTTCCTGGTAAGATCGTAGTGTATTAATAGTACACCAGTACCAGTCATGTGGGACCATACGACTTACCAGAAGCACGACAGTCCTGCCTCGTGCCGGTTAGTACGGGCACAGGGCTGATCGGATGCCGGTCGCAGCTTGTGATGGACCGACGCCCCGTATAGGGATGCCTACTTGCCGTACCGTGCAACGGGTGCACTGGAATAATCGCTTGTAGTAGCCGCTGCCGAGAGGGAAAAGGAGCGTAGCCCGGTTCGTCCGGATGAGTATGGGATCGTACTATTTATGAGGGTGGAATCACGCCAGTCGCGTAGATCCTCTCATGGTGCCGTTGGCACGATCATCGTTAATAAATGGACTCGTGTGGTGTCCTGTGCATACTTGTGGATGCGATGCTTGTTTTGAGTGATTGACTTATTTCATTGCTGAGTCGAGTCAAGCATTGCATTATGTGTGGCTACAGACTGGTAAGTATGCATGTGATTGATTAGTATATAGGGACTATACTTGGGTATTTTATGTGATCGTATGAGTTTGTGAGCCTGCTGTTAGGATGCCTCAGGCGAATCAGTTTCCTAACCGAGCTTAGGCTTAATTCACTGAGATTTATTTCTCACCCCGTCGTGGGATAACATTTTTCAGGTCCCAAGTGATGAAGCCCGTGGACGCCAATGATTGGCGGTAGGAGTGATCTTTTGAAGTAGATGGGAAGTTAACCTTACCCGACCGAATACCCTTTTGAGGTCTTAGTGAGCTGCCCCGAAGTATGGGGTTGTTTATGTCAGCTATGGCTCAATAGGGTTAATTATCATAAGTTGTTTGGTTTAATGTGTGTGATGATCTTTTTGTGAACTGTCTTGGTAATTATCTCCTACTAATGTATCCCTGTTCAAATTTATGTTGTCTGGGAGTAAACCGTTTCCGCATGCGTAATAAATTGTCGTGGGTCGGTAGCGAACCTGGGACGCTATCCCTTATGACCCTTGGGACGATTTGATCGGGATGTCGCGTGCTCGGGGTTTGGGGCGTGACATCCTCCCCGGTTTGGTATCAGAGCAAGGTCAGCCTGATCCATCTGGTCATTGGCCTTGAGTGATAAGGAGCGTTGGGAAATGGGATAGTTAGTGGGATTTTTATCGCTATGCTTGTGATTGTTAATTGTGTGGTAAGTTTTAGGGTTGCCTTCTGACCGCGTTTTGCTATGGGGTAAGCAGGACTCCGTATCATTCCTGCATAATGAGCGGACGCGGTAGAAAAACACCTCGAGCCCCTCGTAGGAGGAATGTGAGACCAATTGAAGAGATCGTTGATCTTGGTGGACCACCGCCTGTCACAGCTCCTGTCGCAGCTCCTGATGCTGAACCTGCTAGACGTGAGCCGACCATGGCTGAAGTGATGCAAGCTTTGGGAACCATTGGAGATTTGTTGGGGCAGCAAGTAAGGAATCAAGCTGCTGCTGCTGCTGCAGCTGCTGAAGCCCCACCTATGGTGCCACCTGTAGTTCCGCCAGTAAATCCACCACCTGCACCTGGGTATGAGGAACGTAAGGCTCAAAAGATGGTAGAACAGTTCCTCAAGTTGAATCCGCCACAGTTCACTGGAAACGGAGACCCTGAAGCTGCCACCCGTTGGATTGAAGGGTTAGAGAAAACATTCAACTTACTGAGATGTTCGAATGAGGATAAAGTATTCCTGGCTGTCTATCAACTTGAAGGGAATGCTAGTACTTGGTGGAGAGCTGTCAAGGATAGGATTTTCCCAGAAGGTACGGTTCCAGTATGGAATACCTTCAGGGATGCTTTTAATAACAAGTATTTCTCGAAGACAGCTAGAGAACAGAAGATGGCTGAATTCTTCCACCTCCGCCAAAACCAGATGACCGTCGACCAATATGAAGCCAAGTTTTCTGAACTGTCCAAGTATGCCCCGAGATTGATTGAGGACCCTGAGGATAGGGCCAGAAGGTTCAGGGATGGACTGAAGCCCGAGATTAAGAGTATACTAGCACCATTCAATCTTCAAGACTACGATGACCTATATGAAAGGGCATTGATAGTGGAGCAGGACTTGGCTGAGAGAACCGCTGCATCTGGATCGCGGTTCACTTCCTCAAACAGATTTGAAAGGAAGCTAGGAAAGAAGCCAATGTTTGGAGGCAAGCATCATATTCCACCGAATCGTCGAGGAGTGATCAGTAAGCCTACTTTCCGCCCAAGTGAGGTGTGCAATATGTGCCGCCAGAGGCATGGACCTGGTCTGTGCCTGTTTAGAGGAGGTGCTTGTTTTGGATGTGGTCGTTTTGATCATCAGGTGAAGGACTGCCCGCAGAGGCAGCAGGGCAGGCATATGCCACCACAACAAGGAGGGCCACCTAGAGGAACTGCGCCACAAAACTTTCAGAACCGTCCGCCGGCGCAGGGAAGAGTGTTTGCTGTCACCCGGGAAGAGGCAAAGAATTCGCCGACCGTTTCAGGTACGGTCCTCTTGCATAATCAAGTAGCTTATGCTTTGTTTGATCCGGGTGCCACACATTCGTTTGTTGCGGATCAGTTTGTTAAGTTGTATGAATTGAGCTTGGTACCTTTGGATGTTGTGTTTAAAGTATCTACGCCGTTAAAGGATAGTGTAGTAACTACAGTTAGCTGTCCTGATTGTAGACTTGTTGTGGATGGCCATGAAAGCAAGATAGATCTGATTGTGTTAGAAATGTATGATTTTGATCTGATTGTGGGAATGGACTGGCTGACAAAGCAAAGAGCCACGATGGATTGCTTTAATAAGGTGATCCGATTTAATCCGTTGAATGGGACTAGCTATGAATTTGTGGGTAATCGAGGTGGAACCTCGACAGAAATGATATCGTCATTAGAGGCGACCCGACTATTGGAGAATGGATGCCAAGGTTATTTGGCTTCTGTGGTGAATACGTCTGTTGAAAAACTTAAGTTGGAGAATATCTCTGTTGTATGTGAATTTCCAGATGTGTTTCCTCAGGACTTACCTGGTTTGCCACCAGAAAGGGAAATTGAGTTTGTTATAGAGTTAGCTCCTGGGACGGAGCCGATCTCTAAAGCGCCGTATAGGATGTCATTGTCTGAATTGAAAGAACTCAAAGTACAGATGCAAGAATTATTAGATAAAGGGTTTATCCGCCCTAGTGCATCGCCTTGGGGAGCGCCTGTTTTGTTCGTCAAGAAGAAGGATGGATCTTTGAGGTTGTGCATTGATTATAGACAGTTGAATCGAGTGACGATTAAGAATAAATACCCACTGCCGAGGATTGATGATTTGTTTGACCAGTTGCAAGGGGCATCGATAATTTCTAAGATCGATCTACGAACGAGATACCATCAGTTGAGGATCAGAAAGGAAGATATACCAAAATCGGCGTTTAGGACACGTTATGGACATTATGAGTTTACTGTAATGCCATTTGGTTTGACGAATGCTCTTGCTGCTTTTATGGATATGATGAACAGAGTGTTCAGAGAATTCTTGGACCGTTTCGTGATCGTCTTTATAGATGACATCCTGGTGTACTCGAAGAATCCTGAAGATCATGAACAACATCTTAGGATTGTGTTAGAAACCCTGAGAGTACATCAGTTGTATGCCAAGTTTAGCAAGTGCGAGTTTTGGCTAACTCGCGTAGCGTTTTTGGGCCATGTAGTGTCTGGTGAAGGGATTGCCATGGATCCGTCTAAGATTGAAGCAGTTGTGAATTGGCCAAGACCGACGACAGTTACAGAAATCAGAAGTTTCTTAGGATTGGCGGGCTATTACAGACGTTTCGTGGAGAGGTTTTCATCTATAGCATCACCTTTGACCAAGCTACTGAAAAAGGATATGAAGTTTGAATGGACGGACAAGTGCGAGCGTAGTTTTCAAGAGCTTAAACATAAGCTAACTACGGCTCCTGTTCTAACAATTCCATCTGGTCCTGGAGGATTCGAGATTTATAGCGATGCTTCGCTTAGAGGACTGGGTTGTGTTTTGATGCAGCATGGTAGAGTGGTAGCGTATGCATCTCGCCAGTTGAGACCGCATGAGTTGAACTACCCGACGCACGACCTGGAATTGGCTGCGGTCGTGTTTGCATTGAAGATCTGGAGACATTATCTGATTGGAGAAAGTTTTCAGGTGTATACCGATCACCAGAGTCTGAAGTACCTGTTCTCTCAGAAGGAGTTGAATATGAGACAACGCCGATGGATGGAACTACTTAAGGATTATGATTGTGAGATCTTGTATCATCCGGGTAAGGCGAATAAGGTTGCCGATGCCTTGAGTAGAAAATCAATGATTGCTCAATTACAAATGCATGAATGGCGTTTACTTGAGCGAGTTAGAGACTCAGATTTCAAGTTAGAAATAAGTCGCTTGTCGAGTCTTGTGGCTACCTTGAGAATCGAGCCGGAAGTTCAGGTTAAGATCAAGACCCTGCAGTCTACTGACCTCACTATTCAAAAGATCATCCAGGAAGACTCAACTAAACGAAGAGTCGACTTCCAATTGGCCAAGGATGGGATACTGAAGTTTAGAGGACGTTTGGTAGTGCCTTCCGACAAAAGTTTTAGGGAGGAGATTTTATCGGAAGCACATCGTAGTAGTTATAGTATCCACCCTGGGAGTACGAAGATGTATCAGAATCTGAAGCAGCACTATTGGTGGAGTGGCATGAAAACAGATATAGCCAGGTATGTGGCTAAGTGTTTGACTTGTCAGCAAGTCAAGGCGCAACATTGTAAACCTGGAGGATTGTTACAGCCTTTAGAAATTCCAGAATGGAAATGGGAGCATATCACAATGGACTTTGTGATGGGTTTGCCAAGGAGTCAGAGAGGCCATGATTCAATTTGGGTTGTGGTAGACAGATTGACGAAATCAGCACACTTCATTCCAGTGAGAAAGGACTTCGCTTTGGATAGATATGCAGAGCTGTATGTGAGGTACATTGTGAGGTTACATGGAGTGCCAGTAACGATCACTTCTGATCGAGATCCTAAGTTCACTGCCACGTTTTGGAAAAGTCTACAGACTGCTCTGGGAACGAAGCTACAGTTCAGTACGGCTTATCACCCGCAAACTGATGGCCAGTCTGAAAGGACCATTCAGACCTTGGAGGACATGTTGAGAGCATGTGTACTAGATTTCAAAGGTAGTTGGGAAGAACAGTTGCATCTGGTAGAGTTTGCCTATAATAACAGTTACCAGCAAAGCATCAAGATGGCACCTTTCGAAGCTTTGTATGGAAGAGCTTGTAGAACGCCAGTTTGCTGGGAAGAAGTTGGTGAAAGGAAGATCACTGGACCCGAATTAGTGGAACAGTCAATGGAAACAATTAAAATAATTAGAGACAGACTGAAAACGGCACAGAGTCGCCAAAAGAGTTACGCCGATAGAAGACGCAGACCATTGGAGTTTCAGGTAGGCGATCATGTCTTTCTGAAGATATCGCCTATGAGAGGGATATCTCGTTTTGGCAAGAAAGGAAAGCTGAGCCCAAGATATGTTGGACCATTTGAAATCTTGGAACGGATTGGAAATCTAGCTTATCGTCTTGCGTTACCGCCGAGACTTGCTCAAGTGCATAACGTCTTCCATGTGTCGATGTTAAGGAAGTACGAACCTGACCCCGCTCATGTACTGAGTTATGAAGAGATTGATCTGGATGAGCGAGCATCATACGTGGAGCGACCAGTCAGAATTGTGGAAAGGAAAGAGCACGTACTCCGGACCAAGACGATTCCGTTGGTCAAGGTGATTTGGCAACATCATGGTACTGAAGGAGCTACGTGGGAAAACGAGGAAGCCATGAAGAGTAGTTACCCTTATCTTTTTGAGCAGTTGTAATTGTGTTGTAATTTCGAGGACGAAATTTCCTAAGAGGGGAAGAATTGTGATAGCCGTTGCCCTCTTTTCCCCTCCCACTCATCACCCTCCCACTTTTCTCTTTCTCATTCCCTTTTCTAACGTTCAACTTCTCTTCCCCTTCATTATTTTATCCACTCACCTCCCTCCACTCATTCACTCTCTAACGTTCCCTTCTTCTTCTTCTTCTTCCTTTCTACGACACCCCCTCCCCTACCGAAGCTCCACCCCCATATCCCCTCCTCCTCCCGACGGTTTTGAGCGACGCCACAACCTTCCACCACCTCACTAAAGTCCCTCAGCCTCCTCACAACCTTCCCGAAGCCACCTCGCCGGTCGTTGTCGCCGGAACCACCGCAAATCTCCACGGAACCGCCGGTACTCTGTTTTGGAGTAAGTCGCGGTTTGGTTCTGTTTTCGCCCGAACCGATCGCCGCCGTCGCTCACCACCGCCACCGACGACTTCCTAGAACCCCTCCCGAGTTCCCCTGAGCTCGTGGTCGCCGGTCGCCGCACGTGGGGCCCGGAATCAACCCCGAACAGCCACCTCTGTTTTCTGCGCGCGAATCCTCTGTTTTTGCCGGTTCTGTTCGCTGCTGTTCGCTGCTGTCCCGCCACCTTTGGTCGCCTTCCGCCACCTTCCTCCGGCCCCAACCGATCCCCTTTGACCCCTAGGTGAGTCCCCGAGCATTGGCCGGCCTCGCCTCAGCCCGTGGGGCCTAGAACCGCCTCATTTAGCCCCGTTCCTCTGTTTTAATGCTGCTGTAAAATTCTGTTCTAGGTCGCCGGAGTTCGCCGGAGCTCCGCCGTCGCCGCCGTCGCCTCGCCGGACCTCCGTCACGTACCCTAGTTGGTGCCGGGTCGTGACGCCTCTCGAGAAACCTTGGAACCGAGGCTTAACCGTGTTTTATCGCCGAGAACCGTCGCCGCCGTCGTTGTCGCCGCTCGTTGCCGCCGCCGTCACATTGTTGATTTTGAGCCGGTCCGAGCTTAAATAAATTGTGAGTTGACCCTAAACCTTGGTTAGGGCGCTAATTGCGCCTAGGGTTAGTTGGGTTAGTAATTTTGGTAATAACATAAAGTGATTACGGTTGGTCTAGTTAGAAACCCCGGTTTAGGTTAAATGACCGTAATCGACTAAGTTAGCGTGATTAATTATATTATCTGTGGTTAATTGTGATTAGTTGAAATTGATTGATTTATCGCGAGAGTGCGATAGATTAAAGACGGGTGATCAATCGACAATTATAAATTAAATGGGCTAATAAATGATTATTGTTCGAATTGAGCTTTATATTGTCTAAATGAAATTAAATGCTCGTAATTGGTTCGATGATTTTTATCGGTGTGATTATCCCGTTGGAAGGCTGATGGTGTGACTGGAATTACTATTGAGTGTTAATCGCTACCTGAGGATTTATCGCCCTATTTATGATTGGATGCCTGAAATGTCTATTGAGTGAATTGATGTGTATTTGAGAATTATTCGTTCCGTGATTGCAGTAGCTAATTGATAGTCTACATATGCATATGACCGTGTGCAAAATCAAATAAATATGTTCTAGCATGAAAACGGCCGTGGGCCGAGTCTTTGAGCACGTTGTGTGAGCATCCAGCCTAAATCAAAGAGAATTAAAATTGATTGTTATGGTGGGTGCATTGTGTGGTCATATGACGGAACGATGATTGGTTTTTCCTGGTAAGATCGTAGTGTATTAATAGTACACCAGTACCAGTCATGTGGGACCATACGACTTACCAGAAGCACGACAGTCCTGCCTCGTGCCGGTTAGTACGGGCACAGGGCTGATCGGATGCCGGTCGCAGCTTGTGATGGACCGACGCCCCGTATAGGGATGCCTACTTGCCGTACCGTGCAACGGGTGCACTGGAATAATCGCTTGTAGTAGCCGCTGCCGAGAGGGAAAAGGAGCGTAGCCCGGTTCGTCCGGATGAGTATGGGATCGTACTATTTATGAGGGTGGAATCACGCCAGTCGCGTAGATCCTCTCATGGTGCCGTTGGCACGATCATCGTTAATAAATGGACTCGTGTGGTGTCATGTGCATACTTGTGGATGCGATGCTTGTTTTGAGTGATTGACTTATTTCACTGCTGAGTCGAGTCAAGCATTGCATTATGTGTGGCTACAGACTGGTAAGTATGCATGTGATTGATTAGTATATAGGGACTATACTTGGGTATTTTATGTGATCGTATGAGTTTGTGAGCCTGCTGTTAGGATGCCTCAGGCGAATCAGTTTCCTAACCGAGCTTAGGCTTAATTCACTGAGATTTATTTCTCACCCCGTCGTGGGATAACATTTTTCAGGTCCCAAGTGATGAAGCCCGTGGACGCCAATGATTGGCGGTAGGAGTGATCTTTTGAAGTAGATGGGAAGTTAACCTTACCCGACCGAATACCCTTTTGAGGTCTTAGTGAGCTGCCCCGAAGTATGGGGTTGTTTATGTCAGCTATGGCTCAATAGGGTTAATTATCATAAGTTGTTTGGTTTAATGTGTGTGATGATCTTTTTGTGAACTGTCTTGGTAATTATCTCCTACTAATGTATCCCTGTTCAAATTTATGTTGTCTGGGAGTAAACCGTTTCCGCATGCGTAATAAATTGTCGTGGGTCGGTAGCGAACCTGGGACGCTATCCCTTATGACCCTTGGGACGATTTGATCGGGATGTCGCGTGCTCGGGGTTTGGGGCGTGACAATAACTATGTTGCATTATGTGAATTACGCACAAACTTAGGTGCTGAAATTGTTGAACCATACATAACACCTCAATTCCCCATTAAACTCGATCAAGCAGGCTATGCTCAATTGCATGTCGTTGGTGTGCCATGCAAACCAGTGGCAAGTGAGCTCAATCACAAAATAGTCCCGAATCACTCGAGCACATTTAAATTCTCCGAAACAAGCATGTTTCCTTCATCAAGAGAGCAAATTTAGGAAGGGTAGAAGGAACTTATAGTTTGTCAGTGATGCCACTTTTTCCGAGGAAAGCAAAGAGATGTGGCCGGTAACTCCATTGTTTAAATCATCAAATAAAGGCGGATAAGAGAACGAAACATGTCTAAACACCACATTTTAGTCCGACTTATATAGCAGAACAAGAAGTTACCTTTTTCCCCTGTGCTTTCCAGTGCTTTGACCGATGGAATCGGAGAAGAATTCGTCCGGAATAGCAGTGGTACTTGAAGGAAAGGCACCAATCACTTAACTGAAACGAACTACGAAACCCTTAATTGTGTTCACAGAGAGAGACAGAGAGAGAGAGAGAGAGAATCAAATCGTTCTTTCAGCTTAAGACCACGTAAACATGCGAAGAAATCAGCAAAAAACCAAACAATCGATTACTGAATCTAGAGGATCAACCCGTTCAACCTTGACAGTCGAAGGGATAAATTCGAAAAGGCTAGAGGATTTAAAGTGAGGGCTCGTCGATCACGAACCTCCCAAAGTTACTGAGGAGTGGGGGCTTGCACTCGCATTCGGACCTGGCATTACATTCGAAGGCATTCTCATGCGCAGCCTTTCCTAGGAAACGCGGTATTGTCCCAAGTCTTAATTGGGAATTCAGCGGGAAATTCCTAAATGTGTCGGGCAATTTGTTAAACCTTATTCCAATCTAAAAAGGAGGCATTTGAATTTGGAATATTTTAGTATCTTCGAGCTTTATAATCCAAATGAGATATTTATATTGATAAAATCATTACTTGTCCTGCATTAATTCGCAATAGTACGATAAATTTGTGGATCACAGGACTCTTTAGTATACAATTATCAACAATGAAAGGTGTAATACCATAAAAAAAAAAAACTCAAACTAGTAAAGTCGTGTCATATTTTACCAAAGAATAATTTTTGCGCCATAATAATCCCCAGACCGGTACATCAATATCACATTTATTCCAAATTAATATACACGTGCCACATTTATCCTTATGTTAATTTTGTGTCTTGAAAAAACCTAGATTGATACATTCGCGTCACATTTACTCTAAAGTGTGTACCCCAAAAAATTTCAAGAATACCACAATTTGGGGTAAATGTGGCATGAGCGTAAATGCAACATATATGATGCAAAAATTAATTTGAGTTAAATGTGCTACAGATATACAAATTTGGGGATTTTTGCGACATAAAAATTAGTCTAAAAGATAAAATGTGACGCGTGTACAAGTTTGGAGATTTTTGTAACATTAAAATTAGTTTGGGGAGAGATAAATGTGACACGTGTATATCAGTTTGAATTTTTTCGTAAAATTAGCCCAAAACAAAACAATTAGAACTACCATTTCTTGCATTGTAACAATTTTATATATATTCCTAAAAGCCCATGATTTTTCTCTGACGATGTAGACACGTGTGCACACAAGCTTTCGCCGCAAGCCTTGCGGCACCGTTGAGTTTGAATTTTTTTTTGGTCGAAACCGTTGAGTTTGATTCAAGAAGTAAATAATTTCCTATTTTATGATTCTTTCCTAATTCTCAAGATCCAACGGCACACAGGCATAGTCCGTTGAGCGGTTGGGCGGTGGAGATGGGATTTGGAGGAGACTCTCCTATCTCATTATTTTACCCCATCTTCCTTCCAGGCTACTTAAAACCACGCAACCTCAGGGCTAACGATGAAAACAGTTTCTTCGTTTCTTCGATCGGTCAAACTTTGCGAGACTCTGATCTTTCTTCATCTGTCTCATCAAAGCTCTTTGCCATTATGTTCTCTCTTCACGAGATCGCCTTCTACGGCGATCGAATCCACGCCTGCGTCACTGACGACCCGTCTATCGCCACCCGCTGGATCCTTGACGCCCAGCGCGCCCACCTGCTCTGGCTGAACCGGCTCGTCGTCGGCCTCGACATCGAGTGGCGCCCGAACCTCGAGCCCGGCGTCGTCCACCCCGTGGCCATCCTGCAGCTGTGCATCGGCCGGAGTTGCCTCGTGTTCCAAATCCTCCGCGCCGAGTACGTCCCCGCGTCGCTCCAAGCGTTTCTCGCCAACGTCAACTTCACGTTCGTCGGCGTTGGCATTGAGGACGACGCGGCGAAGCTGAGAAGCGACTTCGGGCTCACCGTGGCACGGACGGTTGATCTCCGGACACTGGCGATGAGAAAGTGGCGGAACCCGTCTTTCGGATATATGGGGTTGAAGAAGCTGGTTAAAGTCATCCTGCAGAAGGACCTCGAGAAGCCCAAGGAGATCACGCTGAGCCAGTGGGACGACAAGGCTCTTACGGCATGTCAAGTCGAGTACGCATGTCTCGACGCGTTCGTCGCATTCGAGCTAGGAATGGTTTTGAAAGCATGGTTAGCGGGTCGAGTTCGGGTCGGACGGTATGCCGGGGCTAACTGCCTGGTCGTGTCCGGTATGATTTACCCTAAATCGTCAAGTTGGCTCATGAACCAGATCGCAGGTTAAACATTGTGCAGACATTGAATGATATATTGAAATTTCATTTTGGAAATCGAGTATTTTTTTATTTGGGGCATTTACACGAGTTGATCTTTAGCGTATGCATCCTAGTTGGGTGCATGATGCACGGTCAAATCTTATCTAATATTCGTATCAACAAACACCGAAACATGTATGTGATTTTTCAAAGACAAATTCGAGTGAAGTAAACTTGAACTTCAATCGTAGAAAACCCAATATCTTTAGGAGTTGATCTTTAGTGTATGTATGCTAGTTCGGTGCATGATGATTCACGGTCAAATCTGATTCAATATTCATACAAACCAACACTGAAACATGTATGTGACTTTCATAAACTAATTTAAGTAAACTTGGATAGATAGAGTTTTTTCTCTGTTGGCACGAAAATGTATATATACATTTTTTTATTGATAAAGTTTGATGCAATAAAAAAAAAAAGACACATTTTCCTTAAGCTTAAATATAAGCAAACATCCGACCAAAATAAATAGAAAAACAAGCTTATTTTGAAATTATTTACAAAATAGGAATTGTACATCAGGGCTACAAGCTATTACTAGAGATAAGTGCTTAAGGATTACGACGACATGTTAAATTACACCCATAAAGTCAAACTACTACATGTCGTCGTGACCGACCGTGAAATAATTTTGAGAAAAAGTACGCTTTACACGAGATAAGCCCTTGTTCTTGCCTAACGGTGACGGGACGGGAACACCTGCTAAATGGTGAGAGAAAGAATTCAGCCCTCTTCCACTATTTTTCTCAATCGGTTTGGGAAAATGCCGGGGGGGGGGGGGGGGGCAAATAGTTTTACATCTTATCAAAATTGCTATATACATCAACTAATGTATTCGACAAAAAAAAAAAACAAAAACAAAAACAAACAAAACTAATGTAAGGCTCTGACCTAGTTTAAGTCTCTTTATGACATCAATCAAGAAGTTACAAAAAATAATCTAAGCAGTACAACTTAACGTATAGAGAAGGGAAACATTCCCCTATAGCTTTATTCATCTTTGGCTGCAAACTCCTGCCTCTTGTCCTCCCCGACTCCCACAAGCAATGTTAGAAGAGCCTCGCACACTTTAGATGCATCAGCCTCAGATGGGTTGTCACTCAATGTCGAGTAAACCATCCAGGCATGATCCAGCTTGCGTGTGGGTCGCACAACCACAGATCCTGGAACCTCTGCATCCCGCCGCGTAACGAGCCCATCGCTCTTCTCCCCATACCTGACTTCGAGAAGCCGTGCACATGCAGCCATCGCAGCTCCAAGGGGCATTACCACAGGAAGCTTCGCAGGCTGACCAGTCGAGAAGGAAGGAAGTTCTGCATGAGCAACGTGAGAAAGAGATGCGATAACCGCAGGCGTAATGCCTGCCTCCGTGTGGAATGAAACAACCGGAACTTCTCTTGGCAATTGGTGCTTAGTCAAGAATTCTTTCCTCTTCTCGTATGTCAAGTCTTCCAAAGCTCGCATGTCACCCTTCAAAAAGATGTATAAGAATATGAGATATACACTAGCCATTGTGCAGTTACTTCTTCAAAGAGAATTTGTTAATCAAAGAGAAAAGAAGAATCTTTTATTCTGTTAACCGCGGGCTACAGCCAATGCTCGCCCAATTAGCATGCATTTATCGTTAAGAAATTCACCAAAAATTCCACTAATCAATTAGAGAAGTACACAGCATTGTCCTAACATTGCCTGTGCAAAGGCACTTTCTGTTGGTGGAAGATGGAATTCAAATTAGATGCAGATGAAATGAGAATTAATATGTTTGTACTCAGACAGACAGATCGTAAAGCACTGGTTCTGGGAAAAAGGTATTCACCCTCGTGTTAAATGGAATGAATATCGTATATACTAATGAGATAACAGTACCTTCTTCGCTTTATAATCATGAATGTCAAATTAATTTGTTTGGAAGCCAATCCTATTATAGCTGTGGAACTTCCTTGCCATGATCAGGTAACCTTAAGTGACGTCCAATACTGCAAACAACTAAATTCAAAGTGACAATGTTGACACCTGATTTTTGATCAGTCTTTCATAGTTTATTTTTAAAAAATTCATAAAAAATCTATAAAAAGTTAAAAAAATAAAAAAATCATCTTTGGTAGCCTTGACCAAGCTAAAGGAACCATTTTTGATAAAAAAATAATTTTTCATATTTTTAAATATTTTTTAATATTTTCCAAAAATAGAAAAATACATGAAAAATGAAGAAAAATAGCGTTCGATGTCGTAAAAATATAGAAAAATAGTCAATATTTTTATTTTAATTTCTTTTACATTTTGAACTCATAAATAGTCAAAATTCAAGTTCAATTGCATGTGTTTCTTCACGACGCATAGAGTTGAATTTGGCAAAAAAATGTCATTCGAGTATTTTAATTTGTAAATTTCTACATCTTTTTTAGTCTTGACGTCCAATTAGATTGACCACCATCTACAATAAATGCCCCTTGCTGAATATTTTCGTTTTTGTTTCACATGATTTCATGGTGTAAAACGCCGAGTGGATCCCCAAATATAATCGGGTCGGCATGAGCTCGATAGCTCGTCCAAGACCAAATCAGGGCACGGCGAACCCCATGTGAGTACTCTCGAACTCCTTCGATGCTTCCTAATGCTTTTATTAGGTTAGATCGTGTGTAGAATGGCTAGGACAGCTAAATCATTCTTGAGCTGTGATTGATAAATATGACCTTATTAGAAATGCCATGTGATTTATTTGCATATCTAGATTCCTTGAGTTGGGCATTTTATTACTGATTGTGATTGCTAGGATAATCACTCTTATCTACATGAATTTCTAGATTTATGGTTCATACCTTACTCATCCGCATGAATCTCAGGCTAGAAAATTCAGTCAACTTAGGTACCGAAAGGGCGTCAACTCTGACAGTTGGTGTAACTAAGTCCCCGAAACCATTTCTCTGGTTCTCGCAGAATTGAATAGAAACTCCCAACTATTCGATTGGGTGGTCCAATCATACCCTAAAAAAATGATTGGTGGCAACTCCATGACATGCACACTTAGCACATGTCACTAGACCACACTGAAAGTCGATCACGCATACCTCCGTTGCGATTTGGGTAATGGGCCTTGGGAGAGGCCCGCGTCCGACCAGACAGGACGGCCCATTAGCCCTCGAGAGCCCGACAACCTCAAGAGGGTCGCGACAGACTGGCGACTCCGCTGGGGACTGGTTCTTAACCATTTAGTGGACTTGAGCCGATTAAAAAGTTGATTGATTCTTCTAACCTAATTTTATGCAGATGCTCTCGAAAGTGAGGTGTATATGCTAACGAATGTGTTAGATGTTTTTGTAGACGGGAGAAATAAGGGGTGAAGTGCTTGTTAACTTTGTTTTATGCAGGCAGGAGTTTTGGATGTATGATTGTGTGGATGTTTATATTGAAGCGGTGATTGTTAAATAAAATGCATGTCTTTTACTTTAGCACGACACAATGAATACACACAATTGCGCCTAAAACCCCAGGCGCCCTCTTTAGGAACACAATAGAAGGAATTGAAAATGGAATCTCCGTGAGGAAAAACATGGGGTAATCCACTTTTCAATTCCGCTCACTTCGAACTATGGATTGAGTCCCAATGCAACGATAGTTGTGCAATGGAATCGGCTCTTCCCAGAATTCGAGGTGAGAACCTTGGCTTTAGGTACCAAGCCCTATCTTTTGATTTTTAGGAGTTTTCCCTCACTTGTCTCATGCGTTTGTCTATGGAAGGTTAGTATACCTAACACTGCTAAAAATACAGAGAAGCTTGATTTTCTCTTAAGTTTGGTTGGTAAGACTTTTCTATCCCTCGAACTTGTTACAGCTCTTAATCATTATATTCATTGCATAATTCCGGTGATTGGATTAAATGCCATTTTGAGGATAGATAGGTGTGTTTTCCTCCCAATGTTCTTGATGGAAGATGAAGATGGTGTCATCCCATTACGAGCGCCAAGTGGACAAGAAGAGCCTGCTATGGACATCATTGAGGTATCATCTAATGAAGATGACGATTTGGAATAGGTGATCCTGAAGTCACGTCTCAAAGATCGAAACTGGGGCATCTCTAAGTATTAAGATCACATTCCTTTGTTTTAATTTTCATTTCTAGCATTCTTGTATAGGATTTATTTTGCTGAGATCCTCTCGATCTGATCCCTTAGATTGATTGTATTAGGGATCTATTTGTGTTTATATACATTCAGATTGAAATTTGTTGTATTTCTATTGACTTGTCATTGGAATGTGATAGTGGCATTTCTTCTAATCACTCGAATACTCCAAAATCAATTTTATAATTCCTTTGGATGAAATTGAAATTGGAAGTCTTATACAACCTTTTGGCCGTATAGGGCAATACAATCCCAATTTCGCCAGAAGGAACTATAAACTTGAATTGGTTCATGCATATTTTGCATCATTGGTAATCCACAATAATTGATCAAGAGTATTCGTGTTTTTCAAATTTAATGAAAAGATAGATATCCAAATTACTCTCGTTCTTAGCAAACGGCTTTAATTTGGATACCGTATCTTCAATTGAATTTAAAACACATCGTAATTGTGTACTTTTGAACATTCCATTGATTTTCTTGGAATTGATCAAAGGCGATTATCGTGAATTACATTCCTTTCAATGATATGCTTTCCTTTGAGGAATATTGATAAAAGCTTTTGCACAAGGTCAAAACCCTTGTAAAAGCTCTTATCCCTATTAATCACAAGTAAGCATAAAATTGAAAGGATTTATGCTTTATTTTTCAAATTCTTTCTTCTGATTCTGCCTTTTCATTTGAAACAGGTTAAAAACAAGTAGAGAAGAGAAGTCTTTTTGTGGATAATCGTGGTGGGAGGTTCCTTTATCCGATCATAAGCAAGATTAAAAAATCAAGATGTACACGCTCGAATCATAAATGTCAAAGCGCAGCTTGCCTAGGTTGAGAGTGGTCAGGTGTTCGAGAAAGTCAGCCATACAGAAGTTGAGACACACACATTAGAGCTTTCATTCATTTCGCTCAATCGAGGGACCTTAAAATCAGATCATACAAATCATCGGGGTGGAAACATAAAACCGCAATGAGCCCTAATTAGCATCACAAAGGAACCAAGTTGGCCCTCCATATTATTGATGCTTTGCTTATACTCACCACCTCGAGACTCGAGATCTGCAAGCTTAAGAAGAAGGCGTTTACATTCCCCTTTAAGCTCGGCAACCTTGGTCCCGTGATCTTCGGCGGCTATTTCCAGGTCCCGAACTAGTCCTCTCCCATGGGCTATATCCGCGGTAATGCTGTCAAGCCTTTCTTCCTGCCACTCACATTGAAACTTCAACACGACATTACGACGGTCGTGCTCATAGGTGGTCAGGGATAAGGCCAAGCGCTCCACCAAATTTCCCTTCTCGCGAAGCAACATCGAGACTCGTTTGTTGGCGAACTCAACAGCCTTTCTGTGACTATCGGCCACAAGGTTGGCCAACACCAAGCAGTTGGACCGATCCTCATAGCGAGCTCGCAAAACGTGAGCCACGGTAGCTTTTCGATGAGCGACACGGTAAGTCTCTAAAAAGTTTATAAAGAGGGTTGGGAAGATTCTATATTCCCTCTCTAAATTAGTGCCCTCGATGGAGGTGGTGTCTATTTCCACGAGCAAAATGCAGATTTCATCTTCAGTTTCTGGGTGATCGGCTATATGAGCATAGCCTCGACCGAGGAGGTTATAGAGTTTTTCCCACTGGGCCAAATTTTCGGCCGAGAAAGCGCGAATAGGAGAGGAGGTCATTTTCGTTGGAGTGAGGGAGAAGACGATGAGTGTGGTAGAGTGATTAAAATAAGAAAAGGCAATTATGTAAGAGTGTTAATCTTCTCTGCATTAACTCCTCCTTTTATAGCAACTCGAGAATGAAGAAAGGCATAGCAATAATGCTCGTGGAGCCAAGTTAATTGGGTAAAGCAGTGGTGGCTCTTTCGGTGAACCATCAGATCTGTCCCAGTCCGCGATTTCAGGCTTGATAAACCTAAAAAAGTTGTAAAAAGATATGTCGGTGTCACCATATTAAAATTGAGCGGGAGTTAAGCGCAACTATCGAAAAAAGTTGCGAAAGGATTTGGCGGTCCCATCATATTAAAAAACTGAGCAGGAGGCGAGCGTAGTTCCACCTTTTTGAAAATAAGTGGGAGACAGACATGGATATCGAGAAAAGGAAATCGATTTGGTGTCCCTCCACGTTGAAAAGAAGAAAGAAGACGACAAAGCGGGAAATACGAAATCTTGGGAGCAACGCTTGCCTGATGATCTTCATCCATGTTTAAAGAACGTTTCATGGGCATACAGAACCACTCAAAAGAAAATTTAGAGAGAGTGAGCATACATGAGAGAGTAGAGAACCCTGAGTGAGCAAAAATTGATCGAACATTTCTCGATCCAACATGTTTGAGGGTTACCATCAGTTGCTAGAGGCGACTGATCCAAAAATCTCAGAAAATGAACTACTGAGAGATCTCGAAGATTCCAGGATGGCGTCTGGTACCAGAACCACAGAACCCAACCCTTTCGGCAACGAAGTTCAGGAGCTCAGCAGCGACGACAACAGCAGCAGCGATGGTCAATCTCGGAAAAGGAAACGTCGCCAGTGCCACACTCAGAATGAAATCCAAGAGCTTGAAGCTTTCTTTAGTGAATGCCCTCTCCCGAACATGAAACAAAGAAATGAATTGGGCCAGAAGCTAGGGATGAAACCTTTGAGGGTCAAGTTTTGGTTTCAAAATAAGCGAGCCAAATTGAGGGCTCAACACAGACGTCAAGAACTTGCGATTCTAAAGGAGGAAAACGAAAAGCTTCGAGCGGAGAACATGAGTTATAAGAAAGCTCCCAGCACTATCGCTTGCCTTAATTGCGGTGGCCCTATCACTCTCGGCGAAATGTTCCTTGATAAGCCTTATATGAGGATTGAAAATGCTCATTCACCACCCCACTCCCTCGAACCATCTTCGATACAATCGGATTTTGTTGGAGATATGCATGAACAAATCAATTCTACGAAGTCAATATCGATGCCTTCTAAAGGATGTGATATGCGTCACCATGATTGGAGTTTCCTTAACGATGAGCTTACTATCACGACCGACCAATCCAAAGCTGATGAATTCCCTCCACAACAATTTCTGGCTCGATCAAATTCTACTGGAAATAGGCCAGAGAGCAATAGCCAAGTTGTCAACACTGTTCCGGGTCGCAAGAAGACGAGGGTCAATTGGTCCCCCGAGCTTCATCTCAAGTTCCTTAGTGCGGTTCAGCAACTAGGGATCAACTCAGCATATCCAACGCGCATACTTGAGATCATGAACATACCAGGACTCACTAAAGATGGAGTCGCGAGTCACCTCAAGAGCTACAGAAGGGCGCTAAGACAGCGCCACACAGCACTGAACCTGAAAGAACTCAACTTGTGCCTAAACACTAGGCATGGCTATAACTACAATGCCCCTGAAGTAAGAAATACCCTGCCGAATTTAGGCACCGACCAAGCTGGTAGCAGCACCATCGACTACTTGGGCGCTAATCAGAATATTCCCCCGAATCATCTCAGCACCTCTCAAGAGTATATGCCACAAGTGCAGCAGGTACGAACTCCTTGGTTTGAGCAGCAACTTTTCGCTAGTGCTCTTCCTATCCCCGATCAACATATTGCGCCTAGTGTTCAAAGATCTGCCCGGCTTGGGCATATGATTTCGGAAGATCAAGCGGGCGGATGCTTTGAGGATTTTTGTTTCTCCCATTCCCAAATGGAAGGTGCTTTTGATAGTGAACCGATCAATCATCCTCTTATAATCTCGAGCAACGACGAAGGTTCTAGCTCGAAGAATCAGATCGCTCACAACAGAAACAGGAATCCTTCAACGCCAAGCGATGATGGTCAACCCGAATATCAGTTGCTCGAAGAATCAAAAGATTTCCTTGATGAGGAGCTCCATATCTGGATCGATCAGTTTAAAACTGATGGACTTATGAAGTTATGATCCAAAATGACGATTATATGTCTGATTCATGGTGTAGCTGGCTGATCACCGAGAATCCTCAAGGGAACTAGGCACATGTGAATGGATGTATCATTAATCTTTCTGTCATAAAGTCTTCCATGCAAGATAATCTTCCTTAATGCCTAGAGTTAATCTGGGGCAGCGATCAGTACTACCTGCGAGCATCATCATGCTTGAGTACAACAATCCCTTGTTAGATTAGAGTCGAGGCGAATCAATTGAACGCCACGAAGAAAAACATTTAAAGGCTTCACATAGGAAAATGCGAGCAAAAGCCCGAGCGAGCTCAAAGACGGTTAGCTCTGTATCGTTCTAAGGGACCTTTAGTCGTTATGAACTCTAAATTGAGCTTGTTTCATTCTCGATGGGGGTCGCTAACTGCTTCAAGAATTTTATAACAAAAAACGAACCAGTTAGGGACGCCAATAGTGCTTTGTCCTGGTAGTCAGTGAACTGGAAGTGGTACGAAACGTCAGGAGTTCGATCTCAGGATTGAAAAATCATTTTATCAGTTTGTCTATCACCCGATGAAGTTCAAAGAGATTCGACGCAGATGACTATAGAACTTGGGGCAATTCGAAAATCATCGATTCATTTTCATCAAGCGGCGAAGTTGGTATTGTAAAATGTGAAGCACGCAAATGACAAATCCGAAGCAGAAGGAGATGAATCATGATTCGCTTATCCAAGGTCGGGATTTCAACCTTCGACTAAAGCCAAATCTAGGATGAGTTTTTGATCTTGCCCACTCGACAAAACCCATCTCCACTGAAAATGGGGGCAAACCATTCCTACATCTGGAAAGCATGTCGAAGCCGAAGACATCAAATTCATCGTTTGATCCGTGGGGCAAGTCCCCGAAGCGATAGTTATCATCCGCAGAGCGTAATGGAATCCATCCTTTCAATGTAAAACACATTTGGCCGCGGAGCCACCCATTTGGTAAAAAGAACGTATCGTTCCTAAATGATTTTCAATCAGATGCGGGGATAATGTTCTCTCATTTTCCTCTCAGGTGATGAACAGAGATGAGGCACCCAAGAAGCCATGCATTCAAATAACAAAACAGTGCATGAAACACGCCCAAAAAGATGAATGAATCTCCTCCGATGTAAATCCTCGAGGTGGATTCGTTGCCCAACCAGACGAAGAAATCATGGCCACAAGCTTGAGGGCCGGCTTCTACAATCCGCACATTGGCATGCAGAAGGAATTCAAATCAAGAGTAAAGTAGTATCGTCCCAATTTGTTTTGAATTTGGAAACCCAAAATAATGCTTAATATTTATCCTTGGCAGGAGCTCGCCATCAAGGCAGACATGTAAGTTTCATTTTTCTCCAAAAACCAAGAAGTCGAAAGAACTTTAGAACACCCAACAATCTTGTGTTACTATGTGAAGTGCAGATTTTCACAACCCTTGTACACTCGTTGGAGCATATGACCAAGGGTAAGATGTATCGTTCCAATTTTTGTAAAGTTTTAGAATATACAATGACATATCCCTTTTATATCTCCAGGATCTCCAGCCTCGATGGGCAGGTAAGTATCCCTTTTCCCAATTCATTGGAGATTAAAAACTTTCAGAATTAATTTGATTCTCACATCTAAAAAGACATAGAATTCTTACTTCATTGACATTCATGTTTTAAAACATGAGATTGTCTGAACATGAATTACACATGTATGGTGCATCATAAAATCCCTTTAAAGGATAAATCTTGATGAAATGAAATGAATTTTTCCAATAAGAGTCGTTTGAACTGTTCAAAAGGGTATTTTCTCATAAGAGAAGCGAGCCTAATCCAAACACGTCCCATACACACTTGAGAGATGAGGAGATTGGAAATGATAGCGAAACCTTAACCTATGGATATAAGGGTCATTCGCAATGATTACATGGATCGAGATGACAGAGGCATTTATTTCTTCATTCCAAACACTACAGATGCCCATTGAGAACCCCATTGAACGGCGATTTTCATTCTCAACCCTGTCAAGAACCACCCCACATTGGGGCAAATGAAGGTTAGTCCAACAGTATCAGAAAGTAAACGGTTAGAAATTTTCTTGCTCGGACTAACATAAATCTTTGTGTGTTGTTTATATGATAATCCAAGTGTCATAGGATGACGAGAATGATTCATTTCTCTATCCTACACACTGTTATCCTTTGCACAACCAAGTTGAGCCAGCAAATTCATTTCATCAACCTATTGGTGATCATTGCATATTCCAAAGCAAAGGCAACATCACTCTAGGAATGGAAGCGTGCCAAAGTTTAAGTTGCATATCTAGCATGATTGCCGAAAATCCTAGCTCCAAAAGAAAAGAAAAACACGGGATTAAAAAAAGGGGGAAAAGAAAAATCCCTAGACATCAAGAAAAAGCAAAGTGCCTGGTAAAAAGCAAGGCTGATGTCTATTCAAAATATCCCCAGTAAAGTCTAGAGAGACGATGAAAAGACCCTGCAAAGGAGTTAGATCAAGATGACTACTCTCCAAATGTTGTCGTGCTCAAATTGCAAACACACAAACAGACGGTCTCTTAATGTAACAAGAGACGCTTTTAAACATCCTTGTGCGCTCTAAAAGAGGAGTGTACACTGCAAGAAATGGAGATGTTCTTCGAAGGACATGTGGCAAATTTGCAATGATCACCAATGTCAAACCCTTCACAATTTCTGGGCAAAAAATAAGCCTTTTTCGGTCCCCAATCCTTCCAATGTTACAACCCTGAAGTAGTCTTATCTGACTAAGACACTTGGGTTAATGTATAACTTAGCTCAAAGAAGTATGAGCAAGACTATTTCTTTCTCATTTTGCAGGGTTCTTGACTTGTAAACCCGGAGCAGATAGTGAAAAATTTCGTTCAACGGCCTTGACTCAAAAGTGAGCCCCCCTTGGAAACCGATATCCAAGCCTAACACTACGGTCCCGTGAAAGACCTCCTGATCGGTCGAAATGTATGCGTTGCGAATGATCCTGAAACCCAGGCACAGGTCGGTAGGAAATTGAGCACTTTCCCTATTAAAGATCATTATCACAGAGCAGTGAGGAGCCTTCTTGGGTGAGAAATACTCCAATGGATGTTTTGAGCAAACTCTTTTTGAAATTTTCAAATTGTTTGATCTAGAGTTTCCGTGCAAGGAATTTATGATCACATCTGTATATGGCAGGAATGTTTTGGATAACCTCCAACAATCAAAATGCACATTTCATGACTAAAACTTAAGTCGTAGAATTTTGTCAGTTAGACAATTATTGTCTTCCCAAAGATTACTAATATCTTCTTGGCGAGGAAAATTTTTTCAGGTCTAAGCTTTCTACAGGACTTTTGGCCACCCCAAAGACTGGGTGCGTCATCCTTAGGTGAAGCCTTTTAGTAGGCAAATCTTTTCTAAGACCGATCCACAGAATGATCGAGTCTCCGACTAGCCCCGAAGAGCGGGTACGTCATCCTTTGATTCATATCAATTTGGAATCTCATAAATGGTAGAAACCGCCTGAAGGGTCAACTCAATGGTAGAAACCGCCTGAAGGGTCAATCAATGGTAGAAACCGCCTGAAGGGTCAACACAATGGTAGAAACCGCCTGAAGGGTCAATGTATGGTAGAAACCGCCTGAAGGGTCAAAACAATGGTAGAAACCGCCTGAAGGGTCAATGTATGGTAGAAACCGCCTGAAGGGTCAACCAATGGTAGAAACCGCCTGAAGGGTCAACTCAATGGTAGAAACCGCATGAAGGGTCAATGAATGGTAGAAACCGCCTGAAGGGTCAAAGGACTGGTAGAGACCGCCTGAAGGATCAACCCAATGGTCCGATCCACCATACGGATCAAAACCTTGATGAATCCCGAACGCGGGAGGAGTCGTTTTCCCTAATAAGCCTTACATTAGGCAAGCCATTTCTAGTTTAGTCCACCACACGGATCAAAACCCTTGGCAAATTCCCAAATGTGGGATGCGTCTTCCTTAGGTTCCTATCAGTTAGGAATCCCATTATGGTTTGACCTACCATACAGGTCAGAGCTTAACATCCCCAGGACACTCCGATGACAAGTCCTTAGGAATCTACTTGAACCCATCGACACAGCAAATGTCGCAAGCATTCGGCAGGTAAGGGGCATGGAAGTCTATCTACTCCTTAACTTTCTTACATCATATCAGGGAATTGAACGAGCACATCTCTTTTTAAGGAAAAGCACACATTGATGGGCATGAAAATTGGATGTCATGATTTCTTTTCTTTTCCTAGTCGAGTTGATCGGAACACAGGTGTCACCTTGTCTTTGAGAGAAATCTCTGACGAAATTCCTCTCAAAGAGGGGCAGCTGTTGACACCTGATTTTTGATCAGTCTTTCATAGTTTATTTTTAAAAAATTCATAAAAAATCTATAAAAAGTTAAAAAAATAAAAAAATCATCTTTGGTAGCCTTGACCAAGCTAAAGGAACCATTTTTGATAAAAAAATAATTTTTCATATTTTTAAATATTTTTTAATATTTTCCAAAAATAGAAAAATACATGAAAAATGAAGAAAAATAGCGTTCGATGTCGTAAAAATATAGAAAAATAGTCAATATTTTTATTTTAATTTCTTTTACATTTTGAACTCATAAATAGTCAAAATTCAAGTTCAATTGCATGTGTTTCTTCACGACGCATAGAGTTGAATTTGGCAAAAAAATGTCATTCGAGTATTTTAATTTGTAAATTTCTACATCTTTTTTAGTCTTGACGTCCAATTAGATTGACCACCATCTACAATAAATGCCCCTTGCTGAATATTTTCGTTTTTGTTTCACATGATTTCATGGTGTAAAACGCCGAGTGGATCCCCAAATATAATCGGGTCGGCATGAGCTCGATAGCTCGTCCAAGACCAAATCAGGGCACGGCGAACCCCATGTGAGTACTCTCGAACTCCTTCGATGCTTCCTAATGCTTTTATTAGGTTAGATCGTGTGTAGAATGGCTAGGACAGCTAAATCATTCTTGAGCTGTGATTGATAAATATGACCTTATTAGAAATGCCATGTGATTTATTTGCATATCTAGATTCCTTGAGTTGGGCATTTTATTACTGATTGTGATTGCTAGGATAATCACTCTTATCTACATGAATTTCTAGATTTATGGTTCATACCTTACTCATCCGCATGAATCTCAGGCTAGAAAATTCAGTCAACTTAGGTACCGAAAGGGCGTCAACTCTGACAGTTGGTGTAACTAAGTCCCCGAAACCATTTCTCTGGTTCTCGCAGAATTGAATAGAAACTCCCAACTATTCGATTGGGTGGTCCAATCATACCCTAAAAAAATGATTGGTGGCGACTCCATGACATGCACACTTAGCACATGTCACTAGACCACACTGAAAGTCGATCACGCATACCTCCGTTGCGATTTGGGTAATGGGCCTTGGGAGAGGCCCGCGTCCGACCAGACAGGACGGCCCATTAGCCCTCGAGAGCCCGACAACCTCAAGAGGGTCGCGACAGACAACCATAAAATAAAATAGGAAAAACGAGATTTTTTTTTTTTGGGGTTTGCGCCGCGAGAGGGGGTGTGGGCTTTGTGGTTTGGTGTTTAATAAAATTTGACATAATAGGAAACGTGTCTTATTTCTAGATTAAGTGCAGGTAAATAATTGCCAAGTGCCAAAAACGTGTTGTGTGGGTGAAAATTAGTTCGGAAGAAATGTACTATGAAACATGATCAATGTTAAACCAGGCTACTGTACATGTATATGGAAACGACTGACACCATTGAGGTGTTCATGGGACACTTCAATTATGGAAGAGATTAAGGAAAACTAGTATAGATTGTAAAAGACTGCAGTTAACGCATATTCATTATCTTAAGAATGCCATCAAAGAATTCACATTATTATGATATAAAAGGCAATTGGCTATTGCAACTAGAAGGGTAGTGCTAGAGAAGTAAAGTTTCGTTTTTTAAACTAGTATACTAAAAATGTGACGAACTATAACTGTCACGCCCCGACTCTTGAGCCCGCGACATCCCTTGCCAAATCACCACGAGGTCATAGAGATAGCTTCCCAGGCACGCTATCGACCTATCACTTAACTACGCATGCGGAAACGTTCTAACTCCCTGACAGCATAAACAAACAGGGATAGAAAAGTAGGCAGTCACAATCCACATTCACAAAATGAAAATCCCAATTCATACATACCAGTAAACCAATCAAGACCTTATTCATACTAACGAATGTACACAACCCCATACTTCGGGGCGACTAGACAAAACCTCAAAAGGTCACTTGGTCAGGTAAGGTCAACTTCTCACTTACTTCAAAAGACTACTCCAACAGCCAATCCATGGCGTCCACGAGGCTTCGTCACTTGGGACCTGAAATTTTATCCCACGACGGGGTGAGAATAAATCTCAGTGAATCAAGCCTAAGCTCGGTTAAGAAACCGATTCGCCTAGGGCATCCTAATCGAAGCTCACAAATCACACACGCACATATAGCAACTATCCACAGTTAACAATATAACCATCATCCACATGCACACTTACCAGCTTCAGCCATACATAATACAATGCTTGACATGACTCAGCAGTCAACGTCAATCAGTCACTCAATCACAGCATTACATCCACCAGTATGCACATGATATTCACCAGGACAATGCACACGACACAATAATAACTCGAACACAAGTGAGTATGAACTTCCGTCTTCCTACTCCATTCGTCCCATTCCAAACGTCGTAGTCGGGATACGTTCATACTTACCCATGTACGAAGTTACATTGCACTCAATTCTTTTATTAACGATGATCGTGCCACCGGCACATGAGAGGATCTACGCGAAAGTGAGCGTGATTCGACTCTCACACATAACGCGATCCAACACCTCAGTTGTGATCCAGCGTTCTACCGGTAAAACCGGGCTACGTTCCTTTACTCTCGGCAACGGCTACTACAAGTGGTGTATCCAGTGCGTCTGGCACGGCACCAGCAAGTAGGCATCCCTATACGGGGCGTCGGTCCAACATCCATTGCGACCGGCATCCGACCAACTCTGCATCCGTACTTGTTAACACCGAACCAGAGCTGTCGTGCTTCTGGCAAGTCGTATGGTTCCATCCAAATCATAGAACACGAGTTTGACAGGAACATCATCGTTTTTCGTCATACATTCCTCATCTAGCAATCAACCCATTTCATTATCTTTGGTTAAGGCCGGATGCTAACTCAGGCATGTAAAAACTTTGGCCAAATGCCAATTTCGTGCCAAAATATGTATTTTGACTTCGCACACGGTCATATGCAAATGCAGACTAACCACTAGTCACCACAATCACAGACGATTAACCCCCAATCAACGATTGACGCCAAACAGTCATTCCAGCCAATCAATCAAACCATCCAACGAGGCAATCAACACAAACACGAACAATCAGACCGATTAGGCCACATAAAGGCTCGAATTCATACAATAATTATTTATTAGTCAATCCGACTTAAACGTGGTCGATCGCTCGCTCGTCTCTAGCCTATCGCTCGCTCGCGATCAAACAGCGGCAATCCATTGCCCAATCAATCAATCAATAATTCTCTAACAACAACTAGCCACAGACAATTTAATCAGTCCGGCTAACCAAATCGATTGGCCATTTATCCTAATCCCAATTTCTATTTAGACCGGCTCTGATCGTGTACCTAAATTCCACAATTGACAAAACAACTAATCCTAGGCGCAATTAGCGCCCTAACCAAGGATTAGGGTCAACTCACAATCAAATTGAGCTCGGGCGGTCTCAACGGCTGACGACGGCGAACGGCGACGGCGGCGGCGGCTACGGCGGCGGCGGCCCAAAAACCTAAAATCTCGGAAATGCCTCTAGGAAGTCTCGCGAGGTCAATGGGACAGGTGGCCGGCGACGGCGAAGCTCCGGCAAGCGGCGGCGACTTAAAACAGAACCGGCCAACGGTCAAAATAGGGTTTCCGAGCTAATTTTCGGCGATTCACGGCCCCACGGGCCGGGACGAGGCCGACCAAGGCCGGGGATCTTACCTAGGGGTCGGGGGAAGTGGATCGGGATCGGTGGCAGCGGCTGAGGGCGGCCGGAGGCGACGGATCGACGACGAGCAGAATCGGGCGGTTTCGGCGCCGAAAACAGGGGGGGTGGTCGGAGGCGATTCCCGGCCACCACGCGCGGCGGCGAGCTCCGCCGAGCTCGGGGAAGGTGGAAGGGAGTCTTGGGAGTTCGATGGTGGTGGCGGTGCACGGAGGTGGGCGGCGGAACGGCGGGATCGAAGAAAATCGCGACCGGTCTCCAAAACAGGGCATCGGCGGTTTCGGGCCCGATTGCGGCGGCTCCGGCGGCTAATCGGCGGTGGGGTGGCTTCGGCTTGGTCGAGGGGAAGCTGAGGGTCACGACCGAGGTGGTGGGTGGCGGCGGCGATGCGGCGAACGACCGGGGGAAGCTCGGGTCCACTCGGGTCAGCACAGGCCGAAAACAGAGCACGGGCGTCGGGGTCTTCCGGGGCGATTTGGCGGCTCCGACGCGACTGACGACGACGAGGATGCGACGGCGGAGAAGGCTGAAGGTCGGTGGTGGTCGGTTGTGGGTGGTGGCGCACAAAAACGGACGGAGGAGGAGGAGGAGCAGAGAGGAGTTCGGTCGGGGGAGGAAGAAGGGGTCGCGCGAGGGAAAGAGAGAGAGAGAGAGAGAGAGTGGGCTGATGGGAGTTGGGGGTGGGGCCCTAGGAAGACTTTTGTGCAATTTTGTCCCATTTGTAAATATCCAAGGGCATAACAGTCTTTTGGCGATTCGGGACTGAAACGAATTTTTGGTATAACGGACGAAGAGTAATTTGGTAATTTTCATAGGCTAGGCTGGGTCGGGATTAGGCTCGAGTCGCAAGGATTGAAATCCTAATTTACGGCGACTAGAAATTTCGAACCTAATCTAAACCGACTGAATTTCAGAATTCGTCCAAACATCGTCCCTTCAGTCCTTTCGATCCAATATAATTTAACGACTGAATTTCAATCTTAATCCATTTTATCGAATTCAGGAACTTCACCGAGGTCGGATTTCCAGGGCGTCACAATAACTACCCGTTTTAACAAGCAAGTCATATCCATGCACCCTTCTGAATTAATTTTGTAAACCCATCCTTTCATGTCTCACGTTATATTCATGTTGAAGCATGCCATGGCTCATATTGGAATTGTCTAACCCTTGCCCTACGTGGGCGGACATGATGAAATGACACCAGAGATCAATTAATCCTTGTTATTTGGAATAAGTTACAGTTTATTAGAATAAGAGATGCGCATTTATACAAGCTAGGGTAAATACCCATAAATGACCAATATGCCCTTGCTATCTAACACTCCCCCTCAAGCTGGAGCATGGATATCTAACATGCCCAGCTTGTTACAAATATACTCAACTCGACTACTTCCTAGAGATTTTGTAAAAATATCAGCAAGTTGTTCGCCGGTTCTAACATAACTAGTAGATATAATCCCAGCCTGAAGCTTCTCACGAACAAGATGACAATCCACTTCAATATGCTTGGTACGCTCATGAAACACTGTATTGCCACCGTTGACTTTGCTTCCCCATGATAATGTATTGGTAATGCTTCACAATATAGTTTCTCACAGAGTACTCGCTACTCCTATATTTGCATGCTCTTGATTTCATTGGGTTCAGCAAACTCTGTTTAGTTGATTTATTAGAAGGGGATAATTGTGTTCAGTGAAATTGGATGTGGTTGGTTTGGATGGGAAATGCTGAAAATTGACTGATATGGAGGTTAGTTTGAATGTATGTCCATTATACTAGCTTTTGTTGAATACGTTTCTGCATTGAATTAGGTTGCACTATCTGGAGAGGACAACAGAAGGCAATCGCACTTGCTACGAGACTTCTTCACTTTAAATTTTGCAATATCGATGTCTGTGTACAAGTTGCGTGAGGACTGCTTTCTTTAGGAGAAAATATATCCCAACCAGCTAACATCAGTCGAAATGGGACAACAGAGTTCAACGGTCTCATGTTGCTAAACCATCCATGGAGACAGGAGTTGCCTTTTGTCAGCAAGCTGAGGAGGAGAATGCAGCAGATCGTAGAGTAAGTGGTGCGATGAGGCGTATAGAATTCATGTAGGGTTTCTTTACGTTAAACTTCTGATTTTTTACTTATTCGAACTCTTTATTCGGGGTATTGCTTTTGCCATCTTTACTTTGTTATTTGCATTGCTAAGGCGAGTTAAAATAGTGAGCACGAAAGGAGTAGTAATTTTTTTTTTTTTTTTGGTAAGTGGAGTAGTAATTATCTTCAACTTGTTTTTGGTTAGTTATTCTATCAATGAAAGATAATTGAGGATTTATCATGGAACTCGACTCGATGTCGTAATTTGAAAGGCTTTTCGATCTTCTCCCTCTGTAGGATTTGAAAACACCACTAAGCAGCCTTCCTTACATAATAAACGCACGCTTTTGCTTTTAGAATATTCCTCCATAGTGTATCACTGACGTCAGGATGATTTCCAGTGGATTATTCTTTATTACAACAGCCAAAGCGTCTCCAATTTGTTGCATCTTTTAAGGTACACCAGATTTCATGGCCCGATCCGACCAACTACTGTCATTGGATAGCCTTATGAATCTAATTTTTCCGCCGACCAAAAAGAGAAGATTTAGTTTTCGGCAATTTGTGGAGCCAGGAGCCCTATGTCTTTCTAACTTGTTTAGCTTACTAATGGTTTGGGGAGGCGTGACCAGTGTAATTATATCCCCTCTGGAAGTTACCATAACGTCTGGTTTGATAAGCAGACTCATTGAGTGGCTCTGTCAAAACTCTCTGTAATAATTTCGCTTGAAGATTCATATGAAAAAAAAGCGACATGAATGCATATGATATGCAAGTTATAGTCACGTTGAAGCACGTACTCTCAATTTTTTTCTAAAGGGTTGTGCTGATCATCACGTCTCGTTCTTGCCGATGTTACTTGTGATGTGAGTGAACATATTATTAAAGATATCCTGTATCATACTCAAAAACAGTCTCAATTGGCTGCGACGAATCGCCTTCGTTCGCGACCGTGTCGCGATCGTGACTTTTTGAAGCAAAACGCTTGAGAAGGATGGCAAAACTGTGGGTATATGAGCCATTATTGGAATTCCTCATGCTTGACCGCTTCCACTGAGCTTATGTACAGAAATATGAAGTGGACAGGAAGTGATATTAAGGCTGCATGTGGATCGTAGCCAGGGAAAGTGTTTTTGTTCGAAAAGTGTTTCGGGAACACTTTTGGAACAGAAATGCGTATGGTTAAAAAATGTTCCAAAAGTGTTCCGCGGAACATTTTTATGCCAAAGAACACTTTTTAAGAAACAAAAAAAAAACTTGCTTCTGGGTTTTGGAACACTTTTGGAATCACCATTCATCGCCGCCGACGCGGTTACCACCCGTTGGCCGCCGCCCGCTGCTGCCACCCGTCACTGGCAGCCCGCCGCCTGCCCTTGGCCGCCGCCGCCAACAGTCGCCGGCTGACAACGGCGGAAAAAGTATTTTTTTTTTTACTTACCTGCGCTTTTGTTCCAAAAAATCGTAACCGGGAACAGAAACACAAAAAATGTTTCTGTTCAAAAAATGCTCCCAAGAACAGAAACGCTACCATACGCAGAGATAAGTCGTTTAGGCTGCGTATGGTAACGTTTATGTTCTCAAAACAACTTTTGAAACAGAAATAATTTTTTTTTGTTTTTGTTCTTGACAAAGATTTCTGGGAACAGAAACGCGTTTGGTTATAGCAAAAAAAATTGGTAGCAAAAAAATTATGTTCCTAGAACTAAAAAAAATATAAACGAGTTTGGTAATTGAAAAAAAATTATTTCCAATTTTTTCATTTAATTAAGGGGATTATATATAAAAATTAAGAGGCCTTTATCTTTTTAACTTACTAAATTAAATTAAATCTCAATTGTTCAATTTACTAAATCAAATTAGACCAATATATGTATAATTGACCCTCTCCTTGGGGATGTCAGGGATCGAGGGGCTAATGAGTTGTCGTCGTCCAACTACACGGGCCCTCCCAAGGCCTATTACCCAAATTGCGACAGCTAGGTTTTCAAATTGGGATCGACCTTGTATGGTCGGGCGACATGTGCATAGTGTGCATGTCAGCAGAGTCGCCAACAACTATTTTTTGGAGGGTATGATCGGAAATCCTATAGAGCGATCAGGAGAAATTACTCGATTCTATGAAAACTAGAGAAATGGGTTCGGGGACTTGGTTATGTCAAGATTGTCATCGACACCCTTTCGATACCTACGTTGAGTGATTTCCTTTCCTAAATTAAGAATTCATGCTGATGCGTTGGGAGATGTGGTAGGCTCTAACGATTCTAAGGGTTTCATGCAGACGAAAATTTTCTGACTTATCAATCGCAATCAATACGAAAAGTGCGTAAATCAAGGCGATCAAGAACGTGCGCATAAATCGCATCAAATCATCGATCAATATGAACATGGCATGCCTAGTATAGTCCTAAGGGCTTAAAGAATGACCTACTAAAATTAAGGGTTGGTTCGGGAAAAATTCAGGACCAGTGTCCAAAGGGGTAAAATGGTCATTTTGAAAGGCTCGAGAACCCAAAAATCACATTTGTGTTGGGCCAGTTGAATGTGCTCATTTTCCATTTTTTGGAATTTTCCCCTTTTTTTGACTTTTTTTTATTATTTTTTTAATGAATTTTTATCGAGGAACACAAAAGGAGAGGAGGGAGGAGCTACCCGTGCAAGAACAAAAGAGAAAAGTATATGTTAATGAAGTGAAAAAGTGTTCTCAATTGTTTATAAAAAATGTTGCAAATGTGTTTCTAAAAGGTGTTTCGGGATCACAAAAGCAAGTTTTTTTTTTGTTTCTTGTTTTTGCTTCAAAAATGTTTCTGTTTTTCAAAAGTGTTCTTGGAACAGTTTGAGAACACTTTTTTACCATACGCATTTCTGTTCCCAAAGTATTCTCGAAACACTTTGGGAATAGAAATATTTTTTTTGAAGTATTACCATAGAGGCCCTTGTTGGAAATATGAGGTATTTTGATGGTGAGTGAATGAGAAATTGTTTCTTAAAGAACACTCTTGAGTTGGAAGTGGGAAGTGACAAAGCACTAGTCCCACATAGGAAAGGAAGAAGTCCTTGAAGTGCTTTATATATGGATACACTCTCTTTGAGTGGTAACTATCATAGCACAAGCACTATGCCTCGCGCGCACGCGCAGGGGGGGTGCGAATCCCGGATCCCGACGGAGGCCCGACAAGTTGAACTTGGGCGCGAGCGCACGACCTGCGTACGCGAAAGTGGGCCTCGCGAGAAGCCCATTTTTGCCTTCTGTTTTAATTTTTTCAACTCAAGCCGTTAACCGTTCTTAAGTTAATTACCAGTGTGTTAATGGTATTAACTAAGTAACGGCTGTTATAATTTTGTGATTACAGAATTAATTTCAACCGTTGTATCCCAGGAGACAGACGTCCACGAAACCTCAAAGTACGTACTGGAGGGGACGAATCTGTTTTAAGGAAACTGTGTCGAACACAGGCCTCGGTATTCTTTTAATTCAATTATTTATATTGTCATATTTCCGTTTGGATTGTGTTCCTCAGAAGGAAGGTCAGAGGAAGGTCAGAAGGACGTTCAGAAGGAGCCTCAGAAGGAAGCCTCATAAGGAGCCTTAGAAGGAACTCCATCTGAAGGGTCCATCTGACGGGTTCAGAAGGAACTCCATCTGACGGGTCCAGAAGGACTGCATCTGAAGGGTCCAGAAGGACTGCATCTGACGGGTTCAGAAACAGTTGCATCTGAAGAATTTCTGCATCTGATGGGTTCAGAAGCAGTTGCATCTGACGAATTTCTGCATCTGATGGGTTCAGAAGCAGTTGCATCTAATGAATTTTTTGCATCTGACGATTTTTGAATACTGCTTCTGAAGGATCAAATTTTGTGCTTCTACCAACTTAATGTTTTCATGTTTGAGGCAGCTTGATCATATTTATTATTGGGATTCGAAGTTTAAATGATTGTAAGTTAAAGTGGTCAAGAACAGATATCAAGGTACATGCTTCAACTGTGACAAGATAGATCACAGTTTTGTGGATTGCAGATCTTCAAAGAAGAAGAAGATTATTGAGACTTATGGTGAATGACATAGTCCATGACATGTCTGTTATAAACCTATCTTTCATTTCATTGCTTATGATTTGGTTCTGTCATTGTATAGATTAATATACATATTATACGATTTTTCTAACCGCCCTTACAGTCCTTTAAAAACTAAAAATCGGCTCGTCAATCTCAGCTTCGACCCTGGTAGTTAACTTCATCACCCTGTATGGCAGTATAGTGTTGAGGGCATATTTCACATGGAATTTGTCATTCGTTCGTAAAGGAAAAAGAAATATTTGTTTGGTTATGTTTGATCAAGAACATTTCAAATAAATACGGACCGAGAGAGAGATGACATATACAATGAGGAAACATCAATTCAAGGAAGTCATAGAAATTTCATAGCGATGTGTTTTTTCTTATCCCGTACCTATGAAAGATTGAAAGTAACGTCCTCACTCCGAAATTTCTTTACCAGTAGGGCTGTATATCTATCAGCAGAAAGCGGGTGCTTTGACTTCAAGTATCCATAACAAGCGGGCAGAAAGGAAAGGAAAAAAAAAGAGTTGTGTCCAATTCTCCAACCTCTATTTTAATCCCATCATGCTACACGTCAGCCCACTTTCGTCAGCACACTTTGTCATTTTGCCTCGCAGCTGGTGTTCTATAAAAGAAGAGGAGTAGGGGGAGAGAGCGAGAGCGAGAGAGAGGAAAGTTTGGATTCATCAAGCCAGTGGATACATCGACACGCCGAATCAACGTTGTTTCTTCGAAGCGCTCGGTAAGAATTCCAGGTGTTAAATTCCTTTAATCGCAGATTATTCCCTAGTAATGTAGTAATGAGTTCTGAGTTAGTGGGTTGGGTCTACATACTGTTTGCTAATCGCATATTGTAAAGAACTTTGGAGTGTCGTGGACAAGTAGAATTTTACACAAGTTTACTGTTTGATGGAGGGGGGGGAGGGGGTTGAAACTTTGAAGTTCGTTATGCACTCTGGAGCCGGAGTCGAACTGTTGTGTTTGATGCCGGTTTTGGAGTTTGACAAGCACTTTGCTTCCCAAGTTCAACTGATTCATTTGTGGTTCTTCCTTAGGTGATCTATTCGCTCTGTCTTAAAGTTACTCCAAATTGCTCGACACAACAACAAATTAATGCTTTCTACTCATATATCCAATATGTAGTTGAGTAAGCGGTCTGTACGATGCAATGAACTTGAGCGTCAGAAATCAACATCAACATGATAAGTTGAGATATATGCGTTTGCATCAGGAGAGGCATATGATCATAATAAGCGAGTACATGCTCTTTGTTTTGGCCCTTTCGAGAACAGAGTGAGCATGAGCATATCATATACACCGGCATGTCCGAGAATGCAAATGTATCCACCTAATGGATGGCAACATTTCGATAAACAATTCAATTCTTCTACGAGAAGCAAGCATCGTTCATAATCATCCAGCAATATGGCTCATTCATCATCATCATCATCATCATCATCATCTTATTCATCATCGATTATGTCCGTGCACTATCAAAATGAGATGGACTAGTCGGGGTTTAGTCGTCCCATTACTGCCAATTCCCAAATTTAAGACGCGCTCGACCATGCATTATTTAGACTCGAAAAGGGTATTCCCTAGATTGATACACGGGTCATTTTAATTTAAGCTCTGGTCGAACATAGACTTGCCGGGTGAAAAGTTAAAAAAGACGACTATGTCAATGAACTGAAGAGTCTGCTATTGCGTTTATACAAAAAGACGAGCTCCTTGAAGATTAGCATGACTTAAGTAGAGGTGTATATGAAGCGATATATACATCAATATGCTTTGAGGTGATTCTCTTTTCTGGCTTTAGAGAATTCTGGGGTCACAGAAATAGTTGGCTCGTTATCTTGCAGGAACAATCATTTCTTGAACACCATTGTGATTTGGAATAAGTTATAGTTTATTAGAATAAGAGATGAGTATTTATACAAGCTAGGGTAAATACCCATAAATGACCAATATACCATTGCTATCTAACACTCTCCCTCAAGCTGGAGCATGGATATCTAACATGCCCAGCTTGTTACAAATATACTCAACTCGACTACTCCCTAGAGATTTTGTAAAAATATCAGTAAGTTGTTCGCCGGTTCTAACATAACTAGTAGATATAATCCCAGCCTGAAGCTTCTCACGAACAAGATGACAATCCACTTCAATATGCTTGGTACGCTCATGAAACACTGGATTAGAAGCAATATGGACAGCCGCTTGATTGTCACACCACAACTCCATTGGTATAGGATCTTTGAACCCAAGTTCCACTAACAGTTGACGTATCCAGATCAACTCACAAGTAGCTTGAGCCATCGCTCTATATTCTGATTCTGCACTTGATCTAGCTACAACATTCTGCTTCTTGCTTTTCCACGACACCAGGTTTCCTCCCACAAAGGTGCAATAACCTGATGTAGATCTTCTATCTATCGGAGATCCTGCCCAATCAGCATCTGAGAAAGCTTCTACTTTTCTGTGTCCATGATTCCTGTAAACAATACCACGACCTGGAGCTTTCTTCAAGTATCTCAGAATTCTAATCACAGCATCCCAATGTGAGGTACGAGGAGAAGACAGAAATTGGCTCACGACACTCACAGGAAAGGAAATATCAGGTCGAGTAATAGTTAGATAATTTAGCTTTCCAACTAGTCTTCGATACCTTTCCGGATTATCTAATAACTCACCATCCTCTGCCATCAACTTCAAGCCCGTCTCCATTGGTATATCCAGCGGTTTAGCTCCTAACAAACCTGTCTCAATAAGCAAATCCAGAACGTACTTCCGTTGTGAGATATGAATACCTTTTCTTGCCCGTGCGACTTCAATACCCAAAAAGTACCTGAGTGGTCCCAAATCTTTTGTATGGAATTGCTGCTGTAGATACATTTTCAACTCTTTAATTCCTGCAGAGTCATCCCCAGTTATGACGATATCATCCACATAAACTATAAGGAATATTCTACCAGTTTTAGACACCCGATAAAACATCGAATGATCACCACTACATCTACTCAATCCAAACTGAAGTACAGCCTCAGAAAACTTCCCGAACCATGCTCTGGGAGATTGTTTCAAACCATATAATGATTTTTTTAAACGACAAACATGACCTGACTCCTCCTGAGCAACAAACCCAGGTGGTTGCTCAATATAGACCTCTTCCTGTAAATCGCCATGAAGAAATGCATTTTTCACGTCAAGCTGAAGCAAAGGCCAACCAGCAGAAGCAGCCAAAGAAAGTAAAAGATGAACAGACGTCATCTTTGCCACTGGTGAAAAAGTATCACCATAATCGACTCCATAAACCTATGCATATCCTTTTGCAACCAAACGAGCCTTGAGACGAGCAAGAGTACCATCAGGATTAACCTTAACAGTGAACACCCATTTGCAACCAATGGCCGTCTTCCCAGTAGGTAAAGGAACAAGATCCCAAGTGCGATTGTGCTCTAATGCCAACAATTCCTCTTCCATAGTTGTCCTCCAGCCTGAACTAGATAATGCTGCAGCAATAGTCTTAGGAATAGGGTAGCTATCAAGGGTCATTAGACGGGCCCGACAAGACGTTGATAAATCATAATAGGAGACAAATTGTGCAATAGGATGCTTAGTGCAACTACGAACACCTTTACGATGTGCAATAGGAATATCAAGATCAGGGGGTTGCTGACTTACCGCAGGATCAGAAGACGTAGAAGACGAGGTAGGCACAGAATCTGCAGGGGGTGTGACATGCTGACGGGGACGTCTACTATAGACGTACTCAACAGGCGGAGGAGCTGGAGATGCTAGAGTAGGGGCTGGTCGCATAACAATGTATGTCAAAGAATCATCATCCACCAGAAGAGGTTCCATTGGACAATCAGAATAAACAGTAGACTCAAAGAATGAGACATCTGCAGTGGTACAGTACTTTTGTAAAGAGTGACAATAACATCTATAACCCTTTTGTGTACGAGAGTACCCTACAAAGATGCATTGAGAGATCTAGGATCAAGCTTAGAGAGTCCTGGACGATGATCACGAATATAACAAATACAACCAAATATGCGTGGTGGCAAATGAAATAAAGGATCAGAAGGAAACAGAAGAGAGTGGGGAATAGCACCCTTAAGGACAGAGGATGGCATGCGATTGATGAGATAACATGCAGTCATAACAGCATCAGCCCAAAAGGATTTATCGATCTTCATCTCAAACATCAAAGAACGGGTAACTTCTAACAAATGACGATTCTTGCATTCAGCGATACCATTCTGCTGTGGAGTATATGAACATGAAGATTGATGAAGAATGCCCTTTTGAGACATAAATTCAGTGAAAGATGTGGAAAAGTACTCTTTAGCATTATCACTTCGAAGAACACGAACAGAAGTAGAAAATTGAGTATGTACTTCGTTAATAAATGCACAAAAGATAGAAAATAAATCGGAACGACTTTTCATTAAATATAGCCAAGTGGTTCTTGAATAGTCGTCTACAAAAGTAACAAAGTACTTGAAACCCAACTTTGAAACAGTAGGACATGGACCCCAAACATTGGAATGAACTAATGCAAAAGGTTGAGAAGCCTGTTTATTGACTCTTGGACTATAACTAGTACGATGAAGTTTACCAAACTGACACGACTCACACTCAAGGCGAGATAAAGACTGAAAACTGGAATCTAACATTTTCAAACTTCCCAAAGAGGGATGGCCTAAACGACAATGAACTTGATGGGGAGAAGCTGCCAAACAAGCCATGCTAGGAGTATCGTCAAGCACATATAACCCCCCCGTCATGCGTCCTCTACCAATCGTCTTCTTCGTCTTCAAATCCTGAAAAACACAAGAATCAGGATAAAAAGTTACTAAACAGTTATACTCTTTTGTAAGATAGCTCACAGACAAAAGATTGGATGGAAAATTTGGAAGATACATGACAGAAGACAAAGACATGGAGGATGTCAAGGGGACTGTGCCTATTCCTTTGACCGTTGATAAGGAACCATCAGCTAAAGTAACAGTGGATACAGACTCATGAAAGTTAGAAAAGATACCTGAAGACCTAGTCATATGATCTGTAGCTCTTGAATCAATGATCCATGAGTGAGAGGAAGATGAGAGACATGCTGTTGCGTTACCTGTCTGAGCAAAAGTAGCTCTGGAGGAGGAAATTGGCTGAGATATCTTAAACCGATTGTACAGAGCAAGTTCATCCTCTGACATTCGAATCAATTGTCCACCCTCAGATGACTCAGAAGGAATGACAGGATCTACTGCATTAGCGACATTTGCAGTGGCCAGATGAGAAGGCTTGCCATGAAGTTTATAGCAGAAGCGCTGAATATGTCCAGGTACACCACAATAATGGCAAGTCCGTGTGACCGTAGTATTACCATTGGTATCATCCGAGGTACTACCATAAGACTGCGACTGTCCCCGACTAAATCCACGACCAGTACGACCTCCACCACGACCCCGACTACCACCTCGATTCCCTTGCACAGCCAAAGCAGAACTATCACTCGTGGAAGATATACCTCGAGATGAGTCACGTGAAATCCTGGAGACACGAGCGAAAGCCTCATTCAAAGAAGCCACAGTGTCTCCTCCAAGAATCTGTGATCGGGCTGCATCAAACTCTGGTCCTAATGCGTCCAAAAAACACATAACAGCTAACTGTTCTCGCTGCTCTTGCATCTTTCTAACATCAGTGGTAATCGGCAAAATAAGATTGATTTCCTCATACATTTGCCTGAAATCGGCAAAGAATTGATTAAGAGGACGACCTTTTCTATCGGCTCTAAAGAACTCTTGAGAAACATCATATATCCTCGATAAATTATTCTCTCCAGAATAGAGAACATTCAAATAATCCCATAACTCCTTAACAGTGGTAACATGTGAAACCAACGCAGCCACATGAGATTCCATACAATTCCACATCTGATTAAGTATTCTGGCCTCCATTGTATTCCATCTAGTATCAGCATTAGTTCTTGCACCTGTCAAATGGTGTTGAAGTTCTCTCCCTGTCAACGCTACCGCAATAACTCTATTCCAATGTTGAAAATTGGAGACCCCAGCTAATTTCTCCTCTGACAGACGTCCAGATGGTGCATCTATGACTTCAGCAACTACTTCTTCTTTCTTATTATATGCCATAATAAAATACTTATTCTAAACTATTATCAATCACCAGCCAGCCAAACCAACACACTTCAACTCGCCAAACCAACAACCGGCCAGCCAAATCCCAACAGCCACACCAATAACAATACTTCAACCACAATCAGCCAACTCACAATATCATCATCAATCCCACAAAGAGAACACTAATCACCAAACTCAATAGCGACACTAATTCAGTCGCTCTAAATTCACAACATCGCCTTCATTCAGTCCCGCAATCCAACAACAATCACCAGCAACATTCATTCGCAGCAAAGAACAGCAAAGAAAATCGACACACCTCACCAAAACATACTAGAACAGATGTGCCGATTCAGAATTCCCTGGACAGTGATCGTTGGAGATCAACCCGAGCTGGTCGAGAACCTGGGCCGTGGCCGACCAAGTTGGCCGATAGCCTTGGGACGTGGCCGACCAATATGGCCGAGTGACCTGAGACGTGGCCGGCCAATCTGGCCGAGATCCCTGGGACGTGGCCGGCCAAGTTGGCCGAGATCCCTAGCCGAGAGCTTGGATGGTGGGTGGTGGGTGTTGAATAGGGTTTAGGTTGGGGCGGCTAGGGTTGGCTCTGATACCATGTGATTTGGAATAAGTTACAGTTTATTAGAATAAGAGATGAGTATTTATACAAGCTAGGGTAAATACCCATAAATGACCAATATACCCTTGCTATCTAACAACCATAAATGAATTTGACCTCCGCTCTAGTCACGTTTCGGGAACAATGAGGCACGAAACTTCACAAGTCTAGAGCTAAAACCAGTACTTAAATTTTAGACAGCTCAGAGAGGCCTTACCTTTTCCAGACTATATGCACAGTTTTAGATTTTTGAGTGGGACCTGAAATCTCGAATAAATGTAGAGAAATCTACAATGCAAGCACCAAGAAGTGGAAATGTTAAAATCTTCGAGAGCCAAGCGAAGTCGGAGAGACTAGTAGCTTTAAAAGCAATACATGCTCTGAGAAAATGTAGTCAACTAGTGCTGCAGAAGTAAACTTTGTCTAAATGGTTTTGGAGCCCCAACATGTTGAAGCATGGAGTCTAGCACATAAACGAGCACACTTAGTAATGCACATCAATTTGAATCACAAAGCTGCACACACAGCTCGCAGTATTGTGACAGCCACTGAACTCTGATTTTGCAAAGTTCCAGGCAGAGAATGGCAGAAAGTGCTGTGCTGTATCTACTTAGCAAGCTGGAAAACTTTGTCGAGAATGGGATGCAACAAGACAGAGAGGGTCACGAAGAATGGATGTCTCTGATGAGAGAATTTGAGCGCATCAAGGCCTTCCTAAACGCTGCAGATTCAATGGAAGAGTGCAACCAAGAAGTCAAAGTATGGGTTAAGCAAGTACGAGAAATTGCCTATGAAGCTGAGGATGTTCTTGATGAATATAAGCAACTCTCAGGGCAGGATCATCCAACTGAGGGCTTTCTACGAATGCTTCAAACTAGGGTCAGAAACAGGAAAGCTCGACACCGACTGATTTCAGCAATGAAAAGCATCAGCCCCAGAATCAAAAGTATCTGTGAGGGCCAGCAGAGACTGTTTGATGGTTTCAGCACAACTGAAAGAGGTTCAAGCTCAACCTCTTCTTATGAAGACAACAAATGGCAAGACCATCGAGGAGATGCACTTCTGGTAGAAAAGTCTGATCTGGTGGGCATCGAAGAGCCAAAAAAGGAGCTTGTTGAACGGTTGGTCCAGGGTGTTTCACAATGCGAGGTAATTTCGGTGGTTGGCGTGGGAGGTTTGGGGAAGACGACCCTAGTAAAGCAAGTTTATGATGACCCAGCAGTGAAGAAACGATTCACAGTACGGGTTTGGGTCACTCTTTCTCCCTCATTAGGGACGGAAGATCTGCTGTTAGACATGCTTCAACAGATCACCAGTAGCATCAGGAAGACAGTTCCAGCGGAAGCAAAAACTCACGATAGCAGCTGCATTAGAATGATGATGAAAGACCTCCTCCAGAAAAGGAAATCGAAATACCTAATCGTCCTCGACGATGTATGGGACATGAACAAATGGGATGCAGTCAAATGTGCATTACCCAACAATAACAATGGCAGTCGGATAATGGTCACAACAAGGAAATCAGATCTAGCATCAGCATCTGGCACTGGATGCGCAGGGAAGGTCTACAACATGAAGCCCTTGTCAGCTGAACAGTCACATGAACTTTTCTGTAGGAAGACATTCAAAGAGAAAGCGTGCCCCAGCCATTTGGAGGAAATTTGTCGACACATCTTGAGAAAGTGTGAAGGACTTCCCCTAGCCATTGTGGCCATCAGTGGTGTTCTGGCCTCAAAGGATGCAAGAAGAATTGATGAATGGGAACTTGTCCGTCGCAGTCTCCGTTCCGAAATCGATGAGAACGAAAAACTAAAAAATCTGAAGCAGGTTCTTTCATTGAGTTTCAATGATTTGCCTTATTACTTAAAGTCCTGTTTTTTGCATTTGAGCGTATTCCCTGAGGCTTACGATGTCGAGTGTATGAGGATTATCCGACTCTGGGTAGCAGAGGGCTTTGTTGAAAGGAAAGAAGGTAAGACCCTGGAAGAAGTCGCTGCGGACTACCTTGATGAGCTCTTGAACAGAAGCCTCATCCAAGTGGCGGAGACCACCAGTGATGGAAGGGTCAAAATGTGCCGAGTTCATGGCCTTTTGCTGAAAATAATCATTTCAAAGGCAAGGGAGCAGATGCAATCATAGACCAGGAACACAGCGAACTGTGGCCGGAGAGAGTTCGTCGCCTCTCTGTACACAAAGCATTTCAGATTGCACAACAAAACCGGTCACTTTCCCGTCTCAGATCCTTATTCATGTTTGGCGTAGACAGGTCTTCTGTCGATGACGCTCTGAAATCTGAATTCAACCTTCTCAGTGTCCTAGATTTATGTCATGCTCCAGTGAGCCGCTTCCCAGTTCAGGTACTTGACATGAATTGTCTTAGGTTTCTAAGCTTGAGATCTACTCATATTCAAACCGTTCCAAGTTCCATAGGGAACCTTCAGAACTTAGAGACACTAGACCTTAAAGACACTCATGTCATCGCATTGCCTGTAGAGATACCAAAGCTTCAGCGACTACGTCATCTCCTTGTGTATCGGTATGAGACAATAGCTTATTCGCACCATAGATATGGTTTCAAAACCCCTGCAGATATTGGAGCTCTGCAGTCTCTGCAAAAGCTATGCTATATAGAGGTAGACGACGAAAGAAACCGTCCCAATATTACGGGCTAGGGAAACTTGATCAGTTAAGGAGGTTATGTGTGTTAAAGTTGAGGAGAGAAGATGGAAGGAATCTGTGCTCATCGATAGCAAAGTTGACCAACCTCTCCTCACTGGCTGTCTATGCACTCGATGATGGAGAAGAACTCGATCTGCATCACCTTTCTTCACCCCTGCCACTACTTCAGAGGATCTTCTTGAGGGGACACTTACAGACCTTACCAAGCTGGATTGCGAACCACCACAGCCTCGTAAAACTATACCTGAGAATGTCCTGTTTAAGGGATGATCCACTGGAATCCCTTCAAAATTTGCCCAGTCTGGTTCATCTCGAGTTGCTGCATGTTTATAATTGGAAAACTTTGTGCTTTAAGGCCAAAGGATTCATGAAACTTAAGACATTAGGCCTCGATCTTTTCGATGAGCTCGAGTTCATACAGGTGGAGGTGGGAGCAATGCCCTGTCTAGAAAAGTTGATCGTCCAGCGGTGCAAATTGCTCAAGGATCTGCCATTAGGAATCAAGCACTTAAAGATGCTCAAAGTGTTGGAGTTCTTCGACCTGCCTGATGAATTAGTCCAGCAACTTAAGCCGGACGGACAAAATGAGGACTATCAGAAGGTTGCGCACGTTCCTGAAATTCGTTACGCTTACTGGAGAGAGCAGGGTTGGGATGTCACATCTGTAGAGACATCGGTCGATGAAGAGGGCTCTCGTTTCCAGGGTTCTAGTATGAGGAGTAATGAACTACCTCCTTGTTGGAAGTAAGTGTCTACATCTTCTGTGAATCCATCTTTTCTGAGGATTCCATGTTTACACTGCCATGGAAGATTCGATGTAATCGACTTTACAGTAAATGTATTCTCAAACATATTCGAATGTTCGTTTTCGATTCTGCAATGCTTGGTCATTCAGTAACATTTTGTTCCTTACAGGGGCTCCCCCGTTTATGGTTACCATTCCATGAGTATGACCGATTTGTATAGGATGGATGACATATATCTCGTGCTGACCCAATAAAGATAATTGAAGATTGAGATTTTTTTTTTCTTTCATGCTTGTTATAAGCAGTTGGGCCATCAATTGTAAAGTAAACCCTAGATCAATCATTCACGAATTTGGATACGATTTGAAAAAAACTAAAAAGGATTATCAGTGGGTCGGCATTATCGCCTAGGTAATGAAGATTAAAATTAAGGAAATATCCTCCGAATCGAGATTTTCCGTGAGACAAGTGGACCATTAACTTTCCACGAGTGTGTGAGAGAATAGGAAGCGAACTAGAGTTCCAAAAAGCAAATAATTTGTGAAAACCTTTTGAATTCGATAGTGTACTCCCTGGGAACGTGTTAGCAAATAACATGCAGAGAGACGACTGTTTCACTTTCAAATGAATTTGGTCTTAAGAAAACAAGGAATGAATTGCTCATTCAAATAGAAACAGTTCGGGCAATCGGTTCTGCAGGTCGTCTATTGATGTGATGATCTGCATAGACACAAGAAATGAGAATTAGTCGAGTTACTCGAATTTGACTCATGGATTACTCAAACTTGGCTCGGTAATTTTTGAGTTCAAGTAGCTCGAGCGCTTATCAAACAGAGCTCAATCTTGGATATTGCGAGACCAATCGAACAGTACACATACATTTGTATACGGATGTAAAACTAATAATACTCATTCAATAACATGTCGAGTCGAGTTGAATCAAGCTCTGAGCATCGAACTGCATCGACTCGATGACGTCCCTAGCCGATGCTGCAAACTTTCGGCAGTCTGTACGATGAACTGTTCGGAGCAACAAATTGAAGAGAACCATGGGATCATATTCTAGAAATATGTTAAGGTTGCAAGTCACCCTCTCTATCCCAGTACGTTATTAAAGCCCACCGTGGGAAATAAGAAGCAGCCTCCCCATCCTCTGTATTTTCAATGGTTTCCGATCAGTACACGCAAACGAGGGCTTGGTAAAACGGACTAAGAAGACATTCATGCATGTGCACGGGCAAGACGAACGAGAAGACTTCCTCTTGACCAAACGATTGGATATTAAATTCATCGAATTTGACAGGGCTTGATCACCGTCCACAAAAGTAATCTTGTAATCCTTATCTTGCAACCATGGACTTCATGTCAAGCTCCCGATCTTATTGGATTCGGGCAACAAAAATTAAGAAATCAACATTGTTTAATTACCAGTCTATTATGGGTGCTTGGTGCTCCAGTAGCAAAAGTTGTTTCTTTTGAGTATAAAGGTCTGGACTTTAGCAAAGAAAAAGCCGTGAATCACCTCCACATAATGGACGGTGACAATTGAATACACTAAGAGAGAGAGAGAGAGAGGTGTGAGTTTTGATGATAGTCTCTTCTTTATAGTTTTGATGATTATCGTGTCTCAGCTGGTTTCTCATCTACAGGTCACTGCTTACGTTAATTTGCATATCGACCTCAAGTGCTAATTTAATTTCTTTCATAATCTTCTATGCGTCAGCCCACTCTACGTCACAGTGAATTGCCTCACCAAACAATGCAATTCATTGCCTAACTTTTCCTTCGCTCGAGAACTTGGATTTCAATACTTTAACAAGAGGTTAACCCTGGTTTAAGTCTAATCGAGTGAACTGTGGTTGAATAGCCACACGGACCACCGAATTGTTCCTTTGTCTTTGAACGAGAAGACAGCGTTTCGAAAGATTAATTGGGCACCCTCTTGTAAGAACATAATGGCTGTACCAGATTGACAAAATGTGACGAGCTAATTCGAGGGTGCTTTTTTTTCCCATCTAAGTACCCAAAAGAGCTAACTAGAAGACGTCATCCGTATCCTACGGTTAGCTTCTTTAGCAGTATGTCCGGTCGGGCGTGGATTCATGACTTCGATAAGTTTTCTTCAGGCCAGAGGTCCCTTTGTCATAGTTTATGAATTTGGGAATTCAAACGGATTCTGACATGGAAGAGTCACGACTCTCTTGCATGACACAAATGATGTCCTGAGAAATTTCCCAGAACGTACAAACTGAGAGCTAAAGCTAATTATGTAATGGATTCACCAAATAGCGTTGCTATGAGGAAAGCAAAATCTAAATGAAGGCACAAACAGCAGGGAGAAGAGGGATGAAATCATCTCGGTGAGTCCCTGGATCAAAGTTACTCCTAGGTGAACATCGAACTTCTCATCACACTAATGACATCAACTATTCCCTGTAAGAATAAATTCAACTCTTCCCATTTTTCATTGGGTAACAAGCAGACACACAATGGTCAGTCGTCAACAAAAACCTCAAGTTTAGGCATTTCAATGGCATTGCTTTCAACTAGAAATTCATGCATACACTCTATCCGGGACTATTGTGCCTGTAAGCAAGGTAAAGAAATGCAGTACAAAGCAGCATATACCTAGAACTGAATAATTTGAGTAAGAGAAGGCAAAGATTTAAAATACGAGAAATGAGACTGGAAGTTTCAAAAGCAATATATACGTTTGCATGTCATCATGATGTGAAAGATATGGCAAACGAGCACCAGTTCAATTGGTTTGGATGTCGAGCCCAACCTGACTTTTTACGGAATAAACTGAACTATAAATTTGAACGGCAGAGTCATTCCCATCAAGCTAAACCTAAAGGAAAAAAAAATATTGGAATCAATATTCTTAGGTACTATGAAACCCAGCAACTCGTGAAATTTCAGAAAGCCAAGTATAGAGAATGGCTGAAAGTCCAGTGATCTATCTGCTCGGAAAGCTTGCCAGCTTTTTTGAGAATGAGTTCCAACATGTGAGAGAGGGCCGGGAAGAAATGATTGCGCTGAGAGGCGAATTCGAGCGCATCAAGGCCTTCCTGAGAGTTGCAGATTCCATGGAAGAGCGCAACGAGGAATTCAGAGTATGGATCAAGCAAATCAGAGAAGTCGCATATGATGCTGAGGATGCTCTTGATGAGTTCAAACTGCTTTTGGCACATGATCATGAGGAGCGTGGTCTTCTTTACAAGATCCCTTGCTGTATCAGGAATATGAAAGCTCGATATCGGTTGACTGCTGCAATCAAAAGCATCCGCTGCAGAATGAAAGACATCTGTGAAAGCCATCAGAGACTGTCCGAAAAATCAGACAGAGACCAACAAGGTTCAAGCTCCACCTGTGAAGACGACACGTGGCAAGATCATCGAGCAGATGCAGTCTTTGTAGAAAAATCTGGTCTGGTGGGCATTGAAGAGCCCAAGAAAAAGCTTACTCAGTGGCTTGTTGGCAGCATTTCAGAGAGGGAGGTGATATCGGTCGTGGGAATGGGAGGGTTGGGGAAGACGACCCTGGTAAAGCAAGTTTTTGATGATCCAGTTGTGAAGAAGCACTTTCCTGTGCGTGCTTGGGTCACACTTTCTCCATCTTCGAAGACAGAAGAGCTCCTAATGGACATGCTTCAACAAATTGCCAGTAGCATCATGAAACCGGTTCCAAGTGGAGCAGACACCATGAACATCGATTGGCTGAAAATGATGATCAAGAGGTTGCTACAGGGAAGAAGATCAAGGTACCTGATTGTTCTTGATGATGTCTGGCACATGGACAAATGGGATGCTGTCAAGTATGCATTGCCTAACAATAACCGCGGAAGCCGGATAATGATCACAACCCGGAATGGTGAACTGGCACAGGCATCCTGCGCTGAATTTGATGGGCAGGTCTACGAAATGCAGCCGTTGCCGGTCGAACAATCATGGAAGCTATTCTGCAGGAAGACATTCAAGAAAGACTTGTGCCCCTCCCATCTGCAAGATATCTGTACCGACATTTTAAAGAAGTGCGAGGGCCTGCCCCTAGCAATTGTGGCCATAAGTGGCGTCCTGGCTACAAAAGACAAGCGGAGAATAGATGAATGGGATTTGGTCCGCCGTTGTCTTAGTTCAGAAATTGATGACAATGACAAACTCAAAAACATGAAGAAGGTACTTTCACTCAGCTTTAATGACTTGCCTTACTACCTAAAGTCCTGTTTATTACAGATATCTGTATTCCCTGAGGCTCACGTAATTGAGCGCATGAGGCTAACTAGACATTGGGTAGCAGAAGGTTTTGTTGAAATAAAAGATGCTAAGACCATGGAAGAAGTTGCAGATGATTACCTCAATGAGCTTGTATATAGAAGTCTTATCCACGTGGTGGAGAGAGACAAGGATGGGAGGATAAAGTCATACCGAATCCATGGCCTTTTGCGGAAGATCATCATTTCAAAGTCAAGAGACCAGGACTTTGCGGCCATAGTTGACGAACAAAGTTCAGTGTGGCCAGATAGAACTCGTCGCTGCTCAATTCACAATGAGCTTCGGATTGGACAACAGAACTTGTCGCTTTCCCATCTCAGGTCCTTGTACATATTTGGGGTAGACAAATTTTCCCTATATAGAATTCTATCTGGTCATCTGAAACTTCTTAGTGTTTTGGACTTGCAAAATGCTCCATTAAGGAGGTTCCCGGCGCAAGTCGTGGACATGCATTGTCTAAAGTTTTTGAGTTTGAGGCATACTCAAATTCAGACAGTTCCAGCATTCATAGGAAGGCTTCAGAACTTAGAAACTCTAGACCTCAAACACACTCATGTCACTTCATTGCCTGCAGAGATCATGAAGCTCCAACGCCTTTGCCATCTCCTTGTATATCGTTATCAAACTGTATCATATGTGCACTACAAATATGGCTTCAGCACCCCAGCACATATTGGAGCTCTACAATCTCTACAAAAGCTTTGCTACATAGATGCGGACAATGATAGAACCAACAATGTTATAAGTGAGCTTGGGAAGCTAAATCAACTGAGAAGACTATGCATTCTAAAGTTGAAGAAAGAAGATGGAAGGAAATTGTGCTGGTCAATTGCGAAGTTGACAAACCTCCAGGCCCTGGCTGTTTCTTCATTAGGAGATGATGAAGACATTGATATGCAGTACCTTTCACCTCCACCACCGCTACTTCAAAGGATCTACCTGAGAGGACGTATGCAGGCATTACCGCATTGGATAGCAAACATGCATAGTCTTGTCAAATTACATTTAAGATGGTGTTGCCTAAAGGAAGATCCACTGCCATCCCTCCAGGATTTGCCCAATCTTGTACATCTCGAGTTACTTCAAGTTTACGATTGGCAAACACTATGCTTTAAGGCTAAAGGGTTTCAAAAGCTCAAGATATTAGGTCTTGATTATTTTGAGGAGCTAACATTTGTACAGATAGAGAAGGAAGCAATGTCTAGCCTTGAGAAATTGATCATCCAGCGATGCAAACTGTTGAAGAGTATGCCATCAGGAATCGAGCACCTCACCAAGCTCAAAGTGCTGGAGTTCTTCGACATGCCTGAAGAATTAACCGAGAAGCTTAAGCTAGAAGAGAAGGATGAAGATTATCAGAAAGTGGCACATGTTCCAGAACTTCATTATGGCTACTGGAGAGATGGGGCTTGGGATGTTACTTCAGTTGAGAGATCAGGAGAGGAACGGAGCTGTCGACCTCAAGACACTACGACGAAGAGAAGTAATCTTCCTCCTTGTTGGAAATAATGATATGCTCTATGCCTTGAGTAACTGCAGTTTTTCTTGATTTGCCCCAATTTATTGTAACTAATGAGGCATATAATGTTCATGCAAACATTAAATGTTTATTGTCTCCAAGGTAACTGGGTAGGACATTTTGTAGCCTGAAATTGCGTCTGATATTGTGTCTACACTATACACCATGTGCATGTCGCGAGGGTGCACATCTATATATGTAGGCTTGGCAGTTAATCTATCCTTCATGACAATATCTTCCATATCTGTTGAAGAGAACTTTCTAAGATGACATGTCAGATGACACCACATTTACAACACACTAAGAAACAGATTTTTTTTGCGCATCGATACATTAGTACTCATATAGAGAAACATAAGTTAGTATAACTATGTTGCATTATGTGAATTACGCACAAACTTAGGTGCTGAAATTGTTGAACCATACATAACACCTCCATTCCCCATTAAACTCGATCAAGCAGGCTATGCTCAATTGCATGTCGTTGGTGTGCCATGCAAACCAGTGGCAAGTGAGCTCAATCACAAAATAGTCCCGAATCACTCGAGCACATTTAAATTCTCCGAAACAAGCATGTTTCCTTCATCAAGAGAGCAAATTTAGGAAGGGTAGAAGGAACTTATAGTTTGTCAGTGATGCCACTTTTTCCGAGGAAAGCAAAGAGATGTGGCCGGTAACTCCATTGTTTAAATCATCAAATAAAGGCGGATAAGAGAACGAAACATGTCTAAACACCACATTTTAGTCCGACTTATATAGCAGAACAAGAAGTTACCTTTTTCCCCTGTGCTTTCCAGTGCTTTGACCGATGGAATCGGAGAAGAATTCGTCCGGAATAGCAGTGGTACTTGAAGGAAAGGCACCAATCACTTAACTGAAACGAACTACGAAACCCTTAATTGTGTTCACAGAGAGAGACAGAGAGAGAGAGAGAGAGAGAGAGAATCAAATCGTTCTTTCAGCTTAAGACCACGTAAACATGCGAAGAAATCAGCAAAAAACCAAACAATCGATTACTGAATCTAGAGGATCAACCCGTTCAACCTTGACAATCGAAGGGATAAATTCGAAAAGGCTAGAGGATTTAAAGTGAGGGCTCGTCGATCACGAACCTCCCAAAAGGCCAATCTCCAAGGCTGGTTGTGCCCTCGGAGTGTACGGACAAGCATTACACGAAGCCGATTCGGATTCGATACCGGCACTGTCGCCATGCGAGGAGGAGGAACGATGACATTTTCACGGCTCTTCAGAGGGAGAAGACGACCACGACGAGACGACCAAGCGGGAAAACGCGCCAAAAAACGCCCCTCGACCGATTTTGATGTGCAACCTCTTTGCTTACGCTTCGAAGAAGCAAAACGAATTTCCTTCCGTTAAAAATTAAAAATTATGAACTTCAGCCCAAATTTCAACTTGTTTAACCAACTTTAAATTTATTCAATGTGGTCCGAACTTTAGTCCAACATATAATGTCGTCCCTAAATTTTAATTTGTTCGATATGATCCTTAAACTTTTGGTACAAATTCAATTTAGTCCATAGATCGTATAGAAATGTTTAAGGACCGCATCGAGCAAATTAAAGATTCATGGACGACATTATATATGAGACTAAATTTTGAGACCATATTGAATAAATTTAAAGTTTAATATTACACATTGAGTCAAAGTTCAGGTACCGTTTATGTCATTTTCTCAAAATTAGAGTTAATAAACACATTTGTATATAAGTCTTTTTTTGTCGAAATTATATTAGTCTATTAACAGCCTTTGAATATCGCAAAAAAAAAAAAGAATGAATTTTAAGGTTGAAATAAAATAAGAATAAAATGTAAATGTCTATTCTATTTGATTCATCACGTTAATGTGAGAAAAAAAAAAGAAAAGAAAGAAAGCAGGATTATTATATAAAAGTTGGTGACAATTTGAACATTGACCCATCTTTTTAGTGCCCCTCTTATCTTCAATTTCCCTTCTCTATGGATATTTTTTAGCCTTGAATGCTGTCGCGACCCGTCCGAAAGCGGATGCGGCTAATGGATTACCGATCGCGGGTCTTGGATCGGCGCGGGCCCTCCCAAGCCCATACCAAATCGCGGCGGGAGTATTTTTCAGAAGGATTCGACGATAAGAGTCGATCGCTTTCGACCTTAGTGTGGTCGTGGTGGCATATGCAACTTGTGCATGCATTTGGAGTCGCCACCGGTCTTTCTTGGAGGGTAGACCGGAAACCTTACTGATCGATTGGGAGAGATCGATCAGTTCTACGGAACCAGAGTTTTTGGGTTCGGGGACTTGGTTACGCTGGTGTCGTTACCAATGCCCTTTCGGTACCTAACGCGAGTGATTTTCCTAACTAGGATTTCATGCAGGCGCAATTTTGGGTGAGGTAAGTCTGACTTTGCACATTAACCAGTTTAACATGCTCACGTAATCATAATAAATAAATAGATGTCAATCACATAAACATCTATCCTACGTGGTGATCATGGAATTATGATTTAATGGGTCTCGAGCCAATGAGACCACATTTAATCATTTTAATATTTTAATAACGGAGAGCCGCTCTTCGCTTCTTCTTGGTTTCTTGAACTCTTCAAGAATTGGGCCCCAAAGAGCTCGCCGACTTAAAAAGGCTCCCCCACGTAATCCTCGTAGCATTTACATCAACAATTGACTATGCTAAAAATAAAGATTACATGAAAAATAAAAGGAGTACGCAGCCTCCATTTAATAATTACAACCCCAAATATATAAATAATCATCATACATTCATATATACATCAATCACATTGATTAGGGATTTTTCCATGATCACCACCCTTTCACATAAGTAATAAATTCACAATTTAAAACTTAGGAAGGCACAATAAAAATTCTACGTTGAATCATATTCAGAATTTTTACGTAAAATAAGATAGCCATAAATTTTCGATTCAAAATTGATTTATTCTCAATTTTTGCTACGTTGATTAATTTATCATATAAAATAATCAATCTCCATTAGCCATGTAAGACGAACAATTCGTTAATACATATTGGCCATAGTATTGCAAAAATTGCAAAAATCAATTAAATGCACGAAAACGCCTAAGGATTGGCTCTGATACCACTGTTGGGATCCACGTAACACGTAGCGGAAATAAATAACAACCCATACATGTATCTCCAGAGGCGTACTTCGTGCATTTCAATCGAAAAAAAAAATCACAAAGCCTCAAAGGGAGTAAATAGATTACCTCTCGTAGCGTGCTTGAACGGAGGTGTCGGTTCGATGTTCTTCGATCTCAGCCTCCACAAGTGTTAGGCATCTAGTTCGGACGCACCATCAATTGACGAACGGGGAGACGACTAATAACTTCACAACAATTGTGCTAGCAATATGCGGAATCAATATTCCGAACTTAGTATATTTTGCTCACTCAAGATGATGAGAATATAGAGAGTATTTGTGTTCTTCTCTCTAAGCTCTCAAAAATTTGCACACTCTACAAAATGTCTCCCCCTTCAACCTCAAAACTCTTGCCATCCTTTTATAGCCAAAAATACCTTCCAATAAATTGTATTTAAAAATAGCACTAACAATTATAAATTCTATCTAAAAATAGCACTCACAAATAAATGACATTTAAAAATAGCACTAACAATAGCACTCACAATTTATAATACAAAAATGCTATTTAAAAATAGCACTAACAATTATAAATTCTATCTAATAATAGCACTCACAATTTATGATAAATAAATGCCATTTAAAAATAGCACTAACAATAGCACTCACAATTTATGATAAATAAATGTCATTTAAAAATAGCACTAACAATAGCACTCACAATTTATAATACAAAAAATGCTATTTAAAAATAGCACTAGCAATAGCACTCACAATACAAAAATGCTAAAAAAAAAGGCACTAACAAAGGTGTTAAAAATAATAACCATTATTATTATTACAAGAGTTAAAGAGGTTACCAAACAGTACAAATATGCATAACGTATAAATACGTATGACGTATAAATATGTAGAGCATACGTATACATCCGTGAAACCGGGGACTAATTGAAAGAAAAATGTGCAATTAAGCCCTTTTGGTAAAAATTGATTAAATTGGAGGGCAAATTGACCTAATTGCACTTTAAGACTTTAGAATCCAATGTCATAGCTTATAAAAAGTGAGAATTGAAAACTAAAAGACTCGAAAATGATTTTTTTTAGGCTCGGTTCGGGTTTATGTTTGTGAAGGAACATATTGACCCGAGCCGAATTTTTGAGATTTAAAGTGACGCACTTGAAGAGGAAATTAAAACAAAATTATCGAATATTTTTGGGTATTTTTCTGACCACGAATGGTATTTTTCTGATTTTTTGGGTATTTTTATAATTAAATAAACTCGAAAAATATTAAAAATGCCGAAAACTATTTTTTGTTCAAAATTGGTTCCTAAGGTTAAACCAAGGCTTCCAAAGTTGATTTTGTGATTTTATGACCTTTTTTGATATTTTTAATTAATTTTAAAGAATAAAAATCACAATAATAAATGGTAAAAAAAATCAGGTGTCAACAGCTGCCCCTCTTTGAGAGGAATCTCGTTAGAGGTTTCTCTCAAAGATAAGGTGGCACCTGATTCCTAACCGACTCAACTGGGAAAATAAGAGAAGAAATGTTATGACATCGGATCCTTAAGCCTATTGATAAAAGCTCAAATCAATCCCCGGTTTGCTCTAACAATTTGAACATGGGCCGGAGTGAGAGAGGCTTACCTGAAGCTCACCTGTCCGATGCTGCCGGTTGCGACGACTTTCAAGAAGATGCCTGTCGCGACCCGTCCGAAGGCGGACGCGGCTAATAGATTACCGATCGCGGGTCTTGGATCGGCGCGGGCCCTCCCAGGCCCATACTAAATCGCGACGGGAGTATTTTTCAGAAGAATTCGACGATAAGAGTCGATCGCTTTCGACCTTAGTGTGGTCGTGGTGGCATGTGCAACTTGTGCATGCATTTGGAGTCGCCACCGGTCTTTCTTGGAGGGTAGACCGGAAACCTTATTGACCGATTGGGAGAGATCGATCAATTCTGCGGAACCAGAGATTTTGGGTTCGGGGACTTGGTTACGTTGATGTCATTACCAACGCCCTTTCGGTACCTAACGCGAGTGATTTTCCTAACTAGGAGTTCATGCAGGCGCAATTTTAGGTGAGGTAGGCTCAATTTAGGGTTTCATGCAAATTGAAAGACTATTCCTATCAACCACAATTAAATAAAAGCGCAATCAAATACATAAATAAATCACACTAACGCACACAAATTCAAATCAACGATTTCCTAATACAGCCATGAGGGCTTAGATGGGGAATGACTTGGGACCAGAGGTAAAATGGGAAGATTTGGGGGACGATTAGCCCGAAGGGCAAAATCGTCATTTTTTTTGGAAGATTTGGATACCGAATTACTCAAAATATTCTATGGCCAGTTGATTGTGGCCATTTCCCATTTTTGAGAATTTTTGTGGAATTTTTAGATTTTTAGATTTTTTTTATTTTCTATTTTTTATTGAATTTTGAAATTTTTTTTTATTTTTTTTTATTTTATTATTTAATTAGTACTTAATTAAAATGGCCGGAGCCGGATAGGATTCTTGGGCCCGAACCTGGATCGGACCACTGGGCCTAATCCGAACCAGGAAAATGGACTTGAACCGGGTCCCTTTCGCACAAGAAGCCCAACAAGCCCACTTTCTTTTTCTTTAAGCCTAATAGACCCATTAGCTTAAGCCCAATCTTCCCTCTACCAACAACAAAGCAGACCCAATTCTATACTAAAGCCCACAAGACTAAACACTCTACCTATCCAACCTAACACGAAAATAAGCCTTACCTTACTATTCATCGTCTTCAACATGAGACGTCTGCTTCCCCATGAAAACAAGACCGAGTTTGAGTCGGCTTTGGCTCCCGTCCTTTGCGCCATTCAGGAGGTCGCCGCCGCAACCGTCGACCTCCACCGATGTCAACCATGCAAAGGGGAAGCGTTGACTGTTAACGCTCTCCATGATCCAGTCGGCGCTCGCCTCGACGCCCGCCCTCGCCGACTCGCACAGCTCCACGGTCAACGTCTCTCCGCCTAGCCAACTCACTACCGGCCTCATTCCCAGGTTTGGCAGGTCACACTGCCTCCGAACTGATTGTCACGCGGCTTGTGGACCTATAGTTAGGTCCGGTTGGACTTGCAGCTTCCCGGTGTCAGACGGTGGTTGTCGGACAGGAGTCTACATTTAGTCAAGCAAGCTAGGAAGTTGTTCAAGCCGCTGCTCAACATCTTCTTCCTTGGTGATTCACTATGAACGGCATCGAACAACGTGATGAACCACCAAAGTGGCACGAGAGCCCCCCCTCCGTTAGTGCCACCTTCTTGAGCGTTTGGGATGCTCCTCTCGACGTAATCCCTGAGAAAAGCTCCAGAACTGAGAGCTGTTGCGGCGGTACCGCAGGAGCACCAGCAGAGCTTCGGTTGGCAGAGTTTTGGTGATTCCTGCTGGCCTCGAGGCTCGGCACCGGGACTAGCTCGGAGATGGACTTGAAGTCGTGAGGGTGAGAGTTTGGGAAGGCCAAGTTCAGATCTTGGCCATCATGGAGTAGCACTTTGTTGTTAGAGTTTGATGCGGGTGTGCTGATCAGATCCAGCAGCTTCTTGGATGAAGAGTTGAAGGGCGAGGAAGAAGAAGATACTCGGGATGATGATCTCTTGGGGTAGTTGTTGCTGTGCATGTGCTCGTTTTTCTATCGGTTTCACCACAATCCTGTGGCCACTGAGTGGTGTCTGTAGGTCTGCTGTATAGCCATGGCAGATTCTCGTCGATGATTGAGGCGATAATGAACAACGAACTCCTTGACTTCTTCTCGCTGTGTTGCTCTTGATCTTGCCGGAGAGGGTTTGGGCTCCCACAGGTCATGACAGCAGCCCCGGGTGATCTCTCAGTCCTCTCTCTAAATACCATCGGGAAACGCCATCGAGAAGCACCATCGAGAAGTCTCGCGATCACGGAGGTTCGGCCCCCCGTCTCGTGGGGTTCTGGTCGTCCATGATATTCCTACAATCCTTGGCCACAGGAACCCTTTTTATTTTCTTTTCTTTTCTTGCTCACCCTTCCCCCTTTTTCTTTTTTTTAAGCATTCCCACCTTGTTATTCTCTGACGCTCATGGCACAAGAGTGGGAGACATGTCTCCAACGGAAGACTTCATTTGTGCCTTTTGTCGGAGGAGCATCTTCCACCTAAAATAAACAATGGAAAAAGTAACATCAGGTGGTAGAAGAGAAATTTTTAGAGGGCTCTCCATCACTTTTCTAACATTGAGAGGGCATATTTAATAGTTGCTTAGGTTTCACCAATTTCGCGCATCCTTTGTGTTCTTCATCAACCTCTTTGGAAAGATGCTTCGGTCCATGGACGCACATCCGTATCGGATAAAAATTTAGTCTCGATTCTAACAAGCCACAGAAATATGATAATGATAAAATAAATATGAATTTTTGTTCAGAACTGAGATTAGTTCTGATTCCTTTTTTTTTTAGTGAATGACTAAAAAATTAATCAAAATTTAGGTGTCAACAATGCCTAGGACTCGTCATTCAGAATATCCTAGGGAGATTAAGCTCTGACCTGTATGGTAGGTCATACCATGATGGGATTCCTAACTTGTAGGAACCTAAGGAAGGCGCATCCCACGCTTTGGGATTTGCCAAGGATTTTGATCCGTATGGTGGATCAGACCTTTGTGTTGATCCTTACTGCGATATTTATCAATGAGTTGACCCTTATGGCGGTTTCTACCAATGAATTGACCCTTATGGCGGTTTCTACCATATGTGACCCTTCAGGCGGTTTCTACCATTAATGTGATCCCTCAGGCGGTTTCTACCTTGGTTTGACCCTTCAGGCGGTTTCTACCTTGAGTTGACCCTTCAGGCGGTTTCTACCTTTGATTTGACCTTTCAGGCGGTTTCTACCTTGTGTTGACCCTTCAGGCGGTATCTACCATGTGTTGACCCTTCATGCGGTATCTACCTTGTGTTGACCCTTCAAGCGGTATCTACCTTTGATTTTGACCCTTCAGGCGGTATCTACCTTTGATTTGACCCTTCAGGCGGTATCTACCTTGATTTGACCCTTCAGGCGGTATCTACCTTCATTTGACCCTTCAGGCGGTATTTACCTTTGAGTTGATCCTTCAGGCGGTATCTACCTTATTTTGACCCTTCAGGCGGTATCTACCTTCATTTGACCCTCCAGGCGGTATCTACCTTTGTTTGACCCTTCAGGCGGTGTCTACCATCAGTTTTGACTTTGAAAAGGGGTCTCATGACGAGGGTTCTCCACGTCCGATGAGACTGCCTAAATGAAAAGGGGTCTCATGACGAGGGTTCTCCACGTCCGATGAGATTTCCTGAATTTTGAAAAGGGGGTCTCATGACGAGGGTTCTCCACGTCCGATGAGACTACCTGAATTTTGAAAAGGGGTCTCATGACGAGGGTTCTCCACGTCCGATGAGACTGCTTGATTTTTGAAAAGGGGTCTCATGACGAGGGTTCTCCACGTCCGATGAGACTGTTTGATATTTGAAAAGGGGTCTCATGACGAGGGTTCTCCACGTCCGATGAGACTACCTGAATTTTGAAAAGGGGTCTCATGACGAGGGTTCTCCACGTCCGATGAGACTGCTTGATTTTTGAAAAGGGGTCTCATGACGTGGGTTCTCCACGTCCGATGAGACTGCTTGATTTTTGAAAAGGGGTCTCATGACGAGGGTTCTCCACGTCCGATGAGACTACCTAAATTTTGAAAAGGGGTCTCATGACGAGGGTTCTCCACGTCCGATGAGACTGCTTGATTTTTGAAAAGGGGTCTCATGACGAGGGTTCTCCACGTCCGATGAGACTACCTAAATTTTGAAAAGGGGTCTCATGACGAGGGTTCTCCACGTCCAATGAGACTGTCTGATTTTGAAAAGGATTTTTTTTTTAAGGGTTTCTCTTCCCCAAGAAAATATTGGTAATCTTTGAGAAGACAGCAATTGTCCAATTGACAAAATTTTATGACTTAAGCTTTAGTCATGAGATGTGCATTTTGATGCTGGAGGTTATCCAAAACATTCTTGCAACATGCAAATGTGATCACAAATCCCTTGTATGGAAAATCTGGATCAACAGTTTGAAAATTTCCAAAAAGAGTTTGCTCAAAACATCAATTGGAATATTTCTCGACAAGGAGGCCATCTCACCTGTTTTGAGGTGATGATTTTTAGGGGATGCACTCAATTCCCTACTGACCTGTGCCTAGGTTTTAGGCTCATTCGCAGCGCATACATTTTGATCGGTCGGGAGGTCTTCCACGGGACCGTAATGTTGGGCTTGGATATTGGTTTTCAAGGGGGACCCGCTTTGGAGTCGAGGCCATCGAATGAAAATCTTCACCATCTGCTCCGGGTTTACAAGTCAAGAACCCTGCAAAATGAGAAAGAAAGAGTCTTGCTCGTACTTCTTCGAGCTAAGCTATATGTTAACCCAAGTGTCTTAGTCAGAGAAGACTGTTTCAGGGTTGTAACATTGGTAGGATTGGGGACCGAAAAAGGCTTGTTTTTGGCCCAGAAATCACGAAGGATTTGACATTGGTGATCATTGCCAATTTGTCACATGTCTTTTCCATTCTGCATCTTCTATTTTTGAGGTGTGCAACCGCTTTTGAGGTGTGCACAAGTCCTTTAGAGAACGTCTTTTGTGGTATTAAGAGATTGACAATTCTGTCCGTGTTTTTGCACCACGGCTGACATCATTTGGGGAGCAGTCTTCTTGATCTGACTCCTTTATGGGTTTTTCTCTCTTCCCAACTAGGCTTTATTAGGGATCAATCAAACAGTTTTCACGAGCATCGGCCTTGCTTTTACCAGGCACTTTGCTTTTTCTTGATGCTGGGGATTTTTTTCTTTGTTGAAATCCCGCCTTTTCTTTTCCTTTGGAACTACGATGTTCAGAAAATTGTGCTAGATATACAACTTGAATCATAGCACATTTAAACGCCGATATGAGATTTTTCTATAAATCCCATCTCTTGATTTCTTCCGTTCTTGGAGTGATGCAGTTTCCATCTTGAAACATCCCATGATCACCAACAGGGGTTTATGAAATGAATTTGCAGGCTCAACTTGGCTGTGCAAAGGATATGGTGTGTGGGATAGAGAAATGAATGCTTCTCGTCATCCTATGGCACTTGGATTACCATATAAACAACACACAAAGATTGATGTTAGTCCGAGCAAGAAAATTTCTAACCATTTTCTCCTGATACCGCTGGACTCACCTCCATTTTGCCCCGATGTGGGGTGGTTCTTGACAGGGTTAAGAATGAAAACCGTCGTTCAAAGGGTTTATCAACGGTCACCTGTAGTGTTTGAGGGATATGAAACGAATGCCTCCGTCATCCCAACCCATGTAATCGTTGCGAATAATCCCTACTTCCGTAGGTCCAGATTTTGCTATCTGATCCGCTCCACTTCTCTCCAGTGTGTGTAGGACGTGTTTGGACTAGGCTTTGCCTCTTTTCTTTTGAGAAAACGTCCTTTTAAAAGTTTTGAACTTTTGATTGGAAACAATCTCTTTCATTTTCTCCAAAAATTTTACCCGTCAAGGGGATTTTATGATGCACCATGCATGTTCTTATTCATGTTCAGATAACCTCCTGTTTTTAAGACATGAATGCCAATGAAGTTTGAATTCTATGTCTTTTCTAGACATTAGATTCTGAAAGCTTTTCTTTTTCTCTCTGTTTTTTATTTAACATCTTCAATGGATTGGGGAAAGGGATACTTACCTGTCCCCCGCGGCTGGAGATCCTGAAAATGCGGAAGAAACATGTTATTGTACGTTCACGAATTTTTCAAAAAATTAGAACGATACAATTTACCCTTGGTCATGTATTCTAACGGGTAATACATGGGATGTGAAAACCTGTTCGTCTGTAAGGCGATTCCCCTGTCAAGGATAAATAACGAGTATCAATTCATATTCTCAAATTCAAGACAAATTGGAACGATACAACTTTACTCTTGGTTCTCATCCCGTTCTGATATTGCGTATTGATATGAACAACATCTATCAAATCCGCCTATCCATTCTTGGAGTGTTTGCAACATCAATGGTTCATCTGCCCCCAGTTAGGCAACGTCTGTTCTGTTATTCGAACAAATGGCTCCTTGAGTGATTTATCCACGTTTATCACCTGAGAAGGGAAAGAAATGAGACATTACTTCGGTATTCGATTGAAGATCGTTTAGGAACGATACATCGTTTTACCAAATAGGTGGCTTCGCGGCCAAACGTATTTCGTATTGAAGGGGTAGATCCCATTATACTCCGCGGGTGATAGTCATTGTTCGGGGAACTTGCTCCACGGATTAAGCGATTAATCCACGGCCCTCGGCTTGAAGATGCTCAAAGGGTGATGTTGACACTTACGCGCAATTAGTTCTAGACATTAATGAAAGATGTTCCCGTGGGAACCTTACAGTGCGATCAACAACATATTCAATAGGAGTGTTCCACCCCTTTCGTCTAAGCATTTTTCATCGAGTAACCATGCCTTGCATCAGACGTTTGGTCACCTGCCTTGCGTCACCACTGCGATGGCCCTCCGGCTCCAAATTGATCGAGCCAAAGATTGAACTCATCGCCAAGGAAATTGCTCGGGTCTTCGAGCCATTGATGTTCAAGTTGGGTATCAACAATTGTTGGGGGCAGATTTCCTTCATCGCCTTCATTGTGAGGAACTGGAGTCTTTGAGCTAGAACCTTCATCATTGCCCTGTTGGGGTCGAGACATACATTCCTGAAGAGTATTGATCCAAGTGTCCAGCTCCTCCTCAAGGAAATCGCCTGTTCTTTCTAGCCTTTGGTGCCCAGATTGGCTGTCGTCGACTGCAGGCGAGGGATTCCTCTCTTTGCTCTCGCCGTGAGCAACTTGACCCCTCGAATTGGAACTTCCTCCAATGACCGGCAGGTTTATATGTGCACTCTCTACCAATGCCAGATCCGCTTCAGGGACAGCATTAATGACCGAATCGCGCTCAAACTGAGGAATCCCTATGTGCTGGAACTGCGGTATATACTCTTGAGGAGTATTGAGATAGCTCGGCGGAGCATTCTGATTTGGGTTAGAGGAGTCGCTGACACGACTGCTGGTCCCGTCATTGCTGAAACACGGTTGGGTGCTCTCGGCTCTCCAATCATCGTGGTTGTAACTCTGCCCGGCACTTGAGCTCCAACTGGCTTTATGATGGTTTAACGCTATCCTTCCATCCCTTAGCAATCTCCTATAGTACTTGAGGTGAGACTCGACGTTAATTCTAGAGAGCCCCGGCACATTCATAATCTCGAGTATGCGTAGTGGGCTAGCCGAATCAACTCCCAGCTCTCGAATTGCATCAATAAATTTGGTGTGAAGTTCATAGGTCCAGTAAAACCTTGTTCTCTTATCACCCAAAATATCGTCAATACTTCTGTAGCTATTCTCTACGGGATCTAGTCGTTTCAAAAGTTGTCCAGGGAGGGACTCACCGACTTTGGATTGGCTGGCTGTGACAGCGAGTTCGTCATTGAGAGAACTCCCCCTGTGATGATTCATATCCCATTTCTCAGAGGATGTTGGTGTTGATCCTATGGTGTTGACTTGCTCATGCAGATCTCCGGCGATATCTGGCTGTGTCGGAAAATGCTGTGGAGAATACGGTAACAGCTGAGCGTTATTCGTCAACAGGGACGGTTCATCGAGGAACACCTCGCCGAGGACAACAGGATTACCACAATTAAGGCAGGTGGCCTTGGTCAGAGCTTCCTTATATCTCGCGCTTTCAGCTTGAAGCTTCTCATTCTCCTCCTTCAGGACCAGTAACTCATGGTCTGCGTATTGCTGTTTCACCCGGGTTCGTTTGTTGGCGAACCAAAACTTGACCTTCGAAAGCTCCAATCCTATTTTTCGGCTCAACTCCATTTTCTGTTGTCTGCTTGGAGTGGGGCATTCATTGAAGAAAGCTTCGAGCTCTCGGATTTGGCCTGGAGTGTGGCGTTGTAGTTGCTTCCTTTTCCGACTCCGGTCATCATTGTATACTCCTTCTTCGTAGCTGAAACCTAGAATTTCATCGCTGGAGGAGTCAGTCTCTATGGCCTTCGGGCAGGATTCAGCTCCAGGATCTTCAAAGTCTCCCAGCAGTTCGTGCTCAGAAATGTCCAGGTCGGGCGTTTCTAGCAGATGGGAATAACTTTTAAACATGATGGATCGGGGTATCTCGGGCTGATCTAGTTCACTCAGCTTTCTCAATTCGCTCTTACGTGTTTGCTCACTCTAGAAATTTTCTCAAGTGATTGTGCGTGTCCTGGAACCATCCTTCAGGCTGCATATGAAGACCAGCAAGCAAGCGCTCCTCCCGAGATCCTGCAATTACTCATCGTCTGTATTCCCCTTTCTTTTTCCTCGTGATAGGATCACAAACTCTCTTGCATTGATTCGGTTTCATCGAGTATTGCGCTCGTCCCCTAGTTCAGTCTTCAAAGTGGTGGGTCTACAATCTTTCGGCGCCTTTTATGATTTGCTAGGCCCGAGAACGTGGGGAGCAGCGGTGGACCCGCAATTAATGACTCCGTTTAATTCATTTAGCTCAATGGGAATTAACGCTATGATCTTCTCTCAACCCCTTTTCATCGTTCAAACGAAAGTGGCATTTTCCCTGTGCATGCTGTTACTCTTCATTTCAGCATCCCGGGCGCTTGGTGAGGAATGAGTTCGTGGCCACTCAAAATTTTAAAGACCGTCTCTGGTTTCAGACTTAATCTAACAAGGGATCATCACAACTGAGCATGACAATGTTCGTCGATAGCGTTGGTTTAACTATAGTCATTAAAGAAAAATGTTCCCGTAGGAACTTTACAACGATAAAATGAGTGATCTACTCGTGAACATGTTCTTCTTTCTATGGGTGTTCGTAGTGACCGACCCATCGTGCCCCGAGTCAGGTGCTAGATCATGGCTGTCCAAGCATGCCAGCTTCCCACTGATTGAACAAGGCATCGAGCCCCTCATCGAAGAAATCGTCTGTCGTGGGTTGACCAGCGGCAGGCAGAGCACCAGCCGACTGCTGCTCGAATGGAGGAGTTCGCACTCGCTGTACTTGTGACACGCGCTCTTGAGAAATGTTGAAATGGCCCGGGAGGACATTCTGATCAGCTTTCAGTTTGCCGGTGGTCAGGTTGCTAGCTTGATTGATGCTTAGATTTGGCCGGGTATCTCTTGATGCCTGAGCATTACAATGGCGGTCGCCCCTAGCTTTTGAGCTCGAGACGGATTCCTCCCGGTTTAGCTCCGCTCGACGTTGTTTTAATAGCTTTCTGTAGGCAGCAAGGTGATTCCTGACCAGCTCCTTACTAAGCCCCGGTACATTCATGGCCTTAAATATGCGCGTCGGAGTTGCTGAGTCGATCCCCATTTGGTGAACCACGTCTAGGAATCTGGAATGCAATTCAGGGGGCCAAGCGAACCTCCTCTTATCGTGGCCCAAAATTGCATCGATGGCTTGACGACTGATTAACTCATCTCCAGCAGGACCCGACCCTATCGAAAATTGTTGTGCATGAGGCTGATATGCTTTGAGCTGGTCGGCGGTAACATCCAGCTCCTTGAAACTGTAACTCCAATCAAAGCGATGCAAATCCCATCCCCTAGGAGGCATTTGTATCATCTTCGTAGGATCATCCTGCTCATGCGTGACTCCGGCAAAATCTGGTTGAGCAGGAGATGCCCCGAGGGAGTAGGGTGGTAAATGAACGTCTTCAATCATCGCGTGAGGCTTATCGGGGAATATCTTACCTAGGGCGACGAGGTTATCGCAATGAGGGCAAACGGTAATATTGAGAGCTTTTTCATACCTCATGTTTTCTGTTCGCAGCTTTTGATTTTCTTCCTTTAAAATCTCGACCACCTGACGTTTGCGTTGAGCCTTCGATTTGGATCTCCTATTTTGAAACCAAAACTGGATCCTCGACTGATTAATCCCCAACTCCCGGCTCAATTCAATTCTCCACTTCTTTTTCATGTAATGGCTTTTACTGAAAAGGGTTTCCAGCATTTGGGTTTCCTCCTGAGAGTATTGGTGAGGACGTCTTCTTTTCCCGAGTTGAACATCGTGGATGTCGTTGTCGTCGTCGCCGTGATCTTGATTTCCGTTGCCAGAAGTGTTGGGCTCCATGGTTTTGGCGTTAGACTTGATCTTGGAATCTTCGAGATCCCTCTGTAGTTCAATTTCTGAGATTTTTGAGTCAGTCGCCTCTAGCAGCTGACAATAACCTCTTAAATATGTTGGATTGAGAAATGTTTGATTGGTTCTTGCCCACTCAGAGTTCTCCACTCTCTCATGTATGCTCACTCCCTATAAAGTTTTCTTCGAGTGACTTCGTATGTTCAGGAGACGCTCTTCAAGCATCATTAGGCAAACGTTCCCCCTCAAGACTTTGAATTTCTCGCTTAGCTTTTCAATCGTGATGGGACTGCCAAATCCTGTTAGGGCTCTCTTCGATAGTTGCGCTTACCTCCCACCTAACTCTAATAATGGTGATCCCGACAAATCTTTTACATCTTTTAATTGATGAGCCGGAAATCGCGGACCGAAACGAATCCAATGGTTCTCGTGAGGGGACCTCCTGCTTTACCCCCTAACTGGGCTCCACCAGCATTATTACTGAGACCCTTCATCATCCTCGAGTTGCTATAAAATGAGGAATTAATGTATGGAAGGTTAACGTTCTCGCATAATCAGCTTCTTCCTTCTAATCTCTCTGTCAAACTCGTCTTATTCTCAAGCCAACCCAACGCAAATGGCCTCCTCTCCCGTACGCACTTTTTCAACTGATGTCTTGGCCCAGTGGGAAAAGCTTTATAACCTACTGGGTCGCGGTTACGCACACATAACCGATCATTCTGCGACCGAGGATGAAATCAGTGTCCTGCTCGAGGACCTTGATACCACTTCTCTCGAAGGTACTATACTGGGGAGGGAATATAGAATTTTCCCGACTCTCTTTGCACACTCCTTAGAGGCCTACCGTGCTGCTAATCGGGAGGTTCTCGTGGCTCGCGTCTTGGGAGCTCGTTATGAGGATCGATCTGATCATTTGGTGCTGACCAACTATCTGGCCGATAGTTACAAAAAGGCCGTCGAGTTTGCTAATGAGCGGGTCGCGACGTTGCTTCGCGAGAGGAGAAATCTGGTGGAGCAATTGGCCCTATCCCTGACCACCGGCGAGCATGACCGCCGCAATGTCCTGTTGAGGCTTCAGAGCGACTGGCAGGAAGAACGGCTCGACAAAATAACCGCGGACATAGCTCGCGGGAATGGACTGGTTCGAGACCTGGAAACAATCGCCGAAGAACATGAGGCCAAGGTCGCCGAAGTTAAGGGAGAATGCAAAAGTCTTCTCCTCAGGCTTGCCGACCATGACATGCGGAGTTGGGAGTATGAGCAGAGCATTAATAACATGGAGGGTCAGTTGGGCTCCTTCGTGTCGTTAATTAGGGCTCACTTCGGCTTTACTTTTCTACCCCGAATTGTATGACCTGCTTTTGAAAACCCTCCACTGAGCAAAATAAATGAGAACTCTTGTGTGTGTGTTTTAACTTCTGTATGGTTCATTTCTTCGAGCATCCGAACATCTTCAACTTGGGTGAGCCGAACCATAATATCAGTAAGCCGAGCAAATATGTCCTGATTTTATAACTCGCTCATGATCAGATGAGATAATAGCCTTAGACTTGTCCAGGAAAAGATTTCTCTCTATTACCTTTTTTTTTACCTGCAAATAAAAAGACAGAATCAGAAGGAATAATTTGAAAAAGAAATCAAAAACCCCTTTTAATCCTATGCTTGCCCATGATTAATGAGGACAAGAACTTTTACAAGGGTTTTAATCTTGCGCGAAAAGTTTTTATCAATATTCCTCGAAAGAAAGCATACTATTGAAAGGAATGTAATTCACAATAATCGCTTTTGATCAATTTCGAGAGGAACGAATTACTCAAAAGTGCGAGGCATAATAACGTGTTTTAAATTTAATTGAAGATACGGCATCCAAATCAAGGCCGTTTTGTTAAGAACGAGAGTAATTTGGACATCTATCTCGTCATTAAATTCAAAACAACGCCGATATTCTCGATCAATTATCGTGGATTACCAGCGACGTAAAACATGCATGGACCAATTCAAGTGTATAATTCCTTCTAGCGAAATTGGGGTTGGATTACCCTATATGACCAAAAAGGTCGTGCAAGATTTCCAATTTTAATTTCCTCTAAAGGAATTATAAACTTGACTTGGGAGTATTCGGATGATTAGAGAAAATGCCACTATCACATTCCCATGACCTGTCAAAAGAAATACAACCAAGTTCCATCTAAATGTATACACCAATAGATCCCTAATACAATCACTCTAAGGGGTGAGATAGAGAAAGCCTCGATAAAAGTAAACCCTATACAAGAGGACTAGCAATGGAAAATGAAACAAAGGAATGTGATCCTAACGTTTAAGGATGCCCCAAGTTCGATCTGTGACTTCCGGATCACTTGCCCCAACTCGTCATCTTCATTGGACGATATCTCAATAATGTCCATAGTAGGCTCCTTTGTTGCTCACTCGGTGCTTGTCATGGGATATCATCCTCTTCGTCTTCTATCAAGGACGTTTGGGAAAAACATACACATCTATCCTTGAAATGGCATTTAATCTAATCACCAGAATGCAATGAATGAAATGCCTATATTTATATGAACTGTAATAGATTCGAGGTATAGAGAGTCTTACCAACCAAACTCGTCGACTTATGTGCGGTTTTAGGTGTACCAACCGCCCAAAGACATGCGCATGAGACAAGTTATGGTGAACTTCTAAAAATCAGAGGGTTTGGCACCTAAGGTTAAGGTTCCCACTTCGAGTTCTAGAAAGAGCCGATTCCATTGCACAGCTATCGTTGCATTGGGACTCGATCCATAGTTCGAAGCGAGCGGAATTGAAAAGTGGATTACCCCGCGTTTTTCCTCACGGAGATTCCATTTTTAATTCCTTCTATTGTGTTCCTATAGGCGACGCCCGGGGTTTTAGGCGCGGTTGTGTGTGTCCACGTGTTGTGATCATCACAATGCAATTCATGCATAGCAGTTTATCAATCAGCACTTCAAATCATCCACACAACATACATTCCTACGTCCAACCTGCATAAGACAATGTTAATCACGGACTACACCCCTTATTTCTCCAATCTGCAAAAACATATAACACCTATCGTAAGCGGACTTACCTCACCTTCACGAGCGCCTGCATGGTTAGAAAAATCACTCGGCGTTTTAATTACGGCCTAAGTCCACTTGGGGTCTAGAACCATAGGTTCTAGAACACAGTGTCCCCAGCGGAGTCGCCAGCTGTCGCGACCCGTCCGAAAGCGGATGCGGCTAATGGATTACCGATCGCGGGTCTTGGATCGGCGCGGGCCCTCCCAAGCCCATACCAAATCGCGGTGGGAGTATTTTTCAGAAGGATTCGACGATAAGAGTCGATCGCTTTCGACCTTAGTGTGGTCGTGGTGGCATGTGCAACTTGTGCATGCATTTGGAGTCGCCACCGGTCTTTCTTGGAGGGTAGACCGGAAACCTTACTGATCGATTGGGAGAGATCGATCAGTTCTACGGAACCAGAGTTTTTGGGTTCGGGGACTTGGTTACGCTGGTGTCGTTACCAACGCCCTTTCGGTACCTAACGCGAGTGATTTTCCTAACTAGGATTTCATGCAGGCGCAATTTTGGGTGAGGTAAGTCTGACTTTGCACATTAACCAGTTTAACATGCTCACGTAATCATAATAAATAAATAGATGTCAATCACATAAACATCTATCCTACGTGGTGATCATGGAATTATGATTTAATGGGTCTCGAGCCAATGAGACCACATTTAATCATTTTAATATTTTAATAACGGAGAGCCGCTCTTCGCTTCTTCTTGATTTCTTGAACTCTTCAAGAATTGGGCCCCAAAGAGCTCGCCGACTTAAAAGGCTCCCCCACGTAATCCTCGTAGCATTTACATCAACAATTGACTATGCTAAAAATAAAGATTACATGAAAAATAAAAGGAGTACGCAGCCTCCATTTAATAATTACAACCTCAAATATATAAATAATCATCATACATTCATATATATATCAATCACATTGATTAGGGATTTTTCCATGATCACCACCCTTTCACATAAGTAATAAATTCACAATTTAAAACTTAGGAAGGCACAATAAAAATTCTACGTTGAATCATATTCAGAATTTTTACGTAAAATAAGATAGCCATAAATTTTCGATTCAAAATTGATTTATTCTCAATTTTTGCTACGTTGATTAATTTATCATATAAAATAATCAATCTCCATTAGCCATGTAAGACGAACAATTCGTTAATACATATTGGCCATAGTATTGCAAAAATTGCAAAAATCAATTAAATGCACGAAAACGCCTAAGGATTGGCTCTGATACCACTGTTGGGATCCACGTAACACGTAGCGGAAATAAATAACAACCCATACATGTATCTCCAGAGGCGTACTTCGTGCATTTCAATCGAAAAAAAATCACAAAGCCTCAAAGGGAGTAAATAGATTACCTCTCGTAGCGTGCTTGAACGGAGGTGTCGGTTCGATGTTCTTCGATCTCAGCCTCCACAAGTGTTAGGCATCTAGTTCGGACGCACCATCAATTGACGAACGGGGAGACGACTAATAACTTCACAACAATTGTGCTAGCAATATGCGGAATCAATATTCCGAACTTAGTATATTTTGCTCACTCAAGATGATGAGAATATAGAGAGTATTTGTGTTCTTCTCTCTAAGCTCTCAAAAATTTGCACACTCTACAAAATGTCTCCCCCTTCAACCTCAAAACTCTTGCCATCCTTTTATAGCCAAAAATACCTTCCAATAAATTGTATTTAAAAATAGCACTAACAATTATAAATTCTATCTAAAAATAGCACTCACAAATAAATGACATTTAAAAATAGCACTAACAATAGCACTCACAATTTATAATACAAAAATGCTATTTAAAAATAGCACTAACAATAGCACTCACAATTTATAATACAAAAATGTTATTTAAAAATAGCACTAACAATTATAAATTCTATCTAATAATAGCACTCACAATTTATGATAAATAAATGTCATTTAAAAATAGCACTAACAATAGCACTCACAATTTATGATAAATAAATGTCATTTAAAAATAGCACTAACAATAGCACTCACAATTTATAATACAAAAAATGCTATTTAAAAATAGCACTAGCAATAGCACTCACAATACAAAAATGCTAAAAAAAGGCACTAACAAAGGTGTTAAAAATAATAACCATTATTATTATTACAAGAGTTAAAGAGGTTACCAAACAGTACAAATATGCATAACGTATAAATACGTATGACGTATAAATATGTAGAGCATACGTATACATCCGTGAAACCGGGGACTAATTGAAAGAAAAATGTGCAATTAAGCCCTTTTGGTAAAAATTGATTAAATTGGAGGGAAAATTGACCTAATTGCACTTTAAGACTTTAGAATCCAATGTCATAGCTTATAAAAAGTGAGAATTGAAAACTAAAAGATTCGAAAATGATTTTTTTTAGGCTCGGTTCGGGTTTATGTTTGTGAAGGAACATATTGACCCGAGCCGAATTTTTGAGATTTAAAGTGACGCACTTGAAGAGGAAATTAAAACAAAATTATCGAATATTTTTGGGTATTTTTCTGACCACGAATGGTATTTTTCTGATTTTTTGGGTATTTTTATAATTAAATAAACTCGAAAAATATTAAAAATACCGAAAACTATTTTTTGTTCAAAATTGGTTCCTAAGGTTAAACCAAGGCTTCCAAAGTTGATTTTGTGATTTTATGACCTTTTTTGATATTTTTAATTAATTTTAAAGAATAAAAATCACAATAATAAATGGTAAAAAAAATCAGGTGTCAACAAATGCTCATACGAAAATTGACCGATGAAGATGAACAAAGATGCAAATTCATGTAGACGTGCCGGGGGAGAGAGAGAGAGAGAGATTTGCCGAAGAGGGTTCATTGTTAAGTTGGATTATTATTGGTAGTTAATATTAAGATTTCGTTAGCGATAACGTCGTCACGATAATTGTTCAAATCAATTGGGATTTTGATGACATCTAACAAGTACATAATAAAGTCGACATAGATTTATTTGAAGAAGATAAAAGGTTGGATGAGTTATGAACCGGAAGATATCGATTCTTGATCCGACAGTGGATACAAACAATTGGCTTGTTCGAACGCACATTTGCGATGCTTAAGGTCCAACAACTTCTTTTGATATCTGCTCCAATAGTGGTGACAGAATATAAGACGACACTACAAACCATATCCATAGCAAGTCTTCGAAAATGCTCTTAGATTTCAAAATGCTCTTAGATTGCAGCATAATGAACTTGTTGGAAATTGACGCCCAATAAGGGACAAGTTGACTAATTGCCATAATTCCAATACTGATTGAAATCAATTAAGTATGTTTCCTATTATAAGAGAGATAGAGAGAGAAAAGATCATGTTCTTTTCTCCAGAACGTCTGTCGTTCTAGCAACCACCATCGACAGAAACTATCCCCAAAAACTCAATTGAAATGATATCTCTCGACGGACGATCGATCAGTGGATTCGGATCGTTATCTCACCTGCGACGGGGGCTTTTAATCTGTGGCTATCAAGGTAAGTTCGTTCTACGTGATTTACCTTTACGATCAGTGAATCGAGTTTGATCTTGACCATGTAATTCAATCTATTCCGCTGCGTATTTGTACGTACTTGAATTGGGATCCGTTCCCAACATTGGTATCAGAGCTTAGTCCTTCTTGTTTCCTGATTGTTTTGTGATTTTTGGCAATCGATTCGACCACGAAAAACCCGATTTCGATGGTACTGTTCACGGCTCGTTCGTGATTTTTTATGCAACAAAAATGTATTTTGTATACATGGTTAGAACAGGCTCGGCGAGACGAGAATTTCGAGTGGTCACCTGTCGCGAGGTGACACCAGGAACGGCCGCACGCGCTCCACCCGCCACCACGGTTCGGGTTCCCGGGGCCACGGCGATTCGATGCGTTTTCGTGAAATTTCGTTCAACGAAAATGCAATATGAATATACCATCATGATCGTATCGACGAGACGAGCATTTTGAGGGGTAGATCGCCACCAAAGGCCACCGGAGGAAGCAACAAGTGCTGCACGCGCCGCACGTGCGTGGCACATGCGCCGTGGCCAAACGCGCCCAGACCCGGTTTAATGTTATTCCTAAACCGGATTAACCTATCCCAGATCCGATTCTCGATACCCAAACCTGGTTCGATTTTGTACTGACCCGGATTTGACCCGACCCGACTTCCTACCCGGTCCAGAACGGACCAGCTAACCCGGTCATGCGTTGACCGTTGACTTTCGCGTTGACCTTTGACCAAATTTTTGAAAAACTACAATTTAGTCCCAGGACTTTCGAAAAATTGCAATTTGGTCCCCAAATTTTCGAAAAATTACAATTTGATCCCTGAACTTTTTTGAAAATTGCAATTTGGTCCTTAGACTTTTTGGAAATTGCAATTTGGTCCTCAATTTTTTTGAAAATTGCAATTTAGTCCCTGTATTTTCGCAAAATTGCTCTTCGGTCCTCAAAATTTTGAGAAATTACATTTTGACCCCATTGACCGAGCGTTGACTAGTCAAAGTAAAAACTTTGACCGGCTCGTGTGGATGCATATTAGCTCCGATTGGGGTGTGTGAGGTACCGTTGCGTTTGTATCGAATTTTTTTTCAATTTGATATATTATTAGGACATGTTTGAGGAATTGAAAATATTGAAAAATACGTTTGAAGCCCATGATATACGTATTTTGGGGCGTTTTTTCAAGTATAAAAGAAAAAATTCGGCTTACATGTAGATAGCCATTTTGTGTAAAGAATTTATTGATGGCATGTATCATGCAATCTCATGATTTGATGTATAAAGTATTCATGTATAGTTCAAATCATGTTATGCCATGTTATGATTACAAAATATAGAGATCATTATCTGATTTATGATCTTTATTCAAGTGGGAAGTTCTAGAAAGTTTTAGTAATTTCAGTGAATTCGATCATTTACATAAATGATTATATTAATGGTAATTTCAAGCTAGGATTCTTGGACGATGATTGGGAACATAGTGAACTTTTGAATCTGAGGCCTTATGTGAAATTATTCATTAATATAATTAGTTAGTGTAAAATAGATGCGTAAATGTTAGGCATCAATGATTTGTGAATGCATATCTATAGAACTTCGTGTTCAAAAATAATGGTTACGCGCTTAGCGAAACAAATGAGAAATTGGATGGAAAAAATCATGAAAACTGGAATATGAAAATCCAGTTTGTGCTATGAAAAACAAGAAGCATTTGAAACTCTTGACCAAGTTATGGAAGAACCTGAAGATGAAATTACTGCACAACTGACATTTGCTGCATGGACAAAGGATGAACACAATTGCTCGCATATGTTGCTGAGTAGCATGAAAAATGATTTTATGCATGAGTTTAAGCATTTATGAAAATCCCAAAGTCAAGTGGGAGGCATTAAACACTAAGTTTGGTTAGACATCGGTCACCAAGTTGAGGCAGATCACTATAAATTTTGACACTTATATGATGCCTCATGGGCAGAATATAAAATAACTTTTGTGACGTGTCAAACATGATAAGTGAACTGTATGAGGTGGGCCATTTTTTTTACTGATGCGTAGCAAGTGCGAGCAGTAATCTGTTCTGTACTTCATAGCTGTGTGCTTATGAAAATTCACTTGATCCACAATAAAAAATAAGGACTTTTAGGGACGCTATGTGACGTCTTGAACTAGAATACTGGTTCTAGCTCAAATGGAGCTTCGTGCTCCAGGCATAAGTAACAATGTGAGTTCAAGAAGTGGAAAGGATAAAAGAACAGATCCTTTAGGATAGAAATCGAAGTTTAACCATTATGAGAAAGGAAAATGTCATTTCAAGAAAAAATATATCAAAAGTGAAATGTTTTAAATGTGGCAATAAGAGTCACTTTGCTCTTGACTGTGGTAAAAAAAAAATTACACTTGAGAGTGTTACTTAAGTCTCTAGTTTCAGTTTTTGTAATTGAATCTTATCCTTTTGTGGATTATAGACTTATGGGCCACAGACCATGTAACGAAAGATAAAAATGCATTGGTGGAATTTCAACGAGTTCGACATGGAGCAAAGTGGATAAATGTGGAAAATAATTCCTGCGTGGAAGTTGAAGGAATTGGCACATGCCAATTGAAAATGCGCGGTGATTGCACCATATTTCTACATATTGTGTTATATGCTCCAAAAACCCAATGGAACATAGTTTCCATGTTAGTTTTGGTTAAACTTGATTTCAGTTTGAATTTTCATAATGGTGGTGATGACTTGTCATTAGGAACAAGTTATTATGATTCTGGATGGTTTCATTGTGCTGATTATTGAGTACAATAATGTGAATATTAGTTATTCACTATTTACATCTTTTGTAATGATGTGAATATGTAGCATGCTAGGCTGGGTCACATTGGCCCAATGACAAATATTTAGATAAGCTAAAGAGGGCTTATTGGGCAATATTGAAAATGTCGATTTGCCTATTTGTGAGTATTGTCTAGCGGGACAGATAATGAGAAAATCATTTAAAAAATGAACAAGAGCTGAATTTCCTTTGCAGTTGATCCATTAAGACATATGTGGTTCAATGAATGTGAGAATAAGGCATGGGCTGTTTATTTCATCACATTTATAGATGCTTATACTCGATTCGGATATTTTTTTTATTTCTCATAAGTTTGAGGCATAAGTTGCTTTGAGAAATTTTATTTTTGAGCTTTAAAAAAAATTACTTAAAAAAAGGGATCCGATCGAGGTCAAGAATATCTATCTGATCAGTTCAGATATTTATGTGATGAAAAAGGAATAGAAAGACAGTTGACTATTCCAACAATTTCTCAACAGAATGGTGTCGCGGAGAGAAGAAACAGACCCCAATGAGAATGGTTAGGTATATGATGGCACATGCTAATTTACCTATCACCTTTTGGGATGAAGTTTTGATGATTGATGTCCAGATATTTAATCATATGCCTTCTAAATCAGTTACTACCACTCCATATGAGTTGTGGACATGTTGAAAATGAGATTTGAGTTTTCTCAGATCTTGATGTGCTTCCTATACATACGGTTTCTCCTACTGGTATGGGAATTAGGCCTTAGAAGCATAAAAGAGTGTCTTCGTGTGACATTGAGAGCGCTTGAAAGGGAATGTATTATAGGTGAGCAAGAAAGTGGTAAGTGTAACTGAATTTGAATCACGAGATGTCACATTCTTAGTGAATGAATTTCTGAAAAAGGGCGAGATAAATGAAGACTATTCTCTATTTGAAATCTTTGATAGTGATGATGACTCTACTGGGGCATCTATTTCAAGTGGGAGCAATGTGAGAAGTGGGTAATTTGTTTCGAACTAGTCTCAATTGCAACCACTTGATATGAGGAAGATGCTGTCACTATCTAATCCAAGTGGGAGCAATGTGAGAAGTGGGAATTTTGTTTCGAACCAGTCTTAATTACACCCACTTGATATGAAGAAGATGTTGTCGTTTCTAATTCGGATGGAAGCGTAACGGAGAATGATGTCCTAAGTATACGATCTTCAATATGGCGAACAAGTCGCCAAGTGGGAGCATAATGGAGCTTGATGTACTGAGTGTACAATTCTGAACAAGTCACCAAGTTGGAGTGTAATGGAGCTTGATGTACTAAGTGTAAAATTCTCAATTTAGTGAACAAGTCGCAAAACCGTTCTCCGTTGATTTGTCAATTTAGCGAACAAGTCGCAAAAGCATTCTTCGTCATTTTGTCGACGTTTTAGACATTGAAGGCAAAGCTTTCATGGTCGCTCCACAAGAAGAGGACGAGCCAAGGAATGTGAATGAGGCTCTGACTTGCCCTGATAAGGAAAAATGGATATAGGCAATGGAAAAAGAAATGGAGTCAATGAGATCAAACCAAGTGTGTTCCGATTTAAGGAAAAATTGGGAACTAGTTGATCTTCCGAATGGACATAAAGCCATTGGGAACACGTGTGTTCTCAAAATTAAAGCGTAAAACTAATGGCTTGATTGAGAGATATAAGGTTCGCCTTGTGGTGAAATGGTATAATCAATTAGAAGTAATTGATTGTGAAGAGGTTTGCTCTCCTGTAGTGAGATCTACCTCAATTCACATTATTCCGGCAATAGTGATTAGTATGGATCTTGAATTACATCAGATGGATGTAAAGACTGCTTTTCTCAATGGAGAATAAAAAAAAATTATATGAAACAACTCGTTGGGTTTGTTACAATTGGCTAAGAACAAAAAGTATGTCGACTTTTGAGATCGATATATGGCCTTAAGCAGTCTTTGAGATATTGGTATATACTTTCTTGTAATGCCTTAGTGGTATATGATTTTGTAATGATTGATGAAAATCATTGCGTATACATCAAACGATCCTAAGATCAATATATGATCTTATCATTATATGTTGATGATATACTGATTACTTTGAGTAATATGGAGTTTGTTAATACAGTCAAGAGTTGGTTATGTTCCAATTTTGCAATAAAAAGATATGGGTGAAGCTGCATATATTCTTGAAATTAAGATTTCAAGAGATCGTTCAAAGAGATTATGGTCTCTTTCACAAGAGACTTATATAGATAAAGTCGTCGAATGATTTTGTATGCAAGACTGTAAACCCGAACATACTCCTATTGCATGTGTGGCTTATTGTTGACACCTAAATTTTGATCAACTTTTTTATTTTTATTTTTTTTGAAAATTCATAGAAAATCCATAAAAAGTTGAAAAATTGAAAAATCAATTTTGGTTACCTTAGCCAAGCTAAATGAACCATTTTGACCAAAAAAATAATTTTCATAATTTTCATTTTTTAATATATTTTCGAAAAATACAAAAAAAAGAAAAAAAGAAAAAGAAAATCAAGAAAATCAAGAAAAATAATATTTGAGGTCACAAAAATATATAAAAATATTCGGTATTTTTATTTTTATTTTATCCATTTTTCTGACCTCATAAATAGTAAAATTCAGGTTTGATTTTAGGTGTTCTTTGATCATCATAAAATTGAATTTGGCAAAAATATTAGTAATGATTAAAAGGAAAAGGAGTGAAAACATCATCATTTAAAAGGAAAAGGGGACTAATCATTTTGTCTTCACTTTTGATTATTTTATTATTTTTTTACTTTTTAGTATTTTATTATTATTATTATTTTATTATTTTATTATTATTTTATTATTTTATTTTTAGTATTTTAGGCACCTCCCCCCATCATCCGTCGCTTCTCTTTCTCTTCCTCTTCCTCTTCCTCTTCCTCTTCTTCTTCTTCTTCTTCTTCTTCTTCTTCTTCTTCTTCCTCTCTCCTCTCCCTTTCCCGAACCATCTCACTGTTCCGGTCATAACTCCGTCGTCCAATATCAGATCGAGGCGAAACCACCTCCAATAGAAAGCTTATCGTCTTATCTTTCCAGGGATATATTATAAGGCTCATTTGGCCCAGCCATTCGTCCGATGGAGCCGTTTGAATGAGCAAAGGTCGCTGCTGACCCTGTAACGACCAGTTTCTGCCGCCGCCGTCGTCCTCCACGATCAGCCCTTCCGGCGACCTTTGCGCCTCCCTCTGACCATCACAGGTTAAGTTAAGATGTCCTTAACAATTTCCCGTTGGTTTCGTGAATTTTCGAGGTCTGGTTAAATTATGGTGATTTTTTGAAAAACAGTCGACGAAAATCGAGCGAATTGAGGTATTGTGGTCATATCTCACTCATTTGGACTCCTTTTAAGGTGAAATTTTCGGTGATGGCTTTCTAAGATGATAGGCTATGTTCTGGAATTTTAAGGTTGCTGAATATTTGCTGTGTATTTACTTTATGTCATAGCATTTCTATATTTCGCATAAAAGACCCAGAATCGGAAGGCCGAGCCTCCTGTTGGTGTCTAAATATTTGCTGCGTATTTACTTTATGTCATAGCATTTCTATATTTCGCATAAAAGACCCAGAATCGGAAGGCCGAGCCTCCTGTTGGTGTCTAAATATTTGCTGCGTATTTACTTTATGTCATAGCATTTCTATATTTCGCATAAAAGACCCAGAATCGGAAGGCCGAGCCTCCTGTTGGTGTCTAAATATTTGCTGTGTATTTACTTTATGTCATAACATTTCTATATTTCGCATAAAAGACCCAGAATCGGAAGGCTAAGCCTCCTATTGGTGTCCAAGGTGTTTTATTTATTTATTTTCTGTAAATTATATTGTGCTACCCCAGAATCGGAAGGCCGAGCCTCCTGCTGGTGGTTTATACCCCCCACACATTGTTGCACGAGCACCGACGGACTCCGACGTCGTAAAATTCACCGGATCCCATCTCCTTTGCTTATGTTTATGTTGTATAACGACTTAATATCTTCTTTATTATTATTTTTTTTTTTTTTTGCATTGTGTTGCGTCCTATAAAAACAAAAAAAAATGCTAGATTGGATGGTTGCAGATGAGCCACGTGTCGTGATCCGATGATTTTCAGAATAAAAAAAAAATTTAACATTAAAAGAAATAAAATTCGAATTTTACAACAATTAAAATGATTCGATTGTCACCGAGACGCCACGTGGCGAGTTAGGGACCGTTCAGTTGGGACTTATTTTCAGGAAATTTATAATAAAAAAATCAAATAAAAAAAATTCAAAAAAAGTGAATACTAAGGAAAAATTCAAAAAAAATTTGAGAAAAATTGCAGAAAATTCAATCAACTTAGGTACCGAAAGGGCGTCAACTCTAACAGTTGACGTAACTAAGTCCCCGAACCCATTTCTCTGGTTATCGTAGAATTGAATAGAAACTCCCGACTATTCAATAGGGTGGTCCAATCATACCCTCCAAAAAAATGATTGGTGGCGACTCCATGGCATGCACACTTAGCACATGTCACCAGACCACACTGAAGGTCGACTACGCATACCTCCGTTGCGATTTGGGTAACGGGCCTTGGGAGAGGCCCGCGTCCGACCAGACTGGACGGCCCATTAGCCCTTGAGAGCCCACATGCAACCTCGAGAGGGTCGCGACAGACTGGCGACTCCGCTGGGGACTTAGAGAACTTGAGCCGATTAAAAAGTTGATTGATTTTTCTGACATGTTTTATGCAGATGCTCTTCAAGTTGAGGTACGTACTTTAACCCTTGAGGTGTTAAATGTTTTTGCAGATTGGAGAAATAAGGGGTGAAGTGTTCATTAACTATGTCTTATGCAGGTAGGAGTTTAGGATGTATGATTGTGTGGATGTTTATATTGAAGCGGTGTTTGCTAAATGAAATGCATGTTTATTGCTTTAGCACGACACAATGAACACACACAGCCGCGCCTAAAACCTCGGGCGCCCTCTTTAGGAAAATAATAGAAGGAATTGAAAATGGAATCTTCGTGAGGAAAAACACGGGGTAATCCATTTTTAATTCTGCTCATTTCGAACTATGGATTGGGTCCCAATGCAACGATAGTTGTGCAATGGAATCTACCCTTTCTAGAACTCGAAGTGGGAGCCTTGGCCTTAGGTTCCAAACCCTATTTTGATTCTTAGAAGTCAAACCTCACTGGTCTCATGCGCATGTGTGTGAATGATTGGTACACCTCGAAACCAAAAGGTCATTCAACGCCGCTTATAAATCAAAATCCAAAGACTTGTGTGAAGAATCAGTCGCGAGTTTAAACGAACCAGGATGGCATGGAAAAGCGCTGGACCACCCTGGAGAGTCAACTGATGAGGACAAATGCCTTTTGACCGGGGCAGCCGGGTCAAGTGTAAAGACGTGTCGTTCCTAATTGATTTTCAATCAGATACCGGCATAATATTTCCTATCTTTTCCTCTCAGGTGAAAAACAGGTACAGAAGGAAAATCCATTTGTGGATAGACACGAGGGACATGTTTTACATGGCATACATTTGTCAAAAATGTCCTCATCCGATCACATGCAAGATGATCATGGAACGATGGTGAAACTGTAATCGTTCCAATAAGCCCTTCGAATATTATACCTGACGGGGACCTTTATGTCTTTTGTCTACAGGATAGGATGGTCAAAGACAAACGAAGGAAAATTTATTTTCCCTATAAGACGAAAAGAAATGTGCCTTCAGCAGATGTCACCCATTGTGATTGCAATGACAAATTGAATCAAATTATGAAGAGGGAGCAACCTAATTAGGATTGGCTCTCCCTAAATCGAAAAAGTTGTATCCGTTCCAAATCGGATTGACTGGTTCACGAGTTGATATGGTTCCTCATTCTTGCAGGTGATGACGAGAATGAACGGGCCCATTGAAAAATTTCCAGCATCTTGGATGCCAGAAGTGACCAGAGCGGGGATAGTAAATCCGTAATCGTTTCAATTAAAGCTCCTTACGCGGTGATTGACTCTTTCACTCCTTTCATCGCGCAGGTTGTTGAAGTACTCAATCACGAGTAAACCCATTTTTGCGGATGTCAAATAGCCTGAATGCGTCAATGCAACAAAATGCAAAAGGGAGTTAGCTGGGGCAAGCGTCACCTAGCTACGACAAATCATGCCCAACTGGGGCAAGCGAATCATTTGTGCGCCGGACAAAGAATAACGTTTCTTCTCTGGCAAAATCAATGGACGCAACTGTAGAGTCGTCCGCATCAGAATTAAACCCAAGATACGAATATGGGTGAACGGTAACCTTGTATCGTTCCATTTTGGTCTTCGAAGACCACATGCCTAACATGAGTTTTTACTCATTTAACAGGGAGTCGTTGGCACCGAAAGCCTCAAAAGAAAAGAACTCGCCAACGAGGAGGCGAATAAAGCTATTGACCTTGGGAGTCAGTACTCCAAGAAATGGTCTTTGATTATAAGACCTAGTGGAGGGTAAAAAGTATCGCTCCTACGTCCCATGCTTTGACATGCATTTTGATAAAAATTTTCTTTTTTCCTTGAATAAAAGGAACCTTGAAGAATGGCGCTGGAATGCGCCCAAAAACACAAATGGATCTCCTCTGGGGCAAATCCTTGAGAATGATTCATCGCCAACCAAACGGAGGGATCAAGACCACAAGATAGAGGGCCAAATCCTGCAAGCCGCGAGTTTGTGTTCAAATGGAAACACAAAGCAAGAACAAGGCTGTATCGTTCCAATTTGCCTTGAATTTTGGAACGCAAACTGACAACTAATTCCTGTCTTTGACAGGGGATCGCCATCAAGGTGAAACAGGTTTTCACACCCCATGAATTACCCGTTGGAGTACACGACCGAGGGTAGGATGTATCGTTCTAAATTTTTGAAAAATTCGTGAACGTACAATAACATGTTTTCTCTGCATTTTCAGGGATCTCCAGCCGCGGGGGACAGGTAAGTATCCCTTTCCCCAATCCATTGAAGATGTTAAATAAAAAAGAAAAGCTTTCAGAATCTAATGTCTAGAAAAGACATAGAATTCAAAACTCATTGGCATTCATGTTTTAAGACAGGAGGTTGTCTGAACATGGATAAGAACATGCATGGTGCATCGTAAAATCCCCTTGACGGGTAAAATTTTTGGAGAAAATGAAAGAGATTTTTTCCAATCAAAAGTTCAAAACTTTCAAAAGGACGTTTTCTCAAAAGACGAGAGGCAAAGCCTAATCCAAACACGTCCTATACACACTTGAGAGAGAAATGGAGCGGATCAGATAGTAAAATCTGGACCTACGGAAGTAGGGATTATTCGCAGCAATTACATAGATCGGGATGACAGAGGCATTCGTTTCATATCCCCAAACACTACAGGTGACCATTGCCAACCCATTCGAACGGCGGTTTTCATTCTCAACCCTGGCAAGAACCACCCCACGTCGGGGCAAAATGGAGGTGAGTCCACCAGCATCAGGAGAAAATGGTTAGAAATTTTCTTGCTCGGACTAACATTAATCTTGGTGTGTTGTTTATATGGTAATCCAAGTGCCATAGGATGACGAGAAGCATTCATTTCTCTATCCCACACACCATATCCTTTGCACAGCCAAGTTGAGCCTGCAAATTCATTTCATAAACCCATGTTGGTGATCATGGCATGTTTCAAGATGGAAACTGCATCACTCCAAGAACGGAAGAATCCAAGAGATGGGATTTATAGAAAGATTTCATATCGGCGTTCAAGTGTGATATGATTCAAGGTGTATATCTAGCACAATTTTCTGAACATCGTAGTTCCAAAGGAAAAGAAAAGGCGGGATTTCGACAAAAGATAAAAATCCCCGGCATCAAGAAAAAGCAAAGTGCCTGGTAAAAGCAGGGTCGATGCTTGTGTAAGTTGTTTGATTGATCCACAATGAAGCCGGATGGGAAAAGAAGAAATCCCTGAAGGAGCCAAATCCAAAAGGGCTGCTCCCCAAATGGTGCCAAGCGCAGAACAAAGACATAGAGAGAGTCGCTCTCTGAACGCAACAAGAGACGCTCTCTAAAGAGTTTGTGCACACCTCAAAAGCGGTTGCATGCCTCAAAAATTGAAGATGCAGAATGGAAAAGACAGGTGATAAATTTGCAATGATCACCAATGTCAAACCCTTCGTAATTTCTGGGCCAAAAACAAGCCTTTTTCGGTCCCCAATCCTACCAATGTCACAACCCTGAAACAGTCTTCTCTGACTAAGACACTTGGGTTAACATATTGCTTAGCTCGAAGAAGTACGAGCAAGACTATTTCTTTCTCATTTTGCAGGGTTCTTGACTTGTAAACCCGGAGCAGATGGTGAAGACTTTCATTCAATGGCCCCGACTCAAAAGTGAGTCCCCCCTTTGATAACCAATATCCAAGCCCAACATTACGGTCCCGTGGAAGACCTCCCGACCGATCAAAATGTATGCGCTGCGAATGAGCCTAAAACCTAGGCACAGGTCAGTAGGGAATTGAGTACATCCCCTATAAAAATCATTACCTCAAAACAGATGAGATGGCCTCCTTGTCGAGAAATATTCCAATTGATGTTTTGAACAAACTCTTTTTGGAATTTTCAAACTGTTGATCCGAAATTTACATGCAAGGAATTTGTGATCACATTTGCATGTTGTAAGAATGCTTTGGATAACCTCCAGCATCAAAATGCACATTTCATGACTAAAACTTAAGTCATAAAATTTTGTCAATTGGACAATTATTGTCTTCCCAAAGATTATTAACATTTTCTTGGTGAAGAAAAATCTTTCAGGTTTGAACTTTCTGCAGGATACCTGGAGAACCCAGCTCTCAGAATGTCGGCTCAGCAAACTCAAGTGAAGCTTTGTCAAAATAAAATCTTTCACTGCTTCAAAACTGAATTCCCGACAAACTTCGGGATCTCTAAAAAAAAGGGGAAGAAAAACCCTTTTAAAAGAAACAGTCTCATCGGACGTGGAGAACCCTCGTCATGAGACCCATTTTCAAAAATCAGGCAGTCTCATCGGACGTGGAGAACCCTTGTCATGAGACCCATTTTAAAAAAATCAGGCAGTCTCATCGGACGTGGAGAACCCTCGTCATGAGACCCATTTTCAAAAATATAAAACAGTCTCATCGGACGTGGAGAACCCTCGTCATGAGACCCATTTTCAAAAATCAGGCAGTCTCATCGGACGTGGAGAACCCTTGTCATGAGACCCCTTTTCAAAATTCAATCAGTCTCATCGGACGTGGAGAACCCTCGTCATGAGACCCCTTTTCGAAATTTAGGCAGTCTCATCGGATGTGGAGAACCCTCGTCATGAGACCCCTTTTCAAAATTTAGGCAGTCTCATCGGACATGGAGAACCCTCGTCATGAGACCCCTTTTCAAAAGTCAGGTAGTCTCATCGGACGTAGAGAACCCTCGTCATGAGACCCCTTTTCAAAATTTAGGCAGTCTCATCGGACGTGGAGAACCCTCGTCATGAGACCCCTTTTCAAAAACCAGGCAGTCTCATTGGACGTGGAGAACCCTCGTCATGAGACCCCCTTTTCAAAGCAATGATGGTAGATACCGCCTGAAGGGTCAAAACAATGGTAGATACCGCCTGAAGGGTCAAAACAAAGGTAGAAACCGCCTAAAGGGTCAAACAAAGGTAGAAACCGCCTGAAGGGTCAATCCAATAGTGAAAATCACTTAAATGGTCAACTCAATGGTCCAATCCACCATACGGATCAAAATCATTGGCAAATCTCAAATGGGACGCGTCTTCCTTAGATTCCTATCAGTTAGGAATCACATTATGGTTTGACCTACCATACGGGTCAGAGCTTAACCTCTCTAGGATACTCTAGTAACGAGTTTCTAGAAATTCTCTCGAATCCATCAAACACCGCGAAAAATCGCACAAACATCGAACAGGTAAGTAGCAGGTATGTCTCTCTATTATCTCACTCTCTCATGTCAAATGAATGTTTCCCCCTTCAAGAAAGAGCATACATGGACAAGCATGAAGATTGGATGTCATGACTCCTTTTCCTTTAGTTTCCCGAGTCGAGTCGATCAGGACTCAGGTGTCACCTTATCTTTGAGAGAAACCTCTAACGAGATTCCTCTCAAAGAGGGGCAGCTGTTGACACCTAAATTTTGATCAACTTTTTTATTTTTATTTTTTTTGAAAATTCATAGAAAATCCATAAAAAGTTGAAAAATTGAAAAATCAATTTTGGTTACCTTAGCCAAGCTAAATGAACCATTTTGACCAAAAAAATAATTTTCATAATTTTCATTTTTTAATATATTTTCGAAAAATACAAAAAAAAGAAAAAAAGAAAAAGAAAATCAAGAAAATCAAGAAAAATAATATTTGAGGTCACAAAAATATATAAAAATATTCGGTATTTTTATTTTTATTTTATCCATTTTTCTGACCTCATAAATAGTAAAATTCAGGTTTGATTTTAGGTGTTCTTTGATCATCATAAAATTGAATTTGGCAAAAATATTAGTAATGATTAAAAGGAAAAGGAGTGAAAACATCATCATTTAAAAGGAAAAGGGGACTAATCATTTTGTCTTCACTTTTGATTATTTTATTATTTTTTTACTTTTTAGTATTTTATTATTATTATTATTTTATTATTTTATTATTATTTTATTATTTTATTTTTAGTATTTTAGGCACCTCCCCCCATCATCCGTCGCTTCTCTTTCTCTTCCTCTTCCTCTTCCTCTTCCTCTTCTTCTTCTTCTTCTTCTTCTTCTTCTTCTTCTTCTTCTTCCTCTCTCCTCTCCCTTTCCCGAACCATCTCACTGTTCCGGTCATAACTCCGTTGTCCAATATCAGATCGAGGCGAAACCACCTCCAATAGAAAGCTTATCGTCTTATCTTTCCAGGGATATATTATAAGGCTCATTTGGCCCAGCCATTCGTCCGATGGAGCCGTTTGAATGAGCAAAGGTCGCTGCTGACCCTGTAACGACCAGTTTCTGCCGCCGCCGTCGTCCTCCACGATCAGCCCTTCCGGCGACCTTTGCGCCTCCCTCTGACCATCACAGGTTAAGTTAAGATGTCCTTAACAATTTCCCGTTGGTTTCGTGAATTTTCGAGGTCTGGTTAAATTATGGTGATTTTTTGAAAAACAGTCGACGAAAATCGAGCGAATTGAGGTATTGTGGTCATATCTCACTCATTTGGACTCCTTTTAAGGTGAAATTTTCGGTGATGGCTTTCTAAGATGATAGGCTATGTTCTGGAATTTTAAGGTTGCTGAATATTTGCTGTGTATTTACTTTATGTCATAGCATTTCTATATTTCGCATAAAAGACCCAGAATCGGAAGGCCGAGCCTCCTGTTGGTGTCTAAATATTTGCTGCGTATTTACTTTATGTCATAGCATTTCTATATTTCGCATAAAAGACCCAGAATCGGAAGGCCGAGCCTCCTGTTGGTGTCTAAATATTTGCTGCGTATTTACTTTATGTCATAGCATTTCTATATTTCGCATAAAAGACCCAGAATCGGAAGGCCGAGCCTCCTGTTGGTGTCTAAATATTTGCTGTGTATTTACTTTATGTCATAACATTTCTATATTTCGCATAAAAGACCCAGAATCGGAAGGCTAAGCCTCCTATTGGTGTCCAAGGTGTTTTATTTATTTATTTTCTGTAAATTATATTGTGCTACCCCAGAATCGGAAGGCCGAGCCTCCTGCTGGTGGTTTATACCCCCCACACATTGTTGCACGAGCACCGACGGACTCCGACGTCGTAAAATTCACCGGATCCCATCTCCTTTGCTTATGTTTATGTTGTATAACGACTTAATATCTTCTTTATTATTATTATTTTTTTTTTTTGCATTGTGTTGCGTCCTATAAAAACAAAAAAAAATGCTAGATTGGATGGTTGCAGATGAGCCACGTGTCGTGATCCGATGATTTTCAGAATAAAAAAAAAATTTAACATTAAAAGAAATAAAATTCGAATTTTACAACAATTAAAATGATTCGATTGTCACCGAGACGCCACGTGGCGAGTTAGGGACCGTTCAGTTGGGACTTATTTTCAGGAAATTTATAATAAAAAAATCAAATAAAAAAAATTCAAAAAAAGTGAATACTAAGGAAAAATTCAAAAAAAATTTGAGAAAAATTGCAGAAAATTCAATCAACTTAGGTACCGAAAGGGCGTCAACTCTAACAGTTGACGTAACTAAGTCCCCGAACCCATTTCTCTGGTTATCGTAGAATTGAATAGAAACTCCCGACTATTCAATAGGGTGGTCCAATCATACCCTCCAAAAAAATGATTGGTGGCGACTCCATGGCATGCACACTTAGCACATGTCACCAGACCACACTGAAGGTCGACTACGCATACCTCCGTTGCGATTTGGGTAACGGGCCTTGGGAGAGGCCCGCGTCCGACCAGACTGGACGGCCCATTAGCCCTTGAGAGCCCACATGCAACCTCGAGAGGGTCGCGACACTTATTCGTCGGGTGGTGTTATGCCTATGCCAACCCAGTTTTGGCCCAGAGAGATTCTTGGTATCTCTCTATCCAATGGGAATGGTTAGGCAAATGTCAAAGGATTCATTTCTGATCCACAAAATATGTCTTGAGACTCCACAAGCAAATGCAGAAATGGAAAATATTTCATATGTTAGTGCTTGAATGCTTGAAGTATACTATGATGTGTATAAGACCTAATATTTGTTATGTGGTTGGAATGGTATATGTACCAATATAATCTAGGTCAAGCATATTGGATTGCTATCAAGAGAATTCTCTGAGATATTTGAAAAATACTGCCAAGTTTTTCTGCTAAGTTCAAAGTAGAGATTTGCGCCTCGAAGGCTATACTGATATTGACTGATGAAGATGTTTAGATGAGAGAAAATCTACCTCTAGGCTTGTATTCTTACTGTGCAGTGTCACAATATCTTAGAGTAGTAAGAAGCAAAGGTGTGTAGCCTTATCTACGATGGAAATTGATCTCGTGGTGTTAAGCAAACATGTATAGCCTTATCCACGATGAAAGATGATCTCGTGGTGTTATCAACAGTAGTACAAGAGAATGTTTGGTTAAAGAGATGTGTGGATCAGTGAGATATTGCTAAGGATGCTGCAGGTACAATTATTAGTTGATTGTGACAGCCAAGCAATAAGAGCTTACACTAAGGATCTATTGGTAGACCAAGCAAATAGACATGAAATATGTCTTTTGTGAAAGACATGGTTGTAAGAAAAGATATGAACATACAGTACACATACATACACAGAATGATAGCAGCTCTTCTGTGAAGTGAGTACCTAGAGATGTTACTCCTCAGTCATGTGTTAGCAAAAGAATTAGTTTCATATATTGATATCTCTAGAAGTGCATAAGAGTGGGAGTACTAGATATTTATATTTTCCAATGTTCACAGTTAATGGTATTTGTTATCATTGTTGATGTCTATGATTTTGTATGATATTTATACATATTAATGCTTAGTGCATTATGTTGAGAAAGTATGTTGGACAGATGGAGATTAGCCCACCCACACGGGTAATCGCCTCTATTTACTGCATGATAAATAGAGATGAGACAATTTTAAACTCATTATCTAGGTGATAATTGAGAGTTCGAGCTTAAAATATAGATGTCGCCTTAACTAGAATGTTAAGATGATGCCATAATATTTATTATGCCCGAAAGTGAAATAACCCACATATTTCACTTTATCTGTCTTTAATGCCAGATGTGAGTTCTGATGTATTATTTTATTAAAGAGAGTAGATTTATGAACTCGAGCTAGACATTGAGTATGTCTGAGCTATCATCTGTACGGTATTAAAAGGAAAGATATACGCTCCATGGGAAAAGAGAGAATACCGTAATACGTACTTCATATTACGTATGCATGAGACAACCAAGAAGAGTTGGCAAGAGTTTAGAACTTAACTCTGTGGCCGTGCGAGACTCTTGAGGATAAAAGTTCCTCAAATTTAGTCCCCTCACTACTCTTACTTATTCTCAAGATTTCTTTTCGGTGTTCGTTATCTTAGGATGTTGCCTATGGTCATGATATTGATTTGATCTAATGGGACATTTCTAGAAAAACGAGCTGAACTGAGATTGAGAGGTTTAAAGGAAGAGGAAGATCAATTTATCTTGATGTCACATTCAATCTTTGTATTCACAAGTCGACCAATTGTGATTATATGCGTTTAATCATGATTGTGAATACAATGTATTGTATTTGAGTACTCAAAGAGATCAAGAGAGATGTGATGTAAATGTGACTGATTGATCTAGGGTACTGCATACTGGATCTACTCTAAGGTTATGTGCCTATTTTGAGCTGCTATATACTCACAACGGATGTATGGCAACGAGCTCTCATAGTATGCTGGTCGCACGGATTATTTGCCCATAAGAACTTAGCAGTGAGAAGAGAAAGAGAGACATTTAGCTCTTTGTGGACGAGTGTGAGATGTTGAAAATTGACGCTCAATAAGAGCCAAATTGGCTAGTTGCCATAATTCCAATACTGATTGGAATCAATTAAGTTTGTTTCCTATTCTAAGAGAGATAGAGAGAGAAAAGATGAGGTTCTCTTCTCCAGAACGTCTGTCATTCTAGCAACCACCATTAACAGAAACTCTTCCCAAAAACTCCATTGAAATGCTATCTCTCGACGAATGACCGATCAGTGGATCCGGATCGTTATCTGTTATCTCACCTGCGACGGGGGCTTTTAATCTGTGACTATCAAGGTAAGTTCGTTTTACGTGATTTACCTTTACAATCAGTGAATCAAGTTTGATTTTGAGCATGTAATTCAATCTATTCCGTTGAGTATTTGTACGTACTTGAATCGGGATCCGTTCCCGACAGAACTTTATGGGTAGAAATTTATGTGATGATTGAGATCTTATTCTCACTTCATATGCTCCTCTGGTCGTCCCTACTTGAACTGGTCGCATCTTATCGCTTGCGCGGTACGTTAAGATGGTCGTCGGCGTCTTCTCCTTCTTCTTCTTTTTAAATGCCAATTAGTAATCTAATCTCTTCTACCTCTCTCTCTCTCTCTCTCTCTGCCCCATTTCCCTGTTTCCTTTTCTTTCTCTCACACGCCACGCGAACACTTAAATAATCTTGGTGAGAAATCGCGAGGCGAAACGGTCGGTTCCCTATCGGATACTCTTCTTCTCCGGTGCAGTTCTTATGGCTCTTTCATAGTCACATGAAAAAGAGTGTTAATCCTATTTTGGTTATGACCTTGTGTTAGGTGGCATAGGTGCAATTGAAATCAGTAAGGGCATGCCGTTTAGATGTTTCTTAGATGCTCTTAGTGCAATTGAGATCAGTAGTGATCTTCTCCGAAAGAGTGCCAGAATGCGACATGCTGTTTAGATAAACTCACTCTGATAAGATTCATGCTAAAATAATCATAAACGAATCACTTTGACATCAATTAAGGGTGCCTAATTTGCATACTAATCTTCTCCGAAAATTGCATGCTGTTTAGATGAACTTGCTCCGATAAGATGCATGCTAAAATAATCCGAAATGAATCACTTCCACATCAATGAAAGGTGCCTAATTTGCGTAACGATCTTCTCCGAAAAGTGCCAGAATGTGACATGCTGTTTAGATAAACTCACTCTGATAAGATTCATGCTAAAATAATCATAAACGAATCGCTTTGACAACAATTAAGGGTGCCTAATTTGCGTACTAATCTTCTCCGAATAGTACTTGCTGTTTTGATGAACTTGCTCTCTGATAAGATGTATGCTAAAATAATCCGAAATGAATCACTTCCACATCAATTAAAGGTGCCTAATTTGCGTAACGATCTTCTCCGAAAAGTGCCAGAATGTGACATGCTGATAAGATGCATGCTAAAATGACCAGAAATGAATGAATCACTTCCACATCAATGAAACTTGCTTTAATGTGCGTACTGATCTTCTCCGAAAAGTGCCTGAATGCGACATGCTGCTTCTAATCTTGAATAATCACACTTCATCTGTTACCACATTCTGGTTAATCACACAAGCATGCTGCCCCGTTGACCAACTCTTCTTAATCACGAGTCTTTTTCCTTTCTTTGTGTTCCTTTCCAATATCTGAGTCAAGGGCCAAGACCAAGAAGATACTTCAAATTGATATTATATGATTCTACATAAACAAAGGTTGTAACATCTTCGTGACCTGTTCAATAACAAGCTCATCCGGATAAGAAAGGTTGTCTAATTGGTAATCTACTGAAATATACCATAGCCCAAGAAAACCGAAAAACCAAGAAAATCTTGTATTTGGCAGTAAGACATCAGTACAAATTCCCAAAATGTTGTGGAAATAAAGTGCAGGTGTTCACACCACTGTAATTACAAATTTTGAGGTTGCCAACCCTGAGAATGGCAGCTGTTCTTGTGAACTATGTGCTAAGAAAGGTCGGGAACATTTTCGAGAATGAGATGCTGAAGGTTAGAGATGGTTGGGAAGAAGTGAATGCCGTGAAAGAAGATTTTGAACGCATCAAGGCCATCCTACGTGATGCAGATTCACTCGAAGAGGGTAGCCACTTCATCAAGGAATCAGTCAATAAACTGAGAAATCTTGCGTTCGACATTGAAGATGCTCTTGATGAGTACAAGCTACTGAAGGCGCAAGATCATGGCCATGGACTCCTTGAATTTCTGCAGGAGTCGCATAGCTATGTGAAGAACTGGAAAGCTTGCAGAAGGATCATGCTTCGGATGAGGGAAATAAGCCCCAAAGTCAAAAGCATCTGTGAAGAACACGAAAAGGTGTGCTACAAGTTCAAAAAAGCTGCAGAACAAGGCTTGAGCTCCCCCTCTCCATCCAGCACATGGCAAGACCAGCGTGGGAACGCCCTTTTATTGGAAAAAGCTGATCTAGTGGGTATTGAAGAGCCTCTAGAGCAACTGGTGAAGCGGTTGGTGAAGGGCCCTCCTGAGAAAGAAATAATTCCAGTTGTGGGAATGGGAGGTTCGGGAAAGACTACCCTCATAAAGCAAGTTTTTGAAGATCCAGCGGTGAAGAAACACTTCACAATCCGCGCTTGGGTCACTCTTTCTCCATATTCGAGGACAGAAGACGTCCTCAGGGACATGCTTCGGCAAATCGCTAGCAGCAACGTGAAGTCTATCCCCAGAGGAACAGACAACTTAAGTACTGATTTACTGAAAATGATGATCAAGAGCATGCTGCAAAGAAGAAGATCGAGGTACTTGATCATTCTTGATGATGTGTGGCAAGTTGGTGAATGGGATGCCATCAAATATGCATTTCCCAACAACAAAAATGGCAGTCGAATAATGATGACAACAAGGGATGTCATGATAGCATTATCTTCATGCAAGGAATTTGCTGGAGAGGTCTATAAGATGAAGCCTTTGCATGCTGATCAATCATGGAAACTTTTCTGCATGAAGACATTTAAGGGTCACTCATGTCCTTCGAATTTGAAGGAGACATGTGAATACATCTTACAGAAGTGTGAAGGGCTACCCTTGGCAATCGTTGCCATTAGTGGCTTTTTGGCCACAAAGGACAACAACAAAATAGATGAATGGCATCTAGTACGTCAAAGTATTCGTTCTGAAATCGATGGCAATGATAGGCTGGAGAACTTGAAGAAGGTACTTTCTCTTAGTTTCAATGCCTTGCCTTGCCACCTAAAACCTTGTTTCTTGCTTTTGAGCGTATTCCCTAGGGACCAACAGATTGAGCATATGCGGTTAATTCGATTATGGGTGGCAGAGGGACTTGTTCAAACAAAAGAAGGTAAGACACCAGAAGAAGTTGCTGAAGAGTACCTTAAGGATCTCCTAAGCAGGAGCCTCATCCAAGTTGCTGAGCTAACGAGCGATGAAAAGGTGAAGACATATCGCGTTCATGACCTCTTGTGGGAAATTAGCAGGACAGAGTCTGAAGATCGAAATTTTGCAGCTCTAGTTGATGAACATCATGTGGTGTGGACGGACAGAGTTCGGCGCCTTTCATTACACAAAACACTTCAGACCACATGGCCAAATGAGCCATTCTGGCAACTTCGCTCTCTGTTCATGTTTGGGTCAAGCAAATCATCCATTTATAGAGTGCTCTCTTCTGGTCTCAAACTACTCGGAGTTCTAGACTTGCAAGGTGCCCCCTTGAGAAGGTTTCCAACACAAGTAATTGACTTGCGTCTTCTCAGTTATCTGAATCTTAGGTGTACCAAACTCAAAAAAATTCCAAGTTCAATAGGAATGCTTCAGAACTTGGAGACCCTGGATCTTAAACACACGTTTATTTCTGTATTGCCAGTGGAAATCACCAAGCTCCAGAAGCTTCGCCATTTACTTGCATATCGTTATGAGAATATCTCTTATTCGCACAGTAAGTTTGGCTTTAAGACCCTTGGAGACATTGGGGCTCTGCAATGTTTACAAAAGCTGTGCTACATAGAGGCGGATGATGAAAGAAGCAGCATCTTGATTAGACAGATCGGGAAGTTGATTCAACTGAGAAGGTTATGCATTCTGAAGCTAAAGAAAGAAGATGGAGGGAAGCTATGCCTATCAATTGCCAAGTTGATTAATCTCCGTGCACTATCAATTTCTTCTTTTGAAGATGCTGAAATTGATCTGCAAAACCTTGATTCTCCTCCACAGTTTCTTCAAAGAGTGTACTTAAGAGGAAAATTGCAGGCTTTGCCACATTGGATTGCCAAGCTCCATAGTCTTGTCAAACTTCACCTCAAATGGAGCCACCTCGAGGAAGATCCAATGTCGTCACTCCAAAGTATGCCCAATCTGATACACCTTGAGTTACTTCAAGTCTATGGTTGGCAAAAACTGTGCTTCAAGGCTAAAGGGTTTAAGAAGCTGAAGATATTAGGTCTCGATTGTTTTGAGGAGCTTACATTTATCCAAGTAGAGGAAGGAGCACTGCCCTGCCTTGAAAAGTGGAGCATCCAGCGCTGCAAATGTTTGAAAAGTGTCCCATCAGGAATTGAGTATCTCAGCAATCTCAAAGTGCTGGAGCTTTTTGACATGCCTGACGAATTGATCGAGAAACTTAAGCCAGAAGAACAAGATGAAGAATATGGGAAAGTTGCACATGTTCCAGAGCTTAGTTATGGCTACTGGAGAGATGGTGCTTGGGACGTTACATCAGTTGAGACAGCAGTTGAGAGATTGGGAGATGAACAGGGCCCTCGACCTCAGGATACTACCAAGAAGAGAAGCAATCTTCCTCCTTGTTGGAAGTAATGTCTAGCTGTGTATCAACAATGTGCTGTTTTTATTGATCTATGCTCATGTATACTGGTACAGCATCTATTAAAACAACTCTCATGAAATCCTGTCTGTGCATAATATAGGTGTCCATGGATAAGCTAGTTTAATACTGCCTTGTACTCTTGTTTTGGTTAAAGAGAAGTGACTACTGTTATTTGGTTTTTCTTCATGTTATAAAAGAGTGAATGTGATTTGATGGAAAAGCCGAAGACTTTTATAGAAGTTCGGCTTAGTTGCTGATGGTTTAGTATCTCTTAAATGTTGCCAAATTTTTTGCTTAGCTAGAAACTTGTTTTAAGCTTCAAAACCAGATCATCATCAGGAAGGGAGCCTGGTTGATTGACTCTTTAAATGACCGTCTTATGCATAGGTCGGGTCAATATAGAGAAAACTGCTCAGCAGATATAATGTTTATTTGGGTCTCGTTTATGTTGTAAACAATTCCTCCAACTTGAATGTCCGAATGACGTGAACGAGAATGTCTAAAAGAAATTTGGAGTACCTGTAAGTCCTGATAGTGAGATTTGATCTACTCATTTCGATAGACACAACCTGTGTGTGTTTCTGCAACTGTGCATTTTAGCCAGCCTTCCCATTGAGAGCTCCATTTTGAGTTTGGTCACTCCCAAATCCTAAACAAAACAGCAATGCTCAACTCCGGTGCACAACACACTATAATCCGGCTTGTGATAGGAGTGTCATTTCTTGGAGATTACAACAATGTCGACTGAATTCCAAGTTCGACCGTAAGAGCATGCTCAACACAAAGATGGTGTTCTTTTTGAGACATGGTAACTTGTGCACTAGGCTTAGGAGTTGGTTCTCTCCTCCACTTACTCCAATGTCTGTGCGTAGCGGACAGTGTAATGAGACTAGAGACCACTGTTCTTCAAGTGTAGCTAGTCTATGGAGGCGTGGAAGAAGGTTTTGCAGCTGCTTGCTATTGAGAGATCTATTGGTAGTTTGACGACTGAGTTTAATCGGCTCAAGCAGGAAGAAGATTGTGGTTAGAATTTCAGATCCAGCTTGATTAAATTGGCTTGGGAATTGGGATTGCAGTGCTTATTACATTGGCAAATGGGCACATTTGTGCCTCCTGTGAATCAAATGATCAACATAATCATGTTTGCTGTCAAATTTAGGAATGAAGGTCGAAGTGAACTCAAGGACAGAATACTCCCTTCTTCTTGGGCTCTATTATGTTCTAATTGGCACATTCATTTCTGAAGCGTGGATGCTGTGATGATTTGGTTGCTTGTAGCTCAATTCTTTGAAGTAGCAAATACTTGTTTTGGGCCTTGTGTGGAGACCGGTCTACTCACCCTCTGTAAGGGTGAATGGTCCCAATTTACCTTTACCCGTCGGAACCTATTCCTCATTTTTTTTTTAATTTGAAACCTACCCATCAAAACCAATTCCCTAATTTTTGAAATTCGAGACCTACTTTGCATATCCTGGAACGTGAAATCTATCCTATTTTCATTAGTTCCGTTATCCAATTTCTCATTCTACCCTAAAATTTTGTTCACCCCTAGCCGTTTGCTGTAATTGATCGAGAACTTAACTTGCCCATAGAAAAGAGAGAGAAGGAAAATAGTTGTCGGTATATAGGCCCACATGAACATGCAGCATTACTTCCACTTGGGGGACATGACATCAATGTTTTCCCAAGTTTCAGTCCCCATAATCTCTTATGATCAGGACCAGTAAAGATGGTCACCTCATGCTCATCTTTGGCCTCGCAGCCAATTGGCAAATTGTGTAAAGCAACGAATTGCTTTTTGTTTGTTGTTGGTATAAAACAACACCACCTCAAAATGCCTCAGCTTTCCTGGATTCTCTCTCTGGACCGACCTCCGCTTCTCTAATGCCATTCCCTCCTCTTCATTCCCACCGTCCAAAAACTAAATAAAATCACCATAATCATCACCATCAAAATTTAAATTAACTTTAAAAGAGAATAACTATAATCATCATTCATGATAACAATTTTAAAGCACACTGGCCGATCCAAATATAGTAAAATTATCATATCGTCGCTATCAGTGATTAAATAATGATAATTGGTTCTCAGGACACCATGCCCGGACAGAGAGCATCCACCCAACACAACAAGAACAAAAGAACACCCACCACGCCAAGCAAAGCAAAGCTGAACCAACCAATAGCCTCCCCCACATGCTCCCGTCCCTCCTCTTCCTTTCCTCTCAAAGAAATAGAAAGAGGGAAGCAGCTCGTTGTGGTTGATCTCGATATTGTTGAGGTAGACTCTCTCTGGGCTCTGTTTGAAGTTTGTCGAGAGAGAGAGAGAGAGAGAGAGAGAGAGAGAGAGAGAGAGAGAGCGCATGGGAAACGTTTAGGACAAACCAAGACAAGATCAAGACACCCTTTTTTCTAGTGATTTCTAGTTGGTGATTGATAGGACAGCTTCTTGGCTGAAAGAAAAGTTAAAGAAAATGGTGGGTCTTTTCTCAAAGTTCTCTGTGCACAGAAGTGGCCATCGACGAGCTCAAAGTGCTCTGGTGAGTAACCCTGCTGTTTCTCTTTCTCTTTCTCTAAGTATGCGATTCTTGGTTTTCCTTATGAAATCCTTCCTTCAGTGAATTTCTGTTTCTTCTGATTTTTTGTCGGCCCTAGGTTTGAAAATTAGCAGTTCAGATATGCTACGTTCGATGAGTTCTTCGTGAGTTTCGTTGACCTGTTCGATTGATACAGTTTTTTTTCTCTGTTCTTTGTGAATTGGGTTGATCTGGTCTCAGTGTGCCTTAATATACTTGAGTCTTCACTCTTGCTCGGTCTTGACATGTTGTATCGGTTCGCACAAGTAAGTCGACTGGTTTTTGTTTTTTTCTCTGTGAGATGCCTGATATTGAGGGGTTGTAGCCCCCTTTCAAACTTTCAATTTGGTCGTTCACTTGGCCTGATGTTCGAGTTTTTCACCAAAATTGTTGTTCAATGAGGGAAGTACACTGTCCGTGCTGCATCCTGATGTGCTCATAGATTATACTTTGCTCTGCATCCGATTGTGTCCATAGGTTATACATGTCCTAAGATAATCTGTGTATTTCGAATTTCAGGTCTAAAATTTTCCAGTTACTGATCATCAGTTTCGATTGTGTTTGTATTTGTATCAACCTCACTAAAATTAGTCCTGCTATAGACAGTTGTCTAAAAAAAAAGCTTGCCTTCCTTAAGCACGATTGGATAAAGTATCATATACTTCGTCTTTTGCTTCTCATCTGAAGATACACGTATGATTTCTGTGCAATACAACTCATGATCCTGTTCACTATTGTGCTTCTAGCTCTTCACACCGCCTATTTGCTCACTAGCGAGCTTCTTGTGTGCAGGACGGGAGGGAAGTAGGGCTTCCAAATGCAGAGGTTGCTAGCGCTGCCACTGCCGCAGCTGCTGCTTCTCATGGAATTGAAGTGGCCGTAGAATTTAAGCCTGTCGAACATCCAATCGAGCCTCTTGATAATGACCAACCAATTCAGTGCCCTCTGCCTGAACCTTCAATTCTAAATGTGAGATTGTTCTCTTTCTTTCATTTTATTTCTGCTTATTGCTGACATCCATTGTCCTCACCATATCGATATAATTTTGGATTAGTAAGCTAAGTTCCGTTGCTTTTTCAGTGTTGATACCACCTGCTTAAAGTTCCTTGTCCCCCTATCATTTGTTTTCATCTCTCTGAGCTATACTTGTTTCACTTTTATATGGATTATAGCGACAGAAGAAGGAGAAACATACATAAATATTTGCGTGCCAGGTTCACATTCTGCTGTATGCAAGTAATGACTAACTGGTGAAGAGAATGATGACCAGAACAGTATCTGTGCATAACCATGTATTAAGTTTATTGAAGCTGTTGAAGGTTTTCACAGGGAATGTATTTTCTACTCATGAAATTTGCCCTGTCTAGATGCAGCTACTAGGCTTTTGGTAGAGAGAGAGACTAACATGTTCCATTCTATTATTTTTGGTTTGGGAGGGTGACTCAGATGTCAATACGAATGGGCTAGGGATTGCTTCTAAAGAATCGTTAGGTCTTGACTTAATTAGCATCTACGAGAATAGGAAGTAAGTAAAGAGATGGAAAATTGGAATTGATTGATTACCTAAGCATTCACTGAGTAGTGCTTGAAGTAAGTAATATATGGAAAATTGGAATTGTTCTATAACCTAACCATTCACTGAATAATCCTTGAAGTCAGGTGTCAATCGAGCAACAAATTCCCAATGTGAACTTAGTGTTGTGGTGGATGTCGGTGGGATTGCTTAAGCTCATACACCATGACAATTATCCAAAGTTGTAGAACCAGTATTGGCAACCAGCTTTACTAATATTGTTGGCACCGTTGATTATTGGAAGAGTCCAGGTGCTGTGATGGGTCAACAGAGGACATTATAAATTTGGAGATGCACTTTTTGTTTCCTGCCAAGTGTTGAGATTTGTTGTTACAGTTAGTGATATAACATTTTACATAACAAACAAGGTGGCATGTCTTCCCCGGTTAAGCTTTTTGTGCATCTCAAAGAAGCTTTTCAATTCCACATTTCGATTGTAGCCTAGTCGAAAATCAGCGGTGGACCCATGCATCTAATCAGTCTGTATTGATTGTGCTTAAAATGTGAATCTCTTAAGCTTCACACGAGAGCCCAAAATCAAATCCTTAAGTTGCTCGATGATTGAAGAATCCTCAGTAGGGAAGCTAGTACATCTTCATATCATGTCATCAAACCATAGATAATGGGTTTTGTTCTGTTAGTTTGGCCTGAAACTACTAGTTGATTTTGCCTCTAGATACTTCCACTTATATTGCTATTTCATTTCTTTTACAGGCATTATTTCCATTCACCATGATGGCTGATAAAGTTTTGTGCGATATGGTTCTATTTGTTGCCCACTAATATGAAGTGTATTAGTTTTCTGATATAGCACAAACGCTTGGTGATTAGATGGCTGTTGGCCTAATTATGTGGAATTGCTATCTGGCGCTTGTCATGCCGGATAAAACACAATGAAGTGGAATAAGTTAATCAGCAAAATGTATAGTCTCATAGACCATTATATAAACTTTGAAACTGAAAAATTGCTCTCATCAGCTTCGTTTTGTAACATGAACTCATAAATGAAAAGTAGGCAAGGAAAAAAAAAGAGGTTCTTATATTATATTCTTTTCATCTTGGAGTTGCTTCTGATAGTGACAATTGTTATCGAGTTATTGGGCTGGCACAGTTTGTGCTCGAAAATAGGAAAGCAACTACACATTTCTGCACATTTCCATCACAGTAACAAACTAACAATTGCATGCATGGACATGTTTGCAGTTTTTGGGTATGAATTTGATTGTAGTTTCATCTTTTGGCATCGGTGGTTCTCTCTTGTAGGAATTTATCTGCACTGTATCTGACATTTTAGTTCTTCCATTATCAGGACGGAAGAATTTGGAAAGAACGAGTATCTGCGACTGTGCGGAGAAGAACTGACCTACCCATCATGAAAGAAAGTGGGTCTATTGAATCTGAATCTACTGCTGGGACAAGACAAAGACCGGCCACCTCCAATCGCATGATTTTGCCCTCGATAAGCGCCCCGGAACATAATCTACTAAAGTTACTAGAAGAGTGTAACGCCCCGGGGATGTGATAACTTCTTGCGATTCTCACTTGCCAGTTGCTTGAGAAATCAAAATCCACAATTTGTAACCCCGTTCCTCTCTCGCCCCCTTTACTGTTTGTACCCTTGATTTCGTGTTGGTTCATGAATATATATGTATCCACAGATGAGTCGATTGAAAGAAATGGTTTACCCATCTATATCGTCATAAGATATGAAAGTTTCAGTTTCTGCATGGGGACTTCGGTATACTCGTTGTTTTCATTTTCGCAGTATGTCTTTGACTTGTCGGTTGGAGTTTGTATTATCACGAGTCCAAAATTAGATTCTGAACCAGCTTTGCGATTCATTTCCTATGAAACACTGCACCATTTGCCTTCCTTTGGCTGGATTTGGAAAAATAATTGCCCTCCCATGTTGTTATCCTGCCTTTTTCTGTCGTGCAAGGACGCTCAGAGCCTGGAAAGTTGCTCCCATTCCTTGGAGAACTTCAGAGGCAATGTGCTTGATCTTCTTCAGAAGCAAACACACTCAAACGAATCATCAGCAAGTGTTGTCCTAGTGAAGTTCCTCTCTCTCTCTCTCTCTCTCTCTCTCTCTCTCTCTCTCTCTCTCTCTCTCTCTCCCCCTCCTTCCTCTAGTAACAAGGGATCCTCCCTCCTTTCCCGTACTCTCATGTGCATCGCTCGCCCAATCGATGATTTAAGTGGCTATTCTATGTTCATCAAGGTGCCGGATTTTGGCAATCAGTGTCCAGGTTTAACTTGTGCTTTGCATGGAACTGTCGTAATTCCCCTGTACATTGGTGAATTCCCCAATATTGCCCAGTCCACCATAATGACATTTAAACAGACACCCCACTGATAAACTTTTAAGTCGAGAGCCTGCCATTATTGTATCGCGAATGTACAATTACTGCATAGATAGGACAATTAGGACAAGCAAGCAAGAACACTCCCACAAGTTCCTAGACTTCCCAGAAACTGATCATTTACAATAGGAGCACCTTGATCAACACTTGGGACTCCAAGGAAAACATTCTTGGGGAAAAAGGAGAGATGCATACACGAAACTGAGGACTAGTCCCCGGGAAAAATTCTTGGCAAAGTGGTTTTATACAGGCAACTTGGGAACTTGAAACGGACGGTGGGTGGTTGGGTTGACGAGATGCTTCCGAGGGCCGCGGTCACTCCCATGGTTCATCCATGGCTGCTTCTGCCACGCTCCTCCGGACGTCTGCGCTTGTTCTTTTCCCGCAATCGCGGCCGGAAGAGACGATATGGAGGCGATGAAGATGAGGATGAAAGTGAGGATCGAGAATGTGGCTCTAAACTGCACCATTTCCTGCTTTTTCTTGGGGCCAGCTGTAGTGTGTGTGTGTGTGGTGATGGTAATGTGAGAGAAGGTGGGCTTAAATAAAGAGGGTTTTGTTTCAGGAGACGACGACTTTCCTTTGCTTGGAATTCACGTGAGAATCATTTCGCCTCCCACAAGAGGTATGAATCATTAAGGCTTTTGGCCTGTGAGGGTTGGTTGTTGCCTGAATCACTCATTACATTGGGAGAACCTGGCTAGCATAATTTGATTTAATTAGCACCTGATTGACACTAATGTTGAGTGGTCTGATATCTGAGTTTTAGGAAGTGACCATACGAGTTATGAAAATATACATAATCACCTACTTTTTAAAGGCAAATGCCAATGCCTCCTCACATTATATGCTTGGAGATGCATTCAGAAGAGAACACATTAACATGACTTACAATCTTATGACTACTTTTTGATACGGGTATACACATTCGAATTCAGGCTCAAAACTAATTTTTAAACCGTATGAAGTGCATTGAGACAGTTTTCACGTCAACAAGGTTCATACGCATCAACTTTGCTAATTTCGTGTCAAGATGGAGTTAAAGTATCTTTATTTTGGGGCTAATTCCCTAAAAAATCATCAACTTTAGCACTAATGACGATTCTGGCCCGAACTTTTTTTGTCTCATAAAAAAGCAATAACCTTGGATCTAATGACGATTCTGGCCCAAACCTTTTTTTTTTCATTCCATGAAATAGTACAAACTTTAACTCGAGTTTCAAATTCGGCCTCCTTAATTTGGAACCATTAATTGTCCAACATGGCAATTCCACGTCATCAATAAATCAACGTGGCTTGTTGAATCATTTTACTGGCTTGGAATATGAAGTTGTTCATCCTCTTCGATGAGAGGGTAGGGCCAGGCCTGTTAAAAAAAGAAGGCTTTAGTCGTGAGCTTGGCGGATCTCGTCCATGGCGTCTCTCCATGGATGGTAATACACAGCTGCAGGTTCCAGTTAGGCAGCTAATGCTTGCAAATGAAATGAAGGAGACGATGAATAAGTGAGTCGTCGTCCTTCAAGTTATGTCAGAAGTGAAATAGATAAACAACTTCAAATCCGTGCTCAGAAGACGATACCTTAAATCCACATCAGCAAGTCACGTGGATTTATTGATGACGTGAAATTGCCACGTTGGACAATAATGGTTCCAAATTAAAGGGAGGCTAGATTTGAAACTCAAGTTAAAGTTTGTGCTTTTTCATGAAATGAAAAAAGTTTGGGCCAGAATCGTCATTGGATCTAAAGTTGTTGCTTTATTATGAGACAAAAAAATGGCCAGAATCGTCATTAGTGCTAGAGTTGATATTTTTTTAGGGAATTAGCCTTTTTATTTTACATAAACAACTAAACCGAAAGCCACTAATTCCATATCAAAACTAAGTTATTTTCTCGTGGCAACTACATTTGGTGTCATGTCATGGCATTGCTTAATATGCTTATAGCGCATTGTCAAGTGCATAAGATGTCTATACTTGGGAATTTAAAAAAATGGAAAGAAAACAATAGAGGAGGAGAGGGAATCAGATCTCTTACCTTAATGGTAGAGGTGCCTTGAATGATCTGGGCCGTCCAATTGAAAATGGACGGCCCAAATCACTCAACATTATTTTTCACTAAAAAACTGTAGACTGATTTGGGTCGTCCATTTTGAATTGGACGGCCCAGATCTCAAGGCACCCCACCATTAAGGTAGGGGATCCAAATCCGGAGGAGAGTTGTTATTCGCTCTCTAGACCTAATCATGGATTTGACGATATGTTGGGTCCACCCAATCACATCGCGCACGAATTTTAACTTGAGTAGAGCTGTTGAGCAAAGAATATTTGCTTCTAGTGCTAGCTTTGCCCACTTCGATCCAGTTAGACATACGCAGCCCACATACCCGACTCTTTTGTAACGAGTATCAAATGTCATTTGCACACGACGAATAGGAATGAGGGGACATGCGAGCATATCGCCTAGGCCCGTCTATGACCACGTCTACGCAAGAAATGGAAAAAGGACAGGAAAAAGGGAGGGACCCGGATCCCCTACCTTATTATTTTTTTTTTTAAGGTAGGGTGATCCTCACCCTTAATATAAGGGGCCCACCCCATATCAAGGGTAGGGATGTGGGTAAGTCACCTGCCTTTAAGGCAGGTGATCCCCACCCAAAGAGGGGGGGGGGGGGGGAGTGTGGAAAATAGCGAGAATGAGCAAAATGAATCGCCCAGATCGAACTGAACCAGCTGGTTTTGGGTGATTCCCAAAGTGCATTGGTCCGGTTTTCGATTTCAATTTTTTGAAATCGCTGATCTCCAATTTGATTCTCGTTTTGAACCGCCACTCGAACCACCCTTTTTTTTTCCTTTTGTCTAATTCTTTTACTGCCTGGAGAGCCGAACTGATGCCCCTTTCTATTGATGATACTTGGGGTGCGCATGAAAACCATTTATGTCCAGAAATAGTTTCTTGGAACAGAAATAATTTTTTCTATTTCTGTTTCTGGATGAGTTTTTGATGAAAAAATGTGTTTGATAACTGCATAAAATTTATGATTCTAGAATAAAAATTTGTTTAACAACGGGTGAAAATTTTTACTTCTGAAAAATACGGCGGCCGGCAACCGAAGTCGGGCGACCGCCGGTGGCGGAGACCGGTGGCAACCGGTGACCGGAGGCGACAGCGACTGGCAGCGGTGGCGGCCGACTATCGGTGGCGGCGGGGGTCAATAGAGATTTCTATTTTTCGAAAAAGTAATTTTTTTTCTCATTTCTGCTTCAATTCTATTTCTATTTCTCAAAGTTATTTTAGAAATAAAAAAATATAATTGCGTTACCAAATGAGTTTGTGTTAAAAGATTATTCTAGAAATAGGTTTTTGTTCCAGAAATCGTTTCTAGATTGTTTTCATGGGTCTGCTTCAATGGGTTCTGCAAGACTGTAACACTTGCCCCTTTCCCAATGTATTGCAATTTTTTTTTTTGGTCAAACAATGTATTGCATTAACTAGCACCTTCTATAAACTAGAGAAAACAAAAATGAAAAAAAAATTAAATAATCCCCAGAAAGAAACGCAACAATAAGTCGTATACCATGCAAACTTCTGAAACAGAGGAAAACAAATGAAAACCCTGGTTTCATTAGCCCATTCGAGAACTGAACCGGCAGGGAGCCGATCAATCCTAGAAAATTTGTGTGGGATGTTGGAACATCGAAATCAATTGGAGAATTACCACAAAAAAAAAATCCTAAATCAATTACAATTTTGTCAATTTAGTCACAAACATTTTATTTTACCAATTGGATCATAAATCTTTTGCATTTATGACAATTCAGTCCATCTAACTAATTTTGACTGAAAATTGCTAACATGGACATCGATTGTTCTATGTGACGCAATCAATACTGACGTGGATAACTTTTTAATAATATTTTTATATTTTATCGAATTTCTTTCATTTTTTTCCTTTTTCTTCCCTTCATTCTTCCTCCGGCGAGGTCAACCTTGCTAGCTTGCTGGCTATTCTCGAAGGATGGTATTGGAGACGGCTTAGAGTGCGCATGAAATCACTTCTGGTAGTGAAGTCAATTTATGGCAAGAAGTTGATTTTTCAACTTATCCTGAAACAAAAGTTGATTTTTCTACTTTTCGACCAGATTGACTTCTGATCATAGAAATTCGTTTGGTAAAGATTAAAAAAGACAATGTTCGAAACATTATTAAAGAAAAGGCTCGATGGCCTGCGGCGGCGGTCGGCGGCCGCGAGAATGACTTCTGGAATTGGAGAAGTAAAATTGAAGTTGGCCAAAAATCTTGCCAGAAGTAGAAAATCCTACCATAAGACAATTTTTTTACCAAACGCATTTGTGCTTCAGATAGAATTTTACCAAACGAATTTCCCTGCCAGAAGTCGATCTGACAGGGAAATGAAAAAGCAGAAGTGTTTTCATGCACACCCTTAATCTGTTGACTTTTCTAGAGAGAGAGAGAATGGAGCAAGATGCTAACCCTAATGCCCCTAATCAAGTTTTATGGAGCAACCACGAGAAAGAAAAATGGCGTTGTTTAAGGATCGAATTGAAGACTTTGGTTGCTCGTCTGGCCCCTTCCATTCACTCGACGGTTGTTCTGTGTGGGAAATTTTTGCACCGGGCGAGATCGACCTCCCTCGCCATCGCTAGTGGTCAGCGAGAGCGAGCTTTGCCAAAGGCCAAGATGTCAACCTTGCTGGCCTTTGACTCTAGTTGGTCGCCAACGTTCAGTGACCAGCTGGAGGAAGAAGGAAAGGAATAAAGAAAAAAATAAATTACTTGATGAAATATTTAAAAAATTATAAAAAAAAATTGTTCATGTTAGCACCGATCGCATCATATAAGACGGCTAACATCTATTTCAGCAAATTCTGATCAAAATTGATCGGATGGATTGAGTAGGCACAAATACAAAAGGTTTAAGACATAATTGGCAAAAAAAAAATTATGACTAAATTGACACAAATGCAATAAGTTTATGATGATTATTATTTTTTGTTAATTTTCTCTGCAATCGACACATAGTAAAACTTTCAATTTTCATGTGGTGCTTCACTGCTCCGAGCTATGCTAAGCATTAGAAACTTGTTTAATTGGGCTTTATTGTTCCTGCCTTTTGTTTCATTTCTCGGCGGATCGGCCGAGATTTGTTGAAACCTCGCAAGCACGAGAGGACCAATAAGGATTCCTCCGCGACCCTAGGAGCAGGAGGTCGTGTCGTGTGTCGATGGCAATATATACAAGGAAATTCGGGGTAAATAACCAGCGATTAATTAAATTCGATAATTCTGATTTTTTTTTTTTTTTACGAAGATCGCTCTCTTGTTAGCGGCCTCAGAGACCGATGATGCTCTCTTGCAACAATCTTTCTCTTGTTGCAACCATCCCGTTGAATTTTTTGTTCAGCGTGAGATCCTTGTGCAACGAAAGATGAAATTTGCAACGATCCTGGCCGATATGATCGTGTAAGGGTGGGGGTTGAGCAGAGAAAAGATGAATGACTGTTCACTATTTGCACAAGCTTATTAAAATCGCAATTTTTCATTGCCTTTTTCTCTTGAATCCTGGAAAACACATCGTGGTCGTGGGATTCTAGCTGGGAGTCTTCCCGATCCAATTGACCCGACCCAACAGGAATCGAGAAAGCCCGACCCGAATTACCCCGATGCTCGTCCTTCTTCTCGAGAATAAAAGAACGGAAGAGGACGAAATGGAAAAACGGAACGCAGAGAGGTTTTTTAGATTTTTCTCTCTCTTGTGAACCGAAACTCTCTCTCGCTTTCTCGCTCCCTCTCTTTCGGCGGCCATGGCTGCTCTGCAATACTTGGATTCGCAGCGGAATGCGCATCCGGAGATGGCGGAGTGGTACAATGAGCTCGAGGATCTGTACCAGAGGAAGCTCTGGCACCAGCTCACTCTCAAGCTCGAGCAGTTCGTCTCCCACGTCGTTTCCCAGGTCACTCCCTCTTCTCACTTCTCCCTGTAACTCTCTGCTTGATTCCTGCGTGCGGACCGTGCGTCTATGGCCATTGAGGGCTGTAGATCTTGCGGAGGCGAGCTCGAGTAAGCGTGTTTGACTTTCTTGACTGCTCAAGTTCCCTTTTGTAGCTGCTTAGCGACATAAATTAGGGGTTCTTGAATTTTCTCTTTCTGCTCCTAGTTTTAGCTTCCGTCGAAAAATAATGGAATTTGTTGTGCGCCTCTGTTTTAGGCTCATTTATTGGATGATTAAATGAACTTCCCGTTCATGTGGTCGTTTGTGCATGGCCTATTGGAATTTATGTCTTCTTAGATTTTACTCGGGATGACTAGAGTTTCTAATCAATTATTCTTTAGGTGAGTTGGGTTTTCTGTGGTTCTTGTTTTGGTGAGCTGATTTGAAGGTTGGGGAGGTCTGCCTCCGAGTCCATGGGCACCTGAGATTTTCCGGTTTCTGGCCTTTGAATTCGTGGATTGTTGGCCAGAAACAAGATAGGATATATTATATGAAAGTGTGGTCAAAAGATTGCGTAGCCCGCTCTCGTCTTATTGGAGCAAGAGATAGGGTTGAAATGGAATGTTAGACATTAGGTTGGTGCAAACAAAATAGTACTTTTTTATACCTTAGCATGGTTAAATTATGATGAGCTGGTTGAGTGCAAAATTTTAGGTAACAAGGTCAGATGAGCTGAAGCTGAAGAATCTGGTCCATGGTTTATGGTTCTTGCCAGAATGACTGCTTTTAATTATATTGAGTATAGTTGGGATACGCAGGTTGCTGGGTCTTTGTGTCCAGTATGTAGGCTTTCAACATGAATTTTAGACTTCTAACCTGTCAAGGAGCATGGTTTGATTAAGAGCCAGAGAGCATTATGTAATTGGATTGTCGCTCATCTGATATCTTTCACTTGATAATTGGTGCTTGGTTTCGCTTTCTTAAGGGTATGATAGTGCCATTCACTCGCAATCTTGGTTTCAAACATCTGCTACCTGCTGGGAGTAAATGTTCCAGAGAAGTTGAGTATATACGGTATCAAAGTGCGCTGGGATTTGGTGAATCTCACATCCTGGGTCATGTTCTCTTGGTTAGTTTGGATTATGAATGAAGCTTTAGAAACTTTTGCACTCATATAGAGAACCTAATTATCTGTTATCGTTGCTACTTGTAACACCCCACGTCTGCATCTTGTGGGAGAGCACTTGATGTGATTCATATATTAAAAGACCTTAGTTATTTACCACTTGAGTACTCCTTTTGAGATTTGGCTCATGTTTAGAGGGCTGGGGGATTTCAAGTGGTGTTACAGCTGACCCGTTCCAGTAGATATGTAGTTCTAGGAAAAACTAGGTGGGGAAGTTTGGGAAACCTTAGCAAAGACATGCCTTCAAATGATCGCCACTTTGATATTTCTGTTTGGGGTTGTACTGACCTGGATTGAGCGGTGATGTTACACCACTTATGGGGATGTTCATCTTTTAGTACAACTTATTCTGGGAATATTTGTGTGCTGGGTGGGTGTAACTAGTCGATGAATATAAGCAATGTCTTTTTGACTTTTAATTTTTATTGTGGCTTGTGGCATTTGGGATCTTACTGTTTGTTTGGCATTCTACTAACTTTTATAATTGACTCTGGCTTATTGTGAATAATTCTGACTCACTGCCCTCTCAAGAGGCCCTGCGGCAGGCCTTTCTGACGATTTCTCCTCTGGCTTCCCTTCTAGAATTTTTTAACATCTAACGATCATTTCACATTTTAACATATTTAATTGTTTTTGTTATATTGAGTGAAATTCTTAAGCCATAGAGTAGAAGCTGGGAAGCAGCTGGATTCTAGTTCTTAGTAAACTGGGTGGCCAGACAGCTTTTTTTCCAACACACCAGCAGATGTTTCTGCATATAAGAGTAGACTGTAAATGTTAATATTAACTCTTCAATTCATAGATCATAAACCAATGCCCATCAAACACTTACGCACATATCAACCATCAATCTTACAATCATTATGTCATCTTTGCTTTGGGGTCAGTGCCATTAGTTTCTTAGAGACATATGAGTTTTCTTATGGGTATTGGTTTCTTTTCAGGAACGGTATTTTCTTTTTCAAAACTTCTTATCAATTATTGTCTGTTGATGCTTGTTTCAGGCTGGAGATATGTTGATTCAGTTATATCATAATTTCATCACGGACTTCGAGACTAAAATCAATCTCCTTAAGCTTGCCCATTTCGCTACTATAGTCTCCCGGCAGTATAAAGAGAAAGAAGCTGCCATCAGTTATCTTGAAGGCATCATAGAGAAACTTCAGTCTACGAGGGAACAGCGTATAGAGGAGCCCATCCTCTACATCAAGATGCAGATAGCCATGTTCAAACTGGATAATGACCAAAAAGAATGCAAAAAGCTTCTTGAAGAGGGAAAGAGTACCCTTGACAGCATGACTGACATTGATCCATCTGTCTATGCCAACTATTACTGGGTTTCATCCCAGTACCATAAATTGCGCAAAGAATATGCTGAGTTCTACAGAAGTGCTCTTTTATATTTGGCATACACATCAGTAGACTCCCTCTCAGATTCATTTAAGCAGGTATTTCTGATAAATATTCCACTTGTTAAACAGCCTTTGTTTCCTCAAAGACTATCTTTTAAGAGGGTTTAACTACAATCCATACGTATATTCTAATATAACGCAAGAATTCATCAGAGTATAACTTAAGCAACCCATCAGAATAAATCTTATCAGCTCTGTTTGATGCATTGCAATACTTCTTTTATCTTCTAGGTTTTGTGAATTTGAATTAAGTCATCAAATTTCAGAGAATACAATTTAGATGAGATTTTTTCATCGTATGCAGCCTGGGTCTGTTGTAAAATTCTACCGATTGTCTCAACTTACTATTATCCTGAAGGACATATAGGGGCTCAATTAGATTATCTTATTCTTTCAGTTGCGTTTTTTGCACAGCATTTCTTTTACTGTCTTTGCTGATGCAATTCAAAAGTTTTTCTTTAATGTGTTTTCAGGATGTTCACAAAGTAAAGGTTTTGCAGAAATATTGCTTCATATGTAGTTTGAAATGATATTGTTGTTTTGCTATAAAGCAAAGAGTAGCCTATGGTGCTTCCTTGAATAAATACATGTTTGAAGTGGTTGCTAGAGCGTCGCCATCTTGGTTTATCTGTCTGCTAGCAGGAATAGATGCTAGTGCTTCGGTTACTCCTCTAGCTAATATAAGTCACTACACTAACTAATCGTGGTTTTCCTGCTGCTTTCTTATTTATCTTATTTATCTTAATACAAGAGTTCTAAGTTATGTTAGATCCAACGCTAACACTAGAAATGTGAATTTCATGTCTAGGACTTGGCATTTGATTTGTCCCTTTCTGCCTTGCTGGGAGACAACATCTACAACTTTGGGGAACTGCTTGCTCATCCTATTGTAAGTGTGCCTTGTTCTGAAATTTGTGTCAGAGTCGTAGGTCTCTAATCTGCGGGTACTTTACAATTGGAGAATAATCCAATGAGGTAGTGGAATCTAATATGCCATTGTTGATGATTGTTTTCTTCCATATGTTGCCTTTGCTTATGAAATATGTAATGATTGTCTAGGATCTTTGAGAATACTTGGCATTTAGTAGTTTGCTCAGCATTTCACTGCCACACTTGAAAACCATCTTTCAAGTCTTTATTAATAAGTGGCCTCACAACCCAGTTACCTTTATCTAGAATACCATCTGCAGTTAATGGGAGCTAAATGTTGGCCACCACAGAGGCAACATGAGCATAAAATGGGAGTAGCGGAAATGAGGATGTTAAGGTGGATGTGTGGTCATACAAAGATGGATAAGATAAGACATGAAGATATTCGACGAAAAGTTGGAGTAGTACCGATGGCAGAAAAGATGAGAGAACATAGATTGAGGTGGTTTGGGCATATTCTTCGAAGATCCCTAGGTGCTCCAATAAAAACAAGAGTTTGCTACTGGGAGCATGGCGTGAAAAAAGGAAGAGGCCAATTGAAATTTACTTGAGGGAAAATAGTAAAACAAGATTTGATAGAGTGGGAAATAGATTAGCTCATGGTTTGTCTTAGGACGGAGTGGAGGGAAGCTATTGGCAATGTGGAGGGGCAGAATTCCTGTTCTTTTTGGTCCTTTCTCCCTATAGATATTTATATATATTTTTATTTTTATATAATTATTTCTTTTCACCTCAATCAGTCTTGCTTTTATTTTATTTATGCCGACCCCAACTAGGTTAGGATAAAGGTGATGTTGATGTTGACCATTTGCAGTTAATAAAAAAAGTGCAATGTTGTCAAGAACCAGAGTGGGCCGACCAGCCTCTTTTGTTTGGTTCAAACTATGTATTGGTCATGTGCCTCGGTGGGTACAATGCTCTGTAGCAAAGCAGTCAAACCTCGTGTTGACTCTGTTCAAAACCTTGAGTCGGATCAATTCTTTTTTGCATAGTATTGGTCTTTCTGGAAGTTAGGGGCATGAATGTCAGGAGAGGGATTTGAGGCCCTGCTTTGTGAAGGCCTGGACACAAGCTCAACCATTTGAATACATTGAATTGCAGTGCAGTTAACCCGAATGCACAACCTTTAACATCATGCAGTGCTTCCCTGCCATCTTGGATGGGCAAATTTTAAGTTTAGTGTATTATTGTCGTAAGGAATTTATTTTATCTTGATAAGTTTCTTGATGTGCCTAGTTTAACTGGTTAAGTCACTGAGCCAGTTTGGATCTGGTTTAATCTATGCTACATTTTTGAAAACATTGTTGAAGGTAGGACTTACTGCAGATAAGCTACTTTCAAGTCACACCCTCATCATTATAACTTTGAAATCTTTAAACCTGATGTCAAATCCCATAACATCTGATTAGAACTCTTTTGAACACTGAAATGTCGAATTTCATATTGAAAAGTCGGATGATTTTTCTTTTGGGTTGGACTTGATGATTTTTCTTTTGGCTTGTTGTTGAATCTGGGTTTGCTCATTACATCTTGCCATCCAACATTATTTTGGATATCAAGCTTTTGTCTTGCTTCAAAGATGATACTCTACGAGGGGTTGGATCCACACTTAAACATTCACAAGATGCTTTCTTTGGAATCACATTGCAGTTAGCAAGTTGTCAAATTTCTCCAACAAGGGTGCCATTGATTTAGATGCCAACCTGACTCACTGATGGGAGTTGGTGGAGGCTTGAGTAGGATAGTTCTGGTCTTTTATTAGTATAGGACATTGCTGGTGGATGGAGCTTACATAGAGACCTGCTTGGTCAGATCTTTGTCACTTATCCACAAGCATTGCTGTCAGTGTGTTGCGAGACTTGTGAGTTCCAATAGTCCCATTGACATGGTTTAACACTTCTCATTGATAGGGATTGCTTAATACTTAAGCCTGGAGGCTTCTCTTTATTGGATTTACGAGATTTATGGCTATTTGCTTATTGACTTAGTGTTGTTGATAAGGTCAAGTTGTACTGATCTATCCACACCTGTCCTTGAATGTTGCAGATAAAGAGCCTTGTGGGGACAAACGTTGAGTGGCTATACTATATTCTCCAGGCATTTAACACCGGTGATTTAGTTCGCTATAGGGAACTGTGCCATGTCCACAGTGCTGCTCTGAATGCCCAACCAGGCTTGGTTGAGAATGAGAAGAAGCTATTGGAAAAGATCAACATTCTCTGCCTTATGGAAATCATCTTCAGGTATGATTATCCTTTGTTTGGTTTGGGTATGATTATCTTCCTTCATCGCTTTTGGGGTAGTCTTTATCTTTGCATTAATGCATAGGATCTTTGTTATCCTAATGCTGATGGAGAACGGTGATGTGAATTTTTGCAGTCGACCATCCGAGGATCGAACCATTCCATTGTGTGTTATTGCAGAGCGCACAAAACTTTCTACACAGGATGTTGAGCATCTTCTCATGAAGAGTTTGTCTGTAAGTTCATTTCTTAAGGTTTGCATTATTTTCACTTAATGAGTATCCACTGTGTCGTCATAACCTGTGAGGAGCTCCCAATGACTGTAAATGAAGCAAACAAAGCTTCTGTTGTTGGTTCATGATACAGAATTAGTTGAGATCCAGGTGTTTGTTTTGTGGTCTTTTAGATTTTCCCTTGGTAATATTAGGTCTCCTGCATATATGGTTGAAGGAAGTAGAAGTTTGTTGGTTGGTTGCACTTGCTGTGCCTGAAGTGACGGCTTTGAAAATGCGCCCTGCTAATAGACTTAGCTAGTATTAATTAAGCATACATAATTTTGTAGATAAATGGTCGCTGATGTGAATCAGCATTTCATTCTATTCATTCACCATTAATGCTAAATTTTATAATTGAGGGGTAGAAGATGCTTACGTCTAGTTATTCTTGTTTGTGAACTGACCACCACCAATTCTGGTACAAGGACAAAAAGAACTTCAGATATGCATGTGTCTGTTTCTGAAAATTTAGAGTGATATTATCCTTTTCTGCATACCCCATTGTGGCAAATACTTGGATTTTATAATTGCTTGCCCCTTTTCTGCTCTAACTTATGTACTGGAAAACTGATATCGAAGCCTTTACCTCATTTTACGGTTAGTCTAACCATTAGAATCTCAACTCAGGTTCATCTTATCGAGGGCGTAATTGATCAAGTTGAGGGGACAGTATACGTATCATGGGTGCAGCCAAGAGTTTTGGGGATTCCACAGGTCAAATCGCTGCGTGACCGACTGGACAATTGGGTGGACAAAGTACACACGGCCTTGTTATCTGTTGAAGCAGAAACTCCAGATCTTGTCGCTGCATAATTCTTACCGAGTTCCTGTTCTGTTTTTGCAACAATCTTCCCATTTGAACTGAAAAGAGAGAAAAAGAAGCCACTTCTAGCGAAGCTCGGGGTCAGGCAGTTATGCAATCAGAGTTTGCTTCCTTGGTGCTTCATTGTTTTATGCCTAATTCTTCTCCGGAATCAGCAATTCCTCGTACTTTCTTGTGTCTAAGATGAGTCTTGAGGATTAGGAATGTCTTAAATCTGTGGTGACTCGGCTTTGCCCTTCGGGTATGATCATTGGAACATGTACTGATTTCTTTCACCTCGGGTGTGTCCTTTTTGATCCATCATCGCGTGGATCAACAAATGCTGTGGGAGAATTTTTGTAGCTTTGTGACTTCCAGAATGAATATATTTTTAGATGAACGCACGGCCTGTTCGTAGCTTGCCTTGTGGGGGTGCTGCCTGTGTACTAATGCATTGGATGGTACTACCATCTCCGAAGTGCCCAACGCTGAAAGGCATGCAAGCCTCATGGTGATATATGAGAAAAGAGCAATGCCGAGAACATGAAACTGACAAAGAAATGTGACTCTAGTGGTGTACTGGAATATTCGGCTAGAGCTTCTTAGATCATTTTGGTGATCAATTTTGTGAAATCGGTCTTTGTACTCATGTTTGGTAGTCACGCTACAAGTATCCTATCCTGCGTTTGATTTTTGCTCAAGACAGGATAATATTGGATATATTTTTTTTTTACTTACCCAAAAAAAAAATATCGTTTTTTTTTTGCTATATATATATATATTACGGGGAGGTTAAATATAGGTGGATAGGATTTTTTATGTTCTTGGTATAAGAGTTATTTTTTCGAATAATTTTTTTTTTAAATGACGTAGAAGTGTCCAAATTTTAAATAAATAAATTCAAACTCTGAAAGCAGTTTTTCTCATTTTTAAAAACTGAGGGCTAATGAGATTTCTTAAGAAATCCAACGTCTTCGTCTACTTCTTCTTTGTACCTCTGATTTATATTGAAATTACAAGGCTCCTTCGTAATTCTTAGGTGCACGTCAAAGCTTTATGAAAACAGCGCGAGATTTGAAACTCTTTCTCATTCGTAATTTTTTGGTTCATGTTAAAAGTCCACGAAAGCATTGAGAGACAAAACTGGTCCTTGGTAACTCTGTGGTTCAAACAAAAATTTTACGAAAGTAGTGAGAAAATCGAAGCACCATAATTTTTGAAATTTCTAAGGTGATTGATAATGTTCTCTATCTAGGCATTCGTTGTCTGATCTATATTATTGATATTGTTAGAGCACGTTTACATTTCTTATCGTTATCCAATTTAAAGGATATGAAATATTACATTAATCTCCTTTGCTATTCAATATTTACATCTTGCAATAATCATTGATGTGCGTTTGCGATTTCTTGGGTAGTGAATCATGAAAGATTATTACCATCTTCATGTTCATTTTTAAGTTCATATGTACCGATTCATTGTTCATACCAAACAATGAATATAACTGAATATAAAAATATCCAACTTTATCACTGCATTCACCAAATAGAGAAATCTCTAAATTTCATATCTTATTCTATTTAGTTCTATCCAATTTAGACGATCAAACATAGCCTTAGACTACTGTAAATAAGTGTACTCATATATGAACAAAATTAGTCAAAACTTCTTGGTTGTTTGCCACTATAAAACCAGGAGTGCCAAAACAGATCATTCTGAGGGGGCCTCAGTAATTTCTCGTCCGCTGCGTAACCGCTGCAGCTATCTGCGTTGATGTTCAAGGTCGGGTTCCAAGTTGCTTGAACAGACAACATCTTGCTGTCCACTCTGTTTTATTCATCAACAAAAGAAACCATTTGCTGGAACACGATAAATGATGTTCGGACCATTGCCTTTCAAGCCGTACGTCAGCCTGAGCTATGCGCCCCTGTCTTTACTATCAAGAACCTTTAATATAGTCCTTCAAACACCAACATTCTATGATGAAGAAAGCATAACTAACGTGCCAGGTTCTTTTTACCACTAGGTCTTGGCATGCTCATCTAAATCTAAATTCCTAAAATAGAGACAACAAAAGAAACTATGTTGGGTATTTGGCTCCTTTACTTGTTTACCAGTAACAGTAAATCTCTTAGTTTGCTGGCGAGAGACGCCGCATAATCCAAGTCCAATGGGAACTTACTGAAAAACAAGAAATGCAAGATAAACCTTTGCAACATCCCAACATGAATATGCTTTAAAACCAGATTACACAATTTGTATTAAAATTTGGCTGCTAAATAGTACATTTCAAAGGTCCAAATATCTCGAGCTACTGAAATGTACATGTTACAGGAAACAGAAGTTAAGATATTTAATAGCCATTTAACTAAATCTACCTGCCAATGGCGCTTTATGAAAGAAAATGGCAAGTGCATGATCGAACAGGGAAATAACCTATACATCCTGGCCCAGTAGACCTGCTTAAATCACCAAGCAGAAATCGCTTTCATCCTGCTAAGCCATTAGTAGGAGCCAAACACTCATCGACCATGTCCACAAGGTTAGGGTTCTCCAGCGCAGCAGCAACCCGTTCTTTGTCATTTAGTTGCTTATTTACTGCAATGTTGTTGCATAATGAACATTGTCAATGACCAAGATAAAATCACACAAAGTGAAAGGACACGATTCTTCGATCAAATCATTTCAAAAGATAATTACAGTGCCTTCTCAACAGATTTCATAAGCAAGGCATAATATGAGAGAGAGAGAGAGAGAAACCTGCAGCTTCAGTTGCATGACTCCCAGGTGCAATCCTAATATCCACCTGAGAAAAATAAAATCTTGGCTGATCTCTAAAATATAGAAATGTAGCAAGAGAACATGTGGCGGATATGCTAACAGAAAACTTGGTAAAAAAGTGAATTGCACTCCATCATATGTATAAACAATAATTATCCACTTAAAGAGAAAATGTGTGTGCAACTGAGTAAGGAGGATATAAATGCCAACATAGCTCATTAACAGGAATGTGGGGACTGACCAGACCTCTTCTCAAGCAACTAGCAGTAATTTAACATAAACAGAAACAATAACAATATTTATTGCTGCATGGATCTCATTATTTATAATTCATAGCAACCAATGCAAATAGCTTCCAACATAATTAAGGTCTGCCAGCCAGTATAAGATCCGCAAAACTTCCCGTGGATACTCAGCCACTAGAAAATTAATTGGAAAACCGCAGACCAAATTCTGCATTCTGACGACAAAGCAAAAAGGAGGCACAATTTACAGACGACCTTGTGCATGTGAACATACACAGCAATAGATCAACAACCATCGTAGCCATGTACATAGCAGTGCTGAGAAGCCACAAAAGCATGTGTTTTCCCTATAGTCATATCTGGCTTTCCTTATTATCCATCTATGCGCGCAACTTACATTTGTTAAATTTGACAATATTAACTGCAATCTGCAATTTCCAGACCTCGAACTATTTCAGTAATAACTGTAACAAATGCATTCAAAGTCTTTCACTACCTAAGGAAAGGATAGAAGGAAACAGACTAAATAGAAACCGTATCAACCCAATACACTTTAAGCAAGCTATGACAATTCTTCATCAAGCTAAATAAGAAATTCGACACAACCAATTCCAACTATTATCCCATAATCATAGGAGACTTTACATATGTAAGTGGGCACCCAGCCAAGTAATCATCTATAATCAGATAAAAGCACAATGCAACCGAAGAACGTATGTCATACCTTGTATCGCAATGGCAAGCTCCTCATAAGTTTCACTCTTAGGCATAAACCAATTATTGTTGCCATACTGCAATGTTCGACTGTGGGAGTAAATGTGACCCTAAAGAAGGGTGTCTGGTTAAGACTCCAATTCCAATGGAGAATATGCAACGGGGATAGGAAAAGACAACTTACCTGACATAACTATTCAAATCATCTACCTCGATTGCATCTTCAGTGATTACCTTCAGCTCTTCCAAAGAGTATGGGTGTTCTGGGTCCTTTATATCTCTGAGATGATGTATGACCGTTAAGAATTCCAACATATTCTCAACTGATCGGGAACGGACAACCTCAAATTCAACTTCCAAAAGCTCTCCACGTGAGAAAAGAACATCTAATTCTTTTTACAGCGTGCAGTGTGAACTCTCCAAAAATACATTCCAGCGTTCTCAGCATCAAACAGTAGACCCATGAGTTTGAAATGCAGAAAAGATAAATCTTACTATCAACTTACAGCTTTCAGGCATTAACTCCTGAGACTCGCCGATAGCATAAGATAGTCTGGCTAAGCATTTTCTTCTCTAACATAACTAAGATCACGAAACTCGAAATAAAGAACGATACTAGTTACAGATATCTCAACCTTTCTAGAATTTCATAAAGAAGTTACCTCATTAAAATCAACCGATCATTAAAAAAACAACTCGTTAGCAAGTTTAAAAAATAAACACAGTTATCTCCTTTTTACATGGATATCAATTCATAGGTACTAACCTCCTCAAAATACGACGATCAGTGGAACATTCGAGAGGAACACCAGTTTGAGTACCACAGAGCAATGTGGCCAAATACCGATCCAAACTGTGCATAAACTTACATCAAGTTCTACGTGTCTACATCAACATCTCTTGAAAATTATAATCTAAAGCCGGTGGTCTACCCCAAGGTGGATACAAAATCTGACAATGCGTGCTCACTTCTACACAGTACACTTAAAATTGTAACTTTGACGTTATTCAACATTAAATAAACTTTCCGTATCTCATTTCACAAGTTTCTGAATCAATTAACTGTCTACAAAGCATAAAGAACTTGCCAATCATTCCCATACAAGAAACTAAGTTTATGCATAAGCATAAAACAGCTAAAAAACAACTGACCCAAAAAGAAAGGAATTTGAACCAAATCATATCGAATTGAATCATATCAAACAAATAATAAAGAAGAAAGGATATCGAAAATCTCTAGCTGATCGATGGGTTCGGCAGCGTATTCATCGAGACATGACGGCGTGCTCCGAACCCGGCGTTCTTTCTTCTCATACACCACGGGATTGGCATTGATCAGCTCAGACACCATTTCCCCTGCACAAATTGTCGATCATCACGTGGCTAATCACAAGTGCAAACTTAGAAAACCAAAAAACAAAGGGCGTAAAGAAGGAAGGAAAGAGCGATCGAAACAATGAGAAATTGAGCTCAGATGCGGGGCAGCGGGACATTACGAGGGATTGAACAAACATTTAGCGCTCGAGCAATCCAAGACTGAAGACCCGTTCGTTCAAAGAAATCGATGAACGGGTATAACCTACCTGGAGTTTTAGTTGAAAAGTCTGGACCTTTATTAAGCGTCTTTCCGAGTTGCGTAGCTTCACACAAGAACTTAAATGCGACAATGGCCGAGAGAGAGAGAGATGGGTACAACCGAAAGACAGCAGCGGTCCGGAGGGGCGGCCCAGCAACGACAGAATTCTTGGGGCGAAATTGTTGGCACCGGCGTAACAAGGGTCCGATGTGTTTATTAGGAGTTTCTACAAGCAGTGATTTTTCCCCTGTTGATAGCCGTCAATTCCAGTCCTTGGAAAAACAGCCCCCTTTTTGGTTTTTTTTTTTTTGGGTCGGAGAAAAACAGCCGTTTACCCAAAACTTTTTTAAGGGGTACTTGCCCCCAAATATCCTAAATTAATGCTAATTCTCCTTCGGCACTTTAGGGTGAGCATGATAACACTTCTAGAAGTGAATTTTTACTCTAAAAGTACTTCTGGAGCAAAAATTTGTTTGGTAAAAATTTTTACTTATGAAAGAAATTTACACTTCTGAAGCTGTTTTCCCTAATTTGAGAAGTTAAAAAAATCGCACTTCTCATCCCATCCTACTTTCATTACGCCATCACACTCTTTGCAATCATACCCACTTCCGCCGACCTCCGCTAGCCACCGCCCATCGCTGACCTCCATCGGTCGCCGCCCACGACCACCGCCAACTGCCAACCATCGCCTGCCCCTGCCCACCATAGACCTCCATCGGCCGCCACCCGTCGACCGCCTCTGGTAGGCAACCATCGCCCACTACCGATCTCCGTTGACCGCCACTCGCGATCGTCGCCAATTGTTGACCATTGCCTCCGCTGACCTCCGCCCATTGCTTCCTGCTATCGTCGTCGACCGCTGACCGCCGCACGCCGTGGACCTTCACCGGCTGCGATCACCTCCAATTGCCGATCTTCACAGGCAACGACCGCCGCCAATTGCTGCTCTCTGCCGCCAACCATCGACCATCACGTCAGCCACCACCGCCGAGTCGCCATCTCCGGCCACCAGAGTAAAAAAAATAAAAAAAATATATTTTTAAAAGTAAATAATATTTTTTAATAATAAAAATTATTTTTAAAGAAATTTTAAAAATTCGAAAATGAAGTAAAAAATTTTCGACCGCCGATAAAAAATTTTCATAGAAGATTTTGTATTAATAATATTCCAGAAGTAGAAATTTTCAATAACTAACAAGCGAATTTCTCTAGTGAAGTAGAAAAATCAACTTCTGGCTAGAGGTGGCAAAATGGGTCTAGAACCCACATTTGGCCCATATTTGATGGTGGTGTGTCAAAAATGGGTTAGCTTAAGTACTTAAATGGGTCATAAATGGGTTGCTTAAAAAATTTATGGGTCATAAATGGGTTTCAAATGGGCCATAAATGGGTTAGCTAAGAAAACTATCTTAAGGCAATCATAAATAAGTTTTGTGAATATTTTTTTAAAAATCTAATTTTTTAATATTTTAATAATTTGTTTTTTATATAATTTTTTTTCTTTTCTATTTTCTATTTTCTCCTGCCTTGGCTGTCGCTCTGCTTTGGCCGCCAATGGTCACCGCTGCCCACCTCTGGTCACCATCACCAACCACCACCCTCCGCCGCCGCCGGCCATCGACCGCCGCCACAGTGCGTGTGCAGTTGCCTCTACGAACATTGCTTTACGCCATTAATAGAGACGACGCCAAATTCTGATTTTGGTTTTGGATGAGGAGTACGTGCCGGTGCTGTATATTTCCAGATCGACATCATCGATATAGCGTTGCGTGGAAAAAAATCAACCCACGCTTCGTTTTTCCCGATCAATTCATCCGAACATGACGAACTAGGGTGGGGTACAGTTGAGCCTACTTGGACAAATACAGTGACAACCCCCCATACACGATTGAGTATTTGAATAGAAATTTTTGAGTACCGTAACTTAACTCAACTCGATCGTACAGTCAAATTGAAGACCGTCACAAGCTTGGGCCGTAAGAACTCAGATTATTTTATTATTTTCTTGGATATGAGGTTAGCAACGCAAACTATAAAGATTTCGATGTCTGATTTAGGCAGCTATAGATATTTTGAATGCAACTAACGGAAAAGCTCAATTAGTATTGAAGTCTTTTAACTTAACTCGGCAAGATAAACCAGAATCGAGTACGAGTCAGCGTCGAAACCTGTCGGAGCACCTCCCTTCCCGAGCTCCGATTACGCCCCCTACGCCTTCAGAAGCGGCAGCCCGTGCGGGGAGAGCTACAGCTTCGGTGATGGAGGTGGCGAGCAGTAGTTTGAGGGGACGACGATGGCAGGAAGCGGGCAACGGTCAGTAGTGGCGAGCAGAGGTCGAAGGTGGCCGGTTATAATAAAAAAATTATTTTATAAAGAAAAAATTTAAATTTTTTCAGAAAAAATTCAATTGCATGTTTTAGCAATATAATTTTTCTTAATAAATTATAAGAAATAAATATTTCATAATTTAGCTAAATATATAAGTATTTAAGTAATACGGGTCGGGTCGGGTATGGGTCGGGTATGGGTTGGGTCACTAAATTTGCATTAGATGAATATGGGTCAAAACGGGTTAAATGGGTCAATATGGGTCGGACCATATTCGACCCGACCCATACCCGACCCGACCCACCCATTTGACGCCTCTACTTCTGGCCAAAAGTTGATTTTTGAAGCAGAAGTGTTACCATGCACGCCCATTAGTTATCAATAAACACAATTTCTTTTTCAACCGTTTAAGTAAGAGCATGCATACCATTAATTTCGATTTTGATTGAATCTCCACTCGACTCAAGTAACCACATTTGAGTCACTATTCTATGGGACATGAATAAGTTAAGACTACACAACTCCACATAAGCACTGTTCTACACTTTGGAAAACTTTCACCCATTCCAAAAACATTTAGGGGGGGAATGATAAATTACATCCAAAATATCATTTGTATTAACCCCCCATAACTTTTATGCATCTTTTTCTCCCTAGACATAGTCTGAACTGAACAACAAACATGAATGGAACGTTGTTGGGGTGCAAGTCGACATTGCGACGGTAAAGAAGCCTCAATGCCCTCGGCAAAAAGCCAAAAACGACGAATTCCGAAACCAAAAGTTGATTACACTTGTTTTAAATTTTTGAAAAACGGAGGTATGGAAGGACTTGGCGCTGAGACAAGATGAGACAAAAGGAAGAGAGTCAAAGCATGAGAGATGATTTTCCAGAATTAGCATCTGAGTGCTCTCTTTAGCCACGGTTGGTACAGTAAAGCTGTATTTCCTCTTCAAGCAAACGCGAGGGCACGTCTTAAAGGACCCGCAGATTATCAGAGCAGAGCAGTGCAGAGAAGGAAAAAAAAAAACTCAACTCTCTCTCTCTCTCTCTCTCTGTGTTCAACAATGATGGACATTGCCGGAACGGAGACGAAGCTGGTGTTCCTGTCGTCAGTGGGCCGCGGGAACAGCCGGCCGGACCCCATCCTCCTCCGCGTACAGAACCAGAAGAAGGACGACTTGTGCTACCTGCTGGACAGGAGCATGCCGCTCGGGGGCCTCATGGCCGACTATTGCGTCCGCATGGACTTTCCGCACGAAGCCGTGCGGTTCACCTACGACGGCGCGCGGATCCCGGAGGAAAAGTCGGCGGAGGATCTCGGCATGGACGACGAGGACGTCATCGACGCCTGGACCGATCAGCTCGGCGGCTAGGGGGGGGGGGGGGGGGTTTGCTTGTGACGATGTGCAGCTTATGATGAGTGAGCAGTGTGTGTGGTCGTGGTCTGCGTGCTTTGCTTTTGTTGTGTGTCTGGGTGAAGTTAAGAAGGAGAAGCAGAACAACAAGTAGAAGGAGGAAATAGGTTTGGATGTACTGCCGGTCTTTGAGTTCCTGGGCTATGTCTATGGTTGAAAAGTTTCGAGCTTTCTTGCGCCATTTCTTTGTTTCGGGGTTTCGCGTTTCGCCTGTGTTTAGGGTAGTCTTAGAATGAAACTTAGGGTTAGTTCTGGAGCACACATGGCCATCGCCATTGCTGCCTGCTGGAGCTTGGTTTAATCTCTCCTTTTCTTCATCCCCAGAGAGAAAATGGAAAGGTTTTGCTTTGGTTCTCTTTCCTCAGAAATGGACAGCGATGGCGTTTTTTGTTCCGGAGTAGTTGAGTTGAGTCCAGGCTTGAATTTGCTTGAATCATCCCAAGAGAGAAAAGAAAGGTCTCATCTGCCCTTGCGATTTAGGCCATTCGTTTTTAAACGGACGACCCAGATTTTGAATTTTTTGTTTTTTATTTTTTTAGTAATAATTTGGGCCATCCATTCATAATACGGATGGTCCGAATTTAAATGGCAGGGCCTGCCCTTATAAAAGAAGGGCAGACGATCCATTCGCTTGCTTTGGTCCTCTTGAAACTAGTATTTGACTGTTCTAACGGGAAGAGGATTCCCTGCCCTTTTTTTTTTTTTAAGCAGGGATCCTCAACCGTCAGATCATCCCCTATATAGGGGGATGATCTCACGGTTGAGGATATCTGACGGTTGAGGATCCTTGCCTTAAAAAAAATAAGACAGGGGATTCGGATCCGTTCTAAAGATTTACCCACGTAGTCATTTGGGCCAATTTTCGTCCACAATCACGAATGAGGCAAGCCTCGCCGGTCTATGGCGAAATTGATGGAGGAAAAAGGAAAAATGAAAAAAAAATAATAATAATAATAATGAAAAAAAAAAACATCCACTCAGCGCCAGCCATGCTAGGACCCCAAACGTCCGCGTCAGCAATTGCCGATAAAATTGATCGGAATAGCTAGATCGGCAAATCGTTGAAATATATACGACTAAACTAGCCAAATAAAAAGATTTATGACTGAATTTAGAATTATTTGGGTAACTTTCCTCACAGACTTGTGTCGAACAACCCAAAAATACTCTCCCTTACACTTCCATACCATAATGACGGTCGATATGGGTGAATCCGTGACAGAAGGTAGTGTATGTAGGGAAAGTAAAAATAGATTTGGAGGATTGGTGTCCCACGATGAAAAGTTGACGATTGTTCCTACGACTTTCCTATATATGGTAGCTTAGATTTGATTGTAATGGGGCTGCTACACGGTACTAATAAACGTTGTAAATATAATTAACTTGCTTAACGGAATGTGATAGTTAATACTGTGGGCAAACGTACCGTAAGCACTCTTTGACTTCAACAGCATAATCAAAATGGTGCATCTTAAATTCGTGACCACTTTAACATATTCCATTCAAAGTAGCTATATCGTGTTCCCCTTCTGAAGTTGGGTAAAAATTGCTCACGTACTTTAGCGGTTTTCGATCAAAATTGATCGGACGGACTCTGTTGGCAAAATGCGATAAAGTTGAAAGGCTAAAAACATCGAAGAAAAGTAGGAAAAATTAAGTCAAGCATGACGATGAGAGAGGAAAAAAAAAGAAGAAGAGTGGCTTTCAAAGTGGATCAAGGAGAAAGGTCGTGGGTCGAAGAGAAGGCGACTCACGTAACACCGGATCAAAACCGCCTCCCAGAACTGACCACCTTCATCGTGTCTCCCTCTTTCTCTCTTGGCTTCGAAGCTCTCTTCCAATCCTCCAGCCATAGCATCAATGGCATCCTCTTCTCACGCCGCTTCGCTCTACTGCGCCCTCGTCTTCGCATCCCTCGTGCTGCTGACCAACCCGCTCGCGGAGGTCGGCGGCACCGACGCCGTCAAGGGCGCTCAGATCCTGGAGCGGCCGTGCGACGAGATATACGTGGTGGGCGAGGGCGAGACGCTGCACACCATCGGCGCCAAGTGCGGCGACCCTTTCATCGTCGAGCGCAACCCTCACGTGCACGACCCCGACGACGTTTTCCCGGGGCTTGTCCTGAAGATCGCTCCTTCTTTAAGGTCTGGGAATTAGAGTTTTTGGTATCCCCTGTTGGTTAGGCCATTGATAATTTGATATTCAACTTTTTGCTCGGTTACTCTTCCTGGCTTACATTTATATATTCATGTCTTTTTGTACATACATACATTTCCGATACGTTATGTGAATATAGTTGCGCTGGCCTTCACTGAATATGTCAAGTGAGGAACACGTGTAGATTTTTGGAAGTAGAATTATATACCCTTGAAAATAAATCAGAATGTAATCCTCAGAAGCATATATAAAGTGAAGCATTCCCTAAATACAAAACTGCATTGATTTAGCTCGACTAACCAACTATGAAGATGGAAATTTTGCAATGGTTTATATTACTCACATTTTGAAGAGTAGAGAACTCGTGCATGATTTACCACTTCCTGTTGTACCGATATGCGTCCAGTAGAACTTGAAAGATGTGTTTGATTTGAGCTATTTGACTAAAGACTAAGAGCATTCGCGATCAATATTTCCATTAAACGTGTCAAGTCATTTTTTTTTTCAAAAAGGCTAGCCATATGAGATGAAAAAACATGTTAATACGTAGCAATGAATCAATAACTTTGGATTATTCACTTGGCTTGAGATATGGAGGAAGAGCAAAAAAATAAAAATTAATAAAATGCTAAAATAATTAAAAAAACAGAATTCGAATCGAAAACAGAACCAAACCGAACTGAACTATGCCAGTTCGGTTCGGTTCGGTATGAGTTTGGTTCGGTTCAAGAAAATTTCCTAATGGTTCAGTTCGGTTCGATTTTTCAAAAAATCGAACCGAACCGAACCGAACCATTGACACCCCTAGAATATACATATCTCAGATTCTTGTACACACATCATTTGCTTTTGTAGCTTACTTAACACGAAATTGGGGTTCATCATCATAAAACATGATTTTGCTCTGCGGGTTATTACAGCTATTATTATTATTCATGAATGATCGTGATCCATAGAAAAGTCAAGATTGAAGAATGGAAGCCGCCAGGTCAAAAGTCTTCGGCTTTTCAAAAGTTCAACTCGCCCTTGGTACGTGGGAGAGAGAGAGAGAGAGAGAGAGAGAGAAACAAACGTTTGATGAGTCTCTTATTCGCATTCATCGAAGTTGTCGGCTTCTCAGATTTTTCAAACTGAATTAATGTTGAAAAAAGGAAAATGGAAAACGTTGTTTCGCGACCAAAGTCAAATTGGATCCTCACCGTGAGTGACCACACGAGAGGATGATCGTTTAGGGACGGGCGTTATAGACTCAACATGGTCTCGACGATCGCTCCCTACTCTCGTTGGATCGGGCATAATCTAGTCTGCTCACGAACTACATACCAATCGGAGGGGGTCCTACTGTAATATCAACTGTAACGACCCAATCGATTCCGCTCGATCAAGTCACCAAAAGAAGAACTCTGAGTAATCACACAAGGTGTTGACCAATGGTCGTTTGTGTAATATTGTCATTTTATGACACCCCACATGTATGCCATAATTTATCCAAAATAAGAACTAGCGTGACATAAGAATGCCTCGTTTTGTGATTTGGGGGTAAAACAAATGGATTTGGCTATGATTGATGTAAAGGTATAATTTTTCAAATTGTAATCACTTAAAGTCACTTGGTTGTGACAATAGGGGTGCACAAGTAAACAAGGCCTCTAAATCCATCCTATGGTCGGAGCTAGCAGGAAGATAAAATTATCAATCCAATGAGAAGTGAAAGCACTTATCTATGTGTCAAACAATTACCAATCAAAATATAGTTCAACGTGTGTCTTTGACTCTCCAAATTGTTTTTTCCAAAGACACGAACTTAAAGAATCCTTTCTTGCTATGGGCATGAATAATAACCATTATATTTTTCGAGAGCTATTTGTGTCCAAAAATAGGTTTTTCTATTTATATATTCCCTAAACGAGTTTCTGAGCAGAAAAACGCCTTTTATAACAATACAAATTTTTTGTTCCGATACAGAAATTAATTTGATAACAACGGGCTTTTTTCCAAACCATGCCAAAAAACACAAATATTTACCAAAACAGGTTTAATTTTTTTTATCAAACCAGGTCCGGCTCGGCAGTCAAACTGCTGAGCCGGCCTGGCTACAGTGTCGAGCGGCACTGTTAATCCCGCTCAGCGGTATTTTTTTTTTCGTAATGTCACAGCTATTAAAGGCATGAGTAGTGATAATGGTGAATTTGACTGTTCACGTTTACCCGTGCAGTGTTTCTCTGTATTGCTGTGAACAGTTTTTTCTCACTTAAAAGAAATGCTTGGTCGGGACGAATTTTGTAACGAAAAAACCCTCGTGGCTAAAAAGGCGTTGTAAATATAACGACGACAAATATTAAATTTTGGTTCGTTCGAGCAAGCGAGCCTCAACCCCAGGCGCTCAACTTTTCGATAGTTCGTTCTGTGACGTCCTGGAAATTCGACTTCTGTAAGTTCCTAAATTCAATAAAAGGATATTAAGTGGAATTACAGTCGACAAATATTTTGGACCGTTAAGACTGAAGTGACGATAATTTGGACGAATTCCGAAGTTTCGATTGTTTTATATTTGGGTTCGATTTCTTAGCCTTTACGAATTAGGTTTTCGATTTTCGCGTCCGAGCCTAATTTCAATCAAGCCTAGCCAGTGAAATTACAAAATTTTCTTTTCGTCCAGTGCGCCAAAATTTCGTTTCAGTCCCGAAATTGTGAAAAGACCAAAATGCCCCTACCCTAATGTACATGAGACAAATGCCCTTAATGCCACTAGAGACAAATGGCCCTCAAAGTCCAAATGGACCCCACAATTCGTCCTTCCTTATGCTAGCTAGCAGCCCACGTGTTTTTCTCTTCTCCTCTCTCTCCTCTGCTGCTGCTGCTTCTTCTTCTTGGTTGAGCGACGCCCGACCGAACCGTCTCCTCCTCTCCTCTGTTGATTTTCGCGCGACCACCACCCATCAACCGACCACCTCGACTTTCTGCCACTCACTGCCACTTCCGTCGTCCAATCCCGACCGTCTTCGTCGCCAGACGGCCACGTGAAGGCCGCGGGAACCCATGCCCTGTTTTCGGGTTCCTTGACCCGAGCCTCCTCTGGTCGTTTTCGACGTTGCCGAGCCCAGCCACCGCCACACCGTCCCTCACCAACCTCCCCTCGATCGCCCCGAACCGATCCCGCCGCCCGTCGTTCGCCGGAGCCGCCGCGATCAGGCCCGAAGCCCCGGTGCCCTGTTTTAGAGCCGATTCGGATTTTCTTCAGATCCGGCCAAGCCGGCCGTCACCACCTCTCACCGCCACCTCCATCAATCTCCTAAGACCCCTCTCCGTCAACCCTGAGCTCGTGGGAGCTCGCCGCTTCGCGTGGTGGCCGAAAAACCGCCCGGAGTCCCTCCCCTGTTTCGGCTCGAGCGTTGCCCTGTTTTTGCCCTGTTCTGTTCGCCGCCGTTTCGCCGCCGTCGACCGCCTTTCGCAGCCTTCCACTGGTCCTAACCGACGTCCGCCGACCCCTAGGTAAGTCTTACACCCTTGGCCAGCCTTGCCGCGGCCCGTGGGTTCGAGAACCGCCCTAGAACAGCTTGTTTGCCCTATTGTGTTCATTGTGCCGGTTTTTGTTTAGGTCGCCGGCCGCCACTCGCCGGAGCTCCATCGCCGGCCACCTGTCCCGGCGACCTAACGAGACCCTTCCGTGGTGTTCCCGAAGTTTTGGTTCAAGTCGCCGTGCGATTAACCCTTTTGGTTGCCAAGAACCGCCGTCGACCGCTCGAGTTCACTCACCCAGTGAGTTAACCTTAACCCTTGGTTAGGGCGCTAATTGCGCCTAGGATTAGTTGATTACGGAATTTGGGTACACGACCGAGGCCGATTTAGTTAGAAATTGGGTTAAGTTAAATGGCCGATCGATTAGGTTAGCCGGAATGATTTAATTATCTATGGCTAATTGTGGTAAAATAGTAATTGACTTGTTGATTGATAACTCATTGATTGTGGTTCGATTACGAGTGAGCGACAGGTTAGAGAAGAGCGAACGATTGGTGTGTTAAATCAATCTGTTTAATAAAAGTCTTGGCACGAATTGAGCTTGATATTGCCTGATTGAATTGATTGCTCGTGATCGATGATTGACTTCATTGATTTGGTCGCTTCACTAAGATGCCTGACTGAGGGTCCTGATTGGCCGTGAGCCGTATCTATTAGCATCTCTGTATGAGTGTTTGGCATTAAATCGAAGATAGTTAATTGATTGATTGCAAAGTGAGAATTGTGTGGTCATATAAGGGACAAATGACGATTACCTGGCAAGTTCGTTTTGTACTATTCATACACTTACCGTACCTATTGTATGGAATTGAACGACTTGCTAGAAGCACGATAATTCATGCCCTGTGCCAGACGCACGGTCTTAAGGAATTATCGGATGCCGGTCGCTGCTTGTAATGGATCGACGCCCCGTTTAGGGATGCCTACTTGCTGGTGCCGTGCTGGGTGCACTGGATACACCGCTTGTGGTAGCCGTCGTTGAGAGGGAAAAGAGACGTAGTCCGGTTCTGCCGGAAGAACGCTAAATCGCACTGAGGTGCTGGATCGCGTTGTGGGAATGGATCACGCCAGTGGCGTGGGTCATCTTGAATAAATGGATTTGTGTGGTGCCTGGTGTACACTTGAATTGTGGTGCCTTGATGGGTTGTTTATTATGTTGTGACTATATCTTATTGAGTTATGTGATTGAACTGTATGATGGTTGTGATGCTTAGTATATTCTGGGCGAATCAATGTCCTAACCGAGCTTAGGCTTGATTCACTGAGATTTATTTCTCACCCCGTCGTGGGATAACATTTACAGGACCCAAGTGACAGAGCCGTGCAGGTGTTAAGGTGTGGCTGGGGAAGTAGTCTTTTGAAGTAGATGTGGAGTTAACCCTACCCCGACCATTTCTCTTTTGAGGTCTTAGAGAGCCGCCACGAAGAATGGGGTTGTATGTTGTTAGCTCTATAGGGTTAATTAACATCTGCTTTTGGTTAATGTAATGAAGTGTCTTTTGCTGCATTGACCGTATGGATTTCCTGCTTCTTTATCCCATTCTGATCTTGTTGTATTGGAAGTTGCAGGTTCCGCATGCGCCGTATATTAATAGGTCGATAGTCCGCCTGGGATGCTATCCTTCGTGACCTAGTGGCGATTTGGCAAGGGATGTCGCGGGCCTGAGAGTCGGGGCATGACATCCCCGCCCAAGGTGGTATCAGAGCAAGGTCAGCCTGATCCGTCTGGTTATTGGCTTGGAGTAATAAGGAGCGTTGGGAAATGGGATAGTTAGTATATTTATGAGCTTTGTACTTGTGATTGCTATTGTGCTTTAAGTATTTGGGGTTGCCTTCTGACCGCGTTTGCTATGGGGTAAGCAGGACTCCGTATCATTTCTGCAAAATGAGCAGATGCGATAAGAGAACATCCCGAGCGCCGCAAATGAGACCTGTCAGACCGATCGATGAGATTGTGGGTGATGGTGGAGCACCCGCAGCTGCTGAACCAGCTGGGCAGGAGCCGACAATGACTCAAGTCATGCTAGCACTTGGAACTATTAGGGATCTCATGGGACAGCAGGTTAGGGATATGAACGCTGCTGCCGTTGTTGCTGCTGGAGCTCAACCTGTGAACCCTCCTGCTAGGGAAATGAATGAAGGGCGTCAGGCCCAGTGGTTGATAGAGCAGTTCCTTAAGATGCAGCCGCCTAAGTTTATTGGAAGCGGAGATCCTGAAGCTGCAACCTTGTGGATCGAGGAGTTAGAAAAGATGTTTGTTCTTCTAAGGTGTACCGAAGAGGAAAGAATCATTCTAGCTGTCTATCAGTTGCAAGGGAATGCGAGTTTTTGGTGGAGAGCCTCAAAGGACAGAGTCTTTCCAGAGGGTACGGCCCAGACATGGGGTGCCTTCGTGCAAGCTTTTAATGACAAGTATTTTTCACATACTGCGAGAAAAGAGAAGATGGATGAGTTCCAACGCCTGCGCCAGAACCAGCTGACCGTAGACCAGTATGAAGCCAAGTTCGCCGAACTTTCTAAGTATGCACCGAGGATGGTGACCGATCCTGAGGATAAGGCGAGAAGGTTTATGGACGGATTGAAGCTTGAGATTCAGAGCTGGTTGGTACCTCTCTATTTGAAGGATTACAACGACATCTATGAGAGAGCCCAGATGGTGGAACGACATCTGGCAGAGAAGTCTACCGCATCTGGAACGCGATTTACTCCCCCGTATAGTTTTGACAGGAGGCAAGGGAAGAAATCCATGTTTAGCAACAAGAGTCACATTCCACCCAATTGCCAAGGGGCGATCAGCAAGCCAGTGTTTCGTCAGCATAAGTGGTGCAATCTGTGCTGCCAGAGGCATGGACCCGGTCCTTGCCCGTTTGGAAGTGGTGTCTGTTTTGGTTGTGGTCAGCTGGGTCATCAAGTGAAGAACTGCCCGCAGAGGAAAGGCAGACAGGCGCCGCCACAGCAGGGAGGACCACCGAGAGGGGCTGCGCCGCCAAACTTACAGACCGTCCACCAGCGCAAGGTAGAGTGTTTGCTGTCACTCGGGAAGCGACGAAGGATTCGCCGACCGTTACAGGTACGGTCCTCTTGCATAACCAAGTAGCTTGTGTTTTGTTTGATCCGGCTGCCACGCATTCATTTGTTGCCGATCAGTTTGTTAAGTTATCTGAGTTGAACTTGGTACCTTTAGATATTGTGTTTAAAGTTTCTACGCCTTTAAAGGATAGTGTAGTGGCTACAGTAAGCTGTCCTGATTGTAGACTGGTTGTGGATGGTCATGAAAGTAGGATAGACCTGGTTGTGCTGGAGATGTATGATTTCGATTTGATTGTGGGGATGGATTGGCTGACAAAGCAAAAGGCCACGATGGATTGCTTTAATAAGGTGATTCAGTTTAACCCAATGGTTGGTACTAGCTTTGAGTTTAGTGGAAATCGAGGAGGAACCTCGACTATTATGATATCGTCGCTTGAGGCGACCCGACTGTTGGAGAGTGGTTGCCAAGGATATTTGGCCTCTGTGGTTGATACGTCTGTTGAGGAATTGAGGTTGGAGAATATTGATGTTGTGTGTGAATTCCCAGATGTTTTCCCTAAGGACTTACCTGGTTTACCACTAGAAAGGGAAATCGAGTTTGTGATAGAGTTAGCTCCTGGGACGGAGCCGATCTCTAAGGTGCCGTACGGGATGGCTTTGTCGGAGTTGAAGGAACTCAAGGTACAGATGCAGGAATTGTTGGATAAAGGGTTCATTCGCCCTAGTGCATCGCCTTGGGGAGCACCTGTTTTATTTGTCAATAAGAAGGATGGATCTTTGAGACTGTGTATCAACTACAGGCAGTTGAATCAGGTAACGATCGAGAATAAATACCCACTACCGAGGATTGATGACTTGTTTGACCAGTTGCATGGAGCGTCGATATTTTCTAAGATCGATTTACGGACGGGATACCATCAGTTGAGAATCCGGAAAGATGATATACCGAAATCGGCATTTAGAACACGCTATGGACATTATGAGTTTACTGTGATGCCGTTTGGTTTGACGAATGCTCTTGCTGCTTTTATGGATTTAATGAACATGGTGTTTAGTAGGGGTGTCAATTATACCCGACCCTACCCTATTTTTAGGGTATTTTAGGGTAGGGTAAAGATTAGGTTAAGTGATAGGGGGTATTTTTGTGATTCTGAATAGGGCAGGGTAGGATAGGGTAATTACCCTGGCCCTGGCAGGCCCATTTTCCCAGCTGTTGCCTGTTGGGTTGATATACTGTCAAGTGTCAACATTTGCAATTCCATCGCCTTCCACAATCGAGCGAGCGATCCACCCTGAGTTCGAGAACATGACTCGCAGAAGCACATGACTTGTCGCCCTGCAGTCGATTGGGCGTCGCGGTCTCTTCCTCCATTCGCAGAATCGAGGTCCGTTTCCCCTTCCATTGTTTTCTATCTCGTTTTTCTCCGATTTCGACGCACTTATCACTAAATCGAAGCTCCTATCTCTCAATCTCTTGGGTCCAGTAATTTCTCCCGAAACCCTAAGGAATTGCATTCTGTCTGGTTTGACTCACCGAGTTCGCTTCAATCTCAACTGCTCCAACTCAGGTAATTATCAAGATTCAACTCAAAATTTCTTCGTTTCTTCAGCTGCTGCTACCTTTGTTTTTCTTTAATTTCTTGATTGTGCAATGTTGGGTTCCGGTGCTCGTGTCGTGCCGCTTTTTTGGGTCAAGGTCGTTGGGTCGAGGTCCTTGCTAGGTTTCGGATTTTTAAACTACTCTCTCTCTCTGATCTAGGTTTTTACGATGTGTAGGAAAGTGTGGGATCTCAATACTTGTCAAAATGCTCTTGTTCTTTGCTTTTTGGTTTTTGAGATCTTGTTTTTGCTGTGAAATTCTGCTGCAGAATGAATCTTCATTTCGATTGTTGTTGCGCATTAATTTCGAATTCGCTATGGTTTTCGAGGTAGAAAATATTACATTTTCAGCTTTATTTACACTGAATAATTCGGGAGAAAAACAAACATGTACATAGACTCCGAGGAGGAACACGCAGACAGTGCTTACGAGGCTGTTTTGATTGGGTGGTCTCTGTTTTTTTTTTTTTTTGGGTCCTCCTCTCTTCAAATTGTTTTTGCCTAAATGAAGAAGCTGTTTTTGCCAATTGTTCACTAGCATATGGCTACATTGACCAGGATGAGTTGAGAGTTAAAGAAGAAACTATGGTTTTCCAGTCAGAGATGGGTTTTATTTGCATTTTTCCGTAGGAGGAAAGAGGCGATAAAGGTCCAATTTTTACCTGATTAGATGGTTCTGTGCATCTAAATGAGCTGCAATGAATATTGACTCTATTGGTCTGAAGGAACTCTTTTCCTAATAAAAAAGAACCCTTTTTGTTGTCCTACGGGCTAACATATGAAAGAGGCTAACATATGAAAGAGGACATGAATTGTTTGAGAAGGGCATGCTCTTATCATGGAATGTTGATTTGCCGAATGAAGTGGCTCGGCGAGTGATACGAGATCTATTTCAGAATGCTAGTTGGACTAGCTTCCAATGTAAATCATTTGGTGAGGATCTATTAGGTGATGGTCGACAGTGGTTAGTTGAATGGCATTTGTTATAGGTAACAATGAAAATTCTTCCGCTTTGGTGGATGTAATGATTTGTCTCTTACAGAAATATCATGGTTGACTTGTTATGCATATGTAAGAAAGTTCTTCAAAGGTGCTGGGAACTTGATATGTTGGTTAATATTGTCCCTGTTATAATGCAGAGAAATTATTCGTTTAGCTTTACTTGGAAGCTTCCTCGCACGTACCGAAGTGATGTGAATAAGATATTTCTCTATGGAACACATGACATGGTTCTAAATTGGCATTTGAGAGATTTTTTTTTTAATTTCCTTTCACTGCATTTGATGGCCTTTGAGGGGAAGAGTTCTAGCTATAGGCATAATTGAACCTACTTTGAGAATTGACAATTTAATTGTTGTGTATTTTAACAATCATACAGCAAGTAGAAGGTTTATGAGCATTGACGTCTTTTAGTTTGATCTCATTAGTTCACTGTGCTTCTAATTTGTAACTGAATATGCTAGAGCTTTAGGACTTGCGGGAATTTCTCTCCTACTTGCGGGAAGTAACCGACACATCTGGAGTGTAATCATTCATTCGAAAACAAGTTATTCATTGATATTTCAATCCAGGTCCTTGTCTTCTACGAATTTTTCCTTTGCTTTCCTCCTGAAAGGTTCTCATGCTGTTATCAGGTGTGGTGCTAGTCTTATGGTAGAGATTGTGTCTGAGCAATTCGAAGGGACGAGGCTGCTGGAGAGGCACCAGCTGGTGAATGCTGAACTTCAAGAGGAGATGGAACAAATACATGCCCTTTCTATTAAAAAAAAACCTCTTGAATTTGATCCAAAAGCTTTTATTATGTAATCGAGAATTCTCGACATGTTTAGCATACTCAGTTGCTCATAGAAAGCGATCTTTCTTTCTTTTTTTGTAAGGAAAAGCGATCTTTCTTATCTTGAATTGGATCCATTTTTCTGCTCCAATTATAGTTTTAACTTCAAGGATCCTCGTGGAAACTTTTTAGTAATTAGGGAAATGGATTCTCTAGTAGACGGCCCTAGGGAAGTAGGGAATTGTGATGAAACAAGTCAATGATTGATAAAACTACAAACTCCAAAAAAAAGAAAGAAGGAGGACCCCAAACCCTACCCTGACCCGACCCGACCCGACCCTATTTTTTTTGTTGAGTTCATATTCGGTTCGGGTCAGGGTCGGGGCGGGTAACGAGCATGACTCACTAGGGTAGGGTAGGGTAGTATGTAAACCCTACCCTACCCATTGACACCCCTAGTGTTTAGCGAGTTCTTGGATCGTTTCGTAATTGTGTTTATCCTGGTGTACTCAAAGAGTGTTGAAGATCATGAATTTATAGACGACATCCTGGTGTACTCAAAGAGTGTTGAAGATCATGAACAACACTTGAGGGTAGTTCTGGAAACTCTGAGAGTGCATCAGTTGTTTGCCAAGTTCAGCAAGTACGAGTTCTGGCTAGCTCGCGTGGCATTTCTAGGCCATGTGATTTCTGGTGAAGGTATTACTATGGATCTAGCTAAGATCGAGGCAGTTATGGATTGGCCAAGACCAACGACTGCTACAGAGATTAGAAGTTTCTTGGGTTTGGCAAGCTATTACAGACGATTCGTGGAGAGATTCTCAACTATAGCCTCGCCTTTGACTAAGCTGCTGAAGAAAGACATGAAGTTCGAATGGACAGACAAGTGCGAGCGTAGTTTTCAAGAGCTTAAGCATAAGCTAACTACGGCTCCTGTTCTGAAAATTTCGTCTGGTCCTGGTGATTATGAAATTTATAGCGATGCTTCGCTTAGAGGATTGGGTTGTGTCATGATGCAGCATGGTAGAGTGGTAGCGTATGCATCTCGTCAATTAAGGCCGCACGAGTCAAACTATCCTACACACGACCTGGAGTTGGCTGCGGTCGTGTTTGCTTTGAAGATCTGGAGACACTATCTGATTGGTGAAAGTTTTCAGGTGTATACTGACCACCAGAGTCTGAAGTATCTGTTCTCTCAGAAGGAGTTGAACATGAGGCAGCGCCGATGGATGGAACTACTTAAAGATTATGACTGCGAGATCATGTATCACCCGGGTAAGGCAAATAAGGTTGTCGATGCCCTGAGTAGAAAATCAGTGATTGCTCAATTACAAGTGCATGAACGGCGTTTGCTGGAGCAAGTAAGAGACTCAGATTTCAAGTTGGAGATAAGTCACCTGTCAAGTCTCGTGGCTACTTTGAGAATCGAGCCGGAAGTTCAGGTTAAGATTAAGACCTTGCAGTCTTCAGATCCCGTCATTCAAAAGATCCTTCAAGAGGATTCAACTAAACGAAGAGTCGATTTCCAAGTAGCAGAGGATGGAATACTGAAGTTCAGAGGACGTTTGGTTGTGCCTGCCGATGAGAGTCTAAGGGAGGAGATCTTGTCGGAAGCACATCGTGGTAGTTATAGTATTCATCCTGGGAGTACAAAAATGTATCAGAACCTGAAGCAGCACTACTGGTGGAATGGCATGAAAGCGGATATAGCCAAGCATGTGGCTAAGTGTTTGACCTGTCAGCAGGTCAAGGCGTAGCACTGTAAGCCTGGAGGATTGCTGCAGCCTTTGGAGATTCCTGAGTGGAAATGTGAACATATCACGATGGACTTTGTCATGGGATTACCAAGGAGTCAGAGAGGGCATGATTCAATCTGGGTAGTGGTGGACAGATTGACAAAGTCAGCGCACTTTATTGCAGTGAGAAAGGATTTTGCTTTAGACAGATATGCAGAACTATATGTGAGGCACATTGTGAGGTTACATGGGGTGCCAGTGACGATCACTTCAGATCGAGACCCCAAGTTCACTGCCACGTTTTGGAAAAGTTTACAAACTGCTTTGGGGATGAAGTTACAGTTTAGTACAGCCTATCACCCGCAGACAGATGGGCAGTCTGAAAGGACAATTCAGACCTTAGAGGACATGTTGATGGCATGTGTTTTGGATTTTAAGGGTAGTTGGGAGGAACAGTTACATTTGGTTGAATTTGCCTACAACAACAGTTACCAGCAGAGTATAAAGATGGCACCTTTCGAGGCATTGTATGGCAGAGCTTGTAGAACGCCAGTCTGTTGGGATGAAGTTGGTGAAAGAAAGATCACCGGCATGGAGTTAGTGGAACAGTCAATGGAAGCAATTAAGGTGATTAGAGACAGACTGAAGACAGCGCAGAGTCGCCAGAAAAATTACGCAGATAAGAGGCGCAGACCTTTGGAGTTTTAGGTGGGCGACCATGTCTTTTTGAAGGTGTCGCCTATGAGAGGGACATCCCGTTTTGGTAAGAAATGAAAGTTAAGTCCAAGGTATGTGGGACCGTTTGAAATCCTGGAGCGAATTGGAATATTGGCTTATCGTCTTGCGTTACCACCGAGACATGCCCAAGTGCATAATGTCTTCCACATGTCGAAGCTGAGGAAGTACGAACCGGACCCCACTCATGTGCTAAGTTACGAAGAGATTGACCTGGATGAGCGAGCCTCATGCGTGGAGCGACCAGTTAGGATCATGGATAGGACAGAGCAAGTACTCTGGACCAAGACGATCCCTTTGGTCATGGTGATCTGGCAACACCATGGTACCGAAGGAGCTACCTGGGAAAGCGAGGAAGTTATGAAGAGTAGTTATCCTTATCTTTTTGAATAGTTGGGACTGTGCTGTAATTTCGAGGTCGAAATTTCCTAAGTGGGGGAGAGTTGTGACGTCCTGGAAATTCGACTTCTGTAAGTTCCTAAATTCAATAAAAGGATATTAAGTGGAATTACAGTCGATAAATATTTTGGACCGTTAAGACTGAAGTGACGATAATTTGGACGAATTCCGAAGTTTCGATTGTTTTAGATTAGGGTTCGATTTCTTAGCCTTTACGAATTAGGCTTTCGATTTTCACTTCCGAGCCTAATCCCGATCAAGCCTAGCCAGTGAAATTACAAAATTTTCTTTTCGTCCAGTGCGCCAAAATTTCGTTTCAGTCCCGAAATTATGAAAAGACCAAAATGCCCATACCCTAATGCACATGAGACAAATGCCTTTAATGCCATTAGAGACAAATGGCCCTCAAAGTCCAAATGGACCCCACAATTCCTCCTTCCCCATGCTAGCTAGCAGCCTACGTGTTTTTCTCTTCTCCTCTCTCTCCTCTGCTGTTGCTTCTTCTTCTTCTTGGTTGAGCGACGCCCGACCGAACCGTCTCCTCCTCTCCTCTGTTGATTTTCACGCGACCACCACCCATCAACCGACCACCTCGACTTTCTGCCACTTCCGTCATCCAGTCCCGGCCGTCTTCGTCGCCGGACGGCCACGTGAAGGCCGCGTGAACCTATGCCCTGTTTTCGGGTTCCTTGACCCGAGCCTCCTCTGGTCGTTTTCGACGTCGCCGAGCCCAGCCACCGCCACACCTTCCCTCACCAACCTCCCCTCGACCGCCCCGAACCGATCCCGCCGCTTGTCGTTCGCTGGAGCAGCCGCGATCAGGCCCCGAAGCCCCGGTGCCCTGTTTTCGAGCCGGTTCGGATTTTCTTCACATCCGGCCATCGCCGCCTCTCACCGCCACCTCCATCAACCTCTTAGGACCCCTCTCCGTCAACCCTGAGCTCGTGGGAGCTTGCCTCTGTGCGTGGTGGCCGAAAAATCGCCCGGAGTCCCTCTCATGTTTCGGCCCGAGCGTTGCCCTGTTTTTGCCCGGTTCTGTTCGCCGTTGCTTCGCCGCCGTCGACCGCCTTTTGCAGCCTTCCACCGGTCCTAACCGACGTCCCCCGACCCCTAGGTGAGTCTTACACCATTGGCCGGCCTTGCCGCGGCCCATGGGATCGAGAACCGCCCTAGAACAGCTTGTTTGCCCTGTTGTGTTCACCGTGCCGGTTCTGTTTAGGTCGCCGGCCGCCACTCGTCGGAGCTCCATCGCCGGCCACCTGTCCCGGCGACCTCGTGGGACCCTTCCGTGGTGTTCCCGAAGTTTTGGTTCGAGTCGCCGCGCGGTTAACCCTTTTAGTTGCCGAGAACCACCGCCGTCGCCGTAGATCGTCGAGACCGCCCAAGTTCACTCACCCAGTGAGTTAACCCTAACCCTTGGTTAGGGCGCTAATTGCGCCTAGGATTAGTTGATTACGGGATTTAGGTACACGATCGAGGCCGGTTTAGTTAGAAATTGGGTTAAGTTAAATGGCCGATCGATTAGGTTAGCCGGAGTGATTTAATTATCTATGGCTAATTGTGGTAAAATAGTAATTGACTGGTTGATTGATAACTCATTGATTGTGGTTCGATTACGAGTGGGCGACAGGTTAGAGACGAGCGAACGATTGGTGTGTTAAATCAATCTGTTTAATAAAAGTCTTGGCACGAATTGAGCTTGATATTGCCTGATTGAATTGATTGCTCGTGATCGATGATTGACTTCATTGATTTGGTCGCTTCACTAAGATGCCTGACTGAGGGTCCTGATTGGCCGTGGGTCGTATCTATTAGCATCTCTGTATGAGTGTTTGGTATTAAATCGAAGATAGTTAATTGATTGATTGCAAAGTGAGAATTGTGTGGTCATATAAGGGACATATGACGATTACCTAGCAAGTTCGTTTTGTACTGTTCATACACTTACCGTACCTATTGTATGGAATTGAACGACTTGCCAGAAGCACGATAATTCATGCCCCGTGCCAGACGTATGGTCTTAAGGAATTATCGGATGCCGGTCGCTGCTTGTGATGGACCAACGCCCCGTTTAGGGATGCCTACTTGCTGGTGCCGTGCTGGGTGCACTGGATACACCGCTTGTGGTAGCCGTCGTTGAGAGGGAAAAGAGACGTAGTCCGGTTCTGCCGGAAGAACGCTAGATCGCACTGAGGTGTTGGATCGCATTGTGGGAATGGATCACGCTAGTGGCGTGGGTCATCTTGAATAAATGGATTTGTGTGGTGCCTGGTGTACACTTGAATTGTGGTGCCTTGATGGGTTGTTTATTATATTGTGACTATATCTTATTGAGTTATGTGATTGAACTGTATGATGGTTGTGATACTTAGTATATTCTGGGCGAATCAATATCCTAACCGAGCTTAGGCTTGATTCACTGAGATTTATTTCTCACCCCGTCGTGGGATAACATTTACAGGACCCAAGTGACGGAGCTTGTGCAGGTGCTAAGGTGTGACTGAGGAAGTAGTCTTTTGAAGTAGATGTGGAGTTAACCCTACCCCGACCATTTCTCTTTTGAGGTCTTAGAGAGCCGCCACGAAGAATGGGGTTGTATGTTGTTAGCTCTATAGGGTTAATTAACATCTGCTTTTGGTTAATGTAATGAAGTGTCTTTTGCGGCATTGACCGTATGGATTTCCTGCTTCTCTATCCCATTCTGATCTTGTTGTATTGGAAGTTGCACGTTCCGCATGCGCCGTATATTAATAGGTCGATAGTCCGCCTGGGACGCTATCCTTCATGACCTAGTGGCGATTTGGCAAGGGATGTCGCGGGCCTGAGAGTCGGGGCGTGACACGTTCGCTCGTTAATACAGAACATGATATTTTATACGAATTTCATTAACATTTTGTCCATTCTAGAAAATAAATTTAATAATAAAAAATTGATTAAACCACAAGAAAAAGAAATTAGAAATGATTAAAAAGAAAAAAAAAGGTGAGTGCTTGCTCGGCAATGACAATGAAAAAAGGTGAGTGCTTGCCCCCACAATGACAGGAAAAAAAAAACAGATGCTTATCACCATACACCTGCCCCTCTTCTTCTTAATCCAGCTTTTCTTCATTCACGGCAAAACGTGAACAGTTAAATTCACCACTATCACTACTCATGCCTTTAATAGTTGTGACATTACGCGAAAAAAAAAAACCGCTGAGGGGATGAATAGTGCCGCTCTGCAGTCCCGCTCGACAGTTTGACTGCTGAGCCGGGCCTGGTTTGTTAAAAAAAAATTAAACTTGTTTTGGTAAATATTTATGTTTTTTGGCATGGTTTGGAAAAAAACCCGATAACAACATAGAAATTCTATGGTGGCCAAACGCCGGGCCTTGGCTAGTAATCGAAGGACGACAACTAATGAACGGCTACCGGCGGACGGCGAACGGCAAACTAGAGATCGGCAGACCAGAGACCAGCAAATCGGAGATTGGAGACCCAAGGCCGGCGGATCGAAGATCGGCCACTAGGGACACAATAGAGAGGGAAATCACACGCAATAAAGAGTGAGCGATGAAAAAAATTCTTATTTTGATTTATATTTCAAAAATAGAAAATAGAAAATAGAAAATTTCTACTTTTCATTTCTGTTTTAAATCTATTTACTAACTAAAAATTTGTCCCTGAAATAGAAAAATGAAATTATTTTATCAAACGAAATTTTTGTTCCAAACCTGTTTCTAGGAACAAAAAATTAAAAACATAGAGAGCAAAATAATTATCATTCGCGCCTAAGTAACCGCAAGAGGAAGAAAGGAAAAAAAAAGGTGGAATTGTGACCGAGAGCTACATAAAGAGAAAGTCGGTGGAGAAACGCCCAAGCTCTGTCGTTTCTCTCTATTCAGGCCTCTCCCTATTTTTTCGGAGAATACGATGTTCTAATTATTATAATTTTTGTACGACATTCACCTTAGCATAAAAAAATTTCGATTGGGCCTTGTTTGAAAAATTATGATACTTTTGGCCTCTTTTTCCTGTTCAAGAAAAAATATGCTAGAAACTCACAAAAAATCATGAGAAAAGTATCGCAAAAGTTCTAAGTCTATTGCGTTAGTACGAATTTAGTCTTAAATCTTTTAATTAAGCCAATTATGTCATAAATATTTTGGATTTTTACCAATTGAGTTCATCTGATCAATTTTGGACGAAAATCGCCAACATGGATACTACCGTCCTGCGTGATAACGGTCGGTCAGGACGTGGACATTTTTAATAATATTTTAGTAATAATTTGATTGTTTTAATTATTATTTTTTCTTTAATTTTTTTCTTCTATGTTCTTTACTTTTTGTTTTCTGCAATGGGTCGACCAGAGCCACTTGTTGACCCTCTCTGGCCACTAGGGAGAGGGCTTGCGCGGCCCCTCACCCAGACTTAACGAGGGTTGCGATGACCCCAACAAATCTGAGTTAGGCGAGGGCGCCGCGACCTCGGTTAAAAAAAGAACGAAAAAAAAAAGAACATAAGTTCATAAAATTATAGAAAGATTATTAGAAAAATATTTACTTTTGGGTCGACCATGCCACGTCGGACAGTCAATGTTTATGTTAGTGATTTTCAATCAAAATTGATCGGAATGACTCAATTACTACTCAATATAAAAATGTATAAAACTGAATTGGTACCACCGTAATATGTTTAGGAATTTTTTTGATGTTTTTCCCAAGACCCACACATGGTTGGACTTTGATCTTTTAAACCTATCACGACATGTTAACAAAAACCTTGAAAGAAAGTGGAATTGATAGACCATTTTGCCATCTTTTTACGTACCATATAAAATCAATGGAGGACATTAATCAGAGGCAGAGCCACAGGAATCAACATGGAATGAATCCCAGCTTTCTTTTTTGGTCGATGATGGATTGGGACGACGAGGAATCTGTGTCCACACAAAGGAGTTGGTGGAGCTTCTCGAAGAATCACAAAACGCAACTCTTCATCCGGCGACTTTCCATTAAAGACATAGAAAGAAAGTTTTGTCCTCTCCATTGAAAAGCAAGTTTCGCAATCTTCGTGTCGTGTAGTGTCGTGTCAAGTCTATCAACCACTTCTTGCAAAGCTATTCTCTTTGCCACATATGATGAACAACGTGTGGACACACATCTTTGTGTCTTAGTCCTATCTAGAAGCGTTAAGCCCAGATTCGCTCATTGTAATTGTTCATCTCGTGCATTCATGTTAGGCCCCCCCGTGAAGCGTCTAGAAAGCTATTTAGAAAGCATCATCGATTCCTCGTCAAGTCGAGAAGGAGTCGGTGTTACGATAAATTGGAAGGAAAATTAAAAAAGAACAAAGAAAAAGAAAAGGCACGTTTTAACCCTGTAATTCCATTTTTCAGTTTTCATTTGTTGCCATGGAGTTCCGTCTTTCGCATTTTTCTGTTTTTTTGTTCTCTTGCAAATTGGGAAATTTGCGTGCATGATATCTCTACCATGAAATCTCAAGCAATTTCAAAATGGCATATTTAGTTGTGCAATACTATAATCTCCATTTTGCTCTCACGTTGTTTGATTATGGGGGATGACTGTTATTGCTTTATTCAGTTGTCACGATAATGGTAAAAGAGTAGAAATGTAACGACCCGGTCCGATGAGGGGCGAGGAGTTGTTGTCGGGCTAAATCGGCTCCTAACAAGCTTCTAGGACGACAAAAGGGGCATGAATGAGTCGAACTATGCACCGAAGATGGGGAAAGCAGTTGTGGAATATGTGTGTGTGTGTGTGTGTGTGTGAAATTTGAAATTAACTCACATAGGCACATTTTGACGTAATGACAATGCTTAGCTTTGCAAAATTAAACATGCTCAGGTGAGAGCACTTCTCGGATAGGTGATCTACTGGGAAGGTATCCTCATGTACGCCAAAAGACAAAACTACGAGATTCGGTATGAGACGGACTAAAATGGACAATATCTCAGCGAGTTAAATCCAAGAATGTCATAGGAAATGTCCAAAATGTCTTCATGGACTAAATATGTCATGATTTTATACGGAGAAATGTAGTGATATATGTGTTATGATGATTGATAATAATGAACAAGTAGGATTTTCTGCCTTTTCATAAATTGTGTCATATGGGTGTTTCGTAAGCAAACCTAACAATAAATTGTTCTGCTTATATTTATGACACACATGGTATGGAAAATTAGCGTAATGAGAATACTCGTAAAGATTCATTTCTTAACTGCAATTAGTAACAAACAAGAGAGGCATGCGCCTGTTCTTGGGATTCGGGCCGTCCGTTTTTAGACAGACGACTCAGATCTCCTATTTTTATGGGCAATTTTTGGGTTTTTTATTTTTTATTTTTTATAGTAATAATCTGAGCCGTCTATTCATAACACGGACGACTCGAATTCTAATGACGGAGTATGCCCTTTTGAAAAATGGGCAGACGAATCCTTCACAACAAGAGAAATATTCTTTCCTCCAAAGTCGGAAATAGATATTTTCCAAAGGTAAGATCTTTCTTTTCTCCGTACAAATAGGACATCTACGGCCGACAGTGCCTCCACGTATCCAATTTGCGCGCGCTCTCTCTACAAAATTTCCCGCGAACCGCACGACACATTGGCGGATCAACTTCGTCACTCCACCATTTCGCTTTCTCCCTCTCTCTCCCATTTCGTCTCTCTTCAGTTCGTCGCTCGGGGAGAAAAAGAGAGAAGATCGATTTGTTCCTCGTCAATGTCGGCCACAGCGACTCAATCAAACCCTCTAGCTGCGCGTAATTTCACCTCTCTTTTTTTTTTTCTCTGAATTTGGGGCTCTTGTCAGGGTTTCCTCTCCGGCTGTGTGATTCGTTTCTCAGCTAAGACTTGTTTGCAGTACGTGATCGATCCCGGAGAGAGTTGAATCTGTAATTTCTCTTCTTACTGATAATGTGACGCTGCTTTGCAGCAACTGAATTTCCTACTGTCGTCATCGATTCTATAGCTAGGCAGTTATCATGTAAAACTTTGCGGTTGCTTCTTCCTCTTCTTCTTTTTTCCCCCTTTTCCTGATTGCCCTTTATTTTGTTTCTCCATAGAACATGGTTGCCTTTGGGAAGAAGCTGAGAGAAAATCAAATTCAGGAATGGCAATGGTGAGTATGATCAATCTTCAGAGACTTCTTTTTCCCCTCTTTACTTGATTGTCGTTGATGAGGAAATGGGAGCCAGTAATATTTCTTGGGCAGAAGAGGTTTCCTTTTTCAGAGTAGGGTGTTATAAGCTAACTATGAAATTCCTATTCTCAAAGCATTGCCAATGAGTGAGGTGCATTTAGTACTTCTGTAGTGTGAGAAAACTAAACATGCAATTTGCTTCGGCAAATGTCGGCATTAGTAGGACTGATGAAAACTAAACATCCTTGGCCAAATGTTGCAACCGCTGTTTCTACTTTGTCGGACTGATGAAACCAGCCAAATTTTAAAAAATGTCTTTCATATGTCCATATATGTTGACAGCTGTTTTACTAGTCAGAACATCAATCTTATCTTCATGTGGTTTCCGTTGCGGTTTGAATTCCAAATATTTAAGTTGATTTCTTTCTCTCACAAGATCAGATTGAAAAGATTGTCCTGTTTCTTCTTGACCAAGGACTCCTCGCAAGAAGGTTGTCTACGTTGGGAGAATGGTGTGATGTCCTCTTGCAGCAGACAGAATGATTATCAATATCTGAATTGCAAGAAGGAAATAGGGCAGTAGGACGGGATCTCTTGAGGCTTCTATATTTTGTTGAGGTGAATGCTGTCAGCTTGCGTAAGATACTGAAAAAAATTGACAAGCACTTTGGGTACAAATTCACAGATTATTATGTCAAAACTCGTGCAAATCATCCCTGCTCTCAGTTGTGGCAAGTGTTCAAGCATGTGGTAATATGGCCTGCTCGTTATACAATATTCTCGTTTCAGCTTTAGCTTTATCTACTTCCACGGCTTCCATTAGTAATTACTTACTCATCTTTTTGGGGTATAGGTGCTGTCATAGGTGCGATTTCTCGCAACTTAGCTGATCTTAAAAAGCATCAAGGGGATTTTGTATCTATATACGACCAGCCTGCCTTTTCAGATCAGGTTCTGCCATGCTACACATGCTCTATTTCATGCTTTCATCTTCAAATTAAAATTGTCATGTGGCTATCACATCATCAAATATTGAAATTGTAGCTTCAGCTAGCAAACTCTGTTTTTGAATTTCTCGTGCCGGACTACTAGGATTTTCTTGAATATGTAAAGGTCAACACAGTTGCTGTGATGAATATGAGCATATTTATAGATTGTAGCAGAAGAAGATACACTGGGTAACTCCTGTGTCCTTTGAATGATCTGAATCTATTCATGACTTTGTAAAATGTTTTATACTTACATGACATTGTGGACGGAATTTACTTGTTTGGACAAGTAAACGTAAAGTTTTGATTGCTGATCATGGATTCTACCTGAAATATGACCAAAGAGCTTTCTCCGAATTTTATAAACCACAGGTGACTGGAATCCCTATGTTTCAGAGACTTTCATGAATTATAAACTAATGGAATGAACTAAGTAAGGTACGACCCAATGTAGTCATTAACTGAGAATTATAATCTAATGGAGGCATAAAATTAGGTCACCTAGACATGCATCTATTTCCCTCGGAAGTTTGACAATAAGCGTCCCACTCTTATAGCTTTTAAGTGAATATCATTTATTTACTTGCCAAATAATCATGCAATTTCATTTGCACGAGTACGTGTGAACTCTCTTCTCGCTGCAATGCTATGTTTCCCCTCTTCCTTTTAATATTGGTACTAGAAAACCAAGATTATGTTATCTGGTTAACTTCTCTATTGACTAGTTTGTTGGAAGTCTTAACTTTATCTTTTTTAATTTTTTTTTGGTCGAATGGATGTCTTACCTGAAAGTATGGTTTTTAATGCCAGGTTCAGTTATTGATTTACTTTATGCTGAAGTATGCAATGGAGATTTTGCTTGCCGAGTCAAGTGTTGTCACCGCTTATTACTTTATCTGGTCGACAAATAGTGTGGCAATATTTCTTGCATGTCTTGGACTGACGGTTGGTTGGAAACTACATCAGCAACTTGTTTGAGGAAAGGTAATCTTTGACTGAGCAATAGCATCAGAAAGTGGGAGAGGTAGAGGTAGCTTTATTTTTCTTGCAGTAGCTGATTTTAATTCCCCTCCTGGAATGAGAATATTCTCTAACGAAGATCACAAGAAATCAGTAAAAAACTTGCATGTCTTGAAAACCATCATGCACGGTCCTCTTTCCTGAATGATTACACTGAATAGATTATACAACATGATATTCCAGTTTCTCTGTTTCCTAAAACACATAAATGATGAGGTGAAGGATCAGCATAATTTTTTTTTTTTGGGTAAACTACTTTGAGATCTCTCATGTTTTTGCAGAATCTTAGGGACTTCTCATGTGTTTTGAAAATACTGTGATATACATGTTGGAATATGTTGGACACATGGAATTAAGATGATGTGCTGTGGAATTAGTGTGCATTTATTAATCCAATGATTGAAAGCTACCTTGGAAGACACTCACCTGCATAATTTGGTAGATCCAATGGATTCTGATAGGTGATATCTGAAGCATAACGACACCCTTGTCTAAGAATAAGCTAGGAAAATGGAATACTACATTAAGTTAGTGACATAGGAAAGACTAAGCTTTGTGCGAGGAATATCTATGGGAGGGATGATAATTTGGGGTTAGAATTGTACATGAAACTCAGGGCTAGGGAAGCAGGGTGAAGATGTAAAATCAACGTAAAGTCCTGCAAGGTTTTAGCGCCAGTTTCAACCACCAAATCTATTTCTTATCATGTCTTGATATGTAAATGCTTGAGCCTCTTACTAGGACAAATCCATAAAAGCTTAGATCAAATCCCAATTAGTTCGAACTTGTGATATGTTACCAAGGGAGATTAAAAGTTTTAGACTTGACATTCTGAAGGTGGCTGTGAGTGAACAGGTTCCCTGTCCTGCATTCTTTTATTCGAAACAGGAACAAACGATGCATAGTTAGTTCAAGTTTAGCATTCTCTGTCATTATAACATCATGGCTAAACAACAATCCTGAGATATTGCCATTTGAGGCTATTAAATGATGCTCATCCATCAAAAGGTATATTTTTTTTTTTGCCAAGCGGCTCATGAATACGTAGTCTGAAGAGTAAATTCTTATTTCAGGTACTTTCCTCTGTAAGACCCTAGTAGAGATTTCCTTCCAACTGTTTCAATACATAATAAATCATGTCATTGGAATTTCGGTCGAATACTTCTGTGCAAATTGTCGTGAATTTTGTATTGTAGGCAGTTTTGTTGGCAGCGGAAATTATGGTCTGCGGCGGCATACTCTTGAGCTTCCACATATTCATTCCGTACTCTGTGCCTCAGTACGTCTGCTCCGCACTTGTAACATTCGTTTCTGCCAAAATCCTTGAGGGTAAGTTCTTATCGCTCCACTAAGTTATGTACCAGACCTCCAGATTCCCCCTAGATATTTTTGTTAGTCACATTTCTTGTTGCTCCACAAAGTGGTATATTGCATGTAGGAAGTTTCGGAACTACAAGTTTACATATGGAAATTCACATCAACTTGATTCCAGATGAGAGCTTAATGAAGAAAAAGTCGTCATAGATCTCATTTATGGCTAAATATGTCCAGTCGACATGAGTTAACAAATTATCGGCAGTCTTTTTTCCCTCCTTTCAGTTTGAAGGATCTCTAGATAACTTGAAAATTCTTGGTTAACCTGAAGTTGATAACTATATGCTGTTTGCTCTACCAATTCAGGCGTGAACTTGTCTCTACTATCGAGGATCATGTCGTCGAGGCTTTCTCACGGGACCTACAATGGGGGTCTACTTTCAACAGAAACCAGGACTCTCGCTCGGGTAATTGCAGATGGGACGATCACTTTGTCCGGGTACTTGGGCGAGACTAGACTCCTAAATATCACCTTACTTCCTTCGCTCTTCATCTGTATCTCCTCTATTGCAGCTACTTGTTTGACGTACAACTCTTTGTACCGGTAGAGCAACTGTGTCCTCTCCCAATTAGCCTTCTGCAGCAGCTTATCACATTACTGGATCTAATATAATCTACATGTGTAGCTCTAGTTTGTTAGTCGATAACGTATTAGATTATATTAGATATCCTGTTCACAAAAGCGGGTGGACATTCATTTGACTTCTTCTTCCCTCTTTTCTACTTCAGGATTAGCCATGTTTGACAATGGTATATTCATTTCTTTTGGATGAAAAGACATTGAGGGGTTTATGAAGAGGCGGTGCCGACGATGACCATCGACAATCACCAGGGCACGTGGTCATTGGTCTTTCTTTCTCCTCACAATGAGTAGTTCTGCAATTTTATAGAGAAAAGTTGTGATTTTGCAGCACATTCTAGTCTTTGTATTCAAGTATATAATTTCTTTCTCTGTTCTTTCCAGGAACAGAGAAAGAATAAATACTAAAATGGTCTCCCGCAATTCGTTGATCCTTCTTCGCTTTTAAGCCGTTTTTTTTTTAAATCTTATTCTTTGGTAACATTTCTCAGAAATAGTTAATCTACTTAAGCATTAATAGTAAAATTTTGTGTGTTATTAGTAAGAAATTCTAGTCGATAGTAACTTCCATTTACATTACGTTGAGTTTAGCAATCTATTCCCTTAATCATCGTAACCTTGACGAAAACTCCAGTTTGCATTGGACGGTATTCACATTGAGTGCCATTCCGATCCCTAAAACCACTTATTAAGGCAATAATAGAAATTCCCATTCACGTCCACTCCACTTTGTTGTTGCTTTTTCCTTTTCTTGCTATTCGTTATTGTCTCTTATTATTAGGGTCATATGATAACACTTCTGCTTTAAAAGTCAACTTTTGACTAGTTGCTTCTGCTGTAAGTTCATTTTTATTTCTTCAAGTAGCTTCGAAATTACTTTTGAAGCAAAAAAAAAAAAAAGCTCTAGAAATAGAAAAATGAAGTTGCGTATCCAAACGGATTTACCAAATGGTTTTTTGCCTTAGAAGTTGCGTTACTAAATGGATTTTTTCTCCATAAGCAATTCTAGAACAGGAATTCTACATGAAACAGAAAATACAAAGGGATTCAAAGTTGAGAATTGGGAATCCAATGGTTGAAATTTTTTATGTGTAAGTTCACCAACTTCGTTCGAGTTAAAAATGACAGTCTAGGGAGCTATCAAAAATGGAGGTCCCTGCTATTAAGAAAGGGCTGCTCTACTTTGAGCAACAAGTCTTTCTTAAGGTCTCGTTAGCGAGTTTAGAGCGCTTGTTAAAGCTGCGTATGCTGCATGGTAGCGTTTTAGAAAAAAATGTTTCTATTCTCAAAGTGTTTTCAGAATATTTTGGAAACAGAAATGCGTATGGTAAAAAATTATTTTCAAAGTGTTTCGAGAATACTTTTGAAGCAGAAATAAGAAAAAAAAAACTTCCTTCTATGTTTATCTATATTTTTATTTTTGTTTATTTTTTTTACATATTTATCTTTTTTTTCCTCGATCGATCTTATTTTTATTTTATGTATCTTTGAGTTCATCGACTACCGACCCCAACTTGTTTGGGATAAATGTGTTGTTGATGTTGATGATGTATGTTCCCGAAAAACTTTTGTTTTCTCACACTCCTCTTTTGAAGACGCGCGAGTAACTCCTCCCTCACACTCCTTTTTTGAAGACGCACGAGCAGTTTCTCCCTCTGTTCCTCGACTAGCCAACACCGTCGCTCCTCCGATGAGACTCCACCGGTTCATCCTCTTCTTCTTCCTCTTCTCGGCAACCGACCGGCACCCGACTCGCGGGCAAGCTCGAGCGAGCTTGCTCAGATCTGGGCGGGCCTCAGCCGCGCGTGGCGAGAGCGAGCCAAACCTCGCCATCATCGACCAAGCTTCGACCAAGGCTTGCGATGGCAGGGCTCGTGTGAGTCGAACCCCACCATCGTTGGCCGAGCTTCAACCTTGGAAACGACGGTCTCATCGATTAGGTGCGTTGCGTGTGGGCATTACCAAACGCGTTTCTATTCCAAGAAATCGTTACCGGGAACTGAAATAGAAAAAAATATCTTTGTTCCAAAAGTTATTTTGGGAACAGAAACGTTACCATATGCAGCCTAAACCTATTGATTTCAAATCACTCGTCACGCATCTTAAAATGAATCATATTTAGTTACTTAAAAAGTCTCCCGAAAAATTCCCTTAACAAATTGGATTAAAACGTTATCGTTTACCTTTTCTCTCATCGTGTCACATAGCTTATACATGTTACATGTTACATGTGATGCTCACTTTCCTGCTCGTTTTGTTTACATTATTGTCCGTATTGTTGAACGCTTGTAGAAAAGGCAAAAAGTAGCTTTCTTGCTTTTAAAATATTAAAAAAAACAATCTTTTTGCTTTTCCGTCAAATACAAAAAATGTTATTTAAAAGAAGAAAATTATGAATATCAGATGTGAATGCGTGCGTGTCCAGTTATTAGCATCTCAAAAGTTTCAATATATATATATATTTTATGATCGAGGTGTCCTGGAAGTTTCAGTATATTTAATCTTGAGAAAAAGTCAAGAATGAATGAAATCGCAAGATTTAGATTAAGCCAAAAAAATAATCAAGCGAAATGGAACTCTTCATTTAGCTTGCTCACTTATCGACTTGCAGTCTATTTTACAAAAGCATGGATCCATCGAATCATTTGATGAATTTTTGTATGTCTTCTTTCGAACTCGATTTTCCTATCTTGAGCATTTCAATTACACGATCACAAACATCTCAATCGATAGGCAACTGATCATGTCCAACTCTGTGTTATATCGTGCCTCGAGGTATTGTCTGCTCTGACTCATGGCCTCACATCTTTGTGCTTATTAAAATGGCCCTCGTGAAGAAGACGGCGAGCTTTCTTGTTAGGTAAGCCACGGCCACCAATCTACCACGACGACTTTGTCTCTCCTTTGACAAGAACAAAGTATCAATAACATTGGTTTTATGACTGACTTTAGACAGCGAGTTTATTGATAAAGTCGTCCATCCTTAGTTCCAATGCTTATACGTATCAACCAACTTGTTATGACAAAATGTAGATCTAACCTTAAAGAGTAAGCAACCCGCAAATAAAATAAAAACAGAGAAAAGCATAGATATAGATCCCGTTTTGTGCCGAATAATTACATTTTTAAAGGGGGACTATAATACGATTAGATTACTAATTCAGATATCATTTACCATAATCAATCATTAGTTTGAGCTATAAATAGGAGCGATCGAGTAATTCCGAAAGTGTCCACAAATAGAAACGAAAAAAAAGGAAAAAAAAAAAACGAAACGAAACGCTGACTAAAGCACCAAAGTTATTGCCGACATGCTGCGACATTTATTCTCTGAAGTTGGAAAGAAATCAGACATAGCAACACAAGAGAAGCCCCGATCTAATATCCAATGTTGCTTGTTCTGTTACTACTTTCCTTTCATGGAGTAGCAACATCATATCAGAAAGAAACCCCTGATTTTGGAGAGCGGCCTCTACCTAATTTGGCAAGAGATTCCGAGTCTGAGATTGAAGATGAACATACCCCCACTGAGTTCGAAAGTTTTGGATTCAGATTGCCCATATGTTAGCTAGGCTGATATGACCAATTAGGTAGAAGAGGAAGGATGTCATTGGTAGGTAGCCAAGAAAGGATCTCTAGGTATTATGCAGTTCCCATCTGTCCAAGAACATTTTTAACAAGCAAGCTAGAATCATGATGATGGGGATGGGGATGCCCATTCCATTAGCTATCAATCTACTGCCAAGTGCCAACTAATGAGCTCTGCAACGATTCCATCCCAACTCGGTTCTTTCCTCTCTCTCTTTTTTTCCCATGCTCGATACAGCAAAAACAAAAGCAAAAAACCAGAAAACAGCTCTAAAAAAATCAGAACTCACAATGATGATGATAGAGAAGTTTCTTGTTAATGTAGCATATGGCCTGGGAAAACAAATGGTTCTTCTCCCATCTCCTTTCCGGGACACAACACCATAAATGCTTCCCCACCATACGAAACCAAATAATTGGGCTCCCACCATCTAATCATTACCCCCAGACGCACCAGTTGCAAAAAGACGAGATGGTAATCATGGGTTTGCTCTCTGTAGGGTCTGTACAGAGTTGAACCGGTCGTGCTGCGTGCCTTTGTGAGCGAGTCTAAAGACTCTAAACTCCTCCACGAGCAAAGACTGACAGCTGAGTTTCAAAAGTTTTGATCATAACTCGATTCCCCAAACATCTGCTGCTTCATTATAAAAACGACGGATGAGACCGATACTGATCTCTTCTTTTTCTTTTCCATTTGCACAGACTCTTCACTCCCACCACACCACGTGACTCTTAATTTACTACTGATTCCCAGATCTGCCTCTCCCTCTACAAATTATTTATGAACCCGGTTAACGTAAACTAAGCCCTGTTTTGATTCTGCGTCTGTTGTCTTGTCCTCTGAATAAAACGGGTCAACTGGTCAGGGATGACACCTTCCACTCGTTTGCCACTTTTACAGAGTGCAGCCTGCCAACTGCTTTCAATTCTGTCTTCATATTCTAACCTTTTTTTTCCCGTTTCTCAAGATGCAACATCAAATCCAAAGCTGTATTTAAGAATGAAACAACTGTGCAATTGTATGGTCCTGTATTTACATGCTTCCTAAGGACAAGTCACAAACTGAACTGACCCAACCCAAGAATCCTCCAAACAATGCAAAGAAGGGTAAAAAGCCCAAAGACAGAGAGAGCCGTATGAAAGGTTGATTTTCTCTAACATAGGGCGAAGATTTCAAGCAAATCAATCTCCTAAATGAAATTTGTGTAATGGATCGGTAACTGCACGCGTTGGGAGAATGGAAGAAGCAGGCGTCTGAACTGTATTCTCGGCTCCCTTCGAGTGCTCCGGGTTTCCCAGAACTCTGCCCAGCGATTTCCTTGAGTTCCCTTGCAGGATCATGGACCAGGAGATTCATCGTTATTGCCCCCCCGTGAGAAATAAAGAATGAAATCGTTTTTAAGTCCTGAAAAGAATAGGGTCAGCCATCCTTTTGCCCTGAAGCCTCGTCGAAAGATGGAGACTTTCTGGTGCTTTTCATCCTCAGCAGGCCATACAGTTTCCTCAGATCTTTCATCGCGGTGCTATCCTTGAGGAACACCCCGCTCGAATCGGGCGATCCGTCCCCCGGCTTCCTCGGCCCGTCTTCGGGCAGCCGCCGTCCGATTTTGGCCGCGCCGTCAGTCTGTAACGCGGTGATGACTGACTTCAGAGCGCGGCTCGGGGAATTCCTGTTGGCTATCATCAGCTCGCCAATCTCGGCGGGGCTCAAACTCGCCCCACCCTGGAAAATCTCTTCCACCTGTGGGAAAAGCTTGTGATCCTTGACCCCTAAGTAACTATTTGCTAGGCTCTTGAATGCCGAAAAATCGCACAGCGGGAAGTGTATGTGAACATCGACCCGACCCGGCCTCAGTATGGCAGGATCGACGTGCTCCTTACTGTTCATCGTGAACACCATGATTCTCTCCTCGGCGCAGCACGAACTCAATATGCCATCCATGAAATTTAATATGCCAGACACACTTACAGCTGTCGACTTGTGCGCCAAAAACCGATCCAGGTCTTCCATGACGACCACGGACTTGGCCGTGGTTTCCATCAAGAGCGTCTTGAGATCCGAGTCGTCCTTCACCTTGGACAGATCGATGTCGTAGACATCGTAGCATAGAAAATTAGCCATGGCAGCCACGAAGCTCGATTTCCCGGTACCGGAAGGCCCGTACAAGAGGAAGCTCCGTTTCCAAACGCGGCCTAGACGGTGATAATATTGCTTGGCCTTGAGGAAGGATTCGAGATCGGACTTCACCTTGTTCTTGAGGTCGGGTTCCATGGCGATGGCGTCCAGAGTGGAAGGGTGCGTGAACGGGACGGATCTCCATCTCCCCGAGCCCCTGTCGTTGACGGCCTCGTCGACGTTTATGTGGAGCCTCAAGTCTCGTTTTTTCCGGTCGATCTCGTCGGACACGGCGTGGATGTGCTGGAGGTAGGGACGCAAGATGCTTCTTTTATCGGCCCTTCTGATCCTCAAAACGAAGGCCCTTCGATCGCCACTCTGGTCGTTGGTCCAGGAGAGCCTGGCGCCCAGGAAGACGTCCTCGATGGTCTGATTAGCGTCGAGGTGGAGGAGGATGTCGTTGGGCTTCTTGCCGGAGAAGAGGTTGGTGAAATCGGACTCCTCCAAGGAAGGGAGAGAGTTGAGGTAGACGGAGACTCTGCGATAGAGGGGGTTCTCTTGCATGGCGTCGGTGGACTCGGGAACTTTGAGGACCTGGTAGACATAGAACCAATCCTGGGTCGATCTCCACAATCGCTTCAGGAGGTGGAAAGGACCCGTCTTGCGGAAAAGGAGACGGAGCAGGAACAGCGACGCCGCAGCGCAGATGAAGACGCAGAAGAGATTGCTAATCGTCGTCATCATCGCCACGGCGGCAATCGAAGGAAGCAGGGGAAAAAGAATGGTAGTCGGATTAAACATCGACGGAAAAGGAGACGGGAGAGATTGGATTTTGAAGATGGGGTTTTGCTCTGGGAATGGGCATGGCGATGGCGGGCGCAAACTGCAAAGAGAGGAGAGTGAAAAAGGAGATGCGGGTGGGTAATGGCGTTGGAGGAGGAATAGGGAGAAGATAAATTGGTGCAAAGCGCTTCTAAAACGCGTAGAGAATAAGAAGGCGCCTACTGCTGGGCTGATGAGGGTGGGGGGGACCAAAGATGATTCGCTAGAGAACGCTAAAGAAAAGAAAAAAAAAATACTTGATTTGGTTTTAATTTAACTTAATTAATTGAAGCGGACGGCCCCCATATAAGATATGTTAGATTGAAGGATTGGCAGAAATTTCTGATCTGCTATTGCCCGGGGTAGGCCAGACTGGTCTATCGAAAATATGTTTCGAGCAAGACTTACATGTTAAGTAAAAAAAAAAAAAAAGAGTCGGTAATTTCCATGCCGATATCGATGCGAATTTGAATACATAATGAGTGTTCCGTACCAATTTTGGCAGACGGGAGCATTTCTTACCATTTGAATGGAGGGACACGCTAGAGAGAGATCCAAGGAGGGCGATTTTTTTAAGGTTTCATAGTTGCTTGCTTTTCCATCCAAAGGTGAAAACCGGGTCGAGCAGCTGAGCCTGAGAGTTGGGCCATCCACGTCCGTTGATAATCCGGAGCACTTGGCGTCGTGCGATTTGATTTTTACCACGCCAACCGACGGTCGACAGATGCAGATGCAAAATGAAAACGAAACCAAAATACTATCCGTCCCCTATCGGAGGCTTTGCTAATTTTAAGGGATTAAACCAACCTTCTCTCCTCATCATTACGTCACTGCTACAGTTTTAAGGTTTCCATTCCATTCCATTCCATTCCATGGTTGGAAGTCTGGAGTAAAGAGGGGGTGGGGGGGAAACAAAAAAAATTCGAGACTTTGCACGTGTCGCGACGTCGTGAATGGAAGGACAACTGGACAATGACATCTCCCTGGTGGGAGCTGAGCTTTTGATACAATTTGTTTTGAGTCGGCTATTTTAGATTTCACCCGGCAATGTTGGTTTCGAATTTCGATTTTTAGCTTTCAAAGAAAGTTTTGAGTCGCCTTCGTCGTCGTCGTCGTACTCGTCGACGTGCTGGTTAAGTTGTGTCGGTTAATATTGACAACAGGATGGAAACGGAAGTTGGGAGGTTATCAAAAGCAGCATCAAGTACCAAACAAGACAACCCCCCTGCTCGTGGTTGGAGAGAGAGCCGCGCCCTCCGTTGACTTTTCCAAAATCCCCAAGGAAGGATGGAGGAGAAGGGCCGCCGCTTTTAACAATCTGACGCGGCCTGCGCGCTCGAATATTCTCTTTTTCGTCTTTTCGGGGTTCGATTTTCGTATGTCATGTAATAAGTCAGTAAACCAAAAAAGTTCAAAACTTTAAAATGTTACATTCCTTTCGAATGTATATGACATGCTGCTCATCTTGCTCATCGCGTAAGACGCGAAGGAAAAAGTCATATTGCAGACCCACGTTTGGGATCCGATTTCACACCGCGCGTGTCCGTTTTTCTCAACTGGTAGTTTTAATTTTCAGGGGGGCACGTACGTTGTGATTGACGCGGAAATGTAGCCGAACGATCGAAGAGACTTGAGAAAGGGAAAATATCGTCGGAAGAAGGTAACTTGTAATTCAAGGCTGAGATTGAGGGGAGAATAATATTAAACACCTCTGTGGTCATCAGTGCGAGATGGATAGAGGTTTATTAGGGACAAGTAATGGGTGTTGTCTCTCAATCCACAAAACTATGGATCTTAAGAACAGATTCCCAATTGGAATGAATATTCTTTCCCTTCCTTATTGTCGAAGCATCGTTAAGGAGCGTTCTAAATCGATAGGATCACGCGCACAAACACAATAAAAGCATAGAATTGAGGCGAGAAGGAGAAATCAAGACACGGGGGTATTATCATAGTTCTCCCTCAAAATTGGGGTTACGTCTGACAGATGATCCTGCTATAATTAATGCTTTCTATCTCTCTATTACAACTCACAATTACGAGAGGAATAGATTATATCCAAACGGCGTAAGAAAACCCTATGGCCCGAGAAAGCCCTATGCCTCTCAATAACTATTCGTGGGTCTAAACTCAATTTATCAATAAAATACGGACCTAAACTATAACAACGCTCTAGATTGGGACCTCCGTGCATGCATGTCTATCAATGGGGAATATGAAGCACACCCCAACATAAATTATGGTCTTATTGAAAAGTGTCTCAACCACTTATCACCCAAAGTAAAGATAAATTTCAACCTATAAAGGGTGTCGATTGTTTTTTCTTTCCAAAATGTCCTTGATTACTTGTTTTACAAGTATATGAACTCGTATGCAAATCCTTAGATCAAAAGTTCAATATAATCTCAAATATTCAAGTAAATACATTGCAATACTAGATTTCTCCACACAAACATATACATTACACATAGATATTTCCTTCGTCACTCGTGCATTTTTTGTCAATAACTTTTCCATTACTTGATCATCCAGACATTTAGTACTAAAGTCGTTTTGCTCAATCTTTCAACGACATCTAACTTATGCAATACACACAACAAGTGTCCGCGATGCGGGACTCGAACTTTACCTGCACGCCGAACTCTAAAAGGCGAATTTCATCGAGGACAAACACATATATGCTTCCGGCCCTCGCACATAGCAACATTCATTGCGTAGGATTTCCACAATGTAATAGGAATAGTTCATTGTCGTTGGCGGGACCATCGATACAAATTCGGATCATCCTTTTTTGTAATTCGATTGTATGATCCTATCGAGAGCTTGTGATAACAACGACGACGCAACAACAATTTTAACTCTTCCACCGCAAATTTCATGGAGTTGGCGGTCTTCGAGTAGATCCGAATTTCGACCAAAAAAAAAAAAGAGTAGATCCGAATTTACCTTTTATTGCTTGGGATGATTGTGCGCGCCCCTCCTCTTGTTCCAGCTCACATCACGACTATTTTGCTCAGAAATTGACGTTGAGCTTCGCATTCGGAGTCAGTCAGCTTTAATTGAACCTATCTATCTATGGTTAAAATTTTCATTTTCGGAATCAATTTAGCCCCCATTTCCTCACCCAAGTCCAAGGTACACTTCAAATTTTCTTTAAAGAGTCGCATCGGATTCATTTAAAAAGCCACGTATGACTCTTTGCCGGTATATGTCGCGCGTGTATCTCTTGGAAAGTTTTGGCATTGAAGGGAGTGCCATACGAAAGAGCTTGACAATTCTTATCAAGAATACTCAATGAGTTATCCCAAAAGCGCAAAGAAAAGAGTCAATCCTTCGTATATTGATCTTACTTATCCCTAAAAAAGATGGACACATCGACAATTTCAAACTTTGTTATCGACACCTAACTTTCCCGTTTCAAAAGTCATCCCCGCATTTCATGAAACTAGAGATCATGCCATAGGAATTAAACCCCTAAACGAAAAAGATACGGCAAATCATTGCATTCACATTTCTTATTGCATTTGGAAACTAATCGATATTTTAGTTCAAGGACAGCTATGTTCGCATTAAACATCAACCTAGGCAGGATCTGAGGTCTGCACCGACCCAACCCGACCTGACCTGACCCGAAAATCCTAAGAAGATATATATATATATAAAAACAAGATTATTTAATTATTTATTTATTTGGCGAGAGAGGTTTGAGGCAGGCCTGTAGTACGGGTAAATGGGATATTAGCCCAAATCTTCGTGCCAAAGCCTGAGCCCGTAGGTCTCCCTCGATACGTGGCTGGACATCAGCTCATTCCTTCCTCCTCTCACGATTCCACTCAACTCCATGCATCAACCAACTGTGGTCTGGTCGTACACATGCTCGTGCAAAAGCCACAAGAGCAGGACAGGAGCTCAATCGACCGACAGGAAGAGGCACAAAACCTCTCCTCTCTCCAAGCTCATCGGTATTTTGTTTCGTGGGGGGGGCAAAATGCAAGGAAAGTCAGATGGAAAGCGAAAAGAGTTGGTGAATGTGGGTGAGATGGCACGTCAATTAACCTTGCTCATCCCTTTCCTTTCTGCTTTGGACATAACGTGTGTAAAAACCCACACCCCGTGACGCACGCACCTTCTTCGTTTTGGGAAATCTTCCCTCCCCTTTCAATACGCCACGCCGTTACCAATTGCAGTTCCGTTCCGTTTCGATTCGATACCAACCATCGTCGCTTCAACAGCGCAAGAGCTTTCGCGACTCAAAGTTGCGGTGGACATAAATTCTGGCCTTAATTTAATCTCATCTCTCCGCGAATGTCTGTCGACTTCTTTGGCTTCTCATTTTTTGGCCCTAATCATTTCTCGACCATGCACCACTTGCCACATGAGACACTTCCCCTCTTGAAGACAAAATCTCCCGCGGACAACGTTGGACGACAGGGCTTTTCTTGTCCTAATGACCAAACACCCAATGCTTGACGTCCATTCCTACGAAATATATGGTTGGCCCAATAGAATGATCGACAAGCTTACGGACTCAAAATTCCTACTTGTCTTTATCATATGACACAGGCAAAACTTTTCTATGCAATCAACATCATTTTTATAATAGCGGGAGAAGGTACTTAGTATCTTCAAGGAAAGTACCTAATAGGAACCGTTACTATTTGGGATTTCCTTATAATTGCTTATTTTTAACATAATATTTCATTAGATCTAATGTTTTTCTTTTGTTGGACAAAATTCATGGCAGCACGTATCCTAATTGGAAGCAAAATGAGCAAAGAATTCAAGAAAAGTACTCACTGTCCATGTAAATAATGCCTTTCAAACAGAGCGTCTCGCTAGTGATTTTACAAGTTCACCATAGCCTTGAGCGAGGTCGACCATGGACAATCCGAGGCCGACTATTCCCTCTTTACTTGTGTTTGTAGTGGCAGATTCACCGCCTTGACTTGTTTATGTCGATGACACGGTCGTTGCTAAGAACGACGTTGGTCAAATAAGTTACCTCAAGAGTTAAGAAGAATTTCAAACAATAACATGAAGTACTTTCTTTTTCTCAAATAATGGCATGAAGTGGCCATATTATTTAAAAAAAAGGGCATGGTCTAACAATATTTTCGTCTTTTATTTTTTTGCAATTTTTTTTCCTTTTCTTTTGTCTTTTCCCTCCCTAGCCATTTTTGGACTCGGGCTGCGTGGGCGACTCTCTCTTGATGATGGCGAGGGTAACCCTAGCCTTCGCCTGGTTATGGCTTCCGTCGCCATCCTAAGTGAGGGTGTCAGGAGAGGAAAGCCCTCACCTGGCCAGGGCTACCCTCGCCCGACCCCGACGATGTCCGAGTGAGGAAAAAGAAAAAAGAAAAAAGTAGAAAAAAGGGAAAATTGCAAAAAAGTAAAAGACGAAAATACTTTCCGGATAGGCTCTTATTTGAAATAATGATGGTATTTCAGACCATTCTTTAAATAATGATGGCGCTTTAGACTCTTCTTCGAAATAAAGGTCCGTGAAATAAAGTCCACTTTGAATTCTTATTTAAAAAAATGAGGATAAACAGAAATATCTGGAACCTTAAGGGTTGAGCTTCAAGAATGGGCTTGAGTGAGCAAACAAGCAGTCCCCTTTTAAGGCCTAGAGTGCTGTGTTTGTGGGGATAGCATACCTGCTCATCTCTCCTAGGCTTGTCTCTGCTTCCTTTACTGGTATCAAAGCCAAACATCGTCAAAACTGAGTTAAGATTAGTATTATGATATTCGAGACCTGCTGACGGGAAAGGAGAAATCCATTCTCTCATGAAACCCTCCATAGATATTTCAGCCCCTGCCCAGTTGGAAACCCCCATTTCCCTACCTCCACCACCAGAACTCCGCAAAATCACTTCATCCAAATTGGATTACCTCTATGAGGTATCCTATGTGAATGATGATCGCAAAATCTCATAAATACAACTCCCACTCATGAATCCTTAGTCGGCTTTTTGCAAACCACCATCATTCTCTCCCATCCGCTCCATCAAACACCTCATCAAACACACCCCTCGTTCTGTCAAAGAATACGTCCAATTCACTAAATTTGACCAGCACCTATTCTGTCTACGCAGCAAGAGCAGTTTGTAAATCTCTAGATTCCACCTGAGTTTCCTGCTCAGTGGGCTTAACAAGGTTACACTCACCTTCATTTCGGCGCCATCCGTTTGGCCCTATCCTTGCATGGACGAAAAGGCTTGCCCGTAGTTGCTCGGGTTGCTCTCCTTGATACTCGCTTCTTGGAATACCAGCATGCTTGCTTCGGCACAACTCGGACCACTCTGAACGCAGGCACAGTGTTTGTCACTCTCTTCCCAAATTTCAACATGGTCTTAGCAGATCCCAACTTACTCTTTTCTTTGAAGGTCCAATTACAGATCACTGGTGCTCCCCAAACTACATCAGCCATAATTGCTACTCTTCACTACCAGATGGTGTATAGAGTACAAAACCATGCCATTGACCTTAACCTTCCCAATGCCGAAGATGCTTTGCTTATCTCTGTTGATAATGACCAGACTTCATGTATCCACGTCCTTCGTCAACTTCCAAGAGATCAGCTTGTCAAACTCCTTCCTGATAGTTGGATGACCAACTATGAAAAACTTCACCAGAATTCCCGATCTGTCCAATCTTCCGAGTCACATTACACCAAGAAAAAGGATGGTATTGTCACTATCAAATTCACCAAAGAAAAGGAAGACACTTCTTCCTCTGTTTTCCCATCATTCCCCACCATCCTGTGTTTCACCCCGTGTCCAACTGAGTCAGTCAGTATGGAAGACCCTGATCCTAAAGCTCATGTCCAATCCTTTGATGACATTGGATGACCCATCCATTATTACAAGGATCCCTCTGGACACTGCTTTTGGGATGTTAACTGTTCCTGTTCCTCTTGTTTGAATCCAGATGATGAGGATGACAAACCTTCCTCTAGGAAAAAGAAAAAAGAAGAAAGATTCTCTTTACCAAAGGTACCTAGACGGTGACCCGACCATAGGACCTCTTGGCGAAGACGGTGGCCGTTGGCAATACATAGTTGAGTATGGTTCTCTCAAACCTCCTCAAATTATTGCACCTCCGCCAGCTTATCCCCCAGATGAACCAAAGCCACCACCTCCACCACCAAAGAAACCCACCACTTCACCATTCTACAAACCCATCTTCAAATGGGTAAAGAAAAATTCTTGTCCCATCAAACTACTTGAGCCATATACTTGCAATCCTAAACCCGAACCACCTCCTATTCTACCCAGCATTTGTATGTTCAGACCAGAAGACGTTCCACCTTTGCAGCCTCTTGAAGAAAGTGCAGCACCCTTCAGGTTTCCTCCTGCTGAAAGTTTCTCTGACCAGCAACGGAAATATTTCCATTCTCCGAAGATCTCTGCTCCTAATAATGTTGATTTCCAAGGGAGACGGGAAGGCCCTACTCCAGTTGAAGCTATTTTAAATCGGTAGACAGAGAATGCTCTAGCCCAGAATGTAGCCATCAACTCGGTTGCTACTAGGCTTGATCGGGTAGACCATTCTACCTCTGTTTCAAAGAAGATGTTAGAAGATTTCCAAAAAAGGCTCTATTTGATGGAAACCAAACAGATCCCTACCAGTCATTATCTGGAAGACCATACTCCTAAGATTGAGAAACTCAGACGCTAGGTCCAAATATTGCAAGAACAACAAACTCTCCTAGAGCAAAGAAATTTGCAAGCTCTAGATCCGTTCTTTTTCCCAACAGCACCACCAAAACCCCTAGTCTCATTCTTCTCGTCAAGCTCTTCAGATCCTAGCTTTTTTGTAGCTGTACTCAACACATCACCACCTCCTTCAAAGACGAATTTCCCCTCTCTTCGAGATCGTCTTAAGAAGCTAGATCAAGAGAAAAAAGAAAAAGGCAAACAGACCTCCATTCCACCCCCTTCAGCTCCACCAGAACAATCCCCTCCATCATCTCCACCTCATAAACCTTCAAAGTCATATATGGTTTCTAATCCTTTGAAAAATTTCCTTAGAAATCAAGTTCCTACCATCTCGACAGTGGAACCCATAAATCTTTCACCCCCAGCCACTCCTGAAGGCTCTATCACCGATTATTCTTCCATTCCTGATACTGAGTCTTATGACTCCAGTTCTACGTCTGTTGTAGCAGACATCATGATGGCAGACCCTGCAGAGCCGATCATTGAGGAAGAAATGGAAGACCAACCTGAGGTAGAACATCCACCTCCGCCTTCGCAGCCCTACCATGATCTATCATCCTCCAAAATCTATTCGTCAAATTTTTTTACTTTGGATGATATCCCTTACCACAAATGGGCGAAAAAACTCCAAGAGTTTCATGCTTGGTTGATTACCAGGAACCTAAAAGAACACAGTACATATGATGTCCTCCTTGAGTTTGTTACTAGATTTACTGGTTCCTTGAAAGATTGGTGTAAGTTAGCCCTAGAAAGAGACCAACTCCAGTTCCTAACCATGTCCTTTGATGAAGCCATTCAACTCATTCATCTCTTCTTTATTGGCCAACCTCAAGATTCGAAAGAACTCAAAAGAAAAGAATTCTTTGAAAGAAAATGCTGTTCTCTGGCAAAAAAAGATCTTGGTCGACACTTCCAGGAAATGATCAAGCTTTTTTACTAGCTTGGTTATGATCCTAATCTGAAATCAGTTTTCCTAGCTTCCATTCCCAAATAAATTAGCCAAGTCGTTGAAAAAGCCATGAAGCTAAAAAACAAGACCATCACAGATACCACTTTTGGAGAAATTCAACAGTATGTCCACCTTGCCATTGAAGAAATGTGCCACAGAAAAGAAGTCTTCAAAAACTATCTCCGAGAAAACCGTTCTCTCGAGAAAAATTGTGACAATCCTCATTGGAAGATCAAGTGCTCAAGAGACTGTACTGATCATTCTTTGTGCTGGAAATAAGAAACGTAAGCACTTCAAGAAATTCTCATTTGAAAAGTTCTCTTTTGGCAAACGAAGATCCAAGAAAGGCAAGTGGAAGTTCCTTCGAAGGAAGAAGCGGCATCATTCCTCTGCTTCTGGTTTCAAGAAAAAGAAGAAATCTGACCGATGCTACATCTGTAGCAAGAAAGGGCACTTTGCAAAAAATTGTCCCCAGGCAAAGCGCCAAGGAAGCTACATGATCCAAAAGATTTCCTCCACCACATGTATCTCATTGGATGATAAAGATATCGAGTCTGTCTTCTCTGTTGAAGATGAACCTTTACCCGATACACTTTTTGCCCTTCAAACATATTCCTCAGACTCTGATGAATCCCTTAGAGATATCTTTGCATTTTTCCCTGATACTATCTTTGATTCTTTCCATTTCCAACCTGTTTTCCACTCTCCATATATCCCCATCCAAATCCACACTTCAAAAAAGGATAAACCCATCTAAGTCATTGCCCCCATTGATACCGGTGCGGCTGCATCTCTCATGGATGTAAAGTACTCCTAGAAAGATTCTGGATGCCTGAAATAAGGTATTTTCATTCTGTTTCCGATGACACTTTTACCACAAAATTCCACAGCAAAACTATCACACTCTAAATCTTCTCAGGTTGTTCCTTATTCACAAAAATCCTTGGTTGTAATTCCTCAAACAAAGACCTTATTATTGGTTGGGATGTTCTTGCCTAACTTTCCCAGCTAAGAATCAAACCCACTGGTTTACAATTTAGTGACCAGTTTCGTGAGTATATGGATATCCAGAGACTTTTCATCATTCAGCCAGAAATTCTTAATCCGATTACCCAAAATCTCTTATCATGTTGTTCTGAATCTCACTCCCAATTTGTCCAAACTTGTTCAAACCCTCTTTGAAAAAATCCTGACTTCTTTGTCAAACTTCCATTCAAGAAAAGCGAGATGTTAATCCCACAAAAGCTAGTCATTCTGGTATGAATCCTGAACATCTTGCTTTGGCCTAGAAGGAATGTGCTGAGCTCCTTTCTCAAGGTCTGATTGAACATTCTGATTCACAATGGGCTTGTGAAGCCTTCTATGTGAACAAGCGAGCCGAAAAGAATCGTGGTAAGCTCAGACTGGTGATCAATTACCAATCCTTGAATAAATTCCTTCAAGATGACAAATTCCCTTTGCCTCACAAAAATTCCTTGTTTGGTAGCCTAGCCCAAGTTAAGATCTATTCAAAATTCGACCTGAAAGCAGATTTTTGGCAGATTGGAATTCATCCTGATGACCGTCCAAAAACTGGTTTTTGCATTCCAAACCAACATTTTCAATGGACAGTTGTCCCTTTTGGTCTTAAAATAGCCTCATCTATTTTTCAGAAAGCAATGTGTAGAATTTTCCAACACATTCTCCCTCGTGCCCAGATTTACATTGATGACATTCTCCTCTACAGTCCTGATGAAGAATCCCATTGCAAATTGCTTTCCCAGTTTGTTGATATTATCCAGAAACATGGAATCATGCTTTCCCAAAAGAAGATTATTCTTGCCCAAAACGAAATTGAGTTCTTAGGCATGCATTTGAAAGAAGACACCTACTGCTGGGTCCTCACCTTGCAGAAGAACTTCAAAAATTTTTCCCTGAGAATTTGACAATTAGCCAAGTCCAGGCTTTCCTTGGAATTGTCAATTATCTCCGAGACTTTGTGCTAAAGATCTCTAAAGCCCTTTATCCTTTTCAGAGGATGTTGAAGAAAGTTGCTCCTCCATGAAGACCAAAGCAGACATAGGCTGTAGCCCATCTCAAAGAAGTTTTGCAACATCTCCCTCCTTTGCAAATTCCTTCCACTGGCCAGCGAATTTTGCAAACAGATGCTAGTGACAAATATTGAGCAGTCATTCTCCTTGAAGAAATCAAAGGTAAGTGACAAATATTGGCAGCCATTCTCCTTGAAAAAACCAAAGGTAAGCGCTTCATTTATGCTTACAAAAGTGGAAGATTCACACCTGCAGAAATGCATTACCACTCCACTTTTAAGGAGATTCTCATAATCAAATATAGCATCAAGAAGTTTGAATACCACCTTATTGGACATCACTTTTTGGTCGAAATGGATATGTCCTCGTTTCCCCAAATGCTCAAATTCAAGCAGAAACAGATTCCCCACCCACAGTTGTTAAGGTAGGCCGAATGGTTCTCAAAATATTCTATTGATGCTAAACACATAGCAGGAAAAAAGGATGTCCTTGCAGATTTTCTGTCCAGACTCAAGCAGTCGGTTGAATCCATCAACATGTATGTGCACAGTAATCCATTGAACGCGGAAACATTTCGCACTGTACCTATGTCAGATACACCATGAAATTCTTACAGTTATCCTCTAGAAATCCTAGGAGAAGTTGCAGAAAATAATTTCTATGAGAATTTGAAATATTACATGAATGAGTATCAAAACCGCATATTCAGCACTTGTGGTGGATTAATGTTAGGACCACATGGTCTTACTCCTGATTATCCATTCATCCATGTTTTGCGGTGGTCTCCTGATCATGATTTTCTTGAAGATCTTAAATGGTTCTTTTGGTATCTTCTCAATGTATATGCTGTTGCCATTGAATTTCCCACAGACAAGATTGTCCGAGTATTGTCCAGAGCACTCATGAGAGATTTCTCAAACCAAAAGGCTTTGATAGAAATGCTCACTTGGTTCCAGTCTTTAGTAGCATGAAAAAATCACTTCATTTTTTGGAGATGCAGTGGAATAGCTGACGCAGAAAGGTACACCACAGTTATTTTCCACAGGCCTTGGGCTTTTTTCAACTCAACGGGAGATGTCCGAGACAAAGCCCTGTCCTATGGAATCAATACCTTCAAGCCTAATCACCATCGACAAATTTTTCGGTTCCACATAACACTTCCCAGGTCCATCGCACTGATGAAGTATGAGTATAGAGAACTCCAGCGAGTTCTATGTGAAGAAAATCAAGAAGTTCCTTTTGAAATTTGGCTATACCACCACACGAACCTCTCGTGGGATAGGCCCAATATGCACCCTCAGAGAATCCGAGCCCTCGAGGAATATAGAAGCAACCAGCCAGGTTCTTCTATGGACATTGGCACCCATGACACCCAAGACCCTTGGGGAGGACCATTGTAACAGAATCCTTATCCTATACAGGATATTGCATCTAGCACCCAGGACCAGCCATCCAACTCATACACATGGCCTCAGCTCCAATTATGGCCTCAGCCTCAAATTCCATCTAGCTCTAATCAAGACCCTCGACAAGATTCGTAGGACCAGGTCACTATGGAAGATATCCTATTCGGAGAAAGGCACGCGGCAGAATAAGAAGATAGTCCCCCACTATCTGAAGACCCATATATCAGACTGTCCCAGCTCGAAGAACAGTGGTATTGGAATAAATACAAGAAAGAGAAAGACGGCCCAAACAGCTCCGACTTTGACGATGCCAATTATCATCCAGACTCAAACCGTCGTCGGCTCTGAATCGTCAAAACCGTCCAAGTCTCTTCGTGTGTGTTAAAAGTTTTGAAAGTTGTTGATAAAAGTCTTAGTAGTTAATGTGTGTAAGACTAAGTTTTCTGCAGCCTTCGAAAGACTTTTCGGGAAAAAGTATTGTTCATGTACTGTAGCAAGTTACTGTAGCACTAAGCACTGTAGCAGTACTGTTCACCTGAAGACATTTTCAATTTTTCCTCGTGAATTTGTGTGTCTGTTGTCAGAAGTCCTGTTGAAGTGTTGTAAGCCTATAAAAGGCCTCCGAATGCGTTGTAATCGGCAGAAGCTGCCTTATGTGAAATATCAGTGTGTTTTCTAAAAACCATGAGTTTCTAAGCTTCCTTTCTTCTTCTTTCCTATAAGCATGGTTCTTTGAAGATCAGAATCCTCTTGTTGATTCAGTAGTACGATTGGTTTGGTTTAGTATGCTCTTCACTTGCCACAATGTGGAACCTGTGAAATAGAAATATCTAGAACCTTAAGGGTTGAGCTTCAAGAATGGGCTTGAGTGAGCAAACATGCAACTCCTTTTAAGGCCTGGAGCGCGGTGTTTGTGGGGATAGCATACCTGCTCATCTCGCCCAGGTTTGTTTCTGCTTCCTTTACTGGTGATTTGAAATTTTCTTCGAAAATTATTTTTGTATTCATTTTCAAATTAAGAGTTTAGGCCGCTTAAAAAGTTTCGTTCTATCAAAGATGCTCGAAATTCGGATGCAACTGTTCTTAGTCAGCATGAATATGCTTTTGATCTGTTACAGGATCCAGGTGTTATTGGTTACCAACCCTATGACTTTTCTATGGATCAAAAGCATGCATTATCTATAGCTTCTCTATATCTTACAGTTCCAAGACTTGACATTTCTTGTGCCGGATACATTTTATTGAATCAGACCTCGATGTCGCCAAGCGTCTGCTTCACTACATCACAGAGAGTCCCGGACAAGGAGTCCAACTTCCCACCCATAATGCTTTAAATCTTGTTGCCTATACTGATTCTAATTGGGCTGCTCGTCTCACAACCTGAAGTATCTTCAACCTCCGGTTATGTTGATTTTTGAGGCCAATCGCCCGTTTCTTGGAAATCCAAGAAACAACCAGTTGTTTCTCACTATTCCGCATAGCTGAATATCGTGCTATGACCAATTTGCAACAAGTCGTGCTTTATTATTAGATTGGGCATTCTGCTTGTTAAAACCATGACAGTTTTTCGTTGGATTGTGCTTATTCGTACATAATTTCTTAAGTTTTGGAAGGTTGTTTCTGCTCGCATATAACTTCTTAAGCTCTGTTTGTTTCATGGAAAATATTTTCCCTAATTTTTGGTGTTTGAGAGGATAGAAAATATATGGTTAAAGAAAATATTTTCCGGTCAAAGAAAAATACCCTCTTGCCCTCACCGTGAATCTTCGTCTACAAAGTGAAAATTTGGGAACTCTTGGACGATGGAGGGCAAGGGCATGGTCTCTCTTACCCGTTCGCCGTCGGACCAAGGCCCGCCCTAGCCGATCATCCCTCTGGCCTACTCGGCCCCTCCCTCGTCGACATCGATTTCATCCTCTAATCGTTGATCCTCGTCCTCGACCACCCACATCAAGATCGTGTAACCCGTTCCCAAGTGTGCCTTCAAGCTCTTTTTGCTCAACCTCATCCACGTGGACATCAATGATGGGAAGTACCGTTGGACGTTTGGGCTCGATTTTGAGGCTGTTGCAGGGCGGCGGGATGGTGGAGGAGGCCATCGAGCTTGGTGTGCTCAGGTTTGCCAAAATGATGAAGTTGGCGAGGCGAGGTCGACGTCGCCCAAGTCTCTGGCGAGTTGAGCCTTCAGGGCCATGGGTGAGCTCGCCAGATCTAGCAAGAGTCCCGAACCTCGCTGGCCATGGGCGAGCTTGTTCCTTGCCTTTGGCAAGCAGTCGGCTGAGGTTGATGGAAAAGAAAGAAAAAAAAGAAAAGAAAAATAAAAACTAATTAAAAAATTGAATTTTTTAGTATTTTTTTTTCTAAAGAAAATAGAATTGGATTTTCCACACCAAATGGCGAAAAATATTTTCTCGTTGATTTTCAATCGAACACCAAAAAATAACGTCATTTTCCTGACAAGTGACTTTATGAAGAATTTTTTTCAAAAACGTCACTTTTTCGCCAAACAAACGAAGCCTTAGTATTTGAAAGGTTCTATCTTTTTTAATATTTTTTTTTTCAGAATCATGGACCGGTCCGGTTCTCGGGCGATCTCTTGGAACCAATAACTTGACAAAAAATTGGAACAAAAGATTGCTCCAGCTGCTGGAACTGTATGGTAATAAAGAAATCGGTGAGTAATAGAGAAATGGTGAAGTGCATGCTTGTACCGACTGCTGCTTTGATCGCATGATCTTAATGGGTGGGAAATTTATCTTATTTGACAGAGAGAGATCATTTTTTGCCCATTCATAGAGAGACTCCATCTTTTGTTGAGCAAGCAACCGAACAGCATATTCTTGTCACAGGTATTAAGGTATACAATTTTATAGTGGCTATCTTCCTTGAACTTCTATTGTCAGATATGCTAGCTTATGTTTATGTATGTGAGTTTCAACAACTGCACCTTGCAGGTTGTAGACCTCCATTTTTTTTTTAACCGTCGTCCTCTTTCACTTTTCAGGCACATAACATATAAAATAGATTCTCCCCTCCTCGTACAAATCGTTTCACTGGGAACCGAGAATGGCAAGTTGCCCGCCATATGAAGTTTCTCAGCCTTAGGTACCAAAATCCTTCCATTGACTTTCAATTTTGTCTCCTTGTTGCCTCGTCTAATGTAACGTACGACAGCATTGAGGTTGACTTGGCAGCATAAAAAAAAATCATTAATTGATTGTGGTCGATTCTTGCATTTGAAAGGAGCAATGTCATTTTATTTCCTCTTTAAGAGGACAAGATATGGGCAAGTCAGGACGATTCATAAGGGAATGCTAATAAATACTGAATCTTCACGTGTGCGCATCTGCGTGCTCGAGATGACCAATCATTTTTCAAGGGTGACGACCTGGGGAGAATGCTCATTCATGCACACTTATCATGTAGGGGGAGTGTCATTTAACGCAGATTCAAGTTTAGGAAAGTAATTTATGAAAAGGATCCTATTACTTCACGGGGATTTTACCTGCCCTGACAAATGAGAAACGTATACTTGTGTGACGGTCATACACATGACGTGGCATAATCGATGATCAATTTTCGCAAGTAAATTTCGAAACTCGCCTCTTTAATTAACCGATTATTATATCGTAGCGTGTGCTACTTAGTATGGTGACTGACTTTAGCTCCTTCGTGTGGAACGTTATAAAGGAGGAGGACCAGGGACAGTGAGGCCCAGCCCAGCCCATCCGATCTTGGGTTCTAAGTTTGTACTCTGCGGGATTGGGCACAACACAACCGACATCTCCAATTCCCTTATCTCTTTCCTATCCTCTGATCTGATCTCCCCTCCTCCTCCTCCTCTTCCTCTCTCTGACAGAGACAGAGACAGAGACGGAGACAAGGGGGGAGCATGGCCAGCACAGTGAGCTTCCTGAGACTCCCATGTCTTTCCCAGAAGCCTTGGAACAGCAGTGTCCTGCCTCTCCCCAACCCCTCCATCAAGCTCAAGCTCGGCTTCTCCAAGGACTCCGACAACCTGCTCTCCTCCGCCTTTGACCCGCTCCGCTCGGCTTCTCTCCCTTTGACCACCGTCGCATTGCCCTTCTTTCTAGACGCCAAGGCAAGTCCCCGGAATCCCTCTTGGTCATTCATACCCCTGGCTCTGTGGTTGTGCAAGAGTTAAATGGTGCAGGATGCGCTTGCGGCGGGAGGTGAGTTCGGGATACTGGAGGGGAGGACGTTGGCGCTCATTCACCCCCTCGTGATGAGCGGGCTGTTCGTGTACACGCTCTGGGCCGGCTACTTGGGGTGGCAATGGCGCCGCGTGCGCACCGTCCAGGACGAAATCAACGAGCTCAAGAAGCAAGTCAAGCCCGCCCCTGTCAGCGTTGCCTCCGACGGCTCTTCTTCTCCACCCCAAGGAGCCCCCCCGCCCCCCTCCCCTGCCCAACTCAAAATTCAGCAGCTCACCGAGGTTCCCCCACTACCCTGTTTCTTTCTACTTCTAAATCATGTTTGGTTACATTACTCCCTCGTTTTCTTGTCAAATTGAGTGTCTGGATGGAGCAGGAGCGGAAGGAGTTGATAAAGGGAGGGTACAGGGACCGGCATTTCAATGCGGGGAGCATAATCTTGGCCTTCGGGGTGTTCGAGTCAGTAGGAGGCGGCGTCAACACCTGGTTCCGTACCGGCAAGCTCTTCCCCGGCCCCCATCTCTTCGCCGGTGCCAGTCTGTATTCCTTCCCCATTTATTGCCATCGCCTTTGTAATTGGAATTTTGCAATGTCAGGTTCTTCATCATTCCTCTTCTTCTCGTGCAGCAATCACCGTGCTTTGGGCAGCAGCCGCAGCTCTAGTCCCGGCGATGCAGAAAGGCAGCGAAACCGCTCGCAATCTCCACATTGCCTTGAACTTCTTGAATGTCGTCCTCTTCGTTTGGCAGATCCCCACTGGTATCGAGATTGTGTTCAAGGTCTTCGAATTTACTAAATGGCCTTGACTCGGCTCCTTCCTTTCAACCTTACTAAGAACCATTAGTTATATACAGAGCATCTGGTATATGGTGGCGATACCCTTTAGGGACTCCTAGCTCCACTCATTGTTTTTCTAGTATCATACTCTTACATTTAAGAAAAATCAATGGAGGAATAGTAATTTCCTGGCTTGCTCACTGTATTTCTACATATTTCACGTACCCTGCATGTATAATGTACAATCTTTACGTGTATTTTTCCTTAATTGGCATTAGTAAACGGATCGTTCTTGTTCTTGTTCTTACCTGTTGGGCAATTTATTTTATTAAAAGGCGTGAAATTCTTTCCATTGAATCTTAGAATTTGTTTAGTCATTGTGGAAGATGGAGTTACTGCCCCAAGAAAGATAGCACTTTGCCGTGACAACTTTTGGTGCATGTAATTTTGTCAATATGCTTTTTTTTTTCCCTTTCAATCTACCAAATATGCTCGATCTTCGTAGCATCAATGACAATTTGAAAAGAATTACAACTTTTTCGAAGTCTTAGTTCAGAGACCATAGCTTTTATTTTAGCTGGAAAGATAAGCAAAGTAAAAATGCAAATGACTTCTTTGGTAACTCGCATGTGGTTGAGTCATGTGGCGCAATCGCATGTGTGAGCAATACCGACTTTCCTATGTTGAAGAGGTATAGATAGATTGTGAAGTCGAGCATGTGCTCGGTTCAGAGTTGAATGCGTTATGAACCCCTCCCGTTGGTGAAATCATCTCCATTTTGAGAAACATGGAGGGGGGTCTCTGCTCCTAGGACTCTTCACCTGTCTGAATTGCATTGCATCGATGGACTTCTTAATCACGCCAATATCTGTCACTATCTCATCCGTTCGAAAGAGAACATAGCATCCTTCCTCTGCATAAATTCCCTCGTATGCATATGGGGTTCAAACCTTTGCTTACCTGTTGTTTTTGCATACTTCCTTTTGCTCCTAGACATGCCTTAAGTATGCGTCTAATGCAGCCTAGTCCATATCGTTTTCGCATGTTCTAACTTGTATGCTTTAGGACAGGAGTATCACGTGTGCATTTTTATGCCAAATGGATATCTGACTGAATTTCTCCCATGCTAATTTGGCACATTGAATTTCATATAGTTGAATGAAGAGCGCTACTTTTTGTCCTCAAATACTTATGCTTGTAGAAATCATCATGTTATTAAGATTAACGTGACCTCCATGAAGCTGAAATCTCTGGTTGACCAATAGCGAAAAGGGTGAAAGATGGATGCTCTGGCAAATACCATCTCCTTCATATGCTGCTCTATGCTGAAATACTAAGTCTCTACTTTTTAGCAGTTAAACATTACACCTCGTAAACGGTACATAACGGCAAAGCACAAATACCGCCAGGAAAAATGTGGACGTCCAGCTTCTTCAGACTCCCCCGTCTTAAGCACTAAAGTGCTCTGGCTGGTTATCTTGAAGTGAACATCACTATCAGTTGCATCACCTGGTTAATGCGAAGAGCATCTAAGTCCCTTCATCCTTTTGACAAAAACTGCGTCCAGAAATTTCACCATCCGTCCATGAACATATGCGATTGATGATTCACCAAGTGGTTGGTACTTTACGAAGAAGACCATGCAAACCCAGTTCTGTAAAAGCCAGGTGTTCACAGTGAGAGGGACAAAGCTTTTGAGCTGTAATTAGCTAGCATAAAGAGCGTATAGAATCAGGTTGGGCGAGCCGAACACAAGTTAAAAGAGAAGTGAAACTCGGGATCCAGAGAGTAACATTGACACCTGAGAAAAATATGAAAGTGAAAAAAGTAAGATGTTCTGTGGACCCACCTCAAGATGGACAAAAAAATTCCTCCCTCCTCGGGGGACCGGATGCCCTGCCTTACTTTTTCTAAGGCAAGGGGATCCCCACCCTTGATATAGGGGGGAAAGCTATATCAAGGGTGGGGATCTACTGCCTTAGAAAAAAAGTAAGGTAGAGGATCCCCACCCTCCTCGGGGGACCTAAATTATAGTATTCCGATACAAAATAGGATAGTTCTTGTGAGAGTATAAGATCACTTTGGGAGTGACAAGGGTTCTTGAGGGTAAAGGTCGACGGTTGTCAACGATGGTAAGCGATTATTTAGGGTTTAGGATTTCAAGGTAGCTCTGAAAGTTTTTGTTATTGCCACCATTGTCAGCGAGCTGGTCATACTGAAGCTTATTATTATACTTTACATCCCGAGCTTCGTCCACAAGCTGTTTATGTCGATACTGTACAAAAGGGTCCTGATCGGTCACATAAAATGCCTAGCACTATTATGTTATCTCGCGCCTAGTTTGAGTCTTTAGTACGTCCCAACCAGGTGATGGAATCTTCTACTCCTACTGTTTCTTTGACACAGACTTCTTTAGGTAATTCATCTTGTTTACTTACTACTACGCCCACTTCCTAGGTTGTAGACTCCGGTGCTTTCAATCATATGACCGGTAATTCTAACTTATTGTCTAGTATTACCTTTATATCTCCATGTTCTGTTACACTTACTGATGGTTCGAAGTCCCGTATCATTGGTCAAGGAGATGTAACTTTGGGTCCCTCTTTTTCCCTATCATCTGTTTATCATTTACCAGCTTTCCCATGTAACTTGTTTCTGTCAGTTCCCTTATTAGAGAATTGAACTATTCTGTGACATTTACCTCTACACGTTGTGTCTTTCAGGATCTGAGAACGGAACAGGCGATTGGTAGAGGGCATGAGTCCAATGGGCTGTACTACTTGGACAAAGACATTATTGCTGCTGCTGTTGAGAAAAGAATTGCTTCTAACTTCTTTCAAATGCATTGTCGTATGGGTCATCCACCAATTGACGTACTTCGTCATTTCTCTCCCATTACAGAATCTATGACTCCTATCAAGTGCGATGCTTGTCAATTTGGCAAACATCATCGGGTATCTTTTCATTCTCGTGTCCAGAGTCGTGGTTCAAGTCCTTTTGAGTTAGTCCACTCTGATGTTTGGGGACCATGCCGTGTCAAAGATATATCTGGTTACAAATACTTTGTTACATTTGTGGATGATTATTCTCGCATAACTTGGTTATATCTACTAAAAGATCGAACTGAAGTATTTTCCTGTTTCCGTATGTTCTAATCTGAGATTCTTAATCGGTATCATACTTCTGTTAAATGTTTGCGTTTTGATAATGCCAAAGAATACGTTTCCAACAGTTTTCAATTATTTCTTACATCTCATGGGATTTTGCATCAGACATCTTGTCCTTATACTCCCCGGAAGAATGGGGTGGCGGAACGAAAAAATCACCATCTCTTAGATGTTGCTTGTTGTCTACTTTTTCATATGAACCTCCCCAAAATTTTTTGGGGGCAAGCTATTCTTACAGCATGCTATTTCATTAACCATCTTCTGTGCTTCGTGGGGTATACCTTTTTCTACTCTCCATCCTACGAGACCACTTTTTCCTTCACCATTTCGTGTGTTTGGATGTGTTTATTTTGTGCATCGTCTGGGTCCTGGTCATGATAAGCTCGATCCACAGGCTGAAAAGTGTGTGTTTCTTGGGTACTCTAGAACTCAGAAAGGGTATAAATGTTATAATCCAAATAGTCAACGATTTTTTGTCTCGCCAGATGTCACCTTTTTCGAAGACCAGCCATATTACTCTTATGTTGATCAACCGATGACTCCGTCTGAAGATATTTTGTCATCAGACATAGCTCCAATGCCCCCTATTCCCTTGGCGAGAGCACCTAGGCCATCATTTGGTTTTCAATTTTTCGATCAAACTTATCAACGTCGTCGTTCTGTTTAAAGTGAGGTAGTACAGCCACCACCTACATTGGACATGCATGCTTCTCCACCAATTCATGTCCCGGTCTCTGATCCACCAAATCCTTCTGAGCCTGATTCTACTGTTGGTATTTCCATTACATTACGCAGAGGTACGCGCTCTTGTGTAGGTCTACCCAATTCCCGATATGCTCATTATACTGGTTTGTCTTATCGTAGACATACTCGTCATCCTTTTTCTCATTTTTTATCATATGATTGTCTTTCTCATACATATTCTTCGTTTGTTTCTTCTTTATCTGCTGTATCTGTGCCAAGTACCGTTGCAAAGGCTCTTGACCATCCAGGTTGGCGATGGGCTATGGAGGATGAAATGCAGGCACTATAAGATAATGGGACATGGCAACTTACACTGTTACTTGATAGGAAAGAAGCAGTGGGGTGTTGTTGGATTTTCACAGTGAAGTTTCAGCTAGATGGATTTGTTGAGCGTTTGAAGGCGCGACCGATTGCTAAATGTTACACTTAGACCTATGGAGTTGATTATGATGATACATTCTCTCCTGTTGCAAAGATACATTCTGTTTGTTTTTTCATTTCCCTTGCTGCCCAATATGGTTGGACTCTTCATCAACTTAATGTCAAGAATGCCTTTCTTCATGACGACTTGACAGATAAGGTATATATGGAGCAACCCTCAGGATTTGTTACTCAGGGGGATCCTACCAGTGTTTGTCGCCTGCGTAAGGCATTACGGTTTGAAACAGTCTCCTCGTGCCTGGTTTGGCCGTTTCAGTGATGCAGATATTCAGTTCGGTTTGCGACGTTGTACAATGGAGCATTCTGTGTTTAGCTCCACTTCTCCTAGGGGATGTGCGCAACTAGTTGTGTATGTGGATGATATAATCATCACTAGTAGTGATTCTGTGGGTATACAAAAGTTGAAGCAGTATTTACAGACAAAATTCAGCACAAAAGATATGAATTCTCTGCGATATTTCTTGGACATTGAGGTGGCCTACTCACGTGATGGTATTTCATTATCACAACGGAAATATGTTCTGGATATTCTGAGTGAGGTTGGTTTTCTTGGAGCGAAACCTATTGATACACCAATGGATCCTAATGTGAAACTTGATGCAGAACATGACGACTTACTTCAGGATCCGAGTAAGTATCATAGGCTGGTGGATAAGCTCAACTATTTAACTGTCATTCGACTAGATATTCCGTTTGCTGGTAGCATGATTAGTCAGTTTATGAGTGCTCCCCGCACTACACATTGGGAGGCAGTTCTACGAGTTGTTAAGTACTTGAAAGGAGCACAAGGTAAATGGCTTATGTTCAAGAATCATGGACATCTTAATGCCATTGGCTATTCTGATGCTGATTGGGTTGGGTGTCCTATCGATAGGAGATCGACTTTTGGCTATTGTGTGTTATTGGGAGGCATCTTGTGAGTTGGAAAAGTAAGAAGCAACAGGTCGTGTCTTGATCGAGTGTAGAGGTAAAATATCGGGCCATGGCTCATGTGACTAACGAGTTGGTTTGGTTGAGGATGTTGTTGTCCGAACTCAGTATGTCATCCTCAACTCCCTCAGTTTTGTGTTGTGATAATCAGTCTGCTATGCATATTGCTTCAAATCCAGTCTTTCATGAGCACACAAAGTATATTGAAGTAGACTGCCATTTTGAGCGAGAAAAGATTCAGAACAAGGAAATAAAACTTGAATACACGAGGACCGAGGATCAACCTGTTGATTTTTCACTAAGTCATTACGGGGTAGTATAATGATTACTTTGTGTAACAAGTTGGGGCTCTTTGATATTTTCGCACCAACTTGAGGGGAGTGTTGAAATATTAGCGAGGGTATTTTAGTCTTCTTCTTTTTTTTACTGATGAACTCCCTCATTATCGATAACAAGTATTTTTTTTTTCATTTTTTTACATGATATCAAAGTCAGTGTTATTTCTTTTTGCGTATGTAGCCCACAACCTCCATTAGTCAATTTCCACGTGCACAGCTCGTGATCCGGCTTGCACGTGAGAGGAGATGTCGAAGTAGTTATTGTTATCCCACATCGCTTGTGAATGGGTCTTGTACGCTCTTTATATTCATGTGGTCCCCCCACCTAATAGCTCAAACATTTGGGTTGGATTTTCTAACAAAGTAGACCTTAAAATGGGAGAAATATGTGCATCTGCAAAGGAGAGAGATATGTTATTACTGTATCCTTTATGTCCATTGCGGTAATGTTGAATGAACCAAAGCCGACTGAGTTTCTTGCGAGTGAAAGAGGCATGAAACTTAGCTTGCAACGTACATAGATTCCCCAAATCAAATGACGTGAATTTAGTCACAAGAGAATCGTAAAGGTCAGAAAAGCCAAAAAAAAAAAAAAAGTGGAGGAGAAATGCAGTGTATGAAAAGCATAGAGTACAATTCGATCTCTCACTCTAATAACAAGCAAAGTCAGAAACACGACACAGACAGCAACGGACACCAGAACCAGCACTCTTATCATTTGCAGAATCTATTGATTAACTGTTGTCTTATTCAAAGTGAGAATGCTCAAGAATTTCAACCAGAGATTAGTTTACTCTCTTGACTTGTTAGAGAAAGGGACAGGGGAGAGCCGCCACAAGCACAGTTTTTATACTGCCATCCAGCCGAGACATCTTAAAGAAGATTTGTGGAAGATGTATCTAGGACAGTGCCCATCTAATTTTCATACAAGAAAATCGCCCAAATACATACATATCAGTGAGTATTGTTAGCTGGCCGAGGGAAATGCCTAGGGACAAATGAACAGATTCTCAAGCTGGTAGTGTGATGTAACGGAGACGTTAAGACAGAACAAGGAAAAATTTCCGGTCAAATTACGGTTTTGTCATGTGAAATAAGAAACACAGGTGAAGTCGGCGAGGCGAGAGGTAGAGAGAAGAAAGAGAATAATCACGGGGTTACAATAGAGGAGGAGAAGATGCCATAGCAGTAGCAGAGGAGGGTCGGCTTTGCTTTGGGTGGGATGCAGAATCTGATGCGTTGTCTCCTCTCTCTCCCCATCCCCCACACACCTGCACTTTTTAAATTTGGTTCCAAATTTGGCCAATTACCTCATCTCAAAGTCTTGTCTTGTACATCAACAATGTTAATGAGCCTGTGTCAGATCTGATGTTGTTGGTATTATATAAAGGAGGGAAGTCCCTCCCTTTCCCTTCATTCCTTGAGCCTCCCTTTCCCTTCTTCATTCCTTGAGCCACCCTTTCCCATTCTCTTTGATTCTAGGAATCGATCAAGTTTAGTGTTTAAGGTGGGCATTGATGGCCAGCCAACAACCCCCTGCAAGGCCATGGATCCGCTTAACCTCAATTGCTCGCCCTGTCGTTCCTCCAGCTCCTGCTCCTCAGCCACCGCCGCCTCAAGCTCCTCCTCCTGCTCCTGCTCCTGCTCCTGCACCTGCACCACAGCTGCGACCAACCATATCACTTTCCACATTCAGACCTACCGCTCCACCTCAAGAGGCATCCCCTCCACCTCCACCTCCACCTCCCTCAGTGCCCCGTACGCCACCTCGGCAACCAGTGGAACCACTGCCTGAGGTGTCCACTGGCACCCAGCCCCTCTCAACTACTGCCTCAGTGCCTTCAACTCCTCTTGCGAGAACCATTGCGGCACCAACCTCCTCTTTACCAGCTTCTCCAGCTAAACTTCCATCCGCTCCTCCTCCTCCTCCTGCAGTGACATCATCTCCTGTAAAGCCTCAGGTTCCTTCTCCTGCACGTAGATCGCCCGTTCCATCGCCCCCCAAACCTGCTATCATTGAGCCTACCATCACAATGCCAATGCCAATGCCAATGCCGTCTCCTAAAGTCGTCAAGCCTGCTGCTCAGACTCCCCCTCAATCACCTTCTGTGAAGCCAGTGGCTCCACCTCCATCCCCTCTGGTCCTGCCTCCCCCCCAACTGAGAGCTGATGATCAGCCCAGGATCCCCCAGGAGGCTGAGCAAAAGACTGTCCTAGTACAAGAAACCGTTCCACTCCCTCCCCCTAGCCACAGACTCCCATCCCTCCATGGTCGCATTCATTCTGACGATATTCCGAAGGCCGGCATTGCTCGTGATACCAAAAATGGAGATGCAGAAAGGCACAGAGGTCCCCACCCCAAGAAGTACCTGGACTCCGGGGAGGTGCCTGGCATGAAGGTCCTTACCCTCGCTGGCGAGAACAAAGGTGCAACGATGGAGCTCACACGTTCCCCGAAACATCCTCCTTCCCATCATCTTCTTCATAACAAGGCAAGTCCTACATCCAAGAGCAATGGCCAGGAGTCCAGAAACTCATCATTGTCTAGCAGCGGTGGCAGCAGCAGTGACGAAGGAAAACAGAAGATGAAGAAGGACAAGAGTCAGCAATCGAAATCCCTTGCCTCTCCTCCGATCAGTGCCTTCACGAACAGCAATGTGCAAGGCGTCAACAATTCCATCGTCTACAACAGTTCTTGCACTCACCACGATCCTGGCGTCCACCTTGCTCTCTCCCGAAAGCCATCCAACGGCTCCTTGCACATCAAGGACCTTGTCAAGGGACACCAGCCTTGATTATTCGAACGAAAATTCCCTTTAACATGAGCATGACTGCATTTGCATTGTTTATGTTTCCTATATTAAAAAGTCAGAAATTATGTTGCTACTGCGAATAACTGAGAGAGAGATTCGATAAAAAGAAAGAAGAAGAGTGGAGTGGATTCTTATTTATATTCTTAGTAGGACATGCCATGCCACTTCTAGTGGATGTCATGTTATCGGAGATTTCCCAATCTCCTATGTTTTATTTGGATTCTCCTCTATATTATCTATATGTGGATCAGTTATCCTGTCATGCAATTTCAATAAACTTCCGGATTGCTGTGTTGTGTGATGTGTGTGGCGAGTCGTACCTATTTGATTGGTCATGGATTGATAAGCTCCAGTAAGCTGACGGCCACACCAGTTTCGCTGTTGGACTAGATTGCACGTCCATACACAACTACATCTTTGCAGTCACCTGTTTGCAGCATTCTGGTTTTTTGGTGTCATCACATGTCTTGGAGCTCAAGCAATGCAAAAAGTAAAAAGAGTTTTGTCCCAGAATTCTCTTTAGAGGAAGAAGGAGAAGGGAAAAGAGAGATTCCATGCACGGCAAAGCCTCACTTAAAGCGAAGGGTGGAATCGAGTCCATGTCACATTCAAGAACATGAAAAAGGAAACAAGCTAAAGACAAGAGCAACTGCGTACCAATTAAAAAAGCCATCATGGACGACGGCTCCACACTGGGATTCCTGGTCCTCTCATGGAGGCCAAGCTTGATCCTAAAGTTGAGATGTCAACGGTAGTACATGTCTGTTGTCAGTCTTCGACTCAGTTGACAGTGAAACGAGCATAATTTGCAGCAATTCGCGGTGAATGGCTTTGCGCTCAGCTTGAAAGCTTTTTTAAAAAAAAAAAAAAGGGTGAAGAATCATGGGCCTCAAGTGGATATTGGACTTTACCCACGTTTCAGCTTGTACCTTCGTCGAGGGGGTATCGCCGTCCGTTAATTGATCCATGTCCGTGCTTTACCAACACAAGCCCACCGTCTGTATATATCATACAAAAAGGGCTCGATGAGAAGCACACAACTTTTGAAAAAAGGAAAATGGCACGAATGGTATCTGAATTTTCGCATAATTTGTTTAATGTGATCCTCAAACTTCAGCTTAGTGTGCAATGTCGTCAATAAGCTTTTAATTTTTTTTTTTTGGTGCACGTTCAATTTAGTTCATGTACATGGACTTGAATTAATGGAAGGATGATATTTCATATTTTCATATTGTTTGTGGACTAGATTGAATATTTATCGAAAGTTTAGGGACCACATTGAACAAGCTAAAAGTAAATGGACGATGTTGCATATTGGGTTGAAATTCAAGGACAACATTTAACGAAATTAAAGCTCAGGTACGACATTGCACATTGAGTCAATATTTAGGGACCAACGTGCGTATATATAAGAAGACACTCTTCAAATAAAAATAGATGGAGAAGTAAATGTAAAACATGTTGGTGCCATTTGAGAACACACATCCTCATTTTCTTTTTACAATTAATAATTGTAAAAGAAGGTGGTCGCTAGGAGCTATGTAAATTCATCAAACGTCTAGTGGACTACTAAGCAACTATTATACAAAAAAAAAAAAAACAAGAGAATGAGAATAGGGCTTCGAATATCTTCAATGATAAGGAGGAAGTAAAAGTCACATGTTTATCAATTGGTCTTCAAGTTATCAACTTTTCCTCCACATAAACATTCCTTCTTGAAGTTAAATGAGATAAGAAAGGAATATAATAGCAAACCGTTTGAGAACATATTGTTTCCTTTTGTTATTCAGAAATTGTAAAAGAAAGTATGGGTGTCAAAAAAGCCTGAGCCGGCCCAACCCGACCTAAAAATTCACCTAATTTTCGAGCCTTTTTGGACCAGGCTTGGTACTGTTCGCGTAAGGCTCGGATCGGACCAGACTAGTTTTTTTTTACACCCACATTTTCTTTTCATTTTTTCGTTTTTACATTCTTTCATTCGGCGGGCTTGTCAAGTGATTTTGATTCAAAAAGAAAAAAAGAAAAAAAGAATCCGACCTAGCCAGAAAAATTGGGGCATATGTAACTCGGGCTGGGTCGGGTTGGGCCGAGACCCGGCCGGTTGACACCACGGAAAGAAAGTAACGCAAGGAGAGAAACAGAGTGCAAATAGCCTTCCTCCAAATTCTGATACACGTGGTTTGGATTTGATGTGTTTCACATAAAAGATTGCCTTTGCTAATCTGAATTTGAATCCGAATAAGATAATTGTTATCATATTCAGTGTTTGGGGACATCCTTCGAATCGCACAAATTCATATACGTTCACATAAAACACCGGATGAAAATCCGAAAAAAGGGGGTAAATTCGAATTGAATAAGTAAAAAATAAACAAAATAATAAAAAAAAGGAGAAGACATCGTAGGCATCGTAGATGTTTCTAAGGCAGCACAATCCCCACCCTCCCAAATATCAAGGGTGGGGATCCCCTGAGATCCGAGTCCGTAGGCATCTACACCATGTCAAGTGGATCCAACTGGTCTTCCAGGAAGTATTATGATAGGCACTTGTATCCTAGGTTGCACGGATACCGACACTGACACCGATACCGATGCCGACACGATACGTCGACATGTCATTTCTCAAAAATAGAAAAATTCGATACGTCGGGGACACGTCGTATTAAATATATATTTTATATATATACATGATATATTTTTATTTCAAAATGATATTTACAAAAAGAATTCTTATAATAAAAAGAAAGCTCATACCATCAATACTTTCATAATTTGATTCAATTAACTTATAAAAATGAAGAAATAATGAAGTAAAAAGGAAAAAAAAAATTGGATGTGCCCTTTGAGATATTATTTTTTTTTCTATTTTTTAAGAAGCTTCAGGTGTCCGACACGCCGGACACGGGTGTCGACCAAGTGTCAGCTGCGTTGACCAAGTGTCGAAATGCCGACACGCGGTCAACGCGACCAACACGGGTGTCGGGAGGTGTCGGACGGGTGTCGGAGCCCGACACGGGTCCAACACCGACACTCTCACCTAGGAGGAGTATCGGTGCTACATAGCTTGTATCATTGGAATTTGGGATGCCCTTTTACCAATTCAATGTCAAACCTTTTAATTTTACCAATTAAGTACTAAAATTTTTCACATTTAATCAATTTTGATTGAAAATTGCTGACGTAAGTCCTAAGTGGAACAACCATCGCTGACATGGATAATTTTTTTAACAATATTTAATATTTTTTGAATGTTTTTTTAAATATTTTTTTCTTTTGTTTCCTTTGATTTTTGTTTCTATACTTTGCGGCGGGTGAGGATCGCAAAGATCTAGGAGAGGCTAGGCTCGCCCGTGGTCGATGAGGCGTTGCGGTCCTTGCCAAAGGCCGGCGGAGGCTCGACGACCCTTATCCTTACTGGCCGCTGAGAACAGAAAATTGGAAAAAAAAAGAAAAAAGAGAGAGAAAAAACTAATAAAGAATCTAAAATTATTAAAATTATTATTAAAAATTATCGACATCAGTATCGGTCGGGCCGCGTAGGAGGGCCAACATCGATGCCGGCGATTTTCGGTCAAAGTTGGTCGGACGGACTCAATTAGCCAAATGTGAAAATGTTAAGGACTAAATTCGTAAAATTAAAAGATTTCGGATTGAATTGGCAAAAGTAGAATAAATTTATCATTTTTTGAATGATTTTCCCTCGCAGGAATAACGAACCTAACCAATGCATGCACCACCTCTTTGACAAAATGATCAATATCGTGGTGCACAAAAAAGGGATTCCGCCACGACGTGAGAATCCTCACAGAGGACACAGACCTCTCAAGGGACGAGAGGAAGATGGTGATAGAGAGAGGTTAGAAAATTTTCGGCGTCGCCGGCAAACCTGGACCTCCATCATTCTGAGGCAACACATAGGCACGCCTAGAATTCCCCCGCCCCCTCTCTTTGTTGCGGTCTATGGATCTGCATCGTTGTTGGCGGTCGCCGTTCCCGATTGCGTCCGCTGGGGCAGTGTGGGCTTAGACAATCCGCATAACAAAGATGAAGAACACTAAATCTAGGAGAAAGTAAATGCAAGTGCTGCAAATAGACAAACTGGTAAATTGAAACTGACAAAATACATTAGTTTGTGTTGATGATCATGGATTTCTTTACAATAATTCAACACAGCTTTATATCGCGCATCTCCATAACGTTAGGCTCCATGATCGTATGTTGGCCTTATCCACAAGCGGTTACAACTCCTCAATTGCCATTGAACTTCGCGGTTAATCGATATCTTCATCTTCCATTACCACCTTCACTTTGTCTTCTTCCGATTTTGCGGTCGACACTTGACCAAATTTGCTAAGTGATTATCGTTGATGAAACGTATATCGATCGTTGTATAACATGTTCGTCGATAATCATCATCGTTGACCAATCACTATAGTATGTCGGCAACTATAAATGATGGCCATCAATAATTATCAGTCATCAATTTTTCAGTCTTCAAAATCGTACTAAACACCGAGCTCTGTATCCATCGGGATCGCCCGTCACGATGCCAGTTCTATCTTATCTCAAATCATCACCAGGTCAAGGGATACTTCTTTCTTCCGCCAATGATATTTCTCTACGAGCTTATCTTGACTCGGATTGGGCCGGTTGTTCCATGACAGGATACGTCCTAATGTTGGGAAACAGTACTCCTTTATCTTGGAATGTAAAGAAGCAAACCACTATATATCTACAAAATATTCCGTCGAATCTGAGTATCGAGCAATGTCTGCTACTTCTACTTCTAGTGAATTGCTATGGCGTCCTAGTCTTTTTTTGGACCTGCAAGTTTCGCATCCACAACCTACGCAGCTGTATCAAGATAATCAAGCCACGATGCACATTGAACCTGTTTCGATGCTACCTGAACGAAAAGAACTCATGGAAGTAGAATGCCATTTTGTGTGAGAACAAATACAGTCCTTTACAACATAGAATGTCATTTAGATATTTCGATCTCCTGTCCTGTCTCAAAAAACATACATTTATGCGCTGACGAAGTTTCAAATCGTTAATACCCTAAAAAAAGCTTTGGGTTGTGACAAATTCTATTCTCTGGCAACAAGTTAGGCATCACAAACCTTCCTTCATGCACCAACTTTAGGAGGGGTAGTAGCGAACGAGGTAACCTGTAAGTTGTTTTCCTTGCCAGAAGTACTTTATTTGATGTTCCATATACTTTCCCGGGGTTTCCCCTTTCCTTGAATAGTTTAGGTATGTGTCTTATTTCCTGGTTTATTATTGTTGACAGCTCAATGAAGATTCGACAATTGAGGGCTCTCTAGAAATAGACTTTGCTAGCATAACATTTTTGAGTAATTGAGAGAATAACATTATCTCGTAAGCCACAAAATCTTAAAAGAGTAGACCCCACAATAATTATTAATTATTTTTTGTGGCCGAAAACAGTCTATTAGCATAACAGTCACATGACTGTTATATGATCGATTCCCCTCTAGAAATTTACAGTATCACACAATGGTTGACGGTTATCAAAGATATGTAGAAATAGAAAGTGAAAAATGTGGAGTAGCACTAAATTACGGGAAGATTACCAAAAAAAACCTTTTTTTTGTCGGATAAACTTTTTTTTTTGTCGAAATCGGATAAACCTATTTCGCTTGTACCAATTCAATACTAAATCTTTTAAATTAGTCAATTTATTCCTAAATTTTTTGACAATTTTTTTGGTTAATTTTAGCTATATCACTAACGTGGACATCGACGGCCCTATGTGGCATCACCGACGCTAACACGATTTTTTTTTAATTTTTTAATATATTTTCTCTTTTGTTTTCTTTTTCCATTATTACGGTCGGCAAGGGCCTCGGAATCCTCCCCAACCACTAGGTGAGGGCTTACAAGCCCTCGTCGGCTACTAGCCAAGGTCGCGGCCCTCACTTGCCACGGGTAACGGCGGCAACCCTCGTCAGATCTGGGTGAGGGTTGCCTTGTCTAGGCCCACATTAGTTGCCAGTGAGGCGACCTTTGCCCAGATCTTGCGAGGGTCAACCTCCCTACGAGGGCAGTAGTCGCCAGATTGGGTGAGGGTGACCCTCACCTAGCCCTCTTCGGTCATCACTTGAGACATGCCACTAGCACAAAGGAAAAGAAAAAAAAAACAAAAAAAATTCAGAAATTTTTTAAAAAATTATTCACGTTAGCATTGGCAACATTATATCGGATGATCGACACTAACTAGACAGTATGCCTGCGTTTTTTTTAATCATGATTGGTCGAAAGGACTACATTCGTAAATCGTCAAAAGGTTTATGACTGGATTGGTACAATTGAAAGATTTAGGATTAAACTGTGACAATTGCAATATGTTTATTATTTTTTTGGTAATTTTTCCATGTAAAAAATTGCATTAGTGTTACATCTCAATTTCACATGTAAAATATATAATATTAAAACATATTTAATAGGATTATGAGTTCAACGGTTCGAGTAACCTTCAAGTTTTCTCGAGAGAGGGGTGCGCATGTATTCTTGGAATTTGGAAATTATTGTTGCATATAATCTGGATCGCGCATTTATCATTTTTTGTTTGTAAATGAATGGTTTGCAAAATATGTTATGAAAGGTATTGAGAAAGTTTATTCATAAGTATTGCTTTTTGAACTTAGTTTTTGAAGCGAACTATGAAATGATTTGAGAAATGCTTTAACAAAGGTATTCTGACTGATGAATTGAGTTGCAAAAAACTATACTCATGATATGAACCCAATTAGGAGTTTCTAGTTATGCATGCATACTAATTTCAAGATATCCTTTTAGGTCGAGCTACCGACTAATAATAAATGGAGATCTTACGAATGGGGAATCTGGGGCGCTTTTGTCACGAGGCATTGTGTCATGACCATGGTAGGAAATTGAGCACTTAATTGATCAATGGAATAGACTATTAACACGTGTTTTTGATGAAGATTTGTCGATAGACTTGACAATTAATGTTTGGATTGTGATGGTGGATTAAATGAGTATTTCTGATTTATATAAAACTTTGTCAAAATGAAACAGCTCATATTTGATTTGATATGTATTTTATATCTTGAGTTTGGATTATGAGTTTTTGGTATTGGTTTATATGTGCATATTGCATAGTGGATACTCAATCTGTTTAAATGATATATACTAGTCATTAAGTTGTGGTTACTCATATCATTTGCCTTTAATGTTTTCTAGATTTCTCGGCTAGCGAAACTAAGGTGAGATTGCAATTAGCTGAAAAACTTTGATAGTAGGATTCTTTTGTATGATTTTAGTTAGTTGTATATGACTGAAATGAGTTTATTGGGTTTAACTGTTGGTTGGATATGAACACATTCTTTTTGATGAATTATGGAAACTCTAGTATTATCGCAAACTTGTTGGTTTATAACAAATTATCCAAAAAGTCCTAAACCTATTGTACGCTGTCTTTCAGTCTTAAATTTTGCAATAGTACCAATTTTAGGAGTGAGCGGTTCCTGGTCCGGTCCGGTTCTTCTCAATAACTGGGAACCGGTCCGGTGGTCCCGGTTCTCAATTTTATGCAAACGTACATTTTTAGTGCCAAAAGTTATGTACGGAGATCACTTTGATGCCAAAAATTTCAATCATATCACTTTAGTGCTAAGTCGGAGAAACAAGAATCACTTTAGTGCCTCCGGCAAAAAAATTCCGGCCAAAATTGCCACGTGGCATTTTTAATTAATTTTTAAATTTTAATTGGCATTATAAAAAAAAGTCCATGTTGGTTACATGTGGACTTCAAATTTAAAAAAAAAACTAAAAAAAAATTAAAAACTAACATAAAATTTTCAAAATAAAAACTTTATTTAAAATAAGTTGAAAAATAAGAAAAACAATTTTAAAAATGGCTACCGGCGAGGGTTGCTGCAACCCTCGCCACCGCCACCATCCCACTATCAGACCCTCACCCAGATTTGGTAGAGGGCCGTCATTAATGGTCAACCCCCACGGCTCCGGCTGCTCACGGGCTGAGGGTGACGACAGCTCGGCTAGGGCTCGGCAACGGTGCTCGGGGCAAGGTCAGGCGGTGGTTAGGCGATGAGACTTGCGAGGGTGAGGGTGAGGGGAAGAGAGGTGCTTGGTGCAAAGAGGGTAGAGTCGGGGTCCTCGGACGACTGGAGCTCGAGTTTCGACTCAGGGTTGACGACGAGGCAGCTACTGGGCTCGTGGATATCTCGGTTGGTCATGGCTATGGGCTCGAGGCTCACAAGTCGAGGTCGTTGGCGGCCGGCAATTAGCTCGGACTGAAGAAGGAGGGAGTTTGCGACGGCGGCTCGGGCTTGCATAGATCTCGGGTCTCTCTTCTGGGGCTCACGGGTGCAGAGGGCTGGGGACGGTGGGTTAGTGGCGAGTGGGGAGGCAACGAGACGGCGTGGCGGTGGCTGATGGTGGCGACGGGCGGCGAGCAGAGGGAGAGCTATTGCGTGAGTTGCAGAGAAAGGGCGTCGAGGGGGTTTGCAGGTGGGAGAGAGGAAGGAGAGAGAAAGGGGTTGCAATTTTTTTTCTGAGTTTTTATTTTTTGCTAATTTTAAACTAATTTTTCAAATTATTTTCAAAAACAAATTGTATTTTTTTATTTTTGCAAACTAATTAAGTTTTTATTTTATTTTTAGTATTTTTTTTAAAATTTTGACCTATTTTAATTGCTGACTGGATCTTGCCGGTGACATGTCGGCTTCAAATAATAATACAATAATGCCACGTCAGCTTTCCGGCGGACCAAATCGGACTTGGCACTAAATTGATTATTTTTTTTAACTTGGTACTAAAGTGATCTCCGTACATAACTTTAGTGTACTTTTATCACAATTTTCAAAATCGTGGACCGGATCGACGGTCCTTGGAACCGGACCGAATAGGACAAACCGTTTCAATCTGATTCCTGAGTGGTTCAATGGGACCGATAACCTGTTATAGGATGTATTCAAAGAATAAGAAAATGCGCGACTATGTGATCGATTCAAGTCAGGAAAGAAACTGGCACACCTGTTGCATGCAGAATCTATAGAAGGGATTCCAAATTCAATAATGATGCCAAAGTATTTCCTGAAGAAGTCGAAGAGTCATCGAATTCAATGAACACTCCTCATCGATAGCGAGGTTATCAACGTTCGTCGAAAGCCGTTAATAACTTCATGTTTAGATCTCTAGAGTCTTTATTAATTGTATTGCGTCTTCCCAAAGAGTCAAAATCTAGTTTCTAGGAATTTATTATGTTTTATATTTTTCAAGAGTCTTTTGGTATTTCCTAAAAGTCTTGTATTTCAGCGAAGAGTCTCATTTACTCAAGTTTGGAGGGTTGTTCCATGCTCGCCTATATAAGGATGCTACGATGAATGAGAATGTCAGACTTGTTCATTGATAAATTGATTTGAGCCTTTGGCTTGATAACAAGAAGGAGTTCTTATTTATACTATTATCCCTTAGGTGGATTCCTACGGGTGGCGAGTAACCTATCTCTTTCTACTCTTGTTTCTTGGGTGGATTTCTACGGGCGGCGAGTATTCTATCCCTTAGTTCCTCACTTGTGTTACCTCTTATTTCTCTACGTTTTCTCCCGGCGTCAAATAAGACAAAAGCTTTTATCAGGCTCAATAAAGCACCTCGGAGATGTACCATCCCTATGATTCATGCTAATGAAACGAGGTAAAACTTACTCAATCTGCAAGCTAGGATCTTAGTAACTCGTTCATAAATAACATCGCATCGAGATATAGACCTAAAATCAACAATTATAGAAGCGGTTGTTGATTCAACAAGAGAAATAGCTGTTGAATCTATTTTCTTCAATAGCTTCGAAGAGGAAAAGAAATTACAAGACATTGCATCACAGAGCGGGAACCGGGAACGGATGGCCCAGTTTCGGTCCATTCTGGATCTAGTCGTTGACTAAATAGCTGATGACTCTATTTTCTTCTCTCCCCTCTGAAGGAAAGTCAATATGATCCATTGGACCAATTTAGTCACTAATCTTTTGAGGATTTTCAAATTTAGTACTTCCAACTAATTTTGGCAAACACTCCGTGTGGGCAATTTTTGTAATTTGTTTAGTTTTGTAAATTTTTTCTATTTCTTCTGCTTTTTGTTTTCTTTTCCTTTCTAATTTTTTCCGTTTTCCCAGCCACCAATCATCACCGGGCCTTGGCGATGGTGGGGTACAAGTTGCGTTCTCAGGTGAAGGCAGCCTACGTAAGAGGCTGATGAGGCCCGATGGAGGGAAAAGGGAAAGAAGAAAAAAGAAAAGGGAATAAAAGTTACAAAAAAGAAGAAAAAACTTGAGAAAATTGAAAAAATTATCCACGTCAGCATCAGCCGTCCTGACTAGAGCACCATGTCAGCTATCGTTGGCTAAAATTGGCCTGAATGACTAAATTGACAAATCGTCAAAATATTTAAGACTAAATTCGCACAATTAAAAAGCTTATGACTCAATTACAAATCGATTAAAATGTTTAGGATTGAATTGGGCACAATTGGAGGCTTAATACTGCCTTGGCCGCCGCACGCTTAGAGCTGGGACTTTTTGGATAATTTTCCCCCGAACGAGACTGTCTTTTAAATCGACATGATGGGAAAATAAAGTTAGGTGTTAAATGATTATATGTATTATCGAAGGATTATGGATGGCGGAGAAGCATGTCGATTACCATTATTGTAAATGTTGTGAAATAGGACACCTCGATCGGTGTCGCAGCGGAATCGGATCGATGAGCGTTTGCAAAGTCGACAGAGAAATAAAAGAAATAATAACAAATGACACGAGATTTACGTGGTTCGGTCCGAATGTCGGAACCTACGTCCACGGGGAGAGCAGCACAGAATCCACTATAGAAAAACAAGCGATACAACGAGATCAATCACTCGAGCACTCAAACACACTCTTGGTGTTTCCCAAACCCCAATTACACCTCAAACTCACACAGTGTTTAGACCCTCACAATTCCTAGTGAAACCTCACTCAAGGAATTATACAAATTCTACTCACAAGAATTTATCTGGCTAAAACACTCAGGTGTAATTACGACAAGCAAAAAAACCCTCACGAGAAGAACTCTCTCTTCTCTCGGCCACCGAATGACTTGGTTTCGGCGCACTTCTTCAATTGCATCTTCTTCTCCTTATATAGCCATATGGAAGGAGGAAGCATGCCAAATTGTGCCCAACTTATGCCTAATTTCCAAGTCAAAAGAAAGAGGTGGCAAACTTGCCAAACTCTTGTCTTTCATACTTGCCAAACTCTTGTCTTTCATACTTGCCAAACTTGCCAAACTCTTAACTCCCGAGTCAATGTCAACTTGTGCCTAACTCCCGAGTCAATGTCAACTTGTGCCTAACTCCCGAGTTTCATTCGGGACTCAAATTCGAGACATGTTTTTAACAATCTCCACCTTGGCTCGACATTTGAGCCAAGTCACAATCGCTTCAGTGGATTCATTCTTTCCTGCTACTCTCCCACAGCCCTCTTGGGCTCAACCGTCACAGAAATCATCCAAGTCCAAGCCCCGCTTGAACTTCGCCATAACCGAGGACCTCATCAGAACACCAACTGAACATGCACCTTTAACTACTCCACAAGGACTATCTGACACAAGCTCCATAATCACAGATAAAGCAAAACCTTCGTTGCATCCATATCTGTCAGGAGATTGAACACGTACCTTGTCAATATTAGCAGTTACAGCAACTGTTGGCTGTATAGACTTCACCTCGCTACAAGCACCATCTGTGTCGATTACTTCGCTAGTATCCGCTACCTCAGGAGTTTCTGGTTGCAACTCCACCTCAAGCTGAACACCGTCCAAATCCGTATAAACACTGCCACAAACACTCCTAGCTAGAAGTACTGGAGACTCGTCAAAGGTAACTTCTCTGCTGCAAACAGGTGAATCTATCGGGCACCACAACTGATCGCCACACTCACCTTGTGCATAACCATGGAATATGCACCTTGCCTCCACATCGAGCTTACCATCACTTACTCGATAATAACACGGGCAACTAAACATTCTAAAATTAGAATCATCAGCAACATTACCTGACCATACTTCTTTGGGAGTCTGATATCCAATTGCAGTCGATGTGGATCTATTCACCAGGTAGCTCGCCATACTAAGCGCATCCGCTGGAATTTTCCCAGCCATACCAGCACTAGAGATCTTTTCACGGGCCGTCTCTAGTAACTCTCTGCTCATCAATTCTGCAAACTGTTGTGGTTTACTAGCACTAGTGCGATGTTTCACTATGCCCTTTTCCATGCAGAATTTATTTACCAGCTTCGAGCAGGACTCCATGCCACTGTCAGTTCGCACATGCTTGATCAACTTACCAGTCTCCATTCCGATCAAAGCTCTCGACTGCGTATTCCTGACAACAGCATCAAACATGTGCTTTCGCACAAACACCCAGGCCTTCCTCGAGTAGCCGTTAGACTCTCGAACAGATGTCGACGTCTCATGAGCAAAATTTATCAATGTCTTACCTTGAAGTTCATACAGGCTGCCATGTTTGATTCCCTTCATTATCACCAGAGCACCTCGAACAATTTTTAGGACTCCACCTCGTGAAGAATACCTGCATCCAGCTGAATCTAGAGCACCCAAGGAAATTAAGTTCTTTTTCAATTCTGGAACATGTCTTACCCCAGTCAATGTCCTCACAATTCCATCATGCATTCTGATTTTAACATCACCAACACCTACAACATCGCATTCAGCGTTGTTTCCCAACTCCACTTTACTACTATCCATGCATTGATAAAAAGTAAACTAGTTCCTGTTTGGTGTAGCATGAAAAGAACAACCAGAATCCATAATCCAACCGTCAAACGACGAATTCTCAGTGACAGACAAGACATAATCGACATCATCAGAATTTTCAGCTACAACTGCAACATCATCTGCAGATTCAACTCCAATTTCCTTAGCTCTTTCATTTGTCAGCTTAAAACAATTTCTTCTAAGATGCCCTCTCTTGCCACAATTCCAACAGACATCACCGCCAGTCCTAGACTGACTGCATCTATTCATGTTCATACTACTTCTGCTAACACGTGTACTAGCTCTTCCTCTTTCACCTACTAAAGCAGTAGATACAGATTCGCCAGATTCTCTTCTACGAATATCCTCACTCAGAATTAAATCTCGAATCCCATCAAACGTCAAACTAGTTGACCTAGAAGAATTGCTAACAGCAGTAACAGTAGTATTCCAACTATCAGGCAATGAGGATAATAGAATCAAAGCACGTACCTCATCTTCAAAGTCAATCTCAACTGAACTCAATTGACTAACTATCACATTGAATTCATTGATATGATTAGCAACAGATGTACCTTCGCTCATCTTCAAGTTAAACAGACGTCGCATCAAATAGACCTTGTTGATCGCAGAGGGCTTCTCGTACATGTCCGACAGGGCTTTCATCAAACCCGCAGTGGTCTTCTCCTTGACAATATTAAATGCGACGTTACGAGCCAACGTCAGCCGAATAACACCCATCGCTTGTCTATCCAGCAATTCCCAATCGGGTTGCTTCATCGTTTCTGGCTTTTGCCCAGACAGGGGCTCATGCAGCTTCATCTGATATAAGTAGTCTTCTATCTGCATCTTCCAGAAACCAAAATCCTTCCCCTCAAATCTGTCGATTTTCACTTTAGCTTCTGTCGCCATCGATTTGCTTCAACTCAAGCAAGCCTAGCTCTGATACCAATTGTGGTGAAATAGGACACATCGATCGGTGTTGCAGCGGAATCGGATCGATGAGCGTTTGCAAAGTCGACAGAGAAATAAAAGAAATAATAACAAATGACACGAGATTTACGTGGTTCGGTCCGAATGTCGGAACCTACGTCCACGGGGAGAGCAGCACAGAATCCACTATAGAAAAACAAGCGATACAACGAGATCAATCACTCGAGCACTCAAACACACTCTTGGTGTTTCCCAAACCCCAATTACACCTCAAACTCACACAGTGTTTAGACCCTCACAATTCCTAGTGAAATCTCACTCAAGGAATTATACAAATTCTACTCACAAGAATTTATCTGGCTAAAACACTCAGGTGTAATTACGACAAGCAAAAAAACCCTTACGAGAAGAACTCTCTCTTCTCTCGGCCACCGAATGACTTGGTTTCGGCGCACTTCTTCAATTGCATCTTCTTCTCCTTATATAGCCATATGGAAGGAGGAAGCATGCCAAATTGTGCCCAACTTATGCCTAATTTCCAAGTCAAAAGAAAGAGGTGGCAAACTTGCCAAACTCTTGTCTTTCATACTTGCCAAACTTGCCAAACTCTTAACTCCCGAGTCAATGTCAACTTGTGCCTAACTCCCGAGTCAATGCCAACTTGTGCCTAACTCCCGAGTTTCATTCGGGACTCAAATTCGAGACATGTTTTTAACAGTAAACGACCATGATACAGGCTAATGACATACGATGGTGATTGGTTGAGGACTGAAACAAAAACCTGGACAAGTTTCGGGAACTAAAGACAAAAGTGAAGATGTCAATGCAGATTGATGGCTGAGTCCAGAGACGACTGAGGAGTTTTAGCTTTTTAAGATCATGGAACGAACCGAAAATAACGAGAATGCAATTATAACTGTTAATTTAAATAATGATAGCTTGTGAGCGGTTACACGTCGTAATAAGTTATATATAAAACCGTTGAATCATTGTAAAGTGCGCGCATTCACAATCATCAAAACAAATTATGTATCTTTCAAGTTCTCGCATCTACTAATTTCATTTAGCTAGAGTAATTGGTGCAAGTTCTTGTCACTGTGATGTACTACTTGTCTGAATTGCCACCGAACCTTATTTAATAAAAAAAAATCAAAAATCAACTTTCGGTGAAAGATATTCCATAGCGTGGATCAATTCCTGCGAAACAATATGGATCAAAATATGTGGGAGTCGCCTAACTAGTCGTATGCTATAAAAATTTAAAGTATAGACACTGTACATGATGCAAAATTCCTGAAAAGTCAGTGACAAAGACACCTGGGAGAGTATATATATACACGTGGACTCTTGTTTGTGTTTGGATTTCCATATATTATAACAAGATCAATGCACATCAGATTGAGATTAAGAAGATGTTTTCCCTAATCAAATCCGAAGCATAACTTTTTTTTTTCCCAAGACTATGAAAGGATATCCTACGGAATCATTAAACTCATCTTCTATCCAATTACCTTAAGTTTGGAGGCACGAGCCGATGTCTAGCATGCCCCACCAAAGAAGTGTTTATCGCAAATTGAATAAGTCCGTGACCCAGAAAGTGCCAAAAAGAAGGGGATGAACTGTGTGTGACTAATCCCTGCCCTACAAAAAGTAAAAAAGGCATGAGCTCCGCAATGTCCTGTGTTGTGAGAGTGGATTGACGTAAATCGTTTGGCTTCTACTCGGGATGATCGGATCTCGCTCTGGTCCAGTTACATCTTGAAACCGGGAACCCAACTAGGAGGACCGGTTTTGAGTTTCAAGGACGGGGAACCGGAACGGATGGTCCTGGAAGCAGAGCGGTCCGATTTCAAGGCGGTCCAATCATTAGATTAGTCGTTTTTTTTTGTAATTTATCGTTAAATTTTTCTCATTAACCTTTCGTTAATTGCATTGCGTTGTGGTTAAACCTGAAAATCATATTAAGCATCCTAATTAAGCATCTTAGGTTTAGGTTTAGGGATTTTTTTTTAAAAAAATTATTCAGTATCGGACCGACCGTAACCGGTTCTAATTATATGGAATCAGGAATGAGACGGTAGCCTTCGGAACCAGACAAATGAGCTTCCCAGACCAGCTCTGGAAATCCAATCAGAGAAGATGGGAGAGGGAGAGGAAGAGAGATACGCGGGATATGCAGGCTAACGATATAAAGTGTCGAATGGATCAGCCCCTGAGCTCCCCCATCAATTATTGCCATCACCTATGGTTAAACCACCTAATCTGATGGTGATTAAACATGAACTAAGGAGTCAGCTTAAACGGCACCACTTCATAGAATTTATTCATCGAACAGCTTCCGTGCAATACTCATTAGTCATTATGCTTCCACAACCACTCTAATCTTTTTCTTGCCTGCCCTTATTTTGCTAACTCACTCCATTATCGTACGGTTTATGATGGAAACTCACATGCAATTCTTTCCCGTGTCAATGCAATTATCTCGACATGGATTAAACCGCGCACATCGACATCTTCAATGCCTTTTAATTAGGTCTTAGGGAAATCAATTTTGGCCCGAGTGTGTACAAAATTACAATATAGATAAAAGTCCATAGAGCAGCACATAAAGTTCATCTTTATGCCAATTCAAGTAACTTTTTTCATTTTTTTTTCCCTTCAGGGGGAAATTGTAAATATTGTAAAGTAGATGAAGTACAGCAGCTTACGGCTAATAATTTGAAAGGATGGATGTAGGAAGTCTCCATATAGTAGCCAAATACAACATTCATCCAGGAAGGTCTGATTTTTTTGTAGAGCGAAGCTGACCTATTATATTTTTACGTACCTTAGCCATAACAATATGGAAGTCGGTTGACTTGTTATGAGACCGTCTCGTATTGTGCTCCATCCAAATGCAATATATGGTTGCTAGGAAGGATAACTCGAGGTGTTTGGCCACCAAGTCTTTTCTTTTTGTTTCCCTAGTCATCAATTAGCTAGAGTTCCTCATTCCATCCTCCTAAAAGGCGCCATATCCCATGATGTTGTGCTAGGATACGACGCCAATTCAAGAAACTAACAACAAGAAAAGTGTATTTTACGCGAATAATCATTTGGGGAATGTTCGCGGATTCTATATATGTATATCGAAGTTAAATTACATTTTTCCTTAGCAGCACATAAAAGGGTAAACGGGCATGTCCAAAGCTGATCCATACAAGAGAGGATAAGCTTTTCTTTTATTCGGATATACATATGAACTAGGGCAAGAAATGTGGTCCCATAACACATAGAGCTAAGAGAACATGCTAAGTAATAAGCAAGTGGCCTGTTCGCGATAAAACAAAAAGGGCTAAATGCGATCTCCATCCATCCCGAACATCTTTAACGGGATTGGATCAATCATCAAACTAAAAATAGTAAAGAAAACTCCATGATTTCACCCTTACGTGGACCAAAGGGAAGTGATCTTTTCCTTTGTATTTGCATAGGGATTAATTGTCGTCTTGTGTGGAGGTTGGTTTTCGCGGTCGCTGTCCTCGTCTAGGAATCGAGAGGGGGAGCCTGTTCTGTGGGATTAATCATCATCTTTCCGAGCTCGATTCGTTGGGGCGTCCTTGTCGTCACTCCCCCACAACATTTTTCACATCAATCTTACGATGGTGTTCAGTTTTCGATCCATTATCGGCGCGGACTCCTTTAAAACATAATGTTACTGTCAACCGTCTTGATTATTACATGAGCCAAACGAGCGACGACAACTCCCGATCCGTTTTTGTGTACACGTAGGGCTCTTCGTTTTTGTAATCGGCTTTGTTCCCCTTGTCTAACCCATGCAACTTCCAAAACTTAAAAATAATATCACTCCATTCCTATCATTACAAAGCTGCACGCCTCTAATTGTCAGTAATCCCCATGCCCGCCCTGCGTGTATAACATGACATGTTAAAACGTCCGCTTAGCTGATTATTTCCTCTATGGAGTTGATATTTTTGAGTGAATATGCTGACAACTGCATAAGTATACCCTCGTCTTGAATGTCCTGCCCCGGGGTTATTTACGCGACTGACGACACTCCCCCAATCACGCCCCCAGAAGCAGCACGACAGACTACTCGACTCTTGCAGTACCGGAGATTCTGAAGCGACACAAGCCTCCTCGGTAAGTGGCGCGGAATGATCTCGAGTTTGCTCCATTTTCGGTGGTGAAAAGGTTCATAGTGAACCGAAGAGAACACGACAGTATCTCAGCTACAACACTTTCCACTGTTTGTGCGCACTGGGAGTGGGAGTATGAATAGGAAGAAGGGACCGCGGTGCGGTACAAATCAAACCACCGGTCATCAGTGACGCTCGGCCGGGCCCCGGAGTTTCAGACCAGTGATGCAAATTATGATTACTATAATCAGACTTGTTAACCCCAAGTTGATACATCAATATATGTCATTTGGACAGTTCCCTCAAAACTCGTCGCTACATGTCCACATTTCATTGGAGAGGACGGAAAATGACCCCGACAATCCAAGCTGTCTGCTAATAATCTTCACACATTGATTTAGATTTTGCAAGCGCATTAGTTCCGCCAATTACCATATCCCATGGAGCCTCCACCAGGCACTGGCTCCTGCTTATTATGTCACTTACCACCTGGTTCTATCTTCCGTTGGAGCTTCTGGAATGAAGTCAAAGCTTAACGAGCCTCGTCTACAAATATATATCGTTACAGGATGATTCAGTTAAAACCTCGATCGCCTTTACGTATGGCTTTTATGTTATTAGGAAGGTACGCCGCAATCGTGACGAATGATATGTCTAAAGATAGGGTAAACACTCAAAATGACGCTTTTTGAGCAAAAAAAATATCCTATCATGTTTAACATCAGGATTTTTGCATTTACTCGTACAGACGATTGGAACGTCGATAGTGAATCTGCTTGATTTAGTTATATATCTATCTTGGGAAAAACATTTGGCTTTGTTAGGCAAGTTACGTTGAAGACTAGCATACGGTGACGGCGAGGTATATCATTTAAGGCACCTATGAATAAATTCCTCGCAGGGTTTGGGCCTCGTTAGTAATTAGAATTGCGGCGCAATGTCTTGCCCTGTGATTATTAAAGAGGGGCTTATTCTCTTTCTCCCATGCGCCTCGGTTGCATCGAAGACGTGGTGGATTTGCATCGGCACAAGTAGTCAAATTCAATCTCACAATCGTCGCGTCTTGAATGAACGGCGGGATGAGCATATCCCCCCCCCCCCCCCCCCCCCAATTAAAGCGTGCGAGCATGGCTTGGTTATTCGATTTGAATAGTTCGAACTAGGTAAGTGATCACAGGTGAAGAAGCTACTACTAGTTTTGACCACTATGTTGTACACCGGCTAAAACATTCGAAATCAAGACCATAATATACATCTCCGACAACGTAGAGCTAATTAAAAAAAAAAAAACCCCTGCAGCTCCCGGACATGGATGGACCCACAAGAAAACCTAAAAACTTAAATTCGATGGCACACACACTCTCCACAATCTTAGCCCACTCTTTCTTTGTTCGTTCTGGTCTTTGGCTAATCTTTTCCTTTTGAAAAGAAAAGGCTTATTTGAGGATATAATGCTCTTTTTCTCGTTTAAAGAGGGAGATATTTTGGGATTTTTAATTTCAGCTGACGTGTGCAAAGGGCACACGCCTCGGTCGGAGTCTGACGGCGAGAGGGCTGGCCATCTCGCAAGAAAGCCTGAGGACTTCTGACAAGTCAACTTTGTCCTCATTCGCCGCCGCCCGCCACTCGTACTCCTGCAACATCGCTGCCACCCAATACGTGACAGTCGTCAGCCCCAGCGTCTTCCCCGGGCAGGCCCTCCTTCCGGACCCGAACGGCGCCAGCCTGAGGTCCGACCCGAGCACCGAGAACTCCTCCCCTTCGCCCAGGAACCTGTCGGGCCTGAACGCGAGCGGGTCGGGCCAGACACTGGGGTCCCTGCAGATGGCCCACATGTTGACCATGGCCGTCGTTCCCGCCGGCACGTGATGCCCGTCCACGGTCGTGTCAGTAATGGCCAATCTGGCCCACGACAGCAGTGGGCCGGGCGGGTGTAGCCTCAGCACCTCCTTCACTACCGCTTGGAGATAAGCCAGGTTCCCTATCTCCGACTCGTTGACCTCCCTTGACCTTCCCACCACCCGGTCCAGCTCCTCCTGGACCCTCCCTTGAACTTCCGGATGAACCACCATCCTCGCTAGGATCCACTCCATCAGCACCGCCACCGCGTCCGTCCCTCGAAATATCATCTCCTGCAGACTCACTAAATTTTAGTACCAACCTTCTCATGAAGAACGTCAATGGTAGACAAGTACCCATGATAGAAACTCCCCAAATTTCCAGTATTACTGCGCAAAGAAAGTTGTTAAAAGCTTGGTGCTTACCCACAGAACGGGGATGACATCGAAGTCGGACAGTTTATCAGAACCCTGAAGTGAGAGCAGAACGTCCACAAAGTCCTGGTGGTCGGCGTTTGGTCGAGCTCGATGCTCTGCGATGATTCGGCCTACAAAGCGGTTGACTTTGGGCACCATCCTAGAGCACCTGAATCTGATCTTTTGAGGATCCAGCTCTGCCATCCAGGGGAGATGATCGGACCAATTCAGCGTGCCTAATAACTCGTACCCTTCATCCACCAGCGCCGTCAGCTCTTCCACTTCGCTGCTCTCGCAGCTCAAGTCGTAGGATTGCCCGAACACGCAGCTCATCATGTGGTTCAGCGAGGCTCGCTTCAGCACATGGCGAACGGTCAAGGGTTGCTCGTGGGAAGCGAACAGAGCTGCGACCATCTGAGAAGCAATAGCTCGCCGCTGAGACTCGGAAGCCTTGATTTTGTTCGGGCAAAAGAGATGAGCAGCGGCAATTCTCCGGAGGGTTCGCCAGTAGACGTCGTGGCGTGCGAAGCCAATTGCCCTGTTGAACATCAGCCTGTAAGCCGACTCTTTCACAGGGCGATCAGCAAACACGGAGCCGTTGAGGATTTCTCTGGCGACTTCAGGATTACATGTCACGATGACCCGAGTATCGCCCAGGCTGAAGGCCATCAGGCGCTTGGCGCCAAAGGCTTCGGCGGCGGCAGCAACCCGGTGATGAGCTAAGTGGAGCATGAGGCTCATGCTTCCGAAAAGAGGCAATCCCCTGGGACCGGGGATAGCGTGGGACAGAGACAGAGAAGAGGAGGATGGTGAGAGGAAGAGTGCTTTGCGCCAGAAGTATTTGCCCCAAGCGGGGCCACCAGGGTGAGACCAGTGGAGGAAGGAGATGGCAAGCCAAGTTAAACCCACCAAGAGGAGGGACCAGGCAATGTTATTATGGGTAAAGGCTCTGCATTTGGAGGCGATGGCGAAAAGCCAGAGGCGTTCGACATCTGAACTCATGGTCATGCTTGGTTTAGAAGGAGGTTGTGAGGTAATTGAATGGGTTGGTTGGGGACTGGTATTTATAGGGCAGAGAGCACTGGGACAACCTCTGCATAAACTAATGGATTTATAGTTAGAATAAAAAAGGAAGGCGAAAGGAGAGCGAGTGTATTGTATTTAAGCACTTTTATTCGTATATGAATAATCATTGTGCGTTCCCAAATTCACTATCTTGTTTATCAAAAGGCCAACATTGAAGACAGAGAGAAGAAGAAGACGACCAAAGAGAAATAGCAGCGGCGCCGTCACGAGTGCATGACATGAGTTCAGTGTGATTGAAAAAAAAAAAAAAAAGCCAATCCAATGCTTCACTTGGGGGAATATCTTACTGAAAATTTCACCGCTTCTTGTCGGGGCAGTGTCTGCCTTAAATCTAGTCGTTAGGGAACACGGCTGGTTATATAATAGGTCCCATCTGTAGAATTTTCAAACCAGTGACCATTAGTATGCGCATGCCCATGAGAGCCTCGAACAGCAAAGCAGGATCTCATAGTCAGAGACATCTCTTTTGCTGGAATTTGTTCCCATCTACTTTCTGGTTGAGAAAGTTTATTGCTTGAGAAGAGAGAGAATGTTACTGATACGGTGCTGTTATGAAAGACGTATGCTCTGTTTTCGTGCAGCGGAACTCCTCGTCCATTTCGATTCATTGGTAGCCAAACCCCCCCCCAAAAAATTAGGAAAAAGGAAAAACGGAGCAGAGTGACGTGATATGGAAAGTCAATGAACCATTCAAACATCAGCGGTGGCTCCTTTTAATTAATCCCGAGAACTTTCTACGGGCAAGACGAAAGGGACGCCCAAAAATTGTTTTTTCACCAGCTCCTTTGAACATAAAAGAGAGTGAAAGTTTTTTTAATGTACCAGGGGTACCGGACATTTCTCGGTAATGATCCTGTAGTTATTTCATTTCATTTGACTCATTCATTCATGGCAAAAGCAGCCATAGTCTCCCATTTCCAGGAAGGCGGGGAAGGCTATGACCCTTGTAAATACAGACTCTGTTTTGCTTTCTGCTTGGTGGAAACAGAGGAAGGAAAGTACAACAAGACTACTCTTTCTCCAGGAAAAAGTTGATGGAGAGGACCCCGACATGAATTCTTTTTAATTAAATTGACAATCTATTTGCGAGATTTTGATAGGACCACCGCCAATTATTCTAAAAGCTTGAGCAATAGTTAGACGAGGGCGTGGTCCGATATTTAATGACTCTAACGCTAATCAATGCTCGCATAAACTATATCCAATCTTAAGTGGGAGTTCGCCATATGTCTCTAAGTAGAGCAAATTGGTTTCGGTATCTCCACCATTGTCTTTCTTTGCTTTATGATTACAACCTTTGACAAGATGCACATACATGCGCCGGGAGCATATATGCAAGGATTTTCGGACTCACTCCCTAAATATTCCATAGAGTGGCTAATCTGATTTAGGCGTTGATGGCTGTTGCCTTGGAGGGATGCAGGTGGCAAGATGACTTGCAGTCAAGCGACTTGCCGTTTCTGATGGGCCATGACTTTGGAACATATTCATATCAGGTCGACATGGGAGTCTTATTTTCTTCCACGTTTCTTCCTTAATTTAAAACCCCTTGTGTTTTTGACTGGGAGTGGGGAGACCCATTTCAACAAGTCATCTTGAGAACAAGTTGCCCTTTTGTAAAATGAATTTGGAGGAGAGTCGCGCTCGTTTTATTCAATGCAACTTGATGGATTCCATGCATGACTTTGGGGGTTTTGGATTGCCTCTGCAACTTCACCCCCCCAAATGCCTCTCAAAGTCTCGGCAAATTCGGCCACATTTTCCCGGATGGAGAGCTGCCCGATGATGAATCAATTACCTCTTATAAGAAACAGAGGAATCACTACCTCATGCTGCACCAGTCCAGACTGCAGTAGTTGTAGCTACTCGCAACCATCTCCCTCTCGGTCTCTCTCTTCGACTGATTACGGGAATGAATTCCATTGGTCTGTTTCACGTGTTCACATCTGAAGCGTAGACCACGTAAGTAAGCCACGGATGCCCTGCTAGTTTATTCTACTGGTGGTCATTTACTTATGTTTTTTCTGCAGAGGGGAAGGTTCTTGCGAGTCAAGTTATGAGTTGCACATGTCCTAGAAACCGATACACACTGTGATTATTTGGTGATACAAAGAGGCATATCTCCACATTAGGAAAATTTGAGGAGGCGATACGATGTCTGCAACCGCAACTAGCCCCCCTTTTATATTAGTACAAATTGAAGGGAGCAGCACATGCTCTGGAATATTTACTCTGTTGTTTTGTTGTTCCTTCCCCTTTCAGTTTCAGAGTAGGCGTAGGCCCCCCAGTATTGATAACCTCCAGGAAGATTCCTGCATGAGAATGAAAGCCGTCATTAACAATGCGATATTCTAAATCGCCCAACCACAACGATATATGAAGAACGTGTATCGCACTTCAGATAGAAATTAAATATGTGTTTTCTGTGGAACGCCGAACGAGAAGCACCCCATCACTTCTAGTACTCCATTTTCGTAAGTTAGCCTTCTCGACTCCAGGTACTAAAGTCTGTCTGGATCTGTAATCTCCGTTGGAATGAACTCTCTGGAAAGTGGACATCATGTATGAGAAAGGAGCTTTCAAAGTGCTCAACTCAGACTAGTTAGACCAGAAAAGAGAAAAAAATCCCTGCCTCAGAAGGAGCTAGGCCAGCTGGGTGCGAGACAACAATCTTAATAATATGTGTATGGACCAGACTTACAATTCCAAATGTCTGACGAATTTAATAAGCATATAGATGACAAGGGATGATTAACTATATATAACAATGCCATGTAACTCCGGAGCGACCTCAACCCAGAATTTGGTTGGTCGTAGCAATGGAAAAATCTAATAAATAGGCAACTCATGAATCATCGCCGTCGTCATCATGATCATCAATCATGTTGCTTCATCCAATCGAAGACCCTCAATCACGAGACACGTGTTTAATCATCTTCGACATCAGTCTAGAAAAGAATGCCCCCCTAAATCTGCTGACGAAATTTGCCGAGGAGTGCCACCTTTACGCAAACTTTGTCTGATCTGGTGTATATAACCAGATGATGAGGGTGCTCTGAAACAGAGATCGACCCTCTGAATACGATAATGAGGATCTCAAGGACGAAGTAGACGAGACGGGGTGGGCGTATAAGCGTTGCGCATACGATGGACGCTCCACATCCATATGGTAATGGTGGGGGCTGCCAACCCACCACTTGCCATAAACAACCAGAGTGACGATTGGATTCGATGCCAAAAGATCCCATTTCTAACTGGTTATATCTTTTGGTTTTGGGTGGTGTGCGGGGGCGGACAGTTCTCTAGAAAAGATTCTTCAAACTTTTCTCAAAGTTTGAATCTTTGAATTGGAGGAAGCAAGAATATGTCCTCCTCTCCCTCTCCCTCTTCTTCCATGTCCGTGGTCCTTCGCAAAAGCTCCTTTTGTTTGCTTCAGACACTTCTTGTTGCTTTTCCCTGTGCCATTCCTCTCTCTCTCTCTCTCTCTCTCTCTCTCTCTCTCTCTTCGCTTTTGACTGAATAAACGGCTTTTCGTTTCGTCGCACTATTACATTAAACGGAAGTAAAGTAGCTGTATCGATCTAATAGTACATAGGGCATACTAGGGGCGTATCTTCGGATTCCGTGATCGATCTCACGTTCACATTTTGATCGATACCACTATAGTGGAGTGCCTATCAGTATCCGCCACCTTTTAGCTTGCCTACAGATAATGTGGGAATATCACCTTGTTTTCAGAAGCTAATATGGAAAGTAACCATTTCTAGTGGAGGGGTCTGCCAAATCCGGATCGCTAGGTCAAATCTAAGCGGTTTTTCGATCTGAAACTTGTCTCCTTGAACCTGCGTCCGTTTCTACGATGAATTTGTTAGCTCATTGCTTTGCACTAACCGGTTCAACACCAGCCGGGAGTGGTTATCGAGGCTGGAAGGACTAGAAAAGGAGTGGCTCCTGAGAGGCTTCTAGGATGGTAAAAGGGACAGGAATGAAACTGGAGGAGAGCGATTTTGAAAAAAAAAATATATGTGTGTGTGTGTGAAAACTGAAATTAACTCACGGAGGCCTCTCTTGACATAACGGCAATGCTTAGCTTTGGAACTACAAAGTTAAGCTTGCTCAATAATTAGCACTCCCAGGATGAGTGACAGCTAATTGAGAAGGTGCCCAACAGTACCCCAGTTGTTTCTACACTGTAATTTTACACGTGAATATGCTATCTCCCCGAACATATCTATGTTTCCCAAGAATCAGAACACAAGATAGATGTATAGACATTAGATAGCTAGAGCCTTTCTTTGTGCTTCTCTCTCCCTTGCCAACTTTGAAAGGCCAGTCACTCATCAAAGTGCATTAATCCCCGAGCTAGGAAAAAGCATAATCTTGCTGATAATATTCTCCTTCCTTCGACTGTGAAGATATGATTCTCTCGATTACGATTGAAATAACTTGGTCGATCGAACAACTCAATTGGGGTTTTACAACTTGCAAAACTCAATCTTCGCCGCTCGTGCACACTGATGTACGTTTCCAAATCTCTTTTTGGGGATTTAGCTCCCTTTCTCTGATAATATTTAAGTAATGTAAGATGGGTTGGGTGCCGAACAACTCATATTATCCTCGCACAGTAGGACTATTATTCTTTGGCCCGAGCAAAACAAACGGCATATTCCCAAACCTTCACCTTCCATTCTCGTCATCAATCTCCACATATATTTTAATTAAACCTAAGGCTGTTGACCACACTAACTTTTTTTATTCCTTTTTCCAGGTGCATATGTTCTCGCCGGTTAATGACATTAGCTAAAACATCGTGGTAAACGATGGAGGGTTTGGAACGAACCCGTGTTTATCTTTAGCTGCCATGGAATCTCATAATGACATCTCCCTCAACCAACCAACATATTCTCCGGTAATTTGATATGCAGGTAGACTCAGTCAAATGGGTGGAGCCAGTCGGGATCATAAATGGTCCAATCCAACCCAAATAGACCCATTTATTGTAATGCAAATTGAGTGACTCATACTTGATCGACCCATATCTCTAAAACACTTGCACATTTGGTACAATCTAGAAAAACTCATAACCAAACAGTGATGAGAGTGCTGAGTGAGTAAGCATGGGATCGAGTGAGGACGAGAGAGAAAGAAAAAGAGCCACAGTGGTGAATAGGGTATAAGTAAGTTACAAACTCATTTATGACCCGTTTAACATTTATATTATGCTTAAACTCATTTATGATCTATTTATTGAATGCAACTAACCATACAACAAGTAAGCTCACCATATACGAGTATGAGTTGAGAAATGGGTTTGTAACCCCATATGATCTTCAACATGCCTGCTAGAGTTCTCATATTATCAGAGGATTGAGCTGTATGTGCATGCGCGTGTAGGTTATTTAGGTCTCACAAATGTGGATCGAGCTGTATGTGCATGCGCGTGTAGGTTATGTACAGCTCTTCAACATATGACGGTACGTCCAAGTAACACTTCCCAACCGATATGGTATTAACCCTCCTAGTGCTCGAAAAAGTAGCTTCATTTTGACCCAAGTACCTACTACCTGCCGCAATAAGAAGCCTCTTTCTACAATTGATGGTTGTCCAACGAAATCTTTGACGCGAAGCTAGCTTCAAAGCCATAAACGCTCGACACTTGTGCAGCCTAATCCGAGACCTAACCACAAAATTCTACCTACTTACACGTCCAAGATAGGATCTACCCGAGTTGACTGAGATGTTCTTTGCTAAAGGGTTGACTGAGAAATGAGTCCCAAGTACACTTAGTGCCGGTGAAAAAGATAGGGAGTCAACCTTTGATGCAAAAGTAAGTAAAACTTTATCCCCCAAGATTAAGACACCACAAAGCAAAGATCATCTGGACTGCCCAACTTTCGTACGCGTGGAGATAGTTCAATCTCAATGTCACCCATCACTGCAAAGGATAGAATAAATATAAATGACTTTTCAAAGATTATGAATCGAGGAAAAGAGTCTACCCATTTTGTCAAAGAAGTAGAACTTCCAACTGTATAAACTCCCTCGGAAAGAATTGATTTTCCCTCTACAAGGCGGAGCAGTCTCGTCCCTTGGAATAGTTCCCCGATTATTATTTGAAACAATTTCGAGATGTCGACTCAACATCTGTTTTCTACAGCCGTGGTTGTACAGTAGGCCGGGTTGAGCAATGAAGTGCCGTGACTTGGATGCTTAGTAATGCATTTTGTAAAGCTTCAACACATTAAAATTGGGCAATTTCGAGATGTCGAACTACGTAAGTTATTGGTCTTAAACATTTGTTTTCTACCATCGTGGTTGTACGGCAGGCCGGACTGCCGTAACTTGGGTGCTTAGTAATACATGTTGCAAAGCTGCAACACATCAAAATTGGGTGAAGTAGCTTCCTACAAGTCGCGGCAGCCGTGAGGAGTTCGTCAAAAATACCTGCAGGTCAAAATACCGGCAGCCGTGGGTCATTGAATATGCGGAGAAATGGTACCAAGCAAGCACTTAAAAATGTTGGGGCAATAGAATGTTTTCTCAAATAGTTAAGAGGTAAACTCGGGGGAAAAAAATACAAGAATAAAGAGAGAAAAATAGAGGTTACAAGATGCTTACATTGCTTACACCCAACTAGAGCCGTCAATATGGATTAATGACCCATTTTTTACCAATATTTTGTACAAATAGATTATATATGGACTCTAAGTTTTTAAAGGGTTGAATGAAAATGGATCCAAAAAAATTAAGTTGAATCAAATGGGTCAAAATAGGTCACACACTTAACCCATTTTCATATTTGACCCATTTTCGATCCAGGGCAGCTCCCAGTTGCAAATGGACCTAGGGCCTCAAAGACTCAACGTGGTTATTATTTTTTTTTAAAATTTTCTATTTTTATAAGTGAATGAAAGACATCAAAATAGAGAAATATAATTAAAAAAATATAAAAACTGATGGCCATCACCTCCCTTCACCATCGACCACCTCCATTCGCCGTCATTTGCCGCTGCCGCCGCCAACCAACATTGTTCGCCCCATCCGCCTTCGACCACCGTCATCCGCCATTGGTCACCACTATTTGCGGCCGCCTCTCTGCCGTTCACCGGTCGCCACCGTCCTCTAGTCATTGGAGAAAAATGAAAGAAAAAATAAAAATAAAATTTTTTAATTATAAATTTTTTTAGTTAAATAATAATTTTTTTAATAAAATTATAAAATATTTTAATAAAATTATTCAAAAAAATATCAAAAAATTTTAAAAAATTAAAACAATAGGAAAAATTTCACTATATTTTTTATTGCGTGAAAGTATTTTAGTAATATCATTTTTTTTATTTTATTTACTACTTTTTTATTATTTAATTTGTTTTCTTAATTTTATGTAAAGTTTTTACTTGGTAACATATACATGTGAAGAGCTTAAAATAGATTTAATGAAGTCATGGCCACGAGCCGGGGACTGCCGGTTCCGGCTCCAATTTAGGGGGAATCAAAACCGGACCCTTGAATGGCGATTTCGGTTTCGATTTTGAACCGACAGTTACGGACCGATTTTGGGCCTTGTTCCAGTTCAAAATCAAAAATGAAACCTCTGATTTCGGTTACGATTTTTGAGTTTAAAAATTAAATTTTAATGAATTTGTAATAAAATTGTAATCAAATAATGAATTATGAAATAAAAGGAAATAATGAATTATCGATTATGAAATAATGAATTGTCAAATGAAAATTGTAATCAAATACAAATTGTTGGAAAAAAATTTATCAAGTACAAATTGTAATCAAATACGGTTTTTGAGTTTAATTTTTTTTTAAAATTATCCCCATTTTTTCACCGTTCGAAACCGGCCTGGAACAACGTTTAAAGAAACTGTAACCGGGCCCTCATGCCAAGGGCCGGTTCCAAGTTGGAACTGCGGGCCCAATCAACAATATGTTCCCATAGTTGTTAAGGCGACAAGGCGAGCAAAAGCCTCCAAAATGCCTAGGCGATTAGGCGCCCGCCTAGTCGTCCGCAAGGCGACAAGGCGACAATGTAGTTAAATTTTTAAATATATATATGTATAATTGTATATTTTACATTTGTAATTCAAAATTTACATTCATGATTCAACAGAGCAAATATATACATGAAAGATTATTAAAAATAAACAACTATCAAATATATTTAAGACATAATAATCATAAAATGGAGTAGGTAAATTATCAATGCAAATGAAAGAAAATTATCAACTTGTTTTGGGCAACAAATGTCATTCAAGTTTCTTATTAAAGTTTACTTGTTTGTCTTAATTAATTTATTAATTTTTAACTTACAATTTTTTCTTAGGCTTGACTAGTAACCCTTTTCATTCACTAATCTTTTTCGAAATTACCAATCTAAATTAGTGTGACTCATCATCAACTCTTAGCCAATTCATTTACCACATAACAACTGGATTACCAAAATTTATTTCCAGTTTGTCAATTTCTAACGCCAAAAACTCCAAAACTTAATAAAATTATGAGTAAGAGTCTTAGTAGAAACACTGAACTTTCATCAGCCATCCTATACATACTGATGCCAATGTAAACATTCATAGCACAAGTCAATGACATGATTCCTAGAGGGCCAACAAAAATAATGAAGATCTTATACAACTGATAAGATAAATATAAAAGAAAGTTTCAGCTAGAGCATACAGATTTTTCCGAATTTGAAATCCATGTTCTCCTGAGACAGCTTTAATGAGGAAAATCAGACATCTTTGCCCGAAAAGCAACAATCAAGCTAAATAAGTTTCAAATATAAAGAAATGTCTCAAACATATAAAAGTAGTAACTCAAATAGTGTCATCAAGAATCACATCATCTTCATTGTCCCCCCCGAAACTACTAGGTTGTGATTGAAAAGGAGTAGGTGTTGGCAAGCCATAGTCATCTTCAATATCTAAATCATCGTTAGGAAGAACAAGCTCATCTTCTTCCTCCCCAACTTCTACGTGAACTTCTTCAGTTTCAAGTGCACGGCTAGCCATTCTTGGAAGACGGCGACCCACACTCCCAACGGTTGCTTCCATAGCTATATCAAATGGTTCATATGTAAGATCGTCACCGGGATGAACTAGATCTTGAGTGGGGTCGTCTACAATCCACTCATTGCTCCAATCAAATTCTTCCAACTGTAAAGGATCATATTTTTCTCCTAACTCGCTCCTTTTCTTGAATCTTGACACTAGGCGTCGATTGTATTGGACAAACACCAAATCATTCAATCGTTGGTGTTCCAATCTATTTCGCTTCTTTGTATGAATCTAAATATATCAATAAAAGAAAAAAAAGTACATATATATATAAGTGAATGTCGTAATTGCGAAAGGATGATATAAAAAATTAAGACATTTTAATTTGAACTTACAAACTCAAAAGTACTCCAATTGCGCTCACAACCGGAGGAGGAGCAACAAAGGCCAAGGATACGCTTTGCAAATTTTGTGAGCTCACGAGCACGACCACCAAACGAGGTCCACCAATCAACTAATACATTGAAAAGAAATAACCAATAAACACCAAAAGAATTAATAAATATATATTGTAATTTATAAAGAGCGAAACTCACTTGGATTCTTCATTGTTCGTTGTCTAATTGTCATGTTGATTCCAAAGTCATCTCTTGCCCCATCATAGGCATCGGCAAGAAGGCTAATCTTGTCTTGCAATTCTTGATCGGATACCATTTTTGCAAGAACAATATTGAAATCTAGCCGTAAAATTGAAGCTAAATCAGGATCTTTCTCCTTGAATTCAAAATATTTACCTGGATTTAGAAAGTAAGCAGCCCCATACAAATTTTGTTGCATTTGACATTCCCAACGTGTCTCAACAATCCCAATCACCTTTTTGTAAAGCCCTTGATTTTTCTCAAAAGCTTTTTTAATTTTCTCCTTTGCCATATCCATTGCTGCATAAACCTCAGGTAGAGCAGGCCTCTCATCACCATCAACAATCCTCAACACCACTAAAAGAGGTTGTGATGCTCTAATACAATCCTGCACTTTATTCCAAAATTGAATGGAAAAGATGGTCTCCACTATTTTCTTCCCTGCCTCTGTTTTGGACTGTTTGCATTTTGTCCAACTTTCATCTACAAACAATTTTCTCAAAGCATCTTTATGTTTGAGTAAGCTTTGAAGAGTCAAGAATGCAGTAGCAAATCTAGTGACTCCGGCTCTCACTAGATCTTTTCCCTCTGTTTTTTCCCTTAAAGCATTAAGGATGCGCCCATGCCTATAAATGAAAGTTGTTATACCTCTTGCTTGTCTAATAGTTGATTTGAATTCTGTCATTTTCCCTATATCTTCAAGCATGAGGTCAAGGCAATGGGCTGCACAAGGTGTCCAAAATAAAGTCTTCCTCTTTTCCATCAACAATTTACCAACCGCCTTATAGTTTGAAGCATTATCCGAGACCACCTACACCAAACGAATGAGAGAAAATAAAACAATTACCTACCATTTCAAATTGTTAATAAAATTATAAATAATAAAAATATGAAATAATTTATTTACCTGAATCACATTCTCCGGCCCAAGTTCCTCAATCTTGCTATCAAGCAAATCGGCTAACATGTTAGCATTTTGAGATTGACTAGAAGCATCAACAGATCCCAAGAAGTAAGTTCCTGCTGGACTATTGGCAAGAAAATTGATCAAATGTTGATTTCTTCTATCAGTCCATCCATCAGACATAAGGGTACAGCCATATTCTTTCCAAGCAACTTCATGTTGCTTTCTCAATTGTTCAGTTTTCTTTTTTGCCTTCTCAAGATAAGTGACCCTAAGCTCATGATAACTGGGGGGGGCTTCAAACCAGGCCCATATTGGCCAATATATTCAATCATCACCTCAAAACTCCTCAAAGTAGACGTATTAAAAGGAATCTCGGCCTTGTCGCGACCCGTCCGAAAGCGGACGCGGCTAATGGATTACCGATCGCGGGCCTTGCTATCCCAGCACCGGAGTGCGGATCGCGGGCTTTGGATCGGCGCGGGCCCTCCCAAGCCCATACCAAATCGCGGCGGGAGTATTTTTCAAAGGATTTGGCGATAAGAGCCGATCGATTTCGACCTTAGTGTGGTCGTGGTGGCATGTGCAACTTGTGCATGCATTTGGAGTCGCCACCGGTCTTTCTTGGAGGGTAGACCGGAAACCTTACTGATCGATTGGGAGAGATCGATCAGTTCTACGGAACCAGAGATTTTGGGTTCGGGGACTTGGTTACGCTGGTGTCGTTACCAACGCCCTTTCGGTACCTAACGCGAGTGATTTTCCTAACTAAGATTTCATGCAGGCGCAATTTTGGGTGATGTAAGTCTGACTTTGCACATTAACCAGTTTAACATGCTCACGTAATCATAATAAATAAATAGATGTCAATCACATAAACATCTATCTTACGTGGTGATCATGGAATTATGATTTAATGGGTCTCGAGCCAATGAGACCACATTTAATCATTTTAATATTTTAATAACGGAGAGCCGCTCTTCGCTTCTTCTTGGTTTCTTGAACTCTTCAAGAATTGGGCCCCAAAGAGCTCGCCGACTTAAAAGGCTCCCCCACGTAATCCTCGTAGCATTTACATCAACAATCGACTATGCTAAAAATAAAGATTACATGAAAAATAAAAGGAGTACGCAGCCTCCATTTAATAACTACAACCCCAAATATATTTATAATCATCATACATTCATATATACATCAATCACATTGATTAGGGATTTTTCCATGATCACCACCCTTCCACGTAAGTAATAAATTCACAATTTAAAACTTAGGAAGGCACAATAAAAATTCTACGTTGAATCATATTCAGAATTTTTATGTAAAATAAGATAGCCATAAATTTTCGATTCAAAATTGATTTAGTCTCAATTTTTGCTACGTTGATTAATTTATCATATAAAATAATCAACCTCCATTAGCCATGTAAGACGAACAATTCGTTAATACATATTGGCCATAGTATTGCAAAAATTGCAAAAAATCAATTAAATGCACGAAAACACCTAAGGATCGGCTCTGATACCACTGTTGGGATCCACGTAACACGTAGCGGAAATAAATAACAACCCATACATGTATCTCCAGAGGCGTACTTCGTGCATTTCAATCGAAAAAAATCACAAAGCCTCAAAGGGAGTAAATAGATTACCTCTCGTAGCGTGCTTGAACGGAGGTGTCGGTTCGATGTTCTTCGATCTCAGCCTCCACAAGTGTTAGGCATCTAGTTCGGACGCACCACCAATTGACGAACGGGGAGACGACTAATAACTCCACAACAATTGTGCTAGCAATATGCGGAATCAATATTCCGAACTTAGTATATTTTGCTCACTCAAGATTATGAGAATATAGAGAGTGTTTGTGTTCTTCTCTCTAAGCTCTCAAAAATTTGCACACTCTACAAAATGTCTCTCCCCTCAACCTCAAAACTCTTGCCATCCTTTTATAGCCAAAAAATACCTTCCAATAAATTGTATTTAAAAATAGCACTAACAATTATAAATTCTATCTAAAAATAGCACTCACAAATAAATGACATTTAAAAATAGCACTAACAATAGCACTCACAATTTATAATACAAAAATTCTATTTAAAAATAGCACTAACAATAGCACTCACAATTTATAATACAAAAATGCTATTTAAAAATAGCACTAACAATTATAAATTCTATCTAATAATAGCACTCACAATTTATGATAAATAAATGCCATTTAAAAATAGCACTAACAATAGCACTCACAATTTATGATAAATAAATGTCATTTAAAAATAGCACTAACAATAGCACTCACAATTTATAATACAAAAATGCTATTTAAAAATAGCACTAGCAATAGCACTCACAATACAAAAATGCTAAAAAAGGCACTAACAAAGGTGTTAAAAATAATAACCATTATTATTATTACAAGAGTTAAAGAGGTTACCAAACAATACAAATATGCATAACGTATAAATATGTATGACGTATAAATACGTAGAGCATACGTATACATCCGTGAAACCGGGGACTAATTAAAAGAAAAATGTGCAATTAAGCCCTTTTGGTAAAAAATGATTAAATTGGAGGGCAAATTGACCTAATTGCACTTTAAGACTTTAGAATCCAATGTCATAGCTTATAAAAAGTGAGAATTGAAAACTAAAAGACTCGAAAATGATTTTTTTTAGGCTCGGTTCGGGTTTATGTTTGTGAAGGAACATAGTGACCCGAGCCGAATTTTTGAGATTTAAAGTGACACACTTGAAGAGGAAATTAAAACAAAATTATCGAATATTTTTGGGTATTTTTCTAACCACGAATGGTATTTTTCTGATTTTTTGGGTATTTTTATAATTAAATAAACTCGAAAAATATTAAAAATACTGAAAAATATTTTTTGTTCAAAATTGGTTCCTAAGGTTAAACCAAGGCTTCCAAAGTTGATTTTGTGATTTTATGACCTTTTTTTGATATTTTTAATTAATTTTAAAGAATAAAAATCACAATAATAAATGGTAAAAAAAAATCAGGTGTCAACAGCTGCCCCTCTTTGAGAGGAATCTCGTTAGAGGTTTCTCTCAAAGATAAGGTGGCACTTGATTCCTAACCGACTCAACTGGGAAAATAAGAGAAGAAATGTTATGACATCGGATCCTTAAGCCTATTGATAAAAGCTCAAATCAATCCCCGGTTTGCTCTAACAATTTGAACATGGGCCGGAGTGAGAGAGGCTTACCTGAAGCTCACCTGTCGGATGCTGCCGGTTGCGACGACTTTCAAGAAGATGCCTAGGACTCGTCATTCAGAATATCCTAGGGAGATTAAGCTCTGACCTGTATGGTAGGTCATACCATGATGGGATTCCTAATTGGTAGGAACCTAAGGAAGGCGCATCCCACGCTTTGGAATTTGCCAAGGATTTTGATCCGTATGGTGGATCAGACCTTTGTGTTGATCCTTACTGCGATATTTATCAATGAGTTGACCCTTATGGCGGTTTCTACCAATGAATTGACCCTTATGGCGGTTTCTACCATATGTGACCCTTCATGCGGTTTCTACCATGAGTTGACCCTTCAGGCGGTTTCTACCTTTGATTTGACCATTCAGGCGGTATCTACCTTGTGTTGACCCTTCAGGCGGTATCTACCTTTGATTTTGACCCTTCAGGCGGTATCTACCTTTGATTTGACCCTTCAGGCGGTATCTACCATATTTTGACCCTTCAGGCGGTATCTATCTTGATTTGACCCTTCAGGCGGTATCTACCTTTGAGTTGACCCTTCAGGCGGTATCTACCTTATTTTGACCCTTCAGGCGGTATCTACCTTCATTTGACCCTTCAGGCGGTATCTACCTTCATTTGACCCTTCAGGCGGTATCTACCTTCATTTGACCCTTCAGGCGGTATCTACCTTTGTTTGACCCTTCAGGCGGTGTCTACCATCAGTCTTGACTTTGAAAAGGGGTCTCATGACGAGGGTTCTCCACGTCCGATGAGACTGCCTAAGTTTTGAAAAGGGGTCTCATGACGAGGGTTCTCCACGCCCGATGAGACTGCCTAAATTTTGAAATGGGGTCTCATGACGAGGGTTCTCCACGTTCGATGAGACTGCCTAAATTTTGAAAAGGGGTCTCATGACGAGAGTTCTCCACGTCCGATGAGACTGCCTAAGTTTTGAAAAAGGGGTCTCATGACGAGGGTTCTCCACGTCCGATGAGATTGTTTGATATTTTGAAAATGGGTCCTGGGACGAGGGTTCTCCACGTCCGATGAGACTGCCTAAATTTTGAAAATGGGTCTCATGACGAGGGTTCTCCACGTCCGATGAGACTGCCTAAGTTTTGAAAAAGGAGTCTCATGACGAGGGTTCTCCACGTCCGATGAGACTGTTTGATATTTGAAAATGGGTCCTGGGACGAGGGTTCTCCACGTCTGATAGGACTTTTTCTGTTGAGGCGACATTCTGGGAGCTGGGTTCTCCAGGTATCCTGCAGAAAGTTCAAACCTGAAAGATTTTTCTTCACCAAGAAAATGTTAATAATCTTTGGGAAGACAATAATTGTCCAATTGACAAAATTTTATGACTTAAGTTTTAGTCATGAAATGTGCATTTTGATGCTGGAGGTTATCCAAAGCATTCTTACAATATGCAAATGTGATCACAAATTCCTTGCATGGAAAATTTGGATCAACAGTTTGAAAATTCCAAAAAGAGTTTGTTCAAAACATCAATTGGAATATTTCTCGACAAGGAGGCCATCTCACCTGTTTGGAGGTAATGATTTTTATAAGGGACGCACTCAATTCCCTACTAACTTGTGCCTAGGTTTTAGGCTCATTCGCAGCGCATACATTTTGATCGGTCGGGAGGTCTTCCACAGGACCGTAATGTTGGGCCTGGATATTGGTCTTCAAGGGGGACCCGCTTTGGAGTCGAGGCCATTGAATAAAAGTCTTCACCATCTGCTCCGGGTTTACAAGTCAAGAACCCTGCAAAATGAGAAAGAAATAGTCTTGCTCGTACTTCTTCGAGCTAAGCTATATGTTAACCCAAGTGTCTTAGTCAGAGAAGACCGTTTGAGGGTTGTAACATTGGTAGGATTGGGGACTGAAAAAGGCTTGTTTTTGGCCCAGAATTTACGAAGGGATTGACATTGGTGATCATTGCAAACTTGTCACCTGTCCTTACTTGTCTGCATCTTCAGTCCTTGAGGTGTACCCCTGTTTTCGAGGTGTGCACAAGTCCTTTAGAGAGCGTCTCTTGTTGTTTTAAGAGATTGACAATTATGTCCGTGTTTTTGCTCTGCGTCTGACACCATTTGGGGAGCAGCCCTTTTTGATCCCACTCCTTTAGGGATTTCTTCTTTTCCCGACCAGACTTTACTGGGATCAATCAAACAGCTTAGGCGAGCATCGGCCTTGCTTTTACCAGGCACTTTGCTTTTCTTTTCTGATGCTGGAGATTTTTTTCATTCATTCATTTTTTTTTCATCATTTCTGAAATCCTGTTTTTCTCATATTCAGGAGACCATGTTAGACCTATGACTGAAAGTCTAAGCATGCTTTGAACGTCTGCACAGGAATTTTCTTCGTAATCCCTAAGTCCTGAACTCCTCCGTTCTGAAGTGACGCCGCATCCGTCTTGGAATGTGCAATGATCACCAACGGGTTCATGAAATGACTTTACAGGCTCAACTTGGCTGTGCGAAGGATATGGTAAGTGGGATAGAGAAATGAATGCTTCTCGTCATCCTATGGCACTTGGATTACCATATAAGCAACACACAAAGATTGATGTTAGTCCGAACAAGAAAATTTCTAACCATTTCCTCCTGATGTCGTGGAACTCACCTCCCTTTTGCCCCAATGTGGGGTGGTTCTCGACAGGGTTGAGAATGAAAAACGCCGTTCAAAGGGGTTGTCAATGGTCACCTGTATTGTTTGGGGATAAGAAACGAACGCCTCCGTCGTCCCAATCCATGTAACTGCTGCGAATGGTCCCTACTTCCGTAGGTCCAGGTTTTGCTGTCTAATTCGCTCCACTTTTCTCTTAAGTGTGTATAGGACATATTTTGATTTAGGCTTTGCCTCTCGTCTTTCGAGGAAACGTCCTTTTGAAAGTTTTGAACAACTTTTGATTGGAAAAATCTCTTTCTTTTTCTCCAAAAATTTACCCATCAAGGGGATTTTATGATGCCCCATGCATGTTTTTATTCATGTTCGGACAACCTCCTGTTTCAAAACATGAATGCCAATGAAATTTAAATTCTATGTCTTTTTCTAGACATTAGATTCTGAAAGCTTTTCTTTTCCTGTCTATTTTTTATTCAACATCTTCAAGGGATTTTGGGAGAGGGATACTTACCTGTTCCTCGTGGCTGGAGATCCCTGAAAATGCAGAAGAAACATGTTATTGTTCGTTCATGAATTTTACAAAAAAATTAGAACGATACATTTTACCCTTGGTCATGTATTCCAACGGGTAATACATGGGATGTGAAAACCTATTTCGCCTTGATGGCGATCCCCTGTCAAAGACGGAAATTATGTGTCAGTTTGCGTTCCAAAATTCAAGGCGAATTGGAACGATACAGCCTTGTTCTTGCTTTGTGTTTCCATTCGAACACAAACGCGCGGCTTGCAGAAATTGGCCATCTATATTGTGGCCACGATCCCTCCGTTTGGTTGGCGATGAATCATTCTTGAGGATTTGCCCCAGAGGAGATCCATTTGTGTTTTTGGGCGCATTCCAGCGCCATTCTTCATAGTTCCATCCACTAGGTCTTATGATCAAAGACCATCTCCTGGAATTCTGACTTCTAGGGCCACTGATTCAATTCGCCTCCCTGTTAGCGCGCTCTTTTCATTTGGGGCTTTCAGCGCCAACGACTTCCTGCAAAATGAGTAAAAACTCATGTTAGGCATGTGGTCTTCGAAGACCAAATTGGAACGATACAAGGTTACCGTTAACCTAAATTCGTATCTTGGGGTTTGATTCTGATGCGGACGACTCTGTTATTGCGTCCATTGATTTTGCCAGAGGAGAAACGTCCGGCGTACAAATGATTCACTTGGCCCAGTTAGGCATGGTTTTGCTGTTTGTCATCTCTGGATTCGATGACCCTGGTTTGATGCGCTTTCATGGGGGATCATGAGAGTTTGCCCCCGATTTGGCTCCTCAAAGTAAATGGGGGAGGAACCTGCTCCCATTGATTTTTGGTAGATTCTGATCATCCGTCTCGATTGTCAGAGTCCTTGATCAATTTTATCTGTCTCGAGATAGCCTGATATTCTTGGGGTTCGTCATGTGGCGGTTTGGTGATTCTCTCGATCACAGTCGCCGTTTGAGGTATTTGATGTTCCCTATTTGTTATTTGAAAGCATTACATCCTGCGTCCTCTGCTCTTGATCATCATCTGAGAGGAAAAAGAAAGGAAGCATTATTCCCATATCAAGGAAATCATCGTTTTGGAACGATACGTCCTTTTACACTTGATTTGCATTCCGTTTTGATGTTGCATATTGATATGAACAACATCTATCGAATTCCTCCATCCGTGTTTGAAGGTATTTGCAATGCCTACGGTTCATTTGCCCCAGCTGGGCGACGTCTGTTTTGTCATTTGAATGTATGAGCTTTTGGGTGCATTGTCTCTTTTATCACCTGAGATAAAAAAAAAATGGAGAAAATTTTATCCCCAAATCTGATTAAAAATCAATTAGGAACAATACGTCCTTTTACCAAACGAGTGGCTCTGCGGCCAAATGTATTTTACACTGAAGAGATGAATTCCATCATGCTCCACGGGTTTGGGGAATTTGCCCCTATTTTCGATAGAAATGAGCCTTATCGAGATGTATACAATACAAATAGATCCCTAATACAATCAATCTAAGAGACGAGATAGAGAGGACCCAAGCAAAATTAGTCTTATACAAGAGAACTAAAAATGCCAAACCAATCAAAGGAATGTGGTCTGAATACTTGGAGATGCCCCAGTTCCAGTCTTCGAGATGTGACTCCAGGATCACCGATTTTTTTTAGGTGGTTTTAGATATATCAACCATCTAAAGACATGCACATGAGACAAGTGAGGATATAACTTCTAAAAATCAAAGGATTTGGCACCTAAGGTCAAGGTTCCCACCTCGAGTTCTAGAAAGAGCAGATTCCATTGCACAACTATCGTTGCATTGGGGCTCGATCCATAGCTCAAAATGAGTGGAATTGAAAAGTGGATTACCCCGTGTTTTTCCTCACGGAGATTCCATTTTCAATCTCTTCTATTGTTTTCCTATAGACGGCGCCCGGGGTTTTAGGCGCGGTTGTGTGTATTTTCGGTGTCGTGCTAAAGCGATAAACATGCATCTTATTTAACAATCACCGCTTCAATATAAAACATACACACAATCATTCATTCTTACGCCAACTTGCATAAGACAATGTTAATCACAGACTACCCCCCTTATCACTCCAATCTGCAAAAACATATAACACCTATCATGAGCGGACTTACCTCACCTTCACGAGCGCCTGCATGGTTAGAAAAATCACTCAGCGTTTTAATTACGGCCTAAGTCCACTTGAGGTCTAGAACCATTGGTTCTAGAACAAAGGTCCCCAGTGGAGTCGCCAGCTGTCGCGACCCGTCCGAAAGCGGACGCGGCTAATGGATTACCGATCGCGGGCCTTGCTATCCCAGCACCGGAGTGCGGATCGCGGGCTTTGGATCGGCGCGGGCCCTCCCAAGCCCATACCAAATCGCGGCGGGAGTATTTTTCAAAGGATTTGGCGATAAGAGCCGATCGATTTCGACCTTAGTGTGGTCGTGGTGGCATGTGCAACTTGTGCATGCATTTGGAGTCGCCACCGGTCTTTCTTGGAGGGTAGACCGGAAACCTTACTGATCGATTGGGAGAGATCGATCAGTTCTACGGAACCAGAGATTTTGGGTTCGGGGACTTGGTTACGCTGGTGTCGTTACCAACGCCCTTTCGGTACCTAACGCGAGTGATTTTCCTAACTAAGATTTCATGCAGGCGCAATTTTGGGTGATGTAAGTCTGACTTTGCACATTAACCAGTTTAACATGCTCACGTAATCATAATAAATAAATAGATGTCAATCACATAAACATCTATCTTACGTGGTGATCATGGAATTATGATTTAATGGGTCTCGAGCCAATGAGACCACATTTAATCATTTTAATATTTTAATAACGGAGAGCCGCTCTTCGCTTCTTCTTGGTTTCTTGAACTCTTCAAGAATTGGGCCCCAAAGAGCTCGCCGACTTAAAAGGCTCCCCCACGTAATCCTCGTAGCATTTACATCAACAATCGACTATGCTAAAAATAAAGATTACATGAAAAATAAAAGGAGTACGCAGCCTCCATTTAATAACTACAACCCCAAATATATTTATAATCATCATACATTCATATATACATCAATCACATTGATTAGGGATTTTTCCATGATCACCACCCTTCCACGTAAGTAATAAATTCACAATTTAAAACTTAGGAAGGCACAATAAAAATTCTACGTTGAATCATATTCAGAATTTTTATGTAAAATAAGATAGCCATAAATTTTCGATTCAAAATTGATTTAGTCTCAATTTTTGCTACGTTGATTAATTTATCATATAAAATAATCAACCTCCATTAGCCATGTAAGACGAACAATTCGTTAATACATATTGGCCATAGTATTGCAAAAATTGCAAAAAATCAATTAAATGCACGAAAACACCTAAGGATCGGCTCTGATACCACTGTTGGGATCCACGTAACACGTAGCGGAAATAAATAACAACCCATACATGTATCTCCAGAGGCGTACTTCGTGCATTTCAATCGAAAAAAATCACAAAGCCTCAAAGGGAGTAAATAGATTACCTCTCGTAGCGTGCTTGAACGGAGGTGTCGGTTCGATGTTCTTCGATCTCAGCCTCCACAAGTGTTAGGCATCTAGTTCGGACGCACCACCAATTGACGAACGGGGAGACGACTAATAACTCCACAACAATTGTGCTAGCAATATGCGGAATCAATATTCCGAACTTAGTATATTTTGCTCACTCAAGATTATGAGAATATAGAGAGTGTTTGTGTTCTTCTCTCTAAGCTCTCAAAAATTTGCACACTCTACAAAATGTCTCTCCCCTCAACCTCAAAACTCTTGCCATCCTTTTATAGCCAAAAAATACCTTCCAATAAATTGTATTTAAAAATAGCACTAACAATTATAAATTCTATCTAAAAATAGCACTCACAAATAAATGACATTTAAAAATAGCACTAACAATAGCACTCACAATTTATAATACAAAAATTCTATTTAAAAATAGCACTAACAATAGCACTCACAATTTATAATACAAAAATGCTATTTAAAAATAGCACTAACAATTATAAATTCTATCTAATAATAGCACTCACAATTTATGATAAATAAATGCCATTTAAAAATAGCACTAACAATAGCACTCACAATTTATGATAAATAAATGTCATTTAAAAATAGCACTAACAATAGCACTCACAATTTATAATACAAAAATGCTATTTAAAAATAGCACTAGCAATAGCACTCACAATACAAAAATGCTAAAAAAGGCACTAACAAAGGTGTTAAAAATAATAACCATTATTATTATTACAAGAGTTAAAGAGGTTACCAAACAATACAAATATGCATAACGTATAAATATGTATGACGTATAAATACGTAGAGCATACGTATACATCCGTGAAACCGGGGACTAATTAAAAGAAAAATGTGCAATTAAGCCCTTTTGGTAAAAAATGATTAAATTGGAGGGCAAATTGACCTAATTGCACTTTAAGACTTTAGAATCCAATGTCATAGCTTATAAAAAGTGAGAATTGAAAACTAAAAGACTCGAAAATGATTTTTTTTAGGCTCGGTTCGGGTTTATGTTTGTGAAGGAACATAGTGACCCGAGCCGAATTTTTGAGATTTAAAGTGACACACTTGAAGAGGAAATTAAAACAAAATTATCGAATATTTTTGGGTATTTTTCTAACCACGAATGGTATTTTTCTGATTTTTTGGGTATTTTTATAATTAAATAAACTCGAAAAATATTAAAAATACTGAAAAATATTTTTTGTTCAAAATTGGTTCCTAAGGTTAAACCAAGGCTTCCAAAGTTGATTTTGTGATTTTATGACCTTTTTTTGATATTTTTAATTAATTTTAAAGAATAAAAATCACAATAATAAATGGTAAAAAAAAATCAGGTGTCAACAGGCCTCATAAAACCAATCTTCAATATGCTGATGTACTTTCTCTTTCTCTTCTTTAGTCCGCAACCGATTCTCAATAGTTATTTGACTAGGACCTGCTCTATGTCTATTATCAACAACATCTTCAGGTGACATCCTAAGACGAGCTTCAGTTGTAGGAGAATTCGATTTTGGTTTTGGGACATGAAACTGAAATGTAGATTTCTTCCTTTTATTAGATGTCCCAGAACTAGAATACTTAACTTCAGAAGGATTACTATGATTTCCATCATCAGGATGTGAATCAACATCAATTGAATTGGCAATAGAATTAGATGAGCCAAGACTACCTATATCATCGTCAAATGTTGGCTTGCCCCTTTGGCCGGCCAATAGTGCCGCTTCCATTTCTTGGGCAATTGCTGTTGTTGTCTTCGAGCACTTGACTGTATCTCCGTATTTGCCGACCAAGTGCTGTTTAAGTCTCTTGATTCATCCACTAAGATTTTTATGACAAAGAGCACAAGCAACAATATTTTTGTTATCCATCTTTGGCCAATACCCATACTTCCATCCCGGATCACTCGATTTTGCCTTTCTTGTAGCATCCTTAGTAATATCATAATCTAGGTTCGTTTCATCCATTTATCTAGTAATCAAATGTAATGACCTGAACCGCCGGTTCTCCTTCTTCAATACCACTTATAACAACCCGACTCTCAAATCTCGGCTCCGAGACCTTGACAAAGCGTGTCGCCTACATAAAAATAAATAAATAAATAACTAATGAGATGAGTAAACTCAGCAAGTCAAAGTTCTAAATTGTACTTTTTGTCATCCAATTGATAGGAACTCGAAAGTGACAAGACAAAGCAATGATAGAGAGGGAAAAGTAGAGCATGGGAGTAGGGAGGACAAAAGAAAATGTGGTCTCATGGTAGATTTGTGAATACTTCTTCCATTTTTGCTTTTTAAGCATTTGTTGTTTTCAAAGATTTAAATTAACTTTGAAAGAAAGCTGAACACATGCCCTTGTTTGACACTCACTTTCGCAATTTTGCGCCGCTTGGCTTAAATGCTTAATCTAATGCTACTTCACAAAGAAAAAAAAACATAATTCCATTAGCACATGATTTATATTATAGCGGAGGATTATTGGCAACTCTCATAAAGTTGCTTCCCATATTCACTGAAAAAGAAATAAGAAGCAAAAAAAAAAAAGGGTGAAGCAACTAGTGAGAAGAAAGAAAAACGAAAGCTGGCACTAGAAGCTTGTCTTGTTTTAAACTAGTTCTGCCCGTGGTCATGAAACATCAAAACTTCTTGTCCATTTCGAATCTTATCTAGTTTATGTTTCCATCTCAGATTTGGGTCAAAGTACTCCGTTTCAATTTAGGCGATATTGCAAATCATGACCATTCTCTGCAGAAAAGACCCATTCGGGTACCTACACTTTGCCACCTCCATCGCTCAAAATTCTACTTCCCCGTCACATTCACCGAATACATACGTCCCCACACAAACTCACCCTTTTGATAATTACCACCACCATGGCACCACCCCAGAACACCAATCTTACCTACACAGAGCTCTGCGACAAATCTAGAAATTCCAGAACAAGCTAGACAAAAAGAACCAAAACAAGGGAGTCTTGGAAGTGACGCCCATCGGTATGAAGTTATGAACTAAGAGGAAAACCCAGTGGAAGAATACGAATTAAGAGAAATCGCAAAGGACTCGCAAGCGTGTAAAAATACTTTAAAATATTTGGGAGGTGCATTTATCACTATCACTAAGGAAAGATTCAATTTTGACGTGGGCATTATGACAAACATGTGGTGCGTGCAAAATGGGTGGTGCCTGCCGAGGACAAAGAGTAGTGGGAATCGGCATTTTTTCGGCAGGGAAAACGCAAGAGGAGCAAAAGATCTGCCATTTCTCTCATGGGCAGCAAGGGAATCAAGAAATCACAAGGAGTGAATGTAACATTACGTATCCATTTTTTCTCATGAACAACCCCATTACCCGAATCAAAATCCTCAGTCGTCGTTTCTCGTTCGAAAATTCGACACCCAAATTCCAATACACGATTTAGAACAAGAATTAGAACCCTACTTACCTTAAGATGACAGCGGCTGGGCGCACGAGGCACGAGTCGCACGACTGAGAGGAGAGGACAGCGGGGAGGCGAGGGACTTCGAATCTGCTCGCTCGAACGACGGCTGTGTAGCCGCAGTACAGAGTCGCTTGCTCGTGTTCTCTTCTCGGTAAAAAGGAGAAAAAGAAAATCGTGCCCTCTTTGAGTTCGTCTTCGGCAATGCAGCCAACGCTTGAGTTGAGCTTGAGACTTGAGAGATGACGATGAGATGAGTGAGAATGAGAGAGTCTGTTTGACAGAAATCACAAAAAGAAAACCTAATGGGCTTGGGTTTTGACGTTTTTTCTTTGTTCTCGCAGGCTACTGATTAAGTCCAACTTCAGCCAAAATAAAAGCATATTGGCCCTTTTGATCGTGGCCCACGTTGGCCCGAAATAAGAAATAGACCGGCCCTTCTCAAGGCGCCCAAGGCGTCGCCTAGGCGCCCAAGGCGTCCACAAGGCGACGCCTAGGCGACCAAGGCGCCCGCCTTGAGGAGAGCCAACAAGGCGACGGGACGCCTTGGCTCTTGACGAGCGCCTTGTCGCCTAGGCGACGCCTTGACAACTATGTCTGTTCTGGGCTCAACCCGGCCCGTGGTTATGACTAGTTAAATGAGTTATATAGGTTTTCTAAGAATATTAGTGTGATTTGATAATATGGATAAAAACGGATCGGGTCAGGCATGGGTCGGTTGGGGCTAGATCGAGCATGGATTATTGAATATGGGTCAAAACGGGTTAGACGGGTCAATATACGTCGAACCATATTCAACCCGACCTAAACCCGACCCAACCAATCCATTTGACACTCTCGCCCTCACTAGCGCTCGCTCGCTCTGTGCTCTCACCTCAATTTGGATATTAGTTTTCCTAGATTAGTTTAAATATGAAAGTGTTTTAGCAATATGAGGTTAGTCATGTATGTGATGGGTATGGTTTGGGTCAAGTATGAGCTACTATATTTGTATTGGATGAAAATTAGTTGATTTAGGTCGAACCATTTTTTACCCGACCCAAGCGTTTAACAAGTCTAGTATGAACCAGTGGTTAACATAATGTTTATAAATACAAGTTGTAATTTCTTTATTACAAGTAGTTTCAGTCTTTTTCAAGGAAGCAATTCTTCCAAAAGAAATGTGCAAGTTGGGGTAATTTTTTTCCAACCGATGATACTTTGCCGACAAGTCAATTGAAAGTTGAAACTCCGATGACTCGCCCCAAGCGTAGGAGGCTACTATACCTGCTTACCCCGCGGTAGCCAATCGAAGTTGATGTGGAGTTTACCTTTCTCACAACTATCCCCTAAGTTGAAAGAAAATATTTTTCGCCCCTTCATCCTAGGGAATTTTATATATCAGAGTCCAAACGAAATAGTTTAAGGACTTACTCAGGTCCTACAGGTCTAGTATGAACCAGTGGCTAACATAGTGTTTAGAAATATGACAAGTTGTAAATACTTTATTATAAGTAGTTTCAGTCTTTTTCAGGGAAGCAATCCTTCAAAAAAGGGGTGCGAGTTGGGGTAAGCTTTTTCATTTTCAAATTTATTTATTTTTTGTCAGAAGAGTTGGGGGATTTTTTTTTTCCCCGGGTCGAAGAGTCCGGGAATTAAAAAGAAGCATTCCTTTAGTTGGCTTCAGAAAATTGAAACCAAAAGCACTAGTTCTTCAAAATTTTTCAGCGGAGTGACAATAAGAACGTTGTTTTCTCATTTCTCTAAAACTCATTGAATTAAAGTGACGTAGGGCTATAAAAAGATGGGTTGAGTGAGTTTATCACACCTAAATGGAGAGTATCGGGCGAGGCAAGAGACTGAATTACTGTATGAAAAAAAATGATATAAGTAATCTCCGAACTTTGTTTGAATGCATAAGGCCGTTCATGAACTTTTAATTTATTTTGATGTGGTCCATATACTTTAACCCAATATGCAATGCCGTCCATGAATTTTTAATTTGTTCACTATTGTCCCTCTACCGTTCAATATAGTGCATGAACTTTTAGATAATTTGAGATGGTTTAGGAACTACATTGAACATTTGACCAATGTTTGGGGAACCACATTGAATAGATTAAAATCTTAGGGACGACATTACATATTGATTGAAATTTCATGGACCACATTCTGCAAATTAAAAGTTTAAGGACAAACCAATGCGCAGTGGACCAAAGTTTAGATATCATTTGTCCTATGCTATTATAACTTGTTTTATTTGGGGGATTTAGCCTGCCAGACTTGTGGTACGGATGGGCCGCATTTAACAACATGCTCAAACTTGGGTCCATTTCAAGTGAATCAGCCCAATGGCGAGATCAATTTTGGCATTGCACCCAGGTTTTCGTGCACCGTCCGCACCATGGGGGGATCCACTCGACACTGTCATTAGATTCATGACCATTGCCTCTTTCTTCTTCACATGCTTTGCTATTCTATCCTTAGTCATTGACGATCATGTACTTCGGTCGTGATGGTGGTCGGAAACAGGCATGTTTAGCCTATTGGATAGAGGCCATTTTACTGAATGATTACTCCGTTATCATCAAGAATTGCTACTTACTACTTAGGGTGTGCATAATAACACTTGTGAAAGTAAATTTCTGCTCCAGAAGTGCTTCTTGAAAAGAAATCCATTTGGTAATGTAACTTCTAAAGTAGAAATCCGTTCGGTAAAAATATTTACTTTCGAAAGAAATTTCTATTTATGAAGTGAATTTTCACTTCTAAAGTTGGTTTTCCCCCAATTTGAAAAGTTAAAAAAAGTTGATTCTCAACTCAAGGACCAAAAAAATAAAAATAAAAATAAAAAACTCTCAAAGTATTTCTTGCCTTATCTTCTTTTCATTATGCCCTTACCGTCTTTTCGATCACGCCTGCTTCCGCTGCTGCCCATTGCTGACCATCAACACCCATCAGTACTGCCGAAAACCACCGACCATTGCCATCGCAACCACCTTGGACCCCCGCCAACCGTGGTTGCCGCCACCATTCGTGACGACCACGGCCTATTGCCGCCCGCGACCACTGCTAACTGTCGACCGTGACCATTGACAATCGCCATCGCCCTCCGCCGACCGTAGCTATCGACTGCCGGAGTAAAAAATAAATAATATTTTTTAATAATAAAAAGAAATTTAAAAAGTTTAAAAATGAAGTAGAAATTTTTCGAAATTTTTCGTAAAAGATTTTGTGTTAATAATATTTCAAAAGTAGAAATTTTTTACCATTATCAAACAAAATTCTATAATCATAAATCAACTTCTAGAGCATAAGTAAAAAAATTAATTTCTGGCCAGAAGTTGATTTCTAAAGCAGAAATGTTACCATGCATGCCCTTGGTGCAGCCTCAATAAGCAACTTCTTGTTCTTGTTCTCCACGCCGGCTACGCAAGCAGCTAAAGCTTATTAGAACTTCCATGCTTTGCTAGGTGCACATGTGAAAGTGATGGGCGTGTGACGGGTGTGTAGGAAAAATTCCAGAGAGCAAACCCAACTCTGTAATTTGGAGCTTTGTGCTGTCGCAGCTGGAGCTGGAGCTGGAGCTGGAGCTGGAGAGTTTAATATTAGGACAAAGATTGTCAGGTCATTGTCGACAAGCTCCAGACCTCCAGCCCTCTGGATGCATCATGACCTTGGGGGACCAGATCATCAAAGACTTGGCAGCAAACTTTGCCAGGAATGATCTCTAAACTTTGCCACAATCAATTTGGAAATGTGTTCATTTATGTTCCTCAACCGGATTTTGCCGGTACGGGGTTATTCCTCAAAAGAAAAGAAGTTTAGCCTGCCGATCATGGTGATTGGCTGTTATGTCATCCGTGGCACATCAGCAGAGGATCGATAGGGTCATTCAGAGCGTGTCCTCACTGAACATAATTGCTGGGTTCTTCGGATCATATTTCCAGTTCATCAGATTTCGGAATATGCTGGCATCTGCTGCATGTATGTATTGCAGAAGAGAACGATTTCGATGATGGGCCCTGATCTTGGATGTCATGCGCCACATCTAGCTGAATTTTTTGGCTTACCGCATTCTCTCTTCCATAAACTAAACAGATTTATTAATGACAGAAAAAAAGGGTTTGCCAACAGCCTGCTGGGTAGAACATGGACAAAAATCCTCGTCTATTATTATTATTATTATAGGAGTGGTGGACATTTTTATGGACATGTTGGTGGGAGGTTCTCACTTGTGCTGTGATTCGTTCACTGCTCTCAATATCTTTAAATTACCGCCTAGCTGCAGCTGCCGCAGCAGCGACTTCCCGCTCAGGGATCGTCAACTGAGTTTTTGTTCAGATGAAGTGAGGAGGAGGAGGAGGAGAAGTACCTCCTCCTTTTTTGTGGGGGGTATTGTTCGGGTAGTAAATCTGTTTCTTTTTTTTTTTTTTCAAGACCAAAAGTCCCACCACTGCGAGCTGCCGGACGACTGGTTGAGAAGATCATCGGTCTCCAAGCTGCCCCAGTGCTCCGGTGACGTCAAGGAGCTGTCTGCAGGGGCAGGTTCAGGATCGGGTTCGGCCATGTTTAGGAGGCTCTGCTCCTCTTCTAGTCCAAAGTAGTGATCCTCCTCGCATGGGATTCCCATCAAGCGCATCGATTTATCCGGTAAAACAGCAGGCTGACTGTCGTCTTCATGCTTTGGATCCCCATTCCCGGATTCGCGATCGATGCTGTTCGTTGCCGAATCACGCCTACAGCTCTGGCCCTCGTCTTGCGGCTTGTCAATCAGTCGGTTGAGTTTCTCGACCTATCAACAACATATATCCATACACCGGTGAGTAGCTGCTTCCATTAAGCACACGCGACTGGCGTCCCGAGTGCTATTTGGAGGAGGAGAATTGAGATTTGAGATTTGAGGTGAAGTATCTATCTAACCTGGGTGAGGAGGGATTGCTTCTCTTTCTTGAGAGATTCGAAGCGGGAAAAGAGGGCGTTGTAGTTGGCGCGAAGGATGGCGAAGTCCCGCTCCAGCTGCTTGGACTTCCATCGGGCTCTCTTGTTCTGGAACCAAATGGCCACCTGGCGGGGCTGAAGCCCCAATTCCCTGGCGAGCTGCAGCTTCTTCCGAGGCTCTAGCCTCGACTCGGATTCGAAGATGGACTCCAAGGACCTGATCTGGTCGTCACTGAACCTTCTCTTGTTCACCAGCTTGTTCTTCTTCTTCCTCGGGCTCGGGAGCGAGTTCATGCCTCCAAAGGCGGCGGCGTAAGAATATTCTCCCGCATTAAGCATGTGAAAAGAAGACGGTGCTGCTCTGTGCTCGATTGAGTCTAGTCTAGTCTAATCTAATCTAATCTAATCTAATCCCACGAAGCCATGCCTGGAGTGGAGACAATCTAGAGCTTGTTGTCGTAGTGGGGAAGATAAGAGAGGGTGGGGGGATTTGGAATTGGGGTTGGAGTTGTTGAATTGCTGTTATATATGAGGGGGAGTCATGAGGCGATTCCCCTTCACTACTATCTCTCTCTATATATATATATATATATATATATATATATATAGATATACACATACACACACATCATGGCTAGTTGTTGGCTTCGACGGCTTAGCAGGAGCTGGAGGCTCGGGTTACCAAAGGAAAGGAATCTTAGGGGCTGTGATCCTTTGGGGGGGGATTCGGAACACTTAGCAACGAGACTAGGGTTTGTATGAAACTCCTTCGGAAACCCGCTTGTCGGCTGTCTGGATCGGGGCGAAGCGTCTCATTATGGTGAAGCCCCATCTTGCTGTCGCGGTAGGTATGTCATGAATCACGTGCTATGTCGATGGAGATCAAACTGGCATATACAGAAAAATACAAAACAAGAATCACGGCTGAAGCCATGAGCCCGAGCCGGGACTCAAAGTCGCGATCAAAGAAGAAAGACGGAGTGGGACGTGCCCAACTCTGGTTCCTACTTAATTTCGCAAAGCCAAAAGGGGGGGAGGAGTTTTGGCATCGCGACAAGGACAAAAGCATCATTCCTGTTACCGCGTCACACGTCGCCCAACCACGCTCTGCCACCTGACCTGACCTGACCTCCCCTCCCCCCCGGTCAGGTCAAACAAATTGAGGTCGTCGTTTTCCGATGGGGGTTTAGCAACGTGGCAGAGAACTTCTCTCCTTCCTTTACTTGCTTTTTAGAATTCCTCATCGGGCGGATGATCTGAACGGATCAGATCAAAAGGGTTGTTTGTTTTTTTGGGAGATGGAAGGGGATGGGGGGTGTGACGCGTCCGGAGCCGTAACAGGTGGCTGCGTGTTTGTCATTCGTTTCCCACACATCAGACTCAGATCAGATCAGATCAGATCAGGGACGGCTCCTCCCCCTGGCCTTCCCCCCAATCCACCCAGGGGGCACGTGGCCGTCGCTTCATCGTACCTCTCGTTAGTCTTAATTAAAAACATACAACGCGACGAGGAATGGGACATAATTTAATTAATTAATTTGAGCTGCAAAACAAAACCAAACCAAACCAAACCAAACGCTCCGCAGCCTCAAATTCATTCAAATCGTTGACATATCTGATGTACGTACCCAAAATTTAATTGCCAGAAGCCTCATTCTTCTTGATTCTATTCCAAGGACCTGATCATTCACCGCTCAATAGCAATAAATATCTCTTCTAAACACGTCGACTACCCCCGCGTAACATCAACAAACTCATAACACACACCTAGCTTTAAAAACACCAAAAAATGAATTATATCTTATTGACAAAACTTTATACGTATCGAAAATACTCATTTTAACTCGACAATTATCGAATCATCCATCGATGGCTTTTTCCCACTAATCAATCTCCTATTATCACACATAAAATGGTTTATTCCATTGACAAATCTCATATCAAACCGCATCTCAACATCTTAGATGCGCCTCCCACGAGACTCGAGTCGCCATCTAGCACTTTAGCTCTTGAGTGGTACAAGGCCGTGGAGGTGGCTCTTGCGGGACTCGACTCGACTCGTATTCATGTGTAGCACTTAGCCCTTGTACAAGATACTTGCTCACAACTCTTTTATTGAGTTTCTAACGATTATGAACATCGATGCATGCATCATCCCCTATAATTCACAAAATTGATCCAAATTCTATATCGTCGATCGATTTTCGTCAAGCTATTACAGCTTCACAATGCCCTGAACTATCATTGCTATATGAGCCCACAGCTTAATAACTCATCAATCATCGAAGTTCAAACTTCACAACGCTACACTTGGAACATACTACACAGTCCCCGGCTGCGAAGAGTTGACATGGATGTGTCCAATAATGTTTCCGTCAATGTGAACTCTTGAGAAAGATCAGCATTCCGAAATTGTTTCCGATTAGATGGACCAAAAAACTTGAATCATTAGCAGGGATTTCCGTTACAAAATGGAATTAATTTCTTGTTTTGTCCACCGGGAGTCCTCCCTTCTTTTTAAGAGGAAGGGGAAAATGGGTTTTGGAGGCATGGTTTTAGAAGACATCGACCTAAACTTTGGGCTTAAAAAGGCTGATATTTATTTTCTCATAAGCCCAGCCCACTGTTACAACATTTCCCTTGTGAGGCTCGACAGGAAATGGGTTTTGGTCTGAGGGCTTGAGGAGTTTTGAGCATGCATCCAGGCGATCATTTTCATCTTCCTACTCAGAATGACAGCTGACCAAGTCCAATCTATAAAATAGGCAACCAAAAAAAAAAAAAAAAGATGAGGACAGTGTGGGAGGAAGGTTGAGAAAAGAACGAGATAAGTCAAATGTTTATCGGAAAAATTAATGCACAAGGACACCAGATATGTCAAAATCTATATACGGCGCTCATTTTGCTGTCATTTTTTTTTTACCGGCTCGCTTATGTGCTAAACCGGAGAAAAACAATCACTTAAGTGCCAACAGTCAGAGATGTCGGCCAAACTAATTACGTGGCATTTATTAGTAATTTTTAGTATTACGTGGCAATTTTTTTTTTTAAAAGTCAGTCCAAGTGGAGTCTACGTGGTAATTATTTTGAAAAATATCATTCCACGTCAATTTTTTTTTTTGAAAATTTTAACTTAATTTTAAAAATAAGCTAAAACTAATTTTTTTTTAAAGGAAGGGCTTGGCATAGCCCTTACCGCCCTACCATCGATGGCAATGGCCGATGAGGGTCGTCGAGCCTCGGCCAGTGGCCGACGACCCCCGTCAAGCCCTCGCCTAGCGACGACCAGGACTCGCTGACCCTAGTGAGGCCTCATCGATGCAACCCTTCCATTTCCTTTCTTATTTTCCTGTCTTTTAGCTCATTTTTTTTAGCTTTTTTTTTAAAAATCTCTGACTAAGATCCTTTAGCGAGCCGTGTAGGGTTAGCTTATTAATAATAATAAAAAAATGCCACGTAAGGTTTCCAGCAAAACTCACTGGAGTTGGCACTTAAATAATCATTTAAAAAAATGACACTAAAATGACCGTCGTACACAAAACTTCAGCACTTATGATGTCCTTGTATCGAAACATATATACACACAAACATATGTATAGTTCAGGTTCAATTGAGATAAGGGACCAAACCTTCTGAGGTGGATACTGGGTTTTTGTGGCAGTGAGGAGGGGGATCACTTTCAAGTTTTAACATCTCTTCAGCATCACAGTGGCATTGAACCCAATAAGCTAAATCCCCTTTGTTTCGTCCAATGATTCTTTTTGTACGTTTGATTTCCATGCAATCACGGGCGGAGATCAACGAGATGCTCCATTATAAATGGCAAAGAGTATATTATAACCGCTCCATCATACTCACTTCTCACTCCTGATTACACTCGAACAAGCCCCATAAGAATGAATCAATAAAATCTCTCACAATAGATTTCTCTACCAAAAAAAAAAATATTTAAATCTATTGCAATTATGCCAATTTAGAGCTAAATATATATTTTTTTTTTGCCAATTGAATCCTAAATCATCCGGGTTGATTTGGATGCCGATCAGCGCTCATGTGATAATTTTTTTAGTAATATTATTATTATTATTATATATAATTATTGTTGTCTTTTTCTTTTCCTTCTTCCTCCCTCCGTTCTCTAGATTGACGATCGGCCAGAGACTAGGTCGGCGAGGCTCGATGTCGCCTAGCCATAGCAAGGTTGAACCTAGTAGCCATGGCGAGGTTGCTCTCCTCTAACTGGACAGCCGATAGAGGATGAAGGAAACGGGAAAAAAAATTAAGAAATAAAGAGAAATAAATAATTCGAAAAAATATTAAAGTATTATTAAAAATTGTCATGTCAGCACCGGCAACCAAAATTAGCCGATAGGACTGATTTGACACAAATGCAGAAACCTTAGGAATGAATTGACACAATTTCAGGTGTACCGAAAACACATTGAAATAGGGTTCTATTCGTTTCCCCCCGCCTCCCTTTGAGACTGATATATAACTTGTTGAGTCGTATTATTGTAGCCCAAGTGAGAATTCAATGCAGATATGGCTGTTTAGTTTTTGGGGATAGTAGTGATGTGCGATTAGAAAGGGAAATGGTCCCTAGCCAGGATCAAACATCTTAGTTATGGGGGCTACTATAGCTAAGCTAAGCAGAGTATCTTATTTTGGGGAAGTCTTTCACATCTCCCTTTACCGAAGGAGCCGCCATGGAAGAGCTATAGATGATATCTCCCTCATCGTCCCCATCATCCACTGTTCTCCAACAATGCCTGGCCGTACTTGTATGACCGACGCAGAGCGGGGCTTTCTGCTATGGCGACGGGGCTCCCCCGGAAGGACCTTTGGTGCGGTTGGCAGATGGCCACGACCTCATTCACTTGCTAGATAACTGCGAGCGAGCTCAATAAGAAGCGCACTCCGACGGCCTTCTCACCCTCGTCTGCAACTCCCACGAACTGCAAGTAAAGACGTGGGACATTTCTTCCGGGAACCTGGCCGTGATTGATGGTGGAGATGACACCTACCTCCGCAATCTGCTAGCTTGACGTGCTGCTCTCCTGATCTCTGTTCACTATCTCAATTCTCAAGGTGTAGCTTCACAAGTAATGAGATTCTGCTGGTGGTGAAACATGATATGGGACAAAAGCCAAATTAGCCAATTACCAGCAGCATCTTCAGCTTCGGGCAAAATGGGCAATCAATGCGTACGGCTAGGCGATTGGATGATCAAATAGGCTCGAAATGGCGATACGATGAGAAGTCCATTTTTCGGTGAGCTAAAGGGAGAAAGATTGATAGAAGAATACGAAAAGTCCGGTTTTGGATTTCAATTGGAACGTTTGGTAAGACGTCGTCGTAGTAGTTTCCCAACAGACATTAATCGAAAGAAAGCTGATGGGAGTGAGGAGGGAGAGAGATCAAGTAGAGAAACCCCACCCCCACCCCCACGGGTCAGGATCCCGTGACATAATGTCACAGGATCATAGCCCCTTGGCCGTCCGATCACCCCTGCCTCGGTGATCGGACGGCCCCCTCTCCCCATGATCCCCTGACTTTATGTCAGGGGATCTAGATCCCACCCCCAAACCAATCCATCCATCCATTCATGCATCTTGGACGTTCGCTGTGCAACAATTTTCTATCATGTCATGTTCCTCCTCCTGTGGATCACATCTTCTGCTTACCATTATATATATAAACATTATGAAAAATCTTAAACCGGTACACTTTTGAGATTTCTCATGGTAAAAAAAACTTATTTGAGGGTAAATTTATCACTTGTGTACAAATTTAGAAATTTTCATAGTATTAACCCAAAAAACAAAGAAAATGGTGGCTTGCCACTTGAAGAGCATCCGTGGAAGAAGTGCCTTTTCTCCTCGGGTTCTATTTTCTATCTCTTATAATTTTATGGATTACAAATATAAACATGACGCCTATGCCGATTCCAGTGACCTTTTGGGCGAGGGAGCTGTCGATACTAGACTTGTGTTCCTAGAGTGGGCACTATATATTAGGAGTTTATTTTACTTTGTGTCTGGCACGCGAAAAAGACCTATTACATTGGTGTCAATTCAGTTATAGACTTTTTAATAGTGACAATTTAGATTTAAATCTTTTGCATTTGTGCAGAATGTGTCCATCCGATCAATTTTGGCCGAAAATCTCTGGTATGGACGCTAGTTGTCTTATGTGGAATGGACAACGATAAAGTGATTTTTCTTTTAAAAAAATATTTTTTTATTTTTATTTTATTTGCACTATTTTTTTAATTAATGGCAGGCAAGGGTCATGGTGCCCTCGCCTGGCCCAGATCTGTCAAGAGCGTCGCGACACTCAACAGCCACAACGAAGGCTGTCGCGCTAGCAGCCGGTGCTGGCCCTCAATAAAAAAAAAAGAGAGTAAAGAAAAGATAATTTTTTTTTAAAAAAAGAAAAAAAACAAAAAAATTAAAAAGGCAAAAAAATATTATAAGATTATAAAAAAAAATCACATCAGTGCCAATCTTGCCATGTAGGATGACCCGCGTCCACGTCGGCAATTTCCATTCAAAATTAACCAGATGGATGAAATTGACATAAATGCAAAAAAATTTAGGATTAAATTAGCACAAACACAATAAGTTTAGACCTGTGTACATGACTTCCGTTGAAATTTGCCTGATTAATTGTAAGCCTTGCGCCACCTCCCGACCCAAACCAATAAACTTGGCAATTTAGTAATCTCAAATCTCAACCAATGGCCAACCATTTTATTACTTAAATGGGATAACCGGATCGTTTTATCTTCAAACTTTAGGTGGAGGTAGGAAAGGAAGCCATTGTCGTGTCATACACGTTCGTATAGTAGGGAAGTGAATGCATGCGCCTGCAACCCTTTTTTCCCAGCCAAAAGTGTGGCGTAGGTAATCTAACTTTCTAAGGAAATGATGGCGAGACTGCCAAGTCTTTGCGTTCCGTCCGCTCAACCATCTTCTCAAAACAGACCGAATGACATCGTCGCAGCTGAAAACCCAAACCCCATTTGGACAACCTTAATCTGCCCGCCGGCCTTACTGGTCTCTCTCTCTTCGTGCCTCCTCCTCTGTTCATATGGGGGCCCCATCCCAATTAAATTCCCAATAATAATAATAATAATAATAATAATAATAATAATAATAATAATAATAGGGACCTCCAACTCCCAACTCCCGAAGAAGACTCGTTTCCAATGCTTGCTTGAAAGAAATCTCCAAAGTGGTCACATGGGCAACCGGGTGGGCTCCAATCGCCATCTCCCAACTTGTGCCGCTCCGATCGGTTACCCACAACCAAAAAGAGACGTAACAACAAAAACCGAGGCTCGTCGTTGGCCCACCCCCAATTTTTCCAAATCAGAACACACAAGTCATCGGGGGAGGAAGTGTTGTTGGTCAAGCTTTGTCTAATATGAAATTTACTATTAGGGTTTTTTTTTTTTTTTTTTTTTTAGCATTGTCCACATGTGCAAATGGGCTCATAAATTTGGGGCAAACTGGTCGACGCACTCTTCCGTGGTTAGTTGAGCAGCAATTTGATCCTCGAAACTACTCGCCATTAATTCAGTCAAGACTCTCTTATCATTTCCAGCTTTCTCTCCTCCCCCTCCCCCTCCCCCTCCCCCTCCCCCATTTATAATACTCCCTTCTACTACTACTACGACATCGTCTTTGTCTTCGCCTTCGTCTTCGCATACGCAATCGCGACTTTTAAAGAGCCAAGAGAAGGGAAGACGGGTCCCCCCCCCACCTCTCCATCTTCTTCTTCTTCAACCAAACACCCCTAGCCCTAATAACGTGAGAGCCAGGAGGCGTGTTCCCTTCTTTTTATAAAAAAAAAAAAAAAAAAGTGTTGCTGCCTCGCTGCTTCTGCAAGAGCACCCCAAGAGAGAAAGAGAGAGAGCGCGCAGGCAGGCAGGCACGCACCCACAAAAAATAAAATTTTAAAAAAATAAATAGAGAGGCAGTGCAGCAGACTGCAGACTGCAGAGATCATCGTTTTAACATTACATTACAACGTACTCTTGCTCTCCCCCCCCACCCCCCACCCCCAAAAAGCTCCACACCAGCTGTGCTCTCATGGAGGGACGTCCTCCTACTAGCGACAGGGATGTCGACAGCATTGAGATTCTCGACAACGAGAGGCTCACCGCCGAGATGGCCTTCGACAAGTACTCCTCCTCCGCCGTCATCAAAATCCGACGCCGCTTGCCCGACTTCCTCCACTCCGTCAAGCTCAAGTACGTCAAGCTCGGCTACGGCTACTCCTGCAACCTCGCCACCTTCCTCAAGCTCCTCCTCCTCCCTCTCCTCCTCCCCATCCTCTTTCGCCTCACCGGCCTTCACCCCTCCCGCCTCTCCGACATCTGGACTAGCCCAGCCCTCGCCCTGGATATCATCGACGCCTCCGCCGCCAAAGCCGCCTCCGCCCTCTCCCTCCTGCTCCTCTTTCTCTACGCGTCGAAGCGAACCAGGCCCATCTATTTGGTGGACTTCGCTTGTTACCTCCCCGACGACGAGCGCAAAATGTCCGTGGACTCGTTCCTCAAGATGAGCGAGGACAGCGGGGCGTTTCAGGAGGACACGCTCCAGTTCCAGAGGCGGATCTCTAGCCGCTCCGGCCTAGGGGACGAGACTTACTTCCCTAGAGGGATCACGTCTGCACCCCCGAACCTGTGCATGGAGGAGGCCCGGTCGGAGGCTGAGGCCGTCATGTTCGGGGCCGTCGACGCCCTGTTGGAAAAGACGGGGGTGAGGGCGCAGGACGTGGGGATACTGGTGGTGAACTGCAGCTTGTTCAACCCGACGCCCTCGCTATCGGCCATGATCGTCAACCACTACAAGATGAGGACGGACATCAAGAGCTACAACCTCGGGGGGATGGGATGCAGCGCCGGCCTGATATCCATAGACCTGGCCCAGAACCTGCTGAGAGCCAACCCGAGCACCTACGCCCTGGTGGTGAGCACCGAGAACATCACCCTCAACTGGTACTTCGGGAACGACAAGTCGATGCTGCTGTGCAACTGCATATTCCGGATGGGCGGCGCCGCCGTGCTCCTCTCCAACAGGGCCCGGGACCGGGGGCGCTCCAAGTACCAGCTGGTGCACACGGTGCGGACCCACCGGGGGGCGGACGACCGGAACTACCGGTGCGTGTACCAGAAGGAGGACGAGCGAGGGACGGTGGGGGTGTCGCTGGCGAAGGAACTGATGGCGGTGGCGGGGGAGGCCCTGAAGATAAACATAACGACGCTGGGGCCGCTGGTGCTGCCGTGGACGGAGCAGTTCAAGTTCTTCGTGACGCTGGTGAGGAGGAAGGTGATGGGGGCCAAGGTGAAGCCGTACATCCCGGACTTCAAGCTGGCGTTCGAGCACTTCTGCATCCACGCGGGGGGGAGGGCGGTGCTGGACGAGATGCAGAAGAACATGCAGCTGAGCGACCGGCACATGGAGCCGTCCCGGATGACGCTCCACCGATTCGGGAACACGTCGAGCAGCTCCCTCTGGTACGAGCTGGCGTACGCGGAGGCAAAGGGTCGGGTCCGGAACGGGGACAGGGTGTGGCAGATCGCGTTCGGGTCGGGTTTCAAGTGCAACAGCGCGGTGTGGAAGGCGTTGAGGGGCATCTCGGCCGGCGATTGCGGACCCAACAATCCATGGATGAAATGCATAGATAGGTACCCGGTGGCGGTGGCCACGACGGAAACGACAAAAAGTGTAGCGAAATCCCACACCTGACCTCCTCCTCTCGATTGATTCATTAAAAGCGACGATACGCTCTGGAGAGGAGACTGACTGGAATTAGGCAGGTTGGTTGGTGGTGGACCAGGAGGACCTCCTCCTCCTCTCTCTCTCTCTCTCTCTCTCTATCTATCTATCTATCTGTGCATCTATTATTACCACAAATGTTGTATATTCAAAAGAAAAGGCCTGTTGACAATATGATTTTTAAGAGGAGATGCAAAATCAAATATTGATTTTACCGCGTCAATGTAATGGAAAACGAATACTTATATATACTAAATCTGAATCTATGTGTGTTTCCTCCCTCCCACTTCAATCTCTCTCTCTCTCTCTGTTTTGCATAATATTTTGAATTTTGCTCAACCAACCTTCAGCAAGTCTTGAGAATCTCCCACGAATCTCTTGTCCTTCATCTAGCTAGCTAGCTGGTGTGAGCAGTTAAAGAAATTTGGATTCGTCTCCCGTGAATCCGGGTAGGGTACACCCCACGTTTTTTTTTTTTTCCTTCTTTTCTTTTGTGGGCCTCAAAGCATGTATATTGACGGGTCAAAGGAACGCTATAAAGAAAGAAAGAAAGAAAGAAAGAAAGAAGATAAGGACAAAAACAAAAGAAAAGAAAATAAAAAAAAAATCAAACAAAATAGAAAAATAGTAAAGGACAAAAGTACCCTTCGGTCATGCCATTCTTCAAAGAAACAATTTAACCACTTTATGTTTTTTTTTTTTTTTAAACAAGGTTCATTTCGAATCATTATTTGAGGAAATGGATTCATTTTTAAATCCTCAAACTAGGAATTTTTCCAAAGAAAGATGGACCAAGTGATGTTAAAATGGCCTCGAATGTCGTGGTCATTGGTTAAAGCAAAAGGGCATCTCTCAACTACAAACAAGGATGGGATGGGGAGGGACAGAGAGGGGGCTAAATAGAGATTTGATTTGGGGGCCCAATTTCTCGGTCTCCCACCACCAACCACAACCACGCAACGCTTTGTTCGGATATATATGTTATGTAACTCAGCTGAGAGACGTGGATTTGAAACTGGAAAAGGAGATGCAATGTGGGGCGCGCCCGACTCCGCCACTGATGGTGGTCCTCCCCACACCAGCTGCTCTTCCTGCCGCTCGTTCGCGAGGCGGCACCACCACACTAGTCGTCTCAGCTAACCCCTATGATCGGGCCAGTGGCTCTGATGTCCAGGGGATGAGCGGGTCTGCTGTCCTCCGAGCCCTCGAGAAAGCAACCGCCCTTAAGAGGAGCAACAAGAAGAAGAAGAAGAAGATGGAGCTGGAGCTGGAGAAGACGAACCAGTCGAGTGCTGGAGTAGCATCTCCGGCTGATAGACTGGAAGACGTTAGGCCCCTGCGCATCGACCCTGGCTGGGCTGCGCGCTTGGACGAGCTTGAGGACCGCCTTACCCACCTCTCTCTCGCCTCCTCTGATTGCACTAATAATAAAATAGATGCTAAACGCAGTTCGTGACGTCCCTCTGTTGTTTTAACAGCACAGAAGAAAGCTCCTCCGACGACTGATTCAGTAGTTTCCGGACTGGAATAATGCATATACCCTTTTGTTTCCATGTAAGAGTAATTAAGTTTGTTGTGCTACACTGAGCTATTCTCTCTCTCTCTCTCTTCTCTTTGTAAGAGAGTCTCTCTTCTTGCAAACATTAGATTAACAACATTCAACGAAAGTCACGATATGATAAAAGGGCCGGTGCTATTTTGTCTCTCATTCTGAAACAAACCAGTCGAAATGCAAACATTAAGGTCCAGGCGATCACTTCTCCCGGAAGACCTAAAACCAGAAGACTCGCCCCTCCTTCCTTACCTTAATTCTACTTAAAGCCCATCTTTAGCAACGCCAACATCTTAACTTCACGTCGCCTAATTCTACTTGACTCGGCTATATCTCTCCCCCTCCCAAAAAAAAGGCCAAAAAAAAAAAACATTTCTTCTTGAATTTGTCAAGACCTGCATCCGCCGGACGCTGCTAAATGATCTTTTAGACACAAATCCCACTACCAAGTAAAGTGATATTACATCAATCGAGAATGACTAACTCTGATTCCTCAGGAAACTGGATGATGTAGGACATTAGCCACTCTTTTCGCCGCCATTCTCTTACATCTGGCAACTCAAATGGACACACAACTTTTAAGTCATCCATGGCCTTCCCTTTTATCCAGATACCCATCTGTCATCCATCCCACAGTAACCAAAAAAAAAATTAAATAAAAAATCGCCCGCGGCGGTCCTAGTAGGGTCGATATCTTCTGCTTCGATTCCCCTCATCGCCACCGCTCCCTCGTCCTGGCTGTGCACCAGTCCCATTGTTCCGATCAACTCTCCGAGGCCGAGGAAGAGGCATTTGTACACCAGGTTGTTGACTGCATAAACCCAAGTAAGAAAGGGGCAGACAGACACATGTTCAAGACCCTTTCATCGCCACGACATGAATATTCAACTTCAAAATTAAAGAATTACTTACAAAACATAGCCTATTCGACCATCTGGTAGAACCATTGGCACCATATGCATCCCCGACGGCATTGGTCCCCTACCATATATCACCGGCTGTTCACGTGTGACAACAGATCAGCTAAAACTGGATAAATGGAACAGTATCAAGCAAGAACCAAAGGGGAAAACAAATGCACCACCAGACCTGCTGAAAACTGGCAGAAACACCATATCCCGTATTCAAAGATCCATATGGATTAGCAACAAAACCACCATAGCCAGGATTTGGAAGATGGTTAGCCTGAAGCCCAATACTCAAGCTCTCGGTTTTCTTCTCAGCCTGAGGCTTGGCAAGGACAACCTCCAACACATGTCCTACAATTTGTATTCACAAGACATTATCGAAGGGTCACAAACAGAACTGCAATTTTTCATGGACCCACCTGAGTGGGCTTTTTCTCGTCAACAAGGGAAAAAAGAAATCGCAAGAAGACCAAATCAAGAATGACAGCATGGAGGCAAGCATAGTTCACAAGTTTATTATTCAGACAACAAGGGTGACAGCTTCACCAACGATATAATACTCATAAGTCCCGTGCCATGAAAAGCCATGAAAAATTAACCACCCCACAAAGAGGAAGCACAACCCTCAAAAATCAATTGGCCTGATGAGAAAGAACAGACGTAGTCGCATCTTACTCTGGCACACCTAGAACCGTGTGACACAGCATCGGGCAACCCTCAGAAACTCCTAAAGATAGAATGCAGAACAGGGATAGTTGCATCTTACTCTGGCGCACCTAGAACCATTTCAAGTGACTTACATGGCATCAGGCAACCCACAAAAACTCCTAAAGATAGAATGTGTGATATTCCTAAAGTGATCAAACAAACCCTAACATTATCATTGTGTGGGCTCACAGAAGCAGTAGTTGCAGACACGTGCATCTGAAGACAACAGATAAGCAGAGATGCAATTCAATTTTCTTGCCCCACGCTGCCCCTTGAATGTAATAAATTAAATCAACAAGCCACAGAATAAATGTAAAAATGTTTACCGTCGATTTCATGTTTCTCAGAATCTTTGACGGCCTTTAACGCACTTGACCTTTCAGCATAGTGAACAAATCCAAAATCTCGTTTGCTACTCCCAGATTTCGAAGGCGGCATGACCACCTTTGTCACTTCTCCGTGACGCTGGAATATTTCCTTAAGTTGTTCAGTAGTAGTATTATCAGGGATGTTCTTCACATAAAGTGCCTTCACCTAGCAGAATAAAAGCAACCAAGTGATCTCACATGATTACCAGCTCATAAATGTTTACTATTAAGATAAGTAACAAGAGACAACTTGCTTTAACAACTTGCATGGAAAAACCAGTACTACAGTTAAATAACTTAGCAAATGCTCACCACAGAATCCAAAGCCACAGAAAGTACAAAGGTTCCTGTCACCCATATTCATCTCAGAAGTGGTTCTTTGGGTCATACATCCATGAAAGGAGATAGAATGTGCCATGTTATCAAACTATGGTTCGCAGGGACACAATTGACAAACTCACACAATTTCATGGGATGGACTTCTCCCCAATTTTCTTGTTTAGCAACTTACATGTAATAACCACTTGGATGTTACCATCAGAGTTTCACACCTGCCACAAAATATTCAGTTTGTATCATAACTCCTCAACCCCGCATTGGGACCCTTAAAGATTTGGTACACAAACTAGGCTTTTCTATTGGGTCTAAATACTACTCATTCATTCCCATCAGTACTCTTATCCCCCATGTTAATGAAAACATGGTAATGAAGCACTTTTTCTTCCAAGAATTGGTATAAATTCCTCTTAATTCCAAGTTCCCAATCCCATTCGATTGGCCTTACTCCTCGTAATCAAACAAAGCTTTGATCACGTAAACATTTGCGACTAACACATACTATCAAACTGTCGGGAGGCACAAGCAATGAAAAGTGGAGCACCAAGACACCATGACGACACTTCCATGGCAGCTATCACCGATGGCAACAAGTATTTTGGGAGTACAACTTATTCTATTGACGAAAAATATGTTTGGTACCCGCAAATGTTAGATCCACATTAGTTCAAGAAAACTAGTAGATTCCAAATAATACACAACTTCCGAACCCATAGCAAACACTACTCCTGCACACCCATCATTTTTTGGGGAGGAAACACTCATTCTAAGGATCAACGGGTGAGAAAAACCTCAAGAAGCTGCACAAGACTCTGTGCTTTGTCATGATACCAATCATCAAAAAGGACAAGAGTACATATGTGAAGGGGATTAAAAAAAAAATCTCACATATGAAGATTCTGAATATGCTTGTATTCTATAAAGAACTGGCACAAGGCATCATGTCGTACTAATTTTATATCTAAGAACATTCATTAACATGCGAAAGATATGATACTGAATAGCTATTCTGTTTGCCTGTCTAGACTTCAAATATCACGAGTATTCACATCAATGTCGACATGTTCCAAAGTCAAAAGCACAAATCACGATGTACTAACAAGGGCAAGATAAAAATAAATAAATACTATGCAATTGATCGAAGCTGCAAAAAGTAAAGAAATCAGTTAAGTTAAAGCATTAAAAAGATGAAGTACTAGCATAGTCTCATTTACAGATACCTGAGATGCAGCAGAGTGATCAGGTGCACTCTTTGGATCAGCCCATGTGACAGTAGGGGTATTGCCATCCAGCTTGAAATTAGAACTTGCCATTTTTTGCCTTGAATAGTCAGCACATGCGGTATTGTAGTACAAAATGAAAGCGAATCCACGATTACGACCGGGATTTTGAGGATCCTGTTCTCGATGATAGAAGAAAAAATAACATAAGCATTTAACTCATCCACGACAGAATTCATGAGCACTACCAAAATCAAGACCCCACCTTTATCAGCTCTATGTTTTCAACCCCAGGTCCAACATCCTCTATGACTTTTCTGAACTCGTCTTCTGTCCAAGACTTGGGCACATTACCAATGAATAACCTGTTTTTAGTTTCTGACAGTGAACATCTCAATGTTTTACCCTGCGGCGACAATATACAGGGTGTTGAGCCTAGCATCGAATGGAGTTAAGTATAAGGAAAATCTTTCAATAAAGAATTACCTTGAACTCTTTACTATGAAATTCCTCAATGGCTCTCTGTGCCATTTCCCGTGTCCGGTAAGCAACAAAAGCATAACCTTTGCTTTCACCAGTGCCCTTGTCCTTCATTAACCTAACCTGGAGAATTATTGCATTAGAAAATGATGATCCAGATCGACAAAAAGCCTAGCAATTCAGAAGAACAATAGGTCACAGTCGTAACCTCATAAATTTCTCCAATTGGTTCACAAAGATCTCTTAATTCTTCTTCCAAAATATCCCGCGGGAGGCCCCCAATAAAAACCTCACTCCCATGAGGAGGAAGGGCAAGAATTTGATCATGCTTCTCTTTCTCCTCGGCACTCAAGGACACAGCCGGCCTTTCTTCCTCCTCGACGGGATTGGGCGCAGGATGACTACTGTCTATGTCCGGGGATTGGTCCTCTCCAGCAACCCCATCTTTGGAGTCCTCAATTTCTTCAGGATCATCATCAGCATTATCTTCATCGGCCCCATCTCCCGCATCCTCGTCCAGCTGCTCTTCGATTTCATCATCGATTTCTTCCATGTAATTGTCTTCATCCAGGTCAACCCGCTCATCAACTTCACCGCCATCTCCCATATTTGCTCCACACTCAAAAGGTTTCTCGTGTGAGAACTGTACGCGAGTGGCACCTAATTTAGAACCAAGCTCATGAAACTGCATAAGTGCATGTAGAGAGTAGCAACCTATTTCCAAAGGGGAGCACTGTAGAAACATTCATGATGCTCCTTAAGGATGCAGCACTACCAGTTAACACATATCATCCGGAGAGATGACAGAGAAAACTCTCCAAAGGTCTAAACACAACGGATTTCCCAGGATCTTTTCACCTTCTTACTCCTAAAAAAAAAAAATTGGGGAAAACAAATATGCGGATTCCTTTTTAACGCGAAAGCTAAATAAAATAATGCATCCCCAGGTTTTCTCGCATACAATGGCAGCCAAAAGAAAAGCCTTTAACGAAAAAGTAGGATTGTTACACATGCACCCAAAAATTATAGGAGAAAAAAGAAGAAGCAAACTTGGCTCACCGGAGAGGAAAATTCTCGAAAAAAGAGTCGAAATGGACTATTGCAGAAGATTAGGAGGAGAAATGGACAGAAAAACCGAAAACCTGAAGACCCAGCTAAAAAAAACAATAAGCGGCGGATACACAGAAACCCTACATCTGAAAGTTACGATCGAATAAGAAACGGAAGGAGGAGGAGACCAGGAGGCAGTGTGGCGATGTATCTCATATAAATGCTGGGAAGACCAGACAAGAAGAAAACAAGGAAAAAAAAGGGGGCAAAAAAAAACAGAGGAAAGTCAGCCGGAAGGGGGAGATTCACTGGGCAGAGAGGAATAGACTGGGGGAGTGAAAAGGGGAAAGGGCTTCGAGAACAAGAAAAGGCAGAGGAGGAAAAGTGGGGGCGGTACCCGAAAATTGAGGTCGAGGATGTCCTAAAAACTCAGGTTGGAGGTGTGACGGATGGATGGATGGATGTCGCGTCGCGCGCACTCACAAACTTCTTCTCCGCCTCGCTCAGCTTGCAGCTGCAGCGGCAGTTGGAGTTGCAGGCCTACACGGAAAAAATGAAAAACGAGAAGATGGGTGCGTTCTCTCCCTTCTCCAGAAGCACCTTAAAAGGAAGACTGCGCAGTGAATGTAGTGGGCCTCGCAAAGCCTGTTCAAAGCCCAACATGCATGGGCCTCATGTCCCGGTAAGAAAAGAAGACAAATTTTACTTTGTTTTGTTCTTACGTCGTCGATAAGCGGAAAAATAAAAATTGCCCTTCGCTTCAATCAATGTTTAAACCAAACAATTTTCATTCATTCGATATTTGGGTCCTTTTTGATACCAGGAAAACCACGTAAAAGTTACATCTCGAACTAGTTTCTTGCCATGCCAAAATCAAGCACATTCTAACATCTTCCATCTCATTCCCAGTCCAAAAGGCCTCACGACCCACGACCCACCCGCGCAACGGACGGAGATGAGCACCCAGGTTTGGATCCTTCCCACTTTGGTCTCTACTCTCTACTGCCTACTGGGTTTTGGAACTTATTCGAGTACAAACTCTAGCCTCACTGTAGACTTTTCCCGGTTTGCAATAATATCCCTTGTTGGGTGCGCAATGTGCATCTTGTGAACAAATGCAGAGTCCCTCGAGCGCACATCCGTCCCTCGCGATCACGATGCTCCCCCCCTCCTTGAGTCCAAGAACTTGGTCCGTCCATTCGCTGGAAAACAGCCCCAGCGGATCATACACCTTCTTCACTTTCAAAAACTCTTGGGCGTTTTTGTACCTTTTGATCGCTCCGTCGAACGCCAAATTCCTGTTCTTCCCCCAGTGAGGCAGCGCGCCGTACTTGATCAGCGCCATCTGTTCTATTTCTTCGAGCACGTCTTCGTACAGCCTCGGGCTCAGCGGATTCTTGCTCCTGTAGTAGGTGATGTCGAAGTCTATTGCGTCCTCCTGCTTCCCCAGGTAAGGATCAGAGGCCTTGACATAGCGCATGAGGATGCCGTTGTAGAGCTCCACCCCGCACAATGCTTTAGGCTCCAGCGCGACGAGTTGTTGGATGTCTTCGATGAAGCTCTTTACCACGGAGAGTCCGACGCTAAATGTGGTTTGGTGAAAGAACTCGCCTTTGACTCGGGGATCCCATGGACAGGAGGTAATCAGACCGTCTTGGAGACTGTCCAAGCAGGTGCCTGAGGATTGCAACCTGTTCTGATACCCAACCACGGGATATCCAGTAAAGATGACGCCTAATCAACATACGTACATATACGTCAATATGAGCGAAATCTCTTAAGGATGATGAACATTTCAGTTAGCTAGCGCAGGACACGATACCGTTGTTCGTCAACCCATAAGCACCGGTCTGGAGGGTAGAAGAAATTAGCCTTGCACTGCTGCATTTCCCGTCTGCATCGCTTACGGACTCTTGCAATTCCTCTGCTGGGGCAACATCACCGTAGTGATCAGGAAAAAATAAAAAAGACAAGTGTGGCTAGGGCTAACTCAGCTTCTAAATTTAGACTAACACTGTTTAGTTGATTTACCAGTGGATCTGGTTATTGCCAACGCGAGAGAAGATGTGGAGCGGAATGGGATGAAATCGTAGAGCCCGTTGCCGGATGCGTTGGGAGTGACTCGATCGTCAATGCGATAGATTGCCTTTTGTTGGCTCGGGTACCACAAAATGTCCGCAAACTCATGTTGGCTACCAAAACTAGCTGCTTGTTCTCCCAAGTCCGAATCACCCTTGATCGAGTTCGTTAAGGATCGTTTGAACAGTGGTTGCAACTTCAGGGTTACCTACAATTATAAATCCAAATATCGAAATCACTAATCTTTATTCATTCCATGGAAAATTTAAATAGACCTAAATTGCTTCACGTATCCTTTAGACTAGCTCCTCCTTTGGCAATTAAAGTTGACGTATCTGATGGGTCTAAGTTTCTATTTCCCTTGAATGCCCATGGACGTAACTTGCTTACTTCATGAATTGGTACACATATGACCAAAAACAGGGAGGGGGTGGATGAGGGAATAAAACATTACATATTCTTAATTCTTCCAAAATAGGATGAAATAGAAGCGCTAAGAAAGTCAAACGTATGATTTGATGAACACATGTGAAAATTCTGGAAAATTATATAAAAAAAAGTTCTAAACTTATTGCAATTGTACCAATTAGCCTGACACTTATTTCGCCGATTCAGTGCATAACATTTTGCAATTATGCTAATTCAGTCCCTCCAGCAAATTTTGGTCGAACGACGACATAACACTTTAATATTTCTTTTAAAAGTTTAAAGTTTATATTTTATTTTTCTTGTTTTCTTTTCTTTCTTTTTTTTCCTTTCCCTTCCTTCTTCTACCTCAAGCTGGGTGACTAGCCAGGCCGAGCCTCGCCGTCGCTACCTCACCAGCCGTCGCTGAGGTCTGACAACCGACTGGAGGTACAAGAGAGAAAGGGAAGGAAGGAAAAAAAACCGGAAAAGAAAAAAAGAAAGAAAAAGAAAAGAAACGAAATAAAAAAAAATATTATGTCTGCGGCTTGTTGGCGTCCACATTGGCGTCGTCGATAGGTTAGATTCACTGGATAGACTAGAATAGCACAATTGCAATAGGTTTAGGATTGAATCAACAACAAAAAATTAAAATTGAATTACAATAAATTTATTACTTTTTTTAATAATTTTCAAATGAGCTTGGTTTCCCTATTGCCCGAGTAGGTCTATTCAGTAGAAGTTTGTGGTGGGGCATTCATTTATTTGTCTTTACATCACAGCTAGTATCACTCGCCTATCATATCTACCATTTTCAAAGATAAGAAAATTAGTTGATGAGAAGTTGTTGGATTTTGGTGTTATAATCGAGGAAGAAATAAGTTTAAACATGATGATAATGGATAGTCAGGCGCATAACCCCTTTCGCCGAATCAAGCGGAGAAAAAAAAAAGAGAGTTGGGAGAGTAGGCTGGGGTCTGGGCTGTACCTGAGAGATGACTCCTAAAACCCCAAGCGACACTTTGACCGCGTTCATCTCTGCATGGCTGCTCTTCGTATTCGCATCCAACGTCCTGATCCTGGCGTAACCATCTCCAGGCCCTCCGGGGCTCACTATCCGCATCGCCTCCACGTGATCGTGCAACGCGCTCCCCTTCCCCCACAGGGAGCTGCCGTGCGCCCCCGTCCCCAGCATCCCTCCGATCGTCAAACCCCACCAGTAGGGCGCATATGGCAGCGCCATCCCCGCCTTGGCAGCCTCCTCGATCAACTGCCTCAGCGTCACCCCTCCTTCCACGCTCATCCTCATCCCTTCTCGGTCCACCCTCACGATCCTCGTCAGGTACTTGGTGCTCACCAGCAGCCCCTCCTCCCCGTCCGGACACACCAGCTTCGGGATGCTGTGAGAGAAGCGGGTCACCACTTTCATCTTTCTCTTGGACCTCGTCGCGTTCCCCACCACCCACGCGAGCTCTTCTTCCGACGTCGGGTATGCCGCGGCCCCTGCTTTGCACGTGCTTCGGTCCGGGAAGGCCCCGTAGGAATTGGTTATGGTGCAGCCGCTCGAGGTGCATCTAATGGGATCTGCCGGTGGCGTTGCACTCGCCGACATGATCATGGCTGTCGCGGCTATTACAATGGCATGTAGTGAAGGCCATACTGTTTCAGAACCAGGCCTCCCCACCTTGAACCCCTTGCTCCAGCAAGGAGACGTTCGCGTCCTCATGAATGAATCCCACTTTTACTCGCTAGCTTAGATCCTGATTGGAGTTTAAAGGACGTGGAGCGGATCACAAGTTTGGAGTACAAGGGAACGCAGGGAAGAAGTAGAAGGACTTAAGGAGGGTTGTCTATGAGTAAGAGCATTGCTTGTAGGACATGATTAGGGCGACCGTGAGTAAGCTTTTAAGGTAAGAATGAATGTAGATGGCCCCTCCGGAGATGGAACTTGCCGGTTTCGATTGGCTCTGCCAGGAGAACAGTTTGGGAGTGATTCGGACATGTGTACGCAGAATGGTTGGCGGCAAATACAAGTCTTGACAGAAAGGAGATAGGTCGCCACTGTACACATATAATAATGTGATCTTGGTGCTCCATTTGGTCCATTAAATAGTGCCCACCTGTTGATAAAAAGGGCTTTAAATGCGCAGAGTGAGACACGGCCAAAGCGTATTCATGTCTTCACGCTGTGTTCTTGCAACCACCACCCACTCAACTCCATGATGGAATACTCTGCATCAGTTCTTGTTACGTGTCAAATCTTTTGAATTCTTTTAATAGCGTCGGCCAGCCGCATTGCTTGTTAATATTGGAATTATCTTGCCTTAATCCTGATTTTCAAAATTATCTCGAAGCCCCATACACTACACATATTATTGCGTTTGATTACAATAACAACATCTTGCGCGGAAAGCAAACGATCAAAAAATAAAATAAACAGAACAAGAAAATAAATCAGACATCGGATGCACGTGGTTCGGTCGTAGAGACATACGTCTATGGGAAAAGCGGGTAACGAATTTCATTATAGATCAAGCGATACACGGAGACTACAAAACACACTCGAGTTACTCAAACACTCATGGTGTTTCCCTAGCTCCAATTACATCAAATAACCGACAAGTATTTAACCCGGCAATTCCTCACGAAATAATCTTTTAATCTCACAAATGAACTAATAAATCTTATACTCACAAGATTTAATCGATTTTGACACTTGAATTCTTGACGTAATTCTACGGAATAAACTCAACGGTGCTTCGAGACCTCGTCACGTCAACAACGGCGCTCTAAAGCACTCACGACACACGTCTTGTAACACCCCTAGCCTAGTCCCACATTGCTTGGGAGGAATACCTTAGGCTTGCATATAAGGCCTTGGTCCCTTTGAACTTGCGAGACGCGTTTTCCGGGCGATGTATGGGCGGTGCTCGGAGAAACAAAACTGCGAGAACTGTGTGTCCAAAGCGGGCAATATCTTGCAAAATGGCGCAGCGGTGCGCGGTAGGCCTGGGCCGTTACAAAGAGGGGGACCAAGGCCTATATACCAATACATCACTCTCTCCCTAGGCAATGTGGGACTAGGGTGGGGATAGCGAACAATATCTATATACCAATACATCACTCTCTCCCTAGGCAATGTGGGACTAGGGTGGGGATGTTACAATCTCCCCCCCTTCGGACACAACGTCTCCGTTGTGCCCATACCTCTCCCGCTTTTGGGTCACAGTCACCCGCCCGCTTTTGGGTCACAGTCGCCCACCGGTGCAGCCTCCCTTGCCATTCCGGCCACGACTGCCCACCCTCAGGGTTTGGCCCCACACGCTGTCAGGAGTTGGCTTTGATACTAACTGTAATGGCCCGGGCCCACCGTGCACCACTGCGCCACTTTGCAAGATATTGTCCGCTTTGGACAAACAGTCCTCACGGTTTTGTTTCTCCAAGCGCCGCCCATACGTCGCCTGGAAAACGCGTCTCGCAAGTAAGAGGGGGACCAAGGCCTACATACCAATACATCACTCTTTCCCTAAGTAATGTGGGACTAGGGTGGGGATGTTACATTGCTGTAACGGCCCGAGCCCACCGCGCACCGCTGTGCCACTTTGCAAGATATTGTCCGCTTTGGACACACAGTTCTCACGGTTTTGTTTCTCCGAGCGCCGCCCATACATCGCCCGGAAAACGCGTCTCGCAAGTTCAAAGGGACTAAGGCCTTATATGCAAACCTAAGGTCTTCCTCCCAAGCAATGTGAGACTAGGCTAGGGGTGTTACATACTCTCCCCCTTAGCGGCACAGCGTCCCTCTGCGACATTAGCGAGTGCCCGCTGCGGTCCACACATGCTATTGGGAGTCGGCTCTGATACCAACAAATGTCACGCCCCAATTCTTCAGGAAAAAAGGCATGACACGGCAGTCCTTTTAATCAAAGGACGCAGCCTCAAACAAAACCTGATAATATATATATATATATAGCTTAGCCACTAATAAAAAGATATACATACGTATCTTCCACATCTAGCTCGAACTCACCAACTATATACAACTTATCCAAAAATATAACCCCAAAAGTCCTGCAGTTAACGTACTCTCAATCCTACTTGCAACTCGCCGTAGAACCAGAAAAACAAAAAGATAAAGGAGTGAGCGAACCACAGCTTAGTGAGAAGTACAAACTCTTCTAAGTGGATCGATAAATTACTATGCATACATCAAGTAAATCAAATATCAACTCATAGTAATAACAAACTATCAATGGTCTAATCCATTGATTAATCTCATCAAAACAATCTTCGATGGTCCATACATTGAATAATCTCATACTCGTCATCCACTATGGTCACGTTTAACGCCGTGACAAGGCGACCAAGTTTACCCTTCTTGGTTAGGTCTATCGCCTATTTCAGCCGGCGATTCGGCTTAATAACGTTCTGACAGTATGCATACTACCCCCACCTCGGTGGGTTCTAAACATAGAGATATGAGCAGTAACCATAACATCAAATCGAGGAAAAACCACAACCATTCAGTTTCACAAACTGAACTCACAGCCTTCCACAAACATATTTCTCAAATAATCAAAAGGGCAATAATAGCTCGATCATGTTCATGCAAGAAATAATGCTCGAAACATCTCTTTTCTTTACCTTGTCAAGAAACTAAATCAGAAAACACGTACTCATCTTTAAAGACATGAGTTTTATAAACTTTTAGAAGAGAAAGTACAACTCACCTTAAAATCCAAATATCAAAATATAGTAGTTTCTCGAATCGCAATACTTGAAATCCTAAAAATAATAATGGAAAACAACATCAAAAGTTGGAAAATTACTACGCTAGCGAACAATTGGACTAAACGACGCATAAACATCGATAACTCGACACGTAAAGACTAAAAAGCTGCTGGTCGCGCATTGGACAACCCGCGCGCCGAACTTCAGAAATTTCGTTCGGGCAAACCGTAAACCCGATTTACGAACCGTCGAAACCATTAGCTCCATAACACCCTTAAGTTTGTTTCCTTCTTTGATCATGGCTAAACAACACTAAAATCAGGCCCCACGACACAAAAATCTCCAAAACTCGGATTTTCCAGCCTAATTTGTAAGAACTTCCTTAACTTTCTCATATGAACCCCGATTAAGACCATCTTACTGTCCACACGAAACTTATTCGACGTACTACAAAAGTCCCAACAGGTCCGACCTCAGCCAACAACTTAAAATTAAGGAAATCAACCCCCCGAAGTTTACTGTTCACGCGGGCAGATTGTGCATCGAAATTGAATTGCTCACTCCGGGCAAACCACAACATCAAATTGCGATCCATCAAATCCTACGACTTCAAAACATCCTAAAGTTTCATTCCTAAGCAAAAACGTAGCAAAAGTCCCAAGAAATTAGACACATCGACTGATTTTCTGCCAAAATCCGAATTAAACCCTAAAATTCGAAAATCGCTTCAATAGAGGGAACGAGAGATAGATAACTTACCGAACGTTGCTATCGGTGTCGAGATAGCTTGGCGAGGCAACGCGACTTGATTATGAGGAAAAACCTCAAGCCTTTCTCTTCTTCTCTCTTTCTCTTTCTTTTCTCTCTTCTTTCCTTTCTTTCTTCTTCTTTCCTTTGTTTTTTGTTTGTAAGTCTCCTGATCCCTTTTATGCTCTCTTCTCTCTTCTTCTTTTTTTAATAGTGGGCCCCACCATTTTTTTGACCGTAGTCAACAAAGGCCCCAAATATTACATTCTACCTTCCTTAAAAAAAAATCGTCCTCGAAATTTATACGTACCTCAGTCATTAAAAAAGTGAGGATATTTGCCCCACCCTTGTCTCACATTGCTTGGGGAGTGGAATCTTGGGGGCTTTATAAGCTTGGGCCCTCCCTTACACTTGCGAGACTCGTTTTCTAGGTAATGTATGGGCAGCGCTCAGAGAAACAAAACCGTGAGGACTGTGTGTCCAAAGCGGACAATATCTTGCAAAGTGGCGCAGCGGTGCGCGGTGGGCGGGGCTGTTACAGTCAGTATCAGAGCCAACTCCCGACAGCGTGTGGGGTCAAACCTTGAGGGTGGGCAGTCGTGGTCGGGATGGCAGGGGAGGCTGCGCCTGCGGGCGACTGTGACCCAAAAGCAGGCAAGGTATGGGCATAACGGGGACGTTGTGTCCGAAGGGGGGAAGATTGTAGCATCCCCACCCTTGTCCCACATTGCTTAGGGAGTGGGATCTTAGGGGCTTTATAAGCTTGGGCCCTCCCTTACACTTGCGAGACGCGTTTTTCGGGCGATGTATGGGCGGCGCTCGGAGAAACAAAACCGTGAGAACTGTGTGTCAAAAGCGGATAATATCTTGTAAAGTGTCGCAGCGGTGCGCGATGGGCCCAGGCCGTTACACGTCTGCTCCCCCTTGAATAAACACCGATTCGTTGCCAAAAGAAAAAAAAAAGAAAGAGAACAGCCTGTGTACAGTAAAGAATCTTGATCGCATCATAGTAAGGTCAACTTCTTCACTTTCTTTTAATGCTTAATGCTTATCGTGGACCGACTCAACGGAGGAGTTAATTTCCTTTTCTAATTTCTGACCAAAACTGAAACTCCTAAATCAGGCTACATCCAAGTCTAATAGGAATGCATATTCACGCACACGCACTTTCGGATCAGATTTATTCATGGGATCAAATTCGAGACATATTTTAACACAATAGATACACTTTCTTGTTATGTAATACTAGCATAAATGCAAACAAGTTGCGTACAAAATACAGAAAGATATGTGCTTCCGGAAGAATTCTGCGAGATGTTAATTGGGGAAATGGCCCTTAGAGTGTGTTAGGGTGAAACTTTTCGAACTGGTTTGTTTGTATACATCACTAACATTAATATATCAACCCTGGTAAGTCCTACGTGACACTGGGCTAAGATGCAGTTTGTCTATTCTCAAAATATAAACATGTCTAAAAACTTGATATTGCTCATCCTAGAAATTGTGACCTATTGCAACGTGTTATTGTTTAGAAAGCTTAACTCGAAGGAAAAATGATGTGAAAAATTAGCATCAGCTAATATGTTTCCATTCGCTATCACATTATTTCAAAAGAGTTTGAAATTTTGAATGAAATTACTCGTGGGATAAAATAGAATCACTAACTGCGCATCTGTCCATCGATGTCATACTTACGAAATAATTAACTAAGCGCCTTTTGGAGAAATAAAATGAGTGTGATCCATGTAAAGTAGGAGGTCTTCTTTATTACCGTGGCTCCTTCTTGCTGAAACTTATGATGTACAAATACATACCCTGCCGCATTTATGGACTCCAAGTACTTTACGGGCAACAACTCATATTAGATGACATGGCATCGAAACATCCGATACAGACATGTTATTTGGATTAATGCATAAGCAACTTGAACAAAGTATATCGTTTAGTTTTAACAATGGCATGAAAAGAGTGTCAGGTTAGTAAGCAAATTCCTAACCATTATGTTACAATGCTTTAATTGTAAGGTAAGTGATGGATTTGGTGATAACATGTATATAAGGCCAAACGGAAATTCGTAAAGACAAGAGAGATGTGAGATATACGTTGTTTAAGACCCAAGTCGCGCAAAATCAAAAGGAATTCTATAATGTTGTTCTCTTCAATGTTTAAACCAGAGAGTTTTCTTTTATATGATTCGGTGTTTTAGCTGCAACATATCGAAACACAAAGTATATTAATCTGACATGTTAAAGACCTTGTTGTTCTCTAAGAGAGTAGAAGTTCGTATATTAAGATTGTTGTCGCCTATAAGCGGGACTTGATGTTCGTATAGAAAATTAGGTTGATAGACAAACTTGAAACCAATCGCAAACGAGTAATTTGAATGCAGATGAATGATCTGAGCCCAACGAATTCATATTTTATCCTTAAGATAAATTTGTCCCCTCAACAAATACCCAAGGTTCTTGGACAATTGCCTCTCATAGAACGGATTGCCTTTCCTCGAAAGTGGTACTTGTTTCAGAGGAAACCTTCGAACACAATTTCGCGAAATAATCGCACAAAATGATAACGATGAAGAATGAATGACGAACATAACAGTTATTGTATCTAATGTGATGGTCAATGCTTTATATATTTATAGAGAGTGAAGCAAATAGTCACGAAAACATATGGTTTCATCGAAAGGGTTCGTCGACGAAAAAACATGATTTCGTCAAACGGATTCGACGAAACATCACGAAGTCATACGGTTTCGACGAAACGTTATGAAGTTGTACGGTTTCGTCGATTAAGGGTTATGAACCGAAACAACTTTTCATTTCTTATTCAACTTCTTATGGGACTTTGAGACCAAAGTTCCAACAAACCTGTCCACCAATACAAAGCATGTCGATCTGCATCTTTTCTATACTAGAGATTCACATAAATGTTACCAATTACATAGAGACGTGAACAATGAAACATCAAGGCAGCTATAACTCTAGATCAAGAACAAGGGCATGTAAGTTTTAAAGATAAACAAACAGAGGATTGAAGAAGTACGTTTATTCCTTGCTGCATAAACAAAGAGCTTACAACTGATGCTCTTTTTAAAGAGCTAATACATGACAGTTAAGAGCATGAAAGAAAGTGCTCCACTAACTCCTAAAAACCAGCAACTTGCAGAAACTTCCTACTGACTTTGTAAAACACAAACCTATGTTCAGCACCACTAAAAACAAACTTCTAATAACTAGGACACTAAGGGTCTGCATGGTAACCATTCTCATTCTATGATTCTGGTTCTGGAACAAAAAAAGAATGAGAATCGCGTTTGGTAACGCAAATAAAAGTGATTCTCATTCTGGACAAGAATTACTTTTAAAGCAAAAAAAAAAAGCAGAAAAAATTGCTTCTTTGAAATGAACCACTTTTTAACGAAAGTCATTCTGTTGACATAAAACACAACAGAACTACTTTCACTTGCTCGTTCTCTTTTCATCGTGAGCCGCTCCTCATCCGTCGCACCTCAGTTCCACTCTTGCATCTGCCGTGCCTCAGCTCAATCGCCGTCGTCCGCTTCTTCGAGCACGTTTCCGATGAGTTTCGCACGACCCCATTTCTTCTTCGTCTCCTTGCCAAGCCAGATTAGAGTGGCCCTCGCCCAAATCAGCGAGGGCGAGGCTTGGCTGAGCTCGATTAGAGCTGCCATAGCCCTCGCCGAGCGTCGCCCTCGCCGATTTGGGGAGCGTCGCCCTAATCGGCTTGGCCGAGCCTCGTCCTTGCACTCGCCTATCTGGGCGAGGAAAGCCCTAATCGAGCTCGGCCGAGCCTCGCCCTTGCCCTCATCGATCTAGGCAAGGGAAGCCCTAATCGAGCTCGGCCGAGCCTTGCCCTCGTGCTGTGTTGTTTTCATTTTTGTTTGTGTGCTTGTATTTATCTTAGTTCATGTTGTTTCCTCGTACTCGTCCAGATTTGTTCATTTTTCCCCTTGTTTTGTATTGATGTAAATAAGAGTACTAAGTCTTATCTAGCTACGGTTAAAGGTTTCAATGAAAGAAGAAGATTCACGAGTTTGCACTAGCCTAATAAACTCAGAACTGTGGCGATGCAATGAAAGATGGAAAGGGTTTTGCTTGATTATTATTGCCTTGTTAGAGAAGTAGCTAGAGCCTAACATTTGGAAGGGTTCTACAAAGAAGCCAATAGAGAGAAACTAAGCAGGGTGGAAAATCATACTGGATGACTTTAATAGTCGGGGAAGATGCTAATATAAGCTACCACAGCTGAAGAACAAGATGAGCAAACTGAGAAGATTGTTTGGTAGTTTTGAGAAGCTTCTGACACAAACTGGATTGGCTGGGATAATGTGACTAAGATAGTTGTTGTGGATGATCCAAGTATATGGGAACTTCACATCAAGATATCATTTAGCTTTTTGTCATTTTAAGATCACTATATATGTTTATTTGAAGAGGGTTTCTTGTGTTGCTGAAGTACATCATTATTGTGAAAATTACAGGATAATAATGAGTGGGCAAAATTCAAGAAGGATGGGTTGCCTAAGTATTCCGAGCTGTCCATTATATTTGACGATACATATGCTACTGGCGAGCACGCACTAGGAAATGCCAAAGATTTGGTGGAGTTGAGGAAGGTGGCGATCGTGGTGGTGATGCAAATGATGATCCAAACAACTTCGGTGAACATGCCACTGATGAGGGAGTCTTTACAAGTGGACAACACAACTTGGACATGACTCCAAATACCAAGAGGAGGAGAAAGAGCAGAGCATGTGAAATTTCCAACACATGCAAAGCCTTACAAGAGATGATCAAATCCAAGACAAGTCAACAAAGTGAATCTGCCGCCACCTCACAATTTACGTCACCGCCTGTAGACCATTTCTCCGTATCTGCTGTGATTAATGTCCTACTTAGCATGCTTGATGTGGATGCGGATCTTTACAACAAAGCACTGGACCGAGCAATGGATAGTGCCACATGGAGAGAGGCTTTCATCCAAGCTCTAACTGAATTGAGAAATGGACTTCCCCAACGTCTTCAGTAGATGTTAGAAAATGTATTAGGGATTGCGTGGAATTTTTATTGGTTTTATTTTACTTGATGACTCATGTTGCGATGTTATTTGGTTTTTAAAGATATTCATGTTGAGGCTCTTTCACTTGTGCAGTGGTACAGGTAGGATGTTTTCTTTCTGGGATTGTTATATTTGGTTTGCTTTCACTCTTTGGCTTATGTTATTGGTTGTTATCAGCTTCTTTTTCCCTAGATATCTATATTAATGTTCTTGTATTTGTGTGATAGCATAAGTACGAGGGATGTGGGACAAAATAGTGAATCTAGTGGCCAGGTACAAGACTTCGGTGATCATGATTTGGATGATACTTAAATTTACATAATAATAGCATGGTTGAGCATTGTTATAATTGACATGTCCTTGCATACAATAGAACTTATTAGAGATAGTCAGTTGTCAGGAGCCCAATGGGTAAGAGAGATTCTTTGTGGACATTCTGATAGAGTATATGAAGCCTTCAGATTAGAGAGACATGTTTTTCTGAACGTATGTGATTTAATGAGGGAAAGAGGTTGGTTAAAAGATAGTCGTTATATTAAGGTCGATGAACAAGTTGGGATCTTCTTATCTTTGGTTGGTCATGGAAAATCTAATAGAGATTTATGTGAGAGGTTCCAACATTCGGGACAAACAATCAGCACGTATTTCACTAATGTGCTGAAAGCATTTCTAAAACTGTCAAAAGAGATTATCAGACCACCATCATTTGATGATATCCCAGAGAAGATTCTTATGGATCGTAACCATAGACGCTACTTCACGGAATGATTTGCATAACGTTGTTACATCGTTAAATACATATAGTTGATAATCTTGTATAACAATAAACTTTTGTGAAATTGCAGGGCTGTATTGGTGTTATTTATGGCACTCACATTCATGCTTCTGTCCCTATGTCGATGTAAATCCCGTATAGAGGCAGGAAAGGGACTACCACCCAAAATGTGTTGTGTATTTGTTCATTTGACATGAAATTTACTTTCGTGTATGCTGGGTGGGAAGGCTTTGTCAATGATTGTCGAGTCCTCTCGGCAGCACTAAAGACTCCTCGACTGCGATTTCCTCGACCACCACCAGGTCTTTACTTTGTCCATGCGGAGTAATTTTCTCTATGTTTGCATTACAACTGCATATCATAACAAATGTTCATATACTTTGTTATAGGTAAATATTATGTGGTAGATTCTGGTTATGCTGCACTTTTGGGATTTTTTACTCCATTTAAAGGCGAAAGGTATCATCTAAATGATTATAGGGGTAGAGGGAGACAACCCAGAACAGTAAGAGAACTGTTTAACCATAGGCACTCTTCACTAAGGAATGTCATTGAGAGGTCATTTGGGACATTGAAAAATTGTTTTTCCATTTTGAGACATATGCCTCCATTTACACTTCGTAAGCAAGCACGTATTGTCATTGTTTGTTGTGCTCTGCATAATTATATTCGTGACCAAGACAAGATGGACATAAACTTTTCTCGATATGGTGATCCGGAGTACGCGTGTGGACCTATACAAGAAGAGGTTGCAAATGATATATTTCATGAGGGGGCCTTTCAGATAAACATGCTTAGGAAAGGTATTGCAAATCGAATGGCAATGAATAACAATATGGATGAAATTCCATGACTTTGTATTTTTTATTTTTGTAGTCTTTTTTTGTAAGTAATCCTCGACCCCTTGTCATCTTATTTTTTGTAATCAAATAGCAAGGCTTCTAACTTTGTATTCATACGGCAAGCCCTCTGACTTTGTAATCTTATTATTAGTATTTTTTTTGTAATGATGGCAGAAACTTTATATGGATGATTTTTGCAATCAAATGGCAATGCCTATGACTTTGTAATCTTAGTTCTTTTTTTCTTTTTCTTTTTTTGTAATGTGGCTAGTTATCGGGAACCTGGCTTACTTCAATTTTTCCGCACTTTCACAATAGTATACAGATGAAACTCATTGATTCCGATTTGTGGAGTGAGATTCACAAGTAGCACAGATTATTACGTTCGCTAATTGTAAGCTTCCTTTGACCGGCATTTCAGATTACAAATCAAATATAAGTTGTCAATGACATTTACAGGTGGCCCAATCTTCCTGAGTTTTACAAGGTTAGGTTGATTCTGATTTGTCTTTTCAGTGTCCTTCCGTTCTTTTAATTAAAGTTGCAATGCCGTGCTTATATATAGATGGCTTGAATTGATATGTGATTGCGACAATCTAATAGGATCCTCGCCCTCATATATCTTTAGCAATATTAAATTGGATATGCTAACTTAATGAAAAAGCAGTGCTATGGATTTATGGGCTTGCCTAAGTTATGATAAATGGTTTGAAAATATGTGTGGCGCGTACATACAAACGTAATTGCACGACGCCAAAAGTCGAATAACCTAAGCAAAGAACCTGCGTCCGCCTTTCATTATATCCATCAAATTGTTCATTCGTGTGCGCATTTGAAATAGTTGAGCAATGACTTCGCTTACCTAATGTTGATTTCATTTGTTTTAGTGAGCACGCTGCAAATTAAATCTAAGGAAAAAAAATTAAATTATTCTTTTCAATTGAACTTTAAACGCCATGTGTTCAAATTTGTGTTTCATTTATGATATGCTAAAAAATAATATATATTTAATTATTTTAGTATGCATTGAAAATCAATCTTCAATTTATGATGATTACATATTTATTTGACTTAAATGTAAAAAATTAGGAAGAAGAACAATTTTATCAAACAGAAATTTTGTGCAGTTATCAAACACGTTATCAAACGCATTCTGATTCTCTAAAACTCACTCAGGATCAGAATCAGAAAAAGTCATTTAATCAAAATTAGAAATCAGAATGAGAATGGTTACCATGCAGACCCTAACTGACCATTTTACTATAAACATATTCAAAGAACATGTGCAGAACTGAAGCAATTTTATAACACTCCTCCTTGCTTTAGGTGCTGTAAATCCCGAGCTTATCCCTTAGATCTTCAAATTTGCTCACAGGCAATGGCTTCGTGAAAATATCTGCCAACTGATTTTTTGACTTGCAGTAAACAAGTGCAATTTCGCCTTCTTTACGCACTTCCCTTAGAAAGAAAAACTTTGTTTTTAAATGCTTAGTCTTCCCATGAAAGACTGGATTGTGAGAAATTGCAATTGCTGCTTGATTATCAACATGAATTTACGTGTTGTTCCACTGCTTCAGATGCAAATCACATAAAATTTTTCTTAGCCAAATTGCCTGATTAACTGCTATTGTGGCTGCTATGAACTCAGCTTCTGCTGTGGATTGTGCTACAACTTCCTGCTTCTTAGAGCACCATGAGAGAATTCTTGAGCCAAGACTAAAACAATAATCTGAGGTACTTTTCATATCATCCTCAGAACCTCCCCAATCACTGTCAGAAAATCCCAATAGCTTGAAATCTTGGCTTTTCTTAAACTTCACACCAAATTCAATTGTTCCTTTAATGTATCTCACCACTCTTTTTGCTGCTCTTAAGTGCATTTCAATAGCTCAATGCATACAACAAGATAAGAGACTTATAGAAATTAAAATGTCTTGTCTTGATGTCGTGAGGTACATTAGACAACCAATCAGACTTTCGAAAGTAACCCTCTTCAACTCTGTCAGTCTCGTCGTCCTTGCTCAAGCTCTTCTTTTGATTCATTGGAGTGGCCATTGCCTTGCAATCCTCCATATGAAACTTCTTGAGAATTTCCTTGGCATACTTCTTTTGATAGATGAAAACTTCATCTTCCAACTGTTTAATCTCCATTCCCAGAAAGTATGTTATTAGTCCAAGGTCAGTCATTTCAAATATCTGCATTATTTCTTTTTTGAACTCTTCAACAAGCTTGGCATTACCACATGTGATTAAGCGATCATCAACATAAAGAGAGACTATAAGCAGATCATATCCCTTATGTTTCACATAAAGAGTAGCCTCTGACATGCTTTTTTCGAATCCGATGCTTGAGAGATGCTCATCTATCTTGCTATACCATGCTCTAAGTGCTTGTTTCAAGCCGTATATAGCCTTCTTGAGCAAGTAGACCTTCTCCTCTTCACCTTTTTCCACGAATCCCTTGGGCTGCTCAACATAGATATACTCCTGCAGAATACCATTCAAGAATGCAGATTTTACATCTAGTTGAAACACCTTCCAACCGTTTTGAGTTGCAATTGCTAACAAGAGTCTTATGGTGTCCAATCTAGCCACGGGAACAAAGGTGTCTGAATAATCAACACAAAAAATCTGTGCATACCCCTTAACTACAAGTCTAGCCTTGTACTTGTTGATGGAACCATCTGCATTTAATTTGGTTCTAAAAATCCACTTTACTCCAATAACCTTTCTATCCTTCGGTTTGTCAACAAGCTCCCAAGTCTTGTTTTTTTTTTTTATCATTGACAACTCCTCTTCCATTGTATTCTTCCAGTTCTGGTCTTTAATAGCTTCTTCATACCCTGGAGGTTCACAAATGACCACATTGCATTTTTGATAGATATCAAAGAGTAGTCTTGTTCCATGGATTGGTGGATCATCTTCCAACTCTTCTTGCCACTGTTCTGTTGCTTGCTCTTCTATTGTTTGGAAGGGAAGACTTGACTTCTACTTGTTCGTGGATGCCTCTTGAATCTATTTCCAGTTCCACTTCTCATCTTCATTAAAGAACACATCTCTTTTGACAATTATCTTCCCTGTTTGAGGTTGATACACCTTGTAGGCCTTGGAGGAAGAATTGTAACCCACGAAGATGCCTGGTTCTGACTTCTTGTCAAGTTTATCACGCTTGACGTACGGAACATGAGAGAAACACATACAACTAAACACTCTAAGGACATTGAGTGAAGGTTTATAGCCATACCATGCCTTAAATGGAGTTCTGTCCTCTAATGCCTTGGTAGGCAATCTGTTCTGCAAGAAAACTGCAGTACTTGTTGCCTCAGCTCAGAAATTCTTTGGCAGCTCCTTTTTCATGAAGCATGCATTGAGTCATTTCCATTATATATCTGTTTCTTCGCTCACTAACTCCATTCTGCTGTGGAGTGTAGGGAGCGGTGAGTTGGTGCTCAATGCCAGATTCTTCACATAACATGTTGAACTGCTCTGAAGTATACTCTCTTCCATTGTCATACCTAATGCATTGAATGTTGCTACCACTCTAGTTTTCTTGAACTTCCAGAACGTGCCAACCACTTTTGATTTATTCTTCATGAAAAAATCCAACACATTCTACTAAAATCAGCTATGAAAATGACGTCGTATCGACTACCTGCTAGTGATTGAGTTCTTTGAGGACAAGCAACATCTATGTGGTTTGGTTGCAACTTGTGAGAGGCTCTCCAAGTTAACTTAGGAAATGGGTTTCTATTTTGTTTACCGAATTGACAAGCATGGCAATTCGATAAATGGTCTGCAAAGGCTGGTAAACCATTTGACAGCTCCTTTTTCGTCATTAGCAACATTCTTGAAAGGTGACAATGGCCTAGTCTCTTGTGCCAGGTCTCAGTCACATTCTCCTCCGTGGAATAAGCAGCTTGCTCCTCCTTGGTTGGTTCAAATGAGAAGCACTTGCATCTCATTTTTGCTTTGACAATTTCATTTCCATTTGCATCTTGTATGAGGCAAAGTTTATCTTCAAAGAACACCTTGAATCCTTTTTCAATGAGCTGACCAACACTCAACAAATTTTGGTCGATATCAGGTACAAAGAGAACATCTGAAATTGACTTTATACCTGAATTTATTGAGATAGCAATGGTTCCCTTTCCCTTCACCAGAATATAGTCACCATTTCCTATTCTGACCTTTGTAATTGCCGTGGGCTTCAATTCTTTGAAAAGACTTCGATCGTGAGTCATGTGGTTTGTACAACCACTATCTATAGCCAACTCACGTGATTCTCTGCTTGAAAAGCAAGTGGCTACAAACAATTGATCTTCATCTCCTTGGTCTGCAACTTGAGTATCTGCTTCCTGTACCTGATTTTTATTCCTGCATATCATTGCCTCGTGTCCGAGCTGATTGCATTTGGAACATTTGGCGTCAGGTCTCCTCTAACATTTGAATGGAGGTGACCTTTCTTCCCATAGTGATGGCAAGGAGGGTATTTACTCTTGAAATTCTCATTTCTGCTTTTGTTGCTACTCAAAGTAGGAAAAATCGAATTTCCCTCTTGGCTTTTCTTCTTTTTCTTTTTGTTTTTGTCAGCTTCATGATGTTTTGCAAGTAAGGCTCCTTCAATTTCACCTTCCTGCCTCATAGCTCTTCTTTGCTCCTGCGCTTGTAAATTATTCAACAGCTTTGCCAGAGTAATTTTTGACATATCCTTAGTGTTTTCTAAGGATGTAATTGTGGCCTCAAATTTTTCAGGCATCATTACAAGGATTTTTTCAACAATCCTTAATTCTGGCAGAGAAGAGCTGAGTAGTCTGACTAGGCTTGCAATGTTACGTAGCCTGTCAGAATACTCTTTGATGGATTCAGTCTTTTTCATCTTCTACAACTCAAAGTCACGTACTAGATTCAGCACTTGCATCCCTCGGATCCTTTTGTCTCCTTCGTATTTGGTCTTGAGATAATCCCATAGCTCCTTTGCAGCCTTCAAAGACATGATACAAGTGAAGATGTTGGATGAGACTGCAGCAAACAAGCAGGCCTTTACCTTTGATTTCTTCGTCTTCTTCTCATTCTGTGCTTTGATCTGTGCCATGGTGGGATTGTCTGGAAGAGCGGGAATTTCATAGTCTTCTTTCACTACTTCCCAAAGATCCAAAGCATTCAAGTATGTCTCCATGCATACTGCCCAAATTTGGTAGTTGTCTCCGTCGAACACCGACGGAGCAATTGATGAGAAACTGGCTTCGGTTTCACTACAAAAAAACAGCGATTTAGCCACGAGATCATTTTCGTCGCTAATTTGTGACTAAAATAGCGACGACAAGGAAGTTCGTCACTATTCGCGACGAAAATAGTGACAAAAAAATTCCTATCAAATTTTGTGACGAAAAAATATTTGTAGCTAATTAGCGACGAAATTAGCGACGAACAAGAAATTCGTAGCTAATTAGCAACGAAATTAACGACAAACAAGACATTTGTAGCTAAATTAGCGACGAAAAATTAATTTCGTCGCTAAATTGAGATAAACTTAGCGACGAAGAACAATCCGTCGCTAATTTAGTGACGGATATACAATTTCGTCGCTAAATGACTAGAAATTTTAAAAAAAGAAATAATTTAGCAACGAGAATCATTATTCATCGCTAAATTGGCCACAAACAATGTTATTCGTGACTAAATTTTTTTTATTTTAATTTTTATTTGGTTTTTGGTCAATTCAGCGACGACTAAGACCGTTTGTTTAGCGACAACAATTAGTGTTTGTCGCTAAATTTTATTTATTAATTTTTTTTTTGGTTTTTTGCTCAACTTAGCGACGAACAGTGTTGTTCGCTAATTTAGTGTTTCTTTTGTATTTAATTTTGTATTTGTTTTTTTTGGCAAATTTAGCGACGAAGAGTGTTGTTCGTCGATAATTTGAGGAAAAATAAAAGAAAAAGAATTGATTAGCGACGAAATTGTCGCTTCGTCGCAAAAATAATTTTTTTAAAAGTATAATTAGCGACGAAAGACTTTGTTCGTCGCTAAATATTATTTTTTATTTAAATTAATTTAGCAACGAAATGTCAATTTTGTCGCTAATTAGTTCTTTTTTTTTTAATTTTCTTTTATCAATTGCTACAAGCTTCGTGAATCTTATGTAATTTTTCTATGGCGACGAAAACAATTGTTCGTCGCTAATTGCTATCATTAATTTATATTTTTTTCAAGGTTTATTAGGACCATTTTTTATATTTATTACATATATAAAGTTGTGAACAAACAAAAAATGGAGATCAATTCTTTTGATAAAATATAACTTAGAAAAAAAATCGTCTTCGATGAGATACTAAATAGATCAGTAGAGTAAAGATCTATTCGAAAATGATTTACTTTGCATATATAATATTTGATCACCAAAAATAAATATTGTAATTGAGTGATCCACGAAAATGAAATCGATCGGTTCTTTCTTCTAATTTTGAAAGATAGATAAGATACTATAAGCGAATAAGAGATGTTCTAAATCAATTAATAAAGATTTCAAAAATATTAGAAGGATCAGTTTTTTAGCAAGGTACGGAATGTTTCATAAAATATTCAAATGTGATTCTATAAGATCTAGTTTCGTTCAATATTAGTAATGAGGGTTCAATATATCACACGTTAATCAACCAAAGAAATGTTCAATAATAACTAAAAGAAAGATCGATTATTTGGAATCTTTGCTCTCTTCAAACGGTGAATGATATAAATAAGAAACGCTTATGATACGTCGTTTAGCTTAGCATATTTATGTTATTTCTTCGATTATATTATTTTATATTAATCTACATTAATTCTTTTTAAAAGAAAATGAAAATAGAGAGAATATTTTTTTGAAATTTAAAAATGAATATATTATTAATTAAGTAAAGATTACATTAATAAGCATAAATGAAGAGCGATCAATTTATTTATTTTTATTATCCTTGTTCCTGAATTAGAAAGAATTCCTTTTATTCCTAGATAGCTTCTTTGAAAAGGGTTTCTGCTTCTTCAGTGAATGCTTTAAAGAAGATATAATTTCTTGGAATTGAGGTTTATTACTGTTATCCTTATTCTTGAATTAGAAAGCATTCATTCTGTTTCATTATTTATGTGTAATCATTATTACACATTATACCACATCTTTTGCCTTGTTGGTTGTCGCGTGGATGAAGTACTTCGGTGATCGCAGGTTCCATTCCCATCTTGTTTCATCTTATTTATTTTGTTTCGTTGCTAATTTAATGAATTCTTTTGAATTATATAGGATATATATTTTCTTGTTAATTTTAAGAAGCTTCACATTTTTGTTAAATATGTATTGAATTTTATGCACTCAGTCTGATTCATCACCCAAAAGTAGAGAAAAAAATGAGATTTTTTTGCTCTATTTATGCTATGGCTAGGGTTTATTTTGATGTATCTAATTAATTTAGCGAATTATTTAATTTTATTTTTTATTTTGTTTTTAGTGACGAACATCTCTTTTCGTCGCTAAATTAGCGACGACATTCGAAGGTCGTCGCTAATTTTCAATTTCGAGCGGCCTGGGAAAAAAAGCGCATTTTTTTAGCAGCGAAATTAAAAATTAGCGACGAGATTCGAAGGTCGTCGCTGGTTTAGCGACGACCTTCGAATCTCGTCGCTAAACCAGCAACGATTTAGCGACGACCTTCGAAGGTCGTCGCTAATTTTCAATTTCGCAGAGTCAAAAAATGGCGCTTTTTTCCCGGGCCGCTCGTCTATAAATTAGCTTCCCCGGCCGCTCTCGTCACTCCCTCTCTCGTCATTCCACTTGCCACTCCCTCTATTTTCTCTCCCTTCGCCTCGACACCAGACTCCGTCGTCCACCTTCAGTAAAATCGTCGAGGAGCGAGCTCGGAGGGAAGGAAGCTCACTCCGGCGATCGACTCGACATCCCCGACCGCTCTCGTTACCGTGAGCAGCTCAGAGGGAAGGAAGCTCACTCCGGCGATCGACCCGAACCCCTCCCTCTCCGATCGACGGCGGAGCCGGTTATTTCACCGCCCTAGAATGCCGTCCTACGTCTTCGTTGTTGGCTTTTGGCTGAACTTTCATGTGTCTATGTATTTGGAATTGTAGCCATCGTTGGAAATGCTTCTGCTTTCATTTTCCTCGCAATCTTCGTTGCCATCTTCTTCTTGGACAATTTCCCAGAACTTCCTCCGACCAAAAAAAAAATTACAAATTGGCGACGAACGAAGTGGTACATCGCCAAAATTGGCGACGTACACAGGGGTTCGTCGCCAATTTGGCGACGTACACTGTGGCTCGTCGCCAAAATTGGCGACGAACAGCAGTGTGCGTCGCTAATTTTGGCGACGACCTTCGAATTTTTCGTCCCTAAATTTAGCGACGCCGAATTAGCTATGAATTTTTTCTCGGCGCAAATTCGTCGCCAAATCAATTTAGCTACGAATTTTTGCGAAATTCTCGTCGCTAATGTCGTGGCTAATTGCGTGTTTTTTTGTAGTGTTTCCATGACGCGTCAAACTCACACAGAGATCCCTTAAGAAGAGGGCTCTGATACCAATTTGTAAGTTTTAAAGATAAACAAATAGAGGATTGAAGAAGTACCTTTATTCCTTGCTGCATTAAAAAAAAAACCTAAGCTTACAATCGATGCTCTTTTTAAAGAGCTAATACACGACAGTTAAGAGCGTGAAAGAAAGTGCTCCACTAAGTCCTAAAAACTAGCAACTTGCAGACATTTCCTTCTGACTTGGTAAAACACAAACCCATGTTCAGCATCGCTAAAAACAAACTCCTAATAACTAGAACGCTAACTGACCATTTTACTAAAAACATATTCAAAGAACACGTGCAGCACTGAAGCAATTTTATAACAAGACTGCACATCTTGAACTGGTTTCCTCCCATGGCAATCGAGGACTTTCTAATTTCTTGATCATATTCTTCATCCAAATGCCATCATTATCTGCGTACGGACCCTCACATTCCACAGTTAATGCGAACAAATGGAGATGAGCAACTTTGGTTTCCACTTTGAAACCCAAGAGTGATGAAACCAAGTCTTTACTATGTTTTAATTGGAGGTAATTCGAGTGCAAACCCTGGCCTCTTTGTACACTTTTCCTGGTCTGCAATAGTAGCCCTTGCTGGGTGCACAGTGTGCATCTTGTGAGCAAATGCACAGCCCCTCCAGTGCGCATCCGTCTTTGACTATGCTCGCTCCCTCCTTGAGTCCAAGAACTTGGTCCGTCCATTCGCTAGAAAACAGCCCCAGTGGATCATAAATCTCCTTCACTTTAAAAAATTCTCGGGCATTTTTGTATCTTTTGATCACTCCATTGAATGCCAAATTCCTGTTCTTCCCCCAGTGAGGGAGTGCGTCGTACCTGAAAAGCGCCATCTGTTCTATTTCTTCGAGAACGTCTTCGTATAGCCTCGGGCTCTGCGGATCCTTGCTCCTGTAGTAGGTGATGTCGAAGTCTACTGCGTCCTCCTGCTTGCCCAAGTAAGCACTGGAGGCCTTGACATAGCGCATGAGGATGCCGTTGTAGAGCTCCACACCGCACAATGCTTTAGGCTCTAATGCAATGAGTTGTTGGATGTCTTCGATGAAGCTCTTTACCATGGAGAGTCCGACGCTAAATGTGGTTTGGTGAAAGAACTCACCCTTGACACGCGGATCCCATGGACATGCAGTGATCAGATCGTCTTGGAGACTGTCTAGGCATGTGCCTGACGATTGTAGCCTGTTGTGATACCCAATCACCGGATACCCAGTGAAGATGATACCTAATCAACACATGCATATACATCAACGAGAGCGGAATCTCTCTCTAGAATAGTGGACATCATGAGGCGCAACTATATTAGTTAAGTTAGGATGCGATACCGTTGTTTGTCAACCCATAAGCAGTGGACTCGAGGGTAGAAGAAATTAGCTTTGCACCGTTGCATTTCCCGTCTGCATCGCTCAAGGATTCTTGCAGTTCCTCTGTTAGGGCAACTTCATATCAGAGTTCGAAAAAAGGTATAGTAAGGCTAGTTCAACTTCTAAAATCTAACTTAATATTGTTTTATTGATTTACCGGTGGATCTGAGTAGTGCCAAAAAGAGAGAAAGTGTGGAGCGGAAGGGGGTGAAATCATATAGCCCATTGCCGGACGCGTTGAGATCGACTCGATCATCGATGCGATAGACTGCTTTCCGTTGGCTCGGATACCACATAATGTCTGCAAACTCATGTTGGTTACCAAAACTAGACGCTTGTTCTCCCAAGTTCGAATCGCCCACGATCGAGTACGTTAAGGATCGTTTGAACAGCGGTTGCAACTTTAGTGTTACCTGCAATTATATGTACAAATATCAAAATCACTGTGATACGTCATTTTAGAGAGACCCAAATCATTTTAGATATCCTTTAAAATTATGAACCACCTAGTTATAGTATATACTTCACAATTGATATCATACGCCTTAACTTTCTACCATTTTCAAACATGATAAAAGCGAATGAAAATTTGTTGAATTTTCGGAGGAAAAAATAATCTTAAGCTTATTGATTGTGGATAGTCAGGCCCAAGGCCAAATCAAGAGTAAAGGATGATTCTTTTTCTACGATTGGACAAACATTTTTTTTTGGTTATGTAAATACTTCTTCCGACTGTATTGCACTATTATACAACCACGAAGAATATCAAGAGTACCAAAAGTTATGTAAAGCACTCACTTTATTGTCAATTTTTTTTAATCACTTAAATGTCAATTTTTTTATTAAAAAAATGATCATTTAAGTGTCAACTCCGATTTGCTTGGCGGAAATCCAACGTGGCATTTTTTTTATAAATATTTGAAGCCGACGTGAATCAACGGAGGTCTAGTCAGTAATAATAAAAAAAGATAAAAGTTGAAAAAATATAGTAATAAATAAAAAATACAAACTTAATTAGATTTTAAAAAAAAAGCTAAAAAGTCCCAAAAAGGGCATGTGTAATAGAGGTCCTAAAACTTGATATAAAAGTTCAATGGAGTCCTAAATCTTTGAAAAATGCATTCAAGTCCTAAAACTTGTTAAATTGGTGCAATCAAATTCTTCCCTTAATTTGAAAAAAATTGAAATTAGATTTTATAAAATAATTTTCTTGAAATACAAAAAAAGGCTTAAAAATTTTAACAAAAAGATAGAAAGATTTACAAAGGGAAGGGGGGGGGGGAAGAACCAGAAGGTGAGAATTTTTTAAAAAAAAATTAATTTTTTAAATTTCCCCATTTTAATTTTTTTTTGTAAAAATTAAGCTTATATTAAAATTAATTTAAACAAAACTTGTATCTCAAGGAAATTAGTTTCGAACAATTTATTAAATCTAATTTTAACTTATTTTAATTATTTTTAAGTTGAGAAGTCCACGTGGAAGCTCAGGTGGACTTAATTTTTTTTTTTTATAAAAGTAATGTCACTTTATATTAAAAATTTATTATAAATATCACGTATTAATTTTGGCCGAAATATCTCGCTGAAGACACTTAAGTGATCGTTTTTTTTTCGATTTGTGATCTGGCGAAAACTTTTAACACTAAAGTGAGCATCATATACAACCTTCAACACTTGTAGTGTTCTTTTAATATATATATATATAGTGGAAAGGATAATCTGCAAGTTCACTTGATTGTCATCAAGTGATAATCCCAATATCAGGATTTAACGCAAAAAACCTAAAGAAGAAAAGGCACGAGAGACATCACGAGGTTTGTTAAGTATTTTATTTTATTAACTCCCATCATAATTTAAGCACTGAAGACAAGGGAAGGGGAAGAAATGAGAAGCATGACACAGACATTGCGGAAGAAAAGTCAACAAGACGAAGAAAAGTCAACAAGACGGTGTGTGATGCTGCTGATTCATGAGACGAATAGAAGAGAAGAGACATAGCACGCAAGCTAGTAAAAACAGGAGAGTAGCTGTGTACCTGAGAGATGACTCCTAGAACTCCAAGCGACACTTTGACCGCGTCCATCTCTGTATGAATAGTGCTATTCGCGTTCACATCCAGCGTCCTGATCCTGGCGTAACCATCTTCAGGACCTCCCGGGATCACTATCCGCATCGCCTCCACGTAATCGTGCACAGCGCTCCCCTTCCCCCATAGGGAGCTGCCATGCGCGCCCGTCCCCAGCATCCCTCCGACAGTTAAACCCCACCAGTAGGGCGCGTAAGGTAGCGCCATCCCCGCCTTGGCTGCCTCCTCGATCAACTGCCTCAGCGTCACCCCTCCCTCCACGCTCATCCTCATCCCTTCTTGGTCCACCCTCACAATCCTCGTCATGTACTTGGTGCTCACCAGCAACCCCTCCTCCCCGTCCGGACACACTAGCTTCGGGATGCTGTGAGAGAAGCGTGTCGCCACTTTCATCTTCCTCCCGGACCTCGTCGCGTTCCCCACTGCCCACACGAGCTCTTCTTCCGACGTCGGGTACACCGCGGCCCCTGCTTTGCAAGTGCTTCGGTCTGGGAAGGCCCCGTAGGAATTGGTTATGGTGCAGCCGCGTGAGGTGCATGTGATGGGGTCTGCCGGTGGGGTTGCACTTACCAACATGATCATGGCGGTCACAGCAATTACAACGATATGGAGTGAAGTCCATACCGTTCCAGAAGCAGGCCTCCCCAACCGGAACACCGTGCTCAAGCAAGGAGATGTTTGCGTCATCATGACTATGAAGGGAGCAGGCTTGTCTGTGGTGGTCGATTCTTCCACCTTCTTAGGTAGCTGCCTTAGCCCCTGATTGCAATTAAATGAACGTACACAGGATCGCTAGTTTGGAGTACAAGGGAACGAAGCAATTTGTAGCGAGGTGGAAGGACATAGGAGAGTGGCCGTGCGTGTGTGCTTCTAAGTGAAGAGTGAACGTAGATGGCCCAATAAGTAATGGAGAGGGAAATTGTCGATTTGGATTGGCTACGCCTACGCGGCCGCGGGGATCAGTTTGGAAGTTATTCGGAGATGTGCGTCTCGGATGGTTGGGGACAAACACCAAGTCCTGAGAACATATATATATATAGAACGCGAGCTGGTGCCGTATTTGCATCGCATTCTCCCATGTGTGATTAAAGGTTGGAATGCGCAAAGGCTGCCAAGGAAAATGCTATATTGTCCTACACACCATCATCGCATGTTTTGCCTAAAACACTCATTCACATTATTATCAAACTGTCAGGTTAGCAGCTTCCAACTATCAAACCCACCTAAGACGTCTAACTCTTTGCAACTTAATTTCCAAATTTTAATAGGCTTACAAAGTTAACTTATAAAATGACTTGAAAAGGTTCTTATTAAACGTAAAAAAAAAAAAAACGGTGCAGATCGATATTGAAATATCTCACCTTGATCCTAGTTTTCAAATTTAACTACAAGTTATGTACGCAAAAGATTGCGTGCGACTAAAGTAATAACAACGTAAAAAACTGAGACACTTTTTCTCATTACGTAATACTATCAAATACGTGAACACCTTGAGTGTAAGATGGAGAAACATATGTGCTTCCGGACTAAGGAGGTTAAGCTACAACGGAAGAATTGTGCGAGATGTTTTTACTCGGATAGAATGGACTAAGAGGGCCCCCATGGTCAAGCTTTTCAAACTCTCCATTGAAATACATAGTACTAGCATTAAGGTGTAACGAATGATAAGTGGTAGCCTGTTGCCTTCTTCGCTATTTGGTGAGGAGGTAATGTCAATTGATCACCCTGAAGAGGATGCAAAGCCAAACGAATGGAGACAAAGAAGAAGAAGTCCATTTGGAGTTTCAACATTTCTTTGCGGATTCATAGCCAAGTAATTAATCTGAGTCCGCCGACTACGCTTTCATTAGTGGTTGAGAAGTTCTTTGATTCCAAAAACAGAGGCTTTAGTTCTTGCTTCACGGTTAGAGATTACTTAGAGTGATGTTTAATATAGCGTCTCATACTGTCACGCACTATGGGAAGGCTTTCCAAAAACCCGCTCTCTTCTTTAATCTTTCTTTAATGACAGTAATCAGAGCATTCAGAAGCTCCAAAATAGAAAATCAGACATGCATGGGCGCAACCATACGAGCACAACTGCATGTCAACAATAACGGTAGCCTTTTATTCATATCTTTCAATTAGTTCTTTACAAAGTTCAAAGACACTGGGAGCATCACAAGCTGCGATAACTACTCTAGCCTAACATCACCCTCAATAGCTTCATCTTCATCACCAACATCTGTAAGTTACTCCTTGCCGCTAACATCACTAGTTAGCTACGCTAATCTGAAAAATACCTTTTAAAAAAAAGGACAATTCCTTATGTCGTGTATCCCCGATTAATATAAGCCCGAGCTGCTTCATTGTCGATTCTAGCATTGAACGGAAGGTTACGCCCACGTGATATGCATTATGGGATCAATCCCTAGCTAATACATAAATGCCAACAAGGCATAAGAAAATAAGCACTACGCCTAGAAATGAACGACATGAAAATTTTGTTTATAAATCATATTCCTTCCTTATCGAGAAAGGAACAAAGAAGAACGATTGGGCTAACAAACGCCCATTTCGTATATACTTTAGATATCTGTATAATCATCAAAGATTATTAAAATGACGAATTACTATAAAACAAAAAAAAAATGGATGAGTTATCATTTTTTTTAGAATCAACCCATTTAATGTCAACAAAGATCTTTTGCATGAAGGGTTAGCTAGACATTACTTATAAAAACACTAGCCCCGTTAAGTAGGAGGGTTAGCTAGACATTACTTATAAAAATGTTAATAATAAATAAGGAAGAAGAAGCCCATTTATGTTATGTTATGTTATGTTATGTCATGTCATGTTAGGTAGTTAGGATAAAATTTAATATATGATAAAAAATTATGTTATTCCATGTTTCCTGCCTGCCCAAGACATGATAACGTTGGATATACAAGGGATATAGACCGAATAAAATTATGCATGGGATGTGAAATAAAGGTGGATATGATTTCTAATATCCATAGTATAAAAGTTATAATTCTAATATAAAATTCGGAATAACAAAAGTAAAAAAAAATTCATTGTTATTTTTTCCCTTTTTTTTTTTACATTCAGATTTCTTTCTATCATATAACATAAGTTCAATATATAAATTCTTATATTAGTGTTAATGTATTGCATGTTTTAGCTGGCTAATCTCCACCTACATGACTGGGCTTTGCAAAATAAGCCCTTCGCTCGCCTGGCCCGGCTCGACCCAAGTACGGACCAATCTGCCAAGCCCAACGAGGCCCACTCTCTGTCTCTCTGCAACCCTAATTTCCAAATTTAATACGTTTACAAAAACTAATTTACAGCATGTTATGAAAAAGGTTTTTTTTTTTTTTGGTCGAATATGACAAGGGTTTTTTTTTTTGGACGGAAAATGAAAAGAGTTTTAGTAAGTACCAAAATTGACCTACTTCTTATACATGCTCCTTTATGGCCTGCCACGTCTTTTTGCTCATTATGCTTGTAAATCAATATCATATGACGTTAATCTTGATTTTTAAAATTAAGATGACGCCGCCGTGCGCACTTATAATATCAACTGACTAACATAATAAAACAACGACTTCTACTCATCGTACAATACTAGCGAAAATGCAAAAAAAAAAAAAATTGGCACGTAATTTTTTTTTTTTGCAAAAACATCTTAACAAATTAAAATGTTCAAAAATCACATTGCATATTTGACCAAAATTTAGAGGTCATATTGAATAAATTAAAATTTAAGGATGATATTGCACATCAGGTCAAAGTTCGAGGATCATTTGTGTGATTTTTTTTAATTATAAAACTGAAAAAAAAAATTGTAATACGATATAAATAAATTGTATGCGGTGTTACATATATTTCCAATTCCAATTAATGGAAGAGCAAATGGGTTTTATCTTGACTACTAAACTTTAATATGCAGTTTGAGGTTTATGATGTTAAGAAATCAGAATGAAAAAAATGAAAAGAGGGTTGAGAGTAAATAAATTGAGTGGGTAGTTACTAGTTTTGTAGATGCATTTGATTTTCCTTCCTTGTAGAATTTTCTTGAAGGGAATTCGGAGGGAACTTTGGAGATGAATCAGAATCAGATTCAGGGCTAATGCTAAATTCACGGACTTTTTGACTTCTCCCATCTCAAATTCAATCTGGATCGATCGGGGCGACTCTCGGGACATGACTGAGCAGCAGCAGCAGAAGAAGAAGCAGAAGCAGAAGCAGCAGCTCCCTCTTCACCAGCACCAGCACCAGCACCAGCACCAGCACCGCATGGAGCTCGACATCCATTCTTTTCTGAGTTCCCAGAATCACCACCACCGCGGCGACGACGACGACGACGATGAAGCCGACGACGAAGACAACTGGACTTCATTCCCTCACCGGACCATCGAAGAAATCCTCAATGACTCCCTTTCCGATTCCGATTCTTCTTCTCCTCCTCCTTCTCCTCCTCCTCCTCCTCCTGCCTCGTCTCCTCCGCCCTCCCCGCAGCAGCGTACCCAACCATCCATCCGCGGCTCCTCGGATGCCTTCAGATCCCCTGTGTCGCCACCTCCGCCCCCGCCCCCACCACCTAGGCCCCCTCCCTTACCTGATGATGAGAAGCCCACTTCTTCCAATTCTCGACTGAAAGCTCCCGATTCCCTCCTCTGGGCATCGTCTTCGTCTAGGCAGCTGCCTTCCCTCTTTGGCGGGGTGAGGTCCAATGCCAAGCCCGGGGCTGCGCTCGCCGCCGCAGCCGCCGCCTCCCGCTCGCTCCCTACCCCTCACGCCGCCGCTATCAAGTCCCGCAGGGCTCTCCTCACCCCTTCCTCCTCCTCCTCGTCTTTTCCTTCCGTCTCCAATTCCCATGATGCCTTGGACTCTTCCGTTGACGCTCTCCATGGCTTGGACGGTCAGTTGAGGTTGCAGCATAAGGACGATGCCGAAGACGATGATGGTAAGATGAGCGAATTCCAATCCGCTTTAGGGCATGCCGTTGATCTTGCTCCTGAAGATTTCCTTGAAGCTGAAGCTCCAGCGCTTGAAGAGGAGGAAGAAGAGGAATTGGTTAGTTCCCCTCCTGCCCAACGACATTCCACGGTCGAGTCCGCGGCAGGTTCTGACCTGGTCGCTGACAGTTCGCCTGTGGAACACGAGATAATCGCCGATGACACTCCCGCACTCGCATTTCCCAACCTTCCCCGCGAGAAGGATGCAGGTAACGAGGAAGCTGTTGAAGAGCATGGCCTTTCTGAAGATAGGGATAATGCGAGCTCATCAGCTGACATAGATGAGCTCGTCCAAGAGAGAATTGAGGAGTTGGAAAGCAAGAGGATGAGTGAGAAGCCCGAGAAGAAACCGCAGAAGAAGCCTCTCGAGTTGGCTGAAGAGATTGAGAGGAAACAGGCATCCACAGGTCTCCACTGGGAAGAGGGTGCAGCGGCTCAGCCAATGAGGCTTGAGGGTGTCCGCAGGGGATCCACCACATTGGGATACTTCGATGTTGATTCCGACAATGCTATTACCCGGACCATTTCTTCTCAGGCATTCAGCCGTGACCATGGCTCCCCCCAGGTCTTGCAGGTTCATCCTAATTTCATTGCCGTTGGGATGTCAAAAGGGGTCATCCTTGTTCTGCCCTCTAAGTATTCTGCCACGAATGCAGACAACATGGACGCCAAGGTGCTTTTCCTCATTCATATTTAGTCATGACAACGTTGACAGATGTTTTACTCATATGTTGATGAGCTTCACAAAGGACTTTGCAATGTCCTTTCCTAATAGTGCCTGCTAGCTATGAGTCAACAAATCAAAAGCACTAAAGGATGACTTCATAATGGAACGTGCTTTTTGTTGTGCGCTTGAGGTTCCTAATGGCCAATATGTTATTCAAGGAGAATTATACGCTGGTGTTAATAGGACATCTGCTATTTAATTCTGAACCCAAGAGGACTTATTCATCTGATTTGTCATCTGCCAACTTTAGAAACTTGCTCTCCCATTTATTTGGGGAAATATCATATTATTCCTGCTTCTGCATGGAGCATATTTGCACGACCAGAGGCGAATTGAAAGCTAAGCAGTGGTAAGCGGGGAGAATAGATAAATCCTCAAAAGTAAATTTTTGGAGACATGAGTTGTGTAAATTCGGGCCTCTCCTACCTTTTGAGCTAAAAGATTGTTTCTTGTTTAATTTGCATTCTCCATAGCGCTTTCCGCCTTTTTTGTAAACCCTGGTATATATCCTATTTTGGCGTCTTGGCTTTGGCCTCCTTTTTAGAGACAGTGCTCATTGTCGCATTAGGTATATACAGGGAAGGGAAGTTTCTGTGAGCTTACAGTTACATACAGCCAGATTAGTTAGCTTGAAAGAAGAATTCTTTGGGTCATTCCAATTTCCACTATGAGTCCTCATGCATAGTGTTTTCGATGATTTTCATCATGCTGCATTCTTCTTTTAGTTCTGCATTACTTCTTTGGTACTATATTTTCCTTTTGCTCACCTATAAACGTTGCAGATGATGATTCTTGGGTTGCAAGGGGATCGATCTCAAGCCTCAGTAACTTCCATGTGCTTCAATCAGCAGGGAGACCTGCTCTTAGCTGGTTATGGTGACGGTCATATTACAGTCTGGGATTTGCAGAGGGGATCAGCTGCCAAAATTATTAGTGGGGAACACACAGCACCAGTAGTACACACACTGTTTCTAGGCCAGGATTCTCAAGTTACTCGTCAATTTAAGGCAGTTACAGGTGATAGCAATGGACTGGTTTTGTTGCATACTTTATCAGTAGTTCCCTTGCTTAATCGGTTCACCGTCAAATCACAGGTCAAACACTTTCTAGACATTAAGCGATACTTTTATTTTATTTTATTTAAGACAATTTTGGATACTCACTATGTGCATTCTTTTTATGCTAATTGAAACAGTGTCTTCTTGACGGTCAAAAGACTGGGACTGTGCTATCAGCTTCACCTCTTATGTATGATGAATTTCTTGGAGCGGTTTCGATGTCATCCCTGGGGAACAGTAGTGCTTCAAGTAGCAGTATTGGTAGCATGATGGGTGGTGTTGTTGGGCCAGATGCTGGTTGGAAACTATTCAATGAAAACACCTCTTTGAATGAAGAAGGTGTGGTCATATTAGTCACCCACCAAACTGCTCTGGTGGTATGAAGTCCTCAGATAATAGCGCAAATTCCATGTACTTGTAAACTTTGTTTCAATTCTTACTTTGTCCTGGAGTTTTATTCGTCATGATTGTTTGGAATTGAATGTCTTTTCTGCAGGTAAGACTCAGTCCTGCTTTAAAAGTTTATGCAACATTGTCCAGGCCAGATGGTGTTCGGGAGGGGTCCATGCCATATACTGCATGGAAGTGCATGGTGCAAGCATATAGTTCCCCTAATGGTACATATTGATCCAATGGTTAATATGATTTAACATCTGATGAGTCAGGACTTCTCAAGGTTGTAGCTTTTGTAGAAAGTGCTCCCGAAGCAGCCATTGAACGAGTCTCATTGCTTGCTATTGCTTGGGATCGGAAAGTTCAAGTTGCTAAGCTGGTCAACTCGGAGCTGAAAGTTTATGGGAAGTGGTCTCTTGACAGCACGGCCGTAGGAGTCGCCTGGTTAGATGACCAGGTTTGGGTCACGTGTTATTAGATTTTAACTCGAAGTGTTTTCATAACAATGTGAACAGTGTTAGTGACAGAGTGCTTTATACTTCTCAGATGCTCGTGGTTCTGACAGTTGATGGTCAGCTTTGCTTATTCTCAAGGGAGGGTAATATGATTCACCAGACAAGTTTTGCTGTTGATGGTGTAGCTGGAGATGATCTCGTGGCATATCATACACACTTCAATAATCTGTTTGGAAACCCTGAGAAAGCTTATCATAACTCTATTGCTGTGAGGGGTGCATCTATTTACATTCTGGGACCTGTGCATCTTGTTGTTTCACGCCTCCTACCTTGGAGGGAAAGGATTCAGGTCTTACGGAAAGCAGGTGATTGGATGGGTGCCTTGAACATGGCTATTACACTGTATGATGGCCAAGCCCATGGGGTCGTCGACCTCCCTAGGACCCTGCAAGCTGTTCAAGATGCCATAATGCCTTACCTGGTGGAGTTGCTTTTTGCGTATGTAGATGAGGTATTTTCTTATATTTCAGTGGCATTTTGCAATCAAATTGGCAAAGTGCAACAAATGGATGACCACATGACTAGAAGCAGTTCCGTACGTAATGAAATAAAAGAACAATTTACCCGCGTCGGTGGTGTTGCTGTCGAATTTTGCGTACACATCAACAGAACGGATATTCTTTTCGATGAGATCTTCTCCAGATTTGTTGCTGTTCAACATAGAGGTATTCTTCCATGTCTATTGGTAATCCACTTTTTGAGAATCAAAAACTAGCTGTGTCCTACGCTCTGTATTGTGGAGATGAACTTATAGTCTCCACGCTAATGATAGATGATAAGAAGTCAGCCTCATGAGAGCAGACCAGTGTCTCATCCCGGGGACGATCATAACAAACTACCACCAGAGGATGGGTGATGATTTTTGACATTATGGCGACTATTCTCCTTTTTTCAATATTTTATGGGACCTCCTAGAAAATAATTTCTGTGATGAAACCTTCTACTAGTTCACCTGACACTTTTCTTGAAGCCTTATTTTCAGTCACGGAAGAAATGGAAATCGGCGTGCTATAATTGTCTTACAGTTTCCAATATTGAGAAGTGTAGGATTTTCAAATGTAGCGACCTTGTCGAAGGTTGTGATTTGAAGTTAGATTGCGGTTTGATAATAACTTGAACTATGTACTCGGTTTGTCACGTAGAAGCCAAACTTTTTTTTTTTTGGGTTCACTTTTGCTTCATTTTCAGCGTTTTACTTACTCACGTTGATCATCACATGTTTGCGACTTGCATTCTGCTGTAATTTCACTAACACAAGGTATATTTACGCCTTCTAAATCATATTATAATATTGTTGTGTGTGCTTCCATTTTGATGCTTCCAGGTGCAACTTTACCTACCGACAGGTAATTTATGTTTGATACTAACAATACTCTTTGTTATATCTAGACACATTCTTGGAGCTTTTGGAGCCGTATATATTGAAGGATATGCTCAGTTCTCTACCTCCTGAGGTATCTTTACAGTGTTTAATCATACAAAAACTGCCAATTACGTAAATGTATAGTTCAACGGCACTCAAAAGTAGGGCATTTCACTATAGATAATGCAAGCGTTGGTGGAACACTATAGCAGCAAGGGGTGGCTACAGCGGGTTGAACAATGTGTCCTCCACATGGACATATCTTCTTTGGATTTCAATCAGGTCTGCAGATTGTTTAAAATGATTCCTGGAAAAATGATTTAAGTTCATCTGTTAAGAATGGTTTTTGTGATTTTCTCCTTGTAGGTTGTTAAATTGTGCCGGGAGCACGGGTTATATTGTGCATTGGTGTATCTTTTCAACAGAGGATTGGATGATTTCAGATCACCTCTGGAGGAGTTGTTGGTAGTCTTTTGCAAGAGTCCGAAGGAGAGTGCTGGTGCCCTTGGGTACGTTACCTTGATGGTTTTCTATTTTTGATGACGCTCACATGACTCTTGGATGTAAAATTTGTTTAGTTAGATCTTCTTGTCATATTTTTAATGGCTGGGGGTCCTAGTTGATATGCCACTTCGTTCGTGGCTGAAGTGCAAACCATTATAGTATGAAGTCAGTGTGCCTACCCAAGCTTATCAGATGCTTCTGAATCTGAGATGAGCCTGAAGATTCTTAAGTATGATGATGTTTTAGTTCATGGCAGAGAGTTGTTTGTAAGGAATTCGAAGTGTGACTCAATGGGCCCTCCACTGAAAGCATTTGCAGATCAATTTGAACATTACACAAACATAAAATTGCATATTGTCTATCCTTAAGAGGGTTTTTTGACCCTCAAAAGGAAAGTTGATGGTTGATATTGTTTCAGATTCTTCTTAGGTGTTATCCTTGCTGAAAATATGGTACTACAATGCATTCATTTTATGTTTAGCTTTTCAAAAAATTTAACATTATCCACCTGGTGGTGTTTTGAACAGGTACAGGATGCTTGTTTATCTGAAGTATTGCTTTTCTGGTCTTTCTTTCCCTCCTGGTATGTATTTCAATTTTCAAATATGGAGTTTCCTTTTTCTTGGCTCTTGCTAGAGTAATAGGCTGTTAAGCAATTGGAAGTTTGACAGTAGTAATGAGCCCTGAGTATTGCTAAATAGCTATAATAAAATAGATAAGACTTATGTGAGAGGTCCCTTATATGGTTAGTCTTCATGGAGGATACCGAATATAGGTTGATATTGCCTTGCTTTTTTCTTTTTCTCCTTATGCAGATTCTCCTGCTTGTGATTCCGCAGGCCATGTTTTCTTTTTCCATTGATTGTATGCTGAGTCTGTCTACTGATCTTGATAAACAAAGGTGTGGCTGTCGGTATTTCTGACAGCTCATTATGGATAGGTGCAGTTAGATAGATCTATGTGGCATGGTATTGAATGGCTTATGAGCATGTAAAGAAATGGAAATAACATTTACATGTACTTAACCACGTTCCACGTTCATTTTAAGTAAACTACTCTAGTTGCGAATATATTTTTGAAGACCCAGTTGCTCGTTGTTTGTTTTATAGTGTTAGAAAGTTCAACCCAAAAGCTTAAATTAATAGGTGAAGAACGACTCAACATCCCCTCTCACATACAAGCCGGATTACGACTAGCACGTGAAATTTGACTGCACATTTGAGAAAGGAATAACCTAGCTCTGGTATGGTGTTCTTGGGCTTTTCTTATTCCAAAAGTTAGCTAAAAAATTGAGGCTTTCTCTCACACTTATAAATCGATCACCAGCCCCTTCCACAATCAATGTGGGACAGCCCCAAGCATACCAGTGTTGGGTGGTCTTTGGCATCTCTCATTCCAAAAGCTAACTCAAATGTTGAAGCTTTTCCTCATACTGATAAACCAACTATTAGCCCCTTCCACAACCGATGTGAGATAACCCCAACAATCGCCTCTTCACACATCGGGCCATGGGTCGGACCCGCAAGTATCTCTCTCGTGCGATTGTTGGGTCCACACTTGTCGGTAATTTGGGCTTTGATACTATGTTAGAAAGTCCAACCCAAAAGCTTAAGCTAATAGGTGGAGAACAACTTCAACACATAGGATTGTGTGTTCTTCTCTCCAATCTTTCTTTTGCATTTCTATGTGCATAGTTCTTCTCTTATGCCCCCCACCCCACCCAGAAAATAAATTAAAAAATAAATAAGCATAGTTCAATATAAGTAATCTCTGCATTACAGTGCTGGTTATAGTTCCATAATATATATTTTGCAAGCTATGCTTCTCCTCTTCTTCTTGATGTAAAGTAGAAAGTATTGTTGCTGACTGTTATCTCTGCTGCTCTCCTTTAAGATCTTGTTCTGTTGAATCTTAAGAATTGTTGTTTGCAGGACATGGAAGTATTTCCCCAACCCGCCTTCCCTCTCTTAGGACAGAACTTTTGCAGTTTTTGCTGGAAAAGTCGGAAACTTCAAGAGCGTTGTCTGACGGAGTCTACTGTAATTTGTATCATCTCTTAGAATTAGATACTGAAGCTACTTTGGATGTTTTAAGATGTGCTTTCGTAGAAGATGAAATCCAAAAATCCAATTTTGCTACACATGACTCAGCCAACCAAGTCGTGGAAATGGGATTTGATCCTACCAGGGAAAACAAAGTGGTTCAGGATTTGGTAAATGCTCTCATCTGTATACTTGATGAGGACATATTTCAAGTAGATGGTCATGGAGGATCTAATAATAAATCTGCAGATGCCTGGCCTTCAAGAATAGACATTGGACACCTTTATGAGTTCATTGCATCTTTTGTTACTCGTGAAAGGGCAAAGATTCCAAAAGACATATTGAACCGTATCTTAGAGCACTTAACATCAGAAAATGCTCCTCTACCGGGAGAGGAAAGTAATAAAATGAGAGAAAAGCAGGTACTTTCCCTTCTGGAAACAGTGCCTGAGAATGAGTGGGACGTGTCTTACGTATTACACCTATGTGAAAAAGCACAATTTTATGAGGTATGTTTGCTATCTGTATTTATGAGCTGAAAGGTGCATTTCTTTTTGTTTGCAAAATCTATCAGTGTTTGTTAGTACTAAGAGATCTGCTCCTTATTATTAGGTTTGTGGCTATATTTATACTATCCAAGATCAGTATATTGCTGCTTTGGATAGCTATATGAAAGATGTGGATGAACCCATACATGCATTTGCCTACATCAACAATGCTATGCTACATCTCAATGAGACTGAGCATGCTGATTTTCGCTCAGCAGTGTTTTCTCGAATTCCGGCACTGGTTGACTTGAGTAGGTATATGCTTCTCCCTACTATGCACTTTCAGGTTTTTCTCTTGTAGATGTTGATCTATCTAATTGCTTGTTATTTGAATACAGAGAAGGAACGTTCTTGTTGGTTATTGATCATTTCGGTATAGAAGGTTCACGGATTCTCTCTGAACTGAACTCCCATCCAAAAAGCCTTTTTCTATATCTAAAGACAATAATTGAAGTACACTTCTCTGGGACCCTTGATTTCTCATGCTTAAGGAGGAGGAATACTGATACCCCTGATGGAACAAGTGGACATGCTCAGTTAAGAGGAGTTGAGACGTACTTGGAGAGAATCTCTGATTTCCCCAAGTATTTGCGCAACAATCCTGTTCATGTCACTGAGGAAATGATTGAACATTATTTTGAGGTGACTGCTACACATTTAAATTGTAGTTGGATTATGTGAATGTTGCCCAAGTGATAATATGTACACTAGTCTTTCCTCTGCAGGAGTTGCTTGTATTTGGTAGCAAGATGTTTCTTGTTGACATTCTTTTATGCTGTGGTTCTTGAACATGACCTAGGCAAACATATATTCTCTGTTGATAAAAAAATATAGCCATAGCATTTGGAGTTCTTGTTGGGGTGTTGCATCATTACTCTTCTCAAGCTCTATGTTATGCTTATCGTTATGCATGCCGCAATTGCTATCCTGTATTTATGAGACAAAATGCTGGTAGGACATATGAAAGTGAATCCTTGTTAAGGAAAACACCAACGGAATTGTTTGAATGAAAAAGGAGAAGAACATGGTGTTCTTCTTCTTTGAGATTCTGGTATTAACAACCTTATTCAGCCGTTGTGATCTTTGATGTTCTGTTGCTTGTATAACTGTCAAAGGAGGTGTAGGTGCTAAATGCCTTTAAGCTTGTTAAGTCACCGAGATATGCTGCACTTTTTTGTTTGCAGCGGAGTACGAACATTCTTGTGTTCCTATGCTCTTTAGTAATATGATTGTGATAGTCAGGTCTTTAATCTTTGCTCTTCATTTCTGCAGTTACTATGTCAATACGAACGCCATTCAGTTCTTAAATTCTTGGAGACATTTGATAGCTATCGGGTGGAGCACTGTTTGCAACTTTGTCAGGAGTATGGAATTACAGATGCGGCTGCATTTTTGTTGGAAAGGGTTGGTGATGTTGGGAGTGCTCTCTTGCTTACACTGTCGAGCCTCAGTGAAAAATTCAAGAAACTCGATGCTGCTATGGTAGACGCCACTTTTGAGGCAACACGAGACGATTCCTATAGCTTGGAAAATTTCAGCACTGTATTGAGAATGGAGGAGGTTTGTGCATTTTACCCTTTTGTGCTGACGTTTCTGGTTAACTTTTGCATCTTGGCCAATGAAATCAATTATTTCAGGTGAATGACATAAAGAGAACATTGGATCTTTGTATTGGATTATGCCAGCGTAATACGCCTCGGTTAAATCCTGAAGAGTCGGAGACCCTGTGGTTTAAATTGCTTGACTCGTAAGTTGAATCTGATCCATAAATTCACATCATTCAGTGTGACATATCTGCTGCTGCCTTTGTTTTATTTCTTCTTGACGGTTGCCATCTCTATTGTGTCTTGATATCAGGTCATCGTATCAACATTTTAAGAAATGGTCTCCATCAAGAGCCAATTGTGTTTTATTTTGCATTTAATGCCCAAAATTTGAGGCATGGAGTATGGAAAAGTTCAAAATAAGGAAAGCAACTTGTTGATTTGTGTAATATACCTAATTAAAATGGTTTCAATTGTTTAATTTGTTATTTTTCTGGTCTTGGGGTCCCACCCCCTTGTAATGGGCATCCTCGAGAACTGTAGCTTCTGTTTATGCATTATGTGTAAGATTTTAGAAGTTTCAATGTGCAACCTGTTAAGTAACACCTGCGACACCCTGCTTCTGTCCCAACGATACCTGACTGTTATGCAACAGCAATTTAGTTCCTTCCCTGTGAAGCATGTGCACTGCTTCAAATAAGCAGAATATAGGAATGCTACAGTAACTTCTCTTGTTGAAGTTTTGTTGTCTATATACATAGGTGCCTGTGTTATGTCATTCAAATGTGATTTCTTCCATTTTGATCATTTATCAAGCATACTCTCTCTCTCTCTCCCCCTCTCTCTCTCTCTCACAATACGACTTCATGCCCAGGTTTTGTGAACCATTACTGGGTTTACCTGCTGGCAAAATTGCATCCGTGGAGGTGAATAGTGATGGAATATATAGCAAATCCCAGGACGATGACGCATCACCCATAATTAAATGGACTCTGAATTCTCGTGGAGGTGCTCCCATTTTGAGAAAATTGGTATCTCAATTCATAAAAGAAATCGTCGAGGGAATGATAGGATACGTTCGGCTTCCGACTATCATGTCTAAACTCCTCTCTGAAAATGGTAGCCAGGAGTTCGGTGATTTCAAACTTACCATTTTAGGGATGCTCGGGACCTATGGCTTTGAAAGAAGAATTCTGGTATGATTTCTACTAAATCTGCATTCACCTTTTGTTTTGGCTATTGATGCAATCTGAGCGTTAGAAACTAGGAGTCATCTGTTCCTTTTTTTTTCCCAGCATTAATGTTAGTTATACGTTAAAGGGGAGGCAGAACTTCTATTCAGCATAATATTTTGACTCGTGGTTGGAAATAATTGAGTGATGCAGCTGAATAGGTATCCACATAGTATTAAACTGGTATTTATCCATAAATCAGGAATGACATTCCTTGTCTATTTGTCTGCATTGTCCCCCTCATGGCTTCTGTCTTGGCTCTCTCTATGTCAATTGTGCAGGCAATACTTGGTTGTGGTTTTCATGCCTGATGGTATGTCTTTACTTTTTGTTGTTTTTTGTCCTTACACTGCAGGACACTGCTAAGTCCTTGATAGAGGATGACACGTTTTATACTATGAGCTTGCTGAAGAAAGGAGCATCCCATGGGTATTCCCCTCGGAGTCTAGCGTGTTGTGTATGCAATTGTCTTCTCAACAAGAATTCGTCTAGCTCCACAGTTCGTGTGTATAATTGTGGGCATGCCACCCATATCCAATGTGAAATTACAGAAAGCGAAGCCTCAAGCAAAGGATCTTCATCTGGGTGTCCAGTTTGTTTGCCTAAGAAGAAGAGTCAGAAATCGGGAAGTAAATCAGTCCTTGGAGAGAATGGTCTAGTAAGTAAGCTCTCATCAAGACAACAACAGTTGCAAGGGGCTAACGTTCTTGCTTCACACGAGAGAATCAACAATGCACTAGACAACCCTTACAGCCTTCAGCAAATATCAAGGGTATGACAAATATCATATCGAGTTATTCTGATTTTGTCATCTGTTTTCCACAGTCGGTTATTTCTGATGAGCCATGTTCAAATTTGTGCTTCAGTTCGACATATTGAATAGTCTCCAGAAGGGCCAGGAATCAATTCAAATTGAAAGCCTGCCTCAGTTGAGGCTCGCACCGCCTGCTATTTACCATGAAAAAGTGAAGAAGGCAACCGACTTTTTAACAGGGGAAAGTAGCAGTGATCTTATTAAGGCAGAGAGAGCGAGTAGAAAGAGACAGCTGAGGGAACTCAAAGCAAAGGGATCATCAATTCGTTTTCCACTGAAAACAAACATCTTTGGTGAGTTGTGGCGCTAGTTTTTTCTCTGGTCACTTGAAAGCTCGTAGAGCTACGCTATAATGGTCAGTCAGTCCTAACAAATGAGAAATTGCTTCTGCAGGAAAGGAGAGAACCAGCAACCGCTGATTGCCTGATGCTGAGGGCTTTCATTGTTCACTCAACCCAATGGTATTGCTTGCTTGTACATTACTAAGATGACAAATGCAGAGTCGTATGTAGGCGTTGAAATTGTGGATAAGAGCAGGATGCTTTAAAGCCAAAATCCCCTTTTGTCTCATTTTTTCACGGACATTATCCCCACAATAAACAGGAGACTCCCAAAGAATATATCTCTTATAACTTCTCATCCATTATTTCATAGACAACCGCCAATATTCTTCTCCTAGACAACAACCGTACTCCCTCCCTCCCTCCCTATACATTGCGTAATGTGTGCTTGAGCACTACTACATCTATGAAAAAACTGCAAAAATCACCTTCAATTTTATTTCACATATTAAATAGCTTCTTCAGACCAAAAAAAGAAAAAAGAAAAGAGAAAAATTAGCCTCTTCACATTGTCAAATCTAAAATTATCAAAATCGAATTTCAAAACACATCTCTTGCGCCCAAACGTAATTTGCTGTGTTGGAAATATTTTTTCCCGAACTACCTTATTACTCAAGAAGAACCCGACACCCACCCAGTCCAATAAACCCACTACCACATCTCTCCATCTCCAATGCATACGTTGCCTCCGTTACTCCTTTGGGTCCTCGCTACCTTAAAGTTAGATTGAAGCGGCCGTGGCCAATCTGTGCTAAGCTTTTGCATGGCTCGTTGGTGGGGGCCTTGTTGTTGAAGAGGCTCAATCAAGGCTCAGATGTCAAATGATTTTGGCACTGAGACGGTAAAATTCATTTCGATGCATATAAGTCTCTCAGTCCAATTGGTCTAACGATTTGAGGTTTAGAGTAGAAGATTTTGTTATAGGGAATTTGGTATAAAAGTCTTTTTGGTTAAATAAATGAGAACCATTTAAAATTGGAAAAGGAACACGCAGCCCTGTTACTGTGTCCCATTTAGGCGGAGGCAGGAAGGCACGGTTCCGGTTCGTGGCAAAGGTTGAACTGAAACCGGCCCTTGAAGGGGCGGTTCCGATTCCGGTTCGGTGCCGCCGGTTTCGGGCCGATTCTGGTTCCGTTGTTTAAATTTAATTTTTAAAATAATAAATTATGAAATAAAAAATAAATAAATTATCAATTATAAATTGTAATCAAATTTGGAAAAAAAAAAGAAAAAAAGAAAGGGAGAAGGGGCTTGAATTTAATAAATTATCATTAAGCGCCTGCATATCTTCTTGGGGATAGAAGAATCAAAAGTTGTATAGTTCTTTTACCTTTGATATTCCCAATTTACTTCATCGTCAATCGTCGCTACCCGTTGTTGAAGAATTCGTCGTCTCGATCCAGCTCTTGTTATCGAAATTTAGGCTTTGTCCCGTCATCGCACAAGCTTGAACCTCCATAGCATCCAGATTTAATCTTAAATGACGGGCATCCAAAATTAATCCTCCAGCGCTAAATGTTTGTTCAACTGCAACAGTTGAACAAGGGGTTGCTAATATCTGTCTTACGATAAGAGCGAGAACTGGATAATCGGTTGAGTAACTCTTCCATCGCTTTAGAATTTTGAAATTTGTGTCGTGTTTGGAATCACGGAACTCAAAAGTAATGGTTAAATAGTTTTCTAATTCGCAAATATTACATGTTGCTCATTTTTGTATTTTTTTCCTACTCATGAGTAGATTGTACCATCTATTAAGTCTACCACCCTCCTCGCTTTGTGAGGCACTAGGTTGGGAAGATTCACTATTACCTAAACCATATCTATTATAAAATTCATTACATAATACTACTATAGCATCTTTAACCTCTCATTGTGTATTTTTAATATCTATTTTTTCATTCAAATGTAAACAATCATAATAATAAACGCTAAGATAATCATATAAACCATCTAATTTATTATGTGGATCGAAAACAATAATAACCAAATAAACAATAGGAATGTTGAGATAATGATTCAACCATTTTTCTCGCATTGCTATAATAGTCGGACCTAACTGAGCATCTTTTTCATATTCACAAAAAATACCGGCAATATTAATATATTCTATTAAAAATAAATACGTAATAAGATAATAAACACCAGATAAAGTATAAGTAGCACCATTAAAAACTTTCAAAAAATCTTTTTTTTTTTGCAAACATCCCAATCTTGCGGGAATAAACTAATTTCGGAAATATTATTCAAAATAAATGTACATAATAAATCTTTGTAATCAAAAGATTGATGAAGCTACTCGTAAGTAGAATTCCAACGAGTTGGAACATCTTTTTGAAAATCTTTTTGGTTTTCTTCCATTTTTTTTTTTTACAAAATCTGCCCCATTCTATCATAACTTTGGGGATGACTCCATAAAAATTTAATTGCTCTCTTTATTGGGGCGAGTAAAGCCTCAAGAGTTCGTAAATCATATTGTACACATAAATTTAAAACATGGCAAGCACATCTAATGTGAAAAAATTATCCTCCAAAAGAGGATTTACAAATATTTTCTAACTCAGGAATGAAAGAAGCTTTTGCTGCGGCATTATCAAAACGAATTGAACAAATTTTATTAATCAAATTATATTATTCTAAAACTTGCCTAATTATTCTATAAATATTAGTGGCTATATGCCTATCATCAAACAATCGAAATGCAAGAACTCTTTTTTGAATGTTCCAATCGTCACCTATCCAATGACATGTAATACCCATATAAGAATGAATTAGCCGAGGAACACTCCAAATGTCGCTACCTATATGCACACGTCCATTGAAACCCCTAAAAAAATTGTCAAAGCCTTTTTAAATTTTTTATAAACTCTAAAAAGTTTGCGTTTAAGAGTATTTCTCGAAATAGGTTTTGCTTGCGGAGCAAGTGCAATGTTTACCAAATAATTCAAACCAAAATTTTCACCAGTAGTAAACGATAAATGTTCAATGGCAACATAATCAGCTAATGTTCTTTATAAAGTTGATCAGTGTAACGAAATAAATGATGAGTGTTAGGATTGACGTATTCGGAGATTTGTTGTTGGTTGGTGTCGATCCCCATTTGCGTTGCATATTTTTACATCAAATGCCGACGGAATGTTCATAGCTGTATCCTGTCTTAAAATTGTATAATTGCGTGCAATATTTATAGATAATCTTATACTGTACTCCGCCTACATGTAATTTGTCAAAGTGTTGCCATAAGTTGGATGTAACCTCCCAGGTCTGCCGTTTCGACTCCTTTTCTATCGACGTTTCTTCAACACCGGTATGAGGATGAAGACTTTCTTACGTTGGGACGTGCTTGACGTTGGAATTGGGAATAACGTTGACATTATCATCGTCGCCTTCCCAATATGCATAATTACGAGTATCATATCCATGACGAGGATAATCAGATTCTCCCGTCGGGCTCTTTTCAGTATTTCAGTTTGTCATTTTTTGAGAGAATTGATTAGAAAGCCGATTTAGAGAATTGAGCCGGGATTGAGAGGATTGCGCGGATTGAGAGAATTTGGGAGAATTTATGATAACAATGAAAAGGAAGAGAGGTATTTATAGATGGGGATGTTATAATTTGTTAAGGGAAAAAAAAGGGAAGTAGCCGTTGCATTGCAACGCCCCGTTGGGCTCTTTTCCCTTTATAATTTATTTTTTTAAGGCCTATTAGACAGTTCGGAACTGCCGGTTCTGGACCGTTTTCAAATTTTTAGGGAACCGTAATCGGCTCGTGAGGGACCGGGCCGGTTCTGGTTAGTCCACGGCCGATTTCGGGCCCAAATTGGCTGGTGGCCATGCCTAGCAATCAGCCTCACCTGAGGCTAATCCGAGAAGAGGAGAGGGAGGAGAAGGAACCCCCGCTTTTCCGTGCGAGAGGTCCTCCGGTGCTCGGTCCTCGGTCGTCAGGGGGGATGAGTGGCCACGTCGGAGGGCGGGCCCACGTGCACCGCTGGATGCGCTTTTACGGACTTAACCTCGGTCGCAGTTTGTGGTCGAGATTTCGAGGTGGGCGGGAAGAGGGGAGGGTGGGGGGGCCCACCCCCCAATTTTTTTATATTTATATTTAAGGTTAGAGGATAGGAAAAAGCGCAGGGAGGGAGCTTTTTCCCGAGGAATCAGCCGCTAAATAGTCGCCGCGTGGCGGCATCCCTCCCCCCCACGACGCTCTCTCCTCCGTTTGTACCCCCACGCGCTCCTTCGCAGCCTCAAGATAATAATTGGGGGGAAAAAGAAAACCACAAGAAATAGTAGTGGCTGAGATTTGCTCCCACTCACCCCAAAAACTCCCAAAAAAACTCTTCTGCTTCTGCTTCTTCTTCTTCTTCTTCTTGGGGGTGTGATTTTGATTTTCGGTCTCTCTCCTTCACTTGTTCGCACTTCCTTCCTCTACTCGGATTCCCTCCCTCCCCTCCCTCCCATGGCTTGATCGAATCGTTTCAACTCTTCTCAGTCAAGTCTCCAATCCAGGTTCTTCTTTTCTCTCCTCCTCCTCCTCCTTTGGATGTCCGATGCTTTTACGGGGATTGAGGTCTCTGTCTCATCTCCTGTTTGTCAGCTACTGAAGCAGCAGAGATCTCAGCTTCTGCGTGTGGATTGATGGAGTGGTGTTGCCGCTGGGCTCGACGCAATGGTTTGATCTCCGATTGATTCCCCGTCCTTCCTCAAGTCAAAGCTTCTTCTTTTGGTGAGGATTGTCAATTCCGGAGCATTTCTTCCCCTTGTCCTTTAACTCACGCCATCGAATCTCTACCTAGGACGAGCCCACCACTTCTTATTCTTCTTATTCCCAACTTTGGATATGAACTCTTCTTTTCATACTTTCAGCGCCGACTAGCACCTCTACTTGTGGTGTAGAAAGCGTAGACGGATCTCTCTCGGTTGCTGTTGTTTTCTCTCTTTTGCAGTACTTAGCCTCGCCTTGCCTCGCCGTCGGGGTGGCTTTGTTTTGCCTTTTGTTCAATCTCAGTCGCCATGTCCCGAGAAACGAGAGGAGGTTCCTGTTTTACCCATTGCTCGTACGTGAGGATTTGAAGCAGCGCTAGCTGCTGAGGTCCCCGCTAATGGACACCTGCTCCTCCGGAGAAGACTTTATCGTTAAGGTTCCGTAATCCTGCTCTCCTTCTCTTCGATTATTATCCCCGTGTGTTCCCCAAGCCTCTATTCAGATCGCCGTTTCAATCGCAGACGAGGAAGCCTTACACTATCACCAAGCAGAGAGAACGGTGGACAGAGGAGGAACACAACAGGTTTCTAGAAGCCTTGAAGCTCTATGGACGAGCTTGGCAGCGCATTGAAGGTCGTCATTCTCCCTTTCCCCTTTCCTTCATCTCTCCGCAATTTCAATACTTAAAATACCCTACGGGTTTTGAATTGATAATAGGTTGGTGCCTTTATCCATTCCCTCACATCGATCTCAGTCTATCAACTTGTATCCTGAATTGTCTCCTCTGAGGAGTTAATCGGTGTACGAATATCTTTGGAGTTCTCTTGATTGGACATCTACTTGTTCTCTTCTTTGGTGTTTTCGCTTGGTTTTGCAGAACATGTTGGAACAAAGACTGCTGTGCAGATCCGGAGTCATGCACAGAAATTCTTTTCAAAGGTCTATTGGTACCCTCTCACCTTTTTGCTACTGCACACTTTACATGTTTGCTCGGATTGGTTCTTGTTATTAGCAGCAACTTGGTTACTGATATGACAATGATCATATGAAGTGAACTTCCAGGAATTTCATCCAGTCTTTCATGCATGGGTAGGAGTTTCTTTAAGTACCTAAAATATTTGTTTATGGATTGTTTTTGCTCCAAAACATTTGTGTCTATCAATAATTTTTCCAAAATGTCTGGGCTGTCATGCTGGCACTTACATCCATATGCTAGAGTAAATGTATGCTCTTTTGATTGTCTAGCTTGTGAATGACTAAGGATTTAAGGATATATTGGATGGTTGATGCATTGGTTCATTGTCTTTTCTTGCTACTGCAAGTGATCTCCTCTGATTACTGTAAATTACTGTATTTTTTAGAATACTAAACAATATTTTACTTATAGTTGGAGAAGGAGGCACTTGTTAAAGGAGTTCCCGTGGGGCAAACGTTAGATATAAAAATACCCCCTCCACGCCCCAAAAGGAAACCAAGTAATCCTTATCCTCGAAAGACGGGTGCTAGTACTCCTACACTGCTCGTGGGAGCAAAGGATGGTGGGGTTTTGTCTGTGTCACCGTCAGATTGTGAGAAATTGGACTCGGAGACAGCACCATTGCTCGAGGTTTCCTTCTTTCTGTATTGTTCAGTCGTATCGTGTTTGGCATTTGACTTTTTCTGTCATTTTCTCCCTAGCAATTTCAGTGTCAATTGTTTGCGTTCATTTTTAGAGAGCCAGTGGTGGGGAGAAGCTAGCAAATTCAAAAGAGAATCAGGATGACAATTGCTCGGAAGTTTTTAATCTACCTCAGGAAGCTCACTGTTCCTCTATAACTTCAGCCAACAGAACTGTTGTTCCTACACCAGTGGCTATCCAGAATTCATGCACCTTCAAGAAGTTTGTTCCTTCATTGAAAGAGGTAAGAAATCTGATTTCACCTTTACTGACCAATTTAGAGTTATGAACTGGATAAATCTAACTCCAAACAGGGAGTTCAGGATAATGGGCCAAGAAAAGTTTCTAATTTGGAGAACTGTGATCGTTCGCATGAGAAATCAGTTCAATGCAGAATGGATGGATGTGATGGCCTGCCAGCGGATGAGATGCAAACTGCTCATAATTTCCCAAGGCATGTTCCAGTGCATGTTTTAGATGCAAACCAAACAAAGTGTACGGAGGCCCCCTTGCAGGATGTGTCATTCCAGGACTCCACATTTGACCCAACTGGAGAAGTGAAAACATGCCTTAACTCATTCCCAATTCAAACTCCATCTGCTGCTAGTGAACATCAAAATGATGCCCCAAGAATGGACCATCAATCATTTCCAGCTTTTCATCCTCCCTTTACCCCAGTTCACCATAATGAAAATGACTATAGATCATTCCTCCACCTCTCATCCACATTTTCGAGTCTCGTTGTATCAACACTGCTACAGAACCCTGCTGCACATGCAGCAGCTAGCTTTGCTGCCTCAATTTGGCCCTACCCTAATGTGGAAAGTTCTGCAGTAGATTCTGCCGTAGATACTCATGGAACTTTTCAATGTCGACCGTCGAGCTCCACTCCAAGCATGGCTGCTCTAGCTGCTGCTACAGTGGCTGCTGCAACTGCATGGTGGGCAGCCCATGGGTTGCTCCCTCTCTGTGCTCCTTTTCACACTGGATTTACATGCAATCCTACATCTGCTACCGCAGTTCACTCTCTGGATACTAGTCAAACTCCAGTAGTGGAAAAAGAGAGAAGAGAGTGTACCTTTGAGAACCCATGCTCACAAGAGCATCTGGACTTTGAACGTTCTGAAGCACTGCAAGCTCAAAACTCTGCCTCCAAATCACCTTTAGGGTCATCGTCGGACTCTGAGGATAGTGGAGGGGCAAGGTTAGATACTAGATCGAAAGCTGTTGATCATGAGAAGGCTGCAGTAGAGACTGATTCCCAAGAAAACAAATCAAAGGCAGGAAAACCAGTTGATCGTTCGTCGTGTGGTTCAAATACAGCTTCTAGCAGTGAAGTCGAGACGGATGCATTAGAAAAACAAGAGAACAGCAAGGAAACACCAAAAGATCCTGATCCGAATCAATCTATTCTGGAATACTGCAATCGTCGCTGTAGAAGCACCAGCTATGTGACTGACTCTTGGAAGGAGGTGTCTGAAGAGGTGAGCAATGTTCATCTTTGAATGAAGTTATTACAATTATGATATTTCCCTTGTCATCCTCTCTCATTACGTGAAAATTGTCAGGGTCGGCTGGCTTTTCGGGCACTTTTCTCCAGAAATGTTCTGCCACAAAGCTTTTCGCCTCCTCATGATATGAAGAACAAAGGGCAGCAGAAGGACAATGTCGAAGCAGATGAGCAAAATGATGTAGAGGTAGATAAAGATGTATCAACATTAGACCTCAACCGTAACATGCATATCTCGTGTTCTTTTCATCAAGGTTCTGAGAGGTCTGGAGTTGTTGACGATGGCGACGAGGGGCTTCTGACAATTGGGCTATGTCAAGGAAAGCTCAGGACTCGTCGAACTGGATTTAAACCTTACAAGAGGTGCTCAGTAGAGGCCAAGGAATCCCGGTTGCCAAATGTAAGCAGCCAAAGTGAAGAGCAAGGGCCCAAGAGAATACGCTTGGAAGGGGAGCCTTCAATGCGACATTCATTCCATACTGCATGCATTCAATGAAGGAAAGCTTTGTTGTTGCATGCTTATTTTCGGTGGTATCTATTTTCGTTTCTCTGTTAATTTGCAGCTCACGAAACTTGTCGTGTTACGTCTGTGTGTGTGTATGTACTAATGTCTATTTCCATGTAGTTTGTATATTGAACTTGAACCCACGCAACTGCATTCGAAACTTCTTCCGCATAGAACTTCCTAAGGATTTCTCTGTACGACTTTGTGAACTTTTTCCTGCAACGATGTTCTTCCTATATCACATGTGACAATAGTTTCTCCTCGCGAACCTAGTCTTTAAAAAAAAAAAATCAGTTTTTGGACCGACACAAGTCCAATGTTGGAGAACATCTTGCTTTAAAACTTTGAATAAATTTGTTAATTTGTTCTTTATGGATCATAGCAAGTTAGTTATGGCACATATTCATCTTATTAGTCATGAAAGTCGTTCACCCAAAACAGGATGTTGTCCGGCTGGGTACTGATTGTTTCGCAGAACAACATCTCCTGGATTTGCTGAGGTCATTTATATTTGTCTTGTAGGGAGGTAAACTTTCGGGACCATTCAGATTAAATTTCCCAATGGATGTGTACCTATCAAAAGAAATATTTCGTGAATCGATGTCGATAGTTTTAAGGTAATGGGCATAGAAAACTATTATTAAGGCTTGGGTGACATCAAAACATCCATCTTTAGAAAACTGCTTTGGTATGCACGTTTTTCAAAGTATGTCTCGTGTTTGATCCCGTTATAAAGGAATATGAAAACTGCTTTTCTTGTTGGAGTCGGCCAATTTCATGCTGAGTAGTGAGTACCGGGTTTTGAGTTTTGGATAGGGAGCGGCGAGCATCCTCAGCAGAATGACAGTCCGACGATCAAAGGCCAGCCACAAAATTTTTGTGAGGCAACTGGTAGACTTTCTAAACCGGTTTCAATTTTTAAAAGTTTTTTTTTTTTTTTTTTTACTTCTACTTTCCTTATTACAAGCTCAAATTAAGAGACAAAATCATAAGAGGGTCCACAAAATCATTTTTCTTGAATATAAAGAAAGAAAAATCAAATTAGATATCCTTACCAAAAAAAAAAAAATCAAATTAGATATCGGTATATAAATAGTTACAACTAGAAAAAATATTATCACTTACTAAAAAAAATCCTTGATATCATTATATAGATCTAGTAAATTTAAATGATAAAAAAAAACACTTGAAATGATGGCTTTGCAACTAAAACGAAATCATTGTGCAATGAAACACCTTCTCATTTTTATTGCTCAAATCAAATTGCTCTAAAACGACTTTCCGGTAATCTAAAACTAATACCAAGGGCCGCGAAGCAGGACTTTTTTTTTTTTTAACAGTATTGGTTGACTTTAGACTCATGTGGAGAAAGCAGCTTGTTTTCCGGTCTTTCCTTTTTCATTCACAATCTTTCAATCTGGTCGGGTCAATCAAAGCGTTGATTTCGGGCCCCGTGATCCGGCCCAGTGGAAGGAATTGCCGGTGCAGGCGTGGACGTGCACGTCAGGATCCGTTCGTTCGGCTCACCACCCCTCCCACTCACTGTCTGTCTGTGGCCGAAACTTCAAAACGTTGACTTTGGACTTGGGCAAGCAAAAGCATATTATAAGGAAGAGGAGGAGGAGACTGCAGTCTGCACATCGGTTGTATCTCCATCTCATCTTCCTAAGCTCAACTCTAAGCATTGATCTCAGGTAACATCATACGTCGCTACTCAGCTTATGGCCATCTTCGTTCCACAGTCCTCCGGTGTGGTTATGCTTAGCATGTGCTTACCTGCCTTTTTTTTTTTGCTTTCTCTGGATCCGAAGTCTGACCCACTGAGCAGAAATGAGCGGCGAGGCCATTGCAAATGAAGGAGGTGAAGGAAGCCAATCCCAACCTCAGAATCAGCGACCCGTTCCTCGCCTGAACGAGAGGATCCTTTCCTCACTGTCCAGGAGATCTATCGCCGCCCATCCTTGGCACGATCTCGAGATTGGTATTTCCCTCCCCCTCCTTTCTTTCTTCCTTTTTGATTCCTCCTTTTCAATGATAATCCCACTCCCCTCTCTCATTCTTTCTCGTCTGCAGGACCTGGTGCTCCCAACATTTTCAACTGTGTAATGTCTCCGATCGCCTTCCTTCCTTTCTCTTGATAAAGCGGAACACGTAATTACTTGCCACTTGTGCTGTTTTGGTCACGACAGGTTGTTGAGATAACAAAGGGAAGCAAGGTCAAATACGAACTTGACAAGAAGACTGGCCTCATTAAGGTATGAACCCCTTTCTCTAACATCCCACCTCTTTTCCATCTCCTTCAATCGAATAGTATCTGCAATGGGAGCGAGGTCCTGGATCCATCAAAACTGCAGCCCCCATTCTTGTATGGTAACCCACCTTTTCTTTTTTTCCTCAGGTTGACCGGGTGTTATATTCTTCAGTTGTTTATCCTCACAATTACGGGTTCATCCCTCGCACTTTATGTGAAGACAATGATCCGCTGGATGTGTTAATTCTGATGCAGGTAATCCTCTCTTTTCAGGGTTATAGACATGAGACCTATCATTTTGATTCAGCTCAATCCTCAATCAGAAGATTAGTGTTAATAAATGACCGCATCTCAACTTTTTAACTTGTCCACTATTGTTTGGTAATTGCTTGATACGCTGCATCAGCTGAAGGCTTTTAAGTTGCTGAATTTTGAGAATAGCTTGATGTACCCTATGATAAGTCTACGGGTAGGATAAATCCCCAACAACCTTTCCTTCTTCTCAAATCCTTTATGAAGGAAGGTATTTCGTCCCCAAGGCCTTTGTTGCAAAAACATAAGGAACTTACCTACTGAGCTGGCCAGCACCTTTGCGTAACACTTGTACTTCGTAATTAAAAGAGAGATGCAGGGCATGGTCCATACAGATGAAATGAAATATTCGTGGATAGCCAGTGCGCACATGAGAGAGAGAGAGAGAGAGAGAGAGGTTGCTCAAAGAATGTTACGCCATAGTTGCACTGAGTTCAACATCAATATCAACACCACCTTTATCCCAAACTAGTTGGGGTCAGATGAACCCCAAAGATTCATAAAATAAAAGCAAGACCAATAGATGGAAAAGAGATAAATATGTACAAGTAAATAAACAAATATATATATATATACACACACTGATAGTTGCCTTTGGAAAATCTTTTCGGCTTGGCCTTGAGGCTCGAGTGCAGTCTAGGTTACAATTTAGTGGTATGTTACTGTTTGATGACAATTCAGCAGCACGTAATTGTTCATCTTCTATCATCTAGTACTACCTTGAACAAATTGACTCTTGACAAACTATTCTATTATCCCTTTAATCTATGTTGTGTCAGTATTCAGCTAGTCTTGAACTGTTTGCACCTATATTTCAGTATTAACTTCCGTTCATGATGTTTTATTGCTTGTCATGCATTGCTAAGTGCTAACAACAAATTTTTTTCCGACTGAACTTGCTGACTATGTATGTGCTTTTTAATAGGAACCAGTCCTTCCTGGCTGCTTCCTACGTGCTAGGGCCATTGGACTGATGCCCATGATTGACCAGGTACTCTAGTTAAGGTTGTTGGCTATACTGAATGAAGTGGCCAGGTTTTACTGAGTGCGTAAAGGAAGATGCTTGTGCTTTGAATGCAGGGAGAGAAAGATGACAAGATCATTGCAGTATGTGCTGATGATCCGGAGTACAAACACTACACGGACATCAAAGAGCTTGCCCCCCATCGCCTTTCTGAAATTCGCCGCTTCTTTGAAGACTGTATCCTTTTAAGAGTGAGTAATTTCTGTTTGCCATGGGAGTAGGTGATTGTTTACTGCAAACTTGTGCCCTTGAGAAGTGGAACAGACAAGAAGAATGAAAACAAGGAGGTAGCTGTCAACGATTTTCTCCCCTCAACCACTGCCATTGAAGCCATCCAGTATTCAATGTAAGTTGATGATGAAACATGCCAAATGAAGTTTTGTCAATCTTACTGTTTGCTGGGTTCTCATACTGGTTCTTGTTTCTAAGAGTATGTTGCAACAAGCCGGATGGTTAGTTATAATTTCGTTAGGAACATCACCTGCAAAAAATTACTTCTATGTGCATTTTTAACAGCAAAAGTGGTTCCCCTGAAAAGGCAAATACTTATGCATCTGAGATATCATTAATGAGTTGATTTGTTCTCATTGTAGGATGCAACTACTATCCCTTCTTGTGAATGTTTTTTTTCTCGTTTTGACTGAAGAAATAAATTACAAAATCCGTTGAAATGTTTTTGTCAAGTCTTTATGACAGTACATTTACTAAAGAATCTTATTTCTAGCTCATCTAGGAAGATTGACTCTCTTGCCACATATGAGAATGCTGAGTCTCTGACACGTGCCCGCATGCATGTCGGCTGTAAGTGAGGAGATTTCATATTCAAACTTGAAAATTTTGAATTGGTACAGGGACCTTTATGCTGAGTACATTTTGCACACCCTGAGGCGATAATATCGCGGGCTTTCTTTCAAGTCCAGCAAGATGTTTGACAAAGCAGTGGATATAATGCTGTCAAGATCTGTTTTGGTAATGTTCGTGCTCGGTGTTATCTGTCTCTGCCCACTTGGTTGAACTTCTACTGAATAATCGGTGATGGTGGCATCCTGATCTAGTGGACTAATAATTTGCTGAAAGAATTTTGATATGAAAAGTTCTATGAACCATTGATTTTCTTGTGTTTTTGGCTGATTTGTTTCAAACTGGCGTGTCAAAAGTCAGGAGCTCGGTTTCAGTATGATGCCAGTCTTCTATATTACTCTTTTGGGGGAAAAAGAAGACAAAAGCATAGTAGCTTACAGCTAATGTGCATAGAGTTCCTGAACCTTGTAGCTCTAGCTGGACCTTAGTTGTTTCAGTTGGATCACTCACACTATGTTATAAAACTGAGTAGGGACGGAAGGGGAGTTGGACCATGATAGGGTTCCTCATCCTGATGGGGGATAACTGGGTTGCCGGGTGCGAATTTGAGATCCTAAACACAAAAACCTTAACAGTTCAGTACAGTACTTGGGGATGTACCTAATGGAACTTGACTTGCCATACATAAAACTCTCCTTGCTCTTACAAAACTTAATATTACTCCTTGCACAAATGCACTTTTTCTCTTCTTGAAATAGTCGTCATTGCTAATCTTTTGTTTTGCAATTCTTATTATCTTTTTTAGTATATTGTGATTGTGAATTTGAGTTGAGTTGCTATATATTAAATGTGACGCTTTGTATACGTGGAAATAGGCTTAACACCCTAAAAAACTTTCAACTTTAAATTCAATTCCACTTATACACTAAACTTTTTTTGGACCTATAAATAACCCCTTTCCTCTGAACAATATTTTTGTCACATAAAAAACTATCAACTTTTACTTGAGTCTCAAATTCGATCCTATCAACCCTCCATCCAAAATTTCTCTTGACAATTGAGAAATGAAAAACTCACAGTGTGAACTGTTGAAGTGTCACCAGTTGAGATAGAGTGTCACCAGTCGAGTGTCTCAAGTGTGAGCTCTCTGACCGCAAGAGATGAAAGACTCATGAGCACGAGAGATGGAAGACTAAGCGCAAAATCTAAGAATCTCGAGTGAGATGGAAGGAAGCCTCGCAAAACAATTAGAGTAATTGAAGAAAGTCAACCATAATTACTTTAATTTTTACCCCAATGTCAAATTCAATAAGATGTCATTTGAGCTAACATGGAAATTCATTTGTAAGGACGTTTTCTTAGATTTGAAATTTGGGAAAAAACTAGCGCAATGACGTGGGAATTCCACATAAATAAGGGCAATTTGAACGGACGGTTAATAGAGGCAGATATAGTCGACTTAAGTAATGATAATAGTGTTGATGAACCAATACCTTCATGCTGAAATTTAACTCTGTCCAATGCAAAATGAAAATGTTAGTGTTTTACAACATTTGATAACATTTTTTTTTCGAGGTTGTACTAGGCCATAACAAAGTATGACTCTTTTATGAATATATTGGTTTAGTTACAATGAAAGGTGCATAATTGTAAATAAAATAAAATTGGAAAATATATACCCGGCGATAATAAAGTATGACTCTTTTATGAATATATTGATTTAGTTACAATGAAAGGTGAATAATTGTAAATAAAATAAAATCAACTTTTATGAATCGATTAGAAAATGAAATAATTCTGTAAGGAAATTTATTTATTTATCAACAATACCATAAAAAAGTAACTTTCTTTATCAGATTAATTGCATTTTTTCTTAGTCCAATAAAAATCAAACCAATTCAATAAATATAAACTAGTTTTTTGCAAAATTGAGATAGATATATGTAAACATAACTAGTTAACTACTAGCGGGGTGGTGACATAACAAGAATATGAACAACGACATACGTACATTATGCTAATGGAACGCATTAGATCAGATAGATAGAGATTAGTTATACTAATTGTACAAACTAACATTAAAATTTCATCTACATTTGAGTCCCGTATCATAAATAGACTTTAAAAAGCGAAGGAACTATTGCGTGAGTTAGGGCCTGTATGGCATGCTCATACAAGACTCAAAATTCTCAACTAGCTATTATCCAAACTCTGACATCAAGAATAAAAGCTTGGGAGTCAGAGAAAGGGATCCCTTTCTTGTATGACAAGGTAATCAATCAGTTCATGCATCCTCTGTTTCGTGCACAAATGAGCATTTGAGTAGTTTGACTCGAACTACTAGTTAATTCTAGGATCCCCTCTTATGTACTCTGGAGGAATACACAATGTCGCGGTGAGAGAGAGAGAGAGAGAGAGGAGGGAAAGCGTCGATATCGGGTATGCTTAAATCATTTGATCTGGCACCGCTTGCGTTTAATTTGTTTAGGTCATAAAGAACACCCAATGTTGGGAGCAACTATTAGGTCCAGTTCATCGATGTTGGAGATGACTAGATTCTAGGCAATATGATATCCTAGATGTTATTGCCTCGGTGTCAAAATAGGGACTGTGCAAGGTACATGAATGGACCGTACCTTGTGTTGTGAATTGTTTGTGGACATGTTTAATGAGCCATAAACGTGTTGATGAGAGAAAAGCAAATTGGTTTGCATTCAGCGAGATACATTACAATTACACGCAAAGGAAAAGAAGAATCTGAGGATGGATTGTCGAGATCCTTGAAAGCTTGAACTAGCAACATAAATAGAGTCACCCTATTAAGGACATGGACAGGACATCATTCACTTCAAAGCATCGTCGTCGAACCCTGTTGAGTTTTTTTTTTTCCCTTCATTCCCCATTTATTCAGGTTGCTCTTTTCCTTTTTCTTTTTTCAAAAGAGTCTTCCTGTCGTAACGGCAGTGGGTGGCTGCTTTATTTTCGTCTTTCCTCCCATTAATTACTCAATCCTAAGCACTCCAATCAACCACTAGATGATATCATAGAAGACTCGCTGGAGAAGTCGTGGAGGGGTTCTCTAACGCTGTGTCTCTACGGCGCATACCATACATGCATAGTGGCCCCGGCCCGAGCTCGCTGTTTGCTCCTCGTGGCGTGGGCACTATCATCTCTTCGACAGAGATGGTGTGCTTCACTACGTTTGAATATCTCGAGTAACTACAAACCGAGCGCAATTTAGGCTCTTTCGTCTAACCCAATCCCATCTCGGGGTTCTTTGTTGGATGCCAAGTCGCCTGATCTCGGCATTGTGGCCGCAGTGGCGCTGCTGCAACGAGTTCCTTGTGGCTTGCGTGGAATGTTAGTGAGAATGACCTCAACTGAGTCTGAGTCAAAAGAAAAATTGTATCATGAAAGAAGCACCGAGTATGTCACCAAGATATAGGTTTCTAGCAATCAGAATGATATAGATATTCCACATTCCCATGGAAACTGCGATAAGACTGGGTAATCTAATTATTTTCCCCTTGACATTCATTTTATTGGTCTAGAAACTTAAAATTAAGTGCTAAATCGTGATTTTTCTTGGTTGATTTCTACTTATTCGAACAATTCGATTCTGTAGGTCTCGTTTTTTCACTCTACTAAAAATATTTTGCATTACTTTAAAGCAGCGATCGATCTAAAAGCTGGAACAACCCTCCAAGTTCGCCCTGGTGGTCCAACTCTCTTCGGACTCTGTGCCATCCATATCCACATCTGGCAGCAATTCAACCAATTCTAAAAACTATTTAAGAGGAAGAGAAAAAGGGTACCTCAAATACAATTTGGGTGGTGGAGACGCCCTGGTATCGGATCGGGGGAGAAATCCTTCCTCGATCAATCAAGTCCCTTTTTGGATAGAGACCGCGGGCGCATATCATTGCAAATCCATCGACCAAAGAAGCTGGTTTTAGCTTTGATTCTTCCAGACTTATCTTAATTTCACTCTCAAAACAAAATAGGAGCTTCTCTACTTGGTATTAATATAATCACAGTCACCATTGAGCAGAAGATTTATACAATCGCATCAATATTAGCGACAGCTGTGGGAGCTATGAGTCATCATCTCACCTGTTTTTGGTTAAATAAATACTTGTGTCCTTTTGCGAAAGTAGAATCCATGGCCAAGTTTACTCATTCCATTCCCACGAGTAACCAAAGCGTTTCACGATAGTGGATTATGGTGATGACTAAAACCCCTTGTTAGGAAGATTCCGAATATGTTTCGCTTAGAACCTGAAATCTACCTGCTAGTATAAGTTTCTCATTTTTGGGAACCTAAAACTTAACCCGCATACCTTGGAACCTGAAATCTACTCTGTCACAAGTTCCAAGTCCGGTTCCAGAATACTTGGGAACTTACGAATATTACTTTCAAGTCGAAGTAACGGAGCTCAAAACCAACGTGTACCCAATCAACCTTAAATAATGCCACACGCTAGGGTAACGTTCTGTGCAATCTAATGATGAGGCGTGTCTTCAGATGATCTAACAAGAAGAATAGGAGGAACAAAGCATATCCATACACATCATCAAACCATGACCTTTGCATTTTGAAGAAGCGTAGATGACATTAAAATTCAGCCTTTTAGAAAATATAGATATATATATGTGATAGAAAGCCATTGTAAGCGACCTTGTAGTTACTATCATCATGATCCTTAGGCACAACTCTCTCTCATCCACCCAGAGAACATGCCATTTCGATTTAAAAGGACGGTTCCGTTTTCAGTTCAGTTCCATATAGAACCAGCCGTTCCACAAAATGCGAAATGAGAATCGAATCCTGGTTTACTAGAACTTGGAACCGGACCGCGAACCACATTCGGTTTTTTTATTTCTCGTTCTATCCTGAAATCAAACTCACCCCTAACTCAAATTTTGTTTGGTTCCGACATGCAATGTTGAGGAACGGTTCGGTTACCCCAATTATTATGAGATGAGATTCATGGACTTTTCAGAATGTTAAAAATAGGTTTACTCTAGATATAGATTAAATTTTTTTAATAAAAAAAAAACATTGGCGGTCCGGTCCAGGCTGGGCTAGTCCGGTCCCAAACCATGGAACCGAGGACCGGACCGCCCAGTTATTGGTCCCATTTATTGGGACTGGGGACCGGACCAACCCGGCCGGTCCGGGCCAGTCCAGTTCGGTCCGGTCCAATTTGCACTCCCCTACTCGTTCCATTGATCCACTAGAAAATCGAACCACCGTTCTGATCCGACTCCTAGGTGAATCCATAAAACCGATCCCCTCAGATGAAATTCCATCACTTCTTGTTTCTATTCTAACATTCCTATGATTGCATCAGGAAATTAATGCTTTCAAGTCACTGAACCATGCCTCAGATTCATCTTTATCCTTGCAAATCTTATTGCAAAAGTGACATATATGGATTCTTTTAGATATTTAAAAATATATGCAACTAAAAGTAGAAAGATATGATATGAAAGGAATACGTTCATGGAATAATCCTCACCTAAGATAGCTCGAGTTAAGATAAAATATATATTAATATTATATAAGTAAATCCGATCCAGTTGATACGGATGGGTAGTTCTCTTATGAAATCGTGAACCGAGCCAGTACAACAAATTAGAACCGAAAATCGGACCAGTAGCCGATGGGAACCCGCCGGTTGAGTACGATCCAATGAGGTGAGAGTAGATCCCGATTTTTTTTCGCTCATCCCTAGGATGCGGTATAGCAAATTTCTTAGATTTCTCATACTATCATATCAAGTCCAATACTAACTAGAAATTCACATAATCAAATGCAGCCTAAAATTTTAACTAACCCAATATTAATTGGGACGGTGAAATGGGCCCAAAACCTGAAATTATTACAAACGAACCTTGAATAACCCCACATCTTACCACAAGCTCTTAACAAATTCTTAACACCATATGATCCTTGAAAATTCCACTAGACAAGACCCGTATTTGAAAATATATCACAACCCCCAATGATATCTAAGCAAAGCACCAAAAGAATTGATTCCCAAGCCCGGTCGAATATGATTTTGTTTCGAAAAGAAGAAATTGGACCCCTTCCTCAGCAAAGCCGCAATAATGGATCTGCTTCTGGTCCAAAATTGTGAGTATTTGTATTATCAATGTCATAGATTTATTGTATAGATGTTAATTCAATCAACGCTTTACAATTTGTCAATTTAGTCTTAATCTTTGCATGAAATTCAATGTAGTCATTTCACCCAATTGCTGACGAAAATTATTGATGTGGCGTGGTATCTGGTCATTGCCGACCATCCTATGCTGGGCAGCTGGAATTTGAGGAATCTTTCCAGCATTTCTTCTGTGTATGCACCTTTTGTACTCTGGTTATCGGTAATCATTCTTTGATGCTGGTATGTCTGTTTGTTCTTGTTGGCCAAAAGCAGCCTTGTAACTTTTGATTTTCCAGATTACAGTAATTTTATCATTATTTAAACATTTTTACATGCACAATCGCATATGAAAATAACAACAAAGAATTTCTGCATGGTTTGTCCACTAAGAAAGAGATTAAAAAAAAAAATCTGTATCAAGCTGGAGTTCAAAAAGTAGTACACTATCAAAGTACCTCACACACCCAATTCTCGTGCTCTCAATCATCTATTTGAAAAAAAAAAAAAAACAACCTTTGTATGCAACGCAAAACGTTGATGAGCAAACTTGCATAAAAAAAGCACTCTTACTTGGGATGTTCAAAGAATTTATCGAATTGGGTCGCAAACAGAGTTGGAATCAAGTAGACTCAAATGACAATTAACTTAGAAACGCGTGCATATTATGAAAATTTTGCTATAAACAATATCACGCACAGGAGCATTACATATCGATTTTGCATCCCATACGTAGTTTTTTACATTAGTAGAGATGAGGAAAATCATCCGCTTACCCATACTAGTTCAAAGGCAACCTGGGCTGGTTCAGCATGACACCTACCCTATTTGTTGTAATATAACGCAGAAACTAACCAGAATCTTGCAAATTAAGTCAATGCGAAAGTATAGAAAATAATGAGGAACGTAGTTCGGTCCGAATTTCGGTACCTACATCCACAGAGAGAGCCAACAAGAACAATTCACTATAATCGAAGAATCCAATTTACAATCGCTCAATACACTCGTGTTTCCCGCACCTAGATTATACCCAAATCCTAAGTGTTTACAGATAAAATAACTCAATTGAATATAATAATAAAACTCACTGCACAAATCAATCGTGTCGAGAAACGCCTTCGCGCGCGACCAAGGCTTTTCAGTTGCGTCGTCCCTTTTGTAGAGTCTACTGTACAAAGCCTCTTCTTTTCTTGTGCGGCTTCGCTGAAAATTACACCGAGACCACAAAAATCCTCTTCTCCTTTTGTGCGGTTTCTACAGGCTGTGTCAGGAAAGAAAGAAAAAAACAAAATCCCTTTCTTTTATATTTTATTCTTCTTTCCTATAATTATTTCATGGGCCCACAAGATAAGCAAACGCAAGAATATTCGTGTACACCTCTTCCTTTGTTCTGCCAAACATGTCTCCTGTAAAACATAGATGCTCCCGAAGTCAACGCTGACAATCTTGAATATTTTCAAGATTTTCTTTAACAAATCGATTTATATCCACAGACGATTTAAACTTGAGACGTATTTAACAATTACCCACATTGGCTCGACGTAGAGGTGACAATATGTGTCAAAAAATCATTTTTTACCCATATTTTACAATAAACGGGTCCTACATGGGTTGTAGTTTTTAGGGGGCTTATTAAATATAAGTCCAACAAAATTGAAGAAAAATATGATGGGTTGAAAATGGTCCATACGTGAACCCATTTTCGACCCATCAAAGCCAACAAGCAGTGTGCGTGACTCGGGGTCGGGGACGGAGTAGGGCCGAGTCCAGGGATCGAGGCCGGGTCCCACTGGGTCCGGGGATTGGGGGCCGAGATAGGGTCCTAAGACCGGGGCCGGGTCTGGCTCCTGGAGCAGGGACTGGAGACCGGGGCCGACGACCGGGATCGGGGCCGGGTCCTGGGGCGAGGTCTAGGGCCAGGATACGGGGCCGAGGACGAGACCGAGACCGGGACCGGGTCCGGGACTCGAGATCGGGGTTGGGGTCGGGACCTGGACGGGATCGGGATTGGAGTCGGGGACCGGGATCGGGACCGGGGGCTGGCGACCGGGACAGGGGCCGGGACCCAGGACCGGGACCCAGGACTAGGGCCGGGACCCAAGGCTGGGGACAAGACCCGAGACCGGGGTCGAGGGAGGCAACCAAGACCGAGGTCGAGACCCGGGGCCGACGATCGGGACCGGGCCCGAGACTCGGGGCCGGGGCCGAGACCCCGGGACGGCGTCGGGATTGGGATTAGGATCGGGGCCAGACACGGGACCCAGGATCGGGACTCGAGACCGGGGTTAGGGACCGGGAACCGGGGCCGGGGCATGGATCGGGAATGGCGCCGGGGACGGGGGCCAAGACCCGGGCCGGGATCGGGGCCCGAGACGGGGGCTGGCACCGAGGAAGGGGTCTGGGTCGGGGTCGGGACCGGAACCGGGGCCGGGGACAGGGAACCTGGGCCGGGGACTGGGGCTGGGGCCGGGACAGGGGCCGGGGTCGGCGACCGGGACCGGGGACAGGAGCCCGGGGCCGGGACTCGGGGAACTGGACAAGGGTCGAGACTCGGGACCCAAGGTCGGGGCCAGGACCTAAGGCCGGGGTCGGCGACCGGGACCGGGGCCGAGACCCAGGGTTCGGCGATGGGGACAACGGCTGAGACCCGGGATCGGGGCCGGGACCCGAGGCCAGGGTTGGGATCGGGATCAGGATCAGGATAGGGGCCAAGGTCGGGACCCGTGATCGAGACTCGAGACCGGGGTTGGGGACCGGGAGCCGGGGTCGAGGACAGGGACCGGGGCCGGCGACCGAGACTGGGGCCAGAGGCCGAGGCCGGGGACCAGGACCAAGACAGGGATCGGGGCCGGGATAGGGATCGGGGCCGAGAGGCGTGGCCGAGATCTGGGTCCCGGTGCTGGGGACCGAGACCGGGACCGGTGCCGAGGGCCGGGGCTGGTTCCGGGGCCGGAGCTTGGGCCGGGTTCGAGTCCGGGGTCGGATCCGGGTCTCGAGTCCAGGGACCGTGACTTGGGCCGAGATCGGGGCCGAGGCCGGGGGTTGGGGGCTGGGTGTGGGGTCCGAGGCAGGGGCCGGGACCAAGACCAGGACCCGGGACGGGGAAGGTCCGGGGACCTGAGCAGGGGCGGAGGCTGGGACCGGGGTCGGGGCCAGGTCCGGCCGGGGTTGGGACCGGGGCAAGGGGCCGGGGTGGAGACCGGGACCGGGGTCGGCAACCGGGGTCGGGGACTTGGCCGGGGCTAGGGACGAGGTCGGCGACTTGGCCGGGGGCCAGGTAGTATTTTAGTAATATTATTTTCTTAAAATATTATTGTGTTTTGATAATATGGGTTAAAACGGGTCGGGTCGGGTATGGGTCATTCGCGTATCGGGTCGGGTTTGGGTCATTAAATATGAGTCAATATGGGTCGGACCATATTCGACCCGACCCACCCATTTGCCACATCTAGCTCGATGTTTGAAGCCAAATTATAGTGCTCATCATTCATGCTGCTCTCACATCGCCCCAATGGGCGATCACTCTTTATAGACACCAATAGTACTCAAGCAGAGCTTGAACTTTGCCAAAGGAACTGGCTTAGTCATCATATCTGCCGAGTTCTATGTTATTGCTATCTTTTTCACAACCTTATCATTCCTTAAGATATCTCGGATGAAGTGGTACCTGATATTGATATGCTTCGTCCACTCGTGATAAACAGGATTATACGCAAGATAAATCGCACCTTGGTTATCATAGTGTAACTTTTCTGATCTAACCCAAAATCCAAGAGCAAACTCTGTAACCATATGCGAGAAAGGTTATATTAATTTGTTTTATTCACTTTTGATACTTTCATCATCTTATGTAGGTTGCTAATTTTTCATATATTGACATAAAGCGAAATCATAGCTATTAAGAAATTTCTGTATCAGAAAAAAGAAAGAAAGATTAATGCAATATAGGTAAATGAAGAAGAAACAAAAAGGAGATAGTTAATTTACCATCCAGCTAACTCATAGTTTGGTGAAAGCAACCAGTTAGTTAACAAAGTGCAAAAAAATTAGATGGCCTAAGATTTATGAGATGCTTTGAATCCCAATACCTTTCTGTCTCCCTTAACGTGAAGTAATGTTCAGAGGGTCAATTCAGCGTGGCACAAAAGAGCATGTTTGAAAAGATTGCATGTTGTCAATCACAATACCTTGTAACATTCTTTTGCAGTGTAATGGGAAGCTTTCTTGTATGGATCCACCAGATGCTATTGTGTTGGATGGATCGGTTTTTAGGATTTATGACTGCCCTTTTCTATGGTGCTTCTAATATATTATGACTCAAGGTACATAACCAGCCACGCAAAGAAAGTGAAATGGCGAGTGGGGAAGTAGAGCTAGCCAGCCATCCTCACCTCTCTTTTTTTCCCTCTTCCTCGCGTCTTTCATCTCGGTTCTCAAGCATGGAGAAAGGGACAACCTTCCAGATAGGAGCGAGGGACGAGTTGAGCGACGCAAAATACACAACCAGCCACGCAGAGAAAGGGAAATGACAAAGGGGAAGAAGAGCCAGCCTGCCAGCGTCACCTTTTTTCTCTCTTCCTCGCGTCGTTCAGCTCGGGTCTGAAGCGTGGAGAAGGGGGCGACCTTGTAGAGAGGAGCGAGAGACGAGTTGAGCGACTCAAGGTACATAACCAGCCACGGAAAGAATGAAAAATGGCGAGGGGGAAGAAGAGCTAGCCAGCCAGCTCACCTCTTTCTTTCTTTTTTTCCACTTCCTCGAGTCTTTCAGCTCAGCTCTGAGGCGTGGAGAAAGGGACAACCTTGCAGATAAGTGCATGGGACGAGTTGAACGACGCAAGATACACAACCATCCACGTAGAGAAAGGGAAATGACGAAGGGGAAGAAGAGCCTGCCAGCCATGGTCACCTTTTTTCTCTTTTCCTCGCGTCGTTCAGCTCGGGTCTGAAGCGTGGATAAAGGGACGACCTTGTAGAGAGGAGCGAGAGACGAGTTGAGCGACTCATGGTACACAATTAGCCACGCAAAGAAAGGGAAATGGCGAGGGGCAAGAAGAGCTAGCCTGCTAGCCTCACCTCTTTTATTTTCTCCCTCTTCCTCGCATCTTTTTCCCCACTTCCTCTCGTCTTTCAGCTAGGCTCTGAAGCGTCGAGAAAGGGACGACCTTGCAGAGAGGTGTGAGAGATGAGTTGAGCGACTCAAGGTACACAACCAGCTACGCAATGAAAGGGAAATGGCGAGGGGATGAAGATCTTGCCAGCCAGCCTCACATCTTTTTCTTTTCCCCTCTTCATCGCGTCTTTCAGCTCAGGTCTGAAGCGTGGAGAAAGGGACGACCTTGCAGAGAGGAACGAGAGACGAGTTGAGCGACTCAAGGTACATAACCAGCCACGCAAAGAAAGGGAAATGGCGAAGGGGCAGAAGAGCTAGCCAGCCAGCCTCACCTTTTTTTTCTCCCTCTTCCTCGCATCTTTTTCCCCTATTCAGCTCGTCTTTCAGCACGGCTCTGAAGCGTAGAGAAATGGACGACCTTGTAGAGAAGAGCGAGAGACGAGTTAAACGACTCAAGGTACACAACCAGCCACAAAAAGGAAGGGTAATGGCAAAGGGGAAGAAGATCTAGCCAACCGGCCCCACCTCTTTTTCTTCCCACTTCTTCGCGTCTTTCAACCTAGCTTTGAAGCGTGGAGAAAGGGATGACCTAGCAGATAGGAGCGATGGGGGAGTTGAACGACGCAAGATACATAATCAGCCGCCTAGAGAAAGGAAAATGACGTAGGGGAAGAAGAGCCAGCTAGCCAGCGTCACCTTTTTTCCCTTTTCCTCGCGTTGTTCAGCTCGGGTCTCAAGCGTGGAGAATGGGACAACCTTGCAGAGAGGAGGGAGAGACGAGTTAAGCGACTCAAGATACACAACCAATCACGCAAAGAAAAGGAAATGGCGAGAGGGAAGAAGTGCTAGCCAGCTAGCCTCACCTCTTTTTCTTTTCCCTCTTCCTCACGTCTTTCACCTCGGCTCTGAAGCGTAGAGAAAGGGATAACTTTGCAGATATGAGCGAGAGACGAGTTGAGCGACGCAAGATACACAACCAGCCACGCAGAGAAAAGGATATGACGAAGAGGAAGAAGAGCTAGCTAGCCAGCGTCACCGTTTTTCTCTCTTCCTCGCGTCATTCAGCTCGAGTATGAGGCGTGGAGAAAGGGACGACCTTGTAGAGAGGAGCGAAAGACGGGTTGAGCGACTCAAGGTACACAACCAGCTACGCAAAGAAAGGGAAATGGCGAGGGGATGAAGATCTTGCCAACCAGCCTCACCACTTTTTTCCCCTCTTTCTCGCGTCTTTCAGCTCAGGTCTGAAGCGTGGAGAAAGGGACGACCTTGTAGAGAGGAGCAAGAGACAAGTTGAGCGAATCGAGTACATAACCAGCCACGCAAAGAAAGGGAAATGGCGAGGGGGCAGAAGAGCTAGCCAGGCAGCCTCACCTCTTTTTTTTCTCCCTCTTCCTCGCGTCTTTTTCCCATCTTCCTCTCGTCTTTCAGCCCGGCTCTGAAGCGTAGAGAAAGGGACGACCTTGCAGCGAGGAGCGAGAGACGAATTGAGCCACAATAGGTACACAACTAGTCATGCAAAGGAAGGGAAATGGCGAGGGGGCAGAAGAGCTAGCCAGCCTGTGACATTCTGAATTCCGACCCTATCTCGAAGCTTTTGAATGAATGAATGCCTATCGATGTATTTCATTAATTCTCACTCAGAATTGATCTCTCTTGAGTCGACTAACCAAAAGGGAAAGGCTAAATAGGATTTAAGTACGTGAACTAAAGAACTCAACCATGAGTCAGTACTTTGACCATAAGGATTGCCGAGGGAATATTTTGGACCACTAAAGGTCGATCTAGGATTGGTTTTAGAACAATTTGCTAGTGTCATGCGATTGGTCCACTGTTGACACCTAAATTTTGATCAACTTTTTTTATTTATTTATCTTTATTTCATTCTTTTTGAAAATTCATAGAAAATCCATAAAAAGCTGAAAAATTGAAAAATCAATTTTGGTGACCTTAGCCAAGCTAAATAAACCATTTTGACCAAAAAAATAATTTTCATAATTTTCATTTTTTTATATATATTTTCGAAAAATACAAAAAAAAAAATCAAGAAAATCAAGAAAAATAATATTTGAGGTCACAAAGATATATAAGAATAGTCGATATTTTTATTTTATCTATTTTCTGACCTCATAAAACGGTAAAATTCAGGTTCGATTTTAGGTGTTTTCTGATCACCGTAAAATCGAACTTGGCAAAAATATTAGCAATAATTAAAAGAGAAAAGAGTGAAACATCATCATTTAAAAGAAAAAAGAAAAAGAAAAGTGTGTACTTAATTAATGATTTTATCCCTCTTTTATTTATTTATTTTATCTTATTTTTAGCTTTTCTCTCCTTTTGATTTATTTTTATTTTTATTTTTATTTTTTATTTTTTCCCGCGGACGGCTCTCTCTCTCTGCTCCCTCGGTCTTCTTCTTCTTCTTCTTGGACGGAGAAGATCTCCTCCTCGGCCGACGGATCTCCGCCTTCTCCCGCTCGCTCGCTACCATCCCCATTATCCTCCACCTCCTTCGATCATCGCCCATCCTGTCACGCCGTCGCTCCACCCCCGCTGCACCGCCATAGCCGCCGAAAATAGCCGAAGCTTCCAAGTCTTCGTCGTCCCGCCTGAAGAAGAAATGGAGCTGGTGAATCACCCTCCGAGCTCCAGAACGCCGTGAGGAAGCTTGTGTACCCGTCAGATTCGCCAGAGACTGTCTAGAAGCACAACCCGGACCTTGGAGCTGGATCTCGGCCTTCAATGGTGTCTCGATTTTCACTCGTTCATTTCACGAATGGTTGATCTTGAATTACTCCCTGGGCATCACTGTCCATTTTCGTTTTTCATTTCATACGATTTCGTCTAGCAGAACTCCCGGTCGGTCTTTAACCTTCCCCGGCCGGTCGTGAGCTCCGGAGATCGTTTCCGACCAAACCGAACCCCCACGAAGATCAGGTAAGTCTTCTGGAACTCTTAGAATGCTTCCCAATAACTTATATTAGTCATGTAACGTCTAGAATAGCTAGAACCATGCCTCGCCGGTGATGTAGTTTCGGTCGGAGATGGCAAGTCGGTCGTTTGATTTTCTGCTATATCGAGCTCTTGGTATGTTGTAGGCGAGGTTCACACGAGTCTAATGCCGTCGGTTTCGTGCGATTTGGACGTCGGAGGGCCAAGATATCGCCCTCCGACGAGGCGCCGGCGAGGGAACGCCGGCGCCGATCATCTTCTCCGGCTGCTCTGGTCGCCCGTTGACCGGTCAACGATGACGTGGCATGCCACGTCAGCGGCCACGTCAGCGTTGGTGGGTCCGGGCCGGTTTAATCAAAGCCCAGATCGGACGGCTGTGGCTTTGCCACGTGTCGCCATCTGGGACGTTCGTTTCCTTTGAACGAAACGACGCCGTTTGGTCATGGAGGGGGGCGGGCCGGTTCATGGGTCGCGGGCCTGGGCGTGGGCCGGGTCATCCGACCCGGTCCGCATAATTTATATATATATATATATATATATATATTATTTTTAATAAAAAAAAATAATAATAAAAAATTCGAAAATCAATAAAAAAATAAAAAATCATAAAAAATTCAAAAAAATTCGAAAAATTCAGAAAAATTCTAAAAAATTCCAGAAAATAGGAAATGGCCACATTCAACTGGCCACGACCTGTTTCGGGTCATTTGACCCCCGGACATTCCAGAAATGACGGTTTTGCCCTTTCGGCAAACCGTCTTCTAAAAAAAAATTCTAAAAAAATCTAGGAAAATCCCAAAAAAATAGGAAATGGCCACAATCAACTAGCCATGGAATATTTTGGATAATTCGATATCCAAGTCTTCCAAAAATTGACGATTTTGCCATTCGGGCTAAATCACCTCCAAATCTTCTCATTTTACCCCAGTCCTAAATCACGCCTTCCCTAAGCCCGTATGGCTATACTAGGAGGCCATGTGATGTGAATTGATGTGCATTGATGTGATTTATTTATGCACTTGACTGCGTTTTTCATTTAAATTGATTGTGATTGATAGGAATAGTCTTCCAATCCGCATGAAACCCTAAATCAAACCTACCTCACCCCGAAATTGTGCCTGCATGAATTCTTAGCTAGGAAAATCACTCGCGTTAGGTACCGAAAGGGCGTTGGCAATGACACCAGCGTAACCAAGTCCCCGAACCCAAAATCTCTGGTTCCGCAGAATTGATCGATCTCTCCCAATCGATCAGTAAGGTTTCCGGTCTACCCTCCGAGAAAGACCGGTGGCGACTCCAAATGCATGCACAATTTGCACATGCCACCACGACCACACTGAAGGTCGAAAGCGATCGACTCTTATCGTCGAAGAATACTCCCGTCGCGATTTGGTAAGGGCCTGGGAGGGCTCGCGCCGATCCAAGACCCGTGATCGGTAATCCATTAGCCGCGTCCGCCTTCGGACGGGTCGCGACAGCTGGCGACTCCACTGGGGACTTTGTTCTAGAACCTATGGTTCTAGACCTCAAGTGGACTTAGGCCGTAATTAAAACGCTGAGTGATTTTTCTAACCATGCAGGCGCTCTTGAAGGTGAGGTAAGTCCGCTTATGATAGGTGTTATATGTTTTGCAGATTGGAGTGATAAGGGGTGTAGTCCGTGATTAACATTGTCTTATGCAGGTTGGCGTAGGAATGTATGTTGTGTGGATGATTTGAAGCGCTGATTGATAAACTGTTGTGCATGACTTGCATCGCGATGATCACGACACATGGACACACACAACCGCGCCTAAAACCCCGGGCGCCGCCTTTAGGAACACAATAGAAGGAATTGAAATTGGAATCTCCGTGAGGAAAAACACGGGGTAATCCACTTTTCAATTCCGCTCACTTCGAACTATGGATCGAGTCCCAATGCAACGATAGCTGTGCAATGGAATCGGCTCTTCCCAGAACTCGAGGTGGGAACCTTAACCTTAGGTGCCAAACCCTCTGATTTTTAGAAGTTTACCATCACTTGTTTCATGCGCATGTCTTTGGGCGGTTGGTACACCTAAAACCGCACATAAGTCGACGAGTTTGGTTGGTAAGACTCTCTATACCTCGAATCTATTACAGTTCATATAAATATAGGCATTTCATTCATTGCATTCTGGTGATTAGATTAAATGCCATTTCAAGGATAGATGTGTGTGTTTTTCCCAAACGTCCTTGATAGAAGACGAAGAGGATGATATCCCATGACAAGCACCGAGTGAGCAACAAAGGAGCCTACTATGGACATTATTGAGATATCGTCCAATGAAGATGACGAGTTGGGGCAAGTGATCCGGAAGTCACAGATCGAGCTTGGGGCATCCTTAAACGTTAGGATCACATTCCTTTGTTTAATTTTCCATTACTAGTCCTCTTGTATAGGGTTTATTTTTATCGAGGCTTTCTCTATCTCACCCCTTAGAGTGATTGTATTAGGGATCTATTGGTGTATACATTTAGATGGAACTTGATTGCTTTTCTTTTGACAGGTCATGGGAATGTGATAGTGGCATTTTCTCTAATCATTCGAATACTCCCAAGTCAAGTTTATAATTCCTTTAGAGGAAATTAAAATTGGAAATCCTGCACGACCCTTTTGGTCGTATAGGGTAATCCAACCCCAATTTCGCTAGAAGGAATTATACACTTGAATTGGTCCATGCATGTTTTACGTCGCTGGTAATCCACGATAATTGATCGAGAACATCGGCGTTGTTTTAAATTTAATGATGAGATAGATATCCAAATTACTCTCGTTCTTAACAAAACGGCCTTGATTTGGATGCCGTATCTTCAATTAAATTTAAAACACGTTATTATGCCTCGCACTTTTGAGTAATTCGTTCCTCTCGAAATTGATCAAAAGCGATTATTGTAAATTACATTCCTTTCAACAGTATGCTTTCTTTCGAGGAATATTGATAAAAACTTTTCGCGCAAGATTAAAACCCTTGTAAAAGTTCTTGTCCTTATTAATCATGGGCAAGCATAGGATTGAAAGGGGTTTTCGATTTCTTTTTCAAATTATCCCTTCTGATTCTGTCTTTTTATTTGCAGGTAAAAAATAGGTAATAGAGAGAAATCTTTTCCTGGACAAGTCTAAGGCTGTTATCTCATCTGATCATGAGCGAGTTATAAAATCAGGACATATTTGCTCGGCTTATTGATATTATGGTTCGGCTCACCCAAGTCGAAGATGTTCGGATGCTCGAAGAAATGAACCATACAGAAGTTAAAACACACACACAAGAACTTTCATTTATTTTGCTCAGCGGAGGGTTTTCAGAAGCGGGTCATACAATTCGGGGCGGAAAAGTAAAGCCAAAGTGAGCCCTAATTAACGACACAAAGGAGCCCAACTGACCCTCTATGTTGTTAATGCTCTGCCCGTACTCACGACTCCGCATGTCCTGGTCCGCGAGCTTGAGGAAAAGGTTTCTGCATTCTCCCTTAACCTCAGTGACCTTGACCTCGTGTTCTTCGGTGATTATTTCCAAGTCCCGAACTAATCCATTCCCGTGAGCTATGTCTGCGGTTATTTTGTCAAGCCGTTCTTCCTGCCAATCGCTTTGCAGCCTCAATAGGACATTGTGGCGGTCGTGCTCGCCAGCGGTCAGGGATAGGGCCAATTGATCCACCAGTTTTCTCCTCTCGCGAAGCAACGTCGCGACCCTCTCATTGGCAAACTCGACGGCCTTTTTGTGACTATCGGCCAAATAGTTGGTCAGCACCAAATGATCAGACCGATCCTGGTAACGAGCCCGCAAGACGCGAGCCACGAGAACCTCCCGATCAGCAACACGGTAGGCCTCTAAGGAGTGTGCAAAGAGGGTCGGGAAAGTTCTATATTCCCTCCCCAGCGTAGTACCTTCGAGGGAAGTGGTATCTAAGTCCTCGAGCAGGACACGGATTTCATCCGCAGTTGCAGAATGATCGGCTATGTGCGCGTAACCGCGACCCAGTAGGTTATAAAGCTTTTCCCACTGGGCCAAGACATCAGTTGAAAAAGTGCGTACGGGAGAGGAGGCCATTTGCGTTGGGTTGGCTTGAGAATAAGACGAGTTTAACAGAGAGATTAGAAGGAAGAAGCTGATTATACGAAAACGTTAACCTTCCATACATTAATTCCTCATTTTATAGCAACTCGAGGATGATGAAGGGTCTCAGTAATAATGCTGGTGGAGCCCAGTTAGGGGGTAAAGCAGGAGGTCCCCTCACGAGAACCATTGGATTCGTTTCGGTCCGCGATTTTCGGCTCATCAATTAAAAGATGTAAAAGATTTGTCGGGATCACCATTATTAGAGTTAGGTGGGAGGAAAGCGCAACTATCGAAGAGAGCCCTAACAGGGTTTGGCAGTCCCATCACGTTGAAAAGCTAAGCGAGAAATTCAAGGTCTTGAGGGGGAACGTTTGCCTAATGATGCTTGAGGAGCGTCTCCTGAACATGCAAAGTCACTCGAAGAAAACTTTATAGGGAGTGAACATACAGGAAAGAGTAGAGATCTGAGTGGGCAAGAACCAATCAAACATTTCTCAATCCAACATATTTAAGAGGTTACTGTCAGCTGCTAGAGGCGACTGACTCAAAAATCTCAGAAATTGAACCACAGAGGGATCTCGAAGATTCCAAGATCAAGTCTAACGCCAAAACCATGGAGCCCAACACTTCTGGCAACGGAAATCAAGATCACAGCGACGACGACAACGACATCCACAATGCTCAACTCGGGAAAAGAAGACGTCCTCACCAATACTCTCAGGAGGAAACCCAAATGTTGGAAACCCTTTTCAGTAAAAGCCATTACATGAAAAAGAAGTGGAGAATTGAATTGAGTCGGGAGTTGGGGATTAATCAGTCGAGGATCCAGTTTTGGTTTCAAAATAGGAGATCCAAATCGAGGGCTCAACGCAAACGTCAGGTGGTCGAGATTTTAAAGGAAGAAAACCAAAAGCTGCGAACAGAAAACATGAGGTATGAAAAAACTCTCAATATTACCGTTTGCCCTCATTGCGATAACCTCGTCGCCCTCGATAAGATATTCCCCGATAAGCCTCACGCGATGATTGAAGACGTTCATTTACCACCCTACTCCCTCGGGGCATCTCCTGCTCAACCAGATTTTGCCGGAGTCACGCATGAGCAGGATGATCCTACAAAGATGATACAAATGCCTCCTGGGGGATGGGATTTGCATCGCTTTGATTGGAGTTATAGTTTCAAGGAGCTGGACGTTACCGCCGACCAACTCAAAGCATATCAGCCTCATGCACAACAATTTTCGATAGGGTCGGGTCCTGCTGGAGATGAGTTAATCAGTCGTCAAGCCATCGATGCACTTTTGGGCCACGATAAGAGGAGGTTCGCTTGGCCCCCTGAACTGCATTCCAGATTCCTAGACGTGGTTCACCAAATGGGGATCGACTCAGCAACTCCGACGCGCATATTTAAGGCCATGAATGTACCGGGGCTTAGTAAGGAGCTGGTCAGGAATCACCTTGCCGCCTACAGAAAGCTATTAAGACAACGTCGAGCGGAGCTAAACCGGGAGGAATCCGTCTCGAGCTCAAAAGCTAGGAGCGACCGCCATTGTAATGCTCAGGCATCAAGAGATACCCGGCCAAATCTAAGCATCAATCAAGCTAGCAACCCGACCACCGGCAAACTGAAAGCTGATCAGAATGTCCTCCCGGGCAATTTCAACACTTCTCAAGAGCGCGTGTCACAAGTACAGCGAGTGCGCACTCCTCCATTCGAGCAGCAGTCGGCTGGTGCTCTGCCTGCCGCTGGTCAACCCACGACAGACGATTTCTTTGATGAGGGGCTCGATGCCTTGTTCAATCAGTGGGAAGCTGGCATGCTTGGACAGCCATGATCTAGCACTTGACTCGGGGCACGATGGGTCGGTCACCACGAACACCCCTAGAAAGAAGAACATGTTCACGAGTAGATCACTCGTTTTATCCGTTGTAAAGTTCCTACGGGAACATTTTTCTTTAATGACTGTTGACACCTGATTTTTGACTATCTTTTATTTTAGTTTTTATTTCTAAAATTAATTAAAAATAGCAAAAAAGGTCAACAAATTGCAAAATCAACTTTGGAAGCCTTAGCCTAGCCTTAAGAACCAATTTTGAACAAAAAATATTTTTTGAATTTTTTAATATTTTTTGGAATTTATTTAATTATTAAAATACCCAAAAAATCAGAAAAAATACCATCCGTGGTCAGAAAATTACACAAAAATATTCAGAAATTTTATTTTAATTTCCTCTTTAATATTTTCACTTTTTATAAGGGAAATTTATCTCGGTTCATGGGGTTCCTTCACAAACCTAATCCCGAACCGGGCCTAAAAAATCCTTTTCGAGTCTTTTAATTTTCAATTCTCGGTTTTTATAAGCTATGACATTGGACTCTAAAGTACTGAAATGCAATTGGGTCAATTTGCCCTCCAATTTGATCAATTTTAACCAAAAGGGCTTAATTGCATAAAAATCTTTCAATTTAGTCCCCGGTTTTACAATTTGTGAAATTAAATTTCACACGGGCACACCCATTAAAATTAAACACCTCTACCCAACAGTTTTCATCATGCTGAATCCATTGGTGGGCTCAATTTTGGCTAATTCGATCGTTTAGGCCTTCGATTTGGCGAAATTAAATTTCGGATCCTAGGGACAATTTGGGGTTTTCACAGAATTTCAATAAATTGATTCACGAAAATACCTATATTTGATGGAAAACATGTCAAGGAATCCAATTTTGACATCAATTTCATGAAAAGAGGTCATTTGGGGGGTCAATTTGGCGATTTGGGCGATTTGGCCGAACCGGGCCGGTCGGGTCCGACCCGACCCGACCCGGCCCGACCCGGGTCTGCAAATGCACAGAATGTGCAGAACGTGGGCAGAAAACAGAGGAAGATGGGGGCGGCGTGGGCGCGCGATTATTGAAGAAAAAAAAGGCGACAGGCGTGGGGGGACATGGCAACATCGGGCAGAGGTGGCGGACGCGTCGAGGCGCGCCGGTCGGCCACGAAAACCGGCGAGGGAGCTCGGTTTTAAGCGAAGCTCGGCCATGGGGAGAGGGGGATTTTTTTGGGCAAACCCGAGGGAGAAGCGAGCACCGAGGACCTTCAGCAACCTGCACAGATCATCAAGGGAGCTTCGGCGGTCGTCGGCAATCTCCGGGTAGGTCGGTATCTCGCCGGCTCTCCATTTTTCTTTATGCACGCCGGGTGTTCGACGAAACGCCCGAATGGGCTTCGCATTTTTTAGGTCTCGGTCGGGGTTCCCCGAGCCCTATTTGTCGCGCATCTTGTTCCCACGCGTCTCTAACACCATCCCTCCGCCCGGCTTGCTCTTTATTTTGCATCGAAACCGAGCCGGAAACCACGTTCGGAGCTTCGCCGTCCACCTCGCGGACCGAGAGCTCAACGGGAAACTTCCGGCGGTCGACAAGCTCGAAACGAGCTCAGGTAAGGTTCTAGACCCCTCTTGGATGCTCTTTGATGGTTTAGAATCGAGCTTTGATAGAAAAAATTTCTGCAAATTTTCTCTCGCCGGCGCCGGTTCCGGGGAGGTCCGGTTCGGCCATTTCCGACGTGGTCGTGGCCCTCATTTTTGTTGTATGTTAATGTTGAAATGTTAGGGAGTCTAGTGGTGCGAAAATCCCCAAAAAATTCTGAGTTTTGGTCAATTTTGGGCATTTTCCGGCGACCTCGCCGGAATTTTTACTATTCCCGCCGGAATTTTCACTGTTCACCGTCTTCTCCGGCGACCCTCCGGCCGGTCAACGGTCAACGGCCGACGTGGCGTGCCACGTAGGCAGCCACGTCAGCCGGGTGGGGTCCGGTCCGGTTATTTTCAAATAAAACAAACGGACGGCCACGATCGCGACACGTGTCGCGATCTTGGAATTTTGCAAAATAGAATAAATGATTTTCGGATAATTAATTCAAATCAATCCGACGGCCGAGAATGTGCCAAGTGGCTTTCTGTGGATCGTCCGATCTTGTCCAAGATCGGACGCACCAGGAGTAGCCACGTGGCACAACGTGGAGTGTTCGATCCGAAGGTTTTTCTAAAAAAGAAAATAATTGATTTTTTGATCCGACGGCTATTATTGAGCTACGTGGCTCTCTGTGGGTCGCTCGATCTAGTGGAAGATCGGACGCACGAGATGAAGCCACGTGGCACGACGTGGACCGTCCGATCCGGGGAATTTTCGGATAATTAAATAAAATAGATAAAAAATCAAAAAATTGTTAAAAAATGGAAAAATGTTTAAAAATATAAAACGGCGTCGTTTTAGGCCGGTTTCGACCCCTAGGGTCGGGCCGGGCGCCCGAGAGGCGTGGGCCGGGTTTGACCCGGCCCGGAAAATATTTTTAAATATTAAAAAATTCAGAAAATAACAAAAAATAATAAAAAATTCAAAAAATCAATAAAAAAATAGAAAATTCATAAAAAATTCAAAAAATTCGGAAAATTCAGAAAAATTCTAAAAAATTCCAGAAAATAGGAAATGGCCACATTCAACTGGCCACGACCTGTTTCGGGTCTTTCGACCCCCGATCTTTTCAGAAATGACGTTTTTGCCCTTCCGGCAAACCGTCTTCCAAAAAAAATTCTAAAAAATCAGGAAAATCCCAAAAAATAGGAAATGGCCACAAACAACTGGCCAAGGCTCATTCCGGGTGTTTTGAACCCCGACCCTTCTTAAAATGACGATTTCGCCCTTTGGGCGAATCGTCTTCCAAAAATTGAAGAAAAGTCAAGAAATTCCAAAAAATTCTCAAAAATGGGAAATGGCCACAATCAACTGGCCATGGAATATTTTGGGTAATTCGGTATCCAAAACTTCCAAAAAAAATGACAATTTTGTCCTTCGGGCTAATTGTCCCCGAATCTTCCCATTTTACCCCTAGTCCTAAATCACATCTTCTCTAAGCCCTTATGGCTATACTAGGAGGCCAATGATTGAAATTGATATGTATTGACATGATTCATTTATGCAATTGACTGCGCTTTCGCTAAATTGACTGTGGTTTGATAGGACCAGTCTTCCAACCTGCATGAAACCCTGACTCATATCACCCAAAATTGCGCCTACATGAACCCTTAGTTAGGAAAATCACTCACGTTAGGCACCGAAAGGGCGTTGGTAATGACACCGACGTAACCAAGTCCCCGAACCCAAAATCTCTTGTTCCGCAGGACTGATCGATCTCTCCCAATCGGTCAGTAAGGTTTCCGGTCTACCCTCCAAGAAAGACCGGTGGCGACTCCAAATGCATGCACAAATTGCACATGCCACCACGACCACACTAAGGTCGAAAGCGATCGACTCTTATCGTCGAATCCCTCGAAAGACACTCCCGCCGCGATTTGGTATGGGCCTGGGAGGGCCCGCGCCGATCTAAAGCCCGCGATCCACATTTCAGAGTGGGGGCCCGCGATCGGTAATCCCTTAGCCGCGTCCGATTTCGGACGGGTCGCGACAGCTGGCGACTCCGCTGGGGACTTGTTCTAGAACTTATGGTTCTAGACCTCAAGTGGACTTAGGCCGTAATTAAAATGTTGAGTGATTTTTCTAACCCTGCAGGCGCTCTTGAAGGTGAGGTAAGTCCGCTCACGATAGGTGTTACATGTTTTTGCAGATTGGAGTGATAAGGGGTGTAGTCTGTGATTAATATTGTCTTATGCAGGATGGGCGTAGGAATGTATGTTATATGGATGATTTGAAGCGCTGATTGATATATAAATTGTTGCGCATGATTCACTGCATATTTGAGGATCACGACACTTTGCACAAAGCGCCCAAACCCAGGCCGCGAAATCACCTTTTTAGGTAGCCATAGATCAGGGATCGATATGCAACGCTCTAGCGTGGATTGCGCTGGGGTTGACCATATTCGATCCCGCTCACTATCCAAGTCGAGACTTTTATCCATTTGTTGTGGATTGCGCTCATGGACGAATTTATCGACTCGGATAGAGGGAAGCCTCTAGGTTCCTCACCTAAGCCATTTTGATTTCTAGAGTCAAGCCTCACTTGTCTCATGCGCATGTATATGGATGGTTGGTATACCTAAAACCAAAAAAAATCATCGGGTACCTCTTATGGTAAGGTCTTTCCATTATTGTTTAATTTACCCGCAGCTTCGTATTTATTGCACAACATGTTGCATTCATTGAGTCCGATGGTTGGGTCTAATTCCATTCTACAGTTTAGATAAAGTGGAGATGGTCTCCCCAAATCTCTCCAAGGTCCTAGAGGTATTTGAGTATGAGCGACGTGTCATCCGTCATCGAGCCACCGAGACGTTCAATGGATTCCACTCCTTCCGATTTATCCAGGGGAGGGCACTTACTGGACGTAATCTTATCCGAGGAACAGACTGCTTCTACACCAAGTCCGCCGAGCAACTCGAACGCGAACATAAATTCGAGTACGAAAGGGAAAGGATGTGGAACATTTATCTGAAGTTAAGGGGCATATTCAGCAGGATACGAGCAAATCCAACATCTCCTCTAGTGGTCATCGAGATCTCATCAGACGAAGAGGATTCTCTCGAGAGCCAGCCGTCCTCTTCCACCCCTATAGACATTTCATCTGATGAAGACGGCGACCCGAGCTAATCGGAGCAAGGACGACGGACGACGTTACCCGATGACCTGACTTGGGGCATCTCCTTAGGTTCCTTAGGGTCGCCTTCCGGAGGTGTTTTAGAATTATTCAGTTTTCTGAGCCTTCTGAGTCTGTAAAGGGAATCCGTCTGTGGATCCCCCTCTTATCCCCTGCGCTTTAATTCCCGTGTCATTCATAGGCGTCTTAATACCGGAATGCGGCATTGGAATTTCACCCAACCATTCGGACTTTTCTGTTTCAATCATACGTCGCTTCCGTTTGAAATTTTTGTTAGAACTCACGCTTGGTTGGTTCGACGCAAGTGCGAAGATCTAATTCTCATTTCATGGTGTGTGCGACGTATGATTGAAGTGGTCCACGCCATGCATAAGCATATCATCTGCATAACATCATTATTTTCGTCCAATTCATTATGCCTATTGATGGGATTAGCATGGGAACCCTAGTTTGGCATTCCCTTTATCCAAATGTGGGAACTCAACCCTCGTCACATCACGGGTAAATAATGATTTGAACGAATCTAATGACCGAGTAATCCATGGATAATTAATCGCATTTTCATATTCTAGACTCGATGGGAAGAGGTGATATCCAAATTCTGCCGGTCCCGCATAGAGAATTGCTAGTTTGGTGGGGACGCCTCAACAAGACCAACCAGGCGTATGTTAAGCAAAGGCTGGGGCATCTGGTTAGCCTCATCGAAATCAAATACCAACCGGCACTGATACAAGCAGCAGCACGGTTCTGGGATCGCACCACACTAACATTCAACTTCGAAGGATTGGAGGTCACACCCACAGTGGAAGAATATACAGCCGTCATCGGAGTCGAATTCAAAGGACAATTAGTCCGTCCCCCTTTAGGCCTTGACCCGTCCAAGCTGCTCTCCAAGTTCCTTCGGCTCAAGACCACCGAGATTGAAAGGATTCTCAAGTCCAACTCTGGCAGATTCCCGTTCTCATTCCTATTCGACAATTACTCGAACCTACCCACTGACACTGGCCACAGGGCCGGAGGGGTCTTCATCCTGGCCTTCTTTGGATTCGTGCTATTCCCTACATCCAGGACCACATTCAACCCTCTCATTGTCCACATAGTCCAGCAGGCATGTGACCAACTGGATTATTCCTATATGATCCTTGCTGAGACTTTGTTATCCCTGAATCGCTATAAGGCCGCACTGGATGATTCCAAATCCACCCGGAAAACCATTTTCCAAGCCTCCAATGGCCTTCTCTTCTTGTGGATCACTTCCCATCTTAAAAAACTCAACCTTCGCGCTGGATGCACTCGAATCGATGAAGACGTCCACCCTATCCAGTCCTTCCTCAAGTGCCAATCACTCATTGCCAACCGCTCTTTCAACGACTGGTACGAACTCCTAGAAAAATTAGAACCCGAACAACTCCGATGGCGGCTAAGGCGACCGAAGATGCATAAAGCACGCATCGCCACCAAGACCGGCGGGCCAATTCCTCTCTTGGGTTTCACAGGAGCCGTGTCATACTACCCGATCAGAGTCGTCAGACAGTTCGGCATGCTGCAGCAGATACCACCCCAAAGTCCTCCAGACGAATTCGCCTTCGACATTCCCCAAGGCCCAATCACCAAGAGGACCAAAGCGCGCCTCCAGATGATGATCAATGACCTAGAACAGGCACTGAAAGACTCCCCGCCTCAGGATGTGGAGTGGCCGGATCAGTTGGACCCTGAGATGAACATCCATCGGGCCTCCGAGGAATATATCCGGGCTTTCAAAAGAGTCCGGCCGACCCTAGTCGAACCATATGTTCCAGAGTACATCGTCCCATATGTACCAGGAGTGGAGCCTTACATACCGGAAGACGTCGGGCCGCCAGCCTATCCTGAAGGCGAAGAAGTCCAGAGTTGAAGACTCGGCTCCCAGCAATATCGGAGGATGACAGAGGAGCCAGCCCTCCCATCGAGTTTAGAATAGTCAAGCATTTTCATTTCCCATTGTGATCAAACTCCTCCGGGAGCCTTTTTTATGCATTATCCAAGCATCTTTTCAAAAAGAACTTATCCTAATTATCATGGATTACTCTTTGCATAACGACATACTTGCCTTGACAAACTGGGGCAAGACCGCGCCAGCGTGATCAGGCCGCCGTTCATTTTGCGGCACATGATTTATCTCTCGTATCCATAAGCCTAACTTTTAATCTCCCGGACAGGTAACTCTCAATCACGAGGACTCGAGCCCAAGCGCGTTCTCAGGCCCGTATGGAGCACGAACAGGTTGACGCCCGCCTCGGGACTCTGGAAGCACGATTAGACCAAGTGACTCAGATGCTGGCTGAAATGAAGGACATGTTCATCGCGGCTAACGCCAGGCCCACTCTGCCAGTTGATCTTAACCAAGCTGCAAACCCAAGCACGCCTGCTGGTTCCGACGCAGGTGGACCCGCTGGGACGAATGCTGCACCTGGCACTGAGCAGGCTCCAACTGTTGACGTACCGCCAAGAGCCCCGCCTGTCATCATCAACCTAGAAGGGAAACAGAGTGAGAAGTCTGTCAAGGTCGATGAGGGAGTAAGAAGGATTGCCAAAATCGAGGAATGTCTCACCAGCCAGGGATTTGAGTTGTCAAAGTACGATAAAATCATGCCTTTCACCAAGATTGAGGTCCCTGTGGACTACAAGGAGCCGGATTTCTCAAGGAAGTATAATGGGACAGGCTGTCCCAAGACCCACCTGAAGTACTACTTGTACAAGATGGCCAAATACTCAGATTACACGCCATTGCTGATCAATACCTTCCAAGAGAGTCTGGCTGGCGCCGCTCTGTCTTGGTACGTGGAGTTAGACATACAAAGATATGACGACTGGGACGAGTTTGCAGGAGACTTTCTATCCCAGTATAAGTTCAATGCACTGACTGCTCCAACCAGAGAGGACCTACTGCGGACCGCGAAAGGGAGGACTGAAAGCGTTCGTTTATACGCCCAAAGGTGGAGGGCGCTCGCCACTCAGGTGAAGCCGCACATCCCGGAGGAAGAGTTGGTAGACATCTTTCTGAAAGCGCTGCCGTATGACTACTTTGACAAACTAAACACCTCTGGGTGTCAGACCTTCGCGCACTTAATCAAAGTGGCGGAAAGACACGAGTGGGCTATAAGAGAAAGGCGTGTGCCGGAAGTGACTCCGAAGCGACCGTTCCCCGCAAAGAAAGAACGAGAATCTACTGCAGAGGTTGCCTTCGTTTCCAATCCACCAAGAGCCAAAAAGTTCGAAAACTCCACCCCGACCCAGGGGAACACCTCTTGGACGGCCCAGAGGATCTTAGCACCAAAAGGAAGGGGTCCTCCCTCTTTTACCCCGCTCCCAGTCCCGATGTCAAAGTTACTCCCTAAGCTTCTAGACGCAAGGTTGTTAGCCAAGAAGCCGCCGAGGTCAACACCACCAAGGTTCATAGGTTTCGACGAGAGCCGAACTTGTGCATATCACATGGGCGAAAAGGGACACAACATAGACAATTGTCGGGCCCTACAATACGACATACAGGCCCTTATCGACAGTGACTTGCTGAAGTTTGATGGAGCAGATCCAAACATCCAACAGAATCCACTACCTGACCATACCGCAAACGCGGTGTTCAATATAGACCTCGGGAGAAACCCGTACGACTCAGAGGAATCATGCCCTGTTGAATCGATCTGCATGGTGGAGGGTATGACCCCGCTGATAATAAACCTCGCTGAGTTCAACCTTACACAAGAAGATCGTAGTGACATCGAGGTAGAGGCGACAAGGGAGGCCAGCAGTTCTCACAAAGACGAGGTCACGCCCTTAGTAATTACACTCCCCGCAGTAGAGGCTTACAACCCCAAAGCAGTGCATTGGAATTACGGCACCAGTGAAGTAGATGCCATTACTCGCTCCGGGAGGTGCCTAGTCCAAAAGGAGGGAGATGTTGAAAAGAAGGGGATAACGGAGGAAGACGCCAAGCAGGTCCTAGCCATCATTAGAACCAGTGAGTTCGAGGTGGTCGAACAGCTGAGAAAGATGCCCGCGCAAATCTCACTCTTGGACCTCTTCAAGACATCTGAGAAGCATCGAAATGCCCTTTTGAAGGTGCTGGATGAGGCCCACGTGCCTGAAACAATCAATGAGGCCCAGTTGGAGGACTTCGTGGGGGCAATCCTCTTGAAAGATCAAGTCTCATTCTCAGATGAAGACTTCCCACCAGAGGGGCGAGGACATAACAAGGCTCTCTACGTGTCAGCAATGTGCCACGGCAAACGGGTATCTCGAGTCCTCATAGATAATGGGTCCGCGTTCGACATATGCCCTTTAAGCACGCTTAGAGGCCTCGGGGTGAAAGAAGATTTAATCAAAACCTCGAAGTCCACCATTCGAGCTTTCGATGGGGCTAAAGGCGAGGTAACTGGAGAGATAGAACTACCTGTCCTTGTGGGCCAAACAGAGTTCCTGATCAATTTCCAAATCATGGATATCCCAGCGTCATTTGGGTTTTTGCTTGGAAGACCTTGGATTCACACGGCTGGCGCCGTGCCCTCCAGCTTACACCAGAAGGTCCGGATGGTCGTTCACGACAAATTGATCACCATACACTCAGAGGCTGATCACTTAACGAGCCACATCGACACTATTCCATTGGTGAAACCTTCGTCCGGAGAAGAATCAAGCTTTCGCGCTGCGGAGAGAATGTACATTATGCATGTACCAGCTGGTACAGCCATGAGGCCGCCAAATTGCTCCAAATCCTCGATCATGGCGGGAAAAATACTGACGCGACATGGTTTTATCCCGGGCCTTGGTTTAGGCAAGCACCACCAAGGTATTCAAGAGCCAGTTAGCTTGGCGACAGTGAAGAACCGCCGAGGGCTGGGTTATAAAGGAGAACCGGGTCGACATTTCCAACCAGAAGGTTATGGGAGAGGTAGGGGCCGTGGTGGCCGCGTCCTAGGGTCGAATACATGGAAGGGCAAGGGAAAGATGTTCGAAACTCCCCTGAGTCGTTTCTTTGATGAGGCGTCTAAGTGGCTGAAGGACGAGAAGGTGGACGTTACAACGGAGGACCCCCAGTTGGCCAGCCTGTTCCGGGAAGATTCTGTCAACGTCATTATCGAGGGAATCGACGACGACGCGTCCGTCATTGAGTAAAGAAATTTCCACCCCTCCTCTGATGCATCTGAATATACATCAGATGCCTCGAACTATCACCTTTGTTTTATGTCTTTACGTCAAAATAAAAACAAAAAAAAATAAAAAAAAAAGAATAAAAAAATCCTCATAAAATACAAAAATCGGGATGTGGGGGAACCACGAATCAGGTCGATGACGATCCAAATGAGAGAAAAGAAGAGATGCAAATAAAAGAAGAGATGAAAAGAAAAGAAAAGCCTTGAGACCTGATTTCCCACACGTCTCCCAGTTTTCAAAATTTTGGGAGGCAAGGATGTCCAATGATATGAGGACTAGCCCCCATCTCTCCTTTTCAGTTTTAATCTTTGTTCTTAAAACATCTCCAAAGAAATGCATCGTCCATGAGCCTTATCTATTATATGTTAACTAACCATTTTCATGACATTTCAGGCATACCATTCCACACATACATAGCAGGTTGTTAAGTTATCCCAGCTCTCAAAAGGAAGCTACCCTCCATATCGAAGGAGAGGAAGACGACCGGGTCGAGGAGGGAATCAGAGTTGATTGGAAACGCTATGAAGACTCCAAGTCACCCACTGCGGAGGGCACTACCTCGGTGAATTTAGGGACTCCAGAGAATATCAAGGAGGTGAAGATTGGAGAAAGCCTACCGCCGACAGAAGCATCCAGAATAATTGAGCTCCTGCGAGAATACCAAGATGTCTTCGCATGGTCATATGCGGATATGCCGGGTTTACACCCTAGTATCGTGGAACACGCTTTGCCAACCGACCCCAGCATCTTGCCCAAGAAGCAGAACCTCAGGCGTACAAAACCCGAATTGGCAAAGAAAATTGAAGAGGAGGTGATGAAGCTCCTCAAAGTGGGGTTCATCGAAGTGATTGCTTACCCAGAATGGGTTGCTAATATCGTCCCCGTCATGAAGAAGGACGGGAAGGTCCGGATCTGTGTAGACTACAGAGACTTGAACAGGGCTAGCCCCAAAGACGACTTCCCATTGCCGCACATTGACGTCTTAGTAGACAGCACAGCCGGATTTGAACGATTCTCTTTTATGGATGGTTTCTCGGGCTACAATCAAATCCGCATGAGAGAGCAGGATAAAGCCAAAACATCGTTTATCACACCTTGGGGAACCTTTTGCTATAAAGTCATGCCATTCGGCCTGAAGAATGCAGGGGCAACTTACCAGAGGGCGATGGTTACCCTATTCCACGATATGATGCACAAGGAGATAGAGGTGTACGTGGACGATATGATAGCAAAATCCAGACATGGTGAAGACCACTCCCTGGTACTAAGGAAATTGTTTGAACGACTCAGGAAATACAAGCTGAGGCTGAATCCCGCAAAATGCATATTCGGGGCGAGATCAGGCAAGCTATTGGGGTTCATAGTTAGCAATCGTGGCGTCGAGATTGACCCCACCAAGGTTCAGGCTATCCTCAACCTTGAGGCCCCTTCAACAGTTAAAGATGTAAGGAGCCTCCTGGGAAGATTAAACTACATCGCCCGCTTCATATCTCACCTTTCAGAGTCAGCTAAGCCACTCTTCAAACTTTTGAAGAAGAATGCCAAAATCAAGTGGGATCACGAGTGACAGCAGGCTTTCGAGGAGATCAAGGGACATCTGGTCAGTCCGCCAATACTGGTGCCCCCGGTCCCAGGGATCCCCCTAACCCTTTACCTCACCATCCACGATGAGTCCCTAGGGGCCTTACTCGCTCAAACAAACCCAAAAGATAGCAAAGAGCGAGCTGTGTACTACCTAAGCAAGAAGTTCACCGCATCAGAGGCAAGGTACCAGGAGGTAGAGAAGACATGCGTCGCGCTAATCTGGGTACTCCGCAGGCTGAGGCAGTATACCCTTCACCACACCGTCCAGTTAGTCACAGAGAGTGACCCAATCAAATACTTGTTAGAAAAGCCGTCATTGATAGGGAAGCTGGCCAAGTGGCAGGTGCTCCTTTCTGAGTTTGATGTCAGGAGCTCAAACCAGAAGTCAGTAAAAGGGCGAGCCATTGCTGACATGCTAGCCGAGAATTCCCAAGACCACGATGCCCTTGAGGAGGAAGAGAATAAGGCGGAAGGCCAAGTTCTGACACTCTCGGACGACAAATGGACCATGTATTTTGACGGCGCGGTCAATTTAGCTGGGGCAGGTACCGGAGCCGTCCTCATATCTCCAGATGGCCAACACTACCCCGTGGCCGCAAAGCTGACATTTCCATGCACCAATAACGTGGCTGAGTATGAAGCATGCATCCTTGGTTTGCAGCTCGCCACTAACTTGAAAGTGCGGAAGTTACAGGTCTATGGAGATTCAATGCTAATCATCCTCCAGACCCAAGGCGAATGGAAAACTAGGGACTTCAAGCTCATCCCGTACCATAAATTCCTAGAGGAGACGATCAAGGAATTCGAAGTAATTGAGTTCGAATATCTGCCGAGGACGCAAAATCACTTCGCAGATGCATTGGCTACTTTGGCCTCTATGCTTCAAGTAGCGAACGGCATAGATATTGAACCGTTGCGGATAGGCATTACCCGAGAACCTGCACATTGCATGGTAATTGAGGAGGGGTTCGAGGACCTACCGTGGTATCATGATATAAAGAACTACCTGGCCAAAAGGGAATTCCCTCCGGGTGCTCAAGCAGGAGACAGGAAATACATTGCAAAGATGGCGGGCAAGTTCTTCCTCAGTGGCCCAACTCTCTACAAGAGATCTTATGACTCGGTCCTCCTCAGGTGCGTAGACGCCAATGAAGCTAGGTCGCTTATGATCGAAATACACGAGGGGGAATGTGGCCCGCACATGAACGGCCATCTTCTCGCCAAGAAAATCATGCGACTAGGTTATTTCTGGATGACACTAGAGTCAGATTGTAATCAGCACGTGAGATCATGCCATCAGTGCCAAGTGTATGGAGACAGGATCAATGCGCCCCCGAACGAGCTTCATCAAATGTCCGAGGCCTGGCCTTTCTCAATGTGGGGCATAGACATGATAGGGCCAATCAACCCTAAGGCCTCGAACGGACACAGATTCATACTGGTGGCGATAGACTATTGTCGCGACCCGTCCGGAAGCGGACGCGGCTAATGGATTACCGATCACGGGTCTTGGATCGGCGCGAGCCCTCCCAGGCCCATACCAAATCGCGGCGGGAGTATTCTTCGACGATAAGAGTCGATCGCTTTCGACCTTCAGTGTGGTCGTGGTGGCATGTGCAAATTGTGCATGCATTTGGAGTCGCCACCGGTCTTTCTTGGAGGGTAGACCGGAAACCTTACCGATCGATTGGGAGAGATCGATCAGTTCTACGGAACCAGAGATTTTGGGTTCGGGGACTTGGTTACGCTGGTGTCGTTACCAACGCCCTTTCGGTACCTAATGCGAGTGATTTTCCTAACTAGGATTTCATGCAGGCACAATTTTGGGTGAGGTAAGTCTGACTTTGCACATTAACCAGTTTAACATGCTCACGTAATCATAATAAATAAATAGATGTCAATCACATAAATATCTATCCTACGTGGTGATCATGGAATTATGATTTAATGGGTCTCGAGCCAATGAGACCACATATAATCATTTTAATATTTTAATAACGGAGAGCCGCTCTTCGCTTCTTCTTGGTTTCTTGAACTCTTCAAGAATTGGGCCCCAAAGAGCTCGCCGACTTAAAAGGCTCCTCCACGTAATCCTCGTAGCATTTACATCAACAATTGACTATGCTAAAAATAAAGATTACATGAAAAATAAAAGGAGTACGCAGCCTCCATTTAATAATTACAACCCCAAATATATAAATAATCATCATACATTCATATATACATCAATCACATTGATTAGGGATTTTTCCATGATCACCACCCTTTCACGTAAGTAATAAATTCACAATTTAAAACTTAGGAAGGCACAATAAAAATTCTACGTTGAATCATATTCAGAATTTTTACGTAAAATAAGATAGCCATAAATTTTCGATTCAAAATTGATTTAGTCTCAATTTTTGCTACGTTGATTAATTTATCATATAAAATAATCAATCTCCATTAGCCATGTAAGACGAACAATTCGTTAATACATATTGGCCATAGTATTGCAAAAATTGCAAAAAATCAATTAAATGCACGAAAACACCTAAGGATTGGCTCTGATACCACTGTTGGGATCCACGTAACACGTAGCGGAAATAAATAACAACCCACACATGTATCTCCAGAGGCGTACTTCGTGCATTTCAATCGAAAAAAATCACAAAGTCTCAAAGGGAGTAAATAGATTACCTCTCGTAGCGTGCTTGAACGGAGGTGTCGGTTCGATGTTCTTCGATCTCAGCCTCCACAAGTGTTAGGCATCTAGTTCGGACGCACCACCAATTGACGAACGGGGAGACGACTAATAACTCCACAACAATTGTGCTAGCAATATGCGGAATCAATATTCCGAACTTGGTATATTTTGCTCGCTCAAGATTATGAGAATATAGAGAGTGTTTGTGTTCTTCTCTCTATGCTCTCAAAAATTTGCACACTCTACAAAATGTCTCTCCTCCAACCTCAAAACTCTTGCCATCCTTTTATAGCCAAAAATTCCTTCCAATAAATTGTATTATAAAATAGCACTCACAAATAATAAATACTTTCTAAAAATAGCACTCACAAATAAATGACATTTAAAAATAGCACTAACAATAGCACTCACAATTTATAATACAAAAATGCTATTTAAAAATAGCACTAACAATAGCACTCACAATTTATAATACAAAAATGCTATTTAAAAATAGCACTAACAATTATAAATTCTATCTAATAATAGCACTCACAATTTATGATAAATAAATGCCATTTAAAAATAGCACTAACAATAGCACTCACAATTTATGATAAATAAATGTCATTTAAAAATAGCACTAACAATTGCACTCACAATTTATAATACAAAAATGCTATTTAAAAATAGCACTAACAATAGCACTCACAATACAAAAATGCTATTTAAAAAGCACTAACAAAGGTGTTAAAAATAATAACCATTATTATTATTACAAGAGTTAAAGAGGTTACCAAATAGTATAAATACGCATAACATATAAATACGTATGACATATAAATACATAGAGCATACGTATACATCCAAACGACCAAATTAGCCTGAATTGAGGCCGCCAATGGATTGGGCATGATGAAAATTATGGGTAGAGGTGTTGAATTTTAATGGGTATGCCCGTGTGAAATTCAAGATCCGTGAAACCGGGGATTAATTGAAAGAAAAATATGCAATTAAGCCATTTTGGTTAAAATTGATCAAATTGGAGGACAAATTGACCCAATTGCACTTCTAGCCTTTAGGATTCAATGTCATGGCTTATAAAGTGAGAATTGAAAATTAAAAGACTCGCAAAGGAATTTTTTGCTCGGTTCGAGTTTATGTTTGTGAAGAAACATAGTGACCCGAGCCGAATTTTCAAGATTTAAGGTGACACACTTGAAGATGAAATTAAAACAAAATTATTGAATATTTTTGTGTATTTTTCTGACCACGAATGGTATTTTTCTGATTTTTTGGGTATTTTTATAATTAAATAAATTCGAAAAATATTATAAAATACCAAAAAATATTTTTTGTTTAAAATTGGTCCCCGAGGCTAGGCCAAGGCTTCCAAAGTTGATTTTGTGATTTTATGACCTTTTTTGATATTTTTAATTAATTTTAAAGAATAAAAATCACAATAATAAATGGTCAAAAATCAGGTGTCAACAGCTGCCCCTCTTTGAGAGGAATCTCGTTAGAGGTTTCTCTCAAAGATAAGGTGGCACCTGATTTCTAACCGACTCAACTGGAAAATGAGAGAAGAAAGGCTACGACATTGGATCGCTTAAGGCCCTTTGATGAAAGCTCAAATTAATCCCCGGTTTGCTTTAACAATTTAAACATGGGCTGGAGTGAGAGAGGCTTACCTGAAGCTCACCTGTCAGATGCTGCCGGTTGCGACAACTTTCAAGCAGATACCTAGGACTCGTCATTCAGAATATCCTAGGGAGATTAAGCTCTGACCTGTATGGTAGGTCATACCATTATGGGATTCCTAACTGGTAGGAACCTAAGGAAGGCGCGTCCCACACTTTGGGATTTGCCAAGGATTTTGATCCGTATGGTGGATCGAACCAGAAATGGTTCACCTACTGTAAGGTTTACCTAGGGAAACGACTCTTTCCGTGTCTGGAATTTGTCAAGGTTTTGATCCGTATGGTGGATCGGACCATTAGGCTGATCCTTCAGGCGGTTTCTACCATATTTGACCCTTCAAGCGGTATCTACAGTGGTTTGACCCTTCAGGCGGTTTCTACCTTGAGTTGACCCTTCAGGCGGTTTCTACCTATGAGTTTTGACCCTTCAGGCGGTTTCTACCTTGGATTGACCCTTCAGGCGGTATCTACCTTGAGTTGACCCTTCAGGCGGTTTCTACCATAGTTTTGACCCTTCAGGCGGTTTCTACCATGTGTTGACCCTTCAGGCGGTATCTACCATGTGTTGACCCTTCAGGCGGTTTCTACCTTGAGTTGACCCTTCAGGCGGTTTCTACCTTTGATTGACCCTTTAGGCGGTTTCTACCTTGAGTTGATTTGAAAAGGGTGTCTCATGACGAGGGTTCTCCACGTCCGATGAGACTGCCTAAATTTGAAAATGGGTCTCATGACGAGGGTTCTCCACGTCCGATGAGACTGCCTGAATTTGAAAAGGGGTCTCATGACGAGGGTTCTCCACGTCCGATGAGACTGTTTGATATTTGAAAAGAGGTCTCATGACGAGGGTTCTCCACGTCCGATGAGACTGTTTGATATTTTGAAAAGGGGTCTCATGACGAGGGTTCTCCACGTCCGATGAGACTTCCTGAATTTTGAAGAGGTGTCTCATGACGAGGGTTTTCCACGTCCGATGAGACAGTTTGATATTTGAAAAGGGGTCTCATGACGAGGGTTCTCCACGTCCGATGAGACTGTTTGATATTTTGAAAAGGGGTCTCATGACGAGGGTTCTCCACGTCCGATGAGACTTCCTGAATTTTGAAGAGGTGTCTCATGACGAGGGTTTTCCACGTCCGATGAGACAGTTTGATATTTGAAAAGGTGTCTCATGACGAGGGTTTTCCACATCCGATGAGACTGCCTAAGTTTTGAAAAGGGTGTCCTAGGACGAGGATTCTCCACGTCCTGCTGGGACAGTTTGCTGACTTCTTTTGAAAAAGGGTTCTATCCTCACCCTTTCTTTTGCAAGATCCCGAAATTTGCCGGGGAATTCAATTTTGAAGCAGTGAAAGATTTTATCTTGACAAAGCTTCACTTGGGTCCGTTGAGGCGACATTCTGGGAGCTGGGTTCTCCAGGTATCCTGCAGAAGTTTGAGACTGAAAGATTTTTCTTCACCAAGAAAACGTTAGTAATCTTTGGGAAGACCACGGCTGTCCATTTTGACAAAACCGTATGTTTTAAGTTTTAATCATGAAATTTGCTGCTGGAGGTTATCCAAAGCATTCTTGCAACATGCAAATGTGATCACAAATCCCTTGCGCGGAAAATCTGGATCCAACAATTTGAAACTTCCAAAAAGAGTTTGTTCAAAACATCAATTGGAATATTTCTCGACAAGGAGGTCTTCTCACCTGTTTTGCGATAGTGGTTTTTTTATAAGGGATGCACTCAATTCCCTACTAACCTGTGCCTAGGTTTTAGGTTCATTCGCAGCGCATACATTTTGATCGGTCGGGAGGTCTTCCACGGGACCGTAATGTTAGGCTTGGATATTGGTTTTCAAAGGGGACCCGCTTTGGAGTCGAGGCCATTGAATGAAAGTCTTCACCATCTGCTCCGGGTTTACAAGTCAAGAACCCTGCAAAATGAGGAAGAAATAGTCTTGCTCGTACTTCTTCGAGCTAAGCAATATGTTAACCCAAGTGTCTTAGTCAGAGAAGACTGTTTCAGGGTTATGATGTTGGTAGGATTGGGGACCGAAAAAGGCTTGTTTTTGGCCCAGAATTCATGACGAGTTTGACATTGGTGATCATTGCTGATTTACCTCCTGTCTTTTCCTTTCTGCATCTTTAGTTTTTGAGGTGTACAACCGATTTTGAGGTGTGCACCAGCTCTTTAGAGAGCGTCCCTTGTTGCATTCAGAGACCGACTCTCTCCATGTCTTTGTTCTGTGCTTGGCAGCATTTGGGGAGCAGCTTTTTTTTATTTGACTCCTTTAAGATTTTTTTTTTTCATCCAAGTTTCACTGGGGATCAAGCAAACAGCTTTCATGAGCATCGGCCTTGCTTTTACCAGGCACTTTGCTTTTTCTCGATGCCGTGGATTTTTCTCATTCATTTTTGAAATCCCACTTTTTCTCATCTTCATAGGATCGCGTTAGACCTATGATCAAAGGTCTAACAAGGTTAAACATTAACTTAGGAATTCTTTTGCAAACCCTAAGTCTTGAACTTCTTCGTTTCTGAAGTGATGCTGCATCCGTCTTGGAATGTGCAATGATCACCAACGGGTTTATGAAATGATTCTGCAGGCTCAACTTGGCTATGCAAAGGATTCGGTGTGTGGGATAGAGAAATGAATGCTTCTCATCATCCTATGGCACTTGGATTACCATATAAACAACACACAAAGATTAATGTTAGTCCGAGCAAGAAAATTTCTAACCATTTTCTCCTGATGCTGCTGGACTCACCTCCATTTTGCCCCGATGTGGGGTGGTTCTTGACAGGGTTAAGAATGAAAACCGCCGTTCAAAGGGGTTATCAACGGTCACCTGTAGTGTTTGGGGGATATGAAACGAATGCCTCCGTCGTCCCAACCCATGTAATCGCTGCGAATGGTCCCTACTTCCGTAGGTCCAGATTCTGCTGTCTTATCCGCTCCATTTCTCTCTTAAGTGTGTATAGGACGTGTTTGGACTAGGCTTTGCCTCTCGTCTTTTGAGAAAACGTCCTTTTGAAAGTTTTGAACAACTTTTGATTGGAAAAATCTCTTTCGTTTTCTCCAAAAATTTTACCCGTCAATGGGATTTTATGATGCCCAATGCATGTTCAGATAACCTCATGTTTCAAAACATGAATGCCAATGAAGTTAGAATCCTATGTCTTTTCTAGACATCAGATTCTAAAAGCTTTTCTTTTCTTCTCTATTTTTTATTCAACATTTTCAATGGATTGGGGAAAGGGATACTTACCTGTCCCCCGCGGCTGGAGATCCCTGAAAATGCGGAAGAAACATGTTATTGTTCGTTCATGAATTTTTCAAAAAATTAGAACGATACATCTTACCCTCGGTCGTGTGCCCCTGCGAGTGCACACAGGTTGTCAAAATTTGTCCTCCTTGATGGTGAGTCCCTATCAAGGATAAATAGCAAGTGTTAACTCATATTCCCAAATTGAAGACAAATTGGGACAATACAACTTTACTCTTGGTTCTCATCCCGTTCTGACGTCGCGTATTGATATGAACCACGTCTATCAAATCCGCTTATCCATGCTTGGAATATTTGCAATATCAATGGTTCAGCTGCCCCCGGTTGGGCAACGTCTGTTTTGTTATTTGAACAGATGGCTCCTTGGGTGATTTATCCACGTTTAACACCTGAGAAGGGAAAGAAATGAGACATTACTTTGGTATTCGGTTGAAGATCGTTTAGGAACGATACATCGTTTTACCAAATGGGAGGCTTCGTGACCAAACGTATTTCGTGCTGAATGGGGGTAGATCCCATTATGCTCCGCGGGTGATAGTCATCGTTCATGGAATTTGCTCCACGGATTAAGTGATTAATCCATGGCCCTTGGCTCGAAGACGTTCAAAGGGTAATGTTGACACTCAGAGCGGTTAGTTTTCAGCGTTAATTACAATGTTCCCGCGGGAACTTTACAACGAAATCCGTAACACATTCATTCGATGTATTCACCTCTCACTCTCCTGAGCCTTCTAATGATTTAGCACACGAGCTTCGAACCAGATGTCCGGTCGCCGGTACCGGTCACGACTGCGAAGATGCACTTGTTCCAAAATGCTTGACCCATAGGCTGAGTTGCTCATTCAGGAGATCGTCCGACCGCTCGAGTCGTCCAAGTTGAGCATCCTTAATTGCTGGTGACGGACTTCTCCCACTTTCGGCATGAACAACCTGGTTTCTCGGTTTATGCGTGATCCACACGCCGAGTTGCTCACTGAGGGACTCGCTTGAAATTTCAAGCAATTGACGCCCAAGTCGGGCATCCTCAACCGTTGGCGATGGGTTCCTCACACTACTTTCAACATGAACAACCTCACTTCTCGAGTTGGTATTTTCATCGTTGTCCAGTAGGTTTGTACCCGATGCTGGATTCGCCGTAGGAATAACACTAACGATCGGTTGGTGCTCAAATTGGGGAGTCCATACCTGCTGAAATTGTTGTACATACTCTTGGGGAGTACCAGGGTAACTCAGGGGGGAATTCAGCCGATCGAACCAAGAATAGATGTTTTCAAGGAGATCGTCTGAACCATCGAGCGACTGACACTCAGGTTGAGTATTGTCGACTACTGGAGAAGGAATCTTTTTGCCATTTTCGTCATGGACCACCTGATTCTTCGAGCCGGAATCTCCGTAATCGTCTCGCAAGATTGTATGTGCATCTCCTGCCAGTGTTAGATCCGCTGTAGGACTAGTATTAACGGCCAGTCGGTGCTCAGACTGGGGAGTCCCGATTTGCTGAAATTGCGGTACATACTCCTGAGGAGTACTGGGATAACCCATGGGAGTACTCTGATTGATGCCTGAACAATCGACCGTGTAATTGTCAGTCCCATCGGTGTTAAGAGGTGATTGGATGCTTCCTGCTTCATGAGGATTGCGATCACAGCCATGCTCATCGTTTAAACTTGAACTGCCTCTCTCTTGGTCTAGCGCCACTCGTCCATCTCTCAGTAGTCTTTTGTAGCACCAAAGGTGGTTCCTGACTTTATTTCTATCCAATTCCGGCATGTTCATGATCTTGAGTATGCGCGATGGGCGAGCCAAACTGATCCCTAACTGTTGAACTGCATCAACAAATTTGCTATGAAGCTCCGAGGTCCAATAAAACCTTGTTTTCTTGCTAGCCGAAGTAGGGTTGGCAACTCGGCGGCTACTCTTCGTGGAATCTGGTCGTGTTGAACCGCCTCTATCTTGGTCTAGCGACGCTCGTCCATCTCTCAGTAGTTTCTTGTAGCGCCAAAGGTGATTCTTGACCATATTTTTAGTCAGTCCCGGCACGTTCATGATTTCGAGTATGCGCAATGGGCAAGCAAAACTGATCCCCAACTGTTGAACTGCATCAACAAATTTGCTATGAAACTCCGGGGTCCAACGAAATCTTATTTTCTTGCTAGCCGAAGTGGTGTCAGCAACTTGGCGGTTACTCTTCTCGGAATCTGGTCGTGTTGGAGGTTGCTCTGGAGGGGATTTAGTGGTCTCAGATCGGCTGGTCATGATGGTGAGTTCATCATCGAGCGGACCCGACTTGTCATGACGCATGTTCCCTTCCACAATGGGCGTCGACTTTGACCTTATAGCACTAGTTTCCTCTTGTAGATCCTCGGCGGTACCCGCCTGTTCCGAAAGATGTTGCGAAGGGCATTGCAACAAATGAGCATTATAAACCCCCAGATCTGGCTCTTCAGTGAATACTCCGTCCGTGGGAACAGGGTTACCGCACTCCAGGCAAATAGCGATGCTTAGAGCTTTTTTGTACTGAGTGTTTTTTATTCGAAGCTTTTCATTTTCCTCCCTTACAACCGCTAACTCGTGCCGATCGCGTTGCTGCTTCAGCCGGGTTCGTTTGTTTTCAAACCAGCACTTGACCTTCCGAGGCTCCCACCCTATCTCCTGGCCCATTTTGATTTTCTGTTCCATGTCCGGATAGGGGTATTCCCTGAAAAACAATTCGAGTTTATGGACTTGACCTGAAGTGTTGCGTTTGAGATATTCCCCTTTCTGACGCTGATAACCGTCGCGGGTACTGTTCTCGTTAACCAAGCCGCGGGTTTCATCATTAGAAGGATCGGTCTCCATGGCCCTCGTGTCAGGTTCGGTCCTGAGATCTTCAAACTCTTCCAGCAGCTCAAGCTCGGAGACCTCCAAGTCTGGCGCTTCCAGTAAATGACAGAATCCCTTGAACATTTTGACCGGGATATCACTGTTTGATTTTCCGTTAACTCAGCTTTCTTTGTTCCTCCTTGGATCTTCACTTTCTCTGCAAATTCTGAGAGGTTAAAGGAGCCGGATCACCGTTCTTCGATCAAAGGTGATGGCTACCCGACGAGCGCTCTTCTCAATGTTTCGAGATTCCCACTTCGTCCTTTTGTGATGGCTACTTGACGAGCGTTTTTCTCAAGGCTTCGTAATTCCCACTTTGTCCTTTTTTGCTCTTTTCTACGTGAACGGAGCCTGAAGATCTCTTGCGTTGATTTCGCTTTGTCGAGCACTACGCTTGTCCCCCTGGCCCAGTCTCTAGAGTAACAAGCCTGCCCACCTTTCGGCGCCATTATGTTTCGTAAAACCCGAGATCACAGGACGGTGGTGGATTCGTGACTCATCGGGGATGCATTAACGAAACCCGCTTGGCTCTACTGCACATAAAATATTATTACCACTTCTCCCTGTACTCGAGCATTTATAAGGTGATAGATTGATGTCAAGAAGATTAACACTTTAGCCTTATCAGACTCAGCCTCTCAAACACTCTTCACATTCTTACTCTCTTCTCCGTCATTCCATCGCATATGGATTCCTCCTCTATGCCTGTTGCCTTACCTGAAGCTTCGACCCAATGGGAGAGATTTTACCACATCTTGGGTAGGGGTTATGGCTACATAAACAATCATCCTGAAGCTGAGGTTGAAGTTCGTACTCTGATTCCGGCCCTGGATACTGCGTGTATTGAAGGTACGAAACTACAAAGGGAGTTTGTGATCTTCCCAACTCTCTTTAACAATTTCATGCAGGCTTACGAAGTTGCTAGCCGGGAGGTCACTTTGGCTGGTATCGTGCGAGCCCGTTATCAGGACCGAACTGAGTCCCTGATGTTGGCCATGCTGACGGCCGATAACCATAAAAGGGCTGTTGAATACGCCCACGCCCAGGTTTCGATGCTGGTCCGTGAGAGGGACAACTTGGTGGAGCGTCTGGCTCTTTTTGACACCGCCTTTGAGCAAGACCAGCACAACTTCGTGCTGAGGTTCCAGTGTGCCTGGTTGGAGGAAAGGCTTGAAGACCTGAGCATGGATATAGCTCGCGGGAGGGTGCTGGCTCATGACTTAGAGCTTGAGTTCGAGTACTATGACACCAAGGTGAACGAACTTAAGGAGAAATGTCGTCTCCTTTTCTTCAAGCTTGTAGACCTCGATTCCCGGAGTGTGGGTTGTAAGCAAGGCATGGATAGCATGGAGAGTCAGTTAAGCTTTTTTGTGATGCTTGTCAGAACTCATTTTGGGTTTACTGCTCCCCCTCAGTGATCCACTTGTAAACTTTCCTGCTGAATGAAATAAATGCGAGTTTGTTTATATATGCTCTTTCATTCTGCATTGTTGACTAGCCAAGAAAGGTTTTTGCTTTCGGATCTACGCGACTCCTTTTTCTCCTGTGTCAACAGATTGACTACGCATCATTCTCACAGCCCGACGCTTTATATTTGATTGACCTGAATGCCTCGTGAGAAATAGATTTGTAGTTGCTCGAAACTTAAAGATTGCCCCTGATTTTGCGGTCATTGCGTTTGGGGCCGCTAGTAATCTTTCACTTTCGAGCTCGATCACATTATGCTAGTAACTCATGCTATCAATTCTGCCTTCACGCGTCGGGGCTGATTTTACCTTGAACTTAATAACAAGGAATTACCGTATACACACGAGATGACGTTTGCGAAAAACATTATGCAGAATCAACTCTAGCTATTGAAGAAACAAACGCATGCACCGATGAGAACTTTACAATAGGAGATACATCCTTCTTGCGTACATCCCCTTCTTTCTTGGGGCATGTCCAATGACTAACCAGTCTGGCCTCAGCTTAGGTGTGCCATTACCAAGTGCAGATCATGGTTGCCAACCTTTAATAGCTTCCAACTGATCGAACCAGGTATCAAGTCCTTCATCGAAGAAATCACCCGACCCCTCGAACGATTGATGTGTAGGTTGAGCTGCATCGCCCGACGGGTTCTTCGAACTGGAACCTCCATCTTTGTCTGGGATTATAAGAGGAGATTTGATCGATTGACTACCACAAGCATCTCCCACTTGGGGATTAGGGAAATAAGAGTGCTCCAAGCTTTCTCCCATTAGATCACCTGAAGCCATATGCTCTGATTGGGCAAACCCTTGAGCACTGGGCGTGGTGGGCTGATCTGCGACAGGATGAACACTGACTAGCTGCTGCTCGGACGGAGGAGTGCTTACTCGTTGCACTTGTGATGCGTGTTCTTGAGGAATATTGAAATGACTCGCGAGGATATCCTGATCAAATCCCCAATAGTCGTCCAGATTCGACCGGGCCTCATTTGTCATAAGGGTGCTGGGTTCGCAGCCGAGTCTATTGCTCGGATTCAGTTCTGCATAACGCTGTCCTAACGCCCTTCTGTAGCAACCAAGGTGATTCGCGACTAATTGCTTGGTAAGTCCCGGTACGTTCATGACCCTAAGTATGCTTGTCGGACCTATGAAGTCGAGTCCTATCTGTCGAACTGCGTCCAAGAACTTGAGATGAAGCTCCGGGGGCCAAGTGAATTTCTTCTTCTCGTCGTCCAGAGTGGCGTAGATAGCCTGCCGACTAACCTCTAACTCCTCTTGAACCGTATCTGATCTTACCGGAAGCTGTTGTGGAGGAGATTCATGGGCTTCGATGAGGTGACTCCGATCATAACGACACGTATCTTCTTCCTCCGAAGACACTGGTATAATTTCTGTAGGATCGATCTGCTCATGCGCGCCATTAGCAGGATCTGATTGTACCGGAGATGGCTCAAGGGAGCAGGGGGATAAATGAGCACCTTCCATCTTCGTAGAAGGCTTACTGGGGAACAATTTACTGAGGGTGGTAGGGCCACCGCAGTCAGGGCAGGTAATAGTACTGAGAATTTTCTCATACCACATGTTTTCCATTTGAAGGTTTTGGTTCTGCTCTTTTAGGGCCGTGATCTCCTTACGCCTGTGTTGGACACCTAGTCTGAAACGTCTATTCTGAAACCAAAAATGGATTCTCATAGGATTCATTCCCAGCTTCTGGCCCAATTCAATCTTTTGTTCCTCGTTTGGGCAAGGGCATTCATCGAAGAAAGCTTCAAGCTCCTGGATTTCTTTCCGAGCGTAGCGCTGGCGACTTTTTCTTTTCCGGGGTTGAGCATCGTGGCCACTGCCGTCGTCACCACTGCGATCTTGATGTTCGTCACCGGCGATGTTGAGTTCCATGGCTTCGATGTCGAATCTGATTCTAGAGAATTTGAGGTCTTTCAACGAACTCGTCACTCGGGGTTCTCTGTTCTCTTTTGTATACTCGCTCTTTCGATTTGTTGCCTCCTTTTCCTCGAAAGCTAGGTCTGTTCAGCGTTCTGTTTTTGAAACGACGGAACTGTTTACCTCCTGCTCAGCTTTCCGACACGAAGGGGTAACCAAATCCTTCCGCGGCTTCTTCGATAGTAGCGCTCGCCTTTCACTTTTCCTCGATAGTCATGCCTGTTCAGCACTGTCTTCTCTTTTTAAGTGGCAGAGCTGTTCACTCGCCGCCCAGCTTTATGCGTGATGGAACAACACAATCCTTTCGCGGCTTCTTCGATAGTTGCGCTCGCCTTTCACTCTTCCTCAATAGTCATGCCTGTTCAGCACTGTCTTCTCTTTTTAAGTGGCAGAGCTGTTCACTCGCCGCCCAGCTTCATGCGTGATGGAACAACACAATCCTTTCGCGGCTTCTTCGATAGTTGCGCTCGCCTTTCACTTTTCCTCAATAGTCATGCCTGTTCAGCACTGTCTTCTCTTTTTAAGTGGCAGAGCTGTTCACTCGCCGCCCAGCTTCATGCGTGATGGAACAACACAATCCTTTCGCGGCTTCTTCGATAGTTGCGCTCGCCTCCCTCCCAGCTTTAATAATGGCGAGACCGAATTTGTCAGGCCTGAAATTGCGGATCAGGACATGTCTGATGATTCACGGGAGGAGCAGCCCTCGCTTTACATTAATTAACCCGGCTCCACAAGCATTATTGCTGCAACTTTTCTCCACTCTCGAGACGCTATAAAATGCGGAGTTGGTGTTTGGGAGATTAACGCTCTCATATAATTTGCTTCCATCCTCTAATCGCTCCACTACACACATCTCCGTCGAAAATGGCTTCTTCCCAAGTTCACACTTTCTCAGCCGAAGCTTTGACTCGATGGAAAGAGTTCTATAACCTCTTGGGTCGAGGCTACGCTCACATAGCCGATCATCCCGAAACCGAGGATGAGATCAGAGTCATGTTCGGGGACCTGGACATCACCTCCCTCGAGGGTACCGCGTTGGGGAGGGAATACAATATTTTTCCAACGCTCTTTACGAACTCCTTGGAGGTCTACCGCGCTGCTCATCGGGGAGTTACCGTGGCTCGTGTCTTGCGAGCCCGTTATGAGGATCAGTCCGACCGCCTAGCGTTGGCTGACTACCTGGCCGATAGTCATAAAAAGGCTGTTGAGTTCGCCAAAGAGCGGGTTTCGACATTGCTACGCGAGAGGAGGAATCTGGTGGAGGACTTAGCTCTATCTCTGGCTACCTATGAGCGCGATCGACGTAATGCCCTGCTAAGGAATCGGAGCGAGTGGCTGGAAGAAAGGCTCAACGGCATAAACGAGGATATAACTCGTGAGAATGGACTTGTTCGGGACTTGGAAGCAGTCGCCGAAGATCACGAGACTCAGGTTGTTGCAGTCAATGATGAACGCAAACGCCTCCACCTCAGGCTTGCGGACCATGATACGCGGAGTGGTGCGTATAAACAAAGCATCCATAACCTGGAGGGCCAGCTGGGCTCCTTTGTGTCGTTGATTAGGGCTCACTTCTGCTTTACTTTTCCACCCCAATGAATTGTATGATCTGGTTTGGGCAAGAATGAATGAAAGCCCCTGTGTTTGTTTTAGCTTTTATATGATCCATTTCTTCGAGCATCCGGACATCTTAGACTTGGATGAGCCGATCTATAATAAGTCGAGTAGATGTGTTCTGATTTTCTAACTCACTCATGGTCAGATGAAAGAATAGCCTCAGACTTATCCAAGAAAAGATTTCTTTATGCTACTTGTTTTTCACCTGCAAATGAAAAGACCGAGTCAAAAGGAATAATCTGAAAAAAGAAAGCATAGACCCCTTTCAATCTTATGCTTGCTCGTAATTAATAATGACAAGAACTTTTACAAGGGTTTTAATCTTGTGCGAAAAGTTTTTATCAATATTCCTCGAAAGAAAGCATACTATTGAAAGGAATGTAATTCACGATAATTGCTTTTGACCAATATTCAGAAGAGCGAATTAGTCAAAAATGCAAGGCATAACGACGTGTTTTTAAATTTAATTGAAGATACGGCATCCAAATCAAGGCCGTTTTGTTAAGAACGAGAGCAATTTGGACATCTATCTCGTCATTAAATTCGAAATAACGTCAATACTCTTGATCAATTATCGTGGATTACTTAGTGACGTATGACATGCATGGACCAATTCAAGTGTATAATTCCTTCTAGCGAAATTGGGGTTGGATTACCCTGTACGACCAAAAAGGTCGTGTAAGATTTTCAACTTTAGTTTCCTCTAAAGGAATTATAAACTTGACTTGGGAGTATTCGGATGATTAGAGAAAATGCCACTATCACATTCCCATGACCCGTCAAAAGAAATACAACCGAGTTCCATCTGAATGTATACATCAATAGATCCCTAATACAATCACTCTAAGGGGTGAGATAGAGAAAGCCTCGATAAAAATAAACCCTATACAAGAGGACTAGTAATGGAAAATGAAACCAAGGAATGTGATCCTAACGTTTAAGGATGCCCCAAGTTCGATCTGTGACTTCCGGATCACTTGCCCCAACTCGTCATCTTCATTGGACGATATCTCAATAATGTCCATAGTAGGCTCCTTTGTTGCTCACTCGGTGTTCGTCATGGGATATCATCCTCCTCGTCTTCTATCAAGGACGTTTGGGAAAAACACATGCATCTATCCTTGAAATGGCATTTAATCTAATCACCAGAATGCAATGAATGAAATGCCTATATTTATATGAACTGTAATAGTTTTGAGGGATAGAGAGTCTTACCAACCCAACTCGTCGACTTATGTGCGATTTTAGGTGTACCAACCGCCCAAAGACATGCGCATGAGACAAGTGATGGTGAACTTCTAAAAATCAGAGGGTTTGGCACCTAAGGTTAAGGTTCCCACCTCGAGTTCTAGAAAGAGCCGATTCCATTGCACAACTATCGTTGCATTGGGACTCAATCCATAGTTCGAAGCGAGCGGAATTGAGAAGTGGATTACCCCGTGTTTTTCCTCACGGAGATTCCATTTTCAATTCCTTCTATTGTGTTCCTAAAGGCGGCGCCTGGGGTTTTAGGCGCGGTTGTGTGTGTCCATGTGTCGTGATCATCACAATGCAAGTCATGCACAACAATTTATCAATCAGCACTTCAAATCATCCACACAACATACATTCCTACGCCACACCTGCGTAAAATAAAGTTAATCACAGACTACACCCCTTATTACTCCAATCTGCAAAAACATATAACACCTATCGTGAGCGGACTTACCTCACCTTCAAGAGCGCCTGTAGGGTTAGAAAAATCACTCAATTTTTATTACGGCCTAAGTCCACTTGAGGTCTAGAACCATAGTTTCTAGAACAAGTCCCCAGCGGAGTCGCCAGCTGTCGCGACCCGTCCGGAAGCGGACGCGGCTAATGGATTACCGATCACGGGTCTTGGATCGGCGCGAGCCCTCCCAGGCCCATACCAAATCGCGGCGGGAGTATTCTTCGACGATAAGAGTCGATCGCTTTCGACCTTCAGTGTGGTCGTGGTGGCATGTGCAAATTGTGCATGCATTTGGAGTCGCCACCGGTCTTTCTTGGAGGGTAGACCGGAAACCTTACCGATCGATTGGGAGAGATCGATCAGTTCTACGGAACCAGAGATTTTGGGTTCGGGGACTTGGTTACGCTGGTGTCGTTACCAACGCCCTTTCGGTACCTAATGCGAGTGATTTTCCTAACTAGGATTTCATGCAGGCACAATTTTGGGTGAGGTAAGTCTGACTTTGCACATTAACCAGTTTAACATGCTCACGTAATCATAATAAATAAATAGATGTCAATCACATAAATATCTATCCTACGTGGTGATCATGGAATTATGATTTAATGGGTCTCGAGCCAATGAGACCACATATAATCATTTTAATATTTTAATAACGGAGAGCCGCTCTTCGCTTCTTCTTGGTTTCTTGAACTCTTCAAGAATTGGGCCCCAAAGAGCTCGCCGACTTAAAAGGCTCCTCCACGTAATCCTCGTAGCATTTACATCAACAATTGACTATGCTAAAAATAAAGATTACATGAAAAATAAAAGGAGTACGCAGCCTCCATTTAATAATTACAACCCCAAATATATAAATAATCATCATACATTCATATATACATCAATCACATTGATTAGGGATTTTTCCATGATCACCACCCTTTCACGTAAGTAATAAATTCACAATTTAAAACTTAGGAAGGCACAATAAAAATTCTACGTTGAATCATATTCAGAATTTTTACGTAAAATAAGATAGCCATAAATTTTCGATTCAAAATTGATTTAGTCTCAATTTTTGCTACGTTGATTAATTTATCATATAAAATAATCAATCTCCATTAGCCATGTAAGACGAACAATTCGTTAATACATATTGGCCATAGTATTGCAAAAATTGCAAAAAATCAATTAAATGCACGAAAACACCTAAGGATTGGCTCTGATACCACTGTTGGGATCCACGTAACACGTAGCGGAAATAAATAACAACCCACACATGTATCTCCAGAGGCGTACTTCGTGCATTTCAATCGAAAAAAATCACAAAGTCTCAAAGGGAGTAAATAGATTACCTCTCGTAGCGTGCTTGAACGGAGGTGTCGGTTCGATGTTCTTCGATCTCAGCCTCCACAAGTGTTAGGCATCTAGTTCGGACGCACCACCAATTGACGAACGGGGAGACGACTAATAACTCCACAACAATTGTGCTAGCAATATGCGGAATCAATATTCCGAACTTGGTATATTTTGCTCGCTCAAGATTATGAGAATATAGAGAGTGTTTGTGTTCTTCTCTCTATGCTCTCAAAAATTTGCACACTCTACAAAATGTCTCTCCTCCAACCTCAAAACTCTTGCCATCCTTTTATAGCCAAAAATTCCTTCCAATAAATTGTATTATAAAATAGCACTCACAAATAATAAATACTTTCTAAAAATAGCACTCACAAATAAATGACATTTAAAAATAGCACTAACAATAGCACTCACAATTTATAATACAAAAATGCTATTTAAAAATAGCACTAACAATAGCACTCACAATTTATAATACAAAAATGCTATTTAAAAATAGCACTAACAATTATAAATTCTATCTAATAATAGCACTCACAATTTATGATAAATAAATGCCATTTAAAAATAGCACTAACAATAGCACTCACAATTTATGATAAATAAATGTCATTTAAAAATAGCACTAACAATTGCACTCACAATTTATAATACAAAAATGCTATTTAAAAATAGCACTAACAATAGCACTCACAATACAAAAATGCTATTTAAAAAGCACTAACAAAGGTGTTAAAAATAATAACCATTATTATTATTACAAGAGTTAAAGAGGTTACCAAATAGTATAAATACGCATAACATATAAATACGTATGACATATAAATACATAGAGCATACGTATACATCCAAACGACCAAATTAGCCTGAATTGAGGCCGCCAATGGATTGGGCATGATGAAAATTATGGGTAGAGGTGTTGAATTTTAATGGGTATGCCCGTGTGAAATTCAAGATCCGTGAAACCGGGGATTAATTGAAAGAAAAATATGCAATTAAGCCATTTTGGTTAAAATTGATCAAATTGGAGGACAAATTGACCCAATTGCACTTCTAGCCTTTAGGATTCAATGTCATGGCTTATAAAGTGAGAATTGAAAATTAAAAGACTCGCAAAGGAATTTTTTGCTCGGTTCGAGTTTATGTTTGTGAAGAAACATAGTGACCCGAGCCGAATTTTCAAGATTTAAGGTGACACACTTGAAGATGAAATTAAAACAAAATTATTGAATATTTTTGTGTATTTTTCTGACCACGAATGGTATTTTTCTGATTTTTTGGGTATTTTTATAATTAAATAAATTCGAAAAATATTATAAAATACCAAAAAATATTTTTTGTTTAAAATTGGTCCCCGAGGCTAGGCCAAGGCTTCCAAAGTTGATTTTGTGATTTTATGACCTTTTTTGATATTTTTAATTAATTTTAAAGAATAAAAATCACAATAATAAATGGTCAAAAATCAGGTGTCAACAACTATTTCACCAAATGGATTGAGGCTGCGTCATATGCTAACGTGACTGCGAAGAACGTGGCTAAATTCATCAGGCGGGACATCATCTCAAGATATGGGACCCCTCAAGCAATCGTGACTGATAATGGTTCGAACCTGAACAACGAAACGGTGGATAACCTTCTGAGCAGTTTCAATATCCACCATCTCAATTCATCGCCTTACCGACCCCAAATGAATGGAGCAGTGGAAGCGGCAAACAAGAACATCAAGAAGATATTGGCTAAAACGGCAGAGAATTACCGTGATTGGCATGAAAGACTACCTTACGCACTGATGGCGTACCGAACTTCGATCCGAACTTCTACAGGGGCAACGCCCTACTCCCTTGTATATGGTATGGAAGCGGTCCTGCCAATTGAAACAGAAATCCCATCGTTAAGAATTTTGTCTCACGTCAAGCTCAGTGAGGCGGAGTGGGTACAGCAAAGACACGAACAACTGAACTTGATAGACGAGAAGCGTCTGCAGGCAGTTTGCCATGGCCAAACATACCAGAAAAGAGTCGCTAGAGCGTTCAACCGTAAAGTTCGACCGCGAATGTTCGAAGCTGACGAGCTCGTTGTCAAGAAGATCCTCCCGAACGTGTCGCACCCAGGGGGCAAGTTCACCCCGAATTACGAAGGACCATATGTGGTTAGGAAGGTTCTACCTGGAGGGGCCTTAATTCTGGTAAACATGGATGGAGAAGAACTGGGACACCCTGTAAACGCCGATGCAGTCAAGAGGTACTATCCATAAGCAAATCAGTGAAGGGGTCGTTGACACTAAAAGTCATGAAAGAAAACAGCTCGCCGACGTAGGGGCGAAATGAAATATCAGTTGCAGGAGACATGTTGCTAGGAAGAGAAGCCCTGGAAAAGACGTACAATGCGTCCAGGAGCATGAATGGATCTCCTCCAGTGCAAATCCTCGACAAGGATTCATTGCCAACCAGAGGGAGGAATCATGGCCACAAGATAGATGGCCAACTTCTGCAAGCCGCACGTTTGTGTTCAAACGGAAACACAAAACAGAACAAGGCGGTATCGTTCCAATCTATCTTGAATTTTGGAATACAAACTGACACCTAACTCTCGTCCTTGACAGGGGTTCGCCAACAAGGCGAAGCAGGATTTTTACAACCCTTGCATACTGGTCGGAGCACATGACCAAGGGTAGGATGTATCGTTCCGATTCTTGAAAAATTCGTGAACATACAATGACATGTTTCTTCTACATTTTCAGGGACCTCCAGCCACGGTGGGCAGGTAAGTACCCCTTTCCCCAGCCCAAAACAAAAAAGAGAAAAAAGAGAAAAAGAAAAGTTTTCAGAATCTAATGTCTAGAAAAGACATAGAGTTCTAACTTCATTGACATTCATGTTTTGAAAACAGGAGGTTGTCTAAACATGATTAGAACATGCATGGTGCAGCATAAAATCCCATTGACGGGTAAAATTTTTGGAGAAGATGAAAGAGATTTTTTTTTTCCAATCAAAAGTTGTGCAAAACTTTCAAAAGGACGTTTTCTCAAAAGATAAGAGGCAAAGCCTAATCCAAACACGTCCTATATACACTTGAGAGAGAAGTGGAGCGGATCAGATAGCAAAATCTGGACCTACGGAGATAGAGACCATTCGCAGTGGTTACATGGATTGGGACGACGGAGGCATTCGTTTCATATCCCCAAACACTACAGGTGACTATTGGCAACCCCTTTGAACGGCGGTTTTCATTCTCAACCCTGTCAAGAACCACCCCACATCGGGGCAAGAACGAAAGCAAGTCCAGCAGCATCAGGAGAAAATGGTTAGAAATTTTCTTGCTCGGACTAACATCAATCTTTGTGTGTTGTTTATATGGTAATCCAAGTGCCATAGGATGACGAAAAGCATTCATTTCTCTATCCCACACACCATATCCTTTGCATAACCAAGTTGAGCCTGCAAATTCATTTCATAAACCCGTTGGTGGTCATTGCAAGTTCCAAGACAGAGGCAGCGCCAATTCAGAAACGGAAGAGTTCAAACTTAGGGTTTGCAAAGAAATCCCTAAGTTAATGCTGAAGCCTGTTAGACCTTTGGTCACATGTCTAACACGATCTCTCGAAGATGAGAAAAAGCGGAATTTCAAAAGAAAAGATGATGAGGAAAATCCCCAGCATCAAGAAAAAGCAAAGTGCCTGGTAAAAGCAAGGCCGATGCTTGAATGAACAATCTGCGTTGATCCCCAATGAAACATGACTGAAAAGGGGAGGGAAAAATTCAGAAGGAGTCAGATTCCAAAAACTACTCCTCAAACGGTATCAAGCGCGGAGCAGAGACGCAGATAGAGTTGTTAGTCTCTTGATGCAGCTAGAGGCGCTTTCACAAGAATTTGTGCACACCTCAAAAGCGGTCGTGCACCTCAAAAATTAAAGATACAAAATGGAAAAGACAGGTGGCAAATTTGCAATGATCACCAATGTCAATCCCTTCACAAATTCTGGGCCAAAAACAAGCCTTTTTTCGGTCCCATCCTACCAAAGTCACGACCCTGGAACAGTCTTCTCTGATTAAGACACTTGGGTTAACATATAGCTTAGCTCGAAGAGGTACGAGCAAGACTATTTCTTTCTCATTTTGCAGGGTTCTCGACTTGTAAACCCGGAGCAGATGGTGAAGACTTTCATTCAATGGCCTCGACTCCAAAGCGGGTCCCACTTGAAAACCAATATCCAAGCCCAACATTACGGTCCCGTGGAAGACCTCCCGACCGATCAAAATGTATGCGCTGCGAATGAGCCTAAAACCTAGGCACAGGTTAGTAGGGAATTGAGTGCATCCCCTATAAAAACCACTATCTCAAAACAGGTGAGAAGACCTCTTGAACGAGAAATATTCCAATTGATGTGTTGAGCAAACTCTTTTTGGAATCTTCAAATTATTTGATCCAAATTTTCCGTGCAAGGGATTTGTGATCACATTTGCATGTTGTAAGAATGCTTTGGATAACCTCCAGCATCAAAATGCACATTTCATGATTAAACAAAAGTCATGCGGCTTCGGCAAGTGGCCAGCCATCGTCTTCCCAAAGATTACTAACATTTTCTTGGTGAAGAAAAATATTTCAGGCTCAACTTCTGCAGGATACCTGGAGAACCCAGCTCCCAGAATGTCGCCTCAACAAACTCAAGGTAGAAACCGCCTGAAGGGTCAAACTCATGGTAGATACCGCCTGAAGGGTCAACTCAAGGTAGATACCGCCTGAAGGGTCAACTCAAGGTAGAAACCGCCTGAAGGGTCAAAATCAAGGTAGAAACCGCCTGAAGGGTCAACTCATGGTAGATACCGCCTGAAGGGTCAACTCAAGGTAGAAACCGCCTGAAGGGTCAACTCATGGTAGATACCGCCTGAAGGGTCAACTCAAGGTAGATACCGCCTGAAGGGTCAACTCAAGGTAGAAACCGCCTGAAGGGTCAACTCAAGGTAGAAATCGCCTGAAGGGTCAAATCATGGTAGATACCGCCTGAAGGGTCAACAAAAAAAAAATCATCAAAAACATCCCCTCTGACGTGGAGAACCCACGCTATGGGAATCTTTTCAAAAAAAGGAAATGAAGAACCCTTTTACAAAAAATCATCAAGAACATCTCCTCTGGCATGAAGAACCCACGCCATGGGAATCCTTTTTAAAATTAAACATTCCCATCGGACGTAGAAAACCTCCGACTTGGGAACTTTTCTGAAGAACCAAACATTCCCATCGGACGTGGAAAACCTCTGCCTTGGGACCCCTTTTTTAAAAAAAATCAAAAAGTCCTAGCATGACGCGGAGAACCCTCGTCCTAGGACCTCATTTCAAAAATCAAGAAATCCCATCGGACGTAGAAAACCTCCGTGTTGGGAACTCCTTTTGAGAAACAAACCATCCCAACGGACGTGGAAAACCTCCGACATAGGACCCCTTTTCAAAAGAACAGGTAATCTCATCAGGCGTGGAGAAACCTCGTCATGAGACCCCTACCAGAAAAACAGGTAATCTCATCAGGCGTGGAGGCGTGGAGAAACCTCGTCATGAGACCCATTCCCAGAAAAACAGGTAATCTCATCGGGCGTGGAGAAACCTCGTCATGAGACCCTTCCTAGAAAAACAGGTAATCTCATCGGACGTGGAGAAACCTCGTCATGGGACCCCTTTTCAAAAGAACAGGTAATCTCATCAGGCATGGAGAAACCTCGTCATGAGACCCATTCCCAGAAAAACAGGTAATCTCATCAGGCGTGGAGAAACCTCGTCATGAGACCCCTACCAGAAAAACAGGTAATCTCATCAGGCGTGGAGAAACCTCGTCATGAGACCCATTCCCAGAAAAACAGGTAATCTCATCGGGCGTGGAGAAACCTCGTCATGAGACCCATTCCCAGAAAAACAGGTAATCTCATCGGGCGTGGAGAAACCTCGTCATGAGACCCTTCCTAGAAAAACAGGTAATCTCATCGGACGTGGAGAAACCTCGTCATGGGACCCCTTTTCAAAAGAACAGGTAATCTCATCAGGCGTGGAGAAACCTCGTCATGAGACCCCTACCAGAAAAACAGGTAATCTCATCAGGCGTGGAGGCGTGGAGAAACCTCGTCATGAGACCCATTCCCAGAAAAACAGGTAATCTCATCAGGCGTGGAGAAACCTCGTCATGGGACCCTTTTGAAAAGAACAGGTAATCTCATCAGGCGTGGAGAAACCTCGTCATGAGACCCCTACCAGAAAAACAGGTAATCTCATCAAGCGTGGAGAAACCTCGTCATGAGACCCATTCCCAGAAAAACAGGTAATCTCATCGGGCGTGGAGAAACCTCGTCATGAGACCCATTCCCAGAAAAACAGGTAATCTCATCGGGCGTGGAGAAACCTCGTCATGAGACCCTTCCTAGAAAAACAGGTAATCTCATCGGACGTGGAGAAACCTCGTCATGAGACCCATTCCCAGAAAAACAGGTAATCTCATCAGGCGTGGAGAAACCTCGTCATGGGACCCCTTTTCAAAATTCAGGTAATCTCATCAGGCGTGGAGAAACCTCGTCATGAAACCCCTTCTCAGAAAAGCAGGTAATCTCATTGGACGTGGAGAACCCTCGTCATGAGACCCCTTTTCAAAAATCAGAAAATCCCCTTGGACTTGGAGAACCCTTGTCCCGGGAACCTTTTCAAAAGATCAAACCATCCCAGCGGACGTGGAAAACCTCCGACTCGGGACTCCTTCTCAGAAAAACAGGTAATCCCATCGGACGTGGAAAACCTCCGTTTTGGGAACCCTTTTCAAAAATCAGAAAATCCCCTTGGACTTGGAGAACCCTTGTCCCGGGAACCTTTTCAAAAGATCAAACCATCCCAGCGGACGTGGAAAACCTCCGACTCGGGACTCCTTCTCAGAAAAACAGGTAATCCCATCGGACGTGGAAAACCTCCGTTTTGGGAACCCTTTTCAAAAATCAGAAAATCCCCTTGGACTTGGAGAACCCTTGTCCCGGGAACCTTTTCAAAAGATCAAACCATCCCAGCGGACGTGGAAAACCTCCGACTCGGGACTCCTTCTCAGAAAAACAGGTAATCCCATCGGACGTGGAAAACCTCCGTTTTGGGAACCCTTTTCAAAAATCAGAAAATCCCCTTGGACTTGGAGAACCCTTGTCCCGGGAACCTTTTCAAAAGATCAAACCATCCCAGCGGACGTGGAAAACCTCCGACTCGGGACTCCTTCTCAGAAAAACAGGTAATCCCATCGGACGTGGAAAACCTCCGTTTTGGGAACCCTTTCAAAAAATCAGGAAATCCCATTGGACTTGGAGAACCCCTGTCCTGGGAACCTTTTCAAAAGATCAAACTGTCTCGCCGGACGTAGCAAACCTCCGACTGAGAAATCCCCTCTGGCCCCGCTAGTCAGCGCCATGGGATCCCCTTTCAAGCCAAAAATATCCCCTCTGACACCGCTAGTCAGCGTCATGGGATCCCCAAAGCTTGGGGTGCTCGATAAATCTTTCTGTGAGTGTTTCCTGTCAGTAGCCGGGAAAGGTTTTCGAGGAATAAAGCCTGGGATAGTGTGTCAGAAGCTACGAGGGCCTATATTTAAAATAATAAAAAAAAACAAGAAAACAAAAAAAAAACAACAAAAAACAAAACAAAACAAAACAAAAAAAACAAACAAAAAAAAAGAAAAGAAGAAAAAAAAAGGGGGAACAAGCCCCTCCTTTTTCCGGCATCCTGAGAGCGCAGTGATAAAACCTCAGACTCCGCATGCGCAGGACCCAATGGGCAGACTTCAGGTAAGCCGCTCTCCCTCAGGCCCCCGTTCGAATTGCAAGAGTAAACCGGTGATTAATTTGAGCATTCATTAAGGACTTAAGGGTTCGATGTCATAGCATTTCTTTTCCCAAGTCGAGTCGGTTAAGATTTAGGTGTCATTTTGTCTTTGAAAGCAACCTCTGACGAGCTCACTCTCAAAGAGGGGCAGCTGTTGACACCTGATTTTTGACTATCTTTTATTTTAGTTTTTATTTCTAAAATTAATTAAAAATAGCAAAAAAGGTCAACAAATTGCAAAATCAACTTTGGAAGCCTTAGCCTAGCCTTAAGAACCAATTTTGAACAAAAAATATTTTTTGAATTTTTTAATATTTTTTGGAATTTATTTAATTATTAAAATACCCAAAAAATCAGAAACAATACCATCCGTGGTCAGAAAATTACACAAAAATATTCAGAAATTTTATTTTAATTTCCTCTTTAATATTTTCACTTTTTATAAGGGAAATTTATCTCGGTTCATGGGGTTCCTTCACAAACCTAATCCCGAACCGGGCCTAAAAAATCCTTTTCGAGTCTTTTAATTTTCAATTCTCGATTTTTATAAGCTATGACATTGGACTCTAAAGTACTGAAATGCAATTGGGTCAATTTGCCCTCCAATTTGATCAATTTTAACCAAAAGGGCTTAATTGCATAAAAATCTTTCAATTTAGTCCCCGGTTTTACAATTTGTGAAATTAAATTTCACACGGGCACACCCATTAAATTTAAACACCTCTACCCAACAGTTTTCATCATGCTGAATCCATTGGTGGGCTCAATTTTGGCTAATTCGATCGTTTAGGCCTTCGATTTGGCGAAATTAAATTTCGGATCCTAGGGACAATTTGGGGTTTTCACAGAATTTCAATAAATTGATTCACGAAAATACCTATATTTGATGGAAAACATGTCAAGGAATCCAATTTTGCCATCAATTTCATGAAAAGAGGTCATTTGGGGGGTCAATTTGGCGATTTGGGCGATTTGGCCGAACCGGGCCGGTCGGGTCCGACCCGACCCGACCCGGCCCGACCCGGGTCTGCAAATGCACAGAATGTGCAGAACGTGGGCAGAAAACAGAGGAAGATGGGGGCGGCGTGGGCGCGCGATTATTGAAGAAAAAAAAGGCGACAGGCGTGGGGGGACATGGCAACATCGGGCAGAGGTGGCGGACGCGTCGAGGCGCGCCGGTCGGCCACGAAAACCGGCGAGGGAGCTCGGTTTTAAGCGAAGCTCGGCCATGGGGAGAGGGGGATTTTTTTGGGCAAACCCGAGGGAGAAGCGAGCACCGAGGACCTTCAGCAACCTGCACAGATCATCAAGGGAGCTTCGGCGGTCGTCGGCAATCTCCGGGTAGGTCGGTATCTCGCCGGCTCTCCATTTTTCTTTATGCACGCCGGGTGTTCGACGAAACGCCCGAATGGGCTTCGCATTTTTTAGGTCTCGGTCGGGGTTCCCCGAGCCCTATTTGTCGCGCATCTTGTTCCCACGCGTCTCTAACACCATCCCTCCGCCCGGCTTGCTCTTTATTTTGCATCGAAACCGAGCCGGAAACCACGTTCGGAGCTTCACCGTCCACCTCGCGGACCGAGAGCTCAACGGGAAACTTCCGGCGGTCGACAAGCTCGAAACGAGCTCAGGTAAGGTTCTAGACCCCTCTTGGATGCTCTTTGATGGTTTAGAATCGAGCTTTGATAGAAAAAATTTCTGCAAATTTTCTCTCGCCGGCGCCGGTTCCGGGGAGGTCCGGTTCGGCCATTTCCGACGTGGTCGTGGCCCTCATTTTTGTTGTATGTTAATGTTGAAATGTTAGGGAGTCTAGTGGTGCGAAAATCCCCAAAAAATTTTGAGTTTTGGTCAATTTTGGGCATTTTCCGGCGACCTCGCCGGAATTTTTACTATTCCCGCCGGAATTTTCACTGTTCACCGTCTTCTCCGGCGACCCTCCGGCCGGTCAACGGTCAACGGCCGACGTGGCGTGCCACGTAGGCAGCCAGTCAGCCGGGTGGGGTCCGGTCCGGTTATTTTCAAATAAAACAAACGGACGGCCACGATCGCGACACGTGTCGCGATCTTGGAATTTTGCAAAATAGAATAAATGATTTTCGGATAATTAATTCAAATCAATCCGACGGCCGAGAATGTGCCAAGTGGCTTTCTGTGGATCGTCCGATCTTGTCCAAGATCGGACGCACCAGGAGTAGCCACGTGGCACAACGTGGAGCGTTCGATCCGAAGGTTTTTCTAAAAAAGAAAATAATTGATTTTTTGATCCGACGGCTATTATTGAGCCACGTGGCTCTCTGTGGGTCGCTCGATCTAGTGGAAGATCGGACGCACGAGATGAAGCCACGTGGCACGACGTGGACCGTCCGATCCGGGGAATTTTCGGATAATTAAATAAAATAGATAAAAAATCAAAAAATTGTTAAAAAATGGAAAAATGTTTAAAAATATAAAACGGCGTCGTTTTAGGCCGGTTTCGACCCCTAGGGTCGGGCCGGGCGCCCGAGAGGCGTGGGCCGGGTTTGACCCGGCCCGGAAAATATTTTTAAATATTAAAAAATTCAGAAAATAACAAAAAATAATAAAAAATTCAAAAAATCAATAAAAAAAATAGAAAATTCATAAAAAATTCAAAAAATTCGGAAAATTCAGAAAAATTCTAAAAAATTCCAGAAAATAGGAAATGGCCACATTCAACTGGCCACGACCTGTTTCGGGTCTTTCGACCCCCGATCTTTTCAGAAATGACGGTTTTGCCATTCCGGCAAACCGTCTTCCAAAAAAATTCTAAAAAATCAGGAAAATCCCAAAAAATAGGAAATGGCCACAAACAACTGGCCAAGGCTCATTCCGGGTGTTTTGAACCCCGACCCTTCTTAAAATGACGATTTCGCCCTTTGGGCGAATCGTCTTCCAAAAATTGAAGAAAAGTCAAGAAATTCCAAAAAATTCTCAAAAATGGGAAATGGCCACAATCAACTGGCCATGGAATATTTTGGGTAATTCGGTATCCAAACCTTCCAAAAAAAATGACAATTTTGTCCTTCGGGCTAATTGTCCCCGAATCTTCCCATTTTACCCCTAGTCCTAAATCACATCTTCTCTAAGCCCTTATGGCTATACTAGGAGGCCAATGATTGAAATTGATATGTATTGACATGATTCATTTATGCAATTGACTGCGCTTTCGCTAAATTGACTGTGGTTTGATAGGACCAGTCTTCCAACCTGCATGAAACCCTGACTCATATCACCCAAAATTGCGCCTGCATGAACCCTTAGTTAGGAAAATCACTCACGTTAGGTACCGAAAGGGCGTTGGTAATGACACCGACGTAACCAAGTCCCCGAACCCAAAATCTCTGGTTCCGCAGGACTGATCGATCTCTCCCAATCGGTCAGTAAGGTTTCCGGTCTACCCTCCAAGAAAGACCGGTGGCGACTCCAAATGCATGCAGAAATTGCACATGCCACCACGACCACACTAAGGTCGAAAGCGATCGACTCTTATCGTCGAATCCCTCGAAAGACACTCCCGCCGCGATTTGGTATGGGCCTGGGAGGGCCCGCGCCGATCTAAAGCCCGCGATCCACATTTCAGAGTGGGGGCCCGCGATCGGTAATCCCTTAGCCGCGTCCGATTTCGGACGGGTCGCGACAATGACTATAGTTAATTCTATATTAAAACCAACGCTATCGACGAACATCGTCATGCTCAGTTGTGATGATCCCTTGTTAGATTAAGTCTGAAACCAGAGACGGTCTTTAAAATTTTGAGTGGCCACGGACTCATTCCTCACCAAGCGCCCGGGATGCTGAAATGAAGAGTAACAGCATGCACAGGGAAAATGCCACTTTCGTTTGAACGATGAAAAGGGCTTGAGAGAAGATCATAGCGTTAATGGAGCTAAATGAATTAAACGGAGTCATTAATTGCGGGTCCACCGCTGCTCCCCACGTTCTCGGGCCTAGCAAATCATAAATGGCGCCGAAAGATTGTAGACCCACCACTTTGAAGACTGAACTAGGGGATGAGCGCAATACTTGATGAAACCGAATCAATGCAAAAGAGTTTGTGATCCTATCACGAGGAAAAAGAAAGGGGAATACAGACGATGAGTAATTACAAGGTCTCGGGAGGAGCGCTTGCTTGCTGGCCTTCATATGCAGCCTGAAGGAGGGTTCTAGGACACGCACAATCACTTGAGAAAATTTCTAGAGTGAGCAAACACGTAAGAGCAAATAGAGAAAGCTGAGTGAACTAGATCAGCCCGAGATACTCCGATCCATCATGTTTAAAAGCTATTCCCATCTGCTAGAAACGCCCGACCTGGACATTTCTGAGCACGAACTGCTGGGAGACTTTGAAGATCCTGGAGCTGAATACTACCAGAAAGCCATGGAGACTGACTCCTCTAGCGATGAAATTCTAGGTTTCAGCTACGAAGAAGGAGTATACAATGATGACCGGAGTCGGAAAAGGAAGCAACTACAACGCCACACTCCAGGCCAAATCCGAGAGCTCGAAGCTTTCTTCAATGAATGCCCCACTCCAAGCAGACAACAGAAAATGGAATTGAGCCGAAAGATAGGATTGGAGCTTTCGAAGGTCAAGTTTTGGTTCGCCAACAAACGAACCCGGGTGAAACAGCAATACGCAGACCATGAGTTACTGGTCCTGAAGGAGGAGAATGAGAAGCTTCAAGCTGAAAGCGCGAGATATAAGGAAGCTCTGACCAAGGCCATCTGCCTTAATTGTGGTAATCCTGTTGTCCTCGGCGAGGTGTTCCTCGATGAACCATCCCTGTTGACGAATAACACTCAGCTGTTACCGTATTCTCCACAACATTTTCCGACACAGCCAGATACCGCCGGAGATCTGCATGAGCAAGTCAACACCATAGGATCAACACCAACATCCTCTGAGAAATGGGATATGAATCATCACAGGGGGAGTTCTCTCAATGACGAACTCGCTGTCGCAGCCAGCCAATCCAAAGTCGGTGAGTCCCTCCCTGGACAACTTTTGAAACGACTAGATCCCGTAGAGAATAGCTACCGAAGTATTGACGATATTTTGGGTGATAAGAGAACAAGGTTTTACTGGACCTATGAACTTCACACCAAATTTGTTGATGCAATTCGAGAACTGGGAGTTGATTCGGCTAGCCCACTACGCATACTCGAGATTATGAATGTGCCAGGGCTCTCTAGAATTAACGTTGAGTCTCACCTCAAGTACTATAGGAGATTGCTAAGGGATGGAAGGATAGCGTTAAACCATCATAAAGCCAGTTGGAGCTCAAGTGCTGGGCAGAGTTACAACCATGATGATTGGAGAGCCAAGAGCACCCAACCGTGTTTCAGCAATGAAGGGACTAGCAGTCGTGTCAGCGACTCCTCTAACCCAAATCAGAATGCTCCGCCGAGCTATCTCAATACTCCTCAAGAGTATATGCCACAGTTCCAGCACATAGAGATTCCTCAGTTTGAGCGCGAATCAATCATTAATGCTGCCCCTGAAGCAGATCTGGCATTGGTAGAAAGTGCACATATAAATCTGCCGGTCATCGGAGGAAGTCCCAATTCGAGGGATCAAATTGCTCACGGCGAGAGCAAAGAGAGGAATCCCTCACCTGCAGTCGACGACACCCAATATGGGCACCAAGGGCTAGAAAGAACAGGCGATTTCCTTGATAAGGAGCTGGACACTTGGATCAATACTCTTCAGGAATGTATGTCTCGACCCCAACATGGCAATGATGAAGGTTCCAGCTCAAAGACTCCAGTCCCTCACAATGAAGGCGATGAAAGAAATCTGCTCCCAACAATTGTTGATACCCAACTTGAACATCAATGGCCCGAAGACCCGAGCAATTTCCTTGGCGATGAGTTCAATCTTTGGCTAGATCAATTTGGAGCCGGAGGGCCATCACAGTGGTGACGCAAGGCAGATGACCAAACGTCTGATGCAAGGCATGATTACTCGATGAAAAATGCTTAGACGAAAGGGGTGGAACACTCCTATTGAATATGTTGTTGATCGCACTGTAAGGTTCCCACGGGAACATCTTTCATTAATGTCTAGAACTAATTGCGCGTGAGTGTCAACATCACCCTTTGAGCATCTTCAAGCCGAGGGCCGTGGATTAATCGCTTAATCCGTGGAGCAAGTTCCCCGAACAATGACTATCACCCGCGGAGTATAATGAGATCTACCCCTGCAATACGAAATACGTTTGGCCGCGAAGCCACCTATTTGGTAAAACGATGTATCGTTCCTAAACGATCTTCAATCGAATACCGAAGTAATGTCTCCTTTCTTTCCCTTCTCAGGTGATAAACGTGGATAAATCACTCAAGGAGCCATTTGTTCGAATAACAGAACAGACGTTGCCTAACTGGGGGGCAGATGAACCATTGATGTTGCAAACACTCCAAGAATGGATAGGCGGATTTGATAGATGTTGTTCATATCAATACGCAACATCAGAACGGGATGAGAACCAAGAGTAAAGTTGTATCGTTCCAATTTGTCTTGAATTTGAGAATATGAATTGATACTCGTTATTTATCCTTGACAGGGGAATCGCCTTACAGACGAACAGGTTTTTACATCCCATGTATTACTCGTTAGAGTACATGACCAAGGGTAGGATGTATCGTTTCGATTTTTGAAAAATTCGTGAACATGCAATGATATGCTTCTTTTACATTTTCAGGGGTCTGCAGCCACGACAGGTAGGTAAGTATCCCTTTCCCAGTTAGCTGGAGACAAAAAAATGTTAAAATACTTTCAGCCGTCATGAAAATTATCCAATGCATCGATGTTCATGATTTAAATCGGGAGGTTGCCCAAAGCATGAATAAGACATGCACGATACATCACAAAATCCCCTTGATGGATAATTTTTGGGAAAGAAAGAAATGAATTTTTCCAAATATGATTATTTGTCAAATCATTCAAAAGGAAGTTTACTCAAAAGAGAGGCAAGCCTAGTCAAAACACGTCCTATACACATTTAAGAGAGAAGTGGAGCGGATCAGATAGCAAAATCTGGACCTACGGAAGTATGGACCATTCGCAGCGATTACATGGGTTGGGACGACGGAGGCATTCGTTTCATATCCCCTAAACACTACAGGTGACCGTTGATAACCCCTTTGAACGGCGGTTTTCATTCTTAGCCCTGTCGAGAACCACCCCACATCGGGGCAAAATGAAGATGAGCCCAGCAGCATCAGGAGAAAATGGTTAGAAATTTTCTTGCTCGGACTAACATTAATCTTTGTGTGTTGTTTATATGGTAATCCAAGTGCCATAGGATGATGAGAAGCATTCATTTCTCTATCCCACACACCGAATCCTTTGCATAGCCAAGTTGAACCTGCAAAATCATTTCATAAACCTGTTGGTGATCATTGCACATTCCAAGATGGATGCAGCATCACTTCAGAAACGAAGGAGTTCAAGACTTAGGGTTTGCAAAAAAAAAAAAAAAAAAAAATCCTAAGTTAATGCTTAACCTTGTTAGACCTTTGATCATAGGTCTATCACGATCCCATGAAAAGAAAAAAAAATGGGATTTCAAAAATGAATGAGAAAAATCCACGGCATTAAGAAAAAGCAAAGTGCCTGGTAAAAGCAAGGCCGATGCGCGTGCAAGTTGTTTGATTGATCCCCAATGAAGCCGGATGGGAAAAGAGGAAATCCCTTAATGAGCCAAATCCAAAAGGCTGCTCCCCAAATGCTGCCAAACACAGAACAAAGACATAGAGAGAGTCGGTCTCTAAATGCAACAAGAGACGCTCTCTAAAGAGCTGGTGCACACCTCAAAATCGGTTGTACACCTCAAAGACTAAAGATGCAGAAAGGAAATGACAGGAGGCAAATCAGCAATGATCACCAATGTCAAACCCGTCACGAATTCTGGGCCTAAAACGAGCCTTTTTCGATCCCCAATCCTACCAATATTACAACCCTGAAACAGTCTTCTCTGACTAAGACACTTGGGTTAACATATTGCTTAGCTCGAAGAAGTACGAGCAAGACTATTTTTTTCTCATTTTGCAGGGTTCTTGACTTGTAAACCCGAAGCAGATGGTGAAAACTTTCATTCAATGGCCTTGACTCCAAGCGGGTCCCCCTTGAAAACCAATATCCAAGCCCAACATTACGGTCCCGTGGAAGACCTCCCGACCGATCAAAATGTATGCGCTGCGAATGAGCCTAAAACCTAGGCATAGGTTAGTAGGGAATTGAATGCGTTCCCTATAAAAAACCACTATCGCAAAACAAGTGAGGAGACCTCCTTGTCGGGAAATATTCCAATTGATGTTTTGAACAAGCTCTTTTTGGAATTTTCAAATTGTTGGATCCGGATTTTCCGTGCAAGGGATTTGTGATCACATTTGCATGTTGCAAGAATGCTTTGGATAACCTCCAGCATCAAAATGCACATTTCATGATTAAAATTTAAGTCATACGGTTTTTGTCGAATGGACAGCCGTGGTCTTCCCAAAGATTACTAACGTTTTCTTGGTGAAGAAAAAATCTTTCAGGCTCAAACTTCTGCAGGATACCTAGAGAACCCAGCTCCCAGAATGTCGCCTCAACAAACTCAAGTGAAGCTTTGTCAAAATAAAATTTTTCACTGCTTTAAAACTGAATTCCCGGCAAATTTCGGGATCTTTCAAAAGAAGGGGCGAGGTTAGACCCCATTTTCAAAAATCAAGCAGTCCTAGCATGACGTGGAGAACCCTCGTCCTAGGATCCCTTCTCAAAAATATCAAACAGTCCTAGCATGACGTGGAGAACCCTCGTCTCAGGACCCCTTTTCAAAACTTAGGCAGTGTCATCGGACGTGGAGAACCCTCGTCATGAGACCCCTTTTCAAAACAGTCAAAGGTAGAAACCGCCTGAAGGGTCAACTCATGGTAGAAACCGTCATAATGGTCAACTCAATGGTCCGATCCACCATACGGATCAAAATCCTTGGCAAATCCCAAATGGGACGCGTCTTCCTTAGATTCCTATCAGTTAGGAATCTCATTATGGTTTGACCTACCATACGGGTCAGAGCTTAACCTCTCTAGGATACTCTAGTAACGAGTTCCTAGAAATTCTCTTGAATCCATCAGACATCGCGAAAATCGCACAAACATCGAACAGGTAAGTGGCAGGTATGTCTCTCTATTATCTCACTCTCTCATGTCAAATGAATGTTTCCCCCTTCAAGAAAGAGCATACATGGACAAGCATGGAGATTGGATGTCAAGACTCCTTTTCCTTTAGTTTCCCGAGTCGAGTCGATCAGGACTCAGGTGTCACCTTATCTTTGAGAGAAACCTCTAACGAGATTTCTCTCAAAGAGGGGCAGCTGTTGACACCTAAATTTTGATCAACTTTTTTTATTTATTTATCTTTATTTCATTCTTTTTGAAAATTCATAGAAAATCCATAAAAAGCTGAAAAATTGAAAAATCAATTTTGGTGACCTTAGCCAAGCTAAATAAACCATTTTGACCAAAAAAATAATTTTCATAATTTTCATTTTTTTATATATATTTTCGAAAAATACAAAAAAAAAATCAAGAAAATCAAGAAAAATAATATTTGAGGTCACAAAGATATATAAGAATAGTCGATATTTTTATTTTATCTATTTTCTGACCTCATAAAACGGTAAAATTCAGGTTCGATTTTAGGTGTTTTCTGATCACCGTAAAATCGAACTTGGCAAAAATATTAGCAATAATTAAAAGAGAAAAGTGTGAAACATCATCATTTAAAAGAAAAAAGAAAAAGAAAAGTGTGTACTTAATTAATGATTTTATCCCTCTTTTATTTATTTATTTTATCTTATTTTCAGCTTTTCTCTCCTTTTGATTTATTTTTATTTTTATTTTTATTTTTTATTTTTTCCCGCGGACGGCTCTCTCTCTCTGCTCCCTCGGTCTTCTTCTTCTTCTTCTTGGACGGAGAAGATCTCCTCCTCGGCCGACGGATCTCCGCCTTCTCCCGCTCGCTCGCTACCATCCCCATTATCCTCCACCTCCTTCGATCATCGCCCATCCTGTCACGCCGTCGCTCCACCCCCGCTGCACCGCCATAGCCGCCGAAAATAGCCGAAGCTTCCAAGTCTTCGTCGTCCCGCCTGAAGAAGAAATGGAGCTGGTGAATCACCCTCCGAGCTCCAGAACGCCGTGAGGAAGCTTGTGTACCCGTCAGATTCGCCAGAGACTGTCTAGAAGCACAACCCGGACCTTGGAGCTGGATCTCGGCCTTCAATGGTGTCTCGATTTTCACTCGTTCATTTCACGAATGGTTGATCTTGAATTACTCCCTGGGCATCACTGTCCATTTTCGTTTTTCATTTCATACGATTTCGTCTAGCAGAACTCCCGGTCGGTCTTTAACCTTCCCCGGCCGGTCGTGAGCTCCGGAGATCGTTTCCGACCAAACCGAACCCCCACGAAGATCAGGTAAGTCTTCTGGAACTCTTAGAATGCTTCCCAATAACTTATATTAGTCATGTAACGTCTAGAATAGCTAGAACCATGCCTCGCCGGTGATGTAGTTTCGGTCGGAGATGGCAAGTCGGTCGTTTGATTTTCTGCTATATCGAGCTCTTGGTATGTTGTAGGCGAGGTTCACACGAGTCTAATGCCGTCGGTTTCGTGCGATTTGGACGTCGGAGGGCCAAGATATCGCCCTCCGACGAGGCGCCGGCGAGGGAACGCCGGCGCCGATCATCTTCTCCGGCTGCTCTGGTCGCCCGTTGACCGGTCAACGATGACGTGGCATGCCACGTCAGCGGCCACGTCAGCGTTGGTGGGTCCGGGCCGGTTTAATCAAAGCCCAGATCGGACGGCTGTGGCTTTGCCACGTGTCGCCATCTGGGACGTTCGTTTCCTTTGAACGAAACGACGCCGTTTGGTCATGGAGGGGGGCGGGCCGGTTCATGGGTCGCGGGCCTGGGCGTGGGCCGGGTCATCCGACCCGGTCCGCATAATTTATATATATATATATATATATATATATATTATTTTTAATAAAAAAAAATAATAATAAAAAATTCGAAAATCAATAAAAAAAAATAAAAAATCATAAAAAATTCAAAAAAATTCGAAAAATTCAGAAAAATTCTAAAAAATTCCAGAAAATAGGAAATGGCCACATTCAACTGGCCACGACCTGTTTCGGGTCATTTGACCCCCGGACATTCCAGAAATGATGGTTTTGCCCTTTCGGCAAACCGTCTTCCAAAAAAAAATTCTAAAAAAATCTAGGAAAATCCCAAAAAAATAGGAAATGGCCACAATCAACTAGCCATGGAATATTTTGGATAATTCGATATCCAAGTCTTCCAAAAATTGACGATTTTGCCATTCGGGCTAAATCACCTCCAAATCTTCTCATTTTACCCTAGTCCTAAATCACGCCTTCCCTAAGCCCGTATGGCTATACTAGGAGGCCATGTGATGTGAATTGATGTGCATTGATGTGATTTATTTATGCACTTGACTGCGTTTTTCATTTAAATTGATTGTGATTGATAGGAATAGTCTTCCAATCCGCATGAAACCCTAAATCAAACCTACCTCACCCGAAATTGTGCCTGCATGAATTCTTAGCTAGGAAAATCACTCGCGTTAGGTACCGAAAGGGCGTTGGCAATGACACCAGCGTAACCAAGTCCCCGAACCCAAAATCTCTGGTTCCGCAGAATTGATCGATCTCTCCCAATCGATCAGTAAGGTTTCCGGTCTACCCTCCGAGAAAGACCGGTGGCGACTCCAAATGCATGCACAATTTGCACATGCCACCACGACCACACTGAAGGTCGAAAGCGATCGACTCTTATCGTCGAAGAATACTCCCGTCGCGATTTGGTAAGGGCCTGGGAGGGCTCGCGCCGATCCAAGACCCGTGATCGGTAATTCATTAGCCGCGTCCGCCTTCGGACGGGTCGCGACATCCACGAGTGATTTTGGATGACCATAGTATGATTTGCGAATTAACTTAAATCGATTCCTAACGATCGCAACCTTCGGGACTAGCAATTAAACCTCGCAATTACATGACAATCAAAGTCGCCGTTAGTCGCGGGTCGATACGCGTAGCTCTTAAGAGCCGCCCGTTAGTCTGAGATATGCCGGAATGACAAACGATTGGATTTAGCTATAAAATTAGACTTTGAGATTAGAGGCCGGATATTTGAGGATTTCAACGGGAATAAATTGGACATCGCCTCATCGGGAACCATTAGGATTAGAATTCGCCCTTAGCATTTAGAAAAGTGAAATTCGGATCGACGATTAGGAAATTACCTTTATACCATTGGATTAATACCCTTTTCCTTAGAAATGAGTAAGGGCAATTTGGACATTTGCCATCCCCCACTCTTGGCCGAAATATGAAGGGTAGTATGGTCATTTGGGCTCTTGAATTATTGGATGATGGAATGACTAAGTGACATGACCATTGGACTTGATTTCCCCATGAACTACTCCTACCAACTTGTCATGCATGCTTACTATTCATTGTCATTCACTCACTACCAACCCCACTAGCAATTTCCCTCAATTTTCTCTCTTGCTCTTGAAGTGGATGACAAGATCATACACTCCCTCTCATTCTCTCATTCGCCAGAACCATCACCCCCCTCACTCTCTCATTTTATCTCATTCTCTCTTCCTCTCAAGCTCTCACTCTCCCTTTTTCCTCTCGCACCGTCGACGCCACCTCCACCGCCGGCCTTCGGGCTAAGTTCGTGAGCTCCTCAAGCTCATTTTTTGTGGTAAGTCTCCCTAAGGCTAGATCCTATGCGTTGTTTGGTTAGTAAATGAGGTTAAGGTTGAGTTTTAGTAGATTATAATGGCTAAGAACGAGTTGGTTTCATGGATTAGAAATCGAGACCCTGCTGTCCAGAGTTGGCTGTGAACTTGCGGCCCTTGTCGGAGGATTTTTGCTTGCTCAACCCTTCGGTAAGTTATCCCTAACCCTTTATTAGGATGTTAGGTTACTAATAGATGTTTTATGGTTGGATTGGTAGAGTTTAAGGGCTGTTTTTGGTGAGAAAAACGTTGATACCCGAGAGCCCGTGTAATCTCGTTTTCAGTGCGCGTCGAAAATAGAATGGGTCGTTCTAAGTCGTCCGGAGTCCAAATTGAGCTCCGTTTTCGCCCACGCGACCGTAAGATCATGAGGAACGAGGCTATAAAGTTAGATTGCTAAAAAGGTAAACAGATTTAGGTCAGTTTTTCTGAGAGTAAGCCTGGTCATGGAAAAATCGAACCTGTCATGAGATGGATTAACCGCGCTTGGTCGTTTCTTGGGTTAAAAATAGCGAAATTGAGTTTAAATGATGAAGTCCTATTCTGGTCATGAATGACCTTAGGGTCTTGAGCATGTGCTGAAGTCCTATTCTGGTCATGAATGACCTTAGGGTCTTGAGCATGTGCTGAACTCATTTTAGCTAGAACCGAGTTATTGATGGAATGCCTTATTCGAGCAGTTGATTGTTTAAATGCCTAAAGTACGAAGCTTAGCTTAAATCGTGAAATCGCATCTTGAATTGGGTTGAATGGAGTGTCTATTTGTTGTACTCTTATTTATTGTCTTAAATGCCATGATTATACTTTCTATTAGAATTGTTTACTTTCAGGTGTTAGGAGGTACTTGCTGAGATTTATTCTCACCCCGTTGTGGGACAACATTTTCAGGTCCCGAATGACGAGGTCCCTTGAATACTATGGACTGACTTTTGAATATACCCTTTGGAAGTAGATGAACCGTTAATCCAACCTAACTATATTTCTTTTTGTCTTAGGGAGCTGCTTTCTTATTTTGGGTTGTTCACGCCTATATAGCTCTGTAGGGTTAAACTTCATCTACGGTTGTTTTATTAAAGGAAGTTGTATTTTGGGAGATGGCAAGTTGTAACCCTGTTGTGTATTTGACGCTTTGAAGGAATGTTTGAAGTAAGTTTCAAATCTCTAATTTCATCCTGAGTCATTGTGTTCGGAAAGAAAATTTTAAGAAAGGAGATTGTTCGTCGCTTCCGCATTTACATTTGGTATTGCGCTTAAGTCGTTCGCCGTTGATCTTGGGAACTAATCTATGCAAACGGCCGTGGCGGGATGTTAGCAAGCCCGAGAAGGGTACGGGGCGTTACACAGCCAGCCTCACCTTTTTTTTCCCCCTCTTTCTCGCGTCTTTCAGATCGGGTCTGAAGCGTGGAGAAAGGGACAACCTTGTAGATAAGAGCAAGGGACGAGTTGAGCGGTGCAAGATACACAACCAGCCACGCAGAGAAAGAGAAATGATGTAGGGGAAGAAAAGCCAGCCTGCCTGCGTCACCTTTTTTCTCTCTTCCTCGCGTTGTTCAACTCGGGTCTGAAGCGTTGAAAAATGGACGACCTTGCAAAGAGAAGCGAGAGACGAGTTGAGCGACCCAAGGTACACAACCAGCCACGCAAAGAAAGGAAAATGGTGAGGGGCAAGAAGAGCTAGCCTGCCAGTCTCACCTCTTTTCTTTTTCTCCCTCTTTCCCGCGTCTTTTTACCCTCTTCATATCGTCTTTTAGCTTAGCTCTGAAGCATCGAGAAAGGGACGACCTTGCAGAGAGGAGTGAGAGACGAGTTGAGCGATTCTAGATACACAACCAACTACGCAAAAAAAGGGAAATGTCGAGGGGATGAAGATCTTCCTAGCAAGCCTCACCTCTTTTTTTTTTTCCCACTTCCTCGCTTCTTTCAGCTCGGGGCTGAAGCGTGGAGAAAGGGACGACCTTGCAGAGAGGTGCGAGAGACGAGTTGAGAGACTCAAGGTACACAACCAACCACGCAAAGTAAGGGTAATGGCAAATGGGAAGAATATCTAGCCAACCGGCCCCACCTTTTTGTTTTCCCTCTTCTTCGCGTCTTTAAGCTCGGCTTTGAAGCGTGGAGAAAGGGACGACCTTGCAGATTGGAGCGAGGGACGAGTTGTGCGACGCGAGATACACAACCAGCCACTCAAAGAAAGGGAAATGACGAAGGGGAAGAAGAGCCAGCCAGCCAGCCAGCGTCACCTTTTTTCTCTCTTCCTCGCGTTGTTCAGCTCGGGTCTGAAGCGTGGAGAATGGGACGACCTTACAGAGAGGTGCTAGAGACGAGTTGAGCGACTCAAGGTTCACAGCCAGCCACGCAAAAAAAAGGGAAATGGCGAGAGGGAAGAAGTGCTAGCCAGCTAGTCTCACCTCTTTTTCTTTTCCCTCTTCCTTGCGTCTTTCAACTCGGCTCTAAAGCGTGGAGAAAGGGACAACCTTGCAGATGGGAGCGAGAGACGAGTTGAACGACGCAAGATACACAACCAGCCACGTAGAGAATGAGATATGACGATGGGGAAGAAGAGTCAGCCTGCCTACGTCACCTTTTTTCTCTCTTCCCCACGTAGTTAAGCTCGAGTCTGAGACGTGGAGAAAGGGACGACATTGTAGAGTGAAGCGAGGGACGAGTTGAGCGACTCAAGGTACACAAGCAGCTATGCAAAGACAGGGAAATGGCGAGTGGATGAATATCTTGACAGCGAGCCTCACCTCTTTTTTTCCCCCTCTTCCTCGCGTCTTTCAGCTCGGGTCTGAAGCGTGGAGAAATGGACAACCTTGTAGAGAGCGAGCAAGAGACGAATTGAGCGACTAAGGTACACAACCAGCCACGCAAATAAGGGGAAATGGCAAGGGGGCAGAAGAGCTAGCCAGCCAGCCTCTAGTCTTTTTTTTTTCTCTCTCTTTCTCGTGTCTTTTTCCCCTCTTACTCTCGTCTTTCAACACGGCTCTGAAGCGTAGAGAAAGGGACGACCATGCAGAAAGGAGCGAGAGACGAATTGAGCGACTCAAAGTACACAACCATCTATGCAAAGAATGAGAAATGACGGGGGGTGGGGTTGGGCAGAAGAGCTACCCAGCCAGCTTCACCTCTTTTTTTTTCTCCCTCTTCCTCGCGTCTTTTTCCCCTCTTCCTCTCGTCTTTCAGCTCGGCTCTAAAGCGTAGAGAAAGGGACGACCTTGTAAAGAGGAGCGAGAGACGAGTTGAGCAACTCAATGTATACAACCAGCTACGCAAAGAAAGAGAAATGGCGGGGAGGGGGGGAAGAAAAGCTAGCCAGCCAGCCTCACCTATTTTTTTTTCTCTCTCTTCCTCGTGTTTATTTCCCCTCTTCCTCTCGTCTTTCAGCTAGGCTCTGAAGCGTAGAGAAAGGGATGACCTTGTAGAGAGAAGCGAAAGACAAGTTGAGCGGCTCAAGTTAGACAATCAGCTACGCAAAGGAAGGGTAATGGCAAGGGGATGAAGATCTAGCCAGCCAGCTTCACACCTTTTTCCCCCTCTACCTTGCGTCTTTTAGTTCGGGTCTGAAGAGTGAAGAAAGAGACGACCTTGCAGAGAGGTGCGAGAGATGATTTGAGCTACTCAAGGTACACAACCAGCCACGCAAAGAAAGGGAAATGGCGAGAGGGCAAAAGAGCTAGCCATCCAACCTTATCTCTTTTTTTTTCTCCCTCTTCCTCGCGTCATTTTCCTCTCTTCCTCTCGTCTTTCTGCACAGCTCTGAAGCGTAGAGAAAGGGAGGACCTTGCAGAGAGGAGCGAGAGACGAGTTGAGCGACTCAAGGAACACAACCAGCCATGCAAAGGAAGGGTAATGGCGAAGGGGAAGAAGAGCTAGCCAACCAGCCTCACCTCTTTTTTTTTTTCCCTCTTCTTCAGGTCTTTCAGCTCGGCTTTGAAGCGTGGAGAAATGGACCACCTTACAGATAGGAGCGAGGGACGAGTTGAGCGACGCAAGATACTCAACTAGCCACGTAGAGAAAGGGAAATGACGAAGGGGAAGAAGTGCTAGCCAGCCAGTGTCACCTTTTTTCTCTCTTCCTCGTGTTGTTCAGCTCGGGACTGAAGCATGGAGAATGGAACGACCTTGCAGAGAGGAGTAAAAGACGAGTTGAGCGACTCAATGTACAAAACCAGCCACGCAAAGAAAGGGAAATGGCGAGGGGCAAGAAGAGTTAGCCTGCCAGCCTCACCTCTTTTTTTTTCTCCCTCTTTCTCGCGTCTTTTTACACTTTTCATCTCGTCTTTTAGCTCAGTTCTGAAGAGTCGAGAAAGGGACGACCTTGCAGAGAGGAGCGAGAGACGAGTTGAGCGACTCAAGGTACACAACCAGCCACGCAAAGAAAGGGAAATGGCGAGGGGGAAGAAAAGCTAGCCAGCCAGCCTCACCTCTTTTTTTTTTCCGTCTTCCTCGCGTCTTTCAGCTCGGCTATGAAACGTGGAGAAAGGGACAACCTTGCAGATAGGATCGTGGGACGAGTTGAGCGACGCAAGATATACAACCATCCACGCAGAGAAAGGGAAATGACGAAGGGGAAGAAGGGCCTACCAGCCAGGGTCACCTTTTTTCTCTCTTCCTCGCGTCGTTTAGCAGGGTCTGAAGCGTAGAGAAAGGGATGTCCTTGCAGAGAGGATCGAGAGACGAGTTGAGCGACTCAAGGTACACAACCAGCCACGCAAAGAAAGGTAAATGGCGAGGGGCAAGAAGAGCTAATCAGCCTGCCTCACCTCTTTTTTTTTTTCCTCTTCATCGCGTCTTTCGGCTCGGTTCTGAAGCGTGGGGAAAGGGACAACCTTGCAGATAGGAGCGTGGGACGAGTTGAGCGACGCAAGATGCACAACTAGCCACGCAGAGAATAGGAAATGACGCAGGGGAAGAAGTGCTAACCAGCCATCATCATCTTTTTTCTCTCTTCCTCGTGTCATTCAGCTCGCGTCTGAAGCGTGGAGAAAGGGACGACCTTGTAGAGAGGAACGAGAGACGAGTTGAGTAACTCAAGGTACACAACCAGCCACGCAAAGAAAGGGAAATGGCGAGGCGGAAGAAGAGCTAGCCGGCCAACCTCACCTCTTTTTTTTCCCTATCTTCCTCGCGCCTTTCAGCTCGGGTCTGAAGCGTGGAGAAAGGAACGACCTTACAGAGAGGAGCGAGAGACGAGGTGTTGAACGCAAGCAAGAGGAGTAGACGAGCTGGAGATCCGTTTTATGCGTGAGGGATCCAAATGGGATCTGGCAGGAGTGACCTAATTTCATTTCCAACCATCCGTTCCCATCAGATGCTTCATATTGTGCCACGTCATAGGGCAGCTGAAATTTTATGCCGGAAACCCTGCTTTCAAAAAAACAAAAAACCAAAAAAAAACTTTTTTTCTCTCCTCTCTTCTTCAACCCAATTTCAAACTCTCTCACTTGCGAAGAGATTTCAATTTTTTTTGGTCGGAAAAGATTTCCAATTCACAGAGCCAGAAATGGATATTTCTACCTCGGCCTCCTCGAAGCTCGTCTACCCATGTCCCGCCTCATCATCTGCGGCCACCGCAACTCGCGCTCTCTTCTCTACCGCCACCATCTTCCGCACCAAGCTCACGCCGGCCCGGCTGTGTTCCTCCTTCATCACCCCCTTCGCTCCTACTTCCAACGCTTCCGCCGCTGCCCCTTCGCGCCATCGCGTCGCCTTCATCGTGCGCATGGCTCGCACGAAGTTTGAGAGGAAAAAGCCCCATGTCAACATCGGCACGTCGACCACGGGAAGACCACGCTCACCGCCGCTTTGACCATGGCCTTGGCATCCATGGGGGGCAGCGCGCCTAAGTAGTGCGATGAAATCGATGCCGCTCCTGAGGAGTGAGGTATCAATCTTTCGGCCTTGTTGTTCCTGTGGCAATCGTTGGTATTGTCGAGATTGCCTGTTAATGCCCCTCTTTTGGATTAATACCGAAAAGTTTGTTCTTATGAATTGCTCCTGCAAAGATATGAAATTGTATGGATTTGTCTCTAGTAGTCGAACATTTTGATTCCACATAACCGCCATCAACCTTCCCGACACCAAATCCAGAGGCGCGTCAATGGCTTGGAGCCCGAGCAGATATCTGGAGCTTGGCGAGACCAAGCGAGTTGTTCTCTCTAACGCATCTACTAATTTTTCCAATGTATGCTGGGTACAATTTGTCAACTTGGTAGAGATAAAATGAGATTTGACAAAATGGACGAGAAATACAACTTGAAGGCAAGTAAATCGATGACCTTTCGTCTAACAGCCAATCCACTATATATCCGATGATTCATTCCTCTCAAGCCAATAATTAAGCTCTGTGATCACTTTCGCGACAACTGGCCGGGATCCTGAGTCCACCGAAAAAAAAGAAGCACAAAAAACAAATCTGTCACTACATGCAGAATTCAGCCAAAGCAAGCAACGAAAAATCAAATCCTATGCTTATCGACCCAGACTACCGTGACCAAGCGTCGAGGGAAACCGTGCAGCAAATCGAACATAGAAAAGAAGAACGCTTCCGGATTGTGACATCGAGTGCACGAGATTCGGACAAATGAGACAACCTTAAGGTTCAAGCAATTGGTAGATAGGGGCGAGAATGTTGAACCTCCCCTTCATCGCGCTCCTCTTCTCCTTCCTCATGTTCCGAAACTGCCGCAGAGAGGGAGCGGGCGCGGGCTGTGTGATGACGTCACTATTGAACTCCGCGGGTACGTGGACTTGGAGTGCATGCGATTGCGGATGACATAGAAGAGCAAAACCACAAGTCTCTTGGAATTCCTCTAGGAAACAAATTGATGGAAATATTGGATTTATTATTTATAGACCGAATAATTACACACAATTGGTTCATAAACTAGGAACGTGATAACCGAACTGCAAAATCAAATCGCAAACTGAACTAAAAATTTATACATTTCGATTCGATTCGATTTTCGGGACAGCCATATCTATTTATTTTATATTGATTGCTTTCTTTTTCAGTATGCTAGTTTCCTTCTTCAGCAAAAAATTTGCTGAGAATTGAAGATGGAGTCTGGTTGGCTGCAAATTGGATCGAGTCAAATATGACTCGTTAAAATTATATTACATAAAAATCCGATCCATATAGATTAAATGAGCTCATTTATATCGGATTTTTTTCCCCTCTTTCGATAGACTCAAGACACGACCGAACCCGAATCTACTCGTTTGGCAATTCCATAATATTTATGCAATTGGGAAGAGAGAGTGGGGCATGGAATATGATGCTTTCCCATTTGGTTGTTAATTCTTTGATGTTCTTTCTTCTAGGTTAATAACTCGACAACTGTCCTGCATATTCACTTTCAAGACATCAAGAGGCGTGACCGCGAGATGAGTAGCGCCATGCTCAGCATACCTCCAACAGCACAAATGCCATAATACCCAGGTGAGAACTTCGGAAGTGGAACTTTGCGAGTTCAGTGTTGATTGTGACTTGAGAGAGAGGGAGTTTTCCAGGTTTTAACGGTTTGGTCTGAATAAGTAAAGAGAGGGTAACTTCTTAAAAAAAAAAAAAATCGATCGGTCCGGTCCTAAGACCCTAAAATCGGGAACCGGACCGCTTCCTCTAGAATTGAGAATCGGTTCCGGTCCAGACAGTCCGATTTGCTCATTCCTAGTCAGAATAATAGTCGGGATATGATATATGTTTAATCGATGTTCAATAAATGATAAGGCAGTATAAGAGACATATAACAAGGACATAAAAGGTGGGATAAATATGGACAGAATATGTATTGCACCGATCTGTCTTCTTTGTCCCTCTACTTATCCATTGATACCACCCACAAGCTTCCATTAAGGTTCGTATCTTACCACCGATATGATTCTATGTGCTGACGAGCTCGACTCAATCTCCACCAAGAGGGAGCTCCATCATCCATGGCCAGCCTCGACTCGACCTAACCCACGGAGGAGTTCCATGCCCAAATATTAAACGGTCAACTTGGATAAACGTGTATGTATCGCACGTCCCTCTAATTTCTCTTTTACTGTTTATGATTTAGATGGATGTTTAGGCTGCGTACGGATGGTAGCCAGGGAAAGTGTTTCTGTTCCAAAAGTGTTCTGAAAATACTTTTGAAACAGAAACGCGTATGGTTCAAAAGTGTTCCGAAAGTATTCCGCGGAACTCTTTTGCGCAATGGAACACTTTTGAAGGAACAAAAAAAACTTGCTTCTGGGTTTTCGAACACTTTTCGAACCACCATTTATCGTCGCCGACGCGGTCACCACCCGCTGCCTCGTTAGTCGTCGGCCCCCGACGCCGTTGGTCTCCAACCGCCGCCGCCGGAGGTCGCCGGCCGCCGCCGCCGGTCGTCGCCCGCCACTGCTCGGGGCCGCCTGGTCGCCGCCCGTCGTGGGCAACCGCCGCCTCCGCCTTCCCTCGCGACTAAAAAAAGTGTTTTTTTTTTAACTTACCAAACGCGTTTTTTCCCCAAAAATCGTAGCCGGGAATAGAAACACAAAAAAAAAATATTTTTGTTCAAAAAATGCTTCCAGGAACAGAAACGCTACTATACGCAGCGTTAGAGTGCGTATGGTAACGTTTTAATAACGCTCCAGGGAAAATGCTTCTGTTCCAAAGGTGTTCTCGGAACACTTTTGGAACAGAAACGCGTATGGTTCAATAACGTTCCAAAAGTGTTCTGCGGAATACTTTTGTGCCGGGGAACATGTTTGAAGAAACAAAAAAAAAACTTGCTTCTAGGTTTTGGAACACTTTTGGAACCACCACTCACCGCCGCCGATGCGGCCACCATCTGCCGGCCACCGTTGCCGCCATCCGCCGCCGCCACCGCCGGTCGCAGAAAAAAGTATTTTTTTTTTCTTACCATACGCGTTTATGTTCCTAGAAATCGTAACCAGGAACAGAAATATAAAAAAATATTTCTATTCAAAAACTGTGCCCAAGAATAGAAATGTTCCCATACAAACATTAGGAACACTTTCGGAACAAAATTGCGCATAGTAAAAAGTGTTCCAAAGCATTCCGGGAGCACTTTTGAGAAATAGAAACACTTTTAGAGCAAAAAAAAAAACTTGTTTCGTTATTTCTAGAACACTTTTTAGAAACACATTAGGAACATTCTTTAGAAACAATTGGGAACAATTTTATTTTTGAACACACTCTCTTTTCTTTTTTTCTTACACGATGTTGATACCCAATTTTTGATCATTTTATTTTAAAAAATAATTTAAAATATCAAAATAATTCATAAAATTACAAAATAAATCTTGAAAGTTTTGGCCAAGCCTTAGGAACCAATTTTGAACAAAAAAAATTCTCAAATTTTGACATTTTTCGGATTTATTTTAATTATAAAAATAGCAAAAATTCAGGAAAAATAGTATTCATGGTAAAAAAAAAATGCGCAAAAATAGTCTATATTTTTATTTTAATTCAATTTTCATTTTGGCCTCTTAGAATTTTTTAAATTCAGTTTGGGACCACATGTCTCTTCATTGAACATAATCCTAAATTGACTACAAATTTTCATGTTAAATCATTTTAGGCAATTTTTTTTTTTTTTACTTTAGAGTTACAACATGGGACTTTGATACCTTGCATCTCATTTCAGTCCTCATGTTTGAAAAAATTGCACAATTGGACTAAAAGTACCTCAATGCACAAATATTTATCATTTTAATCCGGTTTCACTCAAAATGCAATTGATATTTTTCTACGGGTCCCCACTTCAAGGTAATTATATTTTTAACTACTCAAGAACATTTATGTGTGACTTATAATTATAAATTTTTTTTATCTATAGAACATATATTTGATGTTCTCATTGTCCAATTGCAATTCGCGTTCTCTTTCATAATTTTTTTTTAATAATTGATGTCGTCCATATTGTAATTTGATAAATTGTGCATAAATTACTTATACATATATTGGTCTAATTTGATTTATTAAATTGAACAAATGAGATTTAATTTGATTTAGTAAGTTAAAAAGACAAATACATCAATTACTTATACATATATTGGTCTAATTTGATTTATTAAATTGAACAAATGAGATTTAATTTGATTTAGTAAGTTAAAAAGATAAATACATCTTAATTTTAATATACACAATCCCCTTAGTTAAATGAATAAAAGGACTAAATAAGTTTCTTTTTTTTTTGTTTTGTTTCAGGAACATAAACTTTATGTATGTACCAAACGCATATCTGTTCTAAAAAATTGTAGCCGGAAACAGAAACACAAAAAAGTAATTATGTTTCAAAAATATTCCCAAGAACAGAAACGTTACCATAAACAGCCTAAATGACATTTTGTATTGGGCACTAAGAAGCTTCTCTCTTGCTGCAGTGGCTTGTTAGATTAATGCCACAGTATGCTATCACAATTTTTCCAAATAGAATATTGCCATCAGATATGAATTGACAATCCTTGAAAAAACTCAATCCTATTATTTGTCTCCAGAAGGGCCCTGTTCCTTTTTACTTTTCAGTCGAGCTGATGGGGAAACATTTCATAAAAAAAAAAACAAAAAAAACAAAACATTTATTAATTCCTGTGTAATCAGTGCTCCTCTCCTATTTCCGGTATTCTCGTTCTATATCCAGAGACTCTATAACCAAGCAATAGTCAAAGTCCTTACAAAAATTTCGACCAAAAAAAAAAAAAAATCCTTACAAAAATCCCCTTACATACTTATCCAGCGAAAGAGCTCGTGATAAAATGACACACACACATCCCTGTAGCACTTGGTCGGGCAAGAGAACCAGAGAGGAAAAATATCATAAGTTGCAAGCCCCCATCTTTCTTCGAGTCCGGAGCATGAATGTGCATATTAAGGGCCATCCATAATATAATTTTAATGTCAAGAAAACCATTTGTTTAGAAGTTCCAAGAGAAGAACAGCAGCAGAGTCCTTCGCCTTTTTGACACTTGGCATGGGCTCCCCCACACATTCATCCGTCCATCCCCTGTCAGTGGTGTTTACACGAACGGCAAAAGTGAAACGCTTTGCATGTGCAGGGCCACCCTCATTTACACACCTGGAGGTGCATATAGATTGAACAATCAATGATCATATTTCAAAAGTTGCAATAACAAAGGACAAATTCAGTCTCTTACCTATATAATGGCATTGGCCAGTTTCGACGCAAACATATGTCGTTTAGTGTCTGCCTCGTAAATGTTTGGTTACCATTTTTCTTCTTACCATCAATGTTCACCTTAGCATCAGATGTCTCCCTTTCTTTCAGAACAGCAAGAGCATTTCGTGCGGCAAGTTTCTGCGCCATCTTTTTTTGCGGATTCTGAGCGACCCCAACCTGTACTCCATCAACAAAGACTTCAACTGTAGCCAAGTTGCCATTTCGAGAGGCCTTATACTCCAAGCCTTCAGCCTGCTGCTGGCAGCGTTCTTGCAGCTCCCTGACAGGATGCATGGGGAGTCTATCTGGAGTGACCATGGGTTGCAACAAGGGCTGAAAAACCTGTAAAAGAAAAATACAATGCAGTAATCCAGATTCTCTCTGTGTATTCATCTTCAACTTCCAACAGAAAAAAAACAGAACAAAACAAAACAAAACAAAACAAACAAACTTCAACAGTTTTCTGGAATCTTTTGTTTTTCATATATCTTCCTTTTTTTTCCAAGTGGGCATTTCCGAAAAATAATGCCCATAGGTCAACCAGATCGAACTAACCTGCCACACAACAGCAGTATCATGTCCGCTATCAAGGAATATAGAACCAGCAATGGATTCAACAATATCACCAAGGACTTTTGGTGCTTTACAATCTCCTAAACCAAAAGAGTTGAAACCTGGCTTCGACAATTCATCTTGAACTTCCTTTACGAAGTCCCTGATCTGGAAAAAGGAGCCAAACAACCTAATAGTCATTACCCTCCTAGACAATTCAAACAATATTGCTAGCAGGTCACGTTGTATATCAAACAACCACAAAAGCAATTTAATGATATGATATTATGTCATAAACAAGAAAGAAAGAAATGAAAACCTGCTTCTCCAAGGCACTAGACCCATGCCGAAGGTGTAAATGGAGCTTGTGTTTAACCGCAACACGTGCAAAGTTTTCATTGTTTACAGCAGCAGCTCGTAAATCCGTCAAGCGGCCAGGCGGAAGATCAGTGTAAGTGAAGAACAAATGCCTTGTAATAAGATGATCCAGAACTGCATCACCAACAAACTCTAACCGCTGGTAGCAAGAGACTCCAGAAGATGGTCGTGAAGCATGAGTAATAGCTTCTACCAAGAGGCCTCTATCTTTAAACTTGACATTAAGGGCAGATTCTAAAGCATCAAAATTGACACTCCTGAGGATGCTCTCCGGGACATTTGATGGCCTGATTGCGCATTCTTTCTCATTATTATCAAATTCAACCCGTATTCCTACCCATTTCATGAAGTGATTGGCAGCATTCTTCCTACCTTCAACATAATACACCCCAATCAATGCTTCAACAACATCTGCTAGTGTCTTGCTAGACAGAACTCTGTAAGAACTTGAGTCACTCTCAACTTCACCATCTTCAATGCTGTCATCATCATACTCAGTCCCATTTACAACTAACCCACCTCCAACTTCAGCAAGTGAATGCTCCACATCAAACAAGGATGTTTCATCCTTTGTATCCTCATCGAAGACAGGAAGCACTCCTGGTGCAGCCCATCTAGATGGAGCAAATCTATCCGCTTGGATAAAGGATTGAAGTCCTTTATTCAAAGCATACTCATACAAAACCATGTTACTCACCATTTGTTGCCTCATTCTGGTCAGCTGACCCTCATGCTTTTGTGGATATCTAAGAAACAAAAATTTGCTTACAACCCATTTTAAGTAAGCATCTCCCAGGAGCTCCGCTCTTTCATAACAGAACGTCTCCTGACATGAGGCTGCAGTCAAAGCTTCCAAGATCTGCCGAGACAAAAGAGACATTAATAAGGTATGCAAGACAGCAACTTTTTGAAAACTTAGAATATAACACACCTTCGAAGCAGGAACCGGATAATCTATTATATCCTTGAGTTGAATTGCAAGCAATATGCTCTCTACCCTTCTCATTATTGAAGGTAATCGTTGCGCTCCACGAACAAGTGACCCGGGAAGTGGATGCACAAGACAGAGTTCGGGGGGGAGGAACACATAATATGTCCTGTCAAGAATTTCCTCAGATTCACCTTAATGAGACAGAAGAAGCAAATCTCATTAGACACAGGAACAATAAACCTGCAACTTCTTCCATAGGTATCATAACCCAAAAATTAGAAACCAATCTATCCTATCCATTTAAGTCATCGTGATAGCATTGCAAAAATAATTCAATTTGATAAAATGTGACTTGTCAACAGCCACGTTGATACACCTGAAAAAACATTTATTAAAGAAGTGTAACTAAACGGAACCGCAAATTAAAAATCTTATTTTGAGATGAGCACACAACTAGGTTGGGATAAAGGTGTTGTTAATGTTGATGTTGATTTTGAGATGAGTACACAATTTAGGGAAAATTCCAAATAAGGGATTGAAGTACCCTCATTGTTTCAAATAAAGATCTGAAGTGGATATCGTTTCAAATAAAGACTGAAATGGCCATATCAGTCAAGGGCTTCTCACTAGTTGGGAGGGCTGCCTCCCGCCTGTGTTTCCGCTTTTTTTTTTTTTTTGGTTATTTTAATTTTTAGTTTTTTTTTAAGATAGAACAATTAAGTCTAAAAGGAATTCCTTTACCAAAAAAAAAAAAGTCTAAAAGGAATGGAAAAGCACCTTCTGAGTGTTCGAATCTAGGCGAGAGCAGGTTCTTGCAGTATGACACTCCACGTCCTTTGATTAGTGGTTGTTGTTTATAGACCAATTCAACTCCGTACCTGAAATTCAAATTCAAATTCATGAGATTGAGAGAGAGAGAGAGAGAGAGAGAAACACGCACGCAGGCGGTGGGGAATCTTACTTTTGTCTGTAATAATCAGCATATGAGCTATACTCCAATGGACCAAGATAGCCTTCTTTTCTTGGAAATGAGTTTTCTGCAGTCATATCATAACATATAGAGTCAACATAAAACCTCTTTCCAGAATGTGCAGCCGTCACAATTCTTCCCACCAAATCATTAGAACTTATGCAAGAATCAGCCATCATCAATTTGTCTTCAGATAAGTCCTGATTCTTTTCCATTTCAAAGGCATCTCTGTGAGGAATCAATCCAGCAGCTTTCACAACATCGAATTGTGCTACAGCTCCTCTAATCCCATAAGTTGGATGGGACTTGTGTCCAAAAGCCATACCATGCCGCAACTTCCCAAATCCATACTCCCTTCTGTCCCCACCAAGAGTACGCTCGTTTGTACCCAGGTACACATCTGGCCTGGCTCTCTGCAGTGGATTGCTCCATGCATTTGTTCCGACAATTTCATCGACCAGATCCCAGTCAATCTCTTTAAGTGGATCTATAGATTTATCGCCAACCAAAGGGAGAAATAAATAAGCCTTTGCGGGATCCCATGGAGTGGTCGAAGGTTCAACATCCACATCCAGCACAATGCTCATCAATCTTACATGAAAGCTTTTAAGAGATTTTAACTATCCATGACCAGAAGGGGAAATTGGTTAAGCACTGAATATACAACCAGATTAAAGTGAATACAAATAATTATAAAAAAAGCATATACCTGATTGTCAGTTATACTAACTGAGCCCCTATAAAGAAGAGATGCCTTTGTTATCATGGTTCGAGCGATAAATAGATCCATGGACATCGATAACACCTAGAAAAAGCATGTGAAGTTAGAACCAAACTCCACACTTCATTCACAACTAAAGAATTTGAAACTATAAAGTACCTCTGCATCCAGCATATTTCCAAACAGTACAGCAAAGTCCGAAACTTGATTTAAAAACAAATCCTTTGTAGAGCCAATATTTACGCATTTGACAGCATACATATGAAGATGAAGCAACTTGGAGTCACTACAACCATCTCGTCCATGCAAGATCCATTCTCCCTAAAAAGCCAAAAAGCTTCAGAAGATGCAATAGGTAGTATTCATATTACAACCAGTGCAATTATCTATGCGTGGGATGGGGGGGTGGGGGTGTTGGTTGTGGCAAAAAAAACATACAAGGGAAATTCAGAAGAGGAACTGAATCTTGACCCAAGAGTCTAGCATAGTTTTACCCCGGCTGTTGAAGTGTGGGACTGACACAGTTGCATAAATCAAATTGAGGAAAAACAAAAGTTGACCAAGAATCATATGTTTAACTGTGCAAATCTCCAAGAAATGTTAATTCACCAATCAAATTGATTAAACAGACTGGAGAATGTAAGTATCATTTGAAGTCTTTAATATCTCATGAACTGAGGTGCATACTTGAAAAAGAAATCCTAAGCTACAGTAAAATACTTAATGCAAGGATGCGCGACTTATAAGAGCAGAAAGGACCACTCTTCACGTTACGAGGATAGAATTATGGTAATAACAAAGTTATAGGAATTCATATCATCTAATTAGCTCCGTGATAGCAACTATCGAACCATTAATAACCTAAGAGGAAAATTTTATAGAACAGTAAGACTTGCTGTGCTATACGGAACTGAATGTTGGCCAGCACAGAGGCAACATAAGCATAAAATGGGAGTAGTAGGAATGAGGATGTTAAGGTGGATATGTGGTCATACAAGGATGAATAAGATAAGGAATGAAGATATTGGACGAAAAGTTGGAGTAGAACCGGTGGCAGAAAAGATGAGAGAACATAAATTGAGATGGTTTGGGCATATTCTCCAAAAGCCCCTAGATGCTCCGGTAAGAACAGAAGTTTGCTACCAAGAGCATAACATGAAGAAAGGAAGAGGTCGGCAAAAACTTACTTGGGAGAAAGTAGTAAAACAAGATTTAATGGAGTGAGAAATAGATTGACGTACGGTTTGTCTTAGGACGGAGCGGAGAAAGGCTATTAGAATTGTGGATAGGCAGAATTCCCATACTCCCGACTATCCTTTTTAGTTATTTCCCCTATTTACTTGTACATATTTATCTCTTTTCCCTCGATTGGTCTTACTTTTATTTTATTAATCTTTGGGGTTCATTGACCGCCGACCCCAACTAGTTTGGGATAAAGGTGGTGTTGATGTTGATGTATGTATGTATAGATTATATCCCCATAGAAACATCTCAAGCTGAACATGATTTAATGTGCTTTTTTAATTTTCTATTTTTGCAGTAAGCTGAGGGCGCGCATGGCAACACTTCTGCAAAAGAAATCATTTCTGAAGCAGAAGTTGATTTTTCAACTTCTCAATCAGAAGCAGAAGTTGATTTTTCAACTTCTCCATCAAAAGTTGATTTTTGATTAAAGAAATGTGTTTGATAAAATTTCTACTTCTGAAATTTCTACATTTGAAACATTATTAACAAAATCTCCGGCGATGGTGGTCGGTAAAGGGCGGCGGGCGGCGACCGGCAACTGTTGGCGGCGGGTGACCGGCGGCGGGCTACCGGCTGCGGGTGGACGGTGGCGGGAGACCGGCTGCGGCCGGCGACAGGTGGAGGCGGAGGCGGGCGGACGGCGGCGGCGGCGGACGACGGCGGTGGACGGCGGCGGCGGGTGGGCGTTGGGCGGCGAAAGATCGGTGTAGTTGAAGAATTGATTTCTTTTTGAGAAGCTACAATTTTTAGCTTCTCAAAATTTGCCAAAAATCACTTCTGGAAGTAGAAATCACTTCTGGAAGTGATTCCTCGATATTTTTACCAAACGGCTTTCAGCTTCAGAAGCACTTCTGAAGTGTCTTTACCAAATGGATTTCAGCTTCAAAAGCACTTCAGAAGCAGAAATGCTGCTTCTGAAGTGTTACCATGCGCGCCCTAATCACCTACATTTGCTATTCTTTTTCACTACTAGTACATTATGAATTGCTGTTTGCTGAAAATGTTGGCTTTGGCATGTAAATGCAAGAGCTTATCTGACGCAACATTGGAGCAAGGTGATCCCATTGATGGAAACTCAAGAAAAGGAAGTCGTAGACTCAATCTTGTGAGGACTTAAATTAAAGCAACATTTCGTTTGAAGCTGAGTTGGATTAGCAGGAGAAACAGAACCATGCTGATCAGTTACAAATCATATGAAAACTATACGCTATTTTTTATCAATGCCAAGCCATGCTGATCAGTTCTGGTGGAGCAAACAAGGTCAACCCAAACTGGGTTTGCAAAACCATATTTTGGCAACTTCAGCAGAAACACAGGCAGTGGGACTTGGGGGTACCAAAACAATGGATAGATCAGCAGATAAGAAAAGATTTAAATGACAGAAGCAACAATTCGCAGGCTCCTCTCCCAACTTTTCCTAACAGAGTGCTTTTAAGTGCAACACACTTGGTAGCCAGCTGCTAACTTGCCATTCCTATTCTTAAATTCCAGTTGATAACTTATCGATTGTTATAAACACTGGAAATAACTATTTTGTTTTTGAGAGAGATCTTATTAATCTGTTTTTTAATGCTAATATTACTATTACTTTAATTTTTGCTTTCTTGTTTTGGGTGGGAGCAGGGTGGAAGGTGTCAACCAGATAACTTTGGAGGTGAAGGATGACCTCCCTGCCAGCAGTATGAAAGTGCACCCAGTGGGCTAGACAAAACTGCTTGTCCATGCTAGATCACAGGGCTAAGCAGGTTTCATCTCATCACGGTGGAGGGAAATTGAACCCTTGCAACTTGGTCGAGGAGTATATTTCCCAAATCATCCAACATTTTCTTCACAGGCATTAAGGCTCTGCATGACAACACTTCTTTTTTTTCCATTTCCCTGCCGAAAGTCATTCTGGCAGGGAAATGCGTTTGATAAAGACCAATCTGAAGTAGAAAGCCGTTTGGTAAAAAAATTGACTTATGGTAGGATTTTTTACTTCTGGCAAGATTTTTGGCCGATTTTCAGAAGTAATTTTTTTTTTTTTTTTTACTTCTCCATTCGAGAAGTCATTCTTGCGAGGCCGGCCGCCGCCACCGGTCGCCACCATCGAACATTTTTTTAATAATGTTTTGAACATTGTTTTTTTTTATCGTTGTCAAACGCATTTCTCTATCAAAAATCAACTTCTGAAGCAAAAGCTGAAAATTCAACTTCTATTCCAAAGCAAAAGATGAAAAATCCATTTCCCTGCTAGAAGCACTTCTCGGGCGAGAAGTGTTTTCATGCGCACCCTAAGCAAACTCTTTTCCAATGACCTTTTAGAATAACCAAAACATTGCGAAAATCTAAAAGCTAACTAGAATGGTCATAGAATGTTTCCACATGCGAACATTCACAAGATTGAGTTGTCAAAGAGCTAGGAAATCATGCTGCAAAATGTAATTATGAAGTAGCCCAGATTCCCTTGTTATAGTAACCAACACCTACAGCAATACGCATTGCATGCATGGCATATATACCTGGAGAATGTCAGCCACACCCTCGGGATAAAACTCCCTGTGTCGGGCAGTGCCAGGAAGAGGATCTCCTTCATCATTCTGGTCAACATTATTCCCTTCCTCCCCGCTTCCTTTATCTGGTAATAGCATGTCAGTGAATGCTCCCATCTCATGGAGCTTCTTGCAAGCAGCCAAGCAAACAGCCTGTATGTCAGAAATTATTTTGTCAGATCCTGATGAAACTGTGTCTTCAGCTTGAGTGATGGAGAGAGGAAGGCCACATGCCTGTTGTGCAAGCCGCATTGAGCAACATATAGGGCCCTCAAGTTTTTCAAAAGGTGCATTGCAAGGGAGCTGAAGCCTGCAGGAATATTCGGTGGGTCCTCCTGGTCTCTCATGCCTCTCCATGATAAATTCAGGACGAAGAATTGAATATCTGAAGTGGTGAATGAAATTTTAGGCAGAAAGAAAGAATTCTCTGTACTTGAAAGAAAATATGGAAAAATCATGAATTGCATCTATAATTCATCCACCATTGCAATTTGCATCTTGAAATTAAGTAAAGAAAATTGCTAGAGGGTAAGCTATAATATGTGCGTTTAGGAAAAATCTAAAGCTGATTTTAAGATGTTTAATTTTTTTCTCTAATGTGAACAATCATTACACTTAACTCTATTTCAACATATTGAATAGGTAACTTTTTCAGTTTGTGGTAATGCGTAACAAGTGCACTTAGGGCATCTTCAAAAGAAGCGTCGGAAAAATCACAATTTGCATCCTACAGTTCGTGCCCCTATTATATACACCCTTTGTCCATCAATTTCATGCACAGAAAGTTTTTTTTACCCAGAGTGCCCAAGGATGTCATCGTAACTATTGGAACCCATTTTCCTGATAAAAACTCGAAAATGACCCGCATGATGCCTGGGATCATGAGAATTGTATGATGATTTTGTTCACTTTTGAATTAGAATTTCATCCTTCATCGTCTTACATGATCCATACTCTCAATCATACTGCAGAAAGTGAAACGAACTTCCTTACTCACCATATACAAAAATATTAAGCTTGATTATCCATAAACTCAGGCCTGTCGACTGTTCGCATAAAAATTTGTCGAGCCAAATATTTGGATTGTTGACATTATCCAAGGAAAAAAAAATGCCGAAGCCACCAATTACAAATTTAGCTAGTCTTTCACTAGGTCATAAGCTTAGCGACCTATTTCATGAGTTCAGAATAAAAAATATGGTCATTATCATAAAAATGGTTCTTATATATATTTTTTTGTTATCGTAGATGAGCCTATGGCAATTAATAGCCTTATATTTTACTTTGCCACAATGTCTTGTTCTGTCTCTATAATTTCATCCCCAGAAAGCTATTTTCTTGTAGCGCTATAACAGGTCTCTATTTCATTTATGAGGATACATTTGTTCTTTTGTTGCCTCTTCTTCAATGCGGAATAGAAAGTTTGCAATTAACCTACTAAGGTTACTGTGAACATAAGGTCGAACAAAACTTCGAATTATGAATTTAACATTATTATTTTGGTTTATGTTAAAAACTGAAAATCCAATAAACTGATAATATTGGAGATCAACCATATTGAACCACAAACACGTGAACTATTCAAGAAGTACGGATTACATTTTTTAGTATCAACTATTTTTAGTTGAATGGATATTTTGTGCTAGGATAGAAAATGGAGCAAGAAGGAATATTTCAAAGGAAAACCACATTAGACATATCTCAACAAAACATATTACCCCGTAGTGTTTATATTCAGCTAATTAAAATCTATTTTTCTTTCTCATATATAGGTTAGACAAAAAGGAAGTATATATAAAGTGCAAGATTGGGAAAAAATATAGTTCACTAAAACAATCCTCAAGAAATCACATCCTTTATTTCTGTTCAAAACCCCATTCGTCCTGAACAAGTGAAATTCATTTTGATATCATTAATTAGACAATGGAACAATGTGATATATAAAAATGTGGCTCAATGAAATAACTATTTTAGCATTAGATGGCGGTGATTATTTCTTATCATGTTACATTTTGTTTAGCTAAGTTAATTATGTTTAAAGGCTAGGATTCCAACATATAAGCAAATCATCAATGTCTTTAGAGAGAGAACATATATTTTTGTCATAATTCAATAGGTGCCCACTCTAAAACAGAGTCACAAAAAAATTCTAAAGGAACTTTCTAGCCAGTTCACATGTGGAAATTAAAGTAATTAAGAGAAAAAATTAAGCAGCGGGTGTGCTATCCCAAAAACCAAAAACACCACAGCCTACTGCTCCAAATTTTATTTGAAGTAAAATTGAAGAACGACTTCTATTCAATTCCCCAGTGACAAAAGATATAAAATGAAAAAAGAAAGAGAAAAGGATGGCCTTAATCTTGAAAACCACCTACCAAATCTCAATATGAAAAGGAAAACTTTTGAAGATGGCCACATCACCTTAGTCCTGCTACCATTATTTTAAGTATATAGAATGAGACTAGTTTGGCCAAATAAGCTAATTCATTGATCCATTCACTCCCTCCTCTGCTCACTCTCTTTAATTCTTTTTCCAATCTATGGATGCCTTCATCTCAACAATATTAAGCTATAACAGCATCAGAATAATTTCATCATCAGACCAACAGAAGAGGGAAGGATGTAAAATGCAACTCGTGAAGTCAAAAGATGCAAAATAAAGTTCCCCCACACTACGTGATGCAAAGTGTAGTTTTCCCACAATAAGTAAATCATACCTGTCGCTCGGAAGCTGAGAGCAGTAGAAATGAATAAGTCCCACAGCAGAGTTTAAGCTGACGATAGCGCCAGTTGACTCTACCTGGTACACTGTACCTAATATAGCCTCCTGTGAAATTAACCGGGATGAGTCCTTTACATGACTAAGGTCAGTTCTTTCAATTGCTTCTTTTCGCAATGTCTCCTCACTATTCCTTGCGTTCCTCAAAAATGCTGCATGGGACAAATTTCCCCTAGGAAAATAAAACATCTGAAGTTTGAGTTCACTTAAGTCGACGAGTGCCGCATGAAAAAAAAAATGCATTTAGACAAACTTGAAATATGCACCTCTCAACCATCAAAATGTAATCTGACCCGGGCTTTCTAGCACGGCCACGTGACTGAATGTATGCCAAAACAGTTTTTGCAAGGTCAAATCGAATTACAACATTGCATTGCCGTATATCAAGACCTTCCTCAGCTACGCTAGTTGCAACCAGCAATGTCACCTACAAAGATGCTGTGTTAAATCAGAATAGCTACCAAATACCTCAGCTCTTCACAAAATGCGGTCTTGAATTGTTAATCAAACTTACACGACCATCTCGGAATTTGGCAATAGTCTCCTGCATTTGGCATGTCCTCATCTCCTGACTATTATTATGCCCAATCAAGCTCGCACATTTAATAAAACTTAAAGATGGAAGCTCAGCAAACACCTGAATGCTTGGATGAACACAAAACAATATGAGGAATGTGTAAAGGAAATGCGATATAGAAGAGTCGGTGATATTCTTAGGTCGAACCTTAGGAAGCACCAAAGCAGCAACAACACGCTCAACAAATATTATTGCCCGAAAATCCTCTGTATGTTGGTATTCAAGAAGTATTTTAATTAATGCCTGCACTTTTGGCGTCACCTTTCCATCGGCCACAGCTGCTCCTATTATGACATCCACATGCTCTCCACCAGAAACGGCTGTATCAAAATCAAACCCAAACATTGAATCAAATAGTATCCAACTTCACGAAGTACTCGCACATATAGGTGCAATTCTTTTCCTAAGAATATACTGTTGCCTATCCTTAACTACTGGATATGTGTTTTATAACCCATGAAGATGAATCTGCTACATTCACTGCATTCACATCTCAGTCTAAAGAACATATGCATTGAAATAATTCATTATTACCAACAATGACCATGAAACATAATAGCACGATTGTGGCCATTCATATTTGTTGATAAAGGATCAGGGCTTTCAAAGAGAGATAAAAACATTGTGCATTAGAAAGAGAGACAAACGGAAACTAAAACATCATTGATTGTTCTTTTTTTAATTTAATTTTTTTTTATTTGCAACTCAACATTTTGAAGTTGTCCCAAACAACAAATTGTTTTGATTTAAGAAAAAGAAAATATTTAATTGACTACAAAATTCAAAGGTTGATATCTATCTGTATTTAACAATTCGAGGTGTTTGCCATAGTAAGAGTCAAATGGCAAATGTAAAATTAAAAAAGAAACTGTTAAACTATATGTCACCCAAAACATACATTAAGACTAGATAGAATTAAAGCAAGTCAATGCATAAAAGAATCCAAAAAAAGTAGCAACATGAGCTTAAGTTCTCCAAATATACCACATAAGACAAACCAGTGCGGCACTCCCATATTTCTTTGAAAATGAATCACTCATTAAGGCATTTTAACTACTAATAGCATGTCACAGAATGACCTAAACACCTTTAAAGAGCTGAAGATATGACTCCACAGGTTGAGAGATAAGAGAATTCACCTGAAACACGTTGCGCGCACGTGCAAGAAAAGAAGTTCCTCCAGATAGAACAAAAGGCAATAGTTTTTTTTTTTTTTGGTAAATGAACAAAAGGCAATTGTTGCCACTACTTTTAACTGACAAATTATGCCACTATCTTTAACAATTTTTTCCATCATGAAGATTTACTTCTATATTCCTCCCTCTTTGTTTGCTTGCAAAATTATCATGCAATGTTTCTTTTACCTGGAGTTCACACCAGTCACAAGGGATGATAAGACACAACCTAAAGCATTATATTTAGATTCGAAGAATATTATGATGCCGCAACACATTTTATCACAGTGCAATTGACTTCGTACCCCTTTTCCTACATAGCGTGTCAATACTGTGTGGCAATACCGTGATTCACTTGTATCATTGAGATCACTAAGCAAACCTCAGGGATTTCCCGCACGTCAAAAAAAGGAAAGCCAGTCCTCTAAAACCTCCAAAAGATAAACAGAGATTACTTCTGGATAAAGTCAAGAGTTAAGGGTCCACTCACCATGACTGTCAGGAAGCTCTCCTTCCTCTATCTCCTCAATATCAGTTACATCCAACATGACACCACTTCCTACGGATGTCGTATCTTTATCAAAAGCAGCCCCCTCTGACAGTTGGCATTGCAAGAGAGATACAACTTTACTTAGAAAGGATTCCTGAAACTTAACATCAAGCTGGTAATTTGTTCTCTCATCATTCTGCAAAGCAGTCAAAAAGGATTGCGCGACCTGGAAAAAAGGGCCTTAGCTAGCTGTGCAAGTTATGAAAAATTAAAGGAAGAAGCACATATTAACTTGCCGCCACCTTGTAAGCACACCATTGTCCCAGCTCACCAAGAGCATAATTGATTGCTCTAAGCTTTTGTAATAAGTTAGCAGCACCATCACTCTCTGTTCTTTCGGAAACACCATAAACTTGGCGCAGTTCTTCCTTGGAACCTGCATCACGAGCACCCATAAATTGCCACTTGCTTCTCCTTGAACTAGATTGTGCGGCTTCTTCAACTGCCACTTCCATTTGTTTTATTTGCTCATGGAGGGACCACAAACTAGACGCTTTATCATACTCTACAACAACTTCAGATGGCATCGGAACATGCTTTTCCAGCTCCTTTCGATCTTTTATGGTACAGACAACAGAATCAAGCTTGCTTTCAAGATTCCTAATCTTGATTGCACAATCCACTTGACTTGACACGCCTGACATATAATAAAATCAGTAACTTTTACTGCTATGAAATAAGAATGTACTTGCATATAATTCTCAATCTTTAACTGCTCCAGAAAAGATATTATTTCAAAAAGATAGAAATTGTCAAAGCAAAATCTACTTCTACATGTACCCTTTAAATTAACAGGTGAAGCAGTCATTCCAAACACAGACGGTCTCCTCTCTTTGGGTGTTGTATGATAGAACTCGGACATCACCAAGGAATATGGATGTTTCTTCACAGCATGATGGCATTCATCCAATATAAGGAGATTTATAGCTTCCATTTTTATTATACTGTGCCTAAGGATGTTCAATAGAATTTGAGCGGTCATCACCAAAACCTGCAATACAAGGAAGAAACTTCAAACATGTAAGCATCACCTCATAACTGGAAAAAGAAAACCAATAAAGCCTAATTAAATAAACCTATTGTGCTAAATAAATGGACCTACAAGAAAAGACCTAAATATCCTAAAATTGAAGACAATAAAAGCACTGCTTGTGTTGCTGTTCTGCAATTAAGCAGAATCATCGAAAGCGTCTCTCCTCACCCTTTCCCCTGTGAAGCAATATGGCTTCCTAATATTCCTAACAGAGGTTCCTTTTTTTTTTGGGACCTCTGAACGGGATAAAGCTCTTACCATTGAGTACCTTAGAAAACAGACTTTCATTCTCATGGATTGATGTTGCATATGCAAATATTTCAACGACCCTTCTTTGCCTTCATTAATATTATGCTCTCAACTCGTGGCATATATCCCTGTGCTTTTGTCCCTTCATATGCTATAACCATTATTCATCTCTTGCAATCCCTTCATGGATGGTTCAATCTCATAGAAATCGTGTAAGGTTGTACCACCTCATCGTGACTGGTGTATTTGGAGAGAGCTAAGTAATATAGTGCATAAAGGAATGATGCTTCTATTGCGAGTGTTTTGTCTTCTTTGATCCGGCATTATCTACTATCTAATCATGGGGCTGTTCTTCTCCATCCCAAGCAAAGATGTAAAAAACCTCATAAGTATGTCCGGCAAGGCATCATTACATACTTATCTGCTAAAAGTCACGTCTTCACTTTTATAGTTATTTCATGTAACAACTCTCACTAGAGTGAACACTGCCAAGAATTTGAATGACAAATAACAGAAGATTGTCAAGAAAATAAATAGCAGAACTACCTGCTTTGTCTCAAACTCACGTTGCCACCGTCTTGCATCCCAAAAGTCCTGACCCATTTCACCACAATAATGACCAACTTGGTAACCAGTACGCTCGCGGATCACTTCGGCTTGCTGAATTGGACAAGAAGAGCAGAAAAGACAACAGCTTATCAAATAACGGCACTGAACGAAGCATATTAGATACCACAATAGTACTAGGCGTGATGGAGCTAATTTTAATGACATAAAGCAAAAATTACCTGATAAACAAGGGGAACTTTAGGCACTAAAAACACAGCCAGCATTTTCTTGTTTAATTTATGCAGATCAGCACACACACTTTTGATGAGCAGAACGGCGATTAAGGTCTTCCCCGCCCCCGTTTCCAGAAAAGCTATCGTGTTCTTCCTTTTGGCCTGTTCGAGAACATCCAACTGATACTGGCGGGCTTGTTCCTCAGGAAATCTCTCCTTATGATCTTCAGGCTTGTCGTCTACCCTCCCATTGCAGTCCTGAACATCGTCAGTTCTGGCCTTCTCCTCTCTGCTACGATCAGCTTCCCAAGTACCTAACCGGAAAACAATCTCATTGGAACCTGGGCGGTCCCTCTCCCAATAGCCGCTCGGTTCCCTATCTCTCCATTCCCTCTCCCTCCCATCCCGTCGTCCAGAACCGCTGCGGTGCTCTCTCCTCCTGATGTGATCCCTATCTCCCCTGTCAAGCTCATCCCAATCACGCAGCCTCTTCAGGCTTGATTGTCTCTCCTTCTCCCTCTCCCTCCCCCGGTGGTGAGGATTCCCCACCTTCATCGAGGGGATTGCGAGGCCACTGTGGGCGATGCACCTGCTTCTCTTGTTGCTTCTTTCGTCGCGAGAGAGGTCTCTTTGGCTTTCCCGGTCATCGTGCCTCTGAAACCCATTTTGCTCTCCTCCATTGCTAGTTAAGGACTGAGAGTCACAACCGATGAGGCATCTGGGGCCAGCATCGACAAAAGCGCGAGTCTCCTCAGAGCTAGGAGGAGGAGGAGGAGGAGGAGGGATTGCATCACCGCTTTTAATGCTGTCGAGAATGATGTCAATACCTCCGAAGAAGTCATCGGCGCTGACGAGGGTACGTTGGGCAGCAGGGTCGTCAACAACAGCACCAAAATCGACGAAGTCAGGGACCACGTCGCAGGGCGGGTACTCGCAAGCATCGAGCCAGTAAGAAGAATGGGCTCCATCTCCATTCCCTAAAGCCCTAGACTTGTCCTCCTCCATTTCCGGCTAATCGGTGATGTGCAGCGAACAGACGGAGTCGGATATCAAGAGATTATCGACCGATAACAAGAAGCAGCAACCGATTCCGACGCGCACGATCCCAAATAAAGCGGGCCGGAGGGAGAGAAGAAGAGGAATAGAGGAACAAGCCAGGCGGGGGAGAGAAGGAGAGCTCTGTTCAGCTCAGCTCTACGACCAGATGGAGGAGGAAGACGATTGAAGAGAGGGAGGGAGGGAGAGAGAATAATGAAGCGGAGAAAGAAGAATCGATGTAGCAGCGCCTCTTGCTGTCTCTCTCTCTCTCTCTCTCTCTATCTGGTCCAAAAAGCAGGCAAGCGTGAGAGAATCGGGGCAAAGTTAAACGATGGTGGGATTTTTATGTCTAAGTCAAGTGTTCTATATAATTCGTGCCTACAGAGGGACAAGTGGAAAAAGGATTTTGCCTTTCCAACATGCCATCTGATCTGACTGCTATTTTCTGTTTATTTATTTCGCAGAAATCAACTAATTTCAAAAATAAAAATTAAATAAGGTCTCGAGGTTATCTTACTTTCTCAAATAAAAATTTAAAATAAATTTTATTTCAAATACGAGCTCGAAGTGACGTGACAATATCAAATAAGGAACTGAAGTAATCATGAAGTTTAAAAAAATATCCAATCTAAAGGTATTTTCGTCATTTTTTTTTATTTTTTTTTTACCTTTTTTCTTTGCTTTTTGCTTTTTTCTTTTCCTGTTTTCTCAAAATTTTAAAAAAAAAATTAAAAGAAAGGAACAAACAACACCCCCGCTCCTTCCTCCTCCACTCCCACCTCTGCAACTCAAGTCCCACCGCTGATTCGACCAAAAAAGGTCAAAAAGGCTAAAAACGCTGGCCTGTTTGTCCCGTAGACGATTATTTGTGGGGGCAGAAGTGGATGGTTTTGCTTGTTCCGCGCCGGTGACTTCGGCTTATCAAGCCGAAGCAATGGTGATCGTCGAAACCCTAAGAAGCTACGAAGCGTGGAGCGATAGAATACTTGAATTGGAAACATATCACTTTGATCCGGTGAAAGGATAAGTGATTCGGCAAATCAACTGGGTTGAGAAGCAACAGCTCTTTGTTGAAAATTGTGAATATTTTAATAGGTGAATGAATGAAAAATTGTAATGGCTACTGAATTAATTTAGTAATAACAGGTTAATGGCATTAAATTCTACTGTTATAGAATTAATACTGTAACGGCAGAACCATTGTTATTTTGCTGTTACGTATTAGTCTTCCTTGTCCATACACCATATCAAGTACCCATTACCGCCTTACTAGAACATAGCTTCATAACATAGCAACTCTTGGGGTTCAGGACAATATGTCTCTTTTTGTGTTGCTTCTGGTAACTCAGATTAAGACCATGAGGGTTCTAGACCGCAATTATTTTCCTTCCTTTTGCAGCCTAGCAGCAATCATAATCGGTTTCGACATATCACTTGATTCTCAAACCACCTCTGTACAGCCAAGTTTATATGTCATATTATCAAGCGATATGTTGAAACCGATTATGATTGCTGCTAGGCTGCAAAAGGAAGGAAAATAATTGCAGTCCAAAACCCTCATGGCCTTAATCTGAGTTACCATAAGCAACACAAAAAGAAAGTTACATATTGTCTTGATCTAACTCGAGCAAAGGCGCGAGCAGAGGAGGGTGATACCTTGAGGCGGCGAGCTGAGGCGGAGCAGAGGCCGGCGAGAGGAGGGAGAGTGCGGGGAGAGCAGATGCACAAGCAGAGGTCAGCAATCGAAGCAACAAGCTGAGGCGCGAGCAGAAGCTGGCGAGAGGAGGGGGAGTTAAGGCGAGTTGCGACTTGCGAGCAGGGGCAAGAAGCAACCAGAGCCGGCGGAGGGCGAGTCACGATGGGAGCCGAAGTCGCGATGGAGCCGGCGAGTCGTGAGAGGGAGAGGGAGATGCCAGTCGACAGTCACGAGAGGGAGAGGTGAGTCAGGCGAACGAGAGGGATGAGTTAGAAATTAGGTCAAGAAATTGGGCATTTTGTCTATTTTAACGTCAGTCTGTGTAGTTGACTGCAAGTCCGAGAAGAGCCCGGCGGTGTCCAGCAGTGTCGGACACATGTTCTACACGGAAGAAATTTCAAAACGGCGTGTCCGTGTAACATGGCCTGTAAGTGACTTTTAATCTGACGCATTGTCAATCCTATGTTCCCTCTCTCACCCATCATAATTAGGATTTTCTTCGGTTTCGCTTCTGTGGCCATTCAATAAATCATCACTCGGACACAAGTTGAAGTATATATATGGACATTGACTCCGACGTATAGTTTTATATCGATCACTAACCTTTGGCTCCTCCTAGAATATTCACACATTCCGCAAAAAATCTTTTACGGTTTGGAGTCCATCTCATTCGTCTTACAATAGAAGTTGCCAGTGAAATGGAGTCTCATGAGAATCGGCATCAGACTCAGCTTCATTTCTAGGAATCGGTGACAGCTTCTCTATCTGAGGACAGAGAAATTAATTCAAAAAGTTGCAAAACATGTATAGTTCAACCAAAACAGAAAACGAAGTATTCCCTGGTAAAAGAAGTGAACTTGAGAAGACAAGATAACTGGACTGGAATCATTTAGAGAAAAATAAAAAAGGAGCTCAAGTTTTCTTCGCATTTCCTTTATGTGCTTTTAAGTCACTTTTGATTCACACCACTTAAGGATCTGTGACGCCCTGAAAATCCGACTTCGATAAAGTCCCCGAATTTAATAAAAAGAATTAAAATTGAATTTCGGTCGATAAAATATATTGGATCGTAAGGACTGAAGAGACGATAATTGGACGATTTCTGAAACGTCAATCAGTTTAGATTAGGTTTCGAAATTCTTAGTCGCCGCAAATTAGGATTTCAATCCTCGCGAACCGAGCCTAACTCTAACCATGCCTAGCCTGCGAAATTACCAAAATACCCTTCATCCGTTATATCGAAAATTCATTTCAGTCCCGATTCGCCAAATGACCAAAATACCCCTAGATATTTGCATATGGGACAAATTTGCCCCAAAAGTCTTCAACGTGGACCCACTTTCTCTCCCTCAGCCGCCCACGTTCTCTCTCTCTCACGTCTCTTCCTCTCTTCTCTCTCTCTTCTTTCTGCTTCTTCTTCTTCTTCGTTCTTTGTTAAGGAAGACATCAACTGAACACCACCCTCTTCTTCTTGGTCATTTTTGTGCGACGCCAGCCTTGAGCCGCGCCACCACCCCCTCGCCGTCTCACTAGCACCCCGACGCCGCTCACAACCGTCGTCGTCGGCTCTCACGTCGCCGGAGAACCGCAGCCCAGCTTGCGACGTCCTCTGCCCTATTTTTCCAGCCCCTGACCCGAGAGCCTTCAGACCTCCTCCAGCTGTTCGCGACGCCACCACTGGCAACCACCACCTCACCAAGGTCCATCAGTCTTCCCTCGACTCCCCCGAAGCCACCCCGCCGCTGATCGACCGCCGGAACCGCCGCAATTAGCCCCGAGAACGCTGGTGCCCTGTTTTTGACCCGGTTTGGGATTGTCTTCGATCCGGCCATTTCCGGTGACGTCGCCTCTCACCGCCACCACCAACGAACTCCCAAGGCCCCTCTCCAACTTCCCTGAGCTCGGCGAAACTCGCCGCCGCGCGTGGTGGCCGAAACTCGCCTCCGACCGCTCCCTTGTTCTCGGCACGCGAAACCCCTGTTTTAAGCCGGTTCTGTTTTACGGCTGCTCCGCCGCTTCCGGCAGCCGTCCGCCGCCCTTAGCCGGTCCCGTAGGTCGCCCTCAACCCCTAGGTAAGTCCTCTATCCTTGGCCGGCCTCACCTCGGCCCTCGGCGTCGAGAAACGCCCCGAACAGCCCTATTTTCCCCTGTTTCGCCACTGACCGGTTCTGTTCACAGCCACCGCCGCCGTTCGCCGGAGCTCCTGCCGCCGGCCACCTGTCCCGGTGATCTTGTCGGACCTCCCCGAGATTTTGGGTCGAGTCGCCGTGCGTTAAACCCTAGGTTCGCCGAGAACCGCCGTCGTCACCACCGTCGTCGTCGCTCGCGCCGTTGCCGTTGAGATCGCCCGAGCTTATTTAGTTGTGAGTTGACCATAATCCTTGGTTAGGGCGCTAATTGCGCCTAGGATTAGTCGTTTAGTCAATTGTGAAATTAAGGTACACGATCGGGGCCGGTTTGGATAGAAATTAAGATTAGGTTAAATGGCCGATCGACTTGGTTAGTCGGAGTGATTTAATTGTATGTGGCTAGTTGATTGCTAGATTGATTGGGCAATGGATTATCGTGGTTTGATCGTGAGCGAGCGATAGACTAGAGACGAGCAAGCGATCGATAGACAAGAGACGAGCAAGCGATCGACGATTTTAATCGATTGATTTGACTAATAAATAATTATTGCATGAATTCGAGCCTTTAAGTGGCCTATTCGGATTGATTGTTCGTGTTTGTATTGATTGCCTTGTTGGATGGCTTGATTGATTGGTTGGAATGACTGTTTGGTGTCGGTCGTTAATTGGGGGTTAATCGCCATGTGCGTGGTGACTAGTGGATAGTCTGCATTTGCATATGACTGTGTGCGAAGTCAAAATACATATTTTAGCATGAAAATGGCATTTGGCCAAGATTTTTACATGCCTGAGTGAGCATCTGGCCTTAACCGAAGATAATGAAATGCGTTGGTTGCTATATGTGGATTGTATGATCATATGAGGGAAAACGATGATGCATTCCTGGCAAGTTCTTACCGTACCAATCTGATGGAACCAGACGACTTGCCAGAAGCATGACAACTCTGATCTGGTGTTAACTAGTACGGATGCAGAGCTGGTCGGATGCCGATCGCAATGGATGTTGGACCGACGCCCCGTATAGGGATAACTTCTGCGCGTACCGTGCAACGGGTGCACTAGATACACCGCTTGTAGTAGCCGTTGCTGAGTTTAAAGGAACGTAGCCCAGTTCTGCCGGTAGAACGCTGGATCGCACTGAGGTGTTAGATCGCATTATTTGTGAGAGTCGAATCATGCCCCTTTTTTGCATAGATCCTCTCATGTGCCGGAGGCACGATCATCGTTAATAAATGGACTTGTGTGGTGTCCTGTGCATACATGTGGATGTGATGCTGTGATTGACTAATTTGACTGTTGTTGACACCTAAATTTTGATCAACCTTTTTCTTCCTCTATTTTTCAAAAATTCATAGAAAATTCATAAAAAGTTAAAAAATTACAAAAACCAACTTTGGTAGCCTTGGCCAAGCTAAATGGACCATTTTGGATAAAAATATTTTTTTCATATTTTTCCTATTTTATTATTATTATTATTTTCGAAAAATATAAAAATAAAAATAAAATAAAAAAAGTAGTATTCGAGGTCACAAAAATATATACAAATAGTAGCTATTTTTATTTTTAATTTTCTTTACTTTAGGACCTCATAAAACAGTAAAATTCAGGTTCCATTTTAGGTGTTCACTGACCACCGTAAAATTGAATTTGACAAAAATATTAGTAATGATTAAAAGGAAAAGGAGTGAAAACATCATCATTTAAAAGGAAAAGGGAACTAATCATTTTGTCTTCGCTTTTGATTATTTTATTTTTTTTTTTTACTTTTTAGTATTTTATTATATTATTATTATATTATTATATTATTATATTATTATATTTTTTTATTACTTTACTCTCCTCCCCTCTCCTTCATCACCCGCAGCATTCCTCTTCTTCTTCCTCCTCCTTCTTCTTCTCTTCTTCTCTTCTTTCTTTTCTTCTCATTTTTTTCATCCTCCCCTAGATTACGGCGACCACCTTCATCGCCACCTTGCTCCGCCACCCTCCGACGCCGTGCCGAGATCCCGTCCGTCTTGCTGTTTATCACGACCTCGTGGAGCTCCTAGATACCGCAATCCCCCTCCATCTTCCTCCTCTGTTTCGCCCCCTGCCACGTCGTCGCTCTTCGTCGTCGCCGCTTGGCCACGAATCCATCGTGTTCGGGCCGATCCCGGCCGTGGGCCGATCCCGTGGGCCGGTGGCCGTGCGCCTCGGCCATGGCCGAGCCTATGGCCGAGGCCGTGGGCCGAGGACGTCGGCCGAGTGGCCGTGCGTATCGGCCATGGCCGAGCCCATGGCCGAGGCCGTGGGCCATGGCCGAGCCCATGGCCGAGCCCGTGGGCCAAAGCCGTGGGCCGAGGCCGTGGGCCAAAGCCGTGGGCCGAGGCCGTGAGCCCATAGCCGGTCCATGGCTGAGTGAATTGGCCCGTTTCCGAGCCGGGATTTATTTATTTTTTAAATTATTATTATTTATTACCGGTCTTAAAACTTGTAAAATTGATTGTTGACATTTTGATGTGGTGATCGACAGGTGATGTGCATGGAGATGGTCGCAGGCTGGGGCTGGGCGATTGAAGGCCGGTGTCCAATCCGGTATGTTTTACGTACCCGATCCGTGTATTAGGGTTATTTTTCTAAAATGTCGCCATTATAGATTTGGTTTGCATGTATTTATCTCAGTTCAGTAGTTAGCTTATTTATCTGGTTGAGTGTTGTCTATTGCCAATGATATGCTTTTTGTTAAAATATTTTCTGAAAATATAAAAAATATTAATAAATCAGAAAATGCCAAAAAATGGAAAAATTAAAGAAAAACAAAAAAAAAATTGAGAAGAATTGCAGAAAATTACTAAAAAAATTCTAGAAAATTCCCAAGGCTGAAAATGATCAAAAGAAATTGATTGGTTGTCGTTTTTTTAGGATTTTCTCCCATTTAATCCAAAACGACGATTTTACCCCTCAAAGGGTAAATCGTCTTTGATATTCCGATGAATTGTGGAAATTGCTTAGAATTTGGCGATGAGCCAGATAGGTGGCTAAACCTTATGTCTAGGATTTCCACATTTCATTCTCATTTTTAGAAAATGACGATTTTACCCTTCGAATGGTAAATCGGTTTCTAAAATTCCAAAAAATCATGAAAATTGCAAAAAAAATAGGAAATGGGTCAATTGAGTGACCAAACCTATTGTTGACATCGTTTTACTCCGAATTCATTCCGAAATGATGATTTTGCCTTTTTTGGGCAAATCGTCCCTTTTGTCTCAAAATTACGACTTTACCCCTTATGGGTAAAATCATGTCTAAATCATTCCTAAGCTTGATTGATACTTATTTAGGTTAATAGAGCCTTCTTATGAGTGTCATGTTGATTTGATGTGTTTACTTTGCATATTTGGATTCATTGATTTGCGCCTTTTATTATTGATTGTGATTGCCAAGATAGTCATTCTTATTTGCATGAATTCCTAGATTTAGGATTCATATTCCACTCATCTGCATGAAATCTTAGGTCAGAAAATTCAGTCAATTTAGGTACCGAAAGGGCGTCAACTCTGACAGTTGGCGTAACTAAGTCCCCGAACCCATTTCTCTGGTTATCGCAGAATTGAATAGAAACTCCCGACTATTCAATAGGGTGGTCCAATCATACCCTCCAAAAAATGATTGGTGGCGACTCCATGGCATGCACACTTAACACATGTCACTAGACCACACTGAAGGTCGACTACGTATACCTCCGTTGCGATTTGGGTAACGGGCCTTGGGAGAGGCCCGCGTCTGACCAGACTGGACGGCCCATTAGCCCTCGAGAGCCCACGGCGAACCTCGAGAGGGTCGCGACAGACTGGCGACTCCACTGGGGACTTAGAGAACTTGAGCCGATTAAAAAGTTGATTGATTTTTCTAACCCTGCAGGCGCTCTTGAAGGTGAGGTAAGTCCGCTCATGGTAGGTGTTATATGTTTTTGCAGATTGGAGAGATAAGGGGTGTAGTCCGTGATTAACATTGTCTTATGCAGGTTGGCGTAGGAATGTATGTTGTATGGATGATTTGAAGTGCTGATTGATAAACTGTCGTGCATGACTTGCATTGTGATACTCACAACACATGAACACACACGATCGCGCCTAAAACCCCGGGCGCCGCCTTTAGGAACACAATAGAAGGAATTGAAAATGGAATCTCCGTGAGGAAAAATACGGGGTAATCCACTTTTCAATTCCGCTCACTTCGAACTATGGATCGAGTCCCAATACAACGATAGCTGTGCAATGGAATCGGCTCTTTCTAGAACTCGAAGTGGGAACCTTAACCTTAGGTGCCAAACCCTCTGATTTTTAGAAGTTCACCATCACTTGTCTCATGCGCATGTCTTTGGGCGGTTGGTACACCTAAAACCGCACATAAGTCGACGAGTTTGGTTGGTAAGACTCTCTATCCCTCGAATCTATTACAGTTCATATAAATATAGGCATTTCATTCATTGCATTCTGGTGATTAGATTAAATGCCATTTCAAGGATAGATGTGTGTGTTTTTCCCAAACGTCCTTGATAGAAGACGAAGAGGATGATATCCCATGACAAGCACCGAGTGAGCAACAAAGGAGCCTACTATGGACATTATTGAGATATCGTCCAATGAAGATGACGAGTTGGGGCAAGTGATCCGGAAGTCACAGATCGAACTTGGGGCATCCTTAAACGTTAGGATCACATTCCTTTGTTTCATTTTCCATTACTAGTCCTCTTGTGTAGGGTTTATTTTTATCGAGGCTTTCTCTATCTCACCCCTTAGAGTGATTGTATTAGGGATCTATTGGTGTATACATTTAGATGGAACTTGGTTGTATCTCTTTTGACAGGACATGGGAATGTGATAGTGGCATTTTCTCTAATCATCCGAATACTCCCAAGTCAAGTTTATAATTCCTTTAGAGGAAATCAAAATTGGAAATCTTGCATGACCTTTTTGGTCGTATAGGGTAATCCAACCCCAATTTCGCTAGAAGGAATTATACACTTGAATTGGTTCATGCATGATTGTGAGCCGCTGGTAATCCACGATAATTGACCGAGAATATCGGCGTTGTTTTGAATTTAATGACGAGATAGATGTCCAAATTACTCCCGTTCTTAACAAAACGGCCTTGATTTGGATATCGTATCTTCAATTAAATTTAAAACACGTTATTATGCCTCGTACTTTTGAGTAATTCGCTCCTCTCGAAATTGATCAAAAGCAATTATTGTGAATTACATTCCTTTCAATAGTATGCTTTCTTTCGAAGAATATTGATAAAAAACTTTTCGCGCAAGATTAAAACCCTTGTAAAAGTTCTTGTCCTTATTAATCATGGGTAAGCATAAGATTGAAAGGGGTTTTTGCTTTCTTTTTCAAATTATTCCTTCTGATTCTGTCTTTTCATTTGCAGGTAAAAAATAGGTAACAGAGAGAAATCTTTTCCTGGATAAGTCTGAGGCTATTCTTTCATTTGATCATGAGCGAGTTATAAAATCCATATTTGCTCGACTTATTGATATTACGGTTCGGCTCACCTAAGTTGAAGATGTTCGAACGCTCGAAGAAAGGAACCATGCAGAAGTTAAAACACACACGAGAACTTTCATTTATTTTGCTCAGCGGAGGGTTTTCAGAAGCAGGTCATACAATTCGGGGTGGAAAAGTAAAGCCAAAGTGAGCCCTAATTAACGACACAAAGGAGCCCAACTGACCCTCCATGTTGTTAATGCTCTGCCCGTACTCACGACTTCGCATGTCCTGGTCCGCGAGCTTGAGGAAAAGGTTTCTGCATTCTCCCTTAACCTCAGTGACCTTGACCTCGTGTTCTTCAGTGATTATTTCCAAGTCCCGAACTAATCCATTCCCGTGAGCTATGTCTGCGGTTATTTTGTCGAGCCGTTCTTCCTGCCAGTCGCTTTGCAGCCTCAATAGGACATTGTGGCGGTCGTGCTCGCCAGCGGTCAGGGATAGGGCCAATTGATCCACCAGTTTTCTCCTCTCGCGAAGCAACGTCGCGACCCTCTCATTGGCAAACTCGACGGCCTTTTTGTGACTATCGGCCAGATAGTTGGTCAGCACCAAATGATCAGACCGATCCTGGTAACGAGCCCGCAAGACGCGAGCCACGAGAACCTCCCGATCAGCAACACGGTAGGCCTCTAAGGAGTGTGCAAAGAGGGTCGGGAAAGTTCTATATTCCCTCCCCAGCGTAGTACCTTCGAGGGAAGTGGTATCTAAGTCCTCGAGCAGGACACGGATTTCATCCGCGGTTGCAGAATGATCGGTTATGTGCGTGTAACCGCGACCCAATAGGTTATAAAGCTTTTCCCACTGGGCCAAGACATCAGTCGAAAAAGTGCGCACGGGAGAAGAGGCCATTTGCGTTGGGTTGGCTTGAGAATAAGACGAGGCTAATAGAGAGATTAGAAGGAAGAAGCTGATTATGCGAGAACGCTAATCTGCCATACGTTAATCCCTCATTTTATAGCAACTCAAGGATGATGAAGGGTCTCAGTAATAATGCTGGTGGAGCCCAATTAGGGGGTAAAGCAGGAGGTCCCCTCACGAGAACCATTGGATTCGTTTAGGTCCGCGATTTCCGGCTCATCAATTAAAAGATGTAAAAGATTTGTCGGGATCACCATTATTAGAGTTAGGTGGGAGGAAAGCGCAACTATCGAAGAGAGCCCTAACAGGGTTTGGCAGTCCCATCACGTTGAAAAGCTAAGCGAGAAATTCAAGGTCTTGAGGGGGAACGTTTGCCTAATGATGCTTGAAGAGCGTCTCCTGAACATGCAAAGTCACTTGAAGAAAACTTTATAGGGTGAGCATACATGAGAGAGTGGAGAACTCTGAGTGGGCAAGAACCAATCAAACATTTCTCAATCCAACATATTTAAGAGGTTACTGTCAGCTGCTAGAGGCGACTGACTCAAAAATCTCAGAAATTGAACCACAGAGGGATCTCGAAGATTCCAAGATCAAGTCTAACGCCAAAACCATGGAGCCCAACACTTCTGGCAATGGAAATCAAGATCACGGCGACGACGACAACGACATCCACGATGCTCAACTCGGGAAAAGAAGACGTCCTCACCAATACTCTCAGGAGGAAACCCAAATGCTGGAAACCCTTTTCAGTAAAAGCCATTACATGAAAAAGAAATGGAGAATTGAATTGAGCCGGGAGTTGGGGATTAATCAGTCGAGGATCCAGTTTTGGTTTCAAAATAGGAGATCCAAATCGAGGGCTCAACGCAAACGTCAGGTGGTCGAGATTTTAAAGGAAGAAAACCAAAAGCTGCGAACAGAAAACATGAGGTATGAAAAAGCTCTCAATATTACCGTTTGCCCTCATTGCGATAACCTCGTCGCCCTCGGTAAGATATTCCCCGATAAGCCTCACGCGATGATTGAAGACGTTCATTTACCACCCTACTCCCTCGGGGTATCTCCTGCTCAACCAGATTTTGCCGGAGTCACGCATGAGCAGGATGATCCCACGAAGATGATACAAATGCCTCCTGGGGGATGGGATTTGCATCGCTTTGATTGGAGTTACAGTTTCAAGGAGCTGGATGTTACCGCCGACCAGCTCAAAGCATATCAGCCTCATGCACAACAATTTTCGATAGGGTCGGGTCCCGCTGGAGATGAGTTAATCAGTCGTCAAGCCATCGATGCAATTTTGGGCCACGATAAGAGGAGGTTCGCTTGGCCCCCTGAACTGCATTCCAGATTCCTAGACGTGGTTCACCAAATGGGGATCGATTCAGCAACTCCGACGCGCATATTTAAGGCCATGAATGTACCGGGGCTTAGTAAGGAACTGGTCAGGAATCACCTTGCTGCCTACAGAAAGCTATTAAAACAACGTCGAGCGGAGCTAAACCGGGAGGAATCCGTCTCGAGCTCAAAAGCTAGGGGCGACCGCCATTATAATGCTCAGGTATCAAGAGATACCCGGCCAAATCTAAGCATCAATCAAACTAGCAGCCCGACCACCGGCAAACTGAAAGCTGATCAGAATGTCCTCCCGGGCCATCTCAACACTTCTCAAGAGCGCGTGTCACAAGTACAGCGAGTGCGCACTCCTCCATTCGAGCAGCAGTCGGCTGGTGCTCTGCCTGCCGCTGGTCAACCCGCGACAGACGATTTCTTTGATGAGGGGCTCGATGCCTTGTTCAATCAGTGGGAAGCTGACATGCTTGGACAGCCATGATCTAGCACTTGACTCGGGGCACGATGGGTCGGTCACCACGAACACCCATAGAAAGAAGAACATGTTCACGAGTAGATCACTCATTTTATCCGTTGTAAAGTTCCTACGGGAACATTTTTCTTTAATGACTATAGTTAATTCTATATTAAAACCAACGCTATCGACGAACATCGTCATGCTCAGTTGTGATGATCCCTTGTTAGATTAAGTCTGAAACCAGAGACGGTCTTTAAAATTTTGAGTGGCCACGAACTCATTCCTCACCAAACGCCCGGGATGCTGAAATGAAGAGTAACAGCATGCACAGGGAAAATGCCACTTTCGTTTGAACGATGAAAAGGGGTTGAGAGAAGATCATAGCGTTAATTCCCATGGAGCTAAATGAATTAAACGGAGTCATTAATTGCGGGCCCACCGCTGCTCCTCACGTTCTCGGGCCTAGCAAATCATAAAAGGCGCCGAAAGATTGTAGACCCACCACTTTGAAGACTGAACTAGGGGACGAGCGCAATACTCGATGAAACCGAATCAATGCAAAAGAGTTTGTGATCCTATCACGAGGAAAAAGAAAGGGGAATACAGACGATGAGTAATTACAGAATCTCGGGAGGAACGCTTGCTTGCTGGTCTTCATATGCAGCCTGAAGGATGGTTCTAGGACACGCACAATCACTTGAGAAAATTTCTAGAGTGAGCAAACACGTAAGAGCGAATAGAGAAAGCTGAGTGAACTAGATCAGCCCGAGATACTTCGATCCATCATGTTTAAAAGCTATTCCCATCTGCTAGAAACGCCCGACCTGGACATTTCTGAGCACGAACTGCTGGGAGACTTTGAAGATCCTGGAGCTGAATCCTGCCCGAAGGCCGTGAAGACTGACTCCTCCAGCGATGAAATTCTAGGTTTCAGCTACGAAGAAGGAATATACAATGATGACCGGAGTCGGAAAAGGAAGCAACTACAACGCCACACTCCAGGCCAAATCCGAGAGCTCGAAGCTTTCTTCAATGAATGCCCCACTCCAAGCAGACAACAGAAAATGGAGTTGAGCCGAAAAATAGGATTGGAGCTTTCGAAGGTCAAGTTTTGGTTCGCCAACAAACGAACCCGGGTGAAACAGCAATACGCAGACCATGAGTTACTGGTCCTGAAGGAGGAGAATGAGAAGCTTCAAGCTGAAAGCGCGAGATATAAGGAAGCTCTGACCAAGGCCACCTGCCTTAATTGTGGTAATCCTGTTGTCCTCGGCGAAGTGTTCCTCGATGAACCGTCCCTGTTGACGAATAACGCTCAGCTGTTACCGTATTCTCCACAGCATTTTCCGACACAGCCAGATATCGCCGGAGATCTGCATGAGCAAGTCAACACCATAGGAGCAACACCAACATCCTCTGAGAAATGGGATATGAATCATCACAGGGGGAGTTCTCTCAATGACGAACTCGCTGTCGCAGCCAGCCAATCCAAAGTCGGTGAGTCCCTCCCTGGACAACTTTTGAAACGACTAGATCCCGTAGAGAATAGCTACCGAAGTATTGACGATATTTTGGGTGATAAGAGAACAAGGTTTTACTGGACCTATGAACTTCACACCAAATTTGTTGATTGTAATTCGAGAGCTGGGAGTTGATTCGGCTAGCCCACTACGCATACTCGAGATTATGAATGTGCCGGGGCTCTCTAGAATTAACGTCGAGTCTCACCTCAAGTACTATAGGAGATTGCTAAGGGATGGAAGGATAGCGTTAAACCATCATAAAGCCAGTTGGAGCTCAAGTGCCGGGCAGAGTTACAACCACGATGATTGGAGAGCCGAGAGCACCCAACCGTGTTTCAGCAATGACGGGACCAGCAGTCGTGTCAGCGACTCCTCTAACCCAAATCAGAATGCTCCGCCGAGCTATCTCAATACTCCTCAAGAGTATATACCGCAGTTCCAGCACATAGGGATTCCTCAGTTTGAGCGCGATTCGGTCATTAATGCTGTCCCTGAAGCGGATCTGGCATTGGTAGAGAGTGCACATATAAACCTGCCGGTCATTGGAGGAAGTTCCAATTCGAGGGGTCAAGTTGCTCACGGCGAGAGCAAAGAGAGGAATCCCTCGCCTGCAGTCGACGACAGCCAATCTGGGCACCAAGGGCTAGAAAGAACAGGCGATTTCCTTGAGGAGGAGCTGGACACTTGGATCAATACTCTTCAGGAATGTATGTCTCGACCCCAACAGGGCAATGATGAAGGTTCCAGCTCAAAGACTCCAGTTCCTCACAATGAAGGCGATGAAGGAAATCTGCCCCCAACAATTGTTGATACCCAACTTGAACATCAATGGCTCGAAGACCCGAGCAATTTCCTTGGCGATGAGTTCAATCTTTGGCTCGATCAATTTGGAGCCGGAGGGCCATCGCAGTGGTGACGCAAGACAGGTGACCAAACGTCTGATGCAAGGCATGGTTACTCGATGAAAAATGCTTAGACGAAAGGGGTGGAACACTCCTATTGAATATGTTGTTGATCGCACTGTAAGGTTCCCACGGGAACATCTTTCATTAATGTCTAGAACTAATTGCGCGTGAGTGTCAACATCACCCTTTGAGCATCTTCAAGCCGAGGGCCGTGGATTAATCGCTTAATCCGTGGAGCAAGTTCCCCGAACAATGACTATCACCCGCGGAGTATAATGGGATCTACCCCTTCAATACGAAATACGTTTGGCCGCGAAGCCACCTATTTGGTAAAACGATGTATCGTTCCTAAACGATCTTCAATCGAATACCGAAGTAATGTCTCATTTCTTTCCCTTCTCAGGTGATAAACGTGGATAAATCACTCAAGGAGCCATTTGTTCGAATAACAGAACAGACGTTGCCTAACTGGGGGCAGATGAACCATTGATGTTGCAAACACTCCAAGAATGGATAGGCGGATTTGATAGATGTTGTTCATATCAATACGCAATATCAGAACGGGATGAGAACCAAGAGTAAAGCTGTATCGTTCCAATTTGTCTTGAATTTGAGAATATGAATTGATACTCGTTATTTATCCTTGACAGGGGAATCGCCTTACAGACGAACAGGTTTTCACATCCCATGTATTACCCGTTAGAATACATGACCAAGGGTAAATTGTATCGTTCTAATTTTTTGAAAAATTCGTGAACGTACAATAACATGTTTCTTCCGCATTTTCAGGATCTCCAGCCGCGGGGGACAGGTAAGTATCCCTTTCCCCAATCCATTGAAGATGTTAAATAAAAAACAGAGAGAAAAAGAAAAGCTTTCAAAACCTGATGTCTAGAAAAGACATGGAATTCTAACTTCATTGGCATTCATGTTTTGAAACATGAGGTTGTCTGAACACGCATTGTGCACCATAAAATCCCCTTGACGGGTAAAATTTTTGGGAAAACGAAAGAGATTTTTCCAATCAAAAGTTGTTCAAAACTCTCAAAAGGATGTTTCCTCAAAAGAGAGGCAAGCTCAAATCCAAACACATCCTACATACACTTGAGAGATGAGTGGAGCGAATCGAATAGTAAAATCTGGACCTACGGAGGTAGGGACCATTCGCAGCGATTACATGGATTGGGACGACGGAGGCATTCGTTTCATATCATAAACACTACAGGTGACCGTTGATAACCCACTTGAACGGCGATTTTCATTCTTAACCCTGTCAAGAACCACCCCACATCGGGGCAAAATGGAGGTGAGTCCAGCAGCATCAGGAGGAAATGGTTAGAAATTTTCTTGCTCGGACTAACATTAATCTTTGTGTGTTGTTTATATGGTAATCCAAGTGCCATAGGATGATGAGGAGCATTCATTTCTCTATCCCACACACCGAATCCTTTGCATAGCCAAGTTGAGCCTGCAAAATCATTTCATAAACCCGTTGGTGATCATTGCACTTTCCAAGACGGATGCGACATCACTTCAGAAACGAGGGAGTTCAAGACCTAGGGTTTACGAAAAAGCTACTAAGTCGATACTCAAGCGTGCTAAGAGCCAAGTCATATATCTAGCACAATTGCCAAGCATCCCGCTTGCGACAAGGGATTAAAGAAATCCCCAGCATCAGATAAGAAAAAGCAAAGTGCCTGGTAAAAGCAAGGCCGATGCTCGCATAAGCTGTTTGATTGATCCCCAGTAAAGTCTGGTCGGGAAAAGAGGAAATTCCTAAAAGAGTAGTATCAAAAGGGCTACTCCCCAAATGGCGTCAAGCGCGGAGCAAAGATATAGAGAGAATTATCGGTCTCTGAATGCAACAAGAGACGCTCTCTAAAGGACTTGTGCACACCTCAAAAGCGGTTGCACACCTCAAAAACTGAATATGCAGAATGGAAAAGACAGGTGACGAATTTGCAATGATCACCAATGTCAATCCCCTCATAAATTCTGGGCCAAAAACAAGCCTTTTTCGGTCTCCAATCTTACCAATGTCATAACCCTGAAACAGTCTTCTCTGACTAAGACATTTGGGTTAACATATAGCTTAGCTCGAAGAAGTACGAGCAAGACTATTTCTTTCTCATTTTGCAGGGTTCTCGACTTGTAAACCCGGAGCAGATGGTGAAGAATTTCATTCAAACGACCTTGACTCAAAAGTGAGTCCCTCTTGAAGATCAATAACCAAGCCCAACATTACGGTCCCATGGAAGACCTCCCGACCGATCAAAATGTATGTGCTGCGAATGATCCTAAAACCTAGGCACAGGTTAATAGGAAGTTGGCGCATTCCTTAAGACCATTATCACAGAGCGGTGAGGAGCCCTCTTGGATGAGAAATTCTCCAATAGATGTTTTGAACAAACTCTTTTTGGAAATTTCAAATTGTTTGATCCAGATTTTCCGTGCAAGGGATTTGTGATCACATTTGCATGTTGCAAGAATGCTTTGGACAACCTCCAGCATCAAAATGCACATTTCACAATTAAAACTTAAGTCATACGATTTTTGTCAAGTGGACAGCCGTGGTCTTCCCAAAAATTACTAACGTTTTCTTGGTGAAGAAAAATCTTTCAAGCTCAAACTTCTGCAGGATACCTGGAGAACCCAGCTCCCAGAATGTCGCCTCAGCAGACTCAAGTGAAGCTTTGTCAAAATAAAATCTTTAACTACTTCAAAAAACTGAATTCCCGACAAACTTCGGGATCTCTAAAAAAAGAGGGGAAGAAAAACTCTTTTAAAAGAAAAAGTCCTATCAGACGTGGAGAACCCTCGTCATGAGACCCCTTTTAAAAAAAAAAAAAAAATCTAGGCAGTCTCATCGGACGTGGAGAACCCTCGTCATGAGATCCCTTTTCAAAATTCAAACAGTCTCATCGGACGTGGAGAACCCTCGTCATGAGACCCCTTTTTAAAAATTAGGCAGTCTCATCGGACGTGGAGAACCCTCGTCATGAGACCCATTTTCAAAGCAAACTGAGGGTAGAAACCGCCTGAAGGGTCAAACTCAAGGTAGAAACCTCCTGAAGGGTCAAACTCAAGGTAGATACCGCCTGAAGGGTCATCTTAAGGTAGAAACCGCCCGAAGGGTCAAAACAAAGGTAGAAACCGCCTGAAGGGTCAAACCAAGGTAGAAACCGCCTGAAGGGTCAACTCAAGGTAGAAACCGCCTGAAGGGTCAAACCAAGGTAGAAACCGCTTGAAGGGTCAACACAATGGTAGAAACCGCCTGAAGGGTCAATCAAAGGTAGAAACCGCCTGAAGGGTCAATCCAATAGCGAAAATCACTTAAATGGTCAACTCAATGGTCTGATCCACCATACGGATCAAAATCCTTGGCAAATCCCAAATGGGGCGCGTCTTCCTTAGATTCCTATCAGTTAGGAATCTCATTATGGTTTAACCTACCATACGGGTCAGAGCTTAACCTCTCTAGGACACTCTAGAAACGAGTCCCTAGAAATTCTCTGGAATCCATCAGACACTGCGAAAATCGCACAAACATCGAATAGGTAAGTGGCAGGTATATCTCTCTACTATCTCACTCTCTCATGTCAAATAAATATTTCCCCTTTCAAGAAAGAGCATACATCGACAAGCATAAAAAAAACGGATGTCATGACTCCTTTTCCTTTAGTTTCACGAGTCGAGTCGATCAGGACTCAGGTGTCACATTGTCTTTGAGAGAAACCTCTGAGGGGATTCCTCTGATGAGATTCCTCTCAAAGAGGGGCAGCTGTTGACACCTAAATTTTGATCAACCTTTTTCTTCCTCTATTTTTCAAAAATTCATAGAAAATTCATAAAAAGTTAAAAAATTACAAAAACCAACTTTGGTAGCCTTGGCCAAGCTAAAGGGACCATTTTGGATAAAAATATTTTTTTCATATTTTTCCTATTTTATTATTATTATTATTTTCGAAAAATATAAAAATAAAAATAAAATAAAAAAAGTAGTATTCGAGGTCACAAAAATATATACAAATAGTAGGTATTTTTATTTTTAATTTTCTTTACTTTAGGACCTCATAAAACAGTAAAATTCAGGTTCCATTTTAGGTGTTCACTGACCACCGTAAAATTGAATTTGACAAAAATATTAGTAATGATTAAAAGGAAAAGGAGTGAAAACATCATCATTTAAAAGGAAAAGGGAACTAATCATTTTGTCTTCGCTTTTGATTATTTTATTATTTTTTTTACTTTTTAGTATTTTATTATATTATTATTATATTATTATATTATTATATTATTATATTTTTTTATTACTTTACTCTCCTCCCCTCTCCTTCATCACCCGCAGCATTCCTCTTCTTCTTCCTCCTCCTTCTTCTTCTTCTCTTCTTCTCTTCTTTCTTTTCTTCTCATTTTTTTCATCCTCCCCTAGATTACGGCGACCACCTTCATCGCCACCTTGCTCCGCCACCCTCCGACGCCGTGCCGAGATCCCGTCCGTCTTGCTGTTTATCACGACCTCGTGGAGCTCCTAGATACCGCAATCCCCCTCCATCTTCCTCCTCTGTTTCGCCCCCTGCCACGTCGTCGCTCTTCGTCGTCGCCGCTTGACCACGAATCCATCGTGTTCGGGCCGATCCCGGCCGTGGGCCGATCCCGTGGGCCGGTGGCCGTGCGCCTCGGCCATGGCCGAGGCCGTAGGCCGGTGGCCGTGCGCCTCGGCCATGGCCGAGCCTATGGCCGAGGCCGTGGGCCGAGGCCGTGGGCCGAGGACGTCGGCCGAGTGGCCGTGCGTATCGGCCATGGCCGAGGCCGTGGGCCAAGGCCGTGGGCCGAGGCCGTAGGCCAAGGCCATGGCCGAGCCCATGGCCGAGGCCGTGGGCCGAGGCCGTGGGCCAAGGCCATGGCCGAGCCCATGGCCGAGGCCGTGGGCCAAGGCCGTGGGCCGAGGCCGTGGGCCAAGGCCGAGCCCATGGCCGAGCCCGTGGGCCAAAGCCGTGGGCCGAGGCCGTGGGCCAAAGCCGTGGGCCGAGGCCGTGAGCCCATAGCCGGTCCATGGCTGAGTGAATTGGCCCGTTTCCGAGCCGGGATTTATTTATTTTTTAAATTATTATTATTTATTACCGGTCTTAAAACTTGTAAAATTGATTGTTGACATTTTGATGTGGTGATCGACAGGTGATGTGCATGGAGATGGTCGCAGGCTGGGGCTGGACGATTGAAGGCCGGTGTCCAATCCGGTATGTTTTACGTACCCGATCCGTGTATTAGGGTTATTTTTCTAAAATGTCGCCATTATAGATTTGGTTTGCATGTATTTATCTCAGTTCAGTAGTTAGCTTATTTATCTGGTTGAGTGTTGTCTATTGCCAATGATATGCTTTTTGTTAAAATATTTTCTGAAAATATAAAAAAATATTAATAAATCAGAAAATGCCAAAAAATGGAAAAATTAAAGAAAAACAAAAAAAAAAATTGAGAAGAATTGCAGAAAATTACTAAAAAAATTCTAGAAAATTCCCAAGGCTGAAAATGATCAAAAGAAATTGATTGGTTGTCGTTTTTTTAGGATTTTCTCCCATTTAATCCAAAACGACGATTTTACCCCTCAAAGGGTAAATCGTCTTTGATATTCCGATGAATTGTGGAAATTGCTTAGAATTTGGCGATGAGCCAGATAGGTGGCTAAACCTTATGTCTAGGATTTCCACATTTCATTCTCATTTTTAGAAAATGACGATTTTACCCTTCGAATGGTAAATCGGTTTCTAAAATTCCAAAAAATCATGAAAATTGCAAAAAAATAGGAAATGGGTCAATTGAGTGACCAAACCTATTGTTGACATCGTTTTACTCCGAATTCATTCCGAAATGATGATTTTGCCTTTTTGGGCAAATCGTCCCTTTTGTCTCAAAATTACGACTTTACCCCTTATGGGTAAAATCATGTCTAAATCATTCCTAAGCTTGATTGATACTTATTTAGGTTAATAGAGCCTTCTTATGAGTGTCATGTTGATTTGATGTGTTTACTTTGCATATTTGGATTCATTGATTTGCGCCTTTTATTATTGATTGTGATTGCCAAGATAGTCATTCTTATTTGCATGAATTCCTAGATTTAGGATTCATATTCCACTCATCTGCATGAAATCTTAGGTCAGAAAATTCAGTCAATTTAGGTACCGAAAGGGCGTCAACTCTGACAGTTGGCGTAACTAAGTCCCCGAACCCATTTCTCTGGTTATCGCAGAATTGAATAGAAACTCCCGACTATTCAATAGGGTGGTCCAATCATACCCTCCAAAAAATGATTGGTGGCGACTCCATGGCATGCACACTTAACACATGTCACTAGACCACACTGAAGGTCGACTACGTATACCTCCGTTGCGATTTGGGTAACGGGCCTTGGGAGAGGCCCGCGTCTGACCAGACTGGACGGCCCATTAGCCCTCGAGAGCCCACGGCGAACCTCGAGAGGGTCGCGACAACTGTTGAGTCGAGTCAAGCATTGCATTGTGTGTGGCCTAAGGCTAGTAGTATGCATGTGGATGATTATCAGGTTGTGGTTGTACTTGGGTGTTACTAGTGGTGATATGATGTGTAAGACTTCTGTTAGGTTTCCCTAGGTGAATCAGTCTCCTAACCGAGCTTAGGCTTGATTCACTGAGATTTATTCTCACCCCGTCGTGGGACAATAATTTCAGGTCCATTCGGATGAAGACTCGTGGACGTGAAGGTTTGGCTTTTGGGTTTGTAAGTTTGGAGTAAATGAGAAGTTAATCTTACCTGACCGAGGAACTATGTGAGGTCTAGTGAGCCACCCCGAAGTAAGGGGTTATTTTTTTAGCTATAACCCAATGGGGTTAAGACTTATCTGTGTATGTCGAGTGATTTATAATGGTATATTTTTGAATGACTGTTGTGACTGCCTACTTTTCTATCCCTATTTGATTATGCTGTCAGGGAGTTAAAAACGTTTCCGCTTGCGTAAGTAATTGATAAGTCGATAGTGTGCCTGGGACGCTATCTCTATGACCTCGTGGCGATTTGGCAAGAGTTGTCGCGGGCTCGAGAGTCGGGGCGTGACAGGATCTCTCTAAAGATGGTGAACAGGTAAGTCCAGATTGCACAGTTAATTTGCATTCACCAGTGTCCTAGAGCACCCCACATTTTGTATCATCAATCCACATTATCAATTGAAGTTTGAATCATGAACTAGTAATGAGTGAAAAAGATGATAAAAACCTCCTCAAATTTCTCCTCAACAGATAATTTGTTTTCTGCTACCATCTCAAACTCAAAGTAATTATCTAGATTCTTCTGGCTTAAAGTTTTCTCGTTTTCCAAAATCTTAATCTAGAGCGTAAAGACGACATAGAGAATGAATGTGGCAGAAAATTGACTATGATTGGACTGTCTCAGAAATCTTAGAAAGAGAAATATACAAAAGAAAAAAAGAAAAGGATACCTGATCATGAGTTGCTCAACCACAAGATCAGCCCCTGGCTCTCTAGGACATGTAACATAGTCAGAAACCAATTTGGCTTCAATCAGCATTATCGTTAAACAACCGATTTGTATGGCACTACTGATTTTCTGTAGAATATCAGAGAGGAAAGGAAAATGTGTCGAACAACAAAGCGAATAGAACTACGGGGAAAGAAGTAAATGCAAATAATTACCTCATCTTCCAACTCCATTGATAATTTCTCGCACGTTGCACAAAAAGGTATAGATACCGGGTCTTGACATGACTCATCAAAAGGAAGAGATGGACCACTATCCTGCCCAGCGCTTCCAGGTTCAAGATGATAATCCTTGAAGTGAGGCGGGGAATATGCCTAATATTGGGGTAAGAACAGTAGGAGTGCCGCAACTTTTGCGTAGGGATCACTTGAGTGCCTTAACTTTTTTTTCGATCACTTGAGTGCCTCAACTTTTAAATATGGATCACTTGAGTACCACTTCCGGCGAAAGTGGATCACTTGAGTGTCAATTCCGGCAAATCATCATACGCGGAATTTTTTTTATCATTATTTTATTTATTTTTTAACGACACGTCATTTTTATCATTCTCACTGGACAGTCTTCATCGCCGGTTCTAAGGACATGGCAAATGGTCTTCTGGGGCATTCTCGTCGATTTGAAGAAGAGGGATTCCGGCAACCCTCACCAGCGATGATTGGCCAACCCACGGGCATCGGCTGGCTCGCCCTGGGCCGGCAAGGTCGCGACGGTCCTCAACGATGGCCGTCGCGGCCTCTGTGGCCGTGATCGAGGGCACGAAGGCCCTCACCAGATCTGAACGAGGGCCTTCACGGCCCTGTCGGCCACAGACAAGGAGGTGTCGACTGCACCTGGCATCGTTCGTCTTAGATCTAGTCGTCGGTCTAATGCCCCATGGTTGCCAACGGTCTCAGCCAACAATCGCGGGTCTAGTCGCTTGGGCCAAGGGATCTAGGGTTTGTGCATCTGTGGGTGGCTGAGGTCGCGCGACCCTCGGCGTTGCCTCGCATGGCTTCTTTGAGGCTGTTGGTCCTTCGGACGCGATGAAGACGAGCTTGGTGTAGATTTGAGGCTGCTGTGGATGGCCTCTGTTTTTGGTGCTCCAAAACAGAGCATGATTGTGAGAAGAAGGGAGAGGGAGAGAAGGAGGAAGAGGATGAGGATGAGGAAGAGGACGGAGGCGGAGGTGGGCGACGAGGAGAAAGAGGACGGAGAGGTACAGCTGAATGGGGCAGAGGTGGGCGGAGGAGAGGGTGGTCGGTCAGCCGGGGGTCGCCGAGGACCTGTCGGCCTATGGGCAAAGCCCATGAAATAAGAAAAAAAAATTAAATAATAAAAAATTATGAAAAATTACACATGTATATCAATATATTCAAAAAAATCGATCGTCGGTGCCACATAAGCATTTCCGACCGCCACCTCAACTTTTCCGATCGCCACGTAAGCTTTTCCGATCACCACATAAGCGATGGCACTCAAGTGATCCATATTTAAAAGTTGAGGTACTCAGGTGATCCAAAAAAAAGTTAAGACACTCAAGTGATCCCTACGCAAAAGTTGTGGCACTCCTACTGTTCTTACTCCGCCTAATATTGATGGAAAATGACTTCAGTAAAGAAGGAGATATCAGGGCAACTGTACGTGCTTCTAGGAAAAAAATTAATAATAAAGCAACAATAAAATCAGGTAAGAAAAACGTAAAATAGAGCAGACAAAAGACATAAATCTGAGAATTGCATGTGGTCTAAATTGGCTACTTATCATCTTCATACCTTAAGAGTCACTTCCATTTCATTACCATCTATCAAATTCCAGAGAACTCCAAACCCCACTCCCAATGGAAAACAGAAAAGGGAAACAAACAAAGAAGAAAGGACATTGCAAAAATAGTTGAGTTGACAAGTCCTTTACACCAAATTTATAAGGCGTAAACTAGAAACTCACTTTTCCTAATGAAATTAGATGAATACCATGGTATTAGACAACGTGAGATGGCATGGATGAAGGTAGCCAACTCTACTCAGTAAGAAATATTGCATTTCGTACAAGCTGCATGCGATCAGAAAGTGATTTCCACCAAAGTTTAGATGCAGCAAGCATTGTTTGAAATTGGACTCGTGTTCATGTAAGGGTTTATTTAGTTGCCATATAGTAAAATATCATTGTGCTGGGTGTTAAAACCCAATCCGAGGAAAGGATAGCTTTCGACTTCCTCTACCTTTTCTTCTGAATCGGGGTCGTGATAAGAAAATAATTCATTGTCCTGCAAAAGTCACCAGAAGTAAATGAGAAACAACTTCTTTGAATTCCACTGTAAGAAATAGAGCATCATAATAATCTCTATTTGGTTGCAGAAACCATACGAATAAGTGCAATAAATACCTTAGTAAGCATGGGAACTGTTGGATCCACACAATTTGAGTATTCCACAACCACACTCGGATCACCATGATCATCATCCTGATCCCAGTACTCAAGTTTCCAAATGTGCCAGCATCGAACACATTGCTGCTGCTACATGTAGCATCATTTTGCTCGTCTGGCTTCTGAAAGACAAGATCCGTTGGCCTTCTATTGTCTTCATCAAATTGATCAACTAGCATCCTTAAGATTTGTGTAATTTCATCCTTCATTTGTGTCACGCCCCGACTCTCAGGCCCGCGACATCCCTTGCCAAATCGCCACTAGGTCACGAAGGATAGCGTCCCAGGTGGACTATCGACCTACGAATATACGGCGCATGCGGAACGTGCAACTTCCAAACGACAAGACCAGCATGGGATAGAGAAGCAGGAAATCAATACGGTCAACACAGCAAAAGACACTTCATTACATTAACCAAAAGCATATGCTAATTAACCCTATAGAGCTAACAACTTACAATCCCATTCTTCGGGGCGGCTCTCTAAGACCTCAAAAGAGAAAGGGTCGGGGTAGGGTTAACTCCACATCTACTTCAAAAGACTACTTCCTTAGTCACACCTTAGCACCTGCACGGCTCCGTCACTTGGGACCTGAAAATGTTGTCCCACGACGGGGTGAGAAATAAATCTCAGTGAATCAAGCCTAAGCTCGGTTAGGACACTGATTCGCCTAGAATATACTAAGCATCACAACCATCATACCGTTCAATTACATAACTCAATAAGATATAGCCACAATATAATAAACAACCCATCAAGGCACCACAACTCAAGTGTACACCAGGCATCACACAAATCCATTTATTCAAGATGACCCACGCCACTGGCGTGATCCATTTCCACAACACGATCCAGCACCTCAGTGCGATCTAGCGTTCTTCCGACAGGACCGGACTACGTCTTTTTTCCCTCTCAACGACGGCTACTACAAGCGATGTATCCAGTGCACCCAGCACGGCACCAACAAGTAGGCATCCCTAAACGGGGCGTCAATCCATCACAAGCAGCGACCGGCATCCGATAATCCCTTAAGACCGTACGACTAGCACGAGGCATGAATTATCGTGCTTCTGGCAAGTCGTGTAGTTCCATACAACATGTATAGTATGAGTACGAACAGTACAAAACGAACTTGCCAGGTAATGATCATATGTCCCTCATATGACCACACAGTTCACACTTGGCAATCAATATGTTAATTATCTTCGATTAATGCCAAATACTCACACAGACATGTTAATAGACACGGTCCACAGCCAATCAAGACCCTCAGTCAGGCATCTCAGTGAAGCAACCAAATCAATGAAGTCAATCATCGATCACGAGCAATCAATTCAATCAGGCAATATCAAGCTCAGTTCGTGCCAAGACTTTTATTAATCAGATTGATTTAATACACCAATCGTTCGCTCGTCCCTAACATGTCGCTCACTCGTAATCAAATCACAATCAATGAATTATCAATCAACCAGTCAATTGCTATTTTACCACAATTAGCCACAGATAATTAAATCACCCCGACTAACATAATCGATCGTCCATTTAACCTAACCCAATTTCTAATTAAACCGGCTCCGATTGTGTACCCAAATTCCATTACCATCTAATCCTAGGCGCAATTAGCACTCTAATCAAGGGTTAGGGTCAACTCACTAGGTGAGTTAGCTCGGGCGGTCTCGACGGTCGACGGCGACGAACTCAGCGACGGCGACGGCGGTTCACGGCGAACCAAAGGTTTAAACGCGCGGTGACTCGAACCAAAGCTTTGGGAACACCCCGGAAAGGTTCGGCGAGGTTGCCAGGACAGGTGGCCGACGACGGAGCTCCAGTGAGCGGCGGCTGGCAGCTAAAACAAAACCAGCACAGTGAGCAAAACAGGGCAAACAAACTGTTCTAGGGCGGTTCTCGATCCCACGGGCCGCGACAAGGCCGGCCAAGGGTGGAAGACTCACCTAGGGGTCGGAGGACGTCGGTTGGGACCGGTGGAAGGCGGCGGAAGGCCGTCGACGACTGCGGAGTAGTGACCCATAGAATCGGGCAAAAACAGGGCAACGTGCGGCCGAAACAGGGGAGGCTGTCCAAGGCCCTTCACGGCTCCTATCGGCGGCGACAAACTTCCATGAGCTTAGGGAAGCAAGAGGGAGTCTAGAGAAGGTGAACGGAGGTGGTGGTGAACGGCGGAGGCGTCGGAAACGGCCGAGCTTAAAGAAAAACTGAACCGGCATCAAAACAGAGCACCGAGGGTTTCGTGACTGACCACGGCGGTTCCGAAGGACATCGGGTGGCGGGATCGGTTTAGGGTGGTCGAGGGGAGGCTGGTGGTCGGTTGTGCGGGGTGGCCAGCTCCGGTGTGTCGCGACCCGTCCGGAAGCGGACGCGGCTAATGGATTACCGATCACGGGTCTTGGATCGGCGCGAGCCCTCCCAGGCCCATACCAAATCGCGGCGGGAGTATTCTTCGACGATAAGAGTCGATCCCTTTCGACTTTCAGTGTGGTCGTGGTGGCATGTGCAAATTGTGCATGCATTTGGAGTCGCCACCGGTCTTTCTTGGAGGGTAGACCAGAAACCTTACTGACCGATTGGGAGAGATCGATCAATTCTGCGGAACCAGAGATTTTGGGTTCGGGGACTTGGTTACGCTGGTGTCATTACCAACGCCCTTTCGGTACCTAACGCGAGTGATTTTCCTGACTAAGAGTTCATGCAGGCGCAAGTTTGGGTGAGGTAAGTCTGACTTTGCACATTAACCAGTTTAACATGCTCACGTAATCATAATAAATAAATAGATGTCAATCACATAAACATCTATCCTACGTGGTGATCATGGAATTATGACTTAATGGGTCTCGAGCCAATGAGACCACATTTAATCATTTTAATATTTTAATAACGGAGAGCCGCTCTTCGCTTCTTCTTGGTTTCTTGAACTCTTCAAGAATTGGGCCCCAAAGAGCTCGCCGACTTAAAAGGCTCCTCCACGTAATCCTCGTAGCATTTGCATCAACAATTGACTATGCTAAAAATAAAGATTACATGAAAAATAAAAGGAGTACGCAGCCTCCATTTAATAATTACAACCCCAAATATATAAATAATCATCATACATTCATATATACATCAATCACATTGATTAGGGATTTTTCCATGATCACCACCCTTTCATGTAAGTAATAAATTCACAATTTAAAACTTAGGAAGGCACAATAAAAATTCTACGTTGAATCATATTCAGAATTTTTACGTAAAATAAGATAGCCATAAATTTTCGATTCAAAATTGATTTAGTCTCAATTTTTGCTACGTTGATTAATTTATCATATAAAATAATCAATCTCCATTAGTCATGTAAGACGAACAATTCGTTAATACATATTGGTCATAATATTGCAAAAATTGCAAAAAATCAATTAAATGCACGAAAACACCTAAGGATTGGCTCTGATACCACTGTTGGGATCCACGTAACACGTAGCAGAAATAAATAACAACCCATACATGTATCTCCAGAGGCGTACTTCGTGCATTTCAATCGAAAAAAATCACAAAGTCTCAAAGGGAGTAAATAGATTACCTCTCGTAGTGTGCTTGAACGGAGGTGTCGGTTCGATGTTCTTCGATCTCAGCCTCCACAGGTGTTAGGCATCTAGTTCGGACGCACCACCAATTGACGAACGGGGAGACGACTAATAACTCCACAACAATTGTGCTAGCAATATGCGGAATCAATATTCCGAACTTAATATATTTTGCTCACTCAAGATTGTGAGAATATAGAGAGTGTTTGTGTTCTTCTCTCTAAGCTCTCAAAAATTTGCACACTCTACAAAATGTCTCTCTCCTCCTCTCGGTCTCCCCTCTTTTTTTTTTTTTCGACCACCCTTTCGGCCTCCACCGATCACAAGGCCGGGCCTCACCCTTTTGCCGTTGTCCCCCACACTTGTCGTCCCCCTTTGCTTTAAAATATTAGGCCGCCGCTCCCTTTTTCTTTCCCGTTGGTGCGCTCTTCTTTTGGCGACGGTGGGTCTGCAAGTGCAGACCCGGTCGGACCGGGTCGGGTCGGGTCTGACCCGACCGGCCCGGTTCAACCAATTTTGCCAAATCGAGGCCCAAATCAACTTATTTTCATGAAATTGGTGGCAAAATCGGACTCCTTGATATGTTTTCTATCAAATAGGGGTATTTTCATGAATCAATTGATTGAAATTTAGTGAAAACCCCAAATTGCCCTTAGGATCCGAAAATTAATTTCGCTTAATCGAAGGTTCAAATTATCGTATTAGCCCAAATTGAGGTCACCAATGGATTCAGCATGATGAAAACTATAGGGTAGAGGTGTTTAATTTGAATGGGTATGCCCACATGAAATTTAATTTCAAAAATTGAGAAACCGGGGACTAAATTGAAAGAAAATTGTGCAATTAAGCCCATTTGGTTAAAATTGATCAAATTGGAGGGCCAATTGACCCAATTGCACTTCGAGACTTTAGAATCCAATGTCATAGCTTATAAAAAGTGGAAATTGAAAATTAAAAGACTCGAAAAGGAATTTTTGGGCTCGGTTCGGTTTTATATTTGTTAAGGAACATAGTGACCCGAGCCGAATTTTTGAGATTTAAAGTGACACACTTGAAGAGGAAATTAAAACAAAATTATTGAATATTTTTGTGTATTTGTCTGACGACGAATGGTATTTTTCTGATTTTTTGGGTATTTTTAATAATTAAATAAATTCGAAAAATATTAAAAAAATACCAAAAAATATTTTTTGTTCAAAATTGGTTCCTAAGGCCATGCCAAGGCTTCCAAAGTTGATTTTGTGATTTTATGACCTTTTTTGATTTTTTTTAATTAATTTTAAAGAATAAAAATCACAATAATAGATGGTCAAAAATCAGGTGTCAACACGGTGACGTCGCGAAAGGCCAGGGAAGGAGCTGGAGTTCTCGGGTCAGAAAACCCGAAAACAAAGCACGGCTGCTCCGAGCTTCCCGCGGCTATCCGGCGGTCGACGGCGGTCGGGATTGGGTCAAGGCGATGGCATGAGGTGGCTGGAGGTCATGGTGGTCAGCTTGGGGGTGATGGTCGCACGAAAAACCCAAGAGGAAGAAGATGAGTGCTCGGTTGGGCGTGCCACAAGGAAGAAGAAGAAGCAACAGACGCAAGAGAGAGAGAGAGAGAGGAAGATGTGAGCTGATGGGAGGGGCTGACATGGGGAAGGGAAATGGAGGAGCCCACAAGGACTTTGAAGGCCATTTGTCTCTTGTGGCATTAAGAGCATTTGTCCTATATGCTTAAGGGTACGGGCATTTTGGTCATTTCTCAATTTCGGGACTGAAACGAAATTTTGGCGTACTGGACAAAAGGGAAATTTTGTAATTTCACTAGCTAGGCTTGATCGGGATTAGGCTCGGGCGCGAAAATCGAAAACCTAATTCGCAACGGCTAAGAAATCGAATCCTAATCTAAAATAACCGAGGCTTCGGAATTAATCCAAATTATCGTCACTTCAGTCCTAATGGTCCAAAATATTTATCGACTGTAATTCCATTTAAAATCCTTTTATTGAATTCCGGAACTTACAGAAGTTGAATTTCCAGGCGTCACAATTTGCACGTCCAGTACCAATTGTTCGATATATTCCATTGAGTAGGACAGTGACATGTCAGTTATTTTTGCCACAGCCTCAAGCACGAGTATGGACATATTTGTTGTATGAATGGAAAAAGAAAGGCAACAAACCTTTTGCAAATGAAAGATCAACTGTGTCTAATTTATCATTTTGAATGTTGGACATGCACTTTCGAGGTACTTCCAAAGAGTCAAATGGCACCCGACACCCACCATATACTCTAAGATTATTCAACAACAAGCCCTTTGCTCCACCTTCATCAAATTGTGCTGACATCTGATGGTAAAGAGGATCCATCAAAGATGCAACTAGAATGAAAGTGATCAAGATAATTTTTAGAAAAATCGACTTCTAAATCTCAAAATCATACAAGATGAGGTTGAACGAGCAGTCACCGTCAAACTTCTTCACATTGAGAGCCCCAAAGGATGGTTCAAGAGTCGATAATGGTGATATCCGTAGGCAAATTTGTTTTTCATATTTTCATTATATATAACCAAAACCTTCCTGTCCGTATCTTTCTCTGATCGAAAATCTTCTTGTCCACCATCAACACTAGGATCCTCCACAACACCATCTGAAGCAGATGTATAAAGAAAATGCCGCAGTTACATCAGATTATAAACATGAAGCAAATACTAGAAAGCGAAAATATATTAAGAAGCAGACTCATCTCTATATAAGGAATTTATACCCGACAACACAAATCCATTTGCAAGGTTAACAGAAGATGTGTCTCCTATTGATAGGCAAACAAGACCGATGCCACTGACATTGTTCATTGTCTTGACCTGCTCTGTTCATTCCCCCAAGGACTTTGTAAGCCTCTGAATGCACAAAATCAACACTCATTGAGTATATCTTAACGCCAACTTCCAATGTGCAACTTGCCTGAATTGAGAAATGTATAGGTGCAACATACAGATTTATTTAGGCATCAAAATTTCCCACGGAAAGATTTGCAACCAGTGACCAGTCAAACCCTGCTTCTAATTTCTAGAAGAGTTGCTTCTCAATTGGCGAGCAACTTATGCAGTTACACTATCTTAAATCGATTAGCTGCATTCAGAACTTTCAAAAGTCTCCCGACAAATGAAGTTTACATAAAATGTGAGCCCTTGGGCAATTGTTCCTCAACTAACCCATATGGGCATAAGAGCTCACCTTTGGAAAATGCTTCTCCGCGTCATTTTCTTCTTCGACCTTTATAGTCTCATAGAAATGGTCTATGAAAATTCTCTGCAAAGTAACCAGACGAATCAAGAGCGCCGGTCATATTCGATCAAGGTCAAAACAGGAAGCAGAAAGAAACATACATTCTTGCTCGCGAGCTTCATGCAATTGTCGCACAACTCGAGAATCTGCTGCATCCTGAGGCCGGGATCGGCATCGCTACTCGTGGGCGGAGCGTGCGCGGCGACGGGCTTCCGGCGGATGTCGGAGGTGCGGGCCTGGGCCCTCTCAAGATCGTCGTCGTTGGAGCCGAGGAAGAAAGGGCTCGTCGGCGGGGACTGAGCCCGAAGCAAGTTTATCCCTCCGTTAATTTGGATTTTACGGTATTAATTCAATTTAACGGAAGCTAGCGAATGATAAATTTATTATGTGTGTGCTATTTTAAGGTAAAATTTATCACAGATATATCAATTTAAAGTTTTTGGGTTCAAAAAATAGTTCGGAATAAACTTGTTACAAGTATATTAGTTTGAAATTTTAAGTGGTAAAAAAGTAGTTTGACGTAAATTTGTCACAGGTACATTAATTTTGAGATTTGCGTAATCAAAAAGATAATTTAGGATAAATTTAGTATAGCTGTATAATTTAAAAAAAAATTAGTGATATTAATCCTATAAAATATCATGTGGTGGCGCGCATAAGGAGAGGGACTGATTGATGAGCTGTTTGGTGTGGGGAAGTTTTTTCAATCATGTTTGTCACGCGAAAAATAAATAATTTATAGATACTTTTATGAAAAATGATAGCTTTTATTTCATACAAAATGAATAGGCGGATAATTTTGTTTACACCCACTTGAATATTTACACATAAGATATTGGCTTTAAATATTTTTTTAAAAAAAATTTGGTCAGAAAGCTTCCTGACTTCGAACGAGGAAAAGACGAGGAGAAGGGCCAAACGTTCACAAGTCAAAGCATGTCTGCGTGTCTGCGTGACTTTGTTCATTTGCACGTAGCGATCCTAAGAGTTCTCCGCCTCTCCCTAGGCGTTAGACAAGGGACAGGAAAGTTCATGTGGCGATGAGGAGATGGAACAGGAGGTGAAAAATTCTGACCCTCGTCTGTATTTCTGATGTGTATTTTTGCATGTTGAATCCAACTCCACTTGGTCACAATTTGGGAAATTGCTGCTGATTTTGGCCCACCAGATGAATGGGAAGAACGCAAAATTCATGCACAATAGAGAACCAACACGTGACGTAAAAATCGCTCTAATTCATCAACTCGATGGTCGGCGATAACCGATCATACACAAGTGTAAAGGATAATTATCCCCAAAAAAATCCTGAAACCTATCATGCGATGGCTAATTAAGTCTTAAATCTTAAAATTGTGTCAATTTAATCATAAACATATTTGAAGGTTTGACAATTTATTCTTAAACCTACTATTTGGATAATTGGCCAGAATGACTATATTGTCAAATGGATAAAATTTTAGAACTAAACTGGCAAATCATCAAAAGGTTTGGGATCAAATTGGCATTATTAACAAATTTGGGACTAAATTGGCAAATTGACATAATTGAAAAGTATATAATTAAATTGACCGTCGTACAACAGGTTTTGGACTTTTTGAACTAGTTTCCCCTAGTGTGGATTCGGCAAAAACATCAATACTTACATTATGGTTCACACTATTTGAAAAATATTTTCCTAAAAAGTATTCCATGAATCACGTATAAAAATGAATCAACGAGAGAATTCACTCAAGGCTCCATTTCTTTCCCAAAAAATGAACGATTTAGAAAATATTTTCCAAAAATATTTACTCAAATTGTTTACAAAAATGAATGCATGAAAAACATTCTTATCTTCAACAAAAAAAAATGTTTAGACATAAATTGTATTTGATAATGATTACTGACATTAATTTTCATTGGCTAATTCTTTGAAGCAGTACAGGTGATCATTTTTTGAAAAATGTTTACCAAATCATTTGAGCCTAATTTTGAAAATCATATAATTACATAAATCAAATACACCTAAATAAATGCACGTTGAGTCTTTAGTCATCGAAGAAAATAATTAACATTACTAGGAGCCTAAGAAGATGCCTCAGATATTCATAATTCATCCCGATATGTTATATAGCCTAGCCCGATCTCATCCCCGGCCCTAAATAAGGCCACTGGGAAATTACCATTTGACTAACCGGGCCCTTTTAGGGACTATCCTCTGAAATCCCGATGGGCCCCTAAATTCTGGGCTATTTGTTTTTATGATCTTGTCCAATCTCATTCGTGAATTGAATTGATTTAAGTGAGCTGGGTATCTATATTCCCTTAACAAATAGCAGCATCCCGGGGCTTAAATCGCAAAATTCATCCATTAGTATTGTTTTAATAGGATAATTATTTGCATCTTTTCTAGAGAAAAGAGAATGATGATTTCATAAATCAAAAGTGGTGGAGTTTATCAATTTTAGTAGCTTGTTTCTAATTATATAAAATTTATTATTAAACAATGGTTGTATCGTGCGTTTAGACAGTGAAATGAACCGCCACTTCTCGTTTTTATAATGAATATATCATTTGCGATCCTTAATTTAACTTGCAAAAACTAATGATTTGATAGGGAAAAAAAAAACTAAAATCGAATCTATTTTCATGTATATTTGCTATTTAAAAAAAAAAGCTCACATATTTGCATTTTAGGTGTTTCTTTTTTTCCCCCTGGTAAAAAGTTTCAAATTGAAATAGGAATCGCCAATCAATCAGTCACTTTGTGATAAAAGGGAAGTCTTTAGAAAATGGTGTAATATCTGCGACTTTTTTTTCAAAAATAATATTAAAAAACTAAATATTTACAAAATTAATCTAAAAAAAGAAATATTTACTATTTTAGATCTCCCTCGACAATTCAATTGCCGGGAGAGACCTGGGGGCCCGCGGGTGGGGCTCCTCCCCTCCTACGGCAGATCAATTGCCGTGGGATGAGGGATCCGAATCCCCTGCCATGGTGGGATCAGGGTAAGGGTGCCTCGGTTTTAATCCCAGCCATCCGTTCGCAGGTCGAGGAGGCGACGGCGTAGGGACGTCGTGGTTTTGGTCAATGGAGAGAGAGTGAACTTGGAGAGAACAGAGCAAGCCGTGAACTGAGAGAGAGAGAGAGAGAGAGAGAGAGAGAGAGAGACGAGGCAACATAGAGGTGCTTCGGGACGGCAGAGGTGGAAGCGATGGCGTGGTTTTGGTCGAGGGGCCGGGCCGATGTCGGGGTCGAGCCAAGATCTGGTCGAAGAAAATAGAAAGAGTGAACTTGGGGAGAGAGAATGCGTGACGTCGACCTCGCCGATCCGGATCCGGCGATTCAGACGACCACAGAGCGCGAGAGAGCAGAGGAGAGAACGTTTTCAGATCTGAGGGGAATCGAGGCGGGCGAAGAGAGGGGAGAGAGAGAGAGAGAGAGAGAGAGAGAGAGAGAGCTAGAGAGAGAGAAGATGGGAGGTTTGAAAATGAAAAAGGTTTTTTTTTTAAGTAAATGTCGCCCAAATTTAGGCCTCCACCTTCGGTTGACGTGGTTTCATCCCAGCCGTCTGATACGGACGATTGGGATTAAAATCGGGGCACCCCTGCCCTGATCCCACCAGGGTAGGGGATCCGGATCCAAGGAGGAGTGGGGGTGCAGGCCTCCACGTGAGGGGTCCCATCCCCGCCCACCCACCCACGACAATTCAATTGCCGATGGATGGGACCTCCCCGCCCTTACCCTACTCTAGCAGCCTCTTTTTTTTTTTAAATAAAAAATATTTATAATATTAGATTAAAAATAAATAATTTAAAATTTTGGGGTCTTGCTGTTGACACCTAATTTTTAATCATATTTTATGTCGATTTTATTTTCAAAATTAATTAAAAATAGTAAAAAAGTCATAAAATTGAAAAATTAACTTTGGAAGCATTGGCCTAGCCTTGGAAATCAATTTTGAACAGAAAATATTTTTCGTAATTTTTAATATTTTTTCGGATTTATTAAAATATAAAAATACCCACAAAATCAGAAAAAAATATCATTCGTGGTCAGAAAAATAATAAAAAAAAATAATTTTATTTTAATTCCCTCCTCAAGTTGGTCTTTATAAATCTAAAAAATTCGACTTGGGTAACTACGTTCCTTCACAAACATAAATCCGAATCGAGCATAAAAATTGCCTTTGGAGTCATTTAATTTTAAATTTCCACTCTCAATAAACCATGACATTTTAATCTAGAGCCTTGAAGTGAGATTGGGTCAATTCGGCCTTCAATTTGATCAATTTTGACAAAAAAGACAATTGCACAAATTTCATTGCAATTTAATCCCCGATTTTGCGAATCTTAAAATTAATTTCTCTCTAGGGACAACTATGAAAATTAGACATCTCTACCCAATGTTTTTCATCACCCCGAATCCATTGGTGGGCTCAATTTGGACTTATTTGATCGTTTGAACCTCCGATTTAGCGAAAACTATTTTCGAATCCTAGGCACGATTCAGGGTTTTCATTAAATTCCCCCTCAATTATTCACAAAAATATCCATTTTAGATGAAAAACATGTTGAGGAATCCGATTTTGACATTAATGCTCCGTTTGTTTCACGGAAAAAAAAATTCTGAAAAATACTTTTTCTAATCTCTTATGTTTGGGGGGCAGAAAATGTATGGTCAAAGAAAATAATTTTCGGTCAACAAAAAATATCTTCTTAAAATTGGGGAAAATAATACTTTTGAGGAACGGAGGTCATTTTCCATATTTTCTTACATCTCTTGTCCTCTTCCTCCTCTCTCTCTCTCGCTCTCTCTCGCCTCACTTGCTTTCTCTCTCCTCCCTTCCGCTCTCTCTCTCTCTCTCTTCCCTCCCGAAGGAGAACCACTTCCGCGTTGTGTTCGTCGATGAACCTGATGTTGTCCCGGCAGGAGCGGATGGTCTTGAACTGATCTACATCGAGCTTCTTGTTGATGATCCCCACCTGGAAGTAGATGGAATCGGAGGGAGGGAGATCGACCCTGATCTCGTCGACGTCGAGCCAGAAGAGGAACCTCTGCACCTGGATCCCGGTCGGTGATGGAGCCGTAGCTGAGCTTGCCGGTGACCTGCAGGTCGTAGTAGACCAGGTAGTCGAACTGGACGTAGCAGGGCCTGTCGAGGACGACGGAGAACTGGCCGTCGTCGGAGAGGTCGTGCGAGACGAAGTCGAGGAGCAACCCGTTGGGGAGGTCGAATTTGGGAAGGAGCTCGTGGACGAAGGGGGGGTTGGGGCTGGGGCTAGGGTTAGGGTTAGGGTTCAAGAGGGAAGGGGGAGGGAGGAAGGCCAGGAGGGAGATGAGGGTTAGAGAGAGAACGATTCTTTCAACAGAGAGTTTCGGCGTCTCCGCTCCCGTACGCAACGTTGTGCCCTGTTTTTGCGGAGTATAAGGGTGCGCATGGTAACACTTCTGAGCACAATTTCTGCTTCAGAAGCTGAGACAGAAAATCATTTGGTAAAAGAAAAAATTTCTGCTTCTGAAAATACTTTTTTCTTGACAAGTGCTTATTTTGGACCTTTTTAGAAGTAAAAAAAAAGGAGCTTCTCAATCAGAAGCCATTCTCGGAGAAACGTTTTCATTTTTATCTATCGTCGTTGTCTCTCTCTCTCTTCATTCGATTTTTAGGGCTCATATCCTCCGTGCGAAGCAAGGCGCTCCCGCCAGGGAAGAGTCGCGCTCCTCCACCACCGACACCACGCCACTCCTCCTCCACACCCAGTGGCATCGCCACCTCCGCCTAAAGACCGCCCTCTCCTCGAAGCTCTCCGGCGCCGTCGGCGAACTCGGCACCTACATCCCCATCGTCCTGGCCCTGACCCTCGTCTCCCACCTCAACCTCTCCACCACCCTCATCTTCACCGCCCTCTACAACGTCGCCACCGGCCTCCTCTTTGGCATCCCCATGCCCGTCCAGCCCAAGAATCCCATCGCCGTCGTCGCCGTCTCCGAGACCCCCCACCTTTCCCCCTCCCAGATCGCCGCCGTCGGCCTCTCCACCGCCGCCATCCTCCTCATCCTCGGCGCCATCGGCTCATGTCCTTCTTCTACCGTACATCCCCCTCCCCGTCGTCCGCGGCGTCCAGCTGTTTGGGAATTCATTTGTGAGGATACTGAACCAATTCCCAATTGGGATTCTTGGGGTGTTGTTGCTGTTGCTTGATTTTGTTGCACTTAGTCCGTCAATGGCTAATTTACTTATTATGGGTATGCAGTGCTCCATGTGTTTGTGGCTTTGCACTCTGCAAGTTTGTTTCAGTGTTCTGGTTTATATAGGCGGTCACATGATAGTTTGATTCTCCAGGATGCATGTGTTTCGACTTCATAGTCTGTGAGAGCTATTCTTTCTTCTATGGTTTGAGTCTTTGTTATGCTCGATTTGAAAATACCTTGTTTTGACCTGCTGCCTTCGTCATAAAGGAAAATCCTTAATTAGCTCAAGGGCTGATTTTAAGAGATGCCACCTTCTGTGTAGTTAAGTATTTCAAGTAATGAAGATTGTCTATGATTTGGATTCCAGAATATGAATAATTTTAAAATTATGCAGAAGTCTAAACTCTTGTATGGAATTTTTTTTCAGAGTTGGGAGAAGACTATGGATTGTTACAGTCCTGGGCAGGGTTTGATGCCTGCAAGCTTTAAAGTTAGGATTGTGCCTCTGGATGAAAATAAAGTTGAAGAGGTTTTGGATCCTGATTTTGGCGAGTCAGCTATTGGGCGTGTTGCCCCTGTTGATTCTGGTTAGTCTGCTATGAAATATATAGATGATGCTCTATAGTTTAGATCCTGATTGTCATCTAACTATAGAGAAATGTCTGACTTTTCTGCTTAGTCATCCCATTGGCAAACAACTGCTTTTTCAACATTTTGATTCTATTGTAGCTATTTAGGATCTGACTTTGTGGCTTGCTTTTCATTCTTCATAGGTTTGCTTTCACTTGTTTCACTGAAAACTCAGTTCGTCTCAATCACTAAGCGCTTTGATTTTTCAGGCTTTATTCTATAATGCACTGCGATGCTCTCGGGAGATGCTTATTGTAAATGATGGCTCCAAGAATTTGGCGAGGGCAATCAACAATAGGCTGAGTCCTCTTTCTTTCCACATTAGAGAGTATTATTGGATAGATATGAAGAAGATAAATGAGATTTACCATTATAAAACAGAGGAATACTCAACAGATGCCACCAATAAGTATAATATCTATCCGGAGCAAATTCCCTTGTGGTTAATGGATTGGATTCCTGAGAATGGCGGAGAACCCGGAGACGGAGACTGCATCTAATCTGTTCTGGGAGGAGGACCATGAGCTACTTGAGATCTGCGTCTGCACTTTGAGAAAGTCGGGAAGGAAGAAATGCTCTCGAGGTGCTGCGAGGTCTCAGATACTGGTATGGGAGACCAGGGTCATTACCAGACATGCGGCTCTGCTTTGATCTTCACATGATTCCCTCTGAAAGATAGTCTTCTAGCATTTTTGTATACATAAATTTCAAGGAAGTGCAAAAATAATGTATAATCTGACTCGCGTTTTCTTTGTATATATATAAAACGATATGGGACTTTAAAAAGAAAAGTGAAAAAAAAAATTATGATAGAACCAAATAATCTTTACATTTGTGCATTTTTTTAGTCGTTATTTCGCAATAGATGGTGAGCGATATCCATTGTGGTGTAGTATGATATATACATGATTGTGTTTCGTGTTTGAGTATTCGAGTTTACAATTCATATAAATTGATCAAATTTTATTTTTTAATCAATAAATAGTCTTTTTTTTGTCATTTCGTAAGGAGCAATAATTTTTGTTAGCATATTTTATATTAATAAAAATTTAGAGGTGGAAATTTTCAATCATTACGAAACAGCTTTCTATTTCAGAAGCAGAAATTTCATCCAGTTATCAAACGCCTTTCTTTGATCAGAAATCACCTTCTGAAATAGAAGCTGTTTTTTAACTTTTGCTTCCGAAGCAGAAGTTGATTTTTCAACTTCTGCTTCAGAAATGACTTCTGCAGGAGAAGTGTAACCATGCGCGCCCTAAAACGCCATGCGCGCCCTAAAACGCCAAATTTGATTGATGGGCTCGTGAGTGGGCCTTGACAAACTGATGTCGATTCGTGATTTAACAGTATCGATTTAGAGCTTTATGTATCACGTTTAGGCCAAGAACTGCACTGAGTTTGAATCTGCAACTTGTATTCAACACAGCATATCACTTGTTTGATAAAATGATTGACTGAAATGCTAAAGCAATGTCCCTGCAATCGACGTTTAGAACTAGGTTGACACATGATTACATTATCCATCGTTGAACTGTGACTGAACTTGCGTTTTTCATTGACTTTTTTGGCATGATTCCTGTAATCCCCTTTGTTGGCGGCGGCGAGCACTAAACCGACGTGTGTACGATTTTGTGTAGATTCTGGATTCGGCCGAAGTTTAGGTGATCGGAAGACAAATTTTAATAGCCGGTGTCGATTTTTATAGTCACCAGCGACTGTCCGTCCGCGGCAAAGGCAGGCAGGCGTTGATGACCGTAGGTGTTGGCGGCAGTTGATGATGGTCAGAGAAGGAAGTTCCGGCAACGGCAAGCATAGTTTTTGGTGGAAGCCTCGGTGAAGGATGGGGAAGGAGCCTTAGAGAGGAATCGGCCATTGGAGGATTGTTTGGCGGACGGATTGGGAGCGAGAGAGAGATTGGTGGGAATGATCGATGAATTGATGATGAGATCGACTGGAGAGAGAGAGAGAGAGAGAGAGAGAGAGAGAGAGAGAGAGAGAGAGAGAGAGAGAGAGAGTCAAAGAAATGGAGAAGAGACATGGAGGCGAAATTGGAGAGAGAATATAGGAAATTTATTTTTTTTCCAAACGTCGGAAAATATTTTCCTTTTGATTTTAGTTTTCAACCAAACACTGAAAAATATGATCATTTTCTTGAAAAATAACTTTTTGAAAAATACTTTCCAAAAATGTCATATTTTTCGTGAAACAAACGGAGCCAAATTTCATGAAAAATGGTCGATTTGGGGTTCAATTGGACGGAGAGAGAGAATCGGATCGGTCGGGTCGGACCCGACCCGACCCTGAAAATCGGGTCTGCAACAACGTTGCAGACCTGGTTCCCTACGTACAGGAACAGGGGAGGACGAGCAGAAAAAAACAGGGAATTGACAGAAGGAGGAGCGACAAAAATTGAGGAGCTACGACCCTTTTCAGAGGTGAGGGGGTGCGTGAGTGTCCTCGGCGGCCTTAGGATAAAGAGGGTCGGTCGTTCCACAGAGAGGAGGAAGAAGGTGCTCGGTTCAAATAAAAAAAAATAGAGAGAAAAAAAAAAAAGCCACGGCCGGGAGAGCGAGAGGGAGTGGAAGGTGCTCGCTTGAAGAGAGGGGAGCCATTCTTCACATCAAAGACACACACACACAGAGGTTCGAAAGGGGGTTCCACGAGAGAAAGACAGAGCGAGAGAGAGAAACAGAGAGAGTAAGGCCGAGCTCGGAGGTACTGCGGGAGATGGATTCAAGTGGGGTTAATGCTCGAGCAAGCTTTCCCAAGCTTCTTGACAGCACTATAGCATCTCAATAGTACTAGCCGCCGTCGGAATCGCTTGAAAGGTTGGTTTTTCTCTCCCCTGTCCGGCATGCTCTGTTTTTCGTTGTGCCAAAGACACTGTGCGTCTTGGCTCTGCTTGATCTTCAACCAAGTCGAGCTAGGATAAATAGTTCTCGATTATCATGAGAATGCGTATAGCACGACTTGATCGATAGTTTAGCTTGATACCATTTCCGAATCTTTGACAAGGTGATTTGAGCCGTTTTTTTTTTTTTTTTCCGAATCTGTGCACTAGCCGCTCGATGAAATGTTCTCAGAAGCTTTGGGTGTTTAACCTCTCAGTCGTGTCATACCCAAACCCTTTTCATGCGTTTCTTGCCTTGAATCGCTCTTCTACCCCCTATCTGCTTTCCCTTGTTGTTGTTTTGCATCGACTCGCACCGGAGATGGTGGCTGGATCCCCACGGAGCTCGATCCGAGTCAAGAGTTTGCGGCCGCCGACTAGACTTCACCCATTTCCTACGGAGCTCAGGTAAGATCCTTATAACTCCATTGAGGGCTTTTTTCCTAATCATGCTAAAAAAGGAAATATTTACCGAATCAGGTTTAAAAAAATAATTACTAAACCAGGTCAAAGTACAAGAGAAAAACTGCCGAGCGGCACTGTTCAATAATTTTTTTTTTTGTCGAAAGAGCCTGGAGCTGTCTGGATTATGACTGGACTTTCTCTCTGTGTATTCTCTCCATGCGTCCCTGATTCTCTAGAATTCACAAGGAAACAATCCCCAAAAGAGCACAAGTCCACCACTTCCTTTCTCTATTTCTTTGGCCGAGTATGGACAATTGTGTTGCGTCCTCTCTGAGCAAGATAAAAACAAAATAAGGAAGAGCAAAGATGGAGAAAAAATAATAATTAACAATGGAAGTGACTATGATAAAGGAAAAAAGGAAATTGGCCTTGAGCACACCATGGTCTCCGATGATTTGCCCTTTGCCTCTCACTCTCCATGGCCGTGTATCCCGATGATTTTTGGCCTTCGAATTTTGTTGTGTATTTTATATGTGGCCTTTGAAGATAGCGAATTGGATCCAATTGGTAATAGATCAGACTAGCTAACTTCCCGTTTTTGCTAAATCGGAAGATCGTACCCAAATGGCGACAGATAAAATATATCTAATTTAATATAAACGTTGCCTTATATTGCGAAGGGTGCGTTTGGGAATAACTTTCCCAAGGGACTTTAGACCTCTAAAGTCCCTTGGGAAAAAAATTTGGTGTTTGGCAACTACTTTTAGCCTACTTTGAGGAAATGCCAAAGCTGAAAGCCCAAGGCAGGTGGGGACCTGCCTTGGGCTTTGAGCATTTTCGGGATGCTCTTTCCTCTGAATAAGTGACTTTTTTCCCTTCCTATTTTGCCCTCACTAGCTTTATTTTATTCCCTCTTTACCCTGGCTTTCCATCTCAGTAAACGTACGCATCTCTCTCTCTCAGCATTCGGCAACCACTTTTCTCTTCTTCGCTCGCGTCTGATTCGAAGCACTATTTTTTTAGGGCTTCGCGTTCTCCAGCTCTCTCTCACCAGTTGGGGTTTGCATCTTCTTCTTCTGTATCTCGATATTGTTCTTAGTTCAGCGTAGGAGAATGATTCTGTGTACTGCTTGCTTCTTCGTTCCCCTAGGGGCCTCATCCTAGCTTCACAAAGTCGCTCGAGAGACGTCGGCTTCCATGGGGTCGCACACCACCGATGGCTGTCGCCCAGGGCGGCGCAACACCAGTGGCCACCTGGTTCGCAAGACACCGGCGGCGGTCGCCTAGCCTGTGTGGGTCGACGAGTGTTGCTCAACCTTGGCTTCGGGGATGGACATGTGGGCGAAGGCGAAGGGGTTACAGGGACAGAATGGAGGTGTGTCGAAGTCGTCTGATCGCCGGAAAATTGAATTGGCACGGTATTCGACGGTGGCGTGTTGGCCTTTGGTGGTGGTTGTGGTTGGCGATGGGCACTCACCAGTAGTCTTCTTCTATTTCTTTCTCCGGCAAGTCGCGAAGAACAGAGAACCGCTCGAGGGACACTGGTGTCGACTTCCATGGGGTCGTGCGCCACCGACGGCTGTCGCCTGGGGCGGCGCAACGCCGGTGGCCGCCTGGTTCGCCGGACACCGGCGGCATTCGGCTACACTTGCGTGGATCGACGAGGGTCGCTAAACCTTGTGAACAGATCTGGGGTTCGTGGGTCTCGAGCTGGTTGGAGAGGCAATGGAGGTTGTTCTTGCGAGATGGGTTCGTGGGTCTCGAGCTGTGAAGCTGAGTTGCGAAGGTCGGAGAGGAGGAGGAGGAAGGACCGGAGGTGGAAGCCATTGTCAATCGGTGGAGATAAGCCTAAGGCTTTTTGGACGAAAGCGTTGTTAGCCAAACGCTATTTAACTTTCACCAAATACAACTTCACTCAAAGCTGATTGGGGAAATGACTTTGCATTCCCCTAAAGTTTACCCAAACGCACCCGAATTGCAATTTCCTAATTCGAACTTTGCGCACTAAACTCGAGGATGGACTGATCGGCAAAGGTTCTCGACGGATCAAACTTACTTGGCGAGGCTCACGGATTTTATGTGATCGGTGTTGTTCCCTTTTGACCCAGAAAAGAGGGCATGCAAAGCCAATGTAAATCAAATGGCCTTAACCCACCCACTATAAGTCTATAACCCCTAACGTTCCACCACTTTCGATGTCGACATAGTTACAAGCTCACGTCATATGATTAAATATAATAATATTTACATTTGTGGTAGTAATTTTCTAAGAGCCTAAGAAATCGGATATTGTATACTGTGGAACAACCATATTTATTTTCCTCTTGCTAAATGCATTTGGGTCCTCAAATCCATATGATAATTTTTTTTAAAAGAATGACCTAAAGGAACTCGTTAAGAATTCAATTAAAGAAAATTTACAGTTCCAACACACTGATTATCCTTATGTCATGCATAATTAGAATTTTAAATTTGAATTGTAACTAAAAAAATTACTTAACAACAAGAACCTCGCGAGCATTCAATATATGTAGATTTTACACGATCGTAACTTTTGTTTAATTGCTAGCCCAATCAACGATGAGCGAAGTCCCTTTTTACTCGGGGTAGGAGGCATACAAAGCCATATATGTCAAATTAAGGACCTCAACCATTCGAAAAAAAAAAAGGACCTCAACCCACCCAGCCATAACCCATAACGTTCCACCACTTTAATGTCAATTTAGTTACGAGCTCACGTCACGCGATTTAATGATGATAATGTCTATATTTTATGGTAGCAATTCTCTAATCGCTCTTCATGTATTTTGTGCCTCCATATCTTTTAACGTAGTAACGTTACTGGATCGGGAACCACTCGAACCACGGATTTCTTTATCTGCATAAAGTGAAATCATAAAAAAGAGGCAACCACCCGCTCGGCACATTAATTACATTTACTAATGACGTTGTCTTCCTACATGACCTCCTGTTCCGCAACGAGGTTGTCTCCGTTGATCGGGAGGACTAATGTTGTACCGACGAGTTCCGGGATCCGATTGAGCAGGACGTATCGATGACGAAGGCATATCTTCTAAAAATATGTCAGATCCTACTGTAGGGAGGACTGGATATAATTGAGAGAAATCGGATCCATATTCCGCAGGAGAACTAACTGGAGTCTGGGGATGTGAATCGTAAGGAAATGCATAAGCCGATCCCTCGCCAAATGATCCGGCAAACTGGGTGAACCCTGCATCGAAATGATGGCTGAACTCCGGAGTGAAGTTGGAAACGATATCCTCCGTATGATATTCCATGGAATAGGGGACAACATCATCATGTGGATGAGCTCGAGGGGTTCTCCGGGTCGGCCGATTAGTCCTTTGAGTCCTCTGGGTCCTTTGGGTCGGCTGACGAGTCTGAGGGGGGTCATCATCCTCGTCCGACCGAATGGGTGCCGCGGTAGTATCCGGTTGGGGTGCTGGCGTCATTGTTAGCCACATCTCCTCCTTGTGGGCGTATAGCATTGCCTTAGCTATCCTCTTCACTTCTTACCAAGCCTTAGGAGATGGACCAACTGAATCCATGATATGCACAATTTGTTCAATGCCATCACCCTGGTAATAAAATGAAAATTAACGAAAGTTATAAATGGCAATAATTTATGATACTAAAAAATAAGTAATGAATTAAATTGAAAGAGTTTGCACGAGCTGTTGAACCCATTGCGGCTCTCGGAACAGAAATCCACTTTCGTGTATGACGACGGAACCACTCCATATATCCTGAATGGAAGTGGAGTGGTAGCGTTGTTCTTTTGCCTTTGACTATATGTGTGTCCCGTTCATTCCATAAATTGATCCACTCTTCGTGCTCATTCGCCCAATTCGTCCTAGACGGTGTGTTATCAAAATGATGGAAGACAGTATGATCGTATGGATGTATAGGAATTGGCTGCTTCATGCCAAACTGTTGAAGTACTCGATCTGGATAGTGCCACTCAACTATCCAGTGACATATGAGTGGGACCCTCGCCCTCCAACAGTTTTGTCCCTACAGGCAGTATTTCGGTAGGTTCTATTCTTCAATGTCCTTGTAGGGCATCCAAGTAATCTGTTATCGTAATGAAAAAGATCAAATTAAACGGAAAGTTAGTTTACAAAAGTAACATTATAGTAAACCCCGTTTGTTGCTCGCATTACTTACATTTTCGGTTGTCATTCTATCAAGTTGGTAGCGTAGGTGTTGTAAAGCATGTGTGGGGAAGTCAATTGTAATTCGTCCCCAGCTCTAGCTGCATAAACGAAGAAACATTACATTTTCATGTATGATACGTAGTGAAAAGTATAAATGACGTACGCATTGAAACGGAAATATATGACGTACCGACTACCGTAAGGTGCATCTGGGAAAGGATCACCATAAGTCAAACTAGGGGAGATGCATTTGAAGCGCTCCCACGCCCAAATCTGTAGTACTTGTAGGGCACCACCCATTTGCTTGGCTTTCAGGCTGGTTGCACGGCATAACTCCCAATATAACTATGCTAGTGATGCTGAACCCCAACTGTACTGCGTAGGGGTCTCAATGTTCTCTAGTAAAGGGAGAAATAGTAAACTAACTCGAGCACATGATTTGTCCATGAAAATAGATCCCTCAAGGAGGCGGAGAACGAATGCTCTAGCAAACTGAACTACGGTGACGTCATCGTCATCGTTGTCGCGACCCGTCCGAAAGCGGACGCGGCTAATGGATTACCGATCGCGGGTCTTGGATCGGCGCGAGCCCTCCCAGGCCCATACCAAATCGCGGCGGGGATATTTTTTAAAGGATTCGACGATAAGAGTCGATCGCTTTCGACCTTCAGTGTGGTCGTGGTGCCATGTGCAAATTGTGCATGCATTTGGAGTCGCCACCGGTTTTTCTTGGAGGGTAGACCGGAAACCTTACTAATTGATTGGGAGAGATCGATCAGTTCTGCAGAACCAGAGATTTTGGGTTCGGGGACTTGGTTACGTTGGTGTCATTACCAACGCCCTTTCGGTACCTAACGCGAGTGATTCTCCTAGCTAAGAGTTCATGCAGGCACAGTTTTGGATGGGGTAAGTTTGATTCAAGGTTTCATGCAGATTGAAAGACTATCCTATCAACCACAATCAATTTTAATGAAAAACGCAAACAAGTGTATAAATAAATCTCATCGATGCACATCAATTCCAGTCAATGGCTTCCTAACATAGTCATAAGGGCTCAGGGAAGATGTGATTTAGGACCGGGGTAAGATGAGAGGATTTGGAGGCGATTTAGCCCGAAGGGCAAAATCGTCAATTTTTGGAAGATTTGGATACCGAATTACCCAAGATATTCCATGGCCAGTTGATTGTGGCCATTTCCCATTTTTGGGGATTTTCTTGGATTTTTTTAGAATTTTTTTTGGAAGACGGTTTGCCGAAAGGGCAAAACCGTCATTTTTGGAAAGATCGGGGGTCAAATGACCCGAAACAGGTCGTGGCCAGTTGAATGTGGCCATTTCCTATTTTATGGAATTTTTTAGAATTTTTCTGAATTTTCCGAATTTTTTTTGAATTTTTTATGATTTTCTATTTTTTTTATTGATTTTTGAATTTATTATTATTATTTTTAATATTTTCTGAATTTTTTTAATATTTAAAATTATTTACCGGGCCGGGTCAGACCCGGCCCGCGCCTCACGGGCGCCCGGCCCGACCCTACGAGTCGAAACCGGCCTAAAACGACTCCGTTTTTGATTTTTTGAGAATTTTCCAATTTTTTTTAACATTTTTTTTATTATCCGAAAACCCCGGATCGGATGGTCCAGGACGCGCCACGTGGCCTCCTCTGGAGCGTCCGATCTTCGGTCAGATCGGACGCTCCTCAGAGTGCCACTTGGCACGATATCCACCGTCGGATCAAAATATTTTATTATTTTCGAAAATCATTTATTAATTCTGAAAATCTTTTTTATTTTCCAAAATTCCCAGATCGCGACACGTGGCGAAGCCACGGCCGTCCGATCTGGATTTTGTTTTAACCGGACGTGGACCCCCACGCTGACGTGGATGCTGACGTGGCATGCCACGTCAGCGCTGACCCGTTGACCCCGTCGCCGGAGAAGATGACCGGCGCTTTGCCGGAACAGTAATTATTCCGGCGAAGGCGCCGGTGTTGACACCTGATTTTTTACCATTTATTATTGTGATTTTTATTCTTTAAAATTAATTAAAAATATCAAAAAATGTCATAAAATCACAAAATCAACTTTGGAAGCCTTGGTTTAGCCTTAGGAACCAATTTTGAACAAAAAATATTTTTCGGTATTTTTAATATTTTTCGAGTTTATTTAATTATAAAAATACCTAAAAAATCAGAAAAATACCATTCGTGGTCAGAAAAATACCCAAAAATATTCGATAATTTTGTTTTAATTTTCTCTTCAAGTGTGTCACTTTAAATCTCAAAAATTCGGCTCGGGTCACTATGTTCCTTCACAAACATAAACCCGAACCGAGCCTAAAAAAAAAAAAAATAATCCTTTTCGAGTCTTTTAGTTTTCAATTCTCACTTTTTATAAGTTATGACATTGGATTCTAAAGTCTTAAAGTGCAATTAGGTCAATTTGCCCTCCAATTTAATCAATTTTTACCAAAAGGGCTTAATTGCACATTTTTCTTTCAATTAGTCCCCGGTTTCACAGATGTATACGTATGCTCTACGTATTTATACGTCATATGTATTTATACGTTATGCATATTTGTACTGTTTGGTAACCTCTTTAACTCTTGTAATAATAATAATGGTTATTATTTTTAACACCTTTGTTAGTGCCTTTTTTTTAGCATTTTTGTATTGTGAGTGCTATTGCTAGTGCTATTTTTAAATAGCATTTTTGTATTATAAATTGTGAGTGCTATTGTTAGTGATATTTTTAAATGACATTTATTTATCATAAATTGTGAGTGCTATTGTTAGTGCTATTTTTAAATGGCATTTATTTATCATAAATTGTGAATGCTATTATTAGATAGAATTTATAATTGTTAGTGCTATTTTTAAATAGCATTTTTGTATTATAAATTGTGAGTGCTATTGTTAGTGCTATTTTTAAATAGCATTTTTGTATTATAAATTGTGAGTGCTATTGTTAGTGCTATTTTTAAATGTCATTTATTTGTGAGTGCTATTTTTAGATAGAATTTATAATTGTTAGTGCTATTTTTAAATACAATTTATTGGAAGGTATTTTTGGCTATAAAAGGATGGCAAGAGTTTTGAGGTTGAGGGGAGAGACATTTTGTAGAGTGTGCAAATTTTTGAGAGCTTAGAGAGAAGAACACAAACACTCTCTATATTCTCATAATCTTGAGTGAGCAAAATATACTAAGTTCGGAATATTGATTCTGCATATTGCTAGCACAATTGTTGTGGAGTTATTAGTCGTCTCCCCGTTCGTCAATTGGTGGTGCGTCCGAACTAGATGCCTAACACTTGTCGAGGCTGAGATCGAAGAACATCGAACCGACACCTCCGTTCAAGCACGCTACGAGAGGTAATCTATTTACTCCCTTTGAGACTTTGTGATTTTTTTCGATTGAAATGCACGAAGTACGCCTCTGGAGATACATGTATGGGTTGTTATTTATTTCCGCTACGTGTTACGTGGATCCCAACAGTGGTATCAAAGCCAATCCTTAGGTGTTTTCGTGCATTTAATTGATTTTTTGCATTTTTTGCAATACTATGGCCAATATGTATTAACGAATTGTTCGTCTTACATGGCTAATGGAGATTGATTATTTTATATGATAAGTTAATCAACGTAGCAAAAATTGAGACTAAATCAATTTTGAATCGAAAATTTATGGCTATCTTATTTTACGTAAAAATTCTGAATATGATTCAACGTAGAATTTTTATTGTGCCTTCCTAAGTTTTAAATTGTGAATTTATTACTTACGTGAAAGGGTGGTGATCATGGAAAAATCCCTAATCAATGTGATTGATGTATATATGAATGTATGATGATTATTTATATATTTGGGGTTGTAATTATTAAATGGAGGCTGCGTACTCCTTTTATTTTTCATGTAATCTTTATTTTTAGCATAGTCAATTGTTGATGTAAATGCTACGAGGATTACGTGGAGGAGCCTTTTAAGTCGGCGAGCTCTTTGGGGCCCAATTCTTGAAGAGTTCAAGAAACCAAGAAGAAGCGAAGAGCGGCTCTCCGTTATTAAAATATTAAAATGATTAAATGTGGTCTCATTGGCTCGAGATCCATTAAATCATAATTCCATGATCACCACATAGGATAGATGTTTATGTGATTGACGTCTATTTATTTATTATGATTACGTGAGCATGTTAAACTGGTTAATGTGCAAAGTCAGACTTACCTCACCCAAAATTGCGCCTGCATGAAATCCTAGTTAGGAAAATCACTCACGTTAGGTACCGAAAGGGCGTTGGTAACGACACCAGCGTAACCAAGTCCCCGAACCCAAAATCTCTGGTTCCGTAGAACTGATCGATCTCTCCCAATCGATCAGTAAGGTTTCCGGTCTACCCTCCAAGAAAGACCGGTGGCGACTCCAAATGCATGCACAAGTTGCACATGCCACCACGACCACACTAAGGTCGAAAGCGATCGACTCTTATCGTCGAATCCTTCTGAAAAATACTCCCGCCGCGATTTGGTATGGGCCTGGGAGGGCTCGCGCCGATCCAAGGCCCGCGATCGGTAATCCATTAGCCGCGTCCGCTTTCGGACGGGTCGCGACAGCTGGCGACTCCGCTGGGGACGTTGTTCTAGAACCTATGGTTCTAGACCTCAAGTGGACTTAGGCCGTAATTAAAACGCTGAGTGATTTTTTTTAACCCTGCAGGCGCTCTTGAAGGTAAGGTAAGTCCGCTCATGGTAGGTGTTATATGTTTTTGTAGATTGGAGAGATAAGGGGTGTAGTCCATGATTAACATTGTCTTATGCAGGTTGGCGTAGGAATGTATGTTGTGTGGATGATTTGAAGCGCCGATTGATAAACTGTTGTGCATGACTTGCATTGTGATACTCACAACACATGAACACACACAATCGCGCCTAAAACCCCGGGCGCCGCCTATAGGAAAACAATAGAAGGGATTGAAAATGGAATCTCCGTGAGGAAAAACACGGGGTAATCCATTTTTCAATTCCGCTCATTTCGAACTATGGATCGAGCCCCAATGCAATGATAGTTGTGCAATGGAATCTGCTCTTTCTAGAACTCGAGGTGAGAACCTTGACCTTAGGTGCCAAACCCTCTGATTTTTAGAAGTTCACTATCACTTGTCTCATGCGCATGTCTTTGGGCGGTTGGTACACCTAAAACCGCACATAAGTCGACGAGTTTGGTTGGTAAGACTCTCTATCCCCCAAATCTATCACAGTTCATGTAAATATAGGCATTTCATCCATTGCATTCTGGTGATTAGATTAAATGCCGTTTCGAGAATAGGTATGTGCGTTTGTCCCCAACGCCCTTGACAGAAGACGAGGAGGGTGATATCCCACGACGAACACCGAGTGTGCGATAAGGAGTATACTGTGGACATTATTGAGGTATCATCCAATGAAGATGACGAGTTGGGGCAAGTGATCCTGAAGACACAGATCGAAACTGGGGCATCCCTAAACGTTAGGATCACATTCCTTTGTTTCATTTTCCATTACTAGTCCTCTTGTATATGGTTTATTTTTATCGGGGTTTTCTCTATCTCACCCCTTAGAGTGATTGTATTAGGGATCTATTGGTGTATACATTCAGATGGAACTTGGTTGTATTTCTTTTGACGGGTCATGGGAATGTGATAGTGGCATTTTCTCTAATCATCCGAATACTCCCAAGTCAAGTTTATAATTCCTTTAGAGGAAATTAAAATTGGAAATCTTACACGACCTTTTTGGTCGTATAGGGTAATCCAACCCCAATTTCGCTAGAAGGAATTATACACTTGAATTGGTTCGTGCATGATTGTGCGCCGCTGGTAATCCACGATAATTGACCGAGAATATCGGCGTTGTTTTGAATTTAATGACGAGATAGATGTCCAAATTACTCTCGTTCTTAACAAAACGGCCTTGATTTGGATGCCGTATCTTCAATTAAATTTAAAACACGTTATTACGCCTCGCACTTTTGAGTAATTCGTTCCTCTCGAAATTGATCAAAAGCAATTATTGTGAATTACATTCCTTTCAATAGTATGCTTTCTTTCGAGGAATATTGATAAAAACTTTTCGCGCAAGATTAAAACCCTTGTAAAAGTTCTTGTCCTTATTAATCATGGGTAAGCATAAGATTGAAAGGGGGTTTTGCTTTCTTTTTCAAATTATTCCTTCTGATTCTGTCATTTCATTTGCAGGTAAAAAATAGGTAATAGAGAGAAATCTCTTCCTGGATAAGTCTGGGGCTATTCTTTCATCTGATCATGAGCGAGTTAGAAAATTAGAACACATCTACTCGACTTATTATGGATCGACTCATCCAAGTCTAAGATGTCCGGATGCTCGAAGAAATGGATCATATAAAAGCTAAAACAAACACATGGGCTTTCATTCATTCTTGCCCAAACCAGATTATATAATTCATTGGGGTGGAAAAGTAAAGCAGAAGTGAGCCCTAATCAACGACACAAAGGAGCCCAGCTGGCCCTCCAGGTTTTGGATGCTTTGCTTATACGCACCACTCCGCGTATCATGGTCCGCAAGCCTGAGGTGAAGGCGTTTGCGTTCATCATTAACTGCAGCAACCTGAGTCTCGTGATCTTCGGCGACTGCTTCCAAGTCCCGAACAAGTCTATTCTCACGAGTTATATCCTCATTTATGCCGTTGAGCCTTTCTTCCAGCCACTCGCTTCGATTCCTTAGCAGGGCATTACGACTATCGCGCTCATAGGTAGCCAGGGATAGAGCTAAGTCCTCCACCAGATTCCTCCTCTCACGAAGCAATGTCGAAACCCGCTCTTTGGCGAACTCAACAGCCTTTTTGTGACTATCGGCCAGGTAGTCAGCCAACGCTAGGAGGTCGGACTGATCCTCATAACGGGCTCGCAAGACACGAGCCACGGTAACTCCCCGATGAGCGGCGCGGTAGACCTCCAAGGAGTTCGTAAAGAGCGTTGGAAAAATACTGTATTCCCTCCCTAACGCGGTACCCTCGAGGGAGGTGATGTCCAGGTCCCCGAACATGACTCGGATCTCATCCTCGGTTTCGGGATGATCGGCTATGTGAGCGTAGCCTCGACCCAAGAGGTTATAGAACTCTTTCCATCGAGTCAAAGCTTCGGCTGAGAAAGTGTGAACTTGGGAAGAAGCCATTTTCGATGGAGATGTGTGTAGTGGAGCGATTAGAGGATGGAAGCAAATTATATGAGAGCGTTAATCTTCCAAACACCAACCCCGCATTTTATAGCGGGGGCGGAGAAAAGTTGCAGCAATAATGCTCGTGGAGCCGGGTTAATTAATGTAAAGCGGGGGCTGCTTCTCCCGTGCATCACCAGACATGTCCTGATCCGCGATTTCAGGCCTGGCAAATTCGGTCTCGCCATTATTAAAGCTGGGAGGGAGGCGAGCGCAACTATCGAAGAAGCCGCGAAAGGATTGGGTTGTTCCATCACGCATAAAGCTGGGCGGCGAGTGAACAGCTCTTCCACTTAAAAAAGGGAAGATAGTGCTGAACAGACACGACTATTGAGGAAAGGTGAAAGGCGAGCGCAACTATCGAAGAAGCCGCGAAAGGATTGGGTTGTTCCATCACGCATAAAGCTGGGCGGCGAGTGAACAGCTCTTCCACTTAAAAAAGGGAAGACAGTGCTGAAGAGACACGACTATTGAAGAAAAGTAAAAGACGAGCGCAACTATCGAAGAGGCCGCGAAAGTATTATGTTGTTCCATCACGCATAAAGCTGGGCGGCGAGTGAACAGCTCTGCCACTTAAAAAAGGGGAGACAGTGCTGAACAGACACGACTATTGAGGAAAGGTGAAAGGCGAGCGCTACTATCGAAGAAGCCGCGGAAGGATTTGGTTACCCCTTCGCGTTGGAAAGCTGAGCAGGAGGTAAACAGTTCCGTCGTTTCAAAAACAGAACGCTGAATAAGACCTAGCTTTCGAGGAAAATGAGGCAACAAATCGAAAGAGCGAGTATACAAAAGAGAACAGAGAACCCCGAGTGACGAGTTCGTTGAAAGACCTCAAATTCTCCAGAATCAAATTCGACATCGAAGCCATGGAACTCAACATTGCCGGTGACGAACATCAAGATCGCAGTGGTGACAACGGCAGTGGCCACGACGCTCTACCCCGGAAAAGAAAAAGTCGCCAGCGCTACGCTCGGAAAGAAATCCAGGAGCTTGAAGCTTTCTTCGATGAATGCCCTTGCCCAAGCGAGGAACAAAAGATTGAATTGGGCCGGAAGCTGGGAATGAATCCTATGAGAATCCATTTTTGGTTTCAGAATAAACGTTTCAGACTAGGTGTCCAACACAGGCGTAAGGAGATCACGACCCTAAAAGAGCAGAACCAAAACCTTCAAATGGAAAACATGTGGTATGAGAAAATCCTCAGTACTATTACCTGCCCTAACTGCGGTGGCCCTACCACCCTCAGTAAATTGTTCCCCGGTGAGCCTTCTACGAGGATGGAAGGTGCTCATTTATCCCCCTGCTCCCTTGAGCCATCTCCGGTACAATCAGATCCTGCTAATGGCGCGCATGAGCAGATCGATCCTACAGAAATTATACCAGTGTCTTCGGAGGAAGAGGATACGTGTCGTTATGATTTGGGTCACAATAACGAAGCCCATGAATCTCCTTCACAACAACTTCTAGTAAGATCCGATACGATTCAAGAGGGGTTAGAGATTAGTCAGCAGGCTATTGACGCTATTCCGGACAACGAGAAGAAGAAATTCATTTGGCCCCCGGAGCTTCATCTCAAGTTCTTAGACGCAGTTCGACAGATAGGACTCGACTTCATAGGTCCGACGAGCATACTTAGGGTCATGAAGGTACCGGGACTTACCAAGCAATTAGTCGCGAATCACCTTGGTTGCTACAGAAGGGCGTTAGGACAGCGTTATACAGAGCTGAATCCGAGCAATAGACTCAGCTGCGAACCCAGCACCCCTATGTCAAAGGAGGCCCGGTCGAATCTGGACGACTATTGGGGATTTGATCAGGATATCCTCGCGAGTCATTTCAATATTCCTCAAGAACACGCATCACAAGTGCAGCGAGTAAGCACTCCCCCGTCTGAGTAGCAGCTAGTCAGTGTTCATCCTGTCGCAGATCAGCCCACCACGCTCAGTGCTCAAGGGTTTGCCCAATCGGAGCATGTGGCTTCAGATGACCTAATGGGAGAATGCTTGGAGCATTTTTATTTCCCTAATTCCCAAGTGGGAGATGCTTGTGGTAGTCAACCGATCAAATCTCCTCTTATAATCCCAAATAAGGATGGGGGTTCCAGTTCGAAGAATCCGTCGGGCGATGCAGCTCAACCTATACATCAATCGTTCGAGGGGTCAGGTGATTTCTTCGATGAAGGACTTGATACCTGGTTCGATCAGTTGGAAGCTATTAAAGATTGGCAACCATGATCTGCAGTCGGTAATGGCACACCTAAGCCGAGGCCAGATTGGTTGGTCATTGTACATGCCCAAAGAAAGAAGGGGATGTACGCGAGAAGGATGTATCTCCTATTGTAAAGTTCTCATCGGTGCATGCGATTGTTTCTTCAATAGCTAGAGTTGATTTTGCATAATGTTTTTCGTGAACGTCATCTCGTGTGTATACGGTCATTCCTTGTTATTAAGTTCAAGATAAAATCAACCCCGACGCGTGAAGGCAGAATTGATAGCATGAGTTACTAGCAGAATGTGATCGAGCTCGAAAGTGAAAGATTACTAGCGGCCCCAAACGCCATGACCACAAAATCAGGGGCAATCTTTAAGTTTCGAGCAACTACAAATCTATTTCTCACGAGGCATTCAAGTCAATCAAATATAAAGCGTCGGGCTGTGAGAATAATGCGTAGTCAAGCTGTTGACACAGGCGAAAAAAGGAGTCGCGTAGATCTGAAAGCAAAAACCTTTCTCGGCTAGTCAACAAGGCGGAATGAAAGAGCATATATAAACAAATTCTTATTTATTTCATTCAGCAGGAAAGTTTACAAGTGGATCACTGAGGGGGAGCAGTAAACCCAAAATGAGTTCTGACAAGCATCACAAAAAAGCTTAACTGACTCTCCATGCTATCCATGCCTTGCTTACAACCCACACTCTGGGAATCGAGGTCTACAAGCTTGAAGAAAAGGAGACGACATTTCTCCTTAAGTTCGTTCACCTTGGTGTCATAGTACCCGAACTCAAACTCTAAGTCCTGAGCCAGCACCCTCCCGCGAGCTATATCCATGCTCAGGTCTTCAAGCCTTTCCTCCAACCAGGCACACTGGAACCTCAACACGAAGTTGTGCTGGTCTTGCTCAAAGGCGGTGTCAAAAAGAGCCAGACGCTCCACCAAGTTGTCCCTCTCACGGACCAGCATGGAAACCTGGGCGTGGGCGTATTCAACAGCCCTTTTATGGTTATCGGCCGTCAGCATGGCCAACATCAGGGACTCAGTTCGGTCTTGATAGCGGGCTCGCACGATACCAGCCATAGTGACCTCCCGGCTAGCAACTTCGTAAGCCTGCAGGAAATTGTTGAAGAGAGTTGGGAAGATCGCAAACTCCCTTTGCAGTTTCGTACCTTCGATACACACAGTATCCAGGGCTGGAATCAGAGTACGGATTTCAACCTCGGCTTCAGGATGATTGTTTATGTAACCGTAACCTCTGCCCAGGAGGCGATAAAACCTTTCCCATTGGGTTGAAGCTTCGGTTAAAGAAGCAGGTACAGAGGAGGAAGCCATGCGCGATCGAATGTTGGAGAAGAGAGTGAATATTGGCAGAGTGTTTGAGAGGCTGAGTTTGATAAGGCTAAAGTGTTAATCTTCTTGACGTCAATCTATCACCTTATAAACGCTCGAGTAAGCAGGGAGAAGTGGTAATAATAGTTTATGTGCAGTAGAGCCAAACGGGTTTCGTTAATGCATCCCCGATGAGTCACGAATCCACCACCGTCCTGTGATCTCGGGTTTTACGAAACATAATGGCGCCGAAAGGTGGGCAGGCTTGTTACTCTAGAGACTGGGCCAGGGGGACAAGCGTAGTGCTCGACAAAGCGAAATCAACGCAAGAGATCTTCAGGCTCCGTTCACGTAGAAAAGAGCAAAAGGACAAAGTGGGAATTACGAAGCCTTGAGAAGAACGCTCGTCAGGTAGCCATCACAAAAGACGAAGTGGGAATTACGAAGCCTTGAGAAGAGCGCTCGTCAGGTAGCCATCACAAAAGGACGAAGTGGGAATCTCGAAGCATTGAGAAGAACGCTCGTCGGGTAGCCATCACCTTTGATCAAAGAACGGTGATCCGACCCCTTTAACCTTTCAAAATTTGCAGAGAAAGGTGAGGATCCAAGGAGGAACAAAGAAAGCTGAGTTAACGGAAAATCAAGCAGTAATATTTCGATCAAAATGTTCAAGGGGTTCTGTCATTTACTAGAAGCGCCAGACTTGGAGGTCTCCGAGCTTGAGCTGCTGGAAGAATTTGAAGATCTCAGGACCGAACCTGACACGGGGGCCATGGAGACCAATCCTTCTAATGATGAAACCCGCGGCTTGGTTAACGAGAACAATACCCGCGACGGTGATCAGCGTCAGAAAGAGGAATGTCTCCAACGCAACACTTCAGGTCAAGTCCATAAACTCGAATTGTTTTTCAGGGAATACCCCTATCCGGACATGGAACAGAGAATCAAAATGGGCCAGGAGATAGGGTGGGAGCCTCGGAAGGTCAAGTGCTGGTTTGAAAACAAACGAACCCGGCTGAAGCAGCAACGCGATCGGCACGAGTTAGCGATTGTGAGGGAGGAAAATGAAAAGCTTCGAATAAAAAACATTCAGTACAAAAAAGCTCTAAGCATCGCTATTTGTCTTGAGTGCGGTAACCCTGTTCTCGCGGACGGAGTATTCACTGAAGAGCCAGATCTGGGGGTTCATAATGCTCATTTGTTGCAATGCCCTTCGCAACATCTTTCGAAACAGGCGGGTACCGCCGAAGATCTACAAGAGGAAACTAGTGCTATAAGGTCAAAGTCGACGCCCATTGTGGAAGGGAACATGCGTCATGACAAGTCAGGTCCGCTCAATGATGAACTCACCATCGTGACCAGCCGATCTGAGACCACTAAATCCCCTCCAGAGCAACCTCCAACACGACCAGATTCCGAGAAGAGTAACCGCCAAATTGCTGACACTACTTCGGCTAGCAAGAAAATAAAATTTCGTTGGACCCCGGAGTTTCATAGCAAATTTGTTGATGCAGTTCAACAGTTAGGGATCAATTTTGCTCGCCCATCGCGCATACTCGAAATCATGAACGTGCCGGGACTGGCTAAAAATATGGTCAAGAATCACCTTTGGCGCTACAAGAAACTACTGAGAGATGGACGAGCGTCGTTAGACCAAGATAGAGGCGGTTCAACACGACCAGATTCCGCGAAGAGTAGCCGCCGAGTTGCCAACACTACTTCGGCTAGCAAGAAAACAAGGTTTTATTGGACCTCGGAGCTTCATAGCAAATTTGTTGATGCAGTTCAACAGTTAGGGATCAGTTTGGCTCGCCCATCGCGCATACTCAAGATCATGAACATGCCGGAACTGGATAGAAATAAAGTCAGGAACCACCTTTGGTGCTACAGAAGACTACTGAGAGATGGACGAGTGGCGCTAGACCAAGATAGAGGCGGTTCAAGTTTAAACGATGAGCATGGCTGTGATCGCAATCCTCATGAAGCAGGAAGCATCCGATCACCTCTTAACACCGATGGGACTGGCAATTACACGGTCGATTGTTTAGGCATCAATCAGAGTACTCCCCTGGGTTATCCTAGTACTCCTCAGGAGTATGTACCGCAATTTCAGCAAATCGGGACTCCCCAGTCTGAGCACCAACTGGCCGTTAATGCTAGTCCTACAGCGGATCTAACATTGGCAGGAGATGCACATACAATCTTGCGAGACAATTACGGAGATTCCAGCTCGAAGAATCATGTGGTCCATGACGAAAATGGCGAAAAGATTCCTTCTCCAGTAGTCGACAATACTCAACTTGAGTGTCAGTCGCTCGATGGTTCAGACGATCTCCTTGAAAACATCTATTCTTGGTTCGATCGGCTGAATTCCCCCCTGAGTTACCCCGGTACTCCTCAAGAGTATGTACAACAATTTCAGCAGGTATGGACTCCCCAATTTGAGCACCAACCGATCGTTAGTGTTATTCCTACGGCGAATCCAGCATTGGATACAAACCTACTGGACAACGATGAAAATACCAACTCGAGAAGTGAGGTTATTCATGACGAAAGTAGTGTGAGGAACCCATCGCCAACGGTTGAAGATGCCCGACTTGGGCGTCAATGGCTTGAAATTTCAAATGAGTCCCTCAGTGAGCAACTCGGCGTGTGGATCACGCATAAACCGAGGAACCGGGTTGTTCATGCCGAAAATGGGAGAAGTCCGTCACCCGCAATTAAGGATGCTCAACTTGAACGACTCGAACAGTCAGACGATATCATGAATGAGCAACTCAGCCTATGGGTCAAGCATTTTGGAACAAGTGCATCTTCGCAGTCGTGACCGGTACCGGCGACCGGACATCTGGTTCGAAGCTCGTGTGCTAAATCATTAGAAGGCTCAGGAGAGTGAGAGGTGAATACGTCGAATGAATGTGTTACGGGTCTTGTTGTAAAGTTCCCACGGGAACATCTTAATTAACGCTTAAAGCTAACCGCTCTGAGTGTCAGTATTACCCCTTTGAACATCTTCGAGCCAAGGGCCGTGGATTAATTACTTAATCCGTAGAGTAAGTTCCATGAACGATGACTATCACCTGAGGAGCATAGTGGGATCTACCCCTTTCAGCACGAAATACGTTTGGTCACGAAGCCTCCCATTTGGTAAAACGATGTATCGTTCCTAAGCGATCTTCAACCGCATACCGAAGTAATGTCTCCTTTCTTTCCCTTCGCAGGTGATAAACGTGGATAAATCACTCAAGGAGCCATCTGTTCAAATAACAGAACAGACGTTGCCTAACTGGGGGCAAATGAACCATTGATGTTGCAAACACTCCAAGAATGGATAGGCGGATTTGATAGATGTTGTTCATATCAATACGCAATATCAGAACGGGATGAGAACCAAGAGTAAAGTTGTATCGTTCCAATTTGTCTTGAATTTGAGAATATGAATTGATACTCGTTATTTATCCTTGACAGGGGAATCGCCTTACAGACGAACAGGTTTTCACATCCCATGTATTACCCGTTAGAATACATGACCAAGGGTAAATTGTATCGTTCTAATTTTTTGAAAAATTCGTGAACATACAATAACATGTTTCTTCCGCATTTTCAGGATCTCCAGCCGCGGGGGACAGGTAAGCATCCCTTTCCCCAATCCATTGAAGATGTTAAATAAAAAACAGAGAGAAAAAGAAAAGCTTTCAGAATCTAATGTCTAGAAAAGACATAGAATTCAAACTTCATTGGCATTCATGTCTTAAAACAGGAGGTTATCTGAACATGAATAAGAACATGCATGGTGCATCATAAAATCCCCTTGACGGGTAAAATTTTTGGAGAAAATGAAAGAGATTTTTTCCAATCAAAAGTTCAAAATTTTAAAAGGACGTTTTCTCAAAAGAAAAGAGGCAAAGCCTAGTCCAAACACGTCCTACACACACTGGAGAGAAGTGGAGCGGATCAGATAGCAAAATCTGGACCTACGGAAATAGGGATTATTCGCAACGATTACATGGGTTGGGATGACGGAGGCATTCGTTTCATATCCCTCAAACACTACAGGTGACCGTTGATAAACCCTTTGAACGACGGTTTTCATTCTTAACCCTGTCAAGAACCACCCCACATCGGGGCAAAATGGAGGTGAGTCCAGCGGTATCAGGAGAAAATGGTTAGAAATTTTCTTGCTCGGACTAACATCAATCTTTGTGTGTTGTTTATATGGTAATCCAAGTGCCATAGGATGACGAGAAGCATTCATTTCTCTATCCCACACACCATATCCTTTGCACAGCCAAGTTGAGCCTGCAAATCCATTTCATAAACCCCTGTTGGTGATCATGGGATGTTTCAAGATGGAAACTGCATCACTCCAAGAACGGAAGAAATCAAGAGATGGGATTTATAGAAAAATCTCATATCGGCGTTTAAATGTGCTATGATTCAAGTTGTATATCTAGCACAATTTTCTGAACATCGTAGTTCCAAAGGAAAAGAAAAGGCGAGATTTCAACAAAGAAAAAAAATCCCCAGCATCAAGAAAAAGCAAAGTGCCTGGTAAAAGCAAGGCCGATGCTCGTGAAAACTGTTTGATTGATCCCCAATAAAGCCTAGTTGGGAAGAGAGAAAAACCCATAAAGGAGTTAGATCAAGAAGACTGCTCCCCAAATGATGTCAGCCGTGGTGCAAAAACACGGACAGAATTGTCAATCTCTTAATACCACAAGAGACGTTCTCTAAAGGACTTGTGCACACCTCAAAAGCGGTTGCACACCTCAAAAATGGAAGATGCAGAATGGAAAAGACATGTGGCAAATTGGCAATGATCACCAATGTCAAATCCTTCGTGATTTCTGGGCCAAAAACAAGCCTTTTTTCGGTCCCCAATCCTACCAATGTTACAACCCTGAAACAGTCTTCTCTGACTAAGACACTTGGGTTAACATATAGCTTAGCTCGAAGAAGTACGAGCAAGACTCTTTCTTTCTCATTTTGCAGGGTTCTTGACTTGTAAACCCGGAGCAGATGGTGAAGATTTTCATTCGATGGCCTCGACTCCAAAGCGGGCCCCCCTTGAAAACCAATATCCAAGCCCAACATTACGGTCCCGTGGAAGACCTCCCGACCGATCAAAATGTATGCGCTGCGAATGAGCCTAAAACCTAGGCACAGGTCAGTAGGGAATTGAGTGCATCCCCTAAAAATCATCACTTCAAAACAGGTGAGATGGCCTCCTTGTCGAGAAATATTCCAATTGATGTTTTGAGCAAACTCTTTTTGGAAATTTTCAAACTGTTGATCCAGATTTTCCATGCAAGGGATTTGTGATCACATTTGCATGTTGCAAGAATGTTTTGGATAACCTCCAGCATCAAAATGCACATCTCATGACTAAAGCTTAAGTCATAAAATTTTGTCAATTGGACAATTGCTGTCTTCTCAAAGATTACCAATATTTTCTTGGGGAAGAGAAACCCTTTAAAAAAAAAAAATCCTTTTCAAAAATATCAAACAGCCCTATCGGACGTGGAGAACCCTCGTCTCGGGACCCCTTTTAAACAAAATTTAGGCAGTCTCATCGGACGTGGAGAACCCTCGTCATGAGACTCCTTTTCAAAATTTAAGCAGTCTCACCGGACGTGGAGAACCCTCGTCATGAGACCCCTTTTCAAAATTCAGGAAATCTCATCGGACGTGGAGAACCCTCGTCATGAGACCCCTTTTCAAAATCAAACCAAAGGTAGATACCGCCTGAAGGGTCAACTCATGGTAGAAACCGCCTGAAGGGTCAACTCATGGTAGATACCGCCTGAAGGGTCAAACCAAAGGTAGATACCGCCTGAAGGGTCAACTCATGGTAGAAACCGCCTGAAGGGTCAACTCAAGGTAGATACCGCCTGAAGGGTCAAACCAAAGGTAGAAACCGCCTAAAGGGTCAAATCAAAGGTAGAAACCGCCTGAAGGGTCAACTCATGGTAGAAACCGCCTGAAGGGTCAAACCAAGGTAGAAACCGCCTGAAGGGTCAAACCAAGGTAGAAACCGCCTCAAGGGTCAACTTATTGGTAGATACCGCCTTAAGGGTCAACACGAGGTAGATACCGCCTTAAGGATCAACACGAAGGTCTGATCCACCATACGGATTAAAATCTCTAGCAAATCCCAAAGCGTGGGGATGCGCCTTCCTTAGGTTCCTACCAATTAGGAATCCCATAATGGTATGACCTACCATACAGGTCAGAGCTTAATCTCCCTAGGATTTTCTGTGACGAGTCTTAGGCATCTTCTTGAAAGTTGTCGCAACCGGCATCATCCGACAGGTGAGCTTCAGGTAAGCCTCTCTCACTACGGCCCATGTTCAAATTGTTAGAGCAAACCGGGGATTGATTTGAGCTTTTATCAATAGGCTTAAGGATCCGATGTCATAACATTTCTTCTCTCATTTTCCCAGTTGAGTCGGTTAGGAATCAAGTGCCACCTTATCTTTGAGAGAAACCTCTAACGAGATTCCTCTCAAAGAGGGGCAGCTGTTGACACCTGATTTTTTACCATTTATTATTGTGATTTTTATTCTTTAAAATTAATTAAAAATATCAAAAAATGTCATAAAATCACAAAATCAACTTTGGAAGCCTTGGTTTAGCCTTAGGAACCAATTTTGAACAAAAAATATTTTTCGGTATTTTTAATATTTTTCGAGTTTATTTAATTATAAAAATACCTAAAAAATCAGAAAAATACCATTCGTGGTCAGAAAAATACCCAAAAATATTCGATAATTTTGTTTTAATTTCCTCTTCAAGTGTGTCACTTTAAATCTCAAAAATTCGGCTCGGGTCACTATGTTCCTTCACAAACATAAACCCGAACCGAGCCTAAAAAAAAAAAAAAAAATCCTTTTCGAGTCTTTTAGTTTTCAATTCTCACTTTTTATAAGCTATGACATTGGATTCTAAAGTCTTAAAGTGCAATTAGGTCAATTTGCCCTCCAATTTAATCAATTTTTACCAAAAGGGCTTAATTGCACATTTTTCTTTCAATTAGTCCCCGGTTTCACGGATGTATACGTATGCTCTACGTATTTATACGTCATATGTATTTATACGTTATGCATATTTGTACTGTTTGGTAACCTCTTTAACTCTTGTAATAATAATAATGGTTATTATTTTTAACACCTTTGTTAGTGCCTTTTTTTTTAGCATTTTTGTATTGTGAGTGCTATTGCTAGTGCTATTTTTAAATAGCATTTTTGTATTATAAATTGTGAGTGCTATTGTTAGTGATATTTTTAAATGACATTTATTTATCATAAATTGTGAGTGCTATTGTTAGTGCTATTTTTAAATGGCATTTATTTATCATAAATTGTGAATGCTATTATTAGATAGAATTTATAATTGTTAGTGCTATTTTTAAATAGCATTTTTGTATTATAAATTGTGAGTGCTATTGTTAGTGCTATTTTTAAATAGCATTTTTGTATTATAAATTGTGAGTGCTATTGTTAGTGCTATTTTTAAATGTCATTTATTTGTGAGTGCTATTTTTAGATAGAATTTATAATTGTTAGTGCTATTTTTAAATACAATTTATTGGAAGGTATTTTTGGCTATAAAAGGATGGCAAGAGTTTTGAGGTTGAGGGGAGAGACATTTTGTAGAGTGTGCAAATTTTTGAGAGCTTAGAGAGAAGAACACAAACACTCTCTATATTCTCATAATCTTGAGTGAGCAAAATATACTAAGTTCGGAATATTGATTCCGCATATTGCTAGCACAATTGTTGTGGAGTTATTAGTCGTCTCCCCGTTCGTCAATTGGTGGTGCGTCCGAACTAGATGCCTAACACTTGTCGAGGCTGAGATCGAAGAACATCGAACCGACACCTCCGTTCAAGCACGCTACGAGAGGTAATCTATTTACTCCCTTTGAGACTTTGTGATTTTTTTCGATTGAAATGCACGAAGTACGCCTCTGGAGATACATGTATGGGTTGTTATTTATTTCCGCTACGTGTTACGTGGATCCCAACAGTGGTATCAGAGCCAATCCTTAGGTGTTTTCGTGCATTTAATTGATTTTTTGCATTTTTTGCAATACTATGGCCAATATGTATTAACGAATTGTTCGTCTTACATGGCTAATGGAGATTGATTATTTTATATGATAAGTTAATCAACGTAGCAAAAATTGAGACTAAATCAATTTTGAATCGAAAATTTATGGCTATCTTATTTTACGTAAAAATTCTGAATATGATTCAACGTAGAATTTTTATTGTGCCTTCCTAAGTTTTAAATTGTGAATTTATTACTTACGTGAAAGGGTGGTGATCATGGAAAAATCCCTAATCAATGTGATTGATGTATATATGAATGTATGATGATTATTTATATATTTGGGGTTGTAATTATTAAATGGAGGCTGCGTACTCCTTTTATTTTTCATGTAATCTTTATTTTTAGCATAGTCAATTGTTGATGTAAATGCTACGAGGATTACGTGGAGGAGCCTTTTAAGTCGGCGAGCTCTTTGGGGCCCAATTCTTGAAGAGTTCAAGAAACCAAGAAGAAGCGAAGAGCGGCTCTCCGTTATTAAAATATTAAAATGATTAAATGTGGTCTCATTGGCTCGAGATCCATTAAATCATAATTCCATGATCACCACGTAGGATAGATATTTATGTGATTGACGTCTATTTATTTATTATGATTACGTGAGCATGTTAAACTGGTTAATGTGCAAAGTCAGACTTACCTCACCCAAAATTGCGCCTGCATGAAATCCTAGTTAGGAAAATCACTCACGTTAGGTACCGAAAGGGCGTTGGTAACGACACCAGCGTAACCAAGTCCCCGAACCCAAAATCTCTGGTTCCGTAGAACTGATCGATCTCTCCCAATCGATCAGTAAGGTTTTCGGTCTACCCTCCAAGAAAGACCGGTGGCGACTCCAAATGCATGCACAAGTTGCACATGCCACCACGACCACACTAAGGTCGAAAGCGATCGACTCTTATCGTCGAATCCTTCTGAAAAATACTCCCGCCGCGATTTGGTATGGGCCTGGGAGGGCTCGCGCCGATCCAAGGCCCGCGATCGGTAATCCATTAGCCGCGTCCGCTTTCGGACGGGTCGCGACAGCCGGAAAATCGCGAACCGGCCCAAAACTTAGTATTTCTTGCCGATTTTTGCAACATACGACTCCTCAACAGACCGACAACGAAGTACACCACGAACAGGACGGCTTTTAACGTCGGAAATCCGTCGGAGGGACCTCCACAGATCCGGCGCCGGCGAGCCTTTGCAAAAATTTTCTTTTCGTGTAAACCCAATTCTGTTCATTCACAGAGCATCAAATCGAAATCTAGAGACTTACCCGAGCTCATTTCGAGCTTGCCATTCGCCATACTCCCCCCATGAGCTCTTGATCCGAACCTTAGCCGGCAAAACTCCGGGTCCGATTTTCGTCGCATTTAAATGAAAAATAAACACCAAGCCAGACAGAGAGAAGAGTAGCACGAAGGATCAAAGCCAAACGTACGACGAACAGGGGTCGGGATGGGTCGACCGAGAGTTACAAGATCGAGTGCTCTTTGAGGCATTTCATCGAACAGGTTGTATACAATCTAAAAATGAAACTCCGGGGAGAATACTAACCTATCCGAGAGTCGCCGACGGCCATGGGAGCTTCGAAAAAACTCTGTGGATGAGCTGAAGGTCCGGGCTGTCCACCTCTTCCTCGGGTTCGCCAAAAAAGTTCCCCCGCTCCCCTTCGGCCAAGCTCGGTTCAAGAACCAAAAATCTCCCCTTTTCCATGCGTGGCCGACCGCCTTTCGGTCGGGGAATCTCTACCCCACGACCACCATCCATCCTCTTCCATTTGCGATCACCTTTTGTAAAAACAAATGCCGCGGTGGGCCTCCCCATCTTCCCCTGTTTCCTGCTTTCGGCGCAATGGGTCTGCAACTAAGTTGCAGACCCGGTCGGACCGGGTCGGGTCGAGTCTGACCCGACCGGCCCGGTTCGGCCAATTTAATCAAATTGGCCCCCAAATTGACCTATTTTCATCAAATTAATGGCAAAATCGGGCTCCTTGACATGTTTTCTATCAAATATGGGTGTTTTTGTGACTCAATTGATTGAAATTTAGTGAAAACCGCAAATTATCCCTAGGATCCGAAAATGATTATCGCCAAATTGAGGGTCTAAACGATCAAATTGGTCAAAATTAAGGCCACCAATCGATTTATCATGATGAAAAACATATGGTAGAGGTGTTTAATTTGAATGGGTATGCCCGCATGAAATTTAATTTTGAAAATTGTGAAACCGGGGACTAAATTGAAAGAAATTTGTGCAATTAAGCCCTTTTGTTCAAAATTGATCAAATTGGAGGGCAAATTGACCCAATTGCACTTCGAGATTTTAGAATTCAATGTCATAGCTTATGAAAAGTGAGAATTGAAAATTAAAAGACTTGAAAAGGAATTTTTTTGCTCGGTTCGGGTTTATGTTTGTGAAGGAACATAGTGACCCAAGCCGAATTTTCAAGATTTAAAGTGACACACTTGAAGAGGAAATTAAAACAAAATTATTGAATATTTTGGTGTATTTTTCTGACCACGAATGGTATTTTTCTGATTTTTTGGGTATTTTTACAATTAAATAAATTCGAAAAATATTATAAAATACCAAAAAATATTTTTTGTTCAAAATTGGTCCCCGAGGCTAGGCCAAGGCTTTCAAAGTTGATTTTGTAATTTTATGACATTTTTTGATATTTTTAATTAATTTTAAAGAATAAAAATCACAATAATAGATGGTCAAAAATCAGGTGTCAACAATCGTCTGTAAGATGATGAAAATTTTGACTCAACCAACTTAAATTTATCTGCGTGCCGCGCAAGTTGGCTGGGCTAGCACCAAGCATGCGGGCACAAAGAGCACTCCAATTCCAATTAGTATGGCCAGTAACTGCAAAACCATCAGTGGGAAGCCCTGTGATCATTGTAATATCCTCCAGAGTGATTGTGCATTCACCTTCCGGCATATGGAAGGTATGGATCTCGGGCCTCCACCTTTGGAAAATTGAGACTTTTGTATAGATAACATTATGTTAATGTATGATCTTTTTTTATGTATTATAACGCTTCAAATAATAGCTAGAGCCAAGTTAAGGATCACTGCAAATGTTTTGCGCGGCCATCAAATATGTAGTTAGGCATTTTTGTCATATTATGCTCATTTCTGTTTGACGAATTGCCGAAAACTACTACCAATTGAATATATAATCCATTGTTGAAGTACCCTAATTTTTTATTTAATAGTTTTCTTGAAATATTAAGCATTGTCAATCCAAGTATCGATCAAATAGGTAGTTAGTTAATTTTACATTCTTAAAGTAATTTCTACTCGAAGAACCATAGAAAAATTGTGACTTTTGTATAGATAACACAATGTTGATGTAGGATCATTTTTTTATTTATTATAACGCTTCAAATAATAGCTAGTGTCAAGTTAAGGATCACTGCAAATATTTTGCGCGGCCAACAAATAGGTAGTTATGCATTTTTGTCATATTATGCTTATTTCTGTTTGACTAATTGCCGAAAACTCCTACCTACTGAATATATAATCCTTTGTTGAAGTACCCTAATTTTTTATTTCTTAGTTATCTTGAAATATTAAGCATTGGCAATCCAAGTATCGATCAAATAGGTAGTTAGTTAATTTTACCTTCTTAAAGTCATTTCTACTCGAAGAACCTTTGGAAAATTGTGACTTTTGTATAGATAAAACTATTGTTGACACCCAAATTTTGAATTCATTTATTTTATAAAATGAGAATTAAGCAATAGTTCTCACAAAAAAAATATAAATCATCATGCATTGCATATTTATTTTCTATTAGTCATGCATTTGTATTTAGGCCGACACAGAGGAATTGGAGCTTAATTTGGCAGTGGCTAGACCGAACCCAATCTGGGAATTTTGATCAAGGCCCAAAAGGGTGCCGAATTTAACATGGGTTTGAACTTAATTTTCAATTCAAATCAGCCCATTTTGTTCATTTAATTATGAAAGGCCCTTAATTAAATAGCCCATTTAATTAATTGACCCCGGATTAAGCTCGAGATATTTTCACAAGAAAGCCCATGGGAGCACGAGAATTGGCCAGAGTCCATGATCATCACTTGTGGCTGAAAATTGTAATTAAAATGTCAAGTGGAAAATTAATTTATTAATTAGAAACTTGCAAAACAATTCAGCTTTTTATTCTAGGGTTTCTCAACCTAGCTCTATAAAAAGCCTTGTTCTCACAGGTCAAAAGGGTGGGTGGATACACTCAGAATTCACGTGAGAATAGAGAGAAGTGAGGGGGACAATCTCATTCAGAAAAATAGAGAGAAGACGTGAGAATTCTGGAGTGAAACAGCTAGAGAGAGGGTCTGATCATTGAGGGAAAAAAATCTGCACACATATCTCTCATCTCACTCTCTCCTCTATTGACGTTGACGCCGCTTCTCCTCTGTTGACGCTCCCTCCTCGTTGCGGTTCTACCCTCGACGACGCTGTCCTTGCTCGTGCGCCGCTGCCCCTCCGGTTCTGTTCGTGCCGCTGTCCCACTGTGCTCCTTGCCGCCTTTTTGTCGACGACTCCATAATCCTATAGACGTCACTGTCCAGCCCCGCTCCCGTGCGAACCAGTTTTAATCTCGTGTGATCCTACCCTGGTTTTGGCGTCTTTTTGAAGTCCTAACATCTCTACCTTGTGTTGCTAGATTTTTGTTTTATTTTGAAAGAGGTCAGGTTCAAATAGACGCCTTCTGGACAATTTTTTCCAGATCTGGGTTTGCTGGAAACTCCTCTAAAAGGTAAGGTTGCTAACTGTTGATTGTGATTCGTGCGTGTTGCTCATTATACGTGCTAGACGTCCACATGCCTTGATCAATTAGTTTGATTCATGTTTAATTTCTTTCTAGTGGATTTTGAAAAACAAAGTGCATGAAATTATAGCCTGGAGTTAATCTTTTCGGATGGAATCAATGGGTGATGCACGAATTTCGTCACGTTGAATTTCCATGTGCTGCATGATGGTCGAATCCTTGTCTTGATTGAACTGAAAATTGATCTTCATGAATTATTTGGAGTATTTTTGGATGAAGATAGGTTCAAGATCTATGGGTATTCGAAATTTGGGTGATTGTCGTGGGGATAGGATTCGAGATTTGGAAAGCTTCAAGGTATCAGTTAAAAGTTTAATCCAATCAAAATCTTGGGCTTAATTTTTGAAATTTTAGGAATTATCTAAAATCTTTCTAAATCCTAAAGATAACTTTCCTAAAATTCTGAAGATTGAAGATTCACACCTAAAATAAGATATCTTTTAAATGTGGAAGATTATCTAAAATTCTCTAAAAAATTCCTAAGAGATAATCCTTCTCAATCTAAAAGATGTCAATCCTTGGTGGATAGGGGATTAACCTCTTTAGAAGTTCGATCACCTTAGGTAGTCTTTGAAAATTCTAAAAAAATATATGCACAATTTTAAACAAACTTGCCCATAACACATGCTCCCAATTGTGCCTTGCCCCTTCGGAAAACGTACATTAAAGGCAAAATATGACTTCGATCTCGAAGTACGATCGTGCCCGTACGTGTGAATTAGACGTCAAATCCTCAATCTTGAGGAGCGGATTGCTAATTCATGAATAGAATTTCAAGGTTTGCCCTATGTATATAGGGACGACGGTTAATCTATAATATATTCACTTGCTAACCCTAATCTCGGGGATGTTGTGAATAAAATCGAATTTTCGGATTTCGAGGTGTTTTATGGGCAATATTGTTTATTTTTGTTCAAATTTTCTGTGTTTTCATATTTAAATAAATTCCAGAAAAATCCCAAAAAAAAATCCCATGCTTTTCTTAAGTTAAAATTATATTTCTCTTGACTTTAGGGTGTTTGTTTTTAACTTTTTTTCAAATCCGAAAATACACGAAAAATACAAAAAAAATGTCATTTGCATTGCTATATCGTATAATTTAGCTTGCATATCATTTTGCCCTGTCATGCATATTTGCCACATCATGCATATTTGCTACGTCATGCATTCTTGCCACGTCATTATTCCATATCACGCATTTTGCCATGTCATGCATTATTTGCCATGTCATTATGCCACGTCATACATTTTGCCACGTCACCATGCCATGTCATGCATTTTGCCATATCATGCATTTTGTCACGTCATCTTGCCATGTTATTTCACATGTCATATAGTTAGATTGCATTAGCATCGCTTTTAATAAAAGAAAATCCCGAAAAAAATTCAATTCATCAAATTAAGGATTTTTCATGAAAATTGGGTACCGAAAGGGCATTAATTTTTTTTTATTAATGTAACCAAGTCCCCGAACTCAATTTCTCTGGTTCGTAGATATAAAATAGTTCTCCCGCTATTTTATATAGGTTTCTAATCAACCTACCGTAAATGATTAGTGGCGGCTCCGATTGAATATATATATATTTTTTACGAACAAACCTAAGTTGCGATTTGGAAGGACTTGGGAGAGTCCGAGTTAGGTTAGTTAATTTAATTGACCTAATAATCCATTAGCCTATACCATTTTTTTTAGGTCGTGACAGCTATGTTGATGTATTATCATTTTATTTATTTATTAAAAGGCTTCAATGATAGCTAAAGTCAAATTAAGGATCGCTGCAAATGTTTTGCGCGGCCATCAAATAGGTAGTTAGGCATTTTTGTCATATTATGCTCATTTCTGTTTGACGAATTGCCGAAAACAACTTCCTATTGAATATATAATCCATTGTTGAAGTACCTTAATTTTTAATTTATTAGTTATCTTGAAATATTAAGCATTGCCAATCCAAGTATCGATGAAACAGGTAGTTAGTTAATTTTACCTTCTTAAAGTCATTTCTAACCGTACAACCTTAGGAAAATTACGACTTTTGTATAGATAACACTATGTTGATGCGTGATCATTTTTTTATTAGTTATTACGCTTCAAAAAATAGCTAGAGTCAAGTTAAGGATCTCTGCAAATGTTTTGCGCGGCGATCAAAAAGGTAGTTAGGCTTTTTTGTCATATTATGCTCATTTGTGTTTGACTAATTACCGAAAACTCATAACTATTGAATATATAATCCTTTGTTGAAGTATCCTAATTTTTTATTTCTTAGTTATCTTGAAATATTAAGCATTGTCAATCCAAGTATCGATCAAATAGGTAGTTAGTTAATTTTACCTTCTTAAAGTCATTTCTTCCCGAAGAACCTTTGGAAAATTGCGACTTTTGTATAGATAACACTATGTTGATGTATGATCATTTTTTTTATTTATTATTACGCTTCAAATAATAGCTAGAGTCAAGTTAAGGATCTCTGCAAATGTTTTGCGCGGCGATCAAAAAGGTTGTTTGGCATTATTGTCATATTATGCTCATTTCTGTTTGACGAATTGCCGAAAACTCCTACCTATTGAATATATAATCCTTTGTTGAAGTACCCTAATTTTTTATTTAATAGTTTTCTTTAAATATTAAGCATTGTCAATCCAAGTATCGATCAAATAGGTAGTTAGTTAATTTTACCTTCTTAAAGTCATTTCTACGCGAAGAACCATTGGTAAATTGCCATTTTTGTATAGATAACACTATGTTGATGTATGTTCACTTTTTTATTTGTTATTACGCTTCAAAAAATAGCTAGAGTCAAGTTAAGCATCACTGCAAATATTTTGTGCGGCGATCAAATAGGTAGTTAGTCATTTTTGTCATATTATGCTCATTTCTCTTTGACGAATTGCCGAAAACTCCAACCTAATGAATATATAATCATTTGTTGAAGTACCCTAATTTTTTATTTATTAGTTATCTTGAAATATTAAGCATTGTAAATCCAAGTATCGATCAAATTGGTAGTTAGTTAATTTTACCTTCTTAAAGTCGTTTCTACTCGAAGAACCTTAGGAAAATTGCGACATTTGTATAGATAACACTATGTTGATGTATGATCACTATTTTATTTATTATTACATTTCAAATAATAGCTAGAGTCAAGTTAAGCATCACTGAAATGTTTTGCGCCGCGTTCAAATGGGTTGCTAGGCATTTTTGTCATATTATGCTCATTTCTGTTTGACGAATTGCCGAAAACTCCTACCTATTGAATATATAAACCTTTGCTGAAGCACCCTAATTTTTTATTTATTAGTTATCTTGAAATATTTAGCTTTGTCAATCCAAGTATCATTCAAATAGGTAGTTAGTTAATTTTACCTTCTTAAAGTCATTTCTACTCGAAGAACCTTTGGAAAATTGTGACTTTTGTATAGATAAAACTATGTTGATGTATTATCATTTTTATTTATTTATTATAAGGCTTCAAATGATAGCTAAAGTCAAATTAAGGATCGCTGCAAATGTTTTGCGCGGCCATCAAATAGGTAGTTAGGCATTTTTGTCATATTATGCTCATTTCTGTTTGACGAATTGCCGAAAACTACTTCCTATTGAATATATAATCCATTGTTGAAGTACCCTAATTTTTAATTTATCAGTTATATTGAAATATTAAGCATTGTCAATCCAAGTATCGATGAAATAGGTAGTTAGTTAATTTTACCTTCTTAAAGTCATTTCTAACCGTACAACCTTAGGAAAATTGCGACTTTTGTATAGATAACACTATGTTGATGCGTGATCATTTTTTTATTAGTTATTACGCTTCAAAAAATAGCTAGAGTCAAGTTAAGGATCTCTGCAAATGTTTTGCGCGGCGATCAAAATGGTAGTTACGCATTTTTGTCATATTATGCTCATTTCTGTTTGACTAATTGCCGAAAACTCCTACCTATTAAATATATAATCCTTTGTTGAAGTACCCTAATTTTTTATTTCTTAGTTATCTTGAAATATTAAGCATTGTCAATCCAAGTATCGATCAAATTGGTAGTTAGTTAATTTTACATTCATAAAGTAATTTCTACTCGAAGAACCATAGAAAAATTGTAACTTTTGTATAGATAACACTATGTTGATGTATGATCATTTTTTTATTTATTATAACACTTCAAATAATAGCTTGTGTCAAGTTAAGGATCACTGCAAATATTTTGCGAGGACAACAAATAGGTAGTTAGGCATTTTTGTCATATTATGCTTATTTCTATTTGACGAATTGCCGAAAACTCCTACCTATTGGATATATAATCCTTTGCTGAAGTACCCTAATATTTTAGTTATTAGTTATCTTGAAATATTAAGCATTGTCAATCCAAGTATCGATCAAATAGGTAGTTAGTTAATTTTACCTTCTTAAAGTCATTTCTACGCGAAGAACCTTTGGAAAATTGGGACTTTTGTATAGATAACACTATGTTGATGTATGATCATTTTTTTTATGTATTATAACGCTTCAAATAATAGCTAGAGCCATGTTAAGGATCACTGCAAATGTTTTGCGCGGCCATCAAATAGGTAGTTAGGCATTTTTGCCATATTATGCTCATTTCTGTTTAACGAATTGCCGAAAACTCCTACCTGTTGAATATATAATCCATTGTTGAAGTACCCTAATTTTTTATTTAATATTTTTCTTGAAATATTAAGCATTGTCAATCCAAGTATCGATCAAATAGGTAGTTAGTTAATTTTACATTCTTGAAGTACTTTCTACTCGAAGAACCATAGAAAAATTGCGACTTTTGTATAGATAACACTATGTTGATGTATGACCATTTTTTTATTTATTATAACGCTTCAAATAATAGCTAGTGTCAAGTTAAGGATCACTGCAAATGTTTTGCGCGGCCAACAAATAGGTAGTTAGGCATTTTTGTCATATTATGCTTATTTCTGATTGACTAATTGTCGAAAACTCCTAGCTATTGAATATATAATCCTTTGTTGAAGTACCCTAATTTTTTATTTCTTCGTTATCTTGAAATATTAAGCAATGTCAATCCAAGTATCGATCAAAATTGTAGTTAGTTAATTTTACATTCTTAAAGTAATTTCTACTCGAAGAACCATAGAAAAATTGCGACTTTTGTATAAATAACAGTATGTTGATGTATGATCATTTTTTTTAGTTATTATAACGCTTCAAATAATAGCTAATGTCAAGTTAAGGATCACTGCAAATGTTTTGCGCGGCCAACAAATAGGTAGTTAGGCTTTTTTGTCATATTATGCTTATTTCAGTTTGACGAATTAAAACTCCTACCTATTGGATATATAATTCTTTGCTGAAGTACCCTAATTTTTTCGTTATTAGTTATCTTGAAATATTAAGCATTGTCAATCCAAGTATCGATCAAATAGGTAGTTAGTTAATTTTACTTTCTTAAAGTCATTTCTTCCCGAAGAACCTTTGGAAAATTGCGACATTTGTATAGATAACACTATGTTGATGTATGATCATTTTTTTTTATTTATAATTTCGCTTCAAATAATAGCTAGAGTCAAGTTAAGGATCTCTGCAAATGTTTTGCGCGGCGATCAAAAAAGTTGTTTGGCATTTTTGTCATAATATGCTCATTTCTGTTTGACGAATTGCCGAAAACTCCTACCTATTGAATATATAATCCTTTGTTGAAGTACCCTTAATTTTTATTTAATAGTTTTCTTGAAATACTAAGCATTGTCAATCCAAGTATCGATCAAATAGGTAGTTAGTTAATTTTACCTTCTTAAAGTCATATCTACGCGAAAGACCTTAGGTAAATTGCGACTTTTCTATAGATAACATTATGTTGATGTATGATCATTTTTTATTTGTTATTACGCTTCAAAAAAAAGCTAGAGTCCAGTTAAGGATCACTGCAAATATTTTGTGCGGCGATCAAATAGGTAGTTATTCATTTTTGTCATATTATGCTTATTTCTGTATGACGAATTGCCGAAAACTCCTACCTAATGAATATATAATCCTTTGTTGAAGTACCCTAATTTTTTATTTATTAGTTATCTTCAAATATTAAGCATTGTAAATCAAAGTATCGATCAAATTGGTAGTTAGTTAATTTTACCTTATTAAAGTCGTTTCTACTCGAAGAACCTTCGGAAAATTGCGACTTTTATATAGATAACACTATGTTGATGTATGATCATTTTTTTATTCGTTATTACGCTTCAAAAAATAGCTAGAGTCAAGTTAAGGATCTCAGCAAATGTTTTGCGCGGCGACCAAAAATGTAGTTAGGCATTTTTGCCATATTATGTTCACTTCTGTTTGACTAATTGCCGAAAACTCCTACCTATTGTATATATAATCCTTTGTTGAAGTACCCTAATTTTTTTATTTCTTAGTTATCTTGAAATATTAAGCATTGCCAATCAAAGTATCGATCAAATAGGTAGTTAGGTAATTTTACATTCTTAAAGTAATTTCTACTCGAAGAACCATAGAAAAATTGCGACTTTTGTATAGATAATACTATGTTCATGTATGATCATTTTTTTATTTATTATAACGCTTTAAATAATAGCTAGTGTCAAGTTAAGAATCACTGCAAATGTTTTGCGTGGCCAACAAATTGGTAGTTAGGCATTTTTGTCATATTATGCTTATTTCTGTTTGACGAATTGCCGAAAACACCTACCTATTGGATATATAATCCTTTGCTGAAGCACCCTAATTTTTTATTTATTAGTTATCTTGAAATATTAAGCATTGTCAATCCAAGTATCGATCAAATGGGTAGTTAGTTAATTTTACATTCTTAAAGTCATTTCTACCCGAAGAACCTTTGGAAAATTGGGACTTTTGTATAGATAACACTATGTTGATGTATGATCATTTTTTTATGTATTATAACGCTTCAAATAATAGCTAGAGCCAAGTTAAGGATCACTGCAAATGTTTTGCGCGGCCATCAAATAGGTAGCTAGGCATTTTCGTCATATTATGCTCATTTCTGTTTGACGAATTGCCGAAAACTCTTTCCTATTGAATATATAAACCTTTGTTGAAGTACCCTAATTTTTTATTTATTAGTAATCTTGAAATATTAAGCATTGTCAATCCAAGTATCGTTCAAATAGGTAGTTAGTTAATTTTAACTTCTTAAAGTCATTTCTTCCCGAAGAACCTTTGGAAAATTGCGATTTTTGGATAGATAACACTATGTTGATGTATGATCATATTTTTTGTTTACTATTACGCATCAAATAATAGCTAGAGTCAAGTTAAGGATCTCTGCAAATATTTTGCGCGGCGATAAAAAAGGTAGTTTGGCATTTTTGTCATATTATGCTCATTTCTGTTTGACGAATTGCCGAAAACTCCAACCAATTGAATATACAATCCTTTGCTGAAGTACCCTAATTTTTTATTTATTAGTTTTCTTGAAATATTAAGCATTGTCAATCCAAGTATCGATCAAATAGGTTGTTAGTTAATTTTACCTTCTTAAAGTCATTTCTACCCGGATAACCTTTGGAAAATTATGACTTTTGTATGGATAACACTTTGTTGATGTATGATCATATTTTTATTTATTATAACGCTTCAAACAATAGCTAGAGCCAAGTTAAGGATCACTGCAAATGTTTTGCGCGGCCATCAATAGGTACTTAGGCATTTTTGTCATATTATGCTCATTTCTGTTTGACGAATTGCCCAAAACTCCTTCCTGTTGAATATATAATCCTTTGTTGAACTACCCTAATTTTTTATTTCTTAGTTATCTTGAAATATTAAGAATTGTCAATCCAAGTATCGATCAAATTGGTAGTTAGTTAATTTTACATTCTTATAGTAATTTCTACTCGAAGAACCATAGAAAAATTGCGACTTTTGTACAGATAACACTATGTTGATGTATGATCATTTTTTTTTATTTATTGTAACGCTTCAAATAATAGCTAGTGTCAAGTTAATGATCACTGCAAATGTTTTACGCGGCCAACAAATAGGTAGTCAGGCATTTTTGTCATATTATGCTCATTTCAGTTTGACGAATTGCCGAAAACACCTACCTATTGGATATATAAACCTTTGCTGAAGCACCCTAATTTTTTAATTAATCAGTTATCTTGAAATATTAAGCATTGTCAATCCAAGTATCGATCAAATAGGTAGTTAGTTAATTTTACCTTCTTAAAGTCATTTCTACCCGAAGAACCTTTGGAAAATTGGGACTTTTGTATAGATAACACTATGTTGATGTATGATCATTTTTTTATGTATTATAACGCTTCAAATAATACCTAGAGCCAAGTTAAGGATAACTGCAAATGTTTTGCGCGGCCATCAAATATGTAGTCTAGCATTTTTGTCATATTATGCTCATTTCGGTTTGACGAATTGCCGAAAACTCCTTCCTATTGAATATATAATCCTTTGTTGAAGTACCCTAATTTTTTATTTATTAGTAATCTTGAAATATTAAGCATTGTCAATCCAAGTATAGTTCAAATAGGTAGTTAGCTAATTTTACCTTCTTAAAGTCATTTCTTCCCGAAGAACCTTTGGAAAATAGCGACTTTTGGATAGATAACACTATGTTGTTGTATGATCATTTTTTTATTTATTATTACGCTTCAAATAATAGCTAGAGTCAAGTTAAGGATCTCTGCAAATATTTTGCGCGGCGATCAAAAAGGTAGTTTGACATTTTTGTCATATTATGCTCATTTCTAATTGACGAATTGCCGAAAACTCGTACCAATTGTATATACAATCCTTTGCTGAAGTACCCTAATTTTTTATTTATTAGTTTTCTTGAAATATTAAGCATTGTCATTCCAAGTATCGATCAAATAGGTAGTTAGTTAATTTTACTTTCTTAAAGTCATTTCTACCCGAAGAACCTTTAGAAAATTGAGACTTTGGAATAGATAACACTATGTTGATGTATGATCATTTTTTTTATTTATTATAACGCTTCAAACAATAGCTAGAGCCATGTTAAGGATCACTACAAATTTTTGCGCGGCCATCTAATAGGTAGTTGGGCATTTTTGTCATATTATGTTCATTTCTGTTTGAAGAATTTCCGAAAACTCATTCCTGTTGAATATATAATCATTTGCTGAAGTACCCTAATTTTGTATTTATTAGTAATCTTGAAATATTAAGCATTGTCAATCCAAGTATCGTTCAAATAGGTAGATAGTTAATTTTACCTTCTTAAAGTCATTTCTTCCCGAAGAACCTTTGGAAAATTGCGATTTTTGGATAGACAACACTATGTTGATGTATGATCATTTCCTTATTTATTATTACGCTTCAAATAATAGCTAGAGTCATGTTAAGGATCTCTGCAAATGTTTTGCGCGGCGATCAAAAAGGTAGTTTGGCATTTTTGTCATATTACGCTCATTTCTGTTTGACGAATTGCCGAAAACTCCTACCAATTGAATATACAATCCTTTGTTGAAGTACCCTAATTTTTTATTTATTAGTTATCTTGAAATATTAAGCATTGTCAATCCAAGTATAGATGAAATAGGTAGTTAGTTAATTTTACCTTCTTAAAGTGATTTCTAACCGTACAACCTTAGGAAAATTGCGACTTTTGTATAGATAACACTATGTTGATGCGTGATCATTTTTTTATTAGTTATTACGCTTCAAAAAATAGCTAGACGCAGGTTAAGGATCTCTGCAAATGTTTTACGCGGCGATCAATAAGGTAGTTAGGCATTTTTGTCATATTATGCTCATTTCTGTTTGACGAATTGCCGAAAACTCCTACCTATTGAATATATAATCCTTTGTTGAAGTACCCTAATTTTTTATTTCTTAGTTATCTTGAAATATTAAGCATTGTCAATCCAAGTATCGATCAAATAGGTAGTTAGTTAATTTTACCTTCTTAAAGTTATTTCCACCCGAAGAACCTTTGGAAAATTAGGACTTTTGTATAGATAACACTATGATGACGTATGATCATTTTTTTATGTATTATAATGCTTCAACTAATAGCTAGAGCCAAGTTAAGGATCACTGCAAATGTTTTGCGCGGCCATCGAATAGGTTGTTAGGCATTTTTATCATATTATGCTCATTTCTGTTTGACGAATTGCCGAAAACTCCTACCTTTTGAATATATAATCCATTGTTGAAGTACCCTAATTTTTTAATTAATAGTTTTCTTGAAATATTAAGCATAGTCAATCCAAGTATCGATCAAATAGGTAGTTAGTTAATTTTACATTCTTAAAGTAATTTCTATTCGAAGAATCATAGAAAAATTGCGACTTTTGTATAGATAACACTATGTTGATGTATGACCATTTTTTTATTTATTATAACGCTTCAAATAATAGCTAGTGTCAAGTTAAGGATCACTGCAAATGTTTTGCGCGGCCAACAAATAGGTAGTTAGGCATTTTTGTAATATTACGCTTATTTCTTTTTGACTAATTGTCGAAAACTCCTACCTATTGAATATATAATCCTTTGTTGATGTACCCTAATTTTTTTTTCTTAGTTATCTTGAAATATTTGGCATTGTAAATCCAAGTATCGATCAAATTGGTAGTTAGGTAATTTTACATTCTTAAAGTAATTTCTAATTGAAGAACCATAGAAAAATTGCGACTTTTGTATAGATAACACTATGTTGATGTATGATCATTTTTTTTATTCGTTATTACGCTTCAAAAAGTAGCTAGAGTCAAGTTAAGGATCTCTGCAAATGTTTTGCGCGGCGACCAAAAAGGTAGTTAGGCATTTTTGTCATATTATGCTCATTTCTGTTTGACTAATTGCCGAAAACTCCTACCTATTTAATATATAATCCTTTGTTGAAGTACCCTAATTTTTTATTTCTTAGTTATCTTGAAATATTAAGCATTGTCAATCCAAGTATCGATCAAATAGGTAGTTAGGTAATTTTACATTCTTAAAGTAATTTCTAATTGAAGAACCATAGAAAAATTGCGACTTTTGTATAGATAACACTATGTTGATGTATGATCATTTTTTTTATTATAACGCTTCAAATAATAGCTAGTGTCAAGTTAAGGATCACGGCAAATATTTTGCGTGGCCAACAAATTGGTAGTTAGGCATTTTTGTCATATTATATTTATTTCTGTTTGACGAATTGCCGAAAACACCTACCTATTGGATATATAATCCTTTGCTGAAGCACCCTAATTTTTTATTTATTAGTTATCTTGAAATATTAATCATTGTCAATCCAAGTATCGATCAAATAGGTAGTTAGTTAATTTTACCTTCTTAAAGTCATTTCTACGCGAAGAAGCTTAGGTAAATTGCGACTTTTGTATAGATAACACTATGTTGATGTATGATCATTTTTTTATTTGTTATTACGCTTCAAAAAATAGCTAGAGTCAAGTTAAGTATCACTGCAAATATTTTGTGCGGCGATCAAATAGGTAGTTAGTCATTTTTATCATATTATGCTCATTTCTCTTTGATGAATTGCCGAAAACTCCTACCTAATGAATGTATAATCCTTTGTTGAAGTACCCTAATTTTTTATTTATTAGTTATCTTGAAATATTAAGCATTGTAAATCCAAGTATCGATCAAATTGGTAGTTAGTTAATTTTACCTTCTTAAAGTCGTTTCTACTCGAAGAACCTTAGGAAAATTGCGAATTTTGTATAGATAACACTATGTTGATGTATGATCATTATTTTATTTATTATTACATTTCAAATAATAGCTAGAGTCAAGTTAAGCATCACTGAATTGTTTTGCGCGGAGATCAAATGGGTTGTTAGGCATTTTTGTCATATTATGCTCATTTCTGTTTGACCAATTGCCGAAAACTCCTGCCTATTGAATATATAATCCTTTGTTGAAGTACCCTAATTTTTTATTAAATAGTTTTCTTGAAATATTTAGCCTTGTCAATCCAAGTATCGATCAAATAGGTAGTTAGTTAATTTTACCTTCTTAAAGTCATTTCTACGCGAAAAACCTTAGGTAAATTGCGACTTTTGTATAGATAACACTATGTTGATGTATGATCATTTTTTTTATTTGTTATTACGCTTCAAAAAATAGTTAGAATCAAGTTAAGGATCACCGCAAATATTTTGTGCGGCGATCAAATAGGTAGTTAGTCATTTTTGTCATATTATGCTCATTTCTGTTTGACGAATTGCCGAAAACTCATACCTAGTGAATATATAATCCTTTGTTGAAGAACCCTAATTTTTTATTTATTAGTTATCTTGAAATATTAAGAATTGTAAATCCAAGTATCGATCAAATTGATAGTTAGTTAATTTTACATTCTTAAAGTCGTTTCTACTCGAAGAACATTAGGAAAATTGCGATTTTTGTAACGATAATACTTTCTTGATGTATCATCATTTTTTATTAGTTATTACGCTTCAAAAAATAGCAAGAGTCAAGTGAAGGATCTCTGCAAATGTTTTGCGCGGCGACCAAAAAGGTAGTTAGGCATTTTTGTCATATTATGCTCATTTCTGTTTGACTAATTGCCGAAAACTCCTACCTATTGAATATATAATCCTTTGTTGAAGTACCCATATTTTTTTATTTCTTAGTTATCTTGAAATATTAAGCATTGTCAATCCAAGTATCGATTAAATAGGTAGTTAGGTAATTTTACATTCTTAAAGAAATTTCCACTCGAAGAACCATAGAAAAATTGCGACTTTTGTATAGATAACACTATGTTGATGTATGATCATTTTTTTATTTATTATAACGCTTCAAATAATAGCTAGTGTCAAGTTAAGGATCGCTGAAATGTTTTGCGTGGCCAACAAATTGGTAGTTAGGCATTTTTGACATATTATGCTTATTTCTGTCTGAAGATTTGCCGAAAACACCTACCTATTGGATATATAATCCTTTGTTGAAGCACCCTTTTTTTTATTTATTAGTTATCTTGAAATATTAAGCATTGTCAATCCAAGTATCGATCAAATAGGTAGCTAGTTAATTTTACCTTCTTAAAGTCATTTCTACCCGAAGAACCTTTGGAAAATATGGACTTTTGTATAGATAACACTATGTTGATGTATGATCATTTTTTTATTTATTATAATGCTTCAAACAATAGCTAGAGCCAAGTTAAGGATCACTGCAAATGTTTTGCGCGGCCATCAAATAGGTAGTTAGGGATTTTAGTCATTTTATGCTCATTTCTGTTTGACGAATTGCCCAAAACTCCTTCCCGTTGAATATATAATCCTTCGTTGAAGTACCCTAATTTTTTATCTCTTAGTTATCTTGAAATATTAAGAATTGTCAATCCAAGTATCGATCAAATTGGTAGTTAGTTAATTTTACATTCTTAAAGTAATTTCTACTCGAAGAACCATAGAAAAATTGCGACTTTTGTATAGATAACACTATGTTGATGTATGACCATTTTTTTTATGTATTATAACGCTTCAAATAATAGCTAGTGTCAAGTTAAGGATCACTGCAAATGTTTTGCGCGGCCAACAAATAGGTAGTTAGGCATTTTTGTCATATTACGCTTATTTCTTTTTGACTAATTGCCGAAAACTCATACCTATTGAATATATAATCCTTTGTTGAAGTACCCTAATTTGTTTTTTCTTAGTTATCTTGAAATATTAAGCATTGTCAATCCAAGTATCGATCAAATAGGTAGTTAGTTAATTTTACCTTCTTAAAGTCATTTCTTCCCGAAGAACCTTTGGAAAATTGCGACTTTTGTATAGATAACACTATGTTGATGTATGATCATTTTTTTATTTATTATTACACTTCAAATAATAGCTAGAGTCAAGTTAAGGATCTCTGCAAATGTTTTGCGCGGCGATCAAAAAGGTAGTTAGGCATTTTTGTCATATTATGCTCAATTCTGTTTGACGAATTGCCGAAAACTCCAACCTATTGAATATATAATCCTTTGTTGAAGTACCCTTATTTTTTATTTAATAGTTTTCTTGAAATACTAAGCATTGTCAATCCAAGTATCGATCAAATAGGTAGTTAGTTAATTTTACCTTCTTAAAGTCATTTCTTTGCGAAGGACCTTAGGTAAATTGCGACTTTTGTGTAGATAACACTATGTTGATGTATGATAATTTTTTTTTGTTATTACGCTTCAAAAAATAGCTAGAGTCAAGTTAAGGATCACTGCAAATATTTTGTGCGGCGATCAAATAGGTAGTTAGTCATTTTTGTCATATTATGCTCATTTCTGTTTGACGAATTGCCGAAAACTCCTACCTAATGAATATATAATCCTTTGTTGAAGTACCCTAATTTTTTATTTATTAGTTATCTTGAAATATTAGGCATTGTAAATCCAAGTATCGATCAAATTGGTAGTTAGTTAATTTTACCTTCTTAAAGTCGTTTCTACTCGAAGAACCTTGGGAAAATTGCGACTTTTTTATAGATACCACTATGTTGATATATGATCATTTTTTAATTGTTATTACGCTTCAAAAAGTAGCTAGAGTCAAGTTAAGGATCTCTGCAAATGTTTTGCGCGGCGACCAAAAAGGTAGTTAGGCATTTTTGTCATTTTATGCTCATTTCTGTTTGACTAATTGCCGAAAGCTCCTACTTATTGAATATATAATCCTTTGTTGAAGTACCCTAATTTTTTATTTCTTAGTTATCTTGAAATATTAAGCATTGTCAATCCAAGTATCGATCAAATAGGTAGTTAGCTAATTTTACATTCTTAAAGTAATTTCTACTCGAAGAACCATAGAAAAATTGCGACTTTTGTATAGATAACACTATGTTGATATATGATCATTTTTTTTATTATAACGCTTCAAATAATAGCTAGTGTCAAGTTAAGGATCACTGCAAATATTTTGCGCGGCCAACAAATTGGTAGTTAGGCATTTTTGTCATATTATGCTTATTTCTGTTTGTCGAATTGCCGAAAACACCTACCTATTGGATATATAATCCTTTGTTGAAGCACCCTAATTTTTTATTTATTAGTTATCTTGAAATATTAAGCATTGTCAATCCAAGTATCGATCAAATAGGTAGTTAGTTAATTTTACCTTCTTAAAGTCATTTTTACGCGAAGAACCTTAGAAAACACTATGTTGATGTATGATTATTTTTTTTATTTGTTATTGCACTTCAAAAAATAGCTAGAGTCAAGTTAAGGATCACTGCGAATATTTTGTGCCGCGATCAAATAGGTAGTTAGTCATTTTTGTCTTATTATGCGCATTTCTCTTTGACGAATTGCCGAAAACTCCGACCTAATGATTGTATAATCCTTTGTTGAAGTACCCTAATTTTTTATTTATTAGTTATCTTGAAATATTAAGCATTGTAAATCCAATTATCGATCAAATTTGTAGTTAGTTAATTTTACCTTCTTAAAGTCGTTTCTACTCGAAAAACATTAGGAAAATTACGATTTTTGTATAGATCACACTATGTTGATGTATGATCATTTTTTAATTAGTTATTACGCTTCAAAAAATAGCAAGAGTCAAGTTAAGGATCTCTGCAAATGTTTTGCGCGGCGACCAAAAAGGTAGTTAGGCATTTTTGTCATATTATGCTCATTTCTGTTTGACTATTTGCCGAAAACTCCTACCTATTGAATATATAATCCTTTGTTGAAGTACACATATTTTTTATTTCTTAGTTATCTTGAAATATTAAGCATTGTCAATCCAAGTATCGATCAAATAGGTAGTTAGGTAATTTTACATTCTTAAAGAAATTTCTACTCGAAGAACCATATAAAAATTGCGACTTTTGTATAGATAACACTATGTTGATGTATGATAATTTTTTTTATTTATTATAACGCTTCAAATAATAGCTAGTGTCAAGTTAAGGATCACTGAAATGTTTTGCGTGGCCAACAAATTGGTAGTTAGGCATTTTTGTCATTATATGCTTATTTCTGTCTGAAGAATTGCCGAAAACACCTACCTATTAGATATATAATCCTTTGTTGAAGCACCCTATTTTTTTATTTATTAGTTATCTTGAAATATTAAGCATTGTCAATCCAAGTATCGATCAAATAGGTAGCTAGTTAATTTTACCTTCTTAAAGTCATTTCTACCCGAAGTACCATTGGAAAATTGGGACTTTTGTATAGATAACACTATGTTGATGTATGATCATTTTTTTATTTATTATAACGCTTCAAACAATAGCTAGAGCCAAGTTAAGGATCACTGCAAATGTTTTGCGCGGCCATCAAATAGGTAGTTAGGCATTTTTGTCATATTATGCTCATTTCTGTTTGACGAATTGCCCAAAACTCCTTCCCGTTGAATATATAATCCTTCGTTGAAGTACCCTAAATTTTTATTTCTTAGTTATCTTGAAATATTAAGAATTGTCAATCCAAGTATCGATCAAAGTGGTAGTTAGTTAATTTTACATTCTTAAAGTAATTTCTACTCGAAGAACCATAGAAAAATTGCGACTTTTGTATAGATAACACTATGTTGATGTATGATCATTTTTTTTATTTATTATAACGCTTCAAATAATAGCTAGTGTCAAGTTAAGGATCACTGCAAATGTTTTACGCGGCCAACAAATAGGTAGATAGGTATTTTTGTCTTATTATGCTCATTTCTGTTTGACGAATTGCCGAAAACACTTACCTATTGGATATATAATCCTTTGCTGAAGCACCCTAATTTTTTAATTAATTATTTATCTTGAAATATTAAGCATTGTCAATCCAAGTATCCATCAAAAATGTAGTTGGTTAATTTTACCTTCTTAAAGTCATTTCAACTCGTAGAACCTTTGGAAAGTTGGGACTTTTGTATAGATTACACTATGTTGATGTATGATCATTTTTTTTATGTATTATAACGCTTCAAATAATAGCTAGAGCCAAGTTAAGGATCACTGCAAATATTTTGCGCGGCCATCAAATAGGTTGTTAGGCATTTTTGTCATATTATGCTCATTTCGGTTTGACGAATTGCCGAAAACTCCTACCTATTGAATATATAATCCATTGTTGAAGTACCCTAATTTTTTATTTAATAGTTTTCTTGAAATATTAAGCATTGTCAATCCAAGTATCGATCAAATAGGTAGTTAGTTAATTTTACGTTCTTAAAGTAATTTCTACTCGAAGAATCTTAGAAAAATTGTGACTTTTGTATAGATAACACTATGTTGATGTATGGCCATTTTTTTATTTATTATAACCCTTCAAATAATAGCTAGTTTCAAGTTAATGATCACTGCAAATGTTTTGCGCGGCCAACAAATAGGTAGTTAGGCATTTTTGTCATATTACGCTTATTTCTTTTTGACTAATTGCCGAAAACTCCTACCTATTGAATATATAATCCTTTGTTGAAGTACCCTAATTTTTTTTTCTTAGTTATCTTGAAATATTAAGCATTGTCAATCCAAGTATCGATCAAAATTGTAGTTAGTTAATTTTACATTCTTAAAGTAATTTCTACTCGAAGAACCATAGAGAAATTGCGACTTTTGTATAGAGAACACTATGTTGATGTATGATCATTTTTTTATTTATTATAACGCTTCAAATAATAGCTAGTGTCAAGTTAAGGATCACTGCAAATGTTTTACGCGGCCAACAAATGCGTAGTTAGGCATTTTTGTCATATTATGCTTATTTCTATTTGACGAATTGCCGAAAACTCCTACCTATTGGATATATAATTCTTTGCTGAAGTACCCTAATTTTTTAGTTATTAGTTATCTTGAAATATTAAGCATTGTCAATCCAAATATCGATCAAATAGGTAGTTAGTTAATTTTACCTTCTTAAAGTCATTTCTTCCCGAAGAACCTTTGGAAAATTGCGACTTTTGTATAGATAACACTATGTTGATGTATGATCATTTTTTTATTTATTATTACGGTTCAAATAATAGCTAGAGTCAAGTTAAGGATCTCTGCAAATGTTTTGCGCGGCGATCAAAAAGGTAGTTAGGCATTTTTGTCATATTATGCTCATTTCTGTTTGACGAATTGCCGAAAACTCCAACCTATTGAATATATAATCCTTTGTTGAAGTACCCTTATTTTTTATTTAATAGTTTTCTTTAAATACTAAGCATTGTCAATCCAAGTATCGATCAAATAGGTAGTTAGTTAATTTTACCTTCGTAAAGTCATTTCTACGCGAAGGACCTTAGGTAAATTGCGACTTTTGTATAGATAACACTATGTTGATGTATGATCATTTTTTTTTTGTTATTACGCTTCAAAAAATAGCTAGAGTCAAGTTAAGGATCACTGCAAATATTTTGTGCGGCGATCAAATAGGTAGTTAGTCATTTTTGTCATATTATGCTCATTTCTGTTTGACGAATTGCCGAAAACTCCTACCTAATGAATATATAATCCTTTGTTGAAGTACCCTAATTTTTTATTTATTAGTTATCTTGAAATATTAGGCATTGTAAATCCAAGTATCGATTAAATTGGTAGTTAGTTAATTTTACCTTCTTAAAGTCGTTTCTACTCGAAGAACCTTGGGAAAATTGTGACTTTTTTTTATAGTTAACACTATGTTGATGTATGATCATTTTTTTATTAGTTATTACGCTTCAAAAAGTAGCTAGAGTCAAGTTAAGGATCTCTGCAAATGTTTTGCGCGGCGACCAAAAAGGTAGTTAGGCAATTTTGTCATATTATGCTCATTTCTGTTTGACTAATTGCCGAAAACTCCTACCTATTGAATATATAATCCTTTGTTGAAGTACCCTAATTTTTTATTTCTTAGTTATCTTGAAATATTAAGCATTGTCAATCCAAGTATCGATCAAATAGGTAGTTAGGTAATTTTACATTCTTAAAGTAATTTCTACTCGAAGAACCATAGAAAAATTGCGACTTTTGTATAGATAACACTATGTTGATGTATGATCATTTTTTTTTATTATAACGCTTCAAATAATAGCTAGTGTCAAGTTAAGGATCACTGCAAATATTTTGCGCGGCCAACAAATTGGTAGTTAGGCATTTTTGTCATATTATGCTTATTTCTGTTTGTCGAATTGCCGAAAACACCTACCTATTGGATATATAATCCTTTGCTGAAGCACCCGAATTTTTTATTTATTAGTTATCTTGAAATATTAAGCATTGTCAATCCAAGTATCGATCAAATAGGTAGTTAGTTAATTTTACCTTCTTAAAGTCATTTCTACGCGAAGAACCTTAGATAACACTATGTTGATGTATGATCATTTTTTTTATTTGTTATTACACTTCAAAAAATAGCTAGATTCAAGTTAAGGATCACTGCAAATATTTTGTGCGGCGATCAAATATCTAGTTAGTCATTTTTGTCATATTATGCGCATTTCTCTTTGACGAATTGCCGAAAACTCCGACCTAATGATTGTATAATCCTTTGTTGAAGTACCATAATTTTTTATTTATTAGTTATCTTGAAATATTAAGCATTGTAAATCCAATTATCGATCAAATTTGTAGTTAGTTAATTTTACCTTCTTAAAGTCGTTTCAACTCGAAGAACTTTAGGAAAATTGCGAATTTTATATAGATAACACTATGTTGATGTATGATCATTATTTTATTTATTATTACATTTCAAGTAATAGCTAGAGTCAAGTTATGCATCACTGAATTGTTTTGCGCGGAGATCAAATGGGTTGTTAGGCATTTTTGTCCAATTATGCTCATTTCTGTTTGACGAATTGCCGAAAACTCCTACCTATTGAATATATAATCCTTTGTTGAAGTACCCTAATTTTTTATTTAATAGTTATCTTGAAATATTAAGCATTGTCAATCCAAGTATCGATCAAATAGGTAGTTAGTTAATTTTACCTTCTTAAAGTCATTTCTACCCGAAGAACCTTTGGAAAATTGGGACTTTTGTATAGATAACACTATGTTGATGTATGATCATTTTTTTATGTTTTATAACGCTTCAAACAATAGCTAGAGCCAAGTTAAGGATCACTGCAAATGTTTTGCGCGGCCATCAAATAGGTAGTTAGGCATTTTTGTCTTATTATGCTCATTTCTACTTGACGAATTGCAGAAAACTTCTTCCTATTGAATATATAATCCTTTGTTGAAGTACCCTAATTTTTTATTTATTAGTAATCTTGAAATATTAAGCATTGTCAATCCAAGTATCGTTCAAATAGGTAGTTAGTTAATTTTACGTTCTTAAAGTCATTTCTTCCCGAAGAACCTTTGGAAAATTGCGACTTTTGTATAGATAACACTATGTTCATGTATGATCATTTTTTTATTTATTATTACGCTTCAAATAATAGCTAGAGTCAAGTTAAGGATCTCTGCAAATGTTTTGCGCGGGGATCAAAAAGGTAGTTTGGCATTTTTGTCATATTATGCTCATTTCTGTTTGACGAATTGCCGAAAACTCCTACCAATTGAATCTACAATCCTTTGCTGAAGTACCCTAATTTTTTATTTATTAGTTTTCTTGAAATATTAAGCATTGTCAATCCAAGTATCGATCAAATAGGTAGTTAGTTAATTTTACCTTCTTAAAGTCATTTCTACCCGAAGAACCTTTGGAAAATTGTGACTTTTGTATAGATAACACTATGTTGATGTATGATCATTTTTTTTATTTATTTTAACCCTTCAAAATATAGCTAGAGCAAAGTTAAGGATCACTGCAAATGTTTTGCGCGGCCATCAAATAGGTAGTTAGGCATTTTTGTCATATTATGCTCATTTCTGTATGACGAATTGCTGAAAACACATTCCTGTTGAATATATAATCCTTTGTTGAAGTACCCCAAGTTTTTATTTCTTAGTTATCTTGAATTATTAATAATTGTCAATCCAAGTATCGATAAAATTGGTAGTTAGTTAATTTTACAATCTTAAAGTAATTTCTGCTTGAAGAACCATAGAAAAATTGCGACTTTTGTATAGATAACACTATGTTGGTGTATGATCATTTTTTTATTTATTATAATGCTTAAAATAATAGCTAGTGTCAAGTTAAGGATCACTGCAAATGTTTTGCGCGGCCAACAAATAGGTTGTTAGGCATTTTTGTCATATTATGCTTATTTCTGTATGACGAATTGCCGAAAACTCATACCTATTGAATATATAATCCTTTGTTGAAGTACCCTAATTTTTTATTCAATAGTTTTTTTGAAATATTAAGCATTGTCAATCCAAGTATCGATCAAATAGGTAGTTAGTTAATTTTACCTTCCTAAAGTCATTTCTACGCGAAGAACCTTAGGTAAATTGCGACTTTTGTATAAATAACACTATGTTGATGTATGATCATTTTTTTTATTTGTTATTACGCTTCAAAAAATAGCTAAAGTCAAGTTAAGGATCACCGCAAATATTTTGTGCGGCGATCAAATAGGTAGCTAGTAATTTTTGTCATATTATGCCCATTTCTGTTTGACGAATTGCCGAAAACTCCTACCTAGTGAATATATAATCCTTTGTTGAAGTACCCTAATTTTTTATTTATTAGTTATCTTGAAATATTAAGCTTTGTAAATCCAAGTATCGATCAAATTGGTAGTTAGTTAATTTTACCTTCTTAAAGTCGTTTCTACTCGAAAAACATTAGGAATATTACGATTTTTGTATAGATAACACTATGTTGATGTATGATCATTTTTTTATTAGTTATTACGCTTCAAAAAATAGCAAGAGTCAAGTTAAGGATGTCTGCAAATGTTTTGCGCGGCGACCAAAAAGGTAGTTAGGCATTTTTGTCATATTATGCTCATTTCTGTTTGACTAATTGCCGAAAACTCCTACCTATTGAATATAGAATCCTTTGTTGAAGTACCCATATTTTTTATTTCTTAGTTATCTTGAAATATTAAGCATTGTCAATCCAAGTATCGATCAAATAGGTAGTTAGGTAATTTTACATTCTTAAAGAAATTTCTACTCGAAGATCCATCGAAAAATTGTGACTTTTGTATAGATAACACTATGTTGATGTATGATCATTTTTTTTTATTATAACGCTTCAAATAATTGCTAGTGTCAAGTTAAGGATGACCGAAATGTTTTGCGTGGCCAACAAATTGGTAGTTAGGCATTTTTGTCATATTATGCTTATTTCTGTCTGAAGAATTGCCGAAAACACCTACCTATTGGATATATAATCCTTTGTTGAAGCACCCTATTTTTTTATTTATTAGTTATCTTGAAATATTAATCATTGTCAATCCAAGTATCGATCAAATAGGTAGCTAGTTAATTTTCCCTTCTTAAAGTCATTTCTACCCGAAGAACCTTTGGAAAATTGGGACTTTTGTATAGATAACACTATGTTGATGTATGATCATTTTTTTATTTATTATAACGCTTCAAACAATAGCTAGAGCCAAGTTAAGGATCACTGCAAATGTTTTGCGCGGCCATCAAATAGGTAGTTAGGCATTTTTGTCATATTATCCTCATTTCTGTTTGACGAATTGCCCAAAACTCCTTCCCGTTGAATATATAATCCTTCGTTGAAGTACCCTAATTTTTTATTTCTTAGTTATCTTGAAATATTAAGAATTGTCAATCCAAGTATCGATCAAATTGGTAGTTAGTTAATTTTACATTCTTAAAGTAATTTCTACTCGAAGAACCATAGAAAAATTGCGACTTTTGTATAGAGAGCACTATGTTGATGTATGATCATTTTTTTATTTATTATAACGCTTCAAATAATAGCTAGTGTCTAGTTAAGGATCACTGCAAATGTTTTACGCGGCCAACGAATACGTAGTTAGGCATTTTTGTCATATTATGCTTATTTCTATTTGACGAATTGCCGAAAACTCCTACCTATTGGATATATAATTCATTGCTGAAGTACCCTAATTTTTTAGTTATTAGTTATCTTGAAATATTAAGCATTGTCAATCCAAGTATCGATCAAATAGGTAGTTAGTTAATTTTACCTTCTTAAAGTCATTTCTTCCCGAAGAACCTTTGGAAAATTGCGACTTTTGTATAGATACACTATGTTGATGTATGATCATTTTTTTATTTATTATTACGCTTCAAATAATAGCTACAGTCAAGTTAAGGATCTCTGCAAATGTTTTGCGCGGCGACCAAAAAGGTATTTAGGCATTTTTGTCATATTATGCTCATTTCTGTTTGAGGAATTGCCGAAAACTCCAACCTATTGAATATATAATCCTTTGTTGAAGTACCGTTATTTTTAATTTAATAGTTTTCTTGAAATACTAAGCATTGTCAATCCAAGTATCGATCAAATAGGTAGTTAGTTAATTTTACCTTCTTAAAGTCATTTCTACGCGAAGGACCTTAGGTAAATTGCGACTTTTGTATAGATAACACTATGTTGATGTATGATCATTTTTTTTTTGTTATTACGCTTCAAAAAATAGCTAGAGTCAAGTTAAGGATCACTGCAAATATTTTGTGCGGCGATCAAATAGGTAGTTAGTCATTTTTGTCATATTATGCTCATTTGTGTTTGACGAATTGCCGAAAACTCCTACCTAATGAATATATAATCCTTTGTTGAAGTACCCTAATTTTTTATTTATTAGTTATCTTGAAATATTAGGCATTGTAAATCCAAGTATCGATCAAATTGGTAGTTAGTTAATTTTACCTTCTTAAAGTCGTTTCTACTCGAAGAACCTTGGGAAAATTGCGACTTTTTTTTATAGATAACACTATGTTGATGTATGATCATTTTTTTATTAGTTATTACGCTTCAAAAAGTAGCTAGAGTCAAGTTAAGGATCTCTGCAAATGTTTTGCGCGGCGACCAAAAATGTAGTTAGGCATTTTTGTCATATTATGCTCATTTCTGTTTGACTAATTGCCGAAAACTCCTACCTATTGAATATATAATCCTTTGTTGAAGTACCCTAATTTTTTATTTCTTAGTTATCTTGAAATATTAAGCATTGTCAGTCCAAGTATCGATCAAATAGGTAGTTAGGTAATTTTACATTCTTAAAGTAATTTCTACTCGAATAACCATAGAAAAATTGTGGCTTTTGTATAGATAACACTATGTTGATGTATGATCATTTTTTATTATTATAACGCTTCAAATAATAGCTAGTGTCAAGTTGAGGATCACTGCAAATATTTTGCGCGGCCAACAAATTGTTAGTTAGGCATTTTTGTCATATTATGCTTATTTCTGTTTGTCGAATTGTCGAAAACACCTACCTATTGGATATATAATCCTTTGCTGAAGCACCCTAATTTTTTATTTAATAGTTATCTTGAAATATTAAGCATTGTCAATCCAAGTATCGGTCAAATAGGTAGTTAGTTAATTTTACCTTCTTGAAGTCATTTCTACGCGAAGAACCTTAGATAACTCTATGTTGATGTATGATCATTTTTTTTATTTGTTATTACACGTCAAAAAATAGCTAGAGTCAAGTTAAGGATCACTGCAAATATTTTGTGCGGCGATCAAATAGGTAGTTAGTCATTTTTGTCATATTATGCGCATTTCTCTTTGACGAATTGCCGAAAACTCCGACCTAATGATTGTATAATCCTTTGTTGAAGTACCCTAATTTTTTATTTATTAGTTATCTTGAAATATTAAGCATTGTAAATCCAATTATAGATCAAATTTGTAGTTAGTTAATTTTACCTTCTTAAAGTCGTTTCAACTCGAAGAACCTTAGGAAAATTGCGAATTTTGTATAGATAACACTATGTTGATGTATGATCATTATTTTATTTATTATTACATTTCAAGTAATAGCTAGAGTCAAGTTATGCATCACTGAATTGTTTTGCGCGGAGATCAAATGGGTTGTTAGGCATTTTTGTCATATTATGCTCATTTCTGTTTGACGAATTGCCGAAAACTCCTACCTATTGAATATATAATCCTTTGTTGAAGTACCCAAATTTTTTATTTAATAGTTATCTTGAAATATTAAGCATTGTCAATCCAAGTATCGATCAAATAGGTAGTTAGTTAATTTTACCTTCTTAAAGTCATTTCTACCCGAAGAACCTTTGGAAAATTGCGACTTTTGTATAGATAACACTATGTTGATGTATGATCATTTTTTTATGTTTTATAACGCTTCAAACAATAGCTAGAGCAAAGTTAAGGATCACTGCAAATGTTTTGCGCGGCCATCAAATAGGTAGTTAGGCATTTTTGTCTTATTATGCTCATTTCTACTTGACGAATTGCAGAAAACTCCATCCTATTGAATATATAATCCTTTGTTGAAGTACCCTAATTTTTTATTTATTAGTAATCTTGAAATATTAAGCATTGTCAATCCAAGTATCGTTCAAATAGGTAGTTAGTTAATTTTACCTTTTTAAAGTCATTTCTTCCCGAAGAACCTTTGGAAAATTGCGACTTTTGTATAGATAACACTATGTTCATGTATGATCATTTTTTTATTTATTATTACGCTTCAAATAATAGCTAGAGTCAAGTTAAGGATCTCTGCAAATGTTTTGTGCGGCGATCAAAAAGGTAGTTTGGCATTTTTGTCATATTATGCTCATTTCTTTTTGACGAATTGCCGAAAACTCCTACCAATTGAATATACAATCCTTTGCTGAAGTATCCTAATTTTTTATTTATTAGTTTTCTTGAAATATTAAGCATTGTCAATCCAAGTTTCGATCAAATAGGTAGTTAGTTAATTTTACCTTCTTAAAGACATTTCTACCCGAAGAACCTTTGGAAAATCGTGACTTTTGTATAGATAACACTATGTTGCTGTATGATCATTTTTTTATTTACTTATAACGCTTCAAACAATAGCTAGAGCCAAGTTAAGGATCACTGCAAATATTTTGCGCGGCCATCAAATAGGTAGTTAGGCATTTTTTTCATATTATGCTCATTTCTGTTTGACGAATTGCTGAAAACTCCTTCCTGTTGAATATATAATCCTTTGTTGAAGTACCCTAATTTTTTATTTCTTTGTTATCTTGAAATATTAAGAATTGTCATTCCAAGTATCGATCAAATTGGTAGTTAGTTAATTTTACATTCTTAAAGTAATTTCTACTCGAAGAACCATAGAAAAATTGCGACTTTTGTATAGATTGCACTATGTTGATGTATGATCATTTTTTTATTTATTATAACGCTTCAAAAAATAGCTAGTGTCAAGTTAAGGATCACTGCAAATGTTTCGCGCGGCCAACAAATAGGTAGTTAGGTATTTTTGTCTTATTATGCTTATTTCTGATTGACGAATTGCCGAAAACTCCTACCTATTGGATATATAATCCTTTGCTGAAGTACCCTACTTTTTTAGTTATTAGTTATCTTGAAATATTAAGCATTGCCAATCCAAGTTTCGATCAAATAGGTAGTTAGTTAATTTTACCTTCTTAAAGTCATTTCTACCCGAAGAACCTTTGGAAAATTGGGACTTTTGAATAGATAACACTATGTTGATGTATGATCTTTTTTTATGCATTATAATGCTTCAAATAATAGCTAGAGCCAAGTTAAGGATCACTGCAAAAGTTTTGCGCGGCCATCAAATAGGTAGTTATACATTTTTGTCATATATGCTAATTTCTGTTTGACGAATTCAAAAAACTCCTTCCTATTGAATATATAATCCTTTGTTGAAGTATCCTAATTTTTTATTTATTAGTAATCTTGAAATGTTAAGCATTGTCAATCCAAGTATCGTTCAAATAGGTAGTTAGTTAATTTTACCTTCTTAAAGTCATTTCTTCCCGAAGAACCTTTGGAAAATTGCGACTTTTGTATAGAAAACACTATGTTGATGTATGATCATTTTTTATTTATTATTACGCTTCAAATAATAGCTAGAGTCAAGTTAAGGATCTCTGCAAATGTTTTGCGCGGGGATAAAAAAGGTAGTTTGGCATTTTTGTCATATTATGCTCAATTCTGTTTGACGAATTGCCGAAAACTCCTACCAATTGAATATACAATCCTTTGATGAAGTACCCTAATTTTTTATTTATTAGTTTTCTTGAAATATTAAGCATTGTCAATCCAAGTATCGATCAAATAGGTAGTTAGTTAATTTTACCTTCTTAAAGTCATTTCTACCCGAGGAACCTTTGGAAAATTGTGACTTTTGTATAGATAAAACTATGTTGATGTATGATCATTTATTTATTTATTATAACGCTTCAAAATATAGCTAGAGCAAAGTTAAGGATCACTGCAAATATTTTGCGCGGCCATCAAATAGGTAGTTAGGCATTTTTGTCATATTATGCTCATTTCTGTTTGACGAATTGCTGAAAAGTCATTCCTGTTGAATATATAATCCTTTGTTGAAGTACCCCAATTTTTTATTTCTTAGTTATCTTGAAATATTAAGAATTGTCAATCCAAGTATCGATAAAATTGGTAGTTCGTTAATTTTACAATCATAAAGTAATTTCTGCTTGAAGAACCATAGAAAAATTGCGACTTTTGTATAGATAACACTATGTTGATGTATGATCATTTTTTTATTTATTATAACGCTTCAAATAATAGCTAGTGTCAAGTTAAGGATCACTGCAAATGTTTTGCGCGGCCAACAAATAGGTTGTTAGGCATTTTTGTCATATTATGCTTATTTCTGTATGACGAATTGCCGAAAACTCCTACCTATTGAATATATAATCCTTTGATGAAGTACCCTAATTTTTTATTTAATAGTTTTATTAAAATATTAAGCATTGTCAATCCAAGTATCGATCAAATAGGTAGTTAGTTAATTTTACCTTCTTAAAGTCATTTCTACGCGAAGGACCTTAGGTAAATTGCGACTTTTGTATAGATAACACTATGTTGATGTATGATCATTTTTTTATTTGTTATTACGCTTCAAAAAATAACTAAAGTCAAGTTAAGGATCACCGCAAATATTTTGTGCGGCGATCAAATAGGTAGTTAGTCATTTTTGTCATATTATGCTCATTTCTGTTTGACGAATTGCCGAAAAATCCTACCTAGTGAATATATAATCCTTTGTTGAAGTACCCTAATTTTTTATTTATTAGTTATCTTGAAATATTAAGCTTTGTAAATCCAAGTATCGATCAAATTGGTAGTTAGTTAATTTTACCTTCTTAAAGTCGTTTCTACTCGAAAAACATTAGGAAAATTACGATTTTTGTATAGATAACACTATGTTAATGTATGATCATTTTTTTATTGGTTATTACGCTTCAAAAAATAGCAAGTGTCAAGTTAAGGATCTCTGCAAATGTTTTGCGCGGCGGCCAAAAAGGTAGTTAGGCATTTTTGTCATATTATGCTCATTTCTGTTTGACAAATTGCCGAAAACTCCTACCTATTGAATATATAATCCTTTGTTGAAGTACCCATATTTTTTATTTCTTAGTTATCTTGAAATATTAAGCATTGTCAATCCAAGTATCGATCAAATAGGTAGTTAGGTAATTTTACATTCTGAAAGAAATTTCTACTCGAAGAATCATAGAAAAATTGCGACTTTTGTATAGATAACACTATGTTGATGTATGATCATTTTTTTATTTATTATAACGCTTCAAATAATAGCTAGTGTCAAGTTAAAGATCTCTGCAAATGTTTTGCTTGGCCAACAAATAGGTAGTTAGGCATTTTTGTCATATTATGCTTATTTCTGTTTGACGAATTGCCGAAAACTCATACCTATTGGGTATATAATCCTTTGCTGAAGTACCCTAATTTTTAAATTATTAGTTATCTTGAAATATTAAGCATTGTCAATCCAAGTGTCGATCAAATAGGTAGTTAGTTAATTTTACCTTCTTAAAGTCATTTCTACCCAAAGAACCTTTGGAAAATTGTGACATTTTGTATAGATAACTCTATGTTGATGTATGATCATTTTTTTATTTATTATAACGCTTCAAACAATAGCTAGTGCCAAGTTAGGGATCACTGCTAATGTTTTGTGCGGCCATCAAATATGTAGTTACGCATTTTTCTCATATTATGCTCATTTCTGTTTGACGAATTGCAGAAAACTCCTTCTTGTTGAATATATAATCCTTTGTTGAAGTACCCTAATTTTTTATTTCTTAGTTATCTTGAAATATTAAGAATTGTCAATCCATGTATCGATCAAATTGGTAGTTAGTTAATTTTACCTTCTTAAAGTCATTTCTTCCCAAAGAACCATAGGAAAATTGCGGCTTTTGTATAGATAATACTATGTTGATGTATGATCATTTTATTATTTATTCTTACGCTTCAAATATTAGCTAGAGTCAAATTAAGGATCTCTGCAAATGTTTTGCGCGGCGATCAAAAAGGTAGTTTGGCATTTTTGTCATATTATGCTCATTTCTGTTTGACGAATTGCCGAAAACTCCTTCCTGTTGAATATATAATCCTTTTTTGAAGTACCCTAATTTTGTATTTCTTAGTTATCTTGAAATATTAAGAATTGTCAATCCAAGTATCGATCAAATTGGTAGTTAGTTAATTTTACATTCTTAAAGTAATTTCTACTCGAAGAACCATTGAAAAATTGCGACTTTTGTATAGATTACACTATGTTGTTGTATGATCATTTTTTTATTTATTATAACGCTTCAAATAATAGCTAGTGTCAAGTTAAGGATCACTGCAAATGTTTTGCGCGGCCAACAAATAGGTAGTTAGGCATTTTTGTCATATTATGCTTATTTTTGTTTGACGAATTGCCGAAAATTCCTACCTATTGGATATATAATCCTTTGCTGAAGTACCCTAATTTTTTAGTTATTAGTTATCTTGAAATATTAAGCATTGTCAATCCAAGTATCGATCAAATAGGTAGTTAGTTAATTTTACCTTCTTATAGTCATTTCTTCCCGAAGAACCTTTGGAAAATTGCGACTTTTGTATAGATAACACTATGTTGATGTATGATCATTTTTTTATTTATTATTACGCTTCAAATAATTGCTAAAGTCAAGTTAAGGATCTCTGCAAATGTTTTGCGCGGGGATCAAAAAGGTAGTTTGTCATTTTTGTCATATTATCCTCATTTCTGTTTGACGAATAGCCGAAAACTCTTACCTATTGAATATATAATCCTTTATTGAAGTACCCTAATTTTTTATTTAATAGTTTTTTTGAAATATTAAGCATTGTCTATCCAAGTATCGATCAAATAGGTAGTTAGTTAATTTTACCTTCTTAATGTCATTTCTACGTGAAGAACCATAGGTAAATTGCGACTTTTGTATAGATAACACTATGTTGATGTATGATCATTTTTTTATTTTTTATTACGCTTAAAAAAATAGCTAGTGTCAAGTTAAGGATCACTGCAAATGTTTTGCGCGGCCAACAAATAGGTAGTTAGGCATTTTTGTCATATTATGCTTATTTTTGTTTGACGAATTGCCGAAAACTCCTACCTATTGGATATATAATCCTTTGCGGAAGTACCCTAATTTTTTAGTTATTAGTTATCTTGAAATATTAAGCATTGTCAATCCAAGTATCGATCAAATAGGTAGTTAGTTAATTTTACCTTCTTAAAGTCATTTCTTCCCGAAGAACCTTTGAAAAATTGCGACTTTTGTATAGATAACACTATGTTGATGTATGATCATTTTTTTATTTATTATTACGCTTCAAATAATAGCTAGAGTCAAGTTAAGGATCTCTGTAAATGTTTTGCGCGGCGATCAAAAAGGTAGTTTGGCATTTTTGTCATATTATGCTCATTTCTGTTTGACGAATTGCCGAAAACTCCTTCCTGTTGAATATATAATCCTTTGTTGAAGTACCCTAATTTTTTATTTCTTAGTTATCTTGAAATATTAAGAATTGTCAATCCAAGTATCGATCAAATTGGTAGTTAGTTAATTTTACATTCTTAAAGTAATTTCTACTCGAAGAACCATAGAAAAATTGCGACTTTTGTATAGATAACACTATGTTGATGTATGATCGTTTTTTTATTTATTATAACGCTTCAAATAATAGCTAGTGTCAAGTTAAAGATCTCTGCAAATGTTTTGCGCGGCCAACAAATAGGTAGTTAGGCATTTTTGTCATATTATGCTTATTTCTGTGTGACGAATTGCCGAAAAATCCTATCTATTGGATATATAATCCTTTGCTGAAGTACCCTAATTTTTTAGTTATTAGTTATCTTGAAATATTAAGCATTGTCAATCCAAGTGTCGATCAAATAGGTAGTTAGCTAATTTTACCTTCTTAAAGTCATTTCAACCCGAAGAACCTTTGGAAAATTGTGACTTTTGTATAGATAACAGTATGTTGATGTATGATCATTTTTTTATTTATTATAACGCTTCAAACAATAGCTAGTGCCAAGTTAGGGATCACTGCAAATGTTTTGTGCGGCCATCAAATAGGTAGTTACGCATTTTTGTCATATTATGCTCATTTCTGTTTGACGAATTGCAGAAAACTCCTTCTTGTTGAATATATAATCCTTTGTTGAAGTACCCTAACTTTTTATTTCTTAGTTTTCTTGAAATATTAAGAATTGTCAATCCAAGTATCGATCAAATTGGTAGTTAGTTAATTTTACCTTCTTAAAGTCATTTCTTCCCGAATAACCATAGGAAAATTGCGGCTTTTGTATAGATAATACAATGTTGATGTATGATCATTTTTTATTTATTATTACGCTTCAAATATTAGCAAGAGTCAAGTTAAGGATCTCTGCAAATGTTTTGCGCGGCGATCAAAAAGTTAGTTTGGCATTTTTGTCATATTATGCTCATTTCTATTTGACGAATTGCCGAAAACTCCTTCCTATTGAATATATAATCCTTTTTTGAAGTACCCTAATTTTTTATTTCTTAGTTATCTTGAAATATTAAGAATTGTCAATCCAAGTATCGATCAAATTGGTAGTTAGGTAATTTTACATTCTTAAAGTAATTTCTACTCGAAGAACCATTGAAAAATTGCGACTTTTGTATAGATTACACTATGTTGTTGTATGATCATTTTTTTATTTATTATAACGCTTCAAATAATAGCTAGTGTCAAGTTAAGGATCACTGCAAATGTTTTGCGCGGCCAACAAATAGGTAGTTAGGCATTTTTGTCATATTATGCTTATTTTTGTTTGACGAATTGCCGAAAACTCCTACCTATTGGATATATAATCCTTTGCTGAAGTACCCTAATTTTTTAGTTATTAGTTATCTTGAAATATTAAGCATTGTCAATCCAAGTATCGATCAAATAGGTAGTTAGTTAATTTTACCTTCTTAAAGTCATTTCTTCCCCAGAACCTTTGGAAAATTGTGACTTTTGTTTAGATAACACTATGTTGATGTATGATCATTTTTTTATTTATTATTACGCTTCAAATAATAGCTAGAGTCAAGTTGAGGATCTCTGCTAATGTTTTGCGCGGGGATCAAAAAGGTAGTTAGTCATTTTTGTCATATTTTGCTCATTTCTGTTTGACGAATTGCCAAAAACTCCTACCTATTGAATATATAATCCTTTGTTGAAGTACCCTAATTTTTTATTTAATAATTTTCTTGAAATTTAAGCATTGTCAATCCAAGTATCGATCAAATAGGTAGTTAGTTAATTTTACCTTCTTAAAGTCATTTCTACGCGAAGAACCTTAGGTAAATTGTGACTTTTGTATAGATAACACTATGTTGTTGTATGATCATTTTTTTATTTGTTATTACGCTTCAAAAAATAGCTAGAGTCAAGTTAAGGATCATTGCAAATATTTTGTGCGGCGATCAAATAGGTAGTTAGACATTTTTGTAATATTATGCTCATTTCTCTTTGACGAATTGCCGAAAACTCCTACCTATTGAATGTATAATCCTTTGTTGAAGTACCCTAATTTTTTATTTATTAGTTATCTTGAAATATTAAGCATTGTAAATCCAAGTATTGATCAAATTGGTAGTTAGTTAATTTTACCTTCTTAAAGTCGTTTCTACTCGAAGAACTTTGGGAAAATTGCAACTTTTGTATAGATAACACTATGTTGATGTATGATCATTATTTTATTTATTATTACATTTCAAATAATAGCTAGAGTCATGTTAAGCATCACTGAAATGTTTTGTGCGGCGATCAAATGTGTTGTTAGGCATTTTTGTCATATTATGCTCATTTTTGTTTGGTGAATTGCCGAAAACTTATACCTATTGAATATATAATCCTTTGTTGAAGTACCCTAATTTTTTATTTAATAGTTTTCTTGAAATATTAAGCATTGTCATTCTAAGTATTGATCAAATAGGTAGTTAGTTAATTTTACCTTCTTAAAGTCATTTCTACGCGAAGAACCTTAGGTAAATTGTGACTTTTGTATAGATAACACTATGTTGTTGTATGATCATTTTTTTATTTGTTATTACGCTTCAAAAAATAGCTAGAGTCAAGTTAAGGATCATTGCAAATATTTTGTGCGGCGATCAAATAGGTAGTTAGACATTTTTGTAATATTATGCTCATTTCTCTTTGACGAATTGCCGAAAACTCCTACCTATTGAATGTATAATCCTTTGTTGAAGTATCCTAATTTTTTATTTATTAGTTATCTTGAAATATTAAGCATTGTAAATCCAAGTATTGATCAAATTGGTAGTTAGTTAATTTTACCTTCTTAAAGTCGTTTCTACTCGAAGAACTTTGGGAAAATTGCAACTTTTGTATAGATAACACTATGTTGATGTATGATCATTATTTTATTTATTATTACATTTCAAATAATAGCTAGAGTCATGTTAAGCATCACTGAAATGTTTTGTGCGGCGATCAAATGTGTTGTTAGGCATTTTTGTCATATTATGCTCATTTTTGTTTGGTGAATTGCCGAAAACTTATACCTATTGAATATATAATCCTTTGTTGAAGTACCCTAATTTTTTATTTAATAGTTTTCTTGAAATATTAAGCATTGTCATTCTAAGTATTGATCAAATAGGTAGTTAGTTAATTTTACCTTCTTAATGTCATTTCTAAGCGAAGAACCTTAGGTAAATTGCGACTTTTGTATAGATAACACTATGTTGATGTATGATCATTTTTTTATTTGTTATTACGCTTCAAAAAATAGCTAGAGTCAAGTTAAGGATCACTGCAAATATTTTGTGCGGCGATCAAATAGGTAGTTTGTAATTTTTGTCATATTATGCTCATTTCTGTTTGACGAATTGCCGAAAACTCCTACCTAACGAATATATAATTCTTTGTTGAAGTACCCTAATTTTTTATTTATTAGTTAGCTTGAAATATTAAGCATTGTAAATCCAAGTATTGATCAAATTGGTAGTTAGTTAATTTTACCTTCTTAAAGTCGTTTCTACTCGAAGAACATTAGGAAAATTGCGACTTTTGTATAGATAACACTATGTTGATGTATGATCATTATTTTATTTATTATTACATTTCAAATAATAGCTAGAGTCAAGTTAAGCATCACTGAAATGTTTTACGTGGCGACCAAAAAGGTAGTTAGGCATTTTTGTCATATTATGCCCATTTCTGTTTAACTAATTGCCGAAAACTCCTACCTATTGAATATATAATCCTTTGTTGATGTACCCTAATTTTTTATTTCTTAGTTATCTTGAAATATTAAGCATTGTCAATCCAAGTATCGATCAAATAGGTCGTTAGTTAATTTTACATTCTTAAAGTAATTTCTACTCGAAGAACCATAGAAAAATTACGAATTTTGTATAGATAACACTATGTTGATGTATGATCATTTTTTTATTTATTATTACGCTTCAAATAATAGCTAGAGTCAAGTTAAGGATCTCTGTAAATGTTTTGCGCGGCGATCAAAATGGTAGTTTGGCATTTTTGTCATATTATGCTCATTTCTGTTTGACGAATTGCCGAAAACTCCTTCCTGTTGAATATATAATCCTTTGTTGAAGTACCCTAATTTTTTATTTTTTAATTATCTTGAAATATTAAGAATTGTCAATCCAAGTATCGATCAAATTGGTAGTTAGTTAATTTTACCTTCTTGAAGTCGTTTCTACTCGAAGAACATTAGAAAAATTGCGACTTTTGTATAGATAACACTATGTTGATGTATGATCATTTTTTATTAGTTATTACGCTTCAAAAAATAGCCAGAGTCAAGTTAAGGATCTCTGCAAATGTTTTACGTGGCGACCAAAAAGGTAGTTAGGCATTTTTGTCATATTATGCTCATTTCTGTTTAACTAATTGCCGAAAACTCCTACCTATTGAATATATAATCCTTTGTTGAAGTACCCTAATTTTTTATTTCTTAGTTATCTTGAAATATTAAGCATTGTCAATACAAGTATCGATCAAATAGGTCGTTAGTTAATTTTACATTCTTAAAGTAATTTCTACTCGAAAAACCATAGAAAAATTGCGACTTTTGTATAGATAACACTATGTTGACGTATGATCATTTTTTTTATTTATTATAACGTTTCAAATAATAGCTAGTGTCAAGTTGGGGATCACTGCAAATGTTTTGCACGGCCGACAAATAGGTAGTTAGGCATTTTTGTCATATTATACTTATTTCTGTATGACTAATTGTCGAAAACTCCTACCTATTGAATATATAATCCATTGTTGAAGTGCCCTAATTTTTTATTTAATAGTTTTCTTGAAATATTAAACATTGCCATTCCAAGTATCGATCAAATAGGCAGTTAGTTAATTTTACATTCTTAAAGTAATTTCTACTCGAAGAACCATAGAAAAATTGCGACTTTTGTATAGACAACACTATGTTGATGTATGATCATTTTTTTATTTATTATAACGCTTCATATAATAGCTAGTGTCAAGTTAAGGATCACTGCAAATGTTTTGCGCGGCCAACAAATAAGTAGTTAGGCATTTTTGTCATATTATGCTTATTTCTGTTTGACTAGTTGCCGAAAACTCCTACCTATTGAATATATAATCCTTTGTTGAAGTACCCTAATTTTTTATTTATTAGTTATCTTGAAATTTTAAGCATTGTCAATCGAAGAATCGATAAAATAGGTAGTTAGTTAATTTTACCTTCTTAAAGTCATTTCTTCCCGAAGAACCTTAGGAAAATTGCGAATTTTGTATAGATAACACTATGTTGATGTATGATCATTTTTTTATTTATTATTACGCTTCAAATAATAGCTAGAGTCAAGTTAAGGATCTCTGTAAATGTTTTGCGCGGCGATCAAAAAGGTAGTTTGGCATTTTTTTCATATTATGCTCATTTCTGTTTGACGAATTGCCGAAAACTCCTTCCTGTTGAATATATAATCCTTTGTTGAAGTACCCTAATATTTTATTTCTTAGTTTACTTGAAATATTAAGAATTGTCAATCCAAGTATTGATCAAATTGTTAGTTAGTTAATTTTACATTCTTAAAGTAATTTCTACTCGAAGAATCCTAGAAAAATTGCGACTTTTGTATAGATAACACTATGTTGATGTATGATCATTTTTTTATTTATTATAACGCTTCAAATAATAGCTAATGTCAAGTTAAAGATCTCTGCAAATGTTTTGCGCGGCCAACAAATAGGTAGTTAGGCATTTTTGTCATATTATGCTCATTTCTGTTTGACGAATTGCCGAAAACTCCTACCTATTGGATATATAATCCTTTGCTGAAGTACCCTAATTTGTAAATTATTAGTTATCTTGAAATATTAAGAATTGTCAATCCAAGTGTCGATCAAATAGGTAGTTAGTTAATTTTACCTTCTTAAAGTCATTTCTACCCGAAGAACCTTTGGAAAATTGTGACTTTTGTATAGATAACACTATGTTGATGTATGATCATTTTTTTATTTATTATAACGCTTCAAACAATAGCTAGTGCCAAGTTAGGGATCACTGCAAATGTTTTGTGCGGCCATCAAATAGGAAGTTAGGCATTTCTGTTTGATGAATTGCAGAAAACTCCTTCTTGTTGAATATATAATCCTTTGTTGAAGTACCCTAATTTTTTATTTCTTAGTTATCTTGAAATATTAAGAATTGTCAATCCAAGTATCGATCAAATTGGTAGTTGGTTAATTTTACCTTCTTAAAGTCATTTCTTCCCGAAGAACCATAGTAAAATTGCGGCTTTTGTATAGATAATACTATGTTGATGTATGATCATTTTTTTATTTATTATTACGCTTCAAATATTAGCTAGAGTCAAGTTAAGGTTCTCTGCAAATGTTTTGCGCGGCGATCAAAAAGGTATTTTGGCATTTTTGTCATATTATGCTCATTTCTGTTTGACGAATTGCCGAAAACTCCTTCCTATTGAATATATAATCCTTTTTTGAAGTACCCTAATTTTTTATTTCTTAGTTATCTTGAAATATTAAGAATTGTCAATCCAAGTATCGATCAAATTGGTAGTTAGTTAATTTTACATTTTTAAAGTAATTTCTACTCGAAGAACCATTGAAAAATTGCGACTTTTGTATAGATTACACTATGTTGTTGTATGATCATTTTTTTATTTATTATAACGCTTCAAATAATAGCTAGTGTCAAGTTGAGGATCACTGCAAATGTTTTGCGCGGCCAACAAATAGGTACTTAGGCATTTTTGTCATATTATGCTTATTTTTGTTTGACGAATTGCCGAAAACTCCTACCTATTGGATATATAATCCTTTGCTGAAGTACCCTAATTTTTTAGTTATTAGTTATCTTGAAATATTAAGCATTGTCAATCCAAGTATCGATCAAATAGGTAGTTAGTTAATTTTACCTTCTTAAAGTCATTTCGTCCCGAAAAACCTTTGGAAAATTGCGACTTTTGTATAGATAACACTATGTTGTTGTATGATCATTTTTTTTATTTATTATAACGCTTCAAATAATAGCTAGTGTCAAGTTAAGGATCACTGCAAATGTTTTGCGCGGCCAACAAATAGGTACTTAGGCATTTTTGTCATATTATGATTATTTTTGTTTGACGAATTGCCGAAAACTCCTACCTATTGGATATATAATCCTTTGCTGAAGTACCCTAATGTTTTAGTTATTAGTTATCTTGAAATATTAAGCATTGTCAATCCAAGTATCGATCAAATAGGTAGTTAGTTAATTTTACCTTCTTAAAGTCATTTCTTCCCGAAAAACCTTTGGAAAATTGCGACTTTTGTATAGATAACACTATGTTGATGTATGATCATTTTTTTATTTATTATTACGCTTCAAATAATAGCTAGAGTTAAGTTAAGGATCTCTGCTAATGTTTTGCGCGGGGATCAAAAGGTAGTTAGTCATTTTTGTCATATTATGCTCATTTCTGTGTGACGAATTGCCGAAAACTCCTACCTATTGAATATATAATCCTTTGTTGAAGTACCCTAATTTTTTATTTAATAGTTTTCTTGAAATATTAAGCATTGTCAATCCAAGTATCGATCAAATAGGTAGTTAGTTAATTTTACCTTCTTAAAGTCATTTCTACGCGAAGAACCTTAGGTAAATTGCGACTTTTGTATAGATAACACTATGTTGTTGTATGATCATTTTTTTATTTGTTATTACGCTTCAAAAAATAGCTAGAGTCAAGTTAACGATCATTGCAAATATTTTGTGCGGCGATCAAATAGGTAGTTAGACATTTTTGTAATATTATGCTCATTTCTCTTTGACGAATTGCCGAAAACTCCTACCTATTGTATGTATAATCCTTTGTTGAAGTACCCTAATTTTTTATTTATTAGTTATCTTGAAATATTAAGCATTGTAAATCCAAGTATCGATCAAATTGGTAATTAGTTAATTTTACCTTCATAAAGTCGTTTCTACTCGAAGAACCTTAGGAAAATTCCGACTTTTGTATAGATAACACTATGTTGATGTATGATCATTATTTTATTTATTATTACATTTCAAATAATAGCTAGAGTCAAGTTAAGCATCACTGAAATGTTTTGCGCGGCGATCAAATGTGTTGTTAGGCATTTTTGTCATATTATGCTCATTTCTGTTTGACGAATTGCCGAAAACTTATACCTATTGAATATATAATCCTGTGTTGAAGTACCCTAATTTTTTATTTAATAGTTTTCTTGAAATATTAAGCATTGTCAATCCAAGTATTGATCAAATAGGTAGTTAGTTAATTTTACCTTCTTAAAGTCATTTCTAAGCGAAGAACCTTAGGTAAATTGCGACTTTTGTATAGATAACACTATGATGATGTATGATCATTTTTTTATTTGTTATTACGCTTCAAAAAATAGCTAGAATCAAGTTAAGGATTACTGCAAATATTTTGTGCGGCGATCAAATAGGTAGTTTGTCATTTTTGTCATATTATGCTCATTTCTGTTTGACGAATTGCCGAAAACTCCTACCTAACGAATATATAATTCTTTGTTGAAGTACCCTAATTTTTTATTTATTAGTTATCTTGAAATATTAAGCGTTGTAAATCCAAGTATCGATCAAATTGGTAGTTAGTTAATTTTACCTTCTTAAAGTCGTTTCTACTCGAAGAACATTAGAAAAATTGCGACTTTTGTATAGATAACACTATGTTGATGTATGATCATTTTTTATTAGTTATTACGCTTCAAAAAATAGCCAGAGTCAAGTTAAGGATCTCTGCAAATGTTTTACGTGGCGACCAAAAAGGTAGTTAGGCATTTTTGTCATATTATGCTCATTTCTGTTTAACTAATTGCCGAAAACTCCTACCTATTGAATATATAATCCTTTGTTGAAGTACCCTAATTTTTTATTTCTTAGTTATCTTGAAATATTAAGCATTGTCAATACAAGTATCGATCAAATAGGTCGTTAGTTAATTTTACATTCTTAAAGTAATTTATACTCGAAAAACCATAGAAAAATTGCGACTTTTGTATAGATAACACTATGTTGACGTATGATCATTTTTTTTATTTATTATAACGTTTCAAATAATAGCTAGTGTCAAGTTGGGGATCACTGCAAATGTTTTGCACGGCCGACAAATAGGTAGTTAGGCATTTTTGTCATATTATACTTATTTCTGTATGACTAATTGTCGAAAACTCCTACCTATTGAATATATAATCCATTGTTGAAGTGCCCTAATTTTTTATTTAATAGTTTTCTTGAAATATTAAACATTTCCATTCCAAGTATCGATCAAATAGGCAGTTAGTTAATTTTACATTCTTAAAGTAATTTCTACTCGAAGAACCATAGAAAAATTGCGACTTTTGTATAGACAACACTATGTTGATGTATGATCATTTTTTTTATTTATTATAACGCTTCAAATAATAGCTAGTGTCAAGTTAAGGATCACTGCAAATGTTTTGCGCGGCCAACAAATAAGTAGTTAGGCATTTTTGTCATATTATGCTTATTTCTGTTTGACTAGTTGCCGAAAACTCCTACCTATTGAATATATAATCCTTTGTTGAAGTACCCTAATTTTTTATTTATTAGTTATCTTGAAATTTTAAGCATTGTCAATCGAAGAATCGATAAAATAGGTAGTTAGTTAATTTTACCTTCTTAAAGTCATTTCTTCCCGAAGAACCTTAGGAAAATTGCGAATTTTGTATAGATAACACTATGTTGATGTATGATCATTTTTTTATTTATTATTACGCTTCAAATAATAGCTAGAGTCAAGTTAAGGATCTCTGTAAATGTTTTGCGCGGCGATCAAAAAGGTAGTTTGGCATTTTTTTCATATTATGCTCATTTCTGTTTGACGAATTGCCGAAAACTCCTTCCTGTTGAATATATAATCCTTTGTTGAAGTACCCTAATATTTTATTTCTTAGTTTACTTGAAATATTAAGAATTGTCAATCCAAGTATTGATCAAATTGTTAGTTAGTTAATTTTACATTCTTAAAGTAATTTCTACTCGAAGAATCCTAGAAAAATTGCGACTTTTGTATAGATAACACTATGTTGATGTATGATCATTTTTTTATTTATTATAACGCTTCAAATAATAGCTAGTGTCAAGTTAAAGATCTCTGCAAATGTTTTGCGCGGCCAACAAATAGGTAGTTAGGCATTTTTGTCATATTATGCTTATTTCTGTTTGACGAATTGCCGAAAACTCCTACCTATTGGATATATAATCCTTTGCTGAAGTACCCTAATTTGTAAATTATTAGTTATCTTGAAATATTAAGAATTGTCAATCCAAGTGTCGATCAAATAGGTAGTTAGTTAATTTTACCTTCTTAAAGTCATTTCTACCCGAAGAACCTTTGGAAAATTGTGACTTTTGTATAGATAACACTATGTTGATGTATGATCATTTTTTTATTTATTATAACGCTTCAAACAATAGCTAGTGCCAAGTTAGGGATCACTGCAAATGTTTTGTGCGGCGATCAAAAAGGTAGTTTGGCATTTCTGTTTGACGAATTGCAGAAAACTCCTTCTTGTTGAATATATACTCCTTTGTTGAAGTACCCTAATTTTTTATTTCTTAGTTATCTTGAAATATTAAGAATTGTCAATCCAAGTATCGATCAAATTGGTAGTTAGTTAATTTTACCTTCTTAAAGTCATTTCTTCCCGAAGAACCATAGTAAAATTGCGGCTTTTGTATAGATAATACTATGTTGATGTATGATCATTTTTTTATTTATTATTACGCTTCAAATATTAGCTAGAGTCAAGTTAAGGTTCTCTGCAAATGTTTTGCGCGGCGATCAAAAAGGTAGTTTGACGAATTGCCGAAAACTCCTACCTATTGGATATATAATCCTTTGCTGAAGTACCCTAATTTGTATATTATTAGTTATCTTGAAATATTAAGCATTGTCAATCCAAGTGTCGATCAAATAGGTAGTTAGTTAATTTTACCTTCTTAAAGTCATTTCTACCCGAAGAACCTTTGGAAAATTGTGACTTTTGTATAGATAAAACTATGTTGATGTATGATCATTTTTTTATTTATTATAACGCTTCAAACAATAGCTAGTGCCAAGTTAGGGATCACTGCAAATGTTTTGTGCGGCGATCAAAAAGGTAGTTTGGCATTTTTGTCATATTATGCTCATTTCTGTTTGACGAATTGCCGAAAACTCCTTCCTATTGAATATATAATCCTTTTTTGAAGTACCCTAATTTTTTTATTTCTTAGTTATCTTGAAATATTAAGAATTGGCAATCCAAGTATCGATCAAATTGGTAGTTAGTTAATTTTACATTTTTAAAGTAATTTCTACTCGAAGAACCTTTGGAAAATTGTGACTTTTGTATAGATAACACTATGTTGATGTATGATCATTTTTTTATTTATTATAACACTTCAAACAATAGCTAGTGCCAAGTTAGGGATCACTGCAAATGTTTTGTGCGGCCATCAAATAGGTAGTTACGCATTTTTGTCATATTATGCTCATTTCTGTTTGACGAATTGCAGAAAACTCCTTCTTGTTGAATATATAATCCTTTGTTGAAGTACCCTAATTTTTTATTTCTTAGTTATCTTGAAATATTAAGAATTGTCAATCCAAGTATCGATCAAATTGGTAGTTAGTTAATTTTACCTTCTTAAAGTCATTTCTTCTCGAAGAACCATAGTAAAATTGCGGCTTTTGTATAGATAATACTATGTTGATGTATGATCAATTTTTTTTTTATTATTACGCTTCAAATATTAGCTAGAGTCAAGTTAAGGATCTCTGCAAATGTTTTGCGCGGCGATCAAAAAGATAGTTTGGCATTTTTGGCATATTATGCTCATTTCTGTTTGACGAATTGCCGAAAACTCCTTCCTGTTGAATATATAATCCTTTTTTGAAGTACCATAATTTTTTATTTCTTAGTTATCTTGAAATATTAAGAATTGTCAATCCAAGTATCGATCAAATTTGTAGTTAGTTAATTTTACATTCTTAAAGTAATTTCTACTCGAAGAACCATTGAAAAATTGCGACTTTTGTATAGATTACACTATGTTGTTGTATGATCATTTTTGTAATTTATTATAACGCTTCAAATAATAGCTAGTGTCAAGTTGAGGATCACTGCAAATGTTTTGCGCGGCCAACAAATAGGTACTTAGGCATTTTTGTCATATTATGCTTATTTTTGTTTGACGAATTGCCGAAAACTCCTACTTATTGGATATATAATCCTTTGCTGAAGTACCCTAATTTGTAAATTATTAGTTATCTGGAAATATTAAGCATTGTCAATCCAAGTGTCGATCAAATAGGTAGTTAGTTAATTTTACCTTCTTAAAGTCATTTCTACCCGAAGAACCTTTGGAAAATTGTGACTTTTGTATAGATAACACTATGTTGATGTATGATCATTTTTTTTATTTATTATAACGCTTCAAACAATAGCTAGTGCCAAGTTAGGGATCACTGCAAATGTTTTGTGCGGCCATCAAATAGGTAGTTACGCTTTTTTGTCATATTATGCTCATTTCTGTTTGACGAATTGCAGAAAACTCCTTCTTGTTGAATATATAATCCTTTGTTGAAGTACCCTAATTTTTTATTTCTTAGTTATCTTGAAATATTAAGAATTGTCAATCCAAGTATCGATCAAATTGGTAGTTAGTTAATTTTACCTTCTTAAAGTCATTTCTTCCCGAAGAACCATAGTAAAATTGCGGCTTTTGTATAGATAATACTATGTTGATGTATGATCATTTTTTTATTTATTATTACGCTTCAAATATTAGCTAGAGTCAAGTTAAGGATCTCTGCAAATGTTTTGCGCGGCGATCAAAAAGGTAGTTTGGCATTTTTGTCATATTATGCTCATTTCTGTTTGACGAATTGCCGAAAACTCCTTCCTGTTGAATATATAATCCTTTTTTGAAGTACCCTAATTTTTTATTTCTTAGTTATCTTGAAATATTAAGAATTGTCAATCCAAGTATCGATCAAATTGGTAGTTAGTTAATTTTACCTTCTTAAAGTCATTTCTTCCCGAGAAACCTTTGAAAAATTGCGACTTTTGTATAGATAACACTATGTTGATGTATGATCATTTTTTTTATTTATTATTACGCTTCAAATAATAGCTAGTGTCAAGTTGAGGATCACTGCAAATGTTTTGCGCGGCCAACAAATAGGTACTTAGGCATTTTTGTCATATTATGCTTATTTTTGTTTGACGAATTGCCGAAAACTCCTACCTATTGGATATATAATCCTTTGCTGAAGTACCCTAATTTTTTAGTTATTAGTTATCTTGAAATATTAAGCATTGTCAATCCAAGTATCGATCAAATAGGTAGTTAGTTAATTTTACCTTCTTAAAGTCATTTCTTCCCGAAAAACCTTTGGAAAATTGCGACTTTTGTATAGATAACACTATGTTGTTGTATGATCATTTTTTTATTTGTTATTACGCTTCAAAAAATAGCTAGAGTCAAGTTAAGGATCATTGCAAATATTTTGTGCGGCGATCAAATAGGTAGTTAGACATTTTTGTAATATTATGCTCTTTTCTCTTTGACGAATTGCCGAAAACTCCTACCTATTGTATGTATAATCCTTTGTTGAAGTACCCTAATTTTTTATTTATTAGTTATCTTGAAATATTAAGCATTGTAAATCCAAGTATCGATCAAATTGGTAGTTAGTTAATTTTACCATCTTAAATTCGTTTCTACTCGAAGAACCTTGGGAAAATTGCGACTTTTGTATAGATAACACTATGTTGATGTATGATCATTATTTTATTTATTATTACATTTCAAATAATAGCTAGAGTCAAGTTAAGCATCACTGGAATGTTTTGCGCGGCGATCAAATGTGTTGTTAGGCATTTTTGTCATATTATGCTCATTTCTGTATGACGAATTGCCGAAAACTCATACCTATTGAATATATAATCCTTTGTTGAAGTACCCTAATTTTTTATTTAATAGTTTTCTTGAAATATTAAGCATTGTCAATCCAAGTATTGATCAAATAGGTAGTTAGTTAATTTTACCTTCTTAAAGTCATTTCTAAGCGAAGAACCATAGGTAAATTGTGACTTTTTTTTATAGATAACACTATGTTGATGTATGATCATTTTTTTATTTTTTATTACGCTTCAAAAAATAGCTAGAGTCAAGTTAAGGATCACTGCAAATATTTTGTGCGGCGATCAAATAGGTAGTTTGTCATTTTTGACATATTATGCTCATTTCTGTTTGACGAATTGCCGAAAACTCCTACCTAACGAATATAAAATTCTTTGTTGAAGTACCCTAATTTTTTATTTATCAGTTATCTTGAAATATTAAGCATTGTAACTCCAAGTATCGATCAAATTGGTAGTTAGTTAATTTTACCTTCTTAAAGTCGTTTCTACTCGAAGAACATTAGGAAAATTGCGACTTTTGTAGAGATAACACTATGTTGATGTATGATCATTTTTTTATTAGTTATTACGCTTCAAAAAATAGCCAGAGTCAAGTTAAGGATCTCTGCAAATGTTTTACGTGGCGATCTAAAAGGTAGTTAGGCATTTTTGTCATATTATGCTCATTTCTGTTTAACTAATTGCCGAAAACTCCTACCTATTGAATATATAATCCTTTGTTGAAGTACCCTAATTTTTTATTTCTTAGTTATCTTGAAATATTAAGCATTGTCAATCCAAGTATCGATCAAATAGGTCGTTAGTTAATTTTACATTCTTAAAGTAATTTCTACTCGAAGAACCATAGAAAAATTGCGACTTTTGTATAGATAACACTATATTGATGTATGCTCATTTTTTTATTTATTATAACGCTTCAAATAATAGCTAGTGTTAAGTTGAGGATCACTGCAAATGTTTTGCGCGGCCGACAAATAGGTAGTTAGGCATTTTTGTCATATTATGCTTATTTCTGTATGACTAATTGTCGAAAACTCCTACCTATTGAATATATAATCCATTGTTGAAGTGCCCTTATTTTTTATTTAAAAGTTTTCTTGAAATATTAAGCATTGTCATTCCAAGTATCGATCAAATAGGCAGTTAGTTAATTTTACATTCTTAAAGTAATTTCTACTCGAAGAACCATAGAAAAATTGCGACTTTTGTATAGACAACACTATGTTGATGTATGATCATTTTTTTTATTTGTTATAACGCTTCAAATAATAGCTAGTGTCAAGTTAAGGATCTCTGCAAATGTTTTGCGCGGCCAACAAATAAGTAGTTAGGCATTTTTGTCATATTATGCTTATTTCTGTTTGACTAGTTGCCGAAAACTCCTACCTATTGAATATATAATCCTTTGTTGAAGTAAACTAATTTTTTATTTCTTAGTTATCTTGAAATATTAAGCATTGCCAATCCAAGTGTCGATCAAAATTGTAGTTAGTTAATTTTACATTCTTAAAGTAATTTCCACTCGAAGAACAATAGAAAAATTGCGACTTTTGTATAGATAACACTATGTTGATTTGTGATCATTTTTTTATTTATTATAATGCTTCAAATAATAGCTAGTGTCAAGTTAAGGATCATTGCAAATATTTTGCGCGGCCAACAAATAGGTAGTTAGGCATTTTTGTCATATTATGCTTATTTCTGTTTGACGAATTGCCGAAAACTCCTACTTATTGGATATACAATCCTTTGCTGAAGTACCATAATTTTTTAGTTATTAGTTATCTTGAAATATTAAGCATTGTCAATCCAAGTGTCGATCAAATAGGTAGTTAGTTAATTTTGCCTTCTTAAAGTCATTTCCACCCGAAAAACCTTTGGAAAATTGTGACTTTTGTATAGATAACACTATGTTGATGTATGATCATTTTTTTATTTATTATAACGCTTCAAACAATAGCGAGAGCCACATTAAGGATCACTGTAAATGTTTTGTGCGGCCATCAAATAGGTAGTTAGGCATTTTTGTCATATTATGCTCATTTCTGTTTGACGAAATGCAGAAAACACCTTCCTGTTGAATATATAATCCTTTGTTGAAGTACCCTAATTTTTTATTTCTTAGTTATCTTGAAATATTAAGAATTATCCATCCAAGTATCAATCAAATTGGTAGTTAGTTAATTTTACCTTCTTAAAGTCATTTCTTCCCGAAGAACCTTCGGAAAATTGCGACTTTTGTATTGGTAACACTATGTTGATTTATGATCATTTTTTTTATTTATTATTACACTTCAAATAATAGCTAGAGTCAAGTTAAGGATCCCTGCAAATGTTTTGCGCAGCGATCAAAAAGGTAGTTTGGCATTTTTGTCATATTATGCTCATTTCTGGGTTACGAATTGCCGAAAACTCCTAACAATTGAATATACAATCCTTTGCTGAAGTACCCCAATTTTTTAGTTATTTGTTATCTTGAAATATTAAGCATTGTCAATCCAAGTATCGATCAAATAGGTAGTTAGTTAATTTTACCTTCTTAAAGTCATTTCTTCCCGAAGAAGCTTAGGAAAATTGCGAATTTTGTATAGATAACACTATGTTGATGTATGATCATTTTTTTATTATTTATTACGCTTCAAATAATAGCTAGAGTCAAGTTAAGGATCACTGCAAATATTTTGTGCGGCGATCAAATAGGTAGTTTGTCATTTTTGACATATTATGCTCATTTCTGTTTGACGAATTGCCGAAAACTCCTACCTAACGAATATAAAATTCTTTGTTGAAGTACCCTAATTTTTTATTTATCAGTTATCTTGAAATATTAAGCATTGTAACTCCAAGTATCGATCAAATTGGTAGTTAGTTAATTTTACCTTCTTAAAGTCGTTTCTACTCGAAGAACATTAGGAAAATTGCGACTTTTGTAGAGATAACACTATGTTGATGTATGATCATTTTTTTATTTATTATAACGCTTCAAACAATAGCGAGAGCCACATTAAGGATCACTGTAAATGTTTTGTGCGGCCATCAAATAGGTAGTTAGGCATTTTTGTCATATTATGCTCATTTCTGTTTGACGAAATGCAGAAAACACCTTCCTGTTGAATATATAATCATTTGTTGAAGTACCCTAATTTTTTATTTCTTAGTTATCTTGAAATATTAAGAATTATCCATCCAAGTATCAATCAAATTGGTAGTTAGTTAATTTTACCTTCTTAAAGTCATTTCTTCCCGAAGAACCTTCGGAAAATTGCGACTTTTGTATTGGTAACACTATGTTGATTTATGATCATTTTTTTTTATTTATTATTACACTTCAAATAATAGCTAGAGTCAAGTTAAGGATCCCTGCAAATGTTTTGCGCAGCGATCAAAAAGGTAGTTTGGCATTTTTGTCATATTATGCTCATTTCTGGGTTACGAATTGCCGAAAACTCCTAACAATTGAATATACAATCCTTTGCTGAAGTACCCCAATTTTTTAGTTATTTGTTATCTTGAAATATTAAGCATTGTCAATCCAAGTATCGATCAAATAGGTAGTTAGTTAATTTTACCTTCTTAAAGTCATTTCTTCCCGAAGAAGCTTTGGAAAATTGCGACTTTTGTATAGATAACACTATGTTGATGTATGATCATTTTTTTATTTATTATTACGCTTCAAATAATAGCTAGAGTCAAGTTAAGGATCTCTGCAAATGTTTTGCGCGGGGATCAAAAAGGTAGTTTGTCATTTTTTTCATATTATGCTCATTTCTGTTTGACGAATTGCCGAAAACTCATACCTATTGAATATATAATCCTTTGTTGAAGTACCCTAATTTTTTATTTAATAGTTTTCTTGAAATATTAAGCATTGTTAATCCAAGTATCGATCAAATAGGTAGTTAGTTAATTTTACCTTCTTAAAGTCATTTCTACGCGAAGAACCTTAGGTAAAATGCGACTTTTGCATAGAAAACACTATGTTGATGTATGATCATTTTTTTATTTGTTATTACGCTTCAAAAAATAGCTAGAGTCAAGTTAAGGATCACTACAAATATTTTGTGCGGCGATCAAATACGTAGTTAGTCATTTTTGTCATATTATGCTCAGTTCTCTTTGACGAATTGCCGAAAACTCATACCTAATGAATGTATAATCCTTTGTTGATGTACCCTAATTTTTTATTTATGAGTTTTCTTGAAATATTAAGCATTGTAAATCGAAGTATCGATCAAATTGGTAGTTACTTAATTTTACCTTCTTAAAGTCGTTTCTACACGAAGAACCTTAGGAAAATTGCGACTTTTGTATAGATAACACTATGTTGATGTATGATCATTATTTTATTTATTATTACATTTCAAATAATAGCTAGAGTCAAGTTAAGCATCACTGGAATGTTTTGCGCGGCGATCAAATGTGTTGTTAGGCATTTTTGTCATATTATGCTCATTTCTGTTTGACGAATTGCCGAAAACTCATACCTATTGAATATATAATCCTTTGTTGAAGTACCCTAATTTTTTATTTAATAGTTATCTTGAAATATTAAGCATTGTCAATCCAAGTATTGATCAAATAGGTAGTTAGTTAATTTTACCTTCTTAAAGTCATTTCTAAGCGAAGAACCATAGGTAAATTGTGACTTTTTTTTATAGATAACACTATGTTGATGTATGATCATTTTTTTATTTTTTATTACGCTTCAAAAAATAGCTAGAGTCAAGTTAAGGATCACTGCAAATATTTTGTGCGGCGATCAAATAGGTAGTTTGTCATTTTTGACATATTATGCTCATTTCTGTTTGACGAATTGCCGAAAACTCCTACCTAACGAATATAAAATTCTTTGTTGAAGTACCCTAATTTTTTATTTATCAGTTATCTTGAAATATTAAGCATTGTAACTCCAAGTATCGATCAAATTGGTAGTTAGTTAATTTTACCTTCTTAAAGTCGTTTCTACTCGAAGAACATTAGGAAAATTGCGACTTTTGTAGAGATAACACTATGTTGATGTATGATCATTTTTTTATTAGTTATTACGCTTCAAAAAATAGCCAGAGTCAAGTTAAGGATCTCTGCAAATGTTTTACGTGGCGATCTAAAAGGTAGTTAGGCATTTTTGTCATATTATGCTCATTTCTGTTTAACTAATTGCCGAAAACTCCTACCTATTGAATATATAATCCTTTGTTGAAGTACCCTAATTTTTTATTTCTTAGTTATCTTGAAATATTAAGCATTGTCAATCCAAGTATCGATCAAATAGGTCGTTAGTTAATTTTACATTCTTAAAGTAATTTCTACTCGAAGAACCATAGAAAAATTGCGACTTTTGTATAGATAACACTATATTGATGTATGATCATTTTTTTATTTATTATAACGCTTCAAATAATAGCTAGTGTTAAGTTGAGGATCACTGCAAATGTTTTGCGCGGCCGACAAATAGGTAGTTAGGCATTTTTGTCATATTATGCTTATTTCTGTATGACTAATTGTCGAAAACTCCTACCTATTGAATATATAATCCATTGTTGAAGTGCCCTTATTTTTTATTTAAAAGTTTTCTTGAAATATTAAGCATTGTCATTCCAAGTATCGATCAAATAGGCAGTTAGTTAATTTTACATTCTTAAAGTAATTTCTACTCGAAGAACCATAGAAAAATTGCGACTTTTGTATAGACAACACTATGTTGATGTATGATCATTTTTTTTATTTGTTATAACGCTTCAAATAATAGCTAGTGTCAAGTTAAGGATCTCTGCAAATGTTTTGCGCGGCCAACAAATAAGTAGTTAGGCATTTTTGTCATATTATGCTTATTTCTGTTTGACTAGTTGCCGAAAACTCCTACCTATTGAATATATAATCCTTTGTTGAAGTAAACTAATTTTTTATTTCTTAGTTATCTTGAAATATTAAGCATTGCCAATCCAAGTGTCGATCAAAATTGTAGTTAGTTAATTTTACATTCTTAAAGTAATTTCCACTCGAAGAACAATAGAAAAATTGCGACTTTTGTATAGATAACACTATGTTGATTTGTGATCATTTTTTTATTTATTATAATGCTTCAAATAATAGCTAGTGTCAAGTTAAGGATCATTGCAAATATTTTGCGCGGCCAACAAATAGGTAGTTAGGCATTTTTGTCATATTATGCTTATTTCTGTTTGACGAATTGCCGAAAACTCCTACTTATTGGATATACAATCCTTTGCTGAAGTACCATAATTTTTTAGTTATTAGTTATCTTGAAATATTAAGCATTGTCAATCCAAGTGTCGATCAAATAGGTAGTTAGTTAATTTTGCCTTCTTAAAGTCATTTCCACCCGAAGAACCTTTGGAAAATTGTGACTTTTGTATAGATAACACTATGTTGATGTATGATCATTTTTTTATTTATTATAACGCTTCAAACAATAGCGAGAGCCACGTTAAGGATCACTGTAAATGTTTTGTGCGGCCATCAAATAGGTAGTTAGGCATTTTTGTCATATTATGCTCATTTCTGTTTGACGAAATGCAGAAAACACCTTCCTGTTGAATATATAATCCTTTGTTGAAGTACCCTAATTTTTTATTTCTTAGTTATCTTGAAATATTAAGAATTATCCATCCAAGTATCAATCAAATTGGTAGTTAGTTAATTTTACCTTCTTAAAGTCATTTCTTCCCGAAGAACCTTCGGAAAATTGCGACTTTTGTATTGGTAACACTATGTTGATTTATGATCATTTTTTTTATTTATTATTACACTTCAAATAATAGCTAGAGTCAAGTTAAGGATCCCTGCAAATGTTTTGCGCAGCGATCAAAAAGGTAGTTTGGCATTTTTGTCATATTATGCTCATTTCTGGGTTACGAATTGCCGAAAACTCCTAACAATTGAATATACAATCCTTTGCTGAAGTACCCCAATTTTTTAGTTATTTGTTATCTTGAAATATTAAGCATTGTCAATCCAAGTATCGATCAAATAGGTAGTTAGTTAATTTTACCTTCTTAAAGTCATTTCTTCCCGAAGAAGCTTTGGAAAATTGCGACTTTTGTATAGATAACACTATGTTGATGTATGATCATTTTTTTATTTATTATTACGCTTCAAATAATAGCTAGAGTCAAGTTAAGGATCTCTGCAAATGTTTTGCGCGGGGATCAAAAAGGTAGTTTGTCATTTTTTTCATATTATGCTCATTTCTGTTTGACGAATTGCCGAAAACTCATACCTATTGAATATATAATCCTTTGTTGAAGTACCCTAATTTTTTATTTAATAGTTTTCTTGAAATATTAAGCATTGTTAATCCAAGTATCGATCAAATAGGTAGTTAGTTAATTTTACCTTCTTAAAGTCATTTCTACGCGAAGAACCTTAGGTAAAATGCGACTTTTGCATAGAAAACACTATGTTGATGTATGATCATTTTTTTATTTGTTATTACGCTTCAAAAAATAGCTAGAGTCAAGTTAAGGATCACTACAAATATTTTGTGCGGCGATCAAATACGTAGTTAGTCATTTTTGTCATATTATGCTCAGTTCTCTTTGACGAATTGCCGAAAACTCATACCTAATGAATGTATAATCCTTTGTTGATGTACCCTAATTTTTTATTTATGAGTTTTCTTGAAATATTAAGCATTGTAAATCGAAGTATCGATCAAATTGGTAGTTACTTAATTTTACCTTCTTAAAGTCGTTTCTACACGAAGAACCTTAGGAAAATTGCGACTTTTGTATAGATAACACTATGTTGATGTATGATCATTATTTTATTTATTATTACATTTCAAATAATAGCTAGAGTCAAGTTAAGCATCACTGAAATGTTTTGCGCGGCGATCAAATGTGTTGTTAGGCATTTTTGTCAAATTATGCTTATTTCTGTTTGACGAATTGCCGAAAACTCATACCTATTGAATATATAATCCTTTGTTGAAGTACCCTAATTTTTTATTTAATACTTTTCTTGAAATATTAAGCATTGTCAATCCAAGTATCGATCAAATAGGTAGTTAGTTAATTTTACATTCATAAATTCATTTCTACGCGAAGAACCTTAGGTAAATTGCGACTTTTGTATGGATAACACTATGTTGATGTGCGATCATTTTTTTAATTGATATTACGCTCCAAAAAATAGCTAGAGTCAAGTTAAGGATCACTGTAAATATTTTGTGCGGCGATCAAATAGGTAGTTAGTCATTTTTGTCATATTATGCTCATTTCTCTTTGACGAATAACCGAAAACTCCTACCTAATGAATGTATAATCCTTTGTTGAAGTACCCTAATTTTTTATTTATTAGTTATCTTGAAATATTAAGCATTGTAAATCCAAGTATCGATCAAATTGGTAATTAGTTAATTTTACCTTCATAAAGTCGTTTCTACTCGAAGAACCTTAGGAAAATTCCGACTTTTGTATAGATAACACTATGTTGATGTATGATCATTATTTTATTTATTATTACATTTCAAATAATAGCTAGAGTCAAGTTAAGCATCACTGAAATGTTTTGCGCGGCGATCAAATGTGTTGTTAGGCATTTTTGTCATATTATGCTCATTTCTGTTTGACGAATTGCCGAAAACTCATACCTATTGAATATATAATCCTTTGTTGAAGTACCCTAATTTTTTATTTAATAGTTTTCTTGAGATATTAAGCATTATCAATCCAAGTATCGATCAAATAGGTAGTTAGTTAATTTTACCTTCTTAAAGTCATTTCTAAGCGAAGAACCTTAGGTAAATTGCGACTATTGTTTACATAATACTATGTTGATGTGTGATCATTTTTTTATTTGTTATTACGCTCCAAAAAATAGCTAGAGTCAAGTTAAGGGTCACTGTAAATATTTTGTGCGGGGATCAAATAGGTAGTTAGTCCTTTTTGTCATATTATGCTCATTTCTCTTTGACTAATTGCCGAAAACTCCTACCTATTGAATATATAATCCGTTGTTGAAGTACCCCAATTTTTTATTTCTTAGTTATCTTGAAATATTAAGCATTGTCAATCCAAGTATCGATCAAATAGGTAGTTAGTTAATTTTACATTCTTAAATTAATTTCTACTCGAAGAACCATAGAAAAATTGCGACTTTTGTATAGATAACACTATGTTGATGTATGATCAATTTTTTATATATTATAAAGCTTCAAATAATAGCTAGTGTCAAGTTAAGGATCGCTGCAAATGTTTTGCGCGGCCAACAAATAGGTAGTTAGGCATTTTTTTCTTATTTTGCTTATTTCTGTTTGACTAATTGTCGAAAACTCCTACCTATTGAATATATAATCCATTGTTGAAGTACCCTAATTTTTTATTTAATAGTTTTCTTGAAATATTAAGCATTGTCAATCCAAGTATCGATCAAATAGGTAGTTAGTAAATTTTACATACTTAAAGAAATTTCTACTCGAAGAACCGTAGAAATATTGCGACTTTTGTATAGACAACACTATGTTGATGTAGGATCATTTTTTTATTTATTATAACGCTTCAAATAATAGCTAGTGTCAAGTTAAGGATCTCTGCAAATGTTTTGCGCGGCCAACAAATAGGTAGTTTGGCATTTTTGTCATATTATGCTTATTTCTGTTTGACTAGTTGCCGAAAACTCTTACCTATTGAATATATAATCCTTTGTTGAAGTACACTAATTTTTTATTTCTTAGTTATCTTGAAATATTAAGCATTGTCAATCCAAGTATCGATCAAAATTGTAGTTAGTTAATTTTACATTCTTAAAGTAATTTCTACTCGAAGAACAATAGAAAAATTGCGACTTTTGTATAAATAACACTATGTTGATTTATGATCATTTTTTAATTTATTATAATGCTTCAAATAATAGCTAGTGTCAAGTTAAGGATCACCGCAAATGTTTTGCGCGGCCAACAAATAGGTAGTTAGGCATTTTTGTCATATTATGCTTATTTCTGTTTGACTAGTTGCCGAAAACTCATACCTATTGAATATATAATCCTTTGTTGAAGTACACTAATTTTTTATTTCTTAGTTATCTTGAAATATTAAGCATTGTCAATCCAAGTATCGATCAAAATTGTAGTTAGTTAATTTTACATTCTTAAAGTAATTTCTACTCGAAGAACAATAGAAAAATTGCGACTTTTGTATAAATAACACTATGTTGATTTATGATCATTTTTTAATTTATTATAATGCTTCAAATAATAGCTAGTGTCAAGTTAAGGATCACTGCAAATGTTTTGCGCGGCCAACAAATAGGTAGTTAGGCATTTTTGTCATATTATGCTTATTTCTGTTTGACGAATTGCCGAAAACTCTTACCTATTGGATATATAATCCTTTGCTGAAGTACCCTAATTTTTTAGGTATTAGTTATCTTGAAATATTAAGCATTGTCAATCCAAGTGTCGATCAAATAGGTAGTTAGTTAAGTTTACCTTCTTAAAGTCATTTCTACCCGAAGAACCTTTGGAAAATTGTGACTTTTGTATAGATAACACTATGTTGATGTATGATCATTTTTTTATTTATTATAACGCTTCAAACAATAGCTAGAGCCAAGTTAAGGATCACTGCAAATGTTTTGTGCGGCCATCAAATAGGTAGTTAGGTATTTTTGTCATATTATGCTCATTTCTGTTTGATGAATTGCCGAAAACTCCTACCTATTGGATATATAATCCTTTGCGGAAGTACCCTAATTTTTTAGTTATTAGTTATCTTGAAATATTAAGCATTATCAATCCAAGTATCGATCAAATAGATTGTTAGTTAATTTTATCTTCTTAAAGTCATTTCTACCCGAAGAACCTTTGGAAAATTGTGACTTTTGTATAGATAACACTATGTTTATGTATGATAATTTTTTTATTTATTATAGCGCTTCAAACAATAGCTAGATCCATGTTAAAGATCACTGCAAATGTTTTGTGCGGCCATCAAATAGGTAGTTAGGCATTTTTGTCATATTATGCTTATTTCTGTATGACGAATTGCCGAAAACTTCTTCCTGTTGAATATATAATCCTTTGTTGAAGTACCCTAATTTTTTATTTCTTAGTTATCTTGAAATATTAAGAATTGTCAATCCAAGTAGCGATCAAATAGGTAGCTAGTTAATTTTACCTTCTTAAAGCCATTTCTTCCCGAAGAACCATTAGAAAATTGCGACTTTTGTATAGATAACACTATGTTGATGTATGATCATTTTTTTATTTATTATTACGCTTCAAATAATAGCTAGAGTCAAGTTAAGGATCTCTGCAAATGTTTTGCGCGGGGATCAAAAAGGTAGTTTGTCATTTTTGTCATATTATGCTCATTTCTATATGAGGAATTGCCGAAAACTCATACCTATTGAATATATAATCCTTTGTTGAAGTTCCCTAATTTTTTATTTAATAGTTTTCTTGAAATATTAAGCATTGTCAATCCAAGTATCGATCAAATAGGTAGTTAGTTAATTTTACATAATTAAAGTAATTTCTACTCGAAGAACCATAGAAAAATTGCGACTTTTGTATAGACAACACTATGTTGATGTATGATCATTTTTTTATTTATTATAACGCTTCAAATAATAGCTAGTGTCAAGTTAAGGATCTCTGCAAATGTTTTGCGCGGCCAACAAATAGGTAGTTAGGCATTTATGTCATATTATGCTTATTTCTGTTTGACTAATTGCTGAAAACTCCTAACTATTGAATATATAATCCTTTGTTGAAGTACTGTAATTTTTTATTTCTTTGTTATCTTGAAATATTAAGCATTGTCAATCCAAGTATCGATCAAAATTGTAGTTAGTTAATTTTACATTCTTAAAGTAATTTCTACTAGAAGAACAATAGAAAAATTGCGACTTTTGTAAAGATAACACTACGTTGATTTATGATCATTTTTTTATTTATTATAATGCTTCAAATAATAGCTAGTGTCAAGTTAAGGATCACTGCAAATGTTTTGCGCGGCCAACAAATAGGTAGTTAGGCATTTTTGTCATATTATGCTTATTTCTGTTTGACGAATTGCCGAAAACTCCTACCTATTGGATATATAATCCTTTGCAGAAGTGCCCTAATTTTTTAGTTATTAGTTATCTTGAAATATTAAGCATTGTCAATCCAAGTGTCGATCAAATAGGTAGTTAGTTAATTTTACCTTCTTAAAGTCATTTCTACCCGAAGAACCTTTGGAAAATTGTGACTTTTGTATAGATAACACTATGTTGATGTATGATCAATTTTTTATTTATTATATCGCTACAAACAATAGCTAGAGCCAAGTTAAGGATCACTGCAAATGTTTTGCGCGGCCATCAAATTGGTTGTTAGGCATTTTTGTCATATTATGCACATTTCAGATTGACGAATTGCAGAAAACTCCTTCCTGTTGAATATATAATCCTTTGTTGAAGTACCCTAATTTTTTATTTCTTAGTTATCTTGAAATATTAAGAATTGTCAATCCAAGTATCGATCAAATAGGTTGTTAGTTAATTTTACCTTCTTAAAGTCATTTCTTCCCGAAGAACCTTTGGAAAATTGCGATTTTTGTATAGATAACACTATGTTGATGTATGATCATTTTTTTTATTTATTATTACGATTCAAACAAAAGCTAGAGCCAAGTTAAGGATCACTGCAAATGTTTTGCGCGGCCACCAAATAGGTAGTTAGGCATTTTTGTCATATTATGCTTATTTCTGTTTGACTAATTGCCGAAAACTCCTACCTATTGAATATATAATCCTTTGTTGAAGTACTGTAATTTTTTATTTCTTTGTTATCTTGAAATATTAAGCATTGTCAATCCAAGTATCGATCAAAATTGTAGTTAGTTAATTTTACATTCTTAAAGTAATTTCTACTCGAAGAACAATAGAAAAATTGCGACTTTTGTAAAGATAACACTACGTTGATTTATGATCATTTTTTTATTTATTATAATGCTTCAAATAATAGCTAGTGTCAAGTTAAGGATCACTGCAAATGTTTTGCGCGGCCAACAAATAGGTAGTTAGGCATTTTTGTCATATTATGCTTATTTCTGTTTGACGAATTGCCGAAAACTCCTTCCTGTTGAATATATAATCCTTTGTTGAAGTACCCTAATTTTTTATTTCTTAGTTATCTTGAATTATTAAGAATTGTCAATCCAAGTATCGATCAAATTGGTAGTTAGTTAATGTTACATTCTTAAAGTAATTTCTACTCAAAGAACCATAGAAAAATTGCGACTTTTGTATAGAAAACACTATGTTGATGTATGATCATTTTTTTATTTATTGTAACCCTTCAAATAATAGCTAGTGTGAAGTCAAGGATCACTGCAAAGGTTTTGCGCGGCCAACAAATAGGTTGTTAGGCAGTTTTGTCATATTATGCTTATTTCTGTTTGACGAATTGCCGAAAACTCCTACCTATTGGATATATAATCCTTTGCAGAAGTACCCTAATTTTTTAGTTATTAGTTATCTTGAAATATTAAGCATTGTCAATCCAAGTATCGATCAAATTGGTAGTTAGTTAATTTTACCTTCTTAAGTCATTTCTTCCCGAAGAACCTTTGGAAAATTGCGACTTTTGTACAGATAACACTATGTTGATGTATGATCATTTTTTTATTTTTTATAATGCTTCAAACAATAGCTAGAGCCAAGTTAAGGATCACTGCAAATATTTTGTGCGGCGATCAAATAGGTAGTTAGTCATTTTTGTCATATTATGCTCATTTCTGTTTAACGAATTGCCGAAAACTCCTACCTAATGAATATATAATCCTTTGTTGAAGTACCCTAAATTTTTATTTATTAGTTACCTTGAAATATTAAGCATTGTAAATCCAAGTATCGATCAAAATGGTAGTTAGTTAATTTTACCTACTGAATGTCGTTTCTACTAGAAGAACATTAGGAAAATTGTGACTTTTGTATAGATAACACTACGTTGATTTATGATCATTTTTTTATTTATTATAATGCTTCAAATAATAGCTAGTGTCAAGTTAAGGATCACTGCAAATGTTTTACGCGGCCAACAAATAGGCACTCAGGCATTTTTGTCAAATTATGCTTATTTCAGTTTGACGAATTGCCGAAAACTCCTACCTATTGGATAAATAATCCTTTGTGGAAGTACCCTAATTTTTTAGTTATTAGTTATCTTGAAATATTAAGCATTGTCAATCCAAGTGTCGATCAAATAGGTAGTTAGTTAATTTTACCTTCTTAAAGTCATTTCTACCCGAAGAACCATTGAAAAATTGTGACTTTTGTATAGATAACACTATGTTGATGTATGATCATTTTTTTATTTATTATAACGCTTCAAACAATAGCTAGAGCCAAGTTAAGGATCACCGCAAATGTTTTGTGCGGCCATCAAATAGGTAGTTAGGCATTTTTGTCATATTACGCTCATTTCTGTTTGACGAATTGCCGAAAAATCCTTCCTGTTGAATATAGAATCCTTTGTTGAAGTACCCTAATTTTTTATTTCTTAGTCATCTTGAAATATTGAGAATTGTCAATCCACGTATCGATCAAATAGGTAGTTAGTTAATTTTACCTTCTGAAAGTCATTTCTTCCCGAAGAAGCTTTGTAAAATTGCGACTTTTGTATAGATAACACTATGTTGATGTATGATCATTTTTTTATTTATTATTACGCTTCAAATAATAGCCGGAGTCAAGTTAAGGATCTCTGCAAATGTTTTGCGCGGGGATCAAAAAGGTAGTTTGTCATTTTTGTCATATTATGCTCATTTCTGTTTGACGAATTGCCGAAAACTCCTACCTATTGAATATATAATCCTTTGTTGAAGTACCCTAATTTTTTATTTAACAGTTTTCTTGAAATATTAAGCATTGTCAATCCAAGTATCGATCAAATAGGTAGTTAGTTAATTTTACCTTCTTAAAGTCATTTCTACGCGAAGAACCTTAGGTAAATTGCGACTTTTGTATAGATAACACTATGTTGATGTATGATCATTTTTTTATTTGTTATTACGCTTCAAAAAATAGCTAGAGTCAAGTAAAGGATCGCTGCAAATATTTTGTGCGGCGATCAAATAGGTAGTTAGTCATTTTTGTCATATTATGCTCATTTCTCTTTGACGAATTGCCGAACACTGCTACCTAATGAATGTATAATCCTTTGTTGAAGTACCCTAATTTTTTATTTATTAGTTGTCATGAAATATTAAGCATTGTAAATCCAAGTATCGATCAAATTGGTAGTTAGTTAATTTTACCTTCTTATAGTCGTTTCTACTCGAAGAACCTTAGGAAAATTGCGACTTTTGTATAGATAACACTATGTTGATGTATGATCATTATTTTATTTATTATTACATTTTAAATAATAGCTATAGTCAAGTTAAGCATCACAAAAATGTTTTGCGCGGCGATCAAATGGGTTGTTAGGCATTTTTGTCATATTATACTCATTTCTGTTTGACGAATTGCCGAAAACTCGTACCTATTGGATATATAATCCTTTGTTGAAGTACCCTAATTTTTCATTTAATAGTTTTCTTGAAATATTAAGCATTGTCAATCCAAGTATCGATCAAATAGGTAGTTAGTTAATTTTACCTTCATAATGTCATTTCTAAGCGTAGAACCTTAGGTAAATTGCGACTTTTGTATAGATAACACTATGTTGATGTATGATCATTTTTTTATTTTTTATTATGCTTCAAAAAATAGCTAGAGTCAAGTTAAGGATCACTGCAAATATTTTGTGCGGCGATCAAATAGGTAGTTAGTCATTTTTGTCATATTATGCTCATTTCTGTTTGACGAATTACCGAAAACTCCTACCTAATGAATATATAATCCTTTGTTGAAGTACCCTAATTTTTTATTTATTAGTTATCTTGAAATATTAAGCATTGTAAATCCAAGTATCGATCAAATTGGTAGTTAGTTAATTTTACCTACTTAAAGTCGTTTCTACTCGAAGAACATTAGGAAATTTGCGACTTTTGTATAGATAACACTATGTTGATGTATGATCATTTTTTTTATTAGTTATTACTCTTCAAAAAATAGCCAGAGTCAAGTTAAGGATCTCTGCAAATGTTTTGCGCGGCGACCAAAAAGGTAGTTAGGCATTTTTGTCATATTATGCTCATTTCTGTTTGACTAAATGCCGAAAACTCCTACCTATTGATTATATAATCCTTTGTTGAAGTACCCTAATTTTTTATTTATTTGTTTTCTTGAAATATTAAGCATTGTCAATCCAAGTATTGATCAAACATGTAGTTAATTAATTTTACCTTCTTAAAGTCATTTCTACCCGAAGAACCTTTGGAAAATAGTGACTTTTGTATAGATAACACTATGTTGATGTATGATCATTTTTTTATTTACTATAACGCTTCAAACAATAGCTAGAGCCAAGTTTAGGATCTCTGCAAATGTTTTGCGCGGCGATCAATAAGGTAGTTAGTCATTTTTATAATATTATGTTTATTTCTGTTTGACGAATTGCCGAAAACTCCAACCTAAAGAATATATAATCTTTTGTTGAAGTACCCTAATTTTTTATTTCTTAGTTATCTTGAAATATTAAGAATTGTCAATCCAAGTATCGATCAAATTGGTAGATAGTTAATTTTACCTTCTTAAAGTTATTTCTTCCCGAAGAACCTTTGGAAAATTGCGACTTTTGTATAGATAACACTATGTTGATGTCTGATCAATTTTTTCATTTATTATTACGCTTTAAATAATAGCTAGAGTCAAGTTAAGGATCTCTGCAAATGTTTTGCGCGGCGATCAATAAGGTAGTTTGGCATTTTTGTCATATTATGCTCATTTCTGTGTGACGAATTGCCGAAAACTCCTACCTAATGAATATATAATCCTTTGTTGAAGTACCCTAATTTTTTATTTATTTGTTTTCTTGAAATATTAAGCATTGTCAATCCAAGTATTAATCAAACATGTAGTTAGTTAATTTTACCTTCTTAAAGTCATTTCTACCCGAAGAACCTTTGGAAAATAGTGACTTTTGTATAGATAACACTATGTTGATGTATGATCATTTTTTTATTTATTATAACGCTTCAAACAATAGCTAGAGCCAAGTTTAGGATCTCTGCAAATGTTTTGCGCGGCGATCAATAAGGTAGTTTGGCATTTTTGTCATATTATGCTCATTTCTATGTGACGAATTGCCGAAACTCCTACTAATTGAATATACAATCCTTTCCTGAAGTACCCTAATTTTTTATTTACTTGTTTTCTTGAAATATTAAGCATTGTCAATCCAAGTATTGATCAAATAGGTAGTTAGTTAATTTTCCCTTCTTCAAGTCATTTCTACCCGAAGAACCTTTGGAAAATTGTGACTTTTGTATAGATAACACTATGTTGATGTATGATCATTTTTTTATTTGTTATTACGCTTCAAAAAATAGCTAGAGTCAAGTTAACGATCACTGCAAATATTTTGTGCGGCGGTCAAATAGGTAGTTAGTCATTTTTATAATATTATGCTTATTTCTGTTTGACCAATTGCCGAAAACTCCAACCTAAAGAATATATAATCCTTTGTTGAAGTACCCTAATTTTTTATTTATTTGTTTTCTTGAAATATTAAGCATTGTCAATCCAAGTATTGATCAAACATGTAGTTAATTAATTTTACCTTCTTAAAGTCATTTCTACCCGAAGAACCTTTGGAAAATAGTGACTTTTGTATAGATAACACTATGTTGATGTATGATCATTTTTTTATTTACTATAACGCTTCAAACAATAGCTAGAGCCAAGTTTAGGATCTCTGCAAATGTTTTGCGCGGCGATCAATAAGGTAGTTAGTCATTTTTATAATATTATGTTTATTTCTGTTTGACGAATTGCCGAAAACTCCAACCTAAAGAATATATAATCTTTTGTTGAAGTACCCTAATTTTTTATTTCTTAGTTATCTTGAAATATTAAGAATTGTCAATCCAAGTATCGATCAAATTGGTAGATAGTTAATTTTACCTTCTTAAAGTCATTTCTTCCCGAAGAACCTTTGGAAAATTGCGACTTTTGTATAGATAACACTATGTTGATGTCTGATCAATTTTTTCATTTATTATTACGCTTTAAATAATAGCTAGAGTCAAGTTAAGGATCTCTGCAAATGTTTTGCGCGGCGATCAATAAGGTAGTTTGGCATTTTTGTCATATTATGCTCATTTCTGTGTGACGAATTGCCGAAAACTCCTACCTAATGAATATATAATCCTTTGTTGAAGTACCCTAATTTTTTATTTATTTGTTTTCTTGAAATATTAAGCATTGTCAATCCAAGTATTAATCAAACATGTAGTTAGTTAATTTTACCTTCTTAAAGTCATTTCTACCCGAAGAACCTTTGGAAAATAGTGACTTTTGTATAGATAACACTATGTTGATGTATGATCATTTTTTTATTTATTATAACGCTTCAAACAATAGCTAGAGCCAAGTTTAGGATCTCTGCAAATGTTTTGCGCGGCGATCAATAAGGTAGTTTGACATTTTTGTCATATTATGCTCATTTCTATGTGACGAATTGCCGAAACTCCTACTAATTGAATATACAATCCTTTCCTGAAGTACCCTAATTTTTTATTTACTTGTTTTCTTGAAATATTAAGCATTGTCAATCCAAGTATTGATCAAATAGGTAGTTAGTTAATTTTCCCTTCTTCAAGTCATTTCTACCCGAAGAACCTTTGGAAAATTGTGACTTTTGTATAGATAACACTATGTTGATGTATGATCATTTTTTTATTTGTTATTACGCTTCAAAAAATAGCTAGAGTCAAGTTAACGATCACTGCAAATATTTTGTGCGGCGGTCAAATAGGTAGTTAGTCATTTTTATAATATTATGCTTATTTCTGTTTGACCAATTGCCGAAAACTCCAACCTAAAGAATATATAATCTTTTGTTGAAGTACCCTAATTTTTTATTTCTTAGTTATCTTGAAATATTAAGAATTGTCAATCCAAGTATCGATCAAATTGGTAGATAGTTAATTTTACCTTCTTAAAGTCATTTCTTCCCGAAGAACCTTTGGAAAATTGCGACTTTTGTATAGATAACACTATGTTGATGTCTGATCAATTTTTTTATTTATTATTACGCTTTAAATAATAGCTAGAGTCAAGTTAAGGATCTCTGCAATTGTTTTGCGCGGCGATCAATAAGGTAGTTTGGCATTTTTGTCATATTATGCTCATTTCTGTGTGACGAATTGCCAAAAACTCCTACCAATTGAATGTACAATCCTTTGCTGAAGTGCCCTAATTTTTTATTTATTTGTTTTCTTGAAATATTAAGCATTGTCAATCCAAGTATTGATCAAACAGGTAGTTAGTTAATTTTACTCTCTTAAAGTCATTTCTACCCGAAGAACTTTTGCAAAATTGTGACTTTTGTATAGATAACACTATGTTGATGTACGATCATTTTTTTATTTGTTATTACGCTTCAAAAAATAGCTAGAGTCAAGTTAAGGATCACTGCAAATATTTTGTGCGGTGATCAAATAGGTAGTTAGTCATTTTTGTCATATTATGCTCATTTCTGTTTGACGAATTGCCGAAAACTCCTACCTATTGAATATATTATCCTTCGTTGAAGTACCCTAATTTTTTAATTATTAGTAATCTTGTAATATTGAGCATTGTCAATCCAAGTATCGATCAAATTGGTAGTTAGTTAATTTCACCTTCTTAAAGTCATTTCTACTCGAAGAACTTTAGGGAAGTTGCGACTTTTGTCTAGATAACACTATGTTGATGTATGATCATTTTTTTTTATTTTTTACTACGCTTCAAATAATAGCTAGAGTCAAGTTAAGGATCACTGCCAATGTTTTGCGCGGCGATCAAATATGTAGTTAGGCATTTTTGTCAAATTATGCTCATTTCTGTTTGATGACTTGCCGAAAACTCATACCTATTGAATATATAATACTTTGTTGAACTACCCTAATTTTTTATTTATTAGTTATCTTGAAATATTAAGCATTGTCAATCCAACTATCGATCAAATAGGTTGTTAGTTAATTTCACATTCTTAAAGTCATTTCTACTCGAAGAACTTTAGGAAAATTGCGACTTTTGTATACATAACACTATGTTGATGTATGATCATTTTTTTTAGTTGTTATTAAGCTTCAAAAAATAGCTAGAGTCAAGTTAAGGATCACTGCCAATGTTTTACGCGGCGATCAAATATGTAGTTAGGTATTTTTGTCATTTTATGCTCATTTCTGAATGAAGACTTGCCGAAAACTCCTTCCTCTTGAATATATAATCCTTCGTTGAAGTACCCAAATTTTTTTATTTGTTAGTTATCTTGAAATTTTAAGCATTGTCAATCTAAGTATCGATCAAATAGGTAGTTAGTTAATTTTACCTTCTTAAAGTCATTTCTACTCGAAGAACCTTAGGAAAATTGCGACTTTTGTGTAGATAACACTATGTTGATGTATGATCATTTTTTTATTTATTATTACGCCTCAAATAATAGCTAGAATCAAGTTAAGGATCACTGCAAACGTTTTGCGCGGCGATCAAATAGGTAGTTAGGCATTATTTTTCATATTTTGCTCATTTCTGTTTGACGAATTGCCGAAAACTCCTACATATTGAATATATAATCCTTCGTTGAAGTACCCTAATTTTTTATTTATTAGTTATCTTAAAAAAATAATTATTGTCAATCGAAGTATCGATCAAATAGATAGTTAGTTAATTTCACCTTCTTAAAGTCATTTCTACGCGAAGAACGTTAGGAAAATTGCGACTTTTGTATAGATAACACAATGTTGATGTATGATCATTTTTTTATTTGTTATTACGCTTCAAAAAATAGCTAGGGTCAAGTTAAGGATCACTGCAAATGTTTTGCGCGGCGATCAAATAGGGAGTTACGCATTTTTGTCATGTTATGCTCATTTCTGTTTAACGAATTGCCGAAAACTCCTACCTATTTAATATATAATCCATTGTTGAAGTACCCTAATTTTTTATTTATTAGTTATCTTAAAATTTTGAGCATTGTCAATCCAAGTATCGATCAAATAGGTAGTTAGTTAATTTTACATTCTTAAAGTCATTTCTACTCGAAGAACCTTAGGAAAATTGCGACTTTTGTGTAGATAACACTATGTTGATGTATGATCATTTTTTTTATTTGTTTTCACGCTTCAAAAATTAGCTAGAGTCAAGTTAGGGATCACTGCCAATGTTTTGCGCCGCAATCAAATATGTAGTTATGCATTTTTGTCAAATTATGCTCATTTCTGTTTGATGACTTGCCGAAAACTCATACCTATTGAATATATAATACTTTGTTGAAGTACCCTAATTTTTTATTTATTAGTTATCTTGAAATATTAAGCATTGTCAATCCAACTATCGATCAAATAGGTTGTTAGTTAATTTCACATTCTTAAAGTCATTTCTACTCGAAGAACTTTAGGAAAATTGCGACTTTTGTATACATAAGACTATGTTGATGTATGATCATTTTTTTTATTTGTTATTAAGCTTCAAAAAATAGCTAGAGTCAAGTTAAGGATCACTGCCAATGTTTTACGCGGCGATCAAATATGTAGTTAGGCATTTTTGTCATTTTATGCTCATTTCTGAATGACGACTTGCCGAAAACTCCTTCCTCTTGAATATATAATCCTTCGTTGAAGTACCCAAATTTTTTTATTTGTTAGTTATCTTGAAATTTCAAGCATTGTCAATCTAAGTATCGATCAAATAGGTAGTTAGTTAATTTTACCTTCTTAAAGTCATTTCTACTCGAAGAACCTTAGGAAAATTGCGACTTTTGTGTAGATAACACTATGTTGATGTATGATCATTTTTTTTATTTGTTATCACGCTTCAAAAATTAGCTAGAGTCAAGTTAGGGATCACTGCCAATGTTTTGCGCCGCAATCAAATATGTAGTTATGCATTTTTGTCAAATTATGCTCATTTCTGTTTGATGACTTGCCGAAAACTCATACCTATTGAATATATAATACTTTGTTGAAGTACCCTAATTTTTTATTTATTAGTTATCTTGAAATATTAAGCATTGTCAATCCAACTATCGATCAAATAGGTTGTTAGTTAATTTCACATTCTTAAAGTCATTTCTACCCGAAGAACTTTAGGAAAATTGCGACTTTTGTATACATAAGACTATGTTGATGTATGATCATTTTTTTTATTTGTTATTAAGCTTCAAAAAATAGCTAGAGTCAAGTTAAGGATCACTGCCAATGTTTTACGCGGCGATCAAATATGTAGTTAGGCATTTTTGTCATTTTATGCTCATTTCTGAATGAAGACTTGCCGAAAACTCCTTCCTCTTGAATATATAATCCTTCGTTGAAGTACCCAAATTTTTTTATTTGTTAGTTATCTTGAAATTTTAAGCATTGTCAATCTAAGTATCGATCAAATAGGTAGTTAGTTAATTTTACCTTCTTAAAGTCATTTCTACTCGAAGAACCTTAGGAAAATTGCGACTTTTGTGTAGATAACACTATGTTGATGTATGATCATTTTTTTATTTATTATTACGCCTCAAATAATAGCTAGAGTCAAGTTAAGGATCACTGCAAATGTTTTGCGCGGCGATCAAATAGGTAGTTAGGCATTATTTTTCATATTTTGCTCATTTCTGTTTGACGAATTGCCGAAAACTCCTATTTATTGAATGTATAATCCTTCGTTGAAGTACCCTAATTTTTTATTTATTAGTTATCTTAAAAAAATAATTATTGTCAATCGAAGTATCGATCAAATAGATAGTTAGTTAATTTCACCTTCTTAAAGTCATTTCTACGCGAAGAACGTTAGGAAAATTGCGACTTTTGTATAGATAACACAATGTTGATGTATGTTCATTTTTTTATTTGTTATTTCGCTTCAAAAAATAGCTAGGGTCAAGTTAAGGATCACTGCAAATGTTTTGCGCGGCGATCAAATAGGGAGTTACGCATTTTTTTCATGTTATGCTCATTTCTGTTTAACGAATTGCCGAAAACTCCTACCTATTTAATATATAATCCATTGTTGAAGTACCCTAATTTTTTATTTATTAGTTATCTTAAAATTTTGAGCATTGTCAATCCAAGTATCGATCAAATAGGTAGTTAGTTAATTTTACATTCTTAAAGTCATTTCTACTCGAAGAACCTTAGGAAAATTGCGACTTTTGTGTAGATAACACTATGTTGATGTATGATCATTTTTTTTATTTGTTATCACGCTTCAAAAATTAGCTAGAGTCAAGTTAGGGATCACTGCCAATGTTTTGCGCCGCGATCAAATATGTAGTTATGCATTTTTGTCAAATTATGCTTATTTCTGTTTGATGACTTGCCGAAAACTCATACCTATTGAATATATAATACTTTGTTGAAGTACCCTAATTTTTTATTTATTAGTTATCTTGAAATATTAAGCATTGTCAATCCAAGTATCGATCAAATAGGTTGTTAGTTAATTTCACATTCTTAAAGTCATTTCTACTCGAAGAACTTTAGGAAAATTGCGACTTTTGTATACATAACACTATGTTGATGTATGATCATTTTTTTTATTTGTTATTAAGCTTCAAAAAATAGCTAGAGTGAAGTTAAGGATCACTGCCAATGTTTTACGCGGCGATCAAATATGTAGTGAGGCATTTTTGTCATTTTATGCTCATTTCTGAATGACGACTTGCCGAAAACTCCTTCCTCTTGAATATATAATCCTTCGTTGAAGTACCCAAATTTTTTTATTTGTTAGTTATCTTGAAATTTCAAGCATTGTCAATCTAAGTATCGATCAAATAGGTAGTTAGTTAATTTTACCTTCTTAAAGTCATTTCTACTCGAAGAACCTTAGGAAAATTGCGACTTTTGTGTAGATAACACTATGTTGATGTATGATCATTTTTTTATTTATTGTTACGCCTCAAATAATAGCTACAGTCAAGTTAAGCATCACTGCAAATGTTTTGCGCGGCGATCAAATAGGTAGTTAGGCATTATTTTTCATATTTTGCTCATTTCTGTTTGACGAATTGCCGAAAACTCCTACATATTGAATATATAATCCTTCGTTGAAGTACCCTAATTTTTTATTTATTAGTTATCTTAAAAAAATAATTATTGTCAATCGAAGTATCGATCAAATAGGTAGTTAGTTAATTTCACCTTCTTAAAGTCATTTCTACGCGAAGAACGTTAGGAAAATTGCGACTTTTGTATAGATAACACAATGTTGATGTATGATCATTTTTTTATTTGTTATTACGCTTCAAAAAATAGCTAGGGTCAAGTTAAGGATCACTGCAAATGTTTTGCGCGGCGATCAAATAGGGAGTTACGCATTTTTGTCATGTTATGCTCATTTCTGTTTAACGAATTGCCGAAAACTCCTACCTATTTAATATATAATCCATTGTTGAAGTACCCTAATTTTTTATTTATTAGTTATCTTAAAATTTTGAGCATTGTCAATCCAAGTATCGATCAAATAGGTAGTTAGTTAATTTTACATTCTTAAAGTCATTTCTACTCGAAGAACCTTAGGAAAATTGTGACTTTTGTGTAGATAACACTATATTGATGTATGATCATTTTTTTATTTGTTATTACGCCTCAAATAATAGCTAGAATCAAGTTAAGGATCACTGCAAATGTTTTGCGCGGAGATCAAATAGGAAGTTTGGCATTTTTTGTCATATTATGCTCATTTCTGTTTGACGAATTGCCGAAAACTCCTACCTATTGAATATATAATCCATTGTTGAAGTACCCTAATTTTTTATTTATTAGTTATCTTAAAATTTTGAGCATTGTCAATCCAAGTATCGATCAAATAGGTAGTTAGTTAATTTTACATTCTTAAAGTCATTTCTACTCGAAGAACCTTAGGAAAATTGTGACTTTTGTGTAGATAACACTATATTGATGTATGATCATTTTTTTATTTGTTATTACGCCTCAAATAATAGCTAGAATCAAGTTAAGGATCACTGCAAATGTTTTGCGCGGAGATCAAATAGGAAGTTTGGCATTTTTTGTCATATTATGCTCATTTCTGTTTGACGAATTGCCGAAAACTCCTTCCTATTGAATATATAATCCTTCGTTGAAGTACCCTAATTTTTTATTTATTAGTTATCTTGAAATATTAAGCATTGTCAATCCAAGTATCGATCAAATAGGTAGTTTGTTAATTTCACCTTCTTAAATTCATTTCTACTCGAAGAACTTTAGGAAAATTGTGACTTTTGTATAGATAACACTATGTTGATGTATGATCATTTTTTTATTTGTTATTACGCTTCAAAAAACAACTAGAGTCAAGTTAAGGATAACTGCAAATGTTTTGCGCGGCGATCAAATAGGTTGTTAGGTATTGTTTTGTCATATTATGTTCTTTTCTGTTTGACGAATTACCGAAAACTCCTACCTATTGTATATATAATCCTTCGGTGAAGTACCCTAATTTTTTATTTATTAGTTATCTTATAATATTAAGCATTGTCAATCCAAGTATCGATCAAATAGGTTGTTAGTTAATTGCACATTCTTAAAGTCATTTCTACTCGAAGAACTTTAGGAAAATTGCGATTTTTGTATACATAAGACTATGTTGATGTATGATCATTTTTTTTATTTGTTATTAAGCTTCAAAAAATAGCTAGAGTCAAGTTAAGGATCACTGCCAATGTTTTACGCGGCGATCAAATATGTAGTTAGGCATTTTTGTCATTTTATGCTCATTTCTGAATGACGACTTGCCGAAAACTCCTTCCTCTTGAATATATAATCCTTCGTTGAAGTACCCAAATTTTTTTATTTGTTAGTTATCTTGAAATTTTAAGCATTGTCAATCTAAGTATCGATCAAATAGGTAGTTAGTTAATTTTACCTTCTTAAAGTCATTTCTACTCGAAGAACCTTAGGAAAATTGCGACTTTTGTGTAGATAACACTATGTTGATGTATAATCATTTTTTTATTTATTATTACGCCTCAAATAATAGCTAGAGTCAAGTTAAGGATCACTGCAAATGTTTTGCGCGGCGATCAAATAGGTAGTTAGGCATTATTTTTCATATTTTGCTCATTTCTGTTTGACGAATTGCCGAAAACTCCTATTTATTGAATGTATAATCCTTCGTTGAAGTACCCTAATTTTTTATTTATTAGTTATCTTAAAAAAATAATTATTGTCAATCGAAGTATCGATCAAATAGATAGTTAGTTAATTTCACCTTCTTAAAGTCATTTCTACGCGAAGAACGTTAGGAAAATTGCGACTTTTGTATAGATAACACAATGTTGATGTATGTTCATTTTTTTATTTGTTATTACGCTTCAAAAAATAGCTAGGGTCAAGTTAAGGATCACTGCAAATGTTTTGCGCGGCGATCAAATAGGGAGTTACGCATTTTTGTCATGTTATGCTCATTTCTGTTTAACGAATTGCCGAAAACTCCTACCTATTTAATATATAATCCATTGTTGAAGTACCCTAATTTTTTATTTATTAGTTATCTTAAAATTTTGAGCATTGTCAATCCAAGTATCGATCAAATAGGTAGTTAGTTAATTTTACATTCTTAAAGTCATTTCTACTCGAAGAACCTTAGGAAAATTGCGAATTTTGTGTAGATAACACTATGTTGATGTATGATCATTTTTTTTATTTGTTATCACGCTTCAAAAATTAGCTAGAGTCAAGTTAGGGATCACTGCCAATGTTTTGCGCCGCGATCAAATATGTAGTTATGCATTTTTGTCAAATTATGCTTATTTCTGTTTGATGACTTGCCGAAAACTCATACCTATTGAATAAATAATACTTTGTTGAAGTACCCTAATTTTTTATTTATTAGTTATCTTGAAATATTAAGCATTGTCAATCCAAGTATCGATCAAATAGGTTGTTAGTTAATTTCACATTCTTAAAGTCATTTCTACTCGAAGAACTTTAGGAAAATTGCGACTTTTGTATACATAACACTATGTTGATGTATGATCATTTTTTTTATTTGTTATTAAGCTTCAAAAAATAGCTAGAGTGAAGTTAAGGATCACTGCCAATGTTTTACGCGGCGATCAAATATGTAGTTAGGCATTTTTGTGATTTTATGCTCATTTCTGAATGACGACTTGCCGAAAACTCCTTCCTCTTGAATATATAATCCTTCGTTGAAGTACCCAAATTTTTTTATTTGTTAGTTATCTTGAAATTTCAAGCATTGTCAATCTAAGTATCGATCAAATAGGTAGTTAGTTAATTTTACCTTCTTAAAGTCATTTCTACTCGAAGAACCTTAGGAAAATTGCGACTTTTGTGTAGATAACACTATGTTGATGTATGATCATTTTTTTATTTATTATTACGCCTCAAATAATAGCTAGAGTCAAGTTAAGCATCACTGCAAATGTTTTGCGCGGCGATCAAATAGGTAGTTAGGCATTATTTTTCATATTTTGCTCATTTCTGTTTGACGAATTGCCGAAAACTCCTACATATTGAATATATAATCCTTCGTTGAAGTACCCTAATTTTTCATTTATTAGTTATCTTAAAAAAATAATTATTGTCAATCGAAGTATCGATCAAATAGGTAGTTAGTTAATTTCACCTTCTTAAAGTCATTTCTACGCGAAGAACGTTAGGAAAATTGCGACTTTTGTATAGATAACACAATGTTGATGTATGATCATTTTTTTATTTGTTATTACGCTTCAAAAAATAGCTAGGGTCAAGTTAAGGATCACTGCAAATGTTTTGCGCGGCGATCAAATAGGGAGTTACGCATTTTTGTCATGTTATGCTCATTTCTGTTTAACGAATTGCCGAAAACTCCTACCTATTTAATATATAATCCATTGTTGAAGTACCCTAATTTTTTATTTATTAGTTATCTTAAAATTTTGAGCATTGTCAATCCAAGTATCGATCAAATAGGTAGTTAGTTAATTTTACATTCTTAAAGTCATTTCTACTCGAAGAACCTTAGGAAAATTGTGACTTTTGTGTAGATAACACTATATTGATGTATGATCATTTTTTTATTTGTTATTACGCCTCAAATAATAGCTAGAATCAAGTTAAGGATCACTACAAATGTTTTGCGCGGAGATCAAATAGGAAGTTTGGCATTTTTTGTCATATTATGCTCATTTCTGTTTGACGAATTGCCGAAAACTCCTACCTATTGAATATATAATCCATTGTTGAAGTACCCTAATTTTTTATTTATTAGTTATCTTAAAATTTTGAGCATTGTCAATCCAAGTATCGATCAAATAGGTAGTTAGTTAATTTTACATTCTTAAAGTCATTTCTACTCGAAGAACCTTAGTAAAATTGTGACTTTTGTGTAGATAACACTATGTTGATGTATGATCATTTTTTTATTTGTTATTAAGCTTCAAAAAATAGCTAGAGTCAAGTTAAGTATTACTGCCAATGTTTTGCGCGGCGATCAAATATGTAGTTAGGCATTTTTGTCATATTATGCTCATTTCTGAATGACGACTTGCCGAAAACTCCTTCCTATTGAATATATAATCCTTCGTTGAAGTACCCTAATTTTTTATTTATTAGTTATCTTGAAATATTAAGCATTGTCAATCCAAGTATCGATCAAATAGGTAGTTTGTTAATTTCACCTTCTTAAATTCATTTCTACTCGAAGAACTTTAGGAAAATTGTGACTTTTGTATAGATAACACTATGTTGATGTATGATCATTTTTTTATTTGTTATTACGCTTCAAAAAACAACTAGAGTCAAGTTAAGGATAACTGCAAATGTTTTGCGCGGCGATCAAATAGGTTGTTAGGTATTTTTTTGTCATATTATGCTCTTTTCTGTTTGACGAATTACCGAAAACTCCTACCTATTGTATATATAATCCTTCGGTGAAGTACCCTAATTTTTTATTTATTAGTTATCTTGTAATATTAAGCATTTTCAATCCAAGTATCGATCAAATAGGTTGTTAGTTAATTTCACCTTCTTAAAGTCATTTCTACTCGAAGAACTTTAGGAAAATTGCGACTTTAGTATAGATAACACTATGTTGGTGTTGACACCTAAATTTTGATCAACCTTTTTCTTCCTCTATTTTTCAAAAATTCATAGAAAATTCATAAAAAGCTAAAAAATTACAAAAACCAACTTTGGTAGCCTTGGCCAAGCTAAAGGGACCATTTTGGATAAAAATATTTTTTTTCATATTTTTCCTATTTTATTATTATTATTATTTTCGAAAAATATAAAAATAAAAATAAAATAAAAAAAGTAGTATTCGAGGTCACAAAAATATATACAAATAGTAGGTATTTTTATTTTTAATTTTCTTTACTTTAGGACCTCATAAAACAGTAAAATTCAGGTTCCATTTTAGGTGTTCACTGACCACCGTAAAATTGAATTTGACAAAAATATTAGTAATGATTAAAAGGAAAAGGAGTGAAAACATCATCATTTAAAAGGAAAAGGGAACTAATCATTTTGTCTTAGCTTTTGATTATTTTATTATTATTTTTTTACTTTTTAGTATTTTATTATATTATTATTATATTATTATATTATTATATTATTATATTTTTTTATTACTTTACTCTCCTCCCCTCTCCTTCATCACCCGCAGCATTCATCTTCTTCTTCCCTCTCCTTCTTCTTCTTCTCTTCTTCTCTTCTTTCTTTTCTTCTCATTTTTTTTCATCCTCCCCTAGATTACGGCGACCACCCTCATCGCCACCTTGCTCCGCCACCCTCCGACGCCGTGCCGAGATCCCGTCCGTCTTGCTGTTTATCACGACCTCGTGGAGCTCCTAGATACCGCAATCCCCCTCCATCTTCCTCCTCTGTTTCGCCCCCTGCCACGTCGTCGCTCTTCGTCGTCGCCGCTTGGCCGCGAATCCTCGTGTTCGGGCCGATCCCGGCCGTGGGCCGATCCCGTGGGCCGGTGGCCATGCGCCTCGGCCATGGCCGAGGCCGTAGGCCGGCGGCCATGCGCCTCGGCCATGGCCGAGCCTATGGCCGAGGCCGTGGGCCGAGGACGTCGGCCGAGTGGCCGTGCGTATCGGCCATGGCCGAGGCCGTGGGCCAAGGCCGTGGGCCGAGGCCGTAGGCCAAGGCCGTGGGCCGAGGCCGTAGGCCAAGGCCATGGCCGAGCCCGTGGGCCAAGGCCATGGCCGAGCCCATGGCCGAGGCCGTGGGCCAAGGCCATGGCCGAGGCCGTGGGCCAAGGCCGTGGGCCGAGGCCGTAGGCCGTGGGCCAAGGCCGAGCCCATGGCCGAGCCCATGGCCGAGGCCGTGGGCCAAAGCCGTGGGCCGAGGCCGTGATCTTGGGCCGAGGCCGTGAGCCCATAGCCGGTCCATGGTTGAGTGAATTGGCCCGTTTCCGAGCCGGGATTTATTTATTTTTTAAATTATTATTATTTATTACCGGTCTTAAAACTTGTAAAATTGATTGTTGACATTTTGATGTGGTAATCGACAGGTGATGTGCATGGAGATGGTCGCAGGCTGGGGCTGGGCGATTGAAGGCCGGTGTCCAATCCGGTATGTTTTACGTACCCGATCCGTGTATTAGGGTTATTTTTCTAAAATGTCGCCATTATAGATTTGGTTTGCATGTATTTATCTCAGTTCAGTAGTTAGCTTATTTATTTGGTTGAGTGTTGTCTATTGCCAATGATATGCTTTTTGTTAAAATATTTTCTGAAAATATAAAAAAATATTAATAAATCAGAAAAAGCCAAAAAAATGGAAAAATTAAAGAAAAACAAATAAAAATTGAGAAAAATTGCAGAAAATTCCTAAAAAAAATTCTAACACTTTTCCAAGGCTGAAAATGACAAAAAATTGATTTGTTTTCATTTTTTAGGATTTTCTCCCATTTAATCCAAAATGACGATTTCACCCCTCAAAGGGTAAATCGTCTTTGATATTCCGATGAATTGTGGAAATTGCTTAGAATTTGGCAATGGGTCAGATAGGTGACTAAACCTTATGTCTAAGATTTCCACATTTCATTCCCATTTTTAGAAAATGACGATTTTACCCCTTCGAATGGTAAATCGGTTTCTAAAATTCCAGAAAATCATGAAAATTGCAAAAAAAATAGGAAATGGGTCAATTGAGTGACCAAACCTATTTTTGACATCGTTTTACTCCGAATTCATTCCGAAATGATGATTTTTCCTTTTTTGGGCAAATCGTCCCTTTTGTCTCAAAATTACGACTTTACCCCTTATGGGTAAAATCATGTCTAAATCATTCCTAAGCTTGATTGATACTTATTTAGGTTAATAGAGCCTTCTTATGAGTGTCATGTTGATTTGATGTGTTTACTTTGCATACTTGGATTCATTGATTTGCGCCTTTTATTATTGATTGTGATTGCCAGGATAGTCATTCCTATTTGCATGAATTCCTAGATTTAGGATTCATATTCCACTCATCTGCATGAAATCTTAGGTCAGAAAATTCAGTCAATTTAGGTACCGAAAGGGCGTCAACTCTGACAGTTGGCGTAACTAAGTCCCCGAACCCATTTCTCTGGTTATCGCAGAATTGAATAGAAACTCCCGACTATTCAATAGGGTGGTCCAATCATACCCTCCAAAAAACGATTGGTGGCGACTCCATGGCATGCACACTTAACACATGTCACTAGACCACACTGAAGGTCGACTACGTATACCTCCGTTGCGATTTGGGTAACGGGCCTTGGGAGAGGCCCGCGTCTGACCAGACTGGACGGCCCATTAGCCCTCGAGAGCCCACGGCGAACCTCGAGAGGGTCGCGACAGACTGGCGACTCCGCTGGGGACTTAGAGAACTTGAGCCGATTAAAAAGTTGATTGATTTTTCTAACCCTGCAGGCGCTCTTGAAGGTGAGGTAAGTCCGCTCATGGTAGGTGTTATATGTTTTTGCAGATTGGAGAGATAAGGGGTGTAGTCCGTGATTAACATTGTCTTATGCAGGTTGGCGTAGGAATGTATGTTGTATGGATGATTTGAAGTGCTGATTGATAAACTGTCGTGCATGACTTGCATTGTGATACTCACAACACATGAACACACACGATCGCGCCTAAAACCCCGGGCGCCGCCTTTAGGAACACAATAGAAGGAATTGAAAATGGAATCTCCGTGAGGAAAAATACGGGGTAATCCACTTTTCAATTCCGCTCACTTCGAACTATGGATCGAGTCCCAATGCAACGATAGCTGTGCAATGGAATCGGCTCTTTCTAGAACTCGAAGTGGGAACCTTAACCTTAGGTGCCAAACCCTCTGATTTTTAGAAGTTCACCATCACTTGTCTCATGCGCATGTCTTTGGGCGGTTGGTACACCTAAAACCGCACATAAGTCGACGAGTTTGGTTGGTAAGACTCTCTATCCCTCGAATCTATTACAGTTCATATAAATATAGGCATTTCATTCATTGCATTCTGGTGATTAGATTAAATGCCATTTCAAGGATAGATGTGTGTGTTTTTCCCAAACGTCCTTGATAGAAGACGAAGAGGATGATATCCCATGACAAGCACCGAGTGAGCAACAAAGGAGCCTACTATGGACATTATTGAGATATCGTCCAATGAAGATGACGAGTTGGGGCAAGTGATCCGGAAGTCACAGATCGAACTTGGGGCATCCTTAAACGTTAGGATCACATTCCTTTGTTTCATTTTCCATTACTAGTCCTCTTGTGTAGGGTTTATTTTTATCGATGCTTTCTCTATCTCACCCCTTAGAGTGATTGTATTAGGGATCTATTGGTGTATACATTTAGATGGAACTTGGTTGTATCTCTTTTGACAGGACATGGGAATGTGATAGTGGCATTTTCTCTAATCATCCGAATACTCCCAAGTCAAGTTTATAATTCCTTTAGAGGAAATCAAAATTGGAAATCTTGCATGACCTTTTTGGTCGTATAGGGTAATCCAACCCCAATTTCGCTAGAAGGAATTATACACTTGAATTGGTTCATGCATGATTGTGAGCCGCTGGTAATCCACGATAATTGACCGAGAATATCGGCGTTGTTTTGAATTTAATGACGAGATAGATGTCCAAATTACTCTCGCTCTTAACAAAACGGCCTTGATTTGGATGTCGTATCTTCAATTAAATTTAAAACACGTTATTATGCCTCGTACTTTTGAGTAATTCGCTCCTCTCGAAATTGATCAAAAGCAATTATTGTGAATTACATTCCTTTCAATAGTATGCTTTCTTTCGAAGAATATTGATAAAAAACTTTTCGCGCAAGATTAAAACCCTTGTAAAAGTTCTTGTCCTTATTAATCATGGGTAAGCATAAGATTGAAAGGGGTTTTTGCTTTCTTTTTCAAATTATTCCTTCTGATTCTGTCTTTTCATTTGCAGGTAAAAAATAGGTAACAGAGAGAAATCTTTTCCTGGATAAGTCTGAGGCTATTCTTTCATTTGATCATGAGCGAGTTATAAAATCCATATTTGCTCGACTTATTGATATTACGGTTCGGCTCACCTAAGTTGAAGATGTTCGAACGCTCGAAGAAAGGAACCATGCAGAAGTTAAAACACACACGAGAACTTTCATTTATTTTGCTCAGCGGAGGGTTTTCAGAAGCAGGTCATACAATTCGGGGTGGAAAAGTAAAGCCAAAGTGAGCCCTAATTAACGACACAAAGGAGCCCAACTGACCCTCCATGTTGTTAATGCTCTGCCCGTACTCACGACTTCGCATGTCCTGGTCCGCGAGCTTGAGGAAAAGGTTTCTGCATTCTCCCTTAACCTCAGTGACCTTGACCTCGTGTTCTTCAGTGATTATTTCCAAGTCCCGAACTAATCCATTCCCGTGAGCTATGTCTGCGGTTATTTTGTCGAGCCGTTCTTCCTGCCAGTCGCTTTGCAGCCTCAATAGGACATTGTGGCGGTCGTGCTCGCCAGCGGTCAGGGATAGGGCCAATTGATCCACCAGTTTTCTCCTCTCGCGAAGCAACGTCGCGACCCTCTCATTGGCAAACTCGACGGCCTTTTTGTGACTATCGGCCAGATAGTTGGTCAGCACCAAATGATCAGACCGATCCTGGTAACGAGCCCGCAAGACGCGAGCCACGAGAACCTCCCGATCAGCAACACGGTAGGCCTCTAAGGAGTGTGCAAAGAGGGTCGGGAAAGTTCTATATTCCCTCCCCAGCGTAGTACCTTCGAGGGAAGTGGTATCTAAGTCCTCGAGCAGGACACGGATTTCATCCGCGGTTGCAGAATGATCGGTTATGTGCGCGTAACCGCGACCCAATAGGTTATAAAGCTTTTCCCACTGGGCCAAGACATCAGTCGAAAAAGTGAGCACGGGAGAAGAGGCCATTTGCGTTGGGTTGGCTTGAGAATAAGACGAGGCTAATAGAGAGATTAGAAGGAAGAAGCTGATTATGCGAGAACGCTAATCTGCCATACGTTAATCCCTCATTTTATAGCAACTCAAGGATGATGAAGGGTCTCAGTAATAATGCTGGTGGAGCCCAGTTAGGGGGTAAAGCAGGAGGTCCCCTCACGAGAACCATTGGATTCGTTTAGGTCCGCGATTTCCGGCTCATCAATTAAAAGATGTAAAAGATTTGTCGGGATCACCATTATTAGAGTTAGGTGGGAGGAAAGCGCAACTATCGAAGAGAGCCCTAACAGGGTTTGGCAGTCCCATCACGTTGAAAAGCTAAGCGAGAAATTCAAGGTCTTGAGGGGGAACGTTTGCCTAATGATGCTTGAAGAGCGTCTCCTGAACATGCAAAGTCACTTGAAGAAAACTTTATAGGGAGTGAGCATACAGGAGAGAGTGGAGAACTCTGAGTGGGCAAGAACCAATCAAACATTTCTCAATCCAACATATTTAAGAGGTTACTGTCAGCTGTTAGAGGCGACTGACTCAAAAATCTCAGAAATTGAACCACAGAGGGATCTCGAAGATTCCAAGATCAAGTCTAACGCCAAAACCATGGAGCCCAACACTTCTGGCAATGGAAATCAAGATCACGGCGACGACGACAACGACATCCACGATGCTCAACTCGGGAAAAGAAGACGTCCTCACCAATACTCTCAGGAGGAAACCCAAATGCTGGAAACCCTTTTCAGTAAAAGCCATTACATGAAAAAGAAATGGAGAATTGAATTGAGCCGGGAGTTGGGGATTAATCAGTCGAGGATCCAGTTTTGGTTTCAAAATAGGAGATCCAAATCGAGGGCTCAACGCAAACGTCAGGTGGTCGAGATTTTAAAGGAAGAAAACCAAAAGCTGCGAACAGAAAACATGAGGTATGAAAAAGCTCTCAATATTACCGTTTGCCCTCATTGCGATAACCTCGTCGCCCTCGGTAAGATATTCCCCGATAAGCCTCACGCGATGATTGAAGACGTTCATTTACCACCCTACTCCCTCGGGGCATCTCCTGCTCAACCAGATTTTGCCGGAGTCACGCATGAGCAAGATGATCCCACGAAGATGATACAAATGCCTCCTGGGGGATGGGATTTGCATCGCTTTGATTGGAGTTACAGTTTCAAGGAGCTGGATGTTACCGCCGACCAGCTCAAAGCATATCGGCCTCATGCACAACAATTTTCGATAGGGTCGGGTCCCGCTGGAGATGAGTTAATCAGTCGTCAAGCCATCGATGCAATTTTGGGCCACGATAAGAGGAGGTTCGCTTGGCCCCCTGAACTGCATTCCAGATTCCTAGACGTGGTTCACCAAATGGGGATCGATTCAGCAACTCCGACGCGCATATCTAAGGCCATGAATGTACCGGGGCTTAGTAAGGAACTGGTCAGGAATCACCTTGCTGCCTACAGAAAGCTATTAAAACAACGTCGAGCGGAGCTAAACCGGGAGGAATCCGTCTCGAGCTCAAAAGCTAGGGGCGACCGCCATTATAATGCTCAGGCATCAAGAGATACCCGGCCAAATCTAAGCATCAATCAAACTAGCAGCCCGACCACCGGCAAACTGAAAGCTGATCAGAATGTCCTCCCGGGCCATCTCAACACTTCTCAAGAGCGCGTGTCACAAGTACAGCGAGTGCGCACTCCTCCATTCGAGCAGCAGTCGGCTGGTGCTCTGCCTGCCGCTGGTCAACCCGCGACAGACGATTTCTTTGATGAGGGGCTCGATGCCTTGTTCAATCAGTGGGAAGCTGGCATGCTTGGACAGCCATGATCTAGCACTTGACTCGGGGCACGATGGGTCGGTCACCACGAACACCCATAGAAAGAAGAACATGTTCACGAGTAGATCACTCATTTTATCCGTTGTAAAGTTCCTACGGGAACATTTTTCTTTAATGACTATAGTTAATTCTATATTAAAACCAACGCTATCGACGAACATCGTCATGCTCAGTTGTGATGATCCCTTGTTAGATTAAGTCTGAAACCAGAGACGGTCTTTAAAATTTTGAGTGGCCACGAACTCATTCCTCACCAAACGCCCGGGATGCTGAAATGAAGAGTAACAGCATGCACAGGGAAAATGCCACTTTCGTTTGAACGATGAAAAGGGGTTGAGAGAAGATCATAGCGTTAATTCCCATGGAGCTAAATGAATTAAACGGAGTCATTAATTGCGGGCCCACCGCTGCTCCCCACGTTCTCGGGCCTAGCAAATCATAAAAGGCGCCGAAAGATTGTAGACCCACCACTTTGAAGACTGAACTAGGGGACGAGCGCAATACTCGATGAAACCGAATCAATGCAAAAGAGTTTGTGATCCTATCACGAGGAAAAAGAAAGGGGAATACAGACGATGAGTAATTACAGAATCTCGGGAGGAGCGCTTGCTTGCTGGTCTTCATATGCAGCCTGAAGGATGGTTCTAGGACACGCACAATCACTTGAGAAAATTTCTAGAGTGAGCAAACACGTAAGAGCGAATAGAGAAAGCTGAGTGAACTAGATCAGCCCGAGACACTTCGATCCATCATGTTTAAAAGCTATTCCCATCTGCTAGAAACGCCCGACCTGGACATTTCTGAGCACGAACTGCTGGGAGACTTTGAAGATCCTGGAGCTGAATCCTGCCCGAAGGCCGTGGAGACTGACTCCTCCAGCGATGAAATTCTAGGTTTCAGCTACGAAGAAGGAATATACAATGATGACCGGAGTCGGAAAAGGAAGCAACTACAACGCCACACTCCAGGCCAAATCCGAGAGCTCGAAGCTTTCTTCAATGAATGCCCCACTCCAAGCAGACAACAGAAAATGGAGTTGAGCCGAAAAATAGGATTGGAGCTTTCGAAGGTCAAGTTTTGGTTCGCCAACAAACGAACCCGGGTGAAACAGCAATACGCAGACCATGAGTTACTGGTCCTGAAGGAGGAGAATGAGAAGCTTCAAGCTGAAAGCGCGAGATATAAGGAAGCTCTGACCAAGGCCACCTGCCTTAATTGTGGTAATCCTGTTGTCCTCGGCGAAGTGTTCCTCGATGAACCGTCCCTGTTGACGAATAACGCTCAGCTGTTACCGTATTCTCCACAGCATTTTCCGACACAGCCAGATATCGCCGGAGATCTGCATGAGCAAGTCAACACCATAGGAGCAACACCAACATCCTCTGAGAAATGGGATATGAATCATCACAGGGGGAGTTCTCTCAATGACGAACTCGCTGTCGCAGCCAGCCAATCCAAAGTCGGTGAGTCCCTCCCTGGACAACTTTTGAAACGACTAGATCCCGTAGAGAATAGCTACCGAAGTATTGACGATATTTTGGGTGATAAGAGAACAAGGTTTTACTGGACCTATGAACTTCACACCAAATTTGTTGATGCAATTCGAGAGCTGGGAGTTGATTCGGCTAGCCCACTACGCATACTCGAGATTATGAATGTGCCGGGGCTCTCTAGAATTAACGTCGAGTCTCACCTCAAGTACTATAGGAGATTGCTAAGGGATGGAAGGATAGCGTTAAACCATCATAAAGCCAGTTGGAGCTCAAGTGCTGGGCAGAGTTACAACCACGATGATTGGAGAGCCGAGAGCACCCAACCGTGTTTCAGCAATGACGGGACCAGCAGTCGTGTCAGCGACTCCTCTAACCCAAATCAGAATGCTCCGCCGAGCTATCTCAATACTCCTCAAGAGTATATACCGCAGTTCCAGCACATAGGGATTCCTCAGTTTGAGCGCGATTCGGTCATTAATGCTGTCCCTGAAGCGGATCTGGCATTGGTAGAGAGTGCACATATAAACCTGCCGGTCATTGGAGGAAGTTCCAATTCGAGGGGTCAAGTTGCTCACGGCGAGAGCAAAGAGAGGAATCCCTCGCCTGCAGTCGACGACAGCCAATCTGGGCACCAAGGGCTAGAAAGAACAGACGATTTCCTTGAGGAGAAGCTGGACACTTGGATCAATACTCTTCAGGAATGTATGTCTCGACCCCAACAGGGCAATGATGAAGGTTCCAGCTCAAAGACTCCAGTTCCTCACAATGAAGGCGATGAAGGAAATCTGCCCCCAACAATTGTTGATACCCAACTTGAACATCAATGGCTCGAAGACCCGAGCAATTTCCTTGGCGATGAGTTCAATCTTTGGCTCGATCAATTTGGAGCCGGAGGGCCATCGCAGTGGTGACGCAAGGCAGGTGACCAAACGTCTGATGCAAGGCATGGTTACTCGATGAAAAATGCTTAGACGAAAGGGGTGGAACACTCCTATTGAATATGTTGTTGATCGCACTGTAAGGTTCCCACGGGAACATCTTTCATTAATGTCTAGAACTAATTGCGCGTGAGTGTCAACATCACCCTTTGAGCATCTTCAAGCCGAGGGCCGTGGATTAATCGCTTAATCCGTGGAGCAAGTTCCCCGAACAATGACTATCACCCGCGGAGTATAATGGGATCTACCCCTTCAATACGAAATACGTTTGGCCGCGAAGCCACCTATTTGGTAAAACGATGTATCGTTCCTAAACGATCTTCAATCGAATACCGAAGTAATGTCTCATTTCTTTCCCTTCTCAGGTGATAAACGTGGATAAATCACTCAAGGAGCCATTTGTTCGAATAACAGAACAGACGTTGCCTAACTGGGGGCAGATGAACCATTGATGTTGCAAACACTCCAAGAATGGATAGGCGGATTTGATAGATGTTGTTCATATCAATACGCAATATCAGAACGGGATGAGAACCAAGAGTAAAGCTGTATCGTTCCAATTTGTCTTGAATTTGAGAATATGAATTGATACTCGTTATTTATCCTTGACAGGGGAATCGCCTTACAGACGAACAGGTTTTCACATCCCATGTATTACCCGTTAGAATACATGACCAAGGGTAAATTGTATCGTTCTAATTTTTTGAAAAATTCGTGAACGTACAATAACATGTTTCTTCCGCATTTTCAGGATCTCCAGCCGCGGGGGACAGGTAAGTATCCCTTTCCCCAATCCATTGAAGATGTTAAATAAAAAAACAGAGAGAAAAAGAAAAGCTTTCAAAACCTGATGTCTAGAAAAGACATGGAATTCTAACTTCACTGGCATTCATGTTTTGAAACATGAGGTTGTCTGAACACGCATTGTGCACCATAAAATCCCCTTGACGGGTAAAATTTTTGGGAAAACGAAAGAGATTTTTCCAATCAAAAGTTGTTCAAAACTCTCAAAAGGATGTTTCCTCAAAAGAGAGGCAAGCTCAAATCCAAACACATCCTACATACACTTGAGAGATGAGTGGAGCGAATCGAATAGTAAAATCTGGACCTACGGAGGTAGGGACCATTCGCAGCGATTACATGGATTGGGACGACGGAGGCGTTCGTTTCATATCATAAACACTACAGGTGACCGTTGATAACCCACTTGAACGGCGATTTTCATTCTTAACCCTGTCAAGAACCACCCCACATCGGGGCAAAATGGAGGTGAGTCCAGCAGCATCAGGAGGAAATGGTTAGAAATTTTCTTGCTCGGACTAACATTAATCTTTGTGTGTTGTTTATATGGTAATCCAAGTGCCATAGGATGATGAGGAGCATTCATTTCTCTATCCCACACACCGAATCCTTTGCATAGCCAAGTTGAGCCTGCAAAATCATTTCATAAACCCGTTGGTGATCATTGCACTTTCCAAGACGGATGCGACATCACTTCAGAAACGAGGGAGTTCAAGACCTAGGGTTTACGAAAAAGCTACTAAGTCGATACTCAAGCGTGCTAAGAGCCAAGTCATATATCTAGCACAATTGCCAAGCATCCCGCTTGCGACAAGGGATTAAAGAAATCCCCAGCATCAGATAAGAAAAAGCAAAGTGCCTGGTAAAAGCAAGGCCGATGCTCGCATAAGCTGTTTGATTGATCCCCAGTAAAGTCTGGTCGGGAAAAGAGGAAATTCCTAAAAGAGTAGTATCAAAAGGGCTACTCCCCAAATGGCGTCAAGCGCGGAGCAAAGATATAGAGAGAATTATCGGTCTCTGAATGCAACAAGAGACGCTCTCTAAAGGACTTGTGCACACCTCAAAAGCGGTTGCACACCTCAAAAACTGAATATGCAGAATGGAAAAGACAGGTGACGAATTTGCAATGATCACCAATGTCAATCCCCTCATAAATTCTGGGCCAAAAACAAGCCTTTTTCGGTCCCCAATCTTACCAATGTTATAACCCTGAAACAGTCTTCTCTGACTAAGACATTTGGGTTAACATATAGCTTAGCTCGAAGAAGTACGAGCAAGACTATTTCTTTCTCATTTTGCAGGGTTCTCGACTTGTAAACCCGGAGCAGATGGTGAAGAATTTCATTCAAACGACCTTGACTCAAAAGTGAGTCCCTCTTGAAGATCAATAACCAAGCCCAACATTACGGTCCCATGGAAGACCTCCCGACCGATCAAAATGTATGCGCTGCGAATGATCCTAAAACCTAGGCACAGGTTAATAGGAAGTTGGCGCATTCCTTAAGACCATTATCACAGAGCGGTGAGGAGCCCTCTTGGATGAGAAATTCTCCAATAGATGTTTTGAACAAACTCTTTTTGGAAATTTCAAATTGTTTGATCCAGATTTTCCGTGCAAGGGATTTGTGATCACGTTTGCATGTTGCAAGAATGCTTTGGACAACCTCCAGCATCAAAATGCACATTTCACAATTAAAACTTAAGTCATACGGTTTTTGTCAAGTGGACAGCCGTGGTCTTCCCAAAAATTACTAACGTTTTCTTGGTGAAGAAAAATCTTTCAAGCTCAAACTTCTGCAGGATACCTGGAGAACCCAGCTCCCAGAATGTCGCCTCAGCAGACTCAAGTGAAGCTTTGTCAAAATAAAATCTTTCACTACTTCAAAAAACTGAATTCCCGACAAACTTCGGGATCTCTAAAAAAAGAGGGGAAGAAAAACTCTTTTAAAAGAAAAAGTCCTATCAGACGTGGAGAACCCTCGTCATGAGATCCCTTTTTAAAAAAAAAAAAAAAAAAAAAAAAAATCTAGGCAGTCTCATCGGACGTGGAGAACCCTCGTCATGAGATCCCTTTTCAAAATTCAAACAGTCTCATCGGACGTGGAGAACCCTCGTCATGAGACCCCTTTTTAAAAATTAGGCAGTCTCATCGGACGTGGAGAACCCTCGTCATGAGACCCATTTTCAAAGCAAACTGAGGGTAGAAACCGCCTGAAGGGTCAAACTCAAGGTAGAAACCGCCTGAAGGGTCAAACTCAAGGTAGATACCGCCTGAAGGGTCATCTTAAGGTAGAAACCGCCCGAAGGGTCAAAACAAAGGTAGAAACCGCCTGAAGGGTCAACTCAAGGTAGAAACCGCCTGAAGGGTCAAACCAAGGTAGAAACCGCTTGAAGGGTCAACACAATGGTAGAAACCGCCTGAAGGGTCAATCAAAGGTAGAAACCGCCTGAAGGGTCAATCTAATAGCGAAAATCACTTAAATGGTCAACTCAATGGTCCGATCCACCATACGGATCAAAATCCTTGGCAAATCCCAAATGGGGCGCGTCTTCCTTAGATTCCTATCAGTTAGGAATCTCATTATGGTTTAACCTACCATACGGGTCAGAGCTTAACCTCTCTAGGACACTCTAGAAACGAGTCCCTAGAAATTCTCTGGAATCCATCAGACATTGCGAAAATCGCACAAACATCGAATAGGTAAGTGGCAGGTATATCTCTCTACTATCTCACTCTCTCATGTCAAATAAATGTTTCCCCTTTCAAGAAAGAGCATACATCGACAAGCATAAAAAAAACGGATGTCATGACTCCTTTTCCTTTAGTTTCACGAGTCGAGTCGATCAGGACTCAGGTGTCACCTTGTCTTTGAGAGAAACCTCTGAGGGGATTCCTCTGATGAGATTCCTCTCAAAGAGGGGCAGCTGTTGACACCTAAATTTTGATCAACCTTTTTCTTCCTCTATTTTTCAAAAATTCATAGAAAATTCATAAAAAGCTAAAAAATTACAAAAACCAACTTTGGTAGCCTTGGCCAAGCTAAAGGGACCATTTTGGATAAAAATATTTTTTTTCATATTTTTCCTATTTTATTATTATTATTATTTTCGAAAAATATAAAAATAAAAATAAAATAAAAAAAGTAGTATTCGAGGTCACAAAAATATATACAAATAGTAGGTATTTTTATTTTTAATTTTCTTTACTTTAGGACCTCATAAAACAGTAAAATTCAGGTTCCATTTTAGGTGTTCACTGACCACCGTAAAATTGAATTTGACAAAAATATTAGTAATGATTAAAAGGAAAAGGAGTGAAAACATCATCATTTAAAAGGAAAAGGGAACTAATCATTTTGTCTTAGCTTTTGATTATTTTATTATTATTTTTTTACTTTTTAGTATTTTATTATATTATTATTATATTATTATATTATTATATTATTATATTTTTTTATTACTTTACTCTCCTCCCCTCTCCTTCATCACCCGCAGCATTCATCTTCTTCTTCCCTCTCCTTCTTCTTCTTCTCTTCTTCTCTTCTTTCTTTTCTTCTCATTTTTTTTCATCCTCCCCTAGATTACGGCGACCACCCTCATCGCCACCTTGCTCCGCCACCCTCCGACGCCGTGCCGAGATCCCGTCCGTCTTGCTGTTTATCACGACCTCGTGGAGCTCCTAGATACCGCAATCCCCCTCCATCTTCCTCCTCTGTTTCGCCCCCTGCCACGTCGTCGCTCTTCGTCGTCGCCGCTTGGCCGCGAATCCTCGTGTTCGGGCCGATCCCGGCCGTGGGCCGATCCCGTGGGCCGGTGGCCATGCGCCTCGGCCATGGCCGAGGCCGTAGGCCGGCGGCCATGCGCCTCGGCCATGGCCGAGCCTATGGCCGAGGCCGTGGGCCGAGGACGTCGGCCGAGTGGCCGTGCGTATCGGCCATGGCCGAGGCCGTGGGCCAAGGCCGTGGGCCGAGGCCGTAGGCCAAGGCCGTGGGCCGAGGCCGTAGGCCAAGGCCATGGCCGAGCCCGTGGGCCAAGGCCATGGCCGAGCCCATGGCCGAGGCCGTGGGCCAAGGCCATGGCCGAGGCCGTGGGCCAAGGCCGTGGGCCGAGGCCGTAGGCCGTGGGCCAAGGCCGAGCCCATGGCCGAGCCCATGGCCGAGGCCGTGGGCCAAAGCCGTGGGCCGAGGCCGTGATCTTGGGCCGAGGCCGTGAGCCCATAGCCGGTCCATGGTTGAGTGAATTGGCCCGTTTCCGAGCCGGGATTTATTTATTTTTTAAATTATTATTATTTATTACCGGTCTTAAAACTTGTAAAATTGATTGTTGACATTTTGATGTGGTAATCGACAGGTGATGTGCATGGAGATGGTCGCAGGCTGGGGCTGGGCGATTGAAGGCCGGTGTCCAATCCGGTATGTTTTACGTACCCGATCCGTGTATTAGGGTTATTTTTCTAAAATGTCGCCATTATAGATTTGGTTTGCATGTATTTATCTCAGTTCAGTAGTTAGCTTATTTATTTGGTTGAGTGTTGTCTATTGCCAATGATATGCTTTTTGTTAAAATATTTTCTGAAAATATAAAAAAATATTAATAAATCAGAAAAAGCCAAAAAAATGGAAAAATTAAAGAAAAACAAATAAAAATTGAGAAAAATTGCAGAAAATTCCTAAAAAAAATTCTAACACTTTTCCAAGGCTGAAAATGACAAAAAATTGATTTGTTTTCATTTTTTAGGATTTTCTCCCATTTAATCCAAAATGACGATTTCACCCCTCAAAGGGTAAATCGTCTTTGATATTCCGATGAATTGTGGAAATTGCTTAGAATTTGGCAATGGGTCAGATAGGTGACTAAACCTTATGTCTAAGATTTCCACATTTCATTCCCATTTTTAGAAAATGACGATTTTACCCCTTCGAATGGTAAATCGGTTTCTAAAATTCCAGAAAATCATGAAAATTGCAAAAAAAATAGGAAATGGGTCAATTGAGTGACCAAACCTATTTTTGACATCGTTTTACTCCGAATTCATTCCGAAATGATGATTTTTCCTTTTTTGGGCAAATCGTCCCTTTTGTCTCAAAATTACGACTTTACCCCTTATGGGTAAAATCATGTCTAAATCATTCCTAAGCTTGATTGATACTTATTTAGGTTAATAGAGCCTTCTTATGAGTGTCATGTTGATTTGATGTGTTTACTTTGCATACTTGGATTCATTGATTTGCGCCTTTTATTATTGATTGTGATTGCCAGGATAGTCATTCCTATTTGCATGAATTCCTAGATTTAGGATTCATATTCCACTCATCTGCATGAAATCTTAGGTCAGAAAATTCAGTCAATTTAGGTACCGAAAGGGCGTCAACTCTGACAGTTGGCGTAACTAAGTCCCCGAACCCATTTCTCTGGTTATCGCAGAATTGAATAGAAACTCCCGACTATTCAATAGGGTGGTCCAATCATACCCTCCAAAAAACGATTGGTGGCGACTCCATGGCATGCACACTTAACACATGTCACTAGACCACACTGAAGGTCGACTACGTATACCTCCGTTGCGATTTGGGTAACGGGCCTTGGGAGAGGCCCGCGTCTGACCAGACTGGACGGCCCATTAGCCCTCGAGAGCCCACGGCGAACCTCGAGAGGGTCGCGACAGTTGGTGTATGATCATTTTTTTTATTTGTTATCACGCTTCAAAACTTAGCTAGAGTCAAGTTAGGGATCACTGCCAATGTTTTGCGCCGCGATCAAATATGTAGTTATGCATTTTTGTCATATTATGCTCATTTCTGTTTGACGACTTGCCGAAAACTCCTACCTATTGAATATATAATCCTTTGTTGAAGTACCCTAATTTTTTATTTATTAATTATCTTGAAATATTAAGCATTGTCAATCCAAGTATCGATCAAATAGGTTGTTAGTTAATTTCACATTCTTAAAGCCATTTCTACTCGAAGAACTTTAGGAAAATTGCGACTTTTGTATACATAACACTATGTTGATGTTTTGCGCGGCGATCAAATATGTAGTTAGGCATTTTTGTCATATTAAGCTCATTTCTGAATGACGACTTGCCGAAAACTCCTTCCTATTGAATACATAATCCTTCGTTGAAGTACCCTAATTTTTTTATTTGTTAGTTATCTTGAAATTTTAAGCATTGTCAATCCAAGTATCGATCAAATAGGTAGTTAGTTAATTTTATCTTCTTAAAGTCATTTCTACTCGAAGAACCTTACGAATATTGCGACTTTTGTGTAGATAACACTATGTTGATATATGATCATTTTTTTATTTATTATTACGCCTCAAATAAAAGCTAGAGTCCAGTTAAGGATCACTGCAAATGTTTTGCGCGGCGATCAAATAGGTAGTTAGGCATTTTTTGTCATATTATGCTCATTTCTGTTTGACGAATTGCCGAAAACTCCTACCTATTGAATATATAATCCTTCGTTGAAGTACCCTAATTTTTTATTTATTAGTTATCTTGAAATATTAAGCATTGTCAATCCAAGTATCGATCAAATAGGTAGTTTGTTAATTTCAACTTCTTAAATTAATTTCTACTCGAAGAACTTTAGGAAAATTGCGACTTTTGTATAGATAACACTATGTTGATGTATGATCATTTTTTTATTTATTATTACGCTTCAAAAAATAGCTACAGTCAAGTTAAGGATCACTGCAAATGCTTTGCGCGGCGATCAAATAGGTTGTTAGGTATGTTTTTGTCATATTATGCTCTTTTCTGTATGACGAATTGCCGAAAACTCCTTCCTATTGTATATATAATCCTTCGGTGAAGTACCCTAATTTTTTATTTATTAGTTATCTTGTAATATTAAGCATTGTCAATCCAAGTATCGATCAAATAGGTAGTTTGTTAATTTCACCTTCTTAAATTCATTTCTACTCGAAGAACTTTAGGAAAATTGTGACTTTTGTATAGATAACACTATGTTGATGTATGATCATTTTTTTATTTGTTATTACGCTTCAAAAAATAGCTAGAGTCAAGTTAAGGATCACTGCAAATGTTTTGCGCGGCAATCAAATAGGTTGTTATGTATTGTTTTGTCATATTATGCTCTTTTCTGTTTGACGAATTACCGAAAACTCCTACCTATTGTTTATATAATCCTTCGGTGAAGTACCCTAATTTTTTATTTATTAGTTATCTTGTAATATTAAGCATTGTCAATCCAAGTATCGATCAAATAGGTGGTTAGTTAATTTCACCTTCTTAAAGTCATTTCTACTCAAAGAACTTTAGGAAAATTGCGACTTTTGTATAGATAACACTATGTTGATGTATGATCATTTTTTTTATTTGTTATCACGCTTCAAAAATTAGCTAGAGTCAAGTTAGGGATCACTGCCAATGTTTTGCGCCGCGATCAAATATGTAGTTACGCATTTTTGTAATATTATGCTCATTTCTGTTTGACAACTTGCCGAAAACTCCTACCTATTGAATATATAATCATTTGTTGAAGTACCCTAATTTTTTATTTATTAGTTATCTTGAAATATTAAGCATTGTCAATCCAAGTATCGATCAAATAGGTTGTTAGTTAATTTCACATTCTTAAAGTCATTTCTACTCGAAGAACTTTAGGAAAATTGCGACTTTTTTTATACATAACAGTATGTTGATGTATGATCATTTTTTTATTTGTTATTAAGCTTCAAAAAATAGCTAGAGTCAAGTTAAGTATCACTGCCAATGTTTTGCGCGGCGATCAAATATGTAGTTAGGCATTTTTGTCATATTATGCTCATTTCTGAATGACGACTTGCCGAAAACTCATTCCTATTGAATAGATAATCCTTCGTTGAAGTACCCTAATTTTTTTATTTGTTAGTTATCTTGAAATTTTAAGCATTGTCAATCCAAGTATCGATCAAATAGGTAGTTAGTTAATTTTACCTTCTTAAAGTCATTTCTACTCGAAGAACCTTAGGAAAATTGTGACTTTTGTGTAGATAACACTATGTTGATGTATGATCATTTTTTTATTTATTATTACCCCTCAAATAATAGCTAGAGTCAAGTTAAGGATCATTGCAAATGTTTTGCGCGGCGATCAAATAGGTAGTTAGGCATTTTTTTCATATTATGCTCATTGCTGTTTGACGAATTGCCGAAAACTCCTACCTATTGAATATATAATCCTTCGTTGAAGTACCCTAATTTTTTATTTATTAGTTATCTTCAAAAATTAATTATTGTCAATCGAAGTATCGATCAAATAGGTAGTTAGTTAATTTCACCTTTTTAAGTCATTTCTACTCGAAGAACTTTAGGAAAATCGCGACTTTTGTATAGATAACACAATGTTGATGTATGATCATTTTTTTATTTGTTTTTACGCTTCAAAAAATAGCTAGAGTCAAGTTAAGGATCACTGCAAATGTTTTGCGCGGCGATCAAATAGGTAGTTAGGCATTTTTTGTCATATTATGCTCATTTCTGTTTGACGAATTGTCGAAAACTCCTACCTATTGAATATATAATCCTTCGTTGAAGTACCCTAATTTTTTATTTATTAGTTATCTTGAAATATTAAGCATTGTCAATCCAAGTATCGATCAAATAGGTAGTTTGTTAATTTCAACTTCTTAAATTAATTTCTACTCGAAGAACTTTAGGAAAATTGCGACTTTTGTATAGATAACACTATGTTGATGTATGATCATTTTTTTATTTGTTATTACGCTTCAAAAAATAGCTACAGTCAAGTTAAGGATCACTGCAAATGTTTTGCGCGGCGATCAAATAGGTTGTTAGGTATTTTTTTGTCATATTATGCTCTTTTCTGTATGACGAATTGCCGAAAACTCCTTCCTATTGTATATATAATCCTTCGGTGAAGTACCCTAATTTTTTATTTATTAGTTATCTTGTAATATTAAGCATTGTCAATCCAAGTATCGATCAAATAGATAGTTAGTTAATTTCGCCTTCTTAAATTCATTTCTACTCGAAGAACCTTAGGAAAATTGTGACTTTTGTATAGATAACACTAAGTTGTTGTATGATCATTTTTTTATTTATTATTACGCCTCAAATAATAGCTAGAGTCAAGTTAAGGATCACTGCAAATGTTTTGCGCGGCGATCAAATAGGTAGTTAGGCATTATTTTTCATATTATGCTCATTGCTGTTTGACGAATTGCCGAAAACTCCTACCTATTGAATATATAATCCTTCGTTGAAGTACCCTAATTTTTTTATTTGTTAGTTATCTTGAGATTTTAAGCATTGTCAATCCAAGTATCGATCAAATAGGTAGTTAGTTAATTTTACCTTCTTAAAGTCATTTCTACTCGAAGAACCTTAGGAAAATTGCGACTTTTGTGTAGATAACACTATGTTGATGTATGATCATTTTTTTATTTATTATTACGCCTCAAATAATAGCTAGAGTCAAGTTAAGGATCACTGCAAATGTTTTGCGCGGCGATCAAATAGGTAGTTAGGCATTTTTTTTCATATTATGCTCATTTCTGTTTGACGAATTGCCGAAAACTCCTACCTATTGAATATATAATCCTTCGTTGAAGTACCCTTATTTTTTATTTATTAGTTATCTTGAAATATTAAGCATTGTCAATCCAAGTATCGATCAAATAGATAGTTTGTTAATTTCAACTTCTTAAATTAATTTCTACTCGAAGAACTTTAGGAAAATTGCGACTTTTGTATAGATAACACTATGTTGATGTATGATCATTTTTTTATTTGTTATTACGCTTCAAAAAATAGCTACAGTCAAGTTAAGGATCACTGCAAATGCTTTGCGCGGCGATCAAATAGGTTGTTAGGTATTTTTTTGTCATATTATGTTCTTTTCTGTTTGACGAATTGCCGAAAACTCCTACCTATTGTATATATAATCCTTCGGTGAAGTACCCTAATTTTTTATTTATTAGTTATCTTGTAATATTAAGCATTGTCAATCCAAGTATCGATCAAATAGGTGGTTAGTTAATTTCACCTTCTTAAAGTCATTTCTACTCAAAGAACTTTAGGAAAATTGCTACTTTTGTATAGATAACACTATGTTGATGTATGATCATTTTTTTATTTGTTATCACGCTTCAAAAATTAGCTAGAGTCAAGTTAGGGATCACTGCAAATGTTTTGCGCGGCGATCAAATATGTAGTTATGCATTTTTGTAATATTATGCTCATTTCTGTTTGACAACTTGCCGAAAACTCCTACCTATTGAATATATAATCATTTGTTGAAGTACCCTAATTTTTTATTTATTAGTTATCTTGATATATTAAGCATTGTCAATCCAAGTATCGATCAAATAGGTTGTTAGTTAATTTCACATTCTTAAAGTCATTTCTACTCGAAGAACTTTAGGAAAATTGCGACTTTTTTTATACATAACACTATGTTGATGTATGATCATTTTTTTATTTGTTATTAAGCTTCAAAAAATAGCTAGAGTCAAGTTAAGTATCACTGCCAATGTTTTGCGCGGCGATCAAATATGTAGTTAGGCATTTTTGTCATATTATGCTCATTTCTGAATGACGACTTGCCGAAAACTCCTTCCTATTGAATAGATAATCCTTCGTTGAAGTACCCAAATTTTTTTATTTGTTAGTTATCTTGAAATTTTAAGCATTGTCAATCCAAGTATCGATCAAATAGGTAGTTAGTTAATTTTACCTTCTTAAAGTCATTTCTACTCGAAGAACCTTAGGAAAATTGTGACTTTTGTGTAGATAACACTATGTTGATGTATGATCATTTTTTTATTTATTATTACGCCTCAAATAATAGCTAGAGTCAAGTTAAGGATCACTGCAAATGTTTTGCGCGGCGATCAAATAGGTAGTTAGGCATTATATTTCATATTATGCTCATTGCTGTTTGACGAATTGCCGAAAACTCCTACCTATTGAATATATAATCCATCGTTGAAGTACCCTAATTTTTTATTTATTAGTTATCTTCAAAAATTAATTATTGTCAATCGAAGTATCGATCAAATAGGTAGTTAGTTAATTTCACCTTCTTAAAGTCATTTCTACTCGAAGAACCTTAGGAAAATCGCGACTTTTGTATAGATAACACAATGTTGATGTATGATCATTTTTTTATTTGTTTTTACGCTTCAAAAAATAGCTAGAGTCAAGTTAAGGATCACTGCAATTATTTTGCGCGGCGATCAAATAGGTAGTTACGCATTTTTGTCATGTTATGCTCATTTCTGTTTAACGAATTGCCGAAAACTCCTACCTATTGAATATATAATCCTTCGTTGAAGTACCCTAATTTTTTTATTTATTTGTTATCTTGAAATATTAAGCATTGTCAATCCAAGTATCGATCAAATAGGTAGTTTGTTAATTTCAACTTCTTAAATTAATTTCTACTCGAAGAACTTTAGGAAAATTGCGACTTTTGTATAGATAACACTATGTTGATGTATGATCATTTTTTTATTTGTTATTACGCTTCAAAAAATAGCTACAGTCAAGTTAAGGATCACTGCAAATGCTTTGCGCGGCGATCAAATAGGTTGTTAGGTATTTTTTTGTCATATTATGCTCTTTTCTGTATGACGAATTGCCGAAAACTCCTTCCTATTGTATATATAATCCTTCGGTGAAGTACCCTAATTTTTTATTTATTAGTTATCTTGTAATATTAAGCATTGTCAATCCAAGTATCGATCAAATATGTAGTTTGTTAATTTCACCTTCTTAAATTCATTTCTACTCGAAGAACTTTAGGAAAATTGCCACTTTTGTATAGATAACACTATGTTGATGTATGATCATTTTTTTATTTGTTATTACGCTTCAAAAAATAGCTAGAGTCAAGTTAAGGATCACTGGAAATGTTTTGCGCGGCGATCAAATAGGTTGTTATGTATTTTTTTGTCATATTATGTTCTTTTCTGTTTGACGAATTGCCGAAAACTCCTACCTATTGTATATATAATCCTTCGGTGAAGTACCCTAATTTTTATTTATTAGTTATCTTGTAATATTAAGCATTGTCAATCCAAGTATCGATCAAATAGGTAGTTAGTTAATTTTACCTTCTTAAAGTCATTTCTACTCGAAGAACCTTAGGAAAATTGTGACTTTTGTGTAGATAACACTATGTTGATGTATGATCATTTTTTTATTTATTATTACGCCTCAAATAATAGCTAGAGTCAAGTTAAGGATCACTGCAAATGTTTTGCGCGGCGATCAAATAGGTAGTTAGGCATTATTTTTCATATTATGCTCATTGCTGTTTGACGAATTGCCGAAAACTCCTACCTATTGAATATATAATCCTTCGTTGAAGTACCCTAATTTTTTATTTATTAGTTATCTTCAAAAATTAATTATTGTCAATCGAAGTATCGATCAAATAGGTAGTTAGTTAATTTCACCTTCTTAAAGTCATTTCTACTCGAAGAACCTTAGGAAAATCGCGACTTTTGTATAGATAACACAATGTTGATGTATGATCATTTTTTTATTTGTTTTTACGCTTCAAAAAATAGCTAGCTTCAAGTTAAGGATCACTGCAATTGTTTTGCGCGGCGATCAAATAGGTAGTTACGCATTTTTGTCATGTTATGCTCATTTCTGTTTAACGAATTGCCGAAAACTCCTACCTATTGAATATATAATCCTTCGTTGAAGTACCCTAATTTTTTATTTATTAGTTATCTTGAAATATTAAGCATTGTCAATCCAAGTATCGATCAAATAGGTAGTTTGTTAATTTCAACTTCTTAAATTAATTTCTACTCGAAGAACTTTAGGAAAATTACGACTTTTGTATAGATAACACTATGTTGATGTATGATCATTTTTTTATTTGTTATTACGCTTCAAAAAATAGCTACAGTCAAGTTAAGGATCACTGCAAATGCTTTGCGCGGCGATCAAATAGGTTGTTAGGTATTTTTTTGTCATATTATGCTCTTTTCTGTATGACGAATTGCCGAAAACTCCTTCCTATTGTATATATAATCCTTCGGTGAAGTACCCTAATTTTTTATTTATTAGTTATCTTGTAATATTAAGTATTGTCAATCCAAGTATCGATCAAATAGGTAGTTAGTTAATTTCACCTTCTTAAATTCATTTCTACTCGAAGAACCTTAGGAAAATTGTGACTTTTGTATAGATAACACTATGTTGTTGTATGATCATTTTTTTATTTATTATTATGCCTCAAATAATAGCTAGAGTCAAGTTAAGGATCACTGTAAATGTTTTGCGCGGCGATCAAATAGGTAGTTAGGCATTATTTTTCATATTATGCTCATTGCTGTTTGACGAATTGCCGAAAACTCCTACCTATTGAATATATAATCCTTCGTTGAAGTGCCCTAATTTTTTTATTTGTTAGTTATCTTGAGATTTTAAGCATTGTCAATCCAAGTATCGATCAAATAGGTAGTTAGTTAATTTTACCTTCTTAAAGTCATTTCTACTCGAAGAACCTTAGGAAAATTGCGACTTTTGAGTAGATAACACTATGTTGATGTATGATCATTTTTTTATTTATTATTACGCCTCAAATAATAGCTAGAGTCAAGTTAAGGATCACTGCAAATGTTTTGCGCGGCGATCAAATAGGTAGTTAGGCATTTTTTGTCATATTATGCTCATTTCTGTTTGACGAATTGCCGAAAACTCCTACCTATTGTATATATAATCCTTCGGTGAAGTACCCTAATTTTTTATTTATTAGTTATCTTGTAATATTAAGCATTGTCAATCCAAGTATCGATCAAATAGGTGGTTAGTTAATTTCACCTTCTTAAAGTCATTTCTACTCAAAGAACTTTAGGAAAATTGCGACTTTTGTATAGATAACACTATGTTGATGTATGATCATTTTTTTTATTTGTTATCACGCTTCAAAAATTAGCTAGAGTCAAGTTAGGGATCACTGCCAATGTTTTGCGCCGCGATCAAATATGTAGTTATGCATTTTTGTAATATTATGCTCATTTCTGTTTGACAACTTGCCGAAAACTCCTACCTATTGAATATATAATCATTTGTGGAAGTACCCTAATTTTTTATTTATTAGTTATCTTGAAATATTAAGCATTGTCAATCCAAGTATCGATCAAATAGGTTGTTAGTTAATTTCACATTCTTAAAGTCATTTCTACTCGAAGAACTTTAGGAAAATTGCGACTTTTTTTATACATAACACTATGTTGATGTATGATCATTTTTTTATTTGTTATTAAGCTTCAAAAAATAGCTAGAGTCAAGTTAAGTATCACTGCCAATGTTTTGCGCGGCGATCAAATATGTAGTTAGGCATTTTTGTCATATTATGCTCATTTCTGAATGACGACTTGCCGAAAACTCCTTCCTATTGAATAGATAATCCTTCGTTGAAGTACCCTAATTTTTTTATTTGTTAGTTATCTTGAAATTTTAAGCATTGTCAATCCAAGTATCGATCAAATAGGTAGTTAGTTAATTTTATCTTCTTAAAGTCATTTCTACTCGAAGAACCTTAGGAAAATTGCGACTTTTGTGTAGATAACACTATGTTGATGTATGATCATTTTTTTATTTATTATTACGCCTCAAATAATAGCTAGAGTCAAGTTAAGGATCACTGCAAATGTTTTGCGCGGCGATCAAATAGGTAGTTGGGCATTATTTTTCATATTATGCTCATTGCTGTTTGACGAATTGCCGAAAACTCCTACCTATTGAATATATAATCCTTCGTTGAAGTACCCTAATTTTTTATTTATTAGTTATCTTCAAAAATTAATTATTGTCAATCGAAGTATCGATCAAATAGGTAGTTAGTTAATTTCACCTTCTTAAAGTCATTTCTACTCGAAGAACCTTAGGAAAATCGCGACTTTTGTATAGATAACACAATGTTGATGTATGATCATTTTTTTATTTGTTTTTACGCTTCAAAAAATAGCTAGAGTCAAGTTAAGGATCACTGCAAATGTTTTGCGCGGCGATCAAATAGGTAGTTACGCATTTTTGTCATGTTATGCTCATTTCTGTTTAACGAATTGCCGAAAACTCCTACCAATTTAATATATAATCCTTTGTTAAAGTACCCTAATTTTTTATTTATTAGTTATCTTGAAATTTTGAGCATTGTCAATCCAAGTATCGATCAAATAGGTAGTTAGTGAATTTTACATTCTTAAAGTCATTTCTACTTGAAGAACCTTAGGAAAATTGCGACTTTTGCGCAGATAACACTATGTTAATGTATGATCATTTTTTTATTTATTAATACGCTTTAAATAATAGCTAGAGTAAAGTTAAGGATCACTGCAAATGTTTTGCGGGGCAATCAAATAGGTAGTTAGGCATTTTTTGTCATATTATGCTCATTTCGGTTTGACGAATTGCCGAAAACCCCTACCTATTGAATATATAATCCTTCGTTGAAGTACCCTAATTTTTTATTTATTAGTTATCTTGAAATATTAAGCATTGTCAATCCAAGTATCGATCAAATAGGTAGTTTGTTAATTTCACCTTCTTAAAGTCATTTCTACTCGAAGAACTTTAGGAATTTTGCCACTTTTGTATAGATAACACTATGTTGATGTATGATCATTTTTTTATTTGTTATTACGCTTCAAAAAATAGCTAGAGTTAAGTTAAGGATCACTGCAAATGTTTTGCGCGGCGATCAAATAGGTTGTTAGGTATTTTTTGTCATATTTTGCTCATTTCTGTTTGACGAATTGCCGAAAACTCCTACCTATTGTATATATAATCCTTCGTTGAAGTTCCCTAATTTTTTATTTATTAGTTATCTTGTAATATTAAGCATTGTCAATCCAAGTATCGATCAAATAGGTGGTTAGTTAATTTCACCTTCTTAAAGTCATTTCTACTCGAAGAACTTTAGGAAAATTGCAACTTTTGTATAGATAACACTATGTTGATGTATGATCATTTTTTTTATTTGTTATCACGCTTCAAAAATTAGCTAGAGTCAAGTTTGGGATCACTGCCAATGTTTTGCGCCGCGATCAAATATGTAGTTATGCATTGTTTTCATATTATGCCCATTTCTGTTTGACAACTTGCCGAAAACTCCTACCTACTGAATATATAATCATTTGTTGGAGTACCCTAATTTTTTATTTATTAGTTATCTTGAAATATTAAGCATTGTCAAACCAAGTATCGATCAAATAGGTTGTTAGTTAATTTCACATTCTTAAAGTCATATCTACTCGAAGAACTTTAGGAAAATTGCGACTTTTGTATACATAACACTATGTTGATGTACGATCATTTTTTTATTTGTTATTAAGCTTCAAAAAATTGCTAGAGTCAAGTTAAGTATCACTGCCAATGTTTTGCGCGGCGATCAAATATGTAGTTAGGCATTTTTGTCATATTATGCTCATTTCTGAATGACGACTTGCCGAAAACTCCTACCTATTGAATTTATAATCCTTCGTTGAAGTACCCTAATTTTTTTATTTGTTAGTTATCTTGAAATTTTAAGCATTGTCAATCCAAGTATCGATCAAATAGGTAGTTACTTAATTTTACCTTCTTAAAGTCATTTCTACTCGAAGAAACTTAGGAAAATTGCGACGTTTGTATAGATAACACTATGTTGATGTATGATCATTTTTTTATTTATTATTACGCCTCAAATAATAGCTAGAGTCATGTTAAGGATCACAGCAAATGTTTTGCGCTGCGATCAAATAGGTAGTTAGGTATTGTTTGTCATATTTTGCTTATTTCTGTTTGACGAATTGCCGAAAACTCATACCAATGAATATATAGTCCTTCGTTGAAGTACCCTAATTTTTTATTTATTAGTTATCTTGAAATATTAAGCATTGTCAATGCAAGTATCGATCAAATAGGTAGTTAGTTAATTTCACATTCTTAAAGTCATTTCTACTCGAAGAACCTTAGGAAAATTGCAACTTTTGTATAGATAACACAATGTTGATGTATGATTGTTTTTTTTAATTGTTATTACGCTTGAAAAAATAGCTAGAGTCAAGTTAAGGATCACTGCAAATGTTTTGCGCGGCGATCAAATAGGTAGTTAGGTATTTTTTGTCATATTATGCTCATTTCTGTTTGACGAATTACCGTAAACTCCTACCTATTGAATATATAATCCTTCGATGAAGTACCCCAATTTTTTATTTATTAGTTATCTTGAAATATTAATTATTGTCAATCGAAGTAACGATCAAATAGTTAGTTAGTTAATTTTGCCTTCTTAAAGTCATTTCTACTCGAAGAACCTTAGGAAAATTGCGACTTTTGTATAGATAACACTATGTTGATGTATGATCATTTTTTTTTATTTGTTATCACGCTTCAAAAATTAGCTAGAGTCAAGTTAGGGATCACTGCCAATGTTTTTCGCCGCGATCAAATATGTAGTTATGCATTTTTGTCATATTACGCTCATTTCTGTTTGACGAATTGCCGAAAACTCCTACCTATTGAATATATATTCCTTTGTTGAAGTACCCTTTTTTTTATTTATTAGTTATCTTGAAATTTTAAGCATTGTCAATCCAAGTGTCGATCAAATATGTAGTTAGTTAATTTTACCTTCTTAAAGTCATTTTTACTCGAAGAACCTTACGAACATTGCGACTTTTGTGTAGATAACACTATGTTGATATATGATCATTTTTTTTATTTAATATTGCGCCACAAATAATTGCTACAGTCATGTTAAGGATCACTGCAAAGGTTTTGCGCGGCGATCAAATAGGTAGTTAGGCATTATTTTTCATGTTATGCTCATTTCTGTTTGACGAATTGCCGAAAACTCCTACCTATTGAATATATAATCCTTCGTTGAAGTACCCTAATTTTTTATTTATTAGTTATCTTGAAATATTAAGCATTGTCAATCGAAATATCGATCAAATAGGTAGTTAGTTAATTTCACTTTCTTAAAGTCATTTCTACTCGAAAAACCTTAGGAAAATTGCGACTTTTGTATAGATAACACAATGTTGATGTATGATCATTTTTTTATTTGTTATTCCGGTTCAAAAAATAGAGAGAGTCAAGTTAAGGATCACTGCAAATGTTTTGCGCGGCGATCGAATAGCTAGTTAGGCATTTTTGTCATGTTATGCTCATTTCTGTTTGACGAATTGCCGAAAACTCCTACCTATTGAATATATAATCCTTTGTTGAAGTACCCTAATTTTTTACTTATTAGTTATCTTGAAATTTTGAGCATTGTCAATCCAAGTATCGATCAAATAGGTAGTTAGTTAATTTTACTTTCTTAAAGTCACTTATACTTGAAGAACCTTAGGAAAATTCCGACTTTTGTGTTAAATAACACTACGTTGATGTATGATCATTTTTTTTTATTATTACGCTTCAAATAATAGCTAGAGTCAAGTTAAGGATCACTGCAAATGTTTTGCGCGGCGATCGAATAGCTAGTTGGCATTTTTGTCATGTTATGCTCATTTCTGTATGACGAATTGCCGAAAACTCCTACCTATTGAATATATAATCCTTTGTTGAAGTACCCTAATTTTTTACTTATTAGTTATCTTGAAATTTTGAGCATTGTCAATCCAAGTATCGATCAAAAAGGTAGTTAGTTAATTTTACTTTCTTAAAGTCACTTATACTTGAAGAACCTTAGGAAAATTCTGACTTTTGTGTTAAATAACACTACGTTGATGTATGATCATTTTTTTTATTTATTATTACGCTTCAAATAATAGCTAGAGTCAAGTTAAGGATCACTGCAAATGTTTTGCGCGGCGATCAAATAGTTACTTAGGCATTTTTTGTCATATTATGGTCATTTCAGTTTGACGAATTGCCGAAAACTCCTACCTAATGAATATATAATCCTTTGTTGAAGTACCCTAATTTTTTATTTTTTAGTTATCTTGAAATTTTAAGCATCCAAGTATCGATCAAATAGGTAGTTAGTTAATTTTACCTTCTTAAAGTCATTTCTACTCAAAGAACCTTAGGAAAATTGCGACTTTTGTATAGATAACACTATGTTGATGTATGATCATTTTTTTTATTTGTTATTGCGCTTCAAATAATAGCTAGAGTCAAGTTAAGGATCACTGCCAACGTTTTGCGCGGCGATCAAATATGTAGTTAGGCATTTTTGTCATATTATGCTCATTTCTGTTTGACGACTTGCCGAAAACTCCTACCTATTGAATATATATTCCGTTGTTGAAGTACCCTAATTTTTTATTTATTAGTTATCTTGAAATATTAAGCATTGTCAATCGAAGTAACGATCAAATAGGTTGTTAGTTAATTTCACCTTCTTAAAGTCATTTCTACTCGAAGAACTTTAGGAAAATTGCGACTTTTGTATAGATAACACTATGTTGATGCATGATCATTTTTTTTATTTGTTATTAAGCTTCAAAAAATAGCTAGAGTCAAGTTAAGGATCATTGCCAATGTTTTGCGCGGCGATCAAATATGTAGTTAGGCATTTTTGTCATATTATGCTCATTTCTGAATGACGACTTGCCGAAAACTCCTTCCTATTGAATATATAATCCTTCGTTGAAGTACCCTAATTTTTTTATTTATTAGTTAACTTGAAATATTAATTATTGTCAATCGAAGTATCGATCAAATAGGTAGTTAGTTAATTTCACCTTCTTAAAGTCATTTCTACTCGAAGAACCTTAGGAAAATTGCGACTTTTATATAGATAACTCAATGTTGATGTATGATCATTATTTTATTTGTTATTACGCTTCAAAAAATAGCTAGAGTCAAGTTAAGGATCACTGCAAATGTTTTGCGCGGCGATCAAATAGGTAGTTAGGCAATTTTGTCATGTTAAGCTCATTTCTGTTTAACGAATTGCCGAAAACTCCTACCTATTTAATATATAATCCCTTGTTGAAGTACCCTAATTTTTTATTTATTAGTTATCTTGAAATTTTGAGCTTTGTCAATCCAAGTATCGATCAAATAGGTAGTTAGTTAATTTTACATTCTTAAAGTCATTTCTACTTGAAGAACCTTGGGAAAATTGCGACTTTTGTGTAGATAACACGATGTTAATGTATGATCAATTTTTTTAATTATTACGCTTCAAATAATAGCTAGAGTCAAGTTAAGGATCACTGCAAATGTTTTGCGGGGCGATCAAATAGGTAGTTAGGCATTTTTTGTCATATTATGCTCATTTCTGTTTGACGAATTGCCGAAAACTCCTACCTATTGAATATAGAATCCTTCGTTGAAGTACCCCAATATTTTATTTTTTAGTTATTTTGAAATATTAAGCATTGTCAATCCAAGTATCGATCAAATAGGTAGTTTGTTAATTTCACATTCTTAAAGTCATTTCTACTCGAAGAACTTTAGGAAAATTGCGACTTTTGTATAGATAACACTATGTTGATGTATGATCATTTTTTTTTATTTGTTATCACGCTTCAAAAATTAGCTAGAGTCAAGTTAGGGATCACTGCCAATGTTTTTCGCCGCGATCAAATATGTAGTTATGCATTTTTGTCATATTACGCTCATTTCTGTTTGACGAATTGCCGAAAACTCCTACCTATTGAATATATATTCCTTTGTTGAAGTACCCTTTTTTTTATTTATTAGTTATCTTGAAATTTTAAGCATTGTCAATCCAAGTGTCGATCAAATATGTAATTAGTTAATTTTACCTTCTTAAAGTCATTTCTACTCGAAGAACCTTACGAACATTGCGACTTTTGTGTAGATAACACTATGTTGATATATGATCATTTTTTTTATTTAATATTGCGCCACAAATAATTGCTACAGTCATGTTAAGGATCACTGCAAAGGTTTTGCGCGGCGATCAAATAGGTAGTTAGGCATTATTTTTCATGTTATGCTCATTTCTGTTTGACGAATTGCCGAAAACTCCTACCTATTGAATATATAATCTTTCGTTGAAGTACCCTAATTTTTTATTTATTAGTTATCTTGAAATATTAAGCATTGTCAATCGAAATATCGATCAAATAGGTAGTTAGTTAATTTCACTTTCTTAAAGTCATTTCTACTCGAAGAACCTTAGGAAAATTGCGACTTTTGTATAGATAACACAATGTTGATGTATGATCATTTTTTTATTTGTTATTCCGGTTCAAAAAATAGAGAGAGTCAAGTTAAGGATCACTGCAAATGTTTTGCGCGGCGATCGAATAGCTAGTTAGGCATTTTTTTCATGTTATGCTCATTTCTGTTTGACGAATTGCCGAAAACTCCTACCTATTGAATATATAATCCTTTGTTGAAGTACCCTAATTTTTTACTTATTAGTTATCTTGAAATTTTGAGCATTGTCAATCCAAGTATCGATCAAATAGGTAGTTAGTTAATTTTACTTTCTTAAAGTCACTTATACTTGAAGAACCTTAGGAAAATTCCGACTTTTGTGTTAAATAACACTACGTTGATGTATGATCATTTTTTTTATTTATTATTACGCTTCAAATAATAGCTAGAGTCAAGTTAAGGATCACTGCAAATGTTTTGCGCGGCGATCAAATAGTTACTTAGGCATTTTTTGTCATATTATGGTCATTTCAGTTTGACGAATTGCCGAAAACTCCTACCTAATGAATATATAATCCTTTGTTGAAGTACCCTAATTTTTTATTTTTTAGTTATCTTGAAATTTTAAGCATCCAAGTATCGATCAAATAGGTAGTTAGTTAATTTTACCTTCTTAAAGTCATTTCTACTCAAAGAACCTTAGGAAAATTGCGACTTTTGTATAGATAACACTATGTTGATGTATGATCATTTTTTTTATTTGTTATTGCGCTTCAAATAATAGCTAGAGTCAAGTTAAGGATCACTGCCAACGTTTTGCGCGGCGATCAAATATGTAGTTAGGCATTTTTGTCATATTATGCTCATTTCTGTTTGACGACTTGCCGAAAACTCCTACCTATTGAATATATATTCCGTTGTTGAAGTACCCTAATTTTTTATTTATTAGTTATCTTGAAATATTAAGCATTGTCAATCGAAGTAACGATCAAATAGGTTGTTAGTTAATTTCACCTTCTTAAAGTCATTTCTACTCGAAGAACTTTAGGAAAATTGCGACTTTTGTATAGATAACACTATGTTGATGCATGATCATTTTTTTTATTTGTTATTAAGCTTCAAAAAATAGCTAGAGTCAAGTTAAGGATCATTGCCAATGTTTTGCGCGGCGATCAAATATGTAGTTAGGCATTTTTGTCATATTATGCTCATTTCTGAATGACGACTTGCCGAAAACTCCTTCCTATTGAATATATAATCCTTCGTTGAAGTACCCTAATTTTTTTATTTATTAGTTAACTTGAAATATTAATTATTGTCAATCGAAGTATCGATCAAATAGGTAGTTAGTTAATTTCACCTTCTTAAAGTCATTTCTACTCGAAGAACCTTAGGAAAATTGCGACTTTTATATAGATAACTCAATGTTGATGTATGATCATTATTTTATTTGTTATTACGCTTCAAAAAATAGCTAGAGTCAAGTTAAGGATCACTGCAAATGTTTTGCGCGGCGATCAAATAGGTAGTTAGGCAATTTTGTCATGTTAAGCTCATTTCTGTTTAACGAATTGCCGAAAACTCCTACCTATTTAATATATAATCCCTTGTTGAAGTACCCTAATTTTTTATTTATTAGTTATCTTGAAATTTTGAGCTTTGTCAATCCAAGTATCGATCAAATAGGTAGTTAGTTAATTTTACATTCTTAAAGTCATTTCTACTTGAAGAACCTTGGGAAAATTGCGACTTTTGTGTAGATAACACGATGTTAATGTATGATCAATTTTTTTAATTATTACGCTTCAAATAATAGCTAGAGTCAAGTTAAGGATCACTGCAAATGTTTTGCGGGGCGATCAAATAGGTAGTTAGGCATTTTTTGTCATATTATGCTCATTTCTGTTTGACGAATTGCCGAAAACTCCTACCTATTGAATATAGAATCCTTCGTTGAAGTACCCCAATATTTTATTTTTTAGTTATTTTGAAATATTAAGCATTGTCAATCCAAGTATCGATCAAATAGGTAGTTTGTTAATTTCACATTCTTAAAGTCATTTCTACTCGAAGAACTTTAGGAAAATTGCGACTTTTGTATAGATAACACTATGTTGATGTATGATCATTTTTTTTTATTTGTTATCACGCTTCAAAAATTAGCTAGAGTCAAGTTAGGGATCACTGCCAATGTTTTTCGCCGCGATCAAATATGTAGTTATGCATTTTTGTCATATTACGCTCATTTCTGTTTGACGAATTGCCGAAAACTCCTACCTATTGAATATATATTCCTTTGTTGAAGTACCCTTTTTTTTATTTATTAGTTATCTTGAAATTTTAAGCATTGTCAATCCAAGTGTCGATCAAATATGTAATTAGTTAATTTTACCTTCTTAAAGTCATTTCTACTCGAAGAACCTTACGAACATTGCGACTTTTGTGTAGATAACACTATGTTGATATATGATCATTTTTTTTATTTAATATTGCGCCACAAATAATTGCTACAGTCATGTTAAGGATCACTGCAAAGGTTTTGCGCGGCGATCAAATAGGTAGTTAGGCATTATTTTTCATGTTATGCTCATTTCTGTTTGACGAATTGCCGAAAACTCCTACCTATTGAATATATAATCTTTCGTTGAAGTACCCTAATTTTTTATTTATTAGTTATCTTGAAATATTAAGCATTGTCAATCGAAATATCGATCAAATAGGTAGTTAGTTAATTTCACTTTCTTAAAGTCATTTCTACTCGAAGAACCTTAGGAAAATTGCGACTTTTGTATAGATAACACAATGTTGATGTATGATCATTTTTTTATTTGTTATTCCGGTTCAAAAAATAGAGAGAGTCAAGTTAAGGATCACTGCAAATGTTTTGCGCGGCGATCGAATAGCTAGTTAGGCATTTTTTTCATGTTATGCTCATTTCTGTTTGACGAATTGCCGAAAACTCCTACCTATTGAATATATAATCCTTTGTTGAAGTACCCTAATTTTTTACTTATTAGTTATCTTGAAATTTTGAGCATTGTCAATCCAAGTATCGATCAAATAGGTAGTTAGTTAATTTTACTTTCTTAAAGTCACTTATACTTGAAGAACCTTAGGAAAATTCCGACTTTTGTGTTAAATAACACTACGTTGATGTATGATCATTTTTTTTTATTATTACGCTTCAAATAATAGCTAGAGTCAAGTTAAGGATCACTGCAAATGTTTTGCGCGGCGATCGAATAGCTAGTTGGCATTTTTGTCATGTTATGCTCATTTCTGTATGACGAATTGCCGAAAACTCCTACCTATTGAATATATAATCCTTTGTTGAAGTACCCTAATTTTTTACTTATTAGTTATCTTGAAATTTTGAGCATTGTCAATCCAAGTATCGATCAAATAGGTAGTTAGTTAATTTTACTTTCTTAAAGTCACTTATACTTGAAGAACCTTAGGAAAATTCCGACTTTTGTGTTAAATAACACTACGTTGATGTATGATCATTTTTTTTATTTATTATTACGCTTCAAATAATAGCTAGAGTCAAGTTAAGGATCACTGCAAATGTTTTGCGCGGCGATCAAATAGATACTTAGGCATTTTTTGTCATATTATGGTCATTTCAGTTTGACGAATTGCCGAAAACTCCTACCTAATGAATATATAATCCTTTGTTGAAGTACCCTAATTTTTTATTTTTTAGTTATCTTGAAATTTTAAGCATCCAAGTATCGATCAAATAGGTAGTTAGTTAATTTTACCTTCTTAAAGTCATTTCTACTCAAAGAACCTTAGGAATATTGCGACTTTTGTATAGATAACACTATGTTGATGTATGATCATTTTTTTATTTATTATTACTCTTCAAATAATAGCTAGAGTCAAGTTAAAGATCACTGCAAATATTTTGCGCGGCAATCAAATAGGTAGTTAGGCATTTTATTTCATATTATGCTCATTTCTGTTTGACGAATTGCCGAAAACTCATACCTATTGAATATATAATCCTTTGTTGAAGTACCCTAATTTTTTATTTATCAGTTATCTTGAAATATTAAGCATTGTCAATCCAAGTATCGATCAAATAGGTAGTTAGTTAATTTCACATTCTTAAAGTCATTTCTACTCGAAGAACTTTAGGAAAATTGCGACTTTTGTATAGATAACACAACGTTGATGTATGATCATTTTTTTATTTGTTATTACGCTGCAAAAAATAGCTGAAGTCAAGTTAATGATCATATTATGCTCATTTCTTTTTGACGAATTGCCGAAACCTCCTACCTATTGTATGTGTAATCCTTCGTTGAAGCACCCTAATTTTTTATTTATTAGTTATCTTGTAATATTAACCATTGTCAATCCAAGCATCGATAAAATAGGTAGTTAGTTAATTTCACCTTCATAAAGTCATTTATATTCGAAGAACTTTAGGAAAATTGCGACTTTTGTATAGATAACACTATGTTGATGTATGATCATTTTTTTTATTTGTTATTGCGCTTCAAATAATAGCTAGAGTCAAGTTAAGGATCACCGCCAATGTTTTGCGCGGCGATGAAATATGTAGTTAGGCATTTTTGTCATATTATGCTCATTTCTGTTTGACGACTTGCCGAAAACTCCTACCTATTGAATATATAATCCGTTGTTGAAGTACCCTAATTTTTTATTTATTAGTTATCTTGAAATATTAAGCATTGTCAATCCAAGTGTCGATCAAATAGGTTGTTAGTTAATTTCACCTTCTTAAAATCATTTCTACTCAAAGAACTTTAGGAAAATTGCGACTTTTGTATAGATAACACTATGTTGATGCATGATCATTTTTTTTATTTGTAATTAAGCTTCAAAAAATAGCTAGAGTTAAGTTAAGGATCACTGCCGATGTTTTGCTCGGCGATCAAATATGTAGTTAGGCATTTTTGTCATATTATGCTCATTTCTGAATGACGACTTGCGGAAAACTCCTTCCTATTGAATATATAATCCTTCGTTGAAGTACCCTAATTTTTTTATTTATTAGTTATCTTGAAATATTAATTATTGTCAATCGAAGTATCGATCAAATAGGTAGTTAGTTAATTTCACCATCTTAAAGTCATTTCTACTCGAAGAACCTTAGGAAAATTGCGACTTTTGTATAGATAACACAATGTTGATGTATGGTCATTTTTTTATTTGTTATTACGCTTCAAAAAATAGCTAGAGTCAAGTTAAGGATCACTGCAAATGTTTTGCGCGGCGATCAAATAGGTAGTTAGGCAATTTTGTCATGTTATGCTCATTTCTGTTTAACGAATTGCCGAAAACTCCAACCTATTTAATATATAATCCTTTGTTGAAGTACCGTAATTTTTTATTTATTAGTTATCTTGAAATTTTGAGCATTGTCAATCCAAGTATCGATCAAATAGGTAGTTAGTTAATTTTACATTCTTAAAGTCATTTCTACTTGAAGAACTTTAGGAAAATTGCGACTTTTGTGTAGATAACACTATGTTAATGTATGATCAATTTTTTTTATTATTACGCTTCAAATAATAGCTAGAGTCAAGTTAAGGATCACTGCAAATGTTTTGCGGGGCGATCAAATAGGTAGTTAGGCATTTTTGTCATATTATGCTTATTTCTGTTTGACGAATTGCCGAAAACTCCTGCCTATTGAATAAATAATCCTTCGTTGAAGTACCCCAATTTTTTATTTATTAGTTATCTTGAAATATTAAGCATTGTCAATCCAAGTATCGATCAAATAGGTAGTTTGTTAATTTCACCTTCTTAAAGTCATTTCTACTCGAAGAACTTTAGGAAAATTGCGACTTTTGTATAGATAACACTATGTTGCTGTATGATCATTTTTTTTATTTGTTATCACGCTTCAAAAATTAGCTAGAGTCAAGTTAGGGATCACTGCTAATGTTTTGCGCCGCGATCAAATATGTAGTTATGCATTTTTGTCATATTATGCTCATTTCTGTTTGACGAATTACCGAAAACTCCTACCTAATGAATATATAATCCTTTGTTGAAGTACCCTAATTTTTTATTTATTAGTTATCTTGAAATTTTAAGCATCCAAGTATCGATCAAATAGGTAGTTAGTTAATTTTACCTTCTTAAAGTCATTTCTACTCGAAGAACCTTAGGAAAATTGCGACTTTGGTATAGATAACACTATGTTGATGTATGATCATTTTTATTTATTTATTATTACTCTTCAAATAATAGCTAGAGTCAAGTTAAGGATCACTGCAAATGTTTTGCGCGGCGATCAAATAGTTACTTAGGCATTTTTTGTCATATTATGGTCATTTCAGTTTGACGAATTGCCGAAAACTCCTACCTACTGAATATATAATCCTTTGTGGAAGTTCCCTAATTTTTTTTTATTAGTTATCTTGAAATTTTAAGCATTGTCAATCCAAGTGTCGATCAAATAGGTAGTTAGTTAATTTTACCTTCTTAAACTCATTTCTACTCGAAAAAATTTAGGAAAATTGCGACTTTTGTATAGATAACACTATGTTGATGTATGATCATTTTTTTATTTCTTATTACGCTTCAAATAATAGGTAGAGTCAAGTTAAGGATCACTGCAAATGTTTTGCGCGGCAATCAAATAGGTGGTTAGGCATTTTATTTCATATTATGCTCATTTCTGTTTGGCGAATTGCCGAAAAGTCCTACCTTTTGAATATATAATCCTTCGTTGAAGTACCCTAATTTTTTATTTATTAGTTATCTTGAAATTTTAAGCATTGTCAATCCAAGTAACGATCAAATAGGAAGTTAGTTAATTTTACCTTCTTTAAGTCATTTCTACTCGAAGAACCTTAGGAAAATTGTGACTTTTGTATAAATAACACTATGTTGATGTAACATAATTTTTTTACTTTTTATTAAGCTTAAAATAATAAAAAAAAAAAAATAATAGCTAGAGTCAAGTTAAGGATCCTTGATAATGTTTTGCACGGCGATCAAATAGGTAGTTAGGAATTTTTTGTCCTATTATGCTCATTTCTGTTTGGCGAATTGCCGAAAACTCCTACCTATTGAATATATAATCCTTTGTTGAAGTACCCTAATTTTTTTATATATTAGTTATCTAGAAATATTAAGCATTGTCAATCCAATTATCGATCAAATAGGTAGTTAGTTAATTTCACCTTCTTAAAGTCATTTCTACTCGAAGAACTTTAGGAAAATAGCAACTTTTGTATAGATAACACTATGTTGATGTATGATCATTTTTTTTATTTGTTATCACGCTTCAAAAATTAGCTAGAGTCAAGTTAGGGATCACTGCCAATGTTTTGCGCCGCGATCAAATATGTAGTTATGCATTTTTGTCATATTATGCTCATTTCTGTTTGACGAATTGCCGAAAACTCATACCTATTGAATATATAATCCTTTGTTGAAGTACCCTAATTTTTTATTTATCAGTTATCTTGAAATATTAATCATTGTCAATCCAAGTATCGATCATATAGGTAGTTAGTTAATTTCACATTCTTAAAGTCATTTCTACTCGAAGAACTTTAGGAAAATTGCGACTTTTGTATAGATAACACAACGTTGATGTATGATCATTTTTTTATTTGTTATTACGCTTCAAAAAATAGCTAAAGTCTAGTTAATGATCACTGCAAATTTTTTACGCGGAGATCAAATAGGTAGTTAGGCATTTTTTGTCATATTATGCTCATTTCTTTTTGACGAATTGCCGAAACCTCCTACCTATTGTATGTGTAATCCTTCGTTGAAGCACCCTAATTTTTTATTTATTAGTTATCTTGTAATATGAACCATTGTCAATCCAAGCATCGATAAAATAGGTAGTTAGTTAATTTCACCTTCATAAAGTCATTTATATTCGAAGAACTTTAGGAAAATTGCGACTTTTGTATAGATAACACTATGTTGATGTATGATCATTTTTTTTATTTGTTATTGCGCTTCAAATAATAGCTAGAGTCAAGTTAAGGATCACTGCCAATGTTTTGCGCGGCGATGAAATATGTAGTTAGGCATTTTTGTCATATTATGCTCATTTCTGTTTGACGACTTGCCGAAAACTCCTACCTATTGAATATATAATCCGTTGTTGAAGTACCCTAATTTTTTATTTATTAGTTATCTTGAAATATTAAGCATTGTCAATCCAGGTATCGATCAAATAGGTTGTTAGTTAATTTCACCTTCTTAAAATCATTTCTACTCAAAGAACTTTAGGAAAATTGCGACTTTTGTATAGATAACACTATGTTGATGCATGATCATTTTTTTTATTTGTTATTAAGCTTCAAAAAATAGCTAGAGTCAAGTTAAGGATCACTGCCGATGTTTTGCGCGGCGATCAAATATGTAGTTAGGCATTTTTGTCATATTATGCTCATTTCTGAATGACGACTTGCGGAAAACTCCTTCCTATTGAATATATAATCCTTCGTTGAAGTACCCTAATTTTTTTATTTATTAGTTATCTTGAAATATTAATTATTGTCAATCGAAGTATCGATCAAATAGGTAGTTAGTTAATTTCACCATCTTAAAGTCATTTCTACTCTAAGAACCTTAGGAAAATTGCGACTTTTGTATAGATAACACAATGTTGATGTATGATCATTTTTTTATTTGTTATTACGCTTCAAAAAATAGCTAGAGTCAAGTTAAGGATCATTGTAAATGTTTTGCGCGGCGATCAAATAGGTAGTTAGGCAATTTTGTCATGTTATGCTCATTTCTGTTTAACGAATTGCCGAAAACTCCAACCTATTTAATATATAATCCTTTGTTGAAGTACCGTAATTTTTTATTTATTAGTTATCTTGAAATTTTGAGCATTGTCAATCCAAGTATCGATCAAATAGGTAGTTAGTTAATTTTACATTCTTAAAGTCATTTCTACTTGAAGAACCTTAGGAAAATTGCGACTTTTGTGTAGATAACACTATGTTAATGTATGATCAATTTTTTTTATTATTACGCTTCAAATAATAGCTAGAGTCAAGTTAAGGATCACTGCAAATGTTTTGCGGGGCGATCAAATAGGTAGTTAGGCATTTTTTGTCATATTATGCTTATTTCTATTTGACGAATTGCAGAAAACTCCTGCCTATTGAATAAATAATCCTTCGTTGAAGTACCCCAATTTTTTATTTATTAGTTATCTTGAAATATTAAGCATTGTCAATCCAAGTATCGATCAAATAGGTAGTTTGTTAATTTCACCTTCTTAAAGTCATTTCTACTCGAAGAACTTTAGGAAAATTGCGACTTTTGTATAGATAACACTATGTTGATGTATGATCATTTTTTTTATTTGTTATCACGCTTCAAAAATTAGCTAGAGTCAAGTTAGGGATCACTGCTAATGTTTTGCGCCGCGATCAAATATGTAGTTATGCATTTTTGTCATATTATGCTCATTTCTGTTTGACGAATTGCCGAAAACTCCTACCAGTTGAATATATAATCCTTTGTTGAAGTACCCTTTTTTTATTTATTAGTTATCTTGAAATTTTAAGCATTGTCAATCCAAGTGTCGATCAAATATGTAGTTAGTTAATTATACCTTCTTAAAGTCATTTCTACTCGATGAACCTTACGAACATTGTGACTTTTGTGTAGATAACACTATGTTGATATATGATCATTTTTTTTATTTAATATTACGCCTCAAATAATTGCTACAGTCAAGTTAAGGATCACTGCAAAGGTTTTGCGCGGCGATCAAATAGGTAGTTAGGCATTATTTTTCATGTTATGCACATTTCTGTTTAACGAATTGCCGAAAACTGCTACCTATTGAATATATAATCCTTCGTTGAAGTACCCTAATATTTTATTTATTTGTTATCTTGAAATATTAAGCATTGTCAATCGAAATATCAATCAAATAGGTAGTTAGTAAATTTCACTTTCTTAAAGTCATTTCTACTCGAAGAACCTTAGGAAAATTGCGACTTTTGTATAGATAACAGAATGTTGATGTATGATCGTTTTTTTATTTGTTATTCCGGTTTAAAAAATAGAGAGAGTCAAGTTAAGGATCACTGCAAATGTTTTGCGCGGCGATCAAATAGCTAGTTAGGCATTTTTGTCATGTTATGCTCATTTCTGTTTGACGAATTGCCGAAAACTCCTACCTATTGAATATATAATCCTTTTTTGAAGTACCCTAATTTTTTACTTATTAGTTATCTTGAAATTTTGAGCATTGTCAATCCAAGTATCGATCAAATAGGTAGTTAGTTAATTTTACTTTCTTAAAGTCACTTATACTTGAAGAACCTTAGGAAAATTCCGACTTTTGTGTTAAATAACACTACGTTGATGTATGATCATTTTTTTATTTATTATTACGCTTCAAATAATAGCTAGAGTCAAGTTAAGGATCACTGCAAAAGTTTTGCGCGGCGATCATATAGATAGTTAGGCATTTTTTGTCATATTATGGTCATTTCAGTTTGACGAATTGCCGAAAACTCCTACCTAATGAATATATAATCCTTTGTTGAAGTACCCTAATTTTTTATTTTTAGTTATCTTGAAATTTTAAGCATTGTCAATCCAAGTATCGATCAAATAGGTAGTTAGTTAATTTTACCTTCTTAAAGTCATTTCTACTCGAAGAACCTTAGGAAAATTGCGACTTTTGTATAGATAACACTATGTTGATGTATGAACATTTTTTTTATTTACTATTACTCTTCAAATAATAGCTAGAGTCAAGTTAAAGATCACTGCAAATGTTTTGCGCGGCAATCAAATAGGTAGTTAGGCATTTTATTTCATATTATGCTCATTTCTGTTTGACGAATTGCCGAAAATACATACCTATTGAATATATAATCCTTTGTTGAAGTACCCTAATTTTTATTTATCAGTTATCTTGAAATATTAAGCATTGTCAATCCAAGTATCGATCAAATAGGTAGTTAGTTAATTTCACCTTCTTAAAGTCATTTCTACTCGAAGAACTTTAGGAAAATTGCGACTTTTGTATAGATAACACAACGTTGATGTATGATCATTTTTTTTATTTGTTATTACGCTTCAAAAAATAGCTAGAGTCAAGTTAAGGATCATAGCAAATGTTTTGCGCGGCGATCAAATATGTAGTTAGGCATTTTTGTAATATTATGCTCATTTCTATTTGACGAATTGCCGAAAACTCTAATCTATTGAATATATAATCCTTTGTTGAAGTACCCTAATTTTTTATTTATTAGTTATCTTGAAATTTTAAGCATTGCCAATCCAAGTATCGATCAAATAGGTAGTATGATCATTTCTTAAAGTCATTTCTACTCGAAGAACCTTAGGAAAATTGCGACTTTTGTATAGATAACACTATGTTGATGTATGATCATTTTTATTTATTTATTATTACTCTTCAAATAATAGCTAGAGTCAAGTTAAAGATCACTGCAAATGTTTTGCGCGGTAATCAAATAGGTAGTTAGGCATTTTATTGCATATTATGCTCATTTCTGTTTGGCGAATTGCCGAAAAGTCCTACCTTTTGAATATATAATCCTTCGTTGAAGTACCCTAATTTTTTATTTATTAGTTATCTTGAAATTTTAAGTATTGTCAATCCAAGTAACGATCAAATAGGAAGTTAGTTAATTTTACCTTCTTAAAGTCATTTCTACTCGAAGAACCTTAGGAAAATTGTGACTTTTGTATAAATAACACTATGTTGATGTAAGATAATTTTTTAACTTTTTATTACGCTTAAAATAATAAAATAAAAAAAAATAATAGATAGAGTCAAGTTAAGGATCCTTGATAATGTTTTGCACGGCGATCAAATAGGTAGTTAGGAATTTTTTGTCATATTATGCTCATTTCTGTTTGGCGAATTGCCGAAAACTCCTACCTATTGAATATATAATCCTTTGTTGAAGTACCCTAATTTTTTTTAATATTAGTTATCTCGAAATATTAAGCATTGTCAATCCAATTATCGATCAAATAGGTAGTTTGTTAATTTCACCTTCTTAAAGTCATTTCTACACGAAGATTTTAGGAAAATTGCAACTTTTGTATAGATAACACTACGTTGATGTATGATCATTTTTTTTATTTGTTATTACGCTTCAAAAAATAGTTAGAGTCAAGTTAAGGACCACAGCAAATGTTTTGCGCGGCGATCAAATATGTAGTTAGGAATTTTTGTCATATTATGCTCATTTCTATTAGACGAATTGCCGAAAACTCCTACCTATTGAATATATAATCCTTTGTTGAAGTACCCTAATTTTTTATTTATTAGTTATCTTGAAATTGTAAGCATTTTCAATCCAAGTATCGATCAAATAGGTAGTTAGTTAATTTTACCTTCTTAAAGTCATTTCTACTCGAAGAACGTTAGGAGAATTGCGACTTTTGTATAGATAACACAACGTTGATGTATGATCATTTTTTTTATTTGTTATTACGCATCAAAAAATAGTTAGAATCAAATTAAAGATCATTGCCAATGTTTTGTGCGGTGATCAAATATGTAGTTAGGCATTTTATTTCATATTATGCTCATTTCTGTTTGACGAATGGCCGAAAACTCCTACCTATTGAATATATAATCCTTTGTTGAAGTACCCTAATTTTTTATTTATGAGTTATCTTGAAATTTTACGCATTGTCAATCCAAGTATCGATGAAATAGGTAGTTAGTTAATTTTACCTTCTTAAAGTCATTTCTATTCGAAGAATCTTAGGAAAATTGCGACTTTTGTATAGATAACACTATGTTGATGTCTGATCATTTTTTTATTTATTATTACGCTTCAAATATTAGGTAGAGTCAAGTTAAGGATCACTGCAAATGTTTTGCGTGGCGATCAAATAGGTAGTTAAGCATTTTTAGTCATATTATGCTCATTTCTGTTTGACGAATTGCCGAAAACTCCTACCTATTAAATATATAATCCCTTGTTGAAGTTCCCTAATTTTTTATTTATTAGTTATCTTGAAATTTTGAGCATTGTCAATCCAAGTATCGATCAAATAGGTAGTTAGTTAATTTTACTTTCTTAAAGTCATTTCTACTCGAAGAACTTTAGGAAAATTGCGACTTTTGTATAGATAACACTATGTTGTTGTATGATCATTTTTTTAATTTGTTATTACGCATCAAAAAATAGCTAGAGTCAAGTTAAGGATCACTGCCAATGTTTTGCGCGGCGATCAAATATGTAGTTAGGCATTTTTGTCATATTATGCTCATTTCTGTTTGACGAATTGTCGAAAACTCCTACCTATTGAATATATAATCCTTTGTTGAAGTACCCTAATTTTTTTATTTGTTAGTTATCTAGAAATATTAAGCATTGTCAATCCAATTATCGATCAAATTGGTTGTTAGTTAATTTCACCTTCTTAATGTCATTTCTCCTCGAAGAACTTTAGGAAAATTGCGACTTTTGTATAGATAACACGACGTTGATGTATGATCATTTTTTTTATTTGTTATTACGCTTCAAAAAATAGCTAGACGCAAGTTAAGGATCACAACTAATGTTTTGCGCGGCGATCAAATATGTAGTTAATCATTTTTGTCATATTATGCTCATTACTATTAGACGAATTGCCGAAAACTCCTACCTATTGAATATATAATCCTTTGTTGAAGTACATAATTTTTTATTTTTTAGTTATCTTGAAATATTAAGCATTGTCAATCCAAGTATCGATCAAATAGGTAGTTAGTTAATTTTACCTTCTTAAAGTCATTTCGACTCGAAGAACCTTAGGAAAATTGCGCGTTTTGTATAGATAACACTATGTTGATGCATGATAATTTTTTTTATTTATTATTACTCTTCAAATAATAGCTAGAGTCAAGTTAAGGATCACTGCCAATGTTTTACGCGGCGATCAAATATGTAGTTAGGCATTGTTGTCACATTATGCTCATTTTTTTATTTGTTAGTTATCTAGAAATATTAAGCATTGTCAATCCTATTATCGATCAAATTGGTTGTTAGTTAATTTCACCTTCTTAAAGTCATTTCTCCTCGAAGAACTTTAGGAAAATTGCAACTTTTGTACAGATAACACTACGTTGTTGTATGATCATTTTTTTTATTTGTTATTACGCATCAAAAAATAGCTAGAGTCAAGCTAAGGATCACTGCCAATGTTTTGCGCGGCGATCAAATATGTAGTTAGGCATTTTTATCATATTATGCTCATTTCTGTTTGACGAATTGCCGAAAACTTCTACCTATTGATTATATAATCCTTTGTTGAAGTACCCTAATTTTTCATTTATTAGTTATCTTCAAATTTTAAGCATTGTCAATCCTAGTATCGATCAAAAAGGTAGTTAGTTAATTTCAACTACTTAAAGTTATTTCTACTCGAAGAACTTTAGGAAAATTGCGACTTTTGTATAAATAACACTATGTTGATGTATGATAATTTTTTTTATTTTTTATTACTCCTCAAAAAATAGCTAGAGTCAAGTTAAGGATCACTGCCAATGTTTTGCACGGTGATCAAATATGTAGTTAGGCATTTTTGTCATATTATGCTCATTTTTGTATCACGAATTGCCGAAACCTTCTACCTATTTGATATATAATCCTTTGTTGAAGTACCCTAATTTTTTATTTATTAGTTATCTTGAAATTTTAATCATTGTCAATCCAAGTATCGATCAAATAGGAAGTTAGTTAATTTTACCTTCTTATAGTCATTTCAACTCGAAGAACCTTAGGAAAATTGCGACTTTTGTATAAATAACACTATGTTGATGTATGATCATTTTTTATTTATTATTACGCTTCAAATAATAGCTAGAGTCAATTAAAGGATCCTTGCAAATGTTTTGCACGGCGATCAAATAGGTAGTTAGGCATTTTTTGTCATATTATGCTCATTTCTGATTGGCGAATTGCCGAAAACTCCTACCTATTGAATATATAATCCTTTGTTGAAGTACCCTAATTTTTTATTTATTAGTTATCTTGAAAATTTAAGCATTGTCAATCCAAGTATCGATCAAATAGGTTGTTAGTTAATTTTACCTTCTTAATGTCATTTCTACTCGAAGAACTTTAGGAAAATTGCGACTTTTGAATAGATAACACAACTTTGATGTATGATCATTTTTTTTATTTGTTATTACGCATCAAAAAATAGTTAGAGTCAAATTAAGGATCACTGACAATGTTTTGTGCGGCGATCAAATATGTAGTTAGGCATTTTTGTCATATTATGCTCATTTCTGTTTGACGAATTGCCGAAAACTCCTACCTATTGAATATATAATCCTTTGTTGAAGTTCCCTAATTTTTTATTTATTAGTTATCTTGAAATTTTAAGCATTGTCAATCCAAGTATCGATCAAATAGGTTGTTAGTTAATTTTACCTTCTTAAAGTCATTTCTACTCGAACAACCTTAGGAAAATTGCGACTTTTGTATAGATAACACTATGTTGATGTATGATTATTTTTTTATTTCTTATTATGCTTCAGATAATAGGTGGAGTCAAATTAAGGATCACGGCAAATGTTTTGCGCGGCAATCAAATAGGCAGTTAGGCATTTTATTTCATATTATGCTCATTTCTGTTTGACGAATTGCCGAAAAGTCCTACCTATTGAATATATAATCCTTCGTTGAAGTACCCTAATTTTTTATTTATTATTTATCTTGAAATCTTAAGCATTGTCAATCCAAGTATCGATCAAATAGGTAGTTAGTTAATTTCAACTTCATAAAGTTGTTTCTACATGAAGAACTTTAGGAAAATTGCGACTTTTGTATAGATAACACGATGTTGATGTATGATAATTTTTTTTTTATTTTTTATTACCCTTCAAAAAATAGCTAGAGTCAAGTTAAGGATCACTGCTAATGTTTTCCGCGATGATCAAATATCTAGTTAGGCATTTTTGTCTTATTAGGCTCATTTTTGTTTGACGAATTGCCGAAAACTTCTACCTATTGAATATATAATCCTTTGTTGAAGTACGCTAATTTTTTATTTATTAGTTATCTTGAAATTTTAAGCATTGTCAATCCAAGTAACGATCAAATAGGAAGTTAGTTAATTTTACCTTCTTAAAGTCATTTCCACTCGAAGAACCTTAGGAAAATTGCGACTTTTGTATAAATAACACTATGTTGATGTATGATAATTTTTTTACTTATTATTACTCTTCAAATAATAGCTAGAGTCAAGTTAAGGATCCTTGATAATGTTTTGCACGGCGATCAAATAGGTAGTTAGGCATTTTTTGTCATATTATGCTCTTTTCTGTTTGACGAATTGCCGAAAACTCCTACCCATTGAATATATAATCCTCTGTTGAAGTACCCTAATTTTTTTATATATTAGTTATCTAGAAATATTAAGCATTGTCAATCCAATTATCGATCAAATAGGTATTTAGTTAATTTCACCTTCTTAAAGTCATTTCTACTCGAAGAACTTTAGTAAAATTGCAACTTTTGTATAGATAACACTACGTTGATGTATGATCATTTTTTTTATTTGTTATTACGCTTCAAAAAATAGCTGGAGTCAAGTTGAGGACCACAGCAAATGTTTTGCGCGGCTATCAAATATGTAGTTAGGCATTTTTGTCATATTATGCTCATTTCTATTAAACGAAATGCCGAAAACTCCTACCTATTGAATATATAATCCTTTGTTGAAGTACCCTAATTTTTTATTTATTAGTTATCTTTAAATTTTAAGCATTTTCAATCCAAGTATCGATCAAATAGGTAGTTAGTTAATTTTACCTTCTTAAAGTCATTTCTACACGAAGATCCTCAGGAAAATTGAGACTTTTGTATAGATAACACTATGTTGATGTATGATCATTTTTTTTTATTTTTTATTACTCTTCAAATAATAGCTAGAGTCAAGTTAAAGATCACAGCTAATATTTTAAGCGGCAATCAACTAGGTAGTTTGGCATTTTTGTCATATTATGCTCATTTCTATTAGACGAATTGCCGAAAACTCCTATCTATTGAATATATAATCCTTTGTTGAAGTACCCTAATTTTTTATTTATTAGTTATCTTGAAATTTTGAGCATTGTCAATCCAAGTATCGATCAAATAGGTAGTTAGTTAATTTTACTTTCTTAATGTCATTTCTACTCGAAGAACCTTTGGAAAATTGTGACTTTTGTAGAGATAACAATACGTTGATGTATGATCATTTTTTTTTTGTTATTACGCTTCAAAAAATAGCTAGAGTCAAGTTAAGGATCACTGCCAAAGTTTTGCGCGGCGATCAAATAGGTAGTTAGGCATTTTTTGTCATATTCTGCTCATTTCTGTTTGACGAATTGCCGAAAACTCATACCTATTGAATATATAATCCTTTGTTGAAATACCCTAATTTTTATTTATCAGTTATCTTGAAATATTAAGCATTGTCAATCCAAGTATCGATCAAATAGGTAGTTAGTTAATTTCACCTTCTTAAAGTCATTTCTACTCGAAGAACTTTAGGAAAATTGCGACTTTTGTGTAGATAACACTACGTTGATGTATGATCATTTTTTTAATTGTTTTTACGCATCAAAAAATAGCTAGAGTCAAGTTAAGGATCACTGCCAATGTTTTGCGCGGCAATCAAATATGTAGTTAGGCATTTTTGTCATCTTATGCTCATTTCTATTAGACGAATTGCGGAAAACACCCACCTATTGAATATATAATCCTTTGTTGAAGTAAATAATTTTTTATTTTTTAGTTATCTTAAAATTTTAAGCATTGTCAATCCAAGTATCGACCAAATAGGTAGTTAGTTAATTTTACTTTCTTAAAGTCATTTCTACTCGAAGAACCATAGGAAAATTACGAGTTTTGTATAGATAACGCTATGTTGATGTATGATAATTTTTTTTATTTATTATTACTCTTCAAATAATAACTAGAGTCAAGTTAAGGATCACTGCCAATGTTTTACGCGGCGATCAAATATGTAGTTAGGTATTTTTGTCACATTATGCTCATTTTTGTATTTGTTAGTTATCTAGAAATATTAAGCATTGTCAATCCTATTATCGATCAAATTGGTTGTTAGTTAATTTCACCTTCTTAAAGTCATTTCTCCTCGAAGAACTTTAGGAAAATTGCAACTTTTGTACAGATAACACTACGTTGTTGTATGATCATTTTTTTTATTTGTTATTACGCATCAAAAAATAGCTAGAGTCAAGCTAAGGATCACTGCCAATGTTTTGCGCGGCGATCAAATATGTAGTTAGGCATTTTTATCATATTATGCTCATTTCTGTTTGACGAATTGCCGAAAACTTCTACCTATTGATTATATAATCCTTTGTTGAAGTACCCTAATTTTTCATTTATTAGTTATCTTCAAATTTTAAGCATTGTCAATCCTAGTATCGATCAAAAAGGTAGTTAGTTAATTTCAACTACTTAAAGTTATTTCTACTCGAAGAACTTTAGGAAAATTGCGACTTTTGTATAAATAACACTATGTTGATGTATGATAATTTTTTTTATTTTTTATTACACCTCAAAAAATAGCTAGAGTCAAGTTAAGGATCACTGCCAATGTTTTGCACGGTGATCAAATATGTAGTTAGGCATTTTTGTCATATTATGCTCATTTTTGTATCACGAATTGCCGAAACCTTCTACCTATTTGATATATAATCCTTTGTTGAAGTACCCTAATTTTTTATTTATTAGTTATCTTGAAATTTTAATCATTGTCAATCCAAGTATCGATCAAATAGGAAGTTAGTTAATTTTACCTTCTTATAGTCATTTCAACTCGAAGAACCTTAGGAAAATTGCGACTTTTGTATAAATAACACTATGTTGATGTATGATCATTTTTTATTTATTATTACGCTTCAAATAATAGCTAGAGTCAATTAAAGGATCCTTGCAAATGTTTTGCACGGCGATCAAATAGGTAGTTAGGCATTTTTTGTCATATTATGCTCATTTCTGATTGGCGAATTGCCGAAAACTCCTACCTATTGAATATATAATCCTTTGTTGAAGTACCCTAATTTTTTATTTATTAGTTATCTTGAAATTTTAAGCATTGTCAATCCAAGTATCGATCAAATAGGTTGTTAGTTAATTTTACCTTCTTAATGTCATTTCTACTCGAAGAACTTTAGGAAAATTGCGACTTTTGAATAGATAACACAACTTTGATGTATGATCATTTTTTTTATTTGTTATTACGCATCAAAAAATAGTTAGAGTCAAATTAAGGATCACTGACAATGTTTTTTGCGGCGATCAAATATGTAGTTAGGCATTTTTGTCATATTATGCTCATTTCTGTTTGACGAATTGCCGAAAACTCCTACCTATTGAATATATAATCCTTTGTTGAAGTTCCCTAATTTTTTATTTATTAGTTATCTTGAAATTTTAAGCATTGTCAATCCAAGTATCGATCAAATAGGTTGTTAGTTAATTTTACCTTCTTAAAGTCATTTCTACTCGAACAACCTTAGGAAAATTGCGACTTTTGTATAGATAACACTATGTTGATGTATGATTATTTTTTTATTTCTTATTATGCTTCAGATAATAGGTGGAGTCAAATTAAGGATCACGGCAAATGTTTTGCGCGGCAATCAAATAGGCAGTTAGGCATTTTATTTCATATTATGCTCATTTCTGTTTGACGAATTGCCGAAAAGTCCTACCTATTGAATATATAATCCTTCGTTGAAGTACCCTAATTTTTTATTTATTATTTATCTTGAAATCTTAAGCATTGTCAATCCAAGTATCGATCAAATAGGTAGTTAGTTAATTTCAACTTCATAAAGTTGTTTCTACATGAAGAACTTTAGGAAAATTGCGACTTTTGTATAGATAACACGATGTTGATGTATGATAATTTTTTTTTTATTTTTTATTACCCTTCAAAAAATAGCTAGAGTCAAGTTAAGGATCACTGCTAATGTTTTGCGCGATGATCAAATATCTAGTTAGGCATTTTTGTCTTATTAGGCTCATTTTTGTTTGACGAATTGCCGAAAACTTCTACCTATTGAATATATAATCCTTTGTTGAAGTACGCTAATTTTTTATTTATTAGTTATCTTGAAATTTTAAGCATTGTCAATCCAAGTAACGATCAAATAGGAAGTTAGTTAATTTTACCTTCTTAAAGTCATTTCCACTCGAAGAACCTTAGGAAAATTGCGACTTTTGTATAAATAACACTATGTTGATGTATGATAATTTTTTTACTTATTATTACTCTTCAAATAATAGCTAGAGTCAAGTTAAGGATCCTTGATAATGTTTTGCACGGCGATCAAATAGGTAGTTAGGCATTTTTTGTCATATTATGCTCTTTTCTGTTTGACGAATTGCCGAAAACTCCTACCCATTGAATATATAATCCTTTGTTGAAGTACCCTAATTTTTTTATATATTAGTTATCTAGAAATATTAAGCATTGTCAATCCAATTATCGATCAAATAGGTATTTAGTTAATTTCACCTTCTTAAAGTCATTTCTACTCGAAGAACTTTAGTAAAATTGCAACTTTTGTATAGATAACACTACGTTGATGTATGATCATTTTTTTTATTTGTTATTACGCTTCAAAAAATAGCTGGAGTCAAGTTAAGGACCACAGCAAATGTTTTGCGCGGCTATCAAATATGTAGTTAGGCATTTTTGTCATATTATGCTCATTTCTATTAAACGAATTGCCGAAAACTCCTACCTATTGAATATATAATCCTTTGTTGAAGTACCCTAATTTTTTATTTATTAGTTATCTTTAAATTTTAAGCATTTTCAATCCAAGTATCGATCAAATAGGTAGTTAGTTAATTTTACCTTCTTAAAGTCATTTCTACACGAAGATCCTCAGGAAAATTGAGACTTTTGTATAGATAACACGATGTTGATGTATGATCATTTTTTTATTTGTTATTCCGGTTCAAAAAATAGAGAGAGTCAAGTTAAGGATCACTGCAAATGTTTTGCGCGGCGATCGAATAGCTAGTTAGGCATTTTTTTCATGTTATGCTCATTTCTGTTTGACGAATTGCCGAAAACTCCTATCTATTGAATATATAATCCTTTGTTGAAGTACCCTAATTTTTTATTTATTAGTTATCTTGAAATTTTGAGCATTGTCAATCCAAGTATCGATCAAATAGGTAGTTAGTTAATTTTACTTTCTTAATGTCATTTCTACTCGAAGAACCTTTGGAAAATTGTGACTTTTGTAGAGATAACAATACGTTGATGTATGATCATTTTTTTTTTGTTATTACGCTTCAAAAAATAGCTAGAGTCAAGTTAAGGATCACTGCCAAAGTTTTGCGCGGCGATCAAATAGGTAGTTAGGCATTTTTTGTCATATTCTGCTCATTTCTGTTTGACGAATTGCCGAAAACTCATACCTATTGAATATATAATCCTTTGTTGAAATACCCTAATTTTTATTTATCAGTTATCTTGAAATATTAAGCATTGTCAATCCAAGTATCGATCAAATAGGTAGTTAGTTAATTTCACCTTCTTAAAGTCATTTCTACTCGAAGAACTTTAGGAAAATTGCGACTTTTGTGTAGATAACACTACGTTGATGTATGATCATTTTTTTAATTGTTTTTACGCATCAAAAAATAGCTAGAGTCAAGTTAAGGATCACTGCCAATGTTTTGCGCGGCAATCAAATATGTAGTTAGGCATTTTTGTCATCTTATGCTCATTTCTATTAGACGAATTGCGGAAAACACCCACCTATTGAATATATAATCCTTTGTTGAAGTAAATAATTTTTTATTTTTTAGTTATCTTAAAATTTTAAGCATTGTCAATCCAAGTATCGACCAAATAGGTAGTTAGTTAATTTTACTTTCTTAAAGTCATTTCTACTCGAAGAACCTTAGGAAAATTACGAGTTTTGTATAGATAACGCTATGTTGATGTATGATAATTTTTTTTATTTATTATTACTCTTCAAATAATAACTAGAGTCAAGTTAAGGATCACTGCCAATGTTTTACGCGGCGATCAAATATGTAGTTAGGTATTTTTGTCACATTATGCTCATTTTTGTATTTGTTAGTTATCTAGAAATATTAAGCATTGTCAATCCTATTATCGATCAAATTGGTTGTTAGTTAATTTCACCTTCTTAAAGTCATTTCTCCTCGAAGAACTTTAGGAAAATTGCAACTTTTGTACAGATAACACTACGTTGTTGTATGATCATTTTTTTTTATTTGTTATTACGCATCAAAAAATAGCTAGAGTCAAGCTAAGGATCACTGCCAATGTTTTGCGCGGCGATCAAATATGTAGTTAGGCATTTTTATCATATTATGCTCATTTCTGTTTGACGAATTGCCGAAAACTTCTACCTATTGATTACATAATCCTTTGTTGAAGTACCCTAATTTTTCATTTATTAGTTATCTTCAAATTTTAAGCATTGTCAATCCTAGTATCGATCAAAAAGGTAGTTAGTTAATTTCAACTACTTAAAGTTATTTCTACTCGAAGAACTTTAGGAAAATTGCGACTTTTGTATAAATAACACTATGTTGATGTATGATAATTTTTTTTATTTTTTATTACTCCTCAAAAAATAGCTAGAGTCAAGTTGAGGATCACTGCCAATGTTTTGCACGGTGATCAAATATGTAGTTAGGCATTTTTGTCATATTATGCTCATTTTTGTATCACGAATTGCCGAAACCTTCTACCTATTTGATATATAATCCTTTGTTGAAGTACCCTAATTTTTTATTTATTAGTTATCTTGAAATTTTAATCATTGTCAATCCAAGTATCGATCAAATAGGAAGTTAGTTAATTTTACCTTCTTATAGTCATTTCAACTCGAAGAACCTTAGGAAAATTGCGACTTTTGTATAAATAACACTATGTTGATGTATGATCATTTTTTATTTATTATTACGCTTCAAATAATAGCTAGAGTCAATTAAAGGATCCTTGCAAATGTTTTGCACGGCGATCAAATAGGTAGTTAGGCATTTTTTGTCATATTATGCTCATTTCTGATTGGCGAATTGCCGAAAACTCCTACCTATTGAATATATAATCCTTTGTTGAAGTACCCTAATTTTTTATTTATTAGTTATCTTGAAAATTTAAGCATTGTCAATCCAAGTATCGATCAAATAGGTTGTTAGTTAATTTTACCTTCTTAATGTCATTTCTACTCGAAGAACTTTAGGAAAATTGCGACTTTTGAATAGATAACACAACTTTGATGTATGATCATTTTTTTATTTGTTATTACGCATCAAAAAATAGTTAGAGTCAAATTAAGGATCACTGACAATGTTTTGTGCGGCGATCAAATATGTAGTTAGGCATTTTTGTCATATTATGCTCATTTCTGTTTGACGAATTGCCGAAAACTCCTACCTATTGAATATATAATCCTTTGTTGAAGTTCCCTAATTTTTTATTTATTAGTTATCTTGAAATTTTAAGCATTGTCAATCCAAGTATCGATCAAATAGGTTGTTAGTTAATTTTACCTTCTTAAAGTCATTTCTACTCGAACAACCTTAGGAAAATTGCGACTTTTGTATAGATAACACTATGTTGATGTATGATTATTTTTTTATTCCTTATTATGCTTCAGATAATAGGTGGAGTCAAATTAAGGATCACGGCAAATGTTTTGCGCGGCAATCAAATAGGCAATTAGGCATTTTATTTCATATTATGCTCATTTCTGTTTGACGAATTGCCGAAAAGTCCTACCTATTGAATATATAATCCTTCGTTGAAGTACCGTAATTTTTTATTTATTATTTATCTTGAAATCTTAAGCATTGTCAATCCAAGTATCGATCAAATAGGTAGTTAGTTAATTTCAACTTCATAAAGTTGTTTCTACATGAAGAACTTTAGGAAAATTGCGACTTTTGTATAGATAACACGATGTTGATGTATGATAAATTTTTTTTTATTTTTTATTACCCTTCAAAAAATAGCTAGAGTCAAGTTAAGGATCACTGCTAATGTTTTGCGCGATGATCAAATATCTAGTTAGGCATTTTTGTCTTATTAGGCTCATTTTTGTTTGAGGAATTGCCGAAAACTTCTACCTATTGAATATATAATCCTTTGTTGAAGTACGCTAATTTTTTATTTATTAGTTATCTTGAAATTTTAAGCATTGTCAATCCAAGTAACGATCAAATAGGAAGTTAGTTAATTTTACCTTCTAAAAGTCATTTCCACTCGAAGAACCTTAGGAAAATTGCGACTTTTGTATAAATAACACTATGTTGATGTATGATAATTTTTTTACTTATTATTACTCTTCAAATAATAGCTAGAGTCAAGTTAAGGATCCTTGATAATGTTTTGCACGGCGATCAAATAGGTAGTTAGGCATTTTTTGTCATATTATGCTCTTTTCTGTTTGACGAATTGCCGAAAACTCCTACCCATTGAATATATAATCCTTTGTTGAAGTGCCCTAATTTTTATATATATTAGTTATCTAGAAATATTAAGCATTGTCAATCCAATTATCGATCAAATAGGTATTTAGTTAATTTCACCTTCTTAAAGTCATTTCTACTCGAAGAACTTTAGTAAAATTGCAACTTTTGTATAGATAACACTACGTTGATGTATGATCATTTTTTTTATTTGTTATTACGCTTCAAAAAATAGCTGGAGTCAAGTTAAGGACCACAGCAAATGTTTTGCGCGGCTATCAAATATGTAGTTAGGCATTTTTGTCATATTATGCTCATTTCTATTAAACGAATTGCCGAAAACTCCTACCTATTGAATATATAATCCTTTGTTGAAGTATCCTAATTTTTTATTTATTAGTTATCTTTAAATTTTAAGCATTTTCAATCCAAGTATCGATCAAATAGGTAGTTAGTTAATTTTACCTTCTTAAAGTCATTTCTACACGAAGATCCTCTGGAAAATTGAGACTTTTGTATAGATAACACTATGTTGATGTATGATCATTTTTTTTTTATTTTTTATTACTCTTCAAATAATAGCTAGAGTCAAGTTAAAGATCACAGCTAATATTTTAAGCGGCAATCAACTAGGTAGTTTGGCATTTTATTTCAAATTATGCTCATTTCTGTTTGACGAATTGCCGAAAACTCCTACCTATTGAATATATAATCCTTTGTTGAAGTACCCTAATTTTTTATTTATTAGTTATCTTGAAATTTTGAGCATTGTCAATCCAAGTATCGATCAAATAGGTAGTTAGTTAATTTTACTTTCTTAAAGTCATTTCTACTCGAAGAACCTTTGGAAAATTGTGACTTTTGTAGAGATAACACTATGTTGATGTATGATCATTTTTTTATTTGTTATTACAATTCAAAAAATAGCTAGAGTCAAGTTAAGGATCACTGCCAATGTTTTGCGCGGCAATAAAATATGTAGTTAGGCATTTTTGTCATATTACGCTCATTTCTGTTTGACGAATTGCCGAATACTCCTACCTATTGAATATATAGTCCTTTGTTGAAGTACCCTAATTTTTTTATTTGTTAGTTATCTAGAAATATTAAGCATTGTCTATCTAATTATCGATCAAATTGATTGTTAGTTAATTTCACCTTCTTAAAGTCATTTCTCCTCGAAGAACTTTCGGAAAATTGCGACTTTTGTATAGATAACACTATGTTGATGTATGATCATTTTTTTTATTTGTTATTACGCTTAAAAAAATAGCTAGAGTCAAGTTAAGGATCACAGCAAATGTTTTGCGCTGCGATCAAATATGTAGTTATGCATTTTTGTCATCTTATGCTCATTTCTATTAGACGAATTGCCGAAAACTCCCACCTATTGAATATATAATCCTTTGTTGAAGTACATAATTTTTTATTTTTTAGTTATCTTGAAATTTTAAGCATTGTCAATCCAAGTATCGATCAAATAGGTAGTTAGTTAATTTTACCTTCTTAAAGTCATTTCTACTCGAAGAACCTTAGGAAAATTGCGAGTTTTGTATAGATAACACTACGTTGATGTATGATCATTTTATTTATTTATTATTACTCTTCAAATAATAGCTAGAGTCAAGTTAAGGATCACTGCCAATGTTTTGCGCGACGATCAAATATGTAGTTAGGCATTTTTGTCATATTATGCTCATTTCTATTAGACGAATTGCCGAAAACTCCTACCTATTGAATATATAATCCTTTGTTGAAGTACATAATTTTTTATTTTTTAGTTATCTTGAAATTTTAAGCATTGTCAATCCAAGTATCGATCAAATATGTAGTTAGTTAATTTTACCTTCTTAAAGTCATTTCTACTCGAAAAACCTTAGGAAAATTGCGAGTTTTGTATAGATAACACTATGTTGATGTATGATAATTTTTTTTATTTATTATTACTCTTCAAATAATAGCTAGAGTCAAGTTAAAGATCACTGCCAATGTTTTACGCGGCGATCAAATATGTAGTTAGGCATTTTTGTCACATTATGCTCATTTTTGTTTGACGAATTGCCGAAAACTTCTACCTATTGAATATATAATACTTTGTTGAAGTACCCTAATTTTTTATTAATTAATTATATTCAAATTTTAAGCATTGTCAATCCAAGTATCGATCAAATAGGTGGTTAGTTAATTTCAACTTCTTAAAGTTATTTCTACTCGAAGAACTTTAGGAAAATTGCGACTTTTGTATAAATAACACTATGTTGATGTATGATAATTTTTTTTATTTATTACTACACTTCAAAAAATAGATAGAGTCAAGTTAAGGATCACTGCCAATGTTTTGCGCGGTGATCAAATATGTAGTTAGGCATTTTTGTCATATTATGCTCATTTTTGTTTGACGAATTGCCGAAAACTTCTACCTATTGAATATATAATCCTTTGTTGAAGTATCCTAATTTTTTATTTATTAGTTATCTTGAAATTTTAAGTATTGTCAATCCAAGTATCGATCAAATAGGAAGTTATTTAATTTTACCATTTAAAGTCATTTCAACTCGAAGAACCTTAAGAAAATTGTGACTTTTGTATAAATTACACTATGTTGATGTATGATCATTTTTTTATTTATTATTACGCTTCAAATAATAGCTAGTGTCAAGTTAAGGATCCTTGCAAATGTTTTGCACGGCGATCAAATAAATAGTTAGGCATTTTTTGTCATATTATGCTCATTTTTGTTTGACGAATTGCCGAAAACTTCTACCTATTGAATATATAATCCTTTGTTGAAGTACCCTAATTTTTTATTTATTAGTTATCTTCAAATTTTAAGCATTGTCAATCCAAGTATCGATCAAATAGGTAGTTAGTTAATTTCAACTTCTTAAAGTTATTTATACTCGAAGAACTTTAGGAAAATTGCGACTTTTGTATAAATAACACTATGTTGATGTATGATAATTTTTTTTTATTTTTTATTACTCTTCAAAAAATAGATAGAGTCAAGTTAAGGATCACTGCCAATGTTTTGTGCGGTGATCAAACATGTAGATAGGAATTTTTGACATATTATGCTCATTTTTGTTTGACGAATTGCCGAAAACTTCTACCTATTGAATATATTATCCCTTGTTGAAGTACCCTAATTTTTTTATTTGTTAGTTATCTTGAAATATTAAGCATTGTCAATCCAAGTATCGATCAAATAGGTAGTTAGTAAATTTTACCTTCTTAAAGTCAATTCTACTCGAAGAACCTTAGGAAAATTGCGACTTTTGTATAGATAACACTATGTTGATGTATGATCATTTTTTTTATTTATTATTACTGTTCAAATAATAGCTAGAGTCAAGTTAAAGATCACTGCAAATGTTTTGCGCGGCAATCAAATAGGTAGTTAGGCATTTTATTTCATATTATGCTCATTTCTGTTTGACGAATTGCCGAAAACTCCAACCTATTGAATATATAATCCATTGTTGAAGTACCCTAATATTTTATTTATTAGTTATCTTGAAATTTGAAGCATTGTCAATCCAAGAATCGATCAAATAGGTTGTTAGTTAATTTTACCTTCTTAAAGTGATTTCTACTCGAAGAACATTAGGAAAATTGCGACTTTTGTATAGATTACACTATGTTGATGTCTGATTATTTTTTTATTTATTATTACGCTTCAAATAATAGGTAGAGTCAAGTTAAGGATCACTGCCAATGTTTTGTGCGGTGATCAAATATGTAGTTAGGCATTTTTGTCATATTATGCTCATTTTTGTTTGACGAATTGCCGAAAACGTCTAACTATTGAATATATAATCCTTTGTTGAAGTACCCTAATTTTTTATTTATTAGTTATCTTGAAATATTAAGCATTGTCAATCCAAGTATCGATCAAATAGGTAGTTAGTTACTTTTACCTTCTTAAAGTCATTTCTACTCGAAGAACCTTTGGAAAATTGCGACTTTTGTATAGAAAACACTATGTTGATGTATGATTATTTTTTTATTTATTATTACTGTTCAAATAATAGCTAGAGTCAAGTTAAAGATCACTGCAAATGTTTTGCGCGGCAATCAAATAGGTAGTTAGGCATTTTATTTCATATTATGCTCATTTCTGTTTGACGAATTGCCGAAAACTCCAACCTATTGAATATATAATCCATTGTTGAAGTACCCTAATTTTTTATTTATTAGTTATCTTGAAATTTGAAGCATTGTCAATCCAAGAATCGATCAAATAAGTTGTTAGTTAATTTTACCTTCTTAAAGTGATTTCTACTCGAAGAACATTAGGAAAATTGCGACTTTTGTATAGAGTACACTATGTTGAAGTCTGATCATTTTTTTATTTATTATTACGCTTCAAATAATAGGTAGAGTCAAGTTAAGGATCACTGCAAATGTTTTGCGCGGCGATCAAATATGTAGTTAGGCATTTTTGTCACATTATGCTCATTTTTGTTTGACGAATTGCCGAAAACTTATACCTATTGAATATATAATCCTTTGTTGAAGTACCCTAATTTTTTATTTATTAGTTATCTTGAAATATTAAGCATTGTCAATCCAAGTATCGATCAAATAGGTAGTTAGTTAATTTTACCTTCTTAAAGTCATTTCTACTCGAAGAACCTTAGGAAAATTGCGACTTTTGTATAGATAACACTATGTTGATGTATGATAATTTTTTTTATTTTTTACTACTCTTCAAAAAATAGATAGAGTCAAGTTAAGGATCACTGCCAATGCTTTGCGCGGTGATCAAATATGTGTTAGGCATTTTTGTCATATTATGCTCATTTTTGTTTGACGAATTGCCGAAAACTTCTACCTATTGAATATATAATCCTTTGTTGAAGTACCATAATTTTTCATTTATTAGTTATCTTGAAATTTTAAGCATTGTCAATCCAACTATCGATCAAATAGGAAGTTAGTTAATTTTACCTTCTTAAAGTCATTTCAACTCGAAGAACCTTAAGAAAATTGCGACTTTTGTATAAATTACACTATGTTGATGTATGATCATTTTTTTTATTATTATTACGCTTCAAATAATAGCTAGAGTCAAGTTAAGGATCCTTGCAAATGTTTTGCACGGCGATCAAATAGGTAGTTAGGCATTTTTTGTCATATTATGCTCATTTCGGTTTGACGAATTGCCGAAAACTCCTACCTATTGAATATATAATCCTTTGTTGAAGTACCCTAATTTTTTTATTTATTAGTTATCTTGAAATATTAAGCATTGTCAGTCCAATTATCGATCAAATAGGTAGTTAGTTAATTTCACCTTCTTAAAGTCATTTGTACACGATGAACTTTAGGAAAATTGCGACTTTTGTATTGATAACACTACGTTGATGTATGATCATTTTTTTTTTGTTATTACGCTTCAAAAAATAGCTAGAGTCAAGTTAAGGACCACAGCAAATGTTTTGCGCGGCGATCAAATATGTTGTTAGGCATTTTTGTCATATTATGCTCATTTCTATTAGACGAATTGCTGAAAACGTCAAGACGAATTGCTGAAAACTCCTAAAGAGTCGCTATGGTGTAAGTGGATTCATTCTACTTTCTTGAAAAATGTAAACTTTTGGGTAGCTTCTAGGCCTACATTCTGCTCTTGGGCTTGGAAGAAAATATTGGACCTCCGGCCCGAATTCTACTTGCAGTTTAGATGGAGGATTGGAAATGGTTACATCACCTCTTTTTGGTTTGATCATTGGCATGACAGAGGTCCTTTATATATGTTATTTACTCACAGGGATATATACCGCTCAAAAATCCCTCGAGATACATCAGTTAGATCCTTCTTTGATTCGGTGTGGCAGGGCTCGTCTATTCTTGATACTATTATGGGTTGGCTTGACTCTGTCCCTCTCTTTGTGGAAGATAGGTCGGACAAACTCATATGGCAGCCTCATTCCTCGGGAACTTTCTCGGTGGCCTCTGCCTGGGATTTTATTAGAAGTAGAGGACCGGTTGTGTTTTGGCATTCATTTATATGGGATCGTATTCATTCTCCTCGGCACACTTTCCTTTTATGGTTAGTATCTCTAAACCGCCTCCCTACTCAGGTGCTTTTACTTCATTATCGTATAATAGAGGAAGTGGATGGGGTTTGTGTATTTTGTAAATGTAGACCAGACTCGATTGACCATCTGTTTTTTGGTTGTTCTGTAACGGGTACTATAGCTTTAATTTGGGCTTCCAAATGTAATTTATCTTGGCGTAACCAGCCATGGCTTGATCATTTACGTTGGGCTCTGCAACACCTAAGTGGTCAATCCCTTCCTCATCGGCTGGCTAGATTTTCTTTTGGTGCCTTATGTCATATCATTTGGACTGAGAGAAATCACATCTTGTTTAGACGGAAGCCTCTCTTTATGCCGGGTATCGTCAAGCATCTCATCAAGGTAGTCAGGGACAAAGCTCTAACGCTTGGCCACTTTGAAGACAATCCTCGAAATAGGCGAGTGCAAAGGAATTGGGGGCTGTCCCAATCCATATTTGAAGACCATCCTAGCGCCTCATAGTGTCTTTCTGTTTAGTTGAAAGTTTGGGCTCTTGTTTGGCTGTGTTTTTTTTTTTTTTGTTGGCTGCTTATCTTGCCCTTCTTTACCCTCCTCTACCTGGTTATTCCCATTGTTGGGCTCGTTTTCTCTATTTTGCTTGCATCTTACAACCGAAGCACCGTTGAACCCTCATTAGGCATCTTTGGTGCCATTGTTGGTTCATGATTTTTGTGCTTGGTTCTCTTTTGTATCTAGCCATTTGGAAGGTTTCAATACATACTTATCTTACCAAAAAAAAAAAACTCCTATTTATTGAATATATAATCCTTTGTTGAAGTACCCTAATTTTTTATTTATTAGTTATCTTGAAATTTTAAGCATTGTCAATCCAAGTATCTATCAAATAGGTAGTTAGTTAATTTTACCTTCTTAAAGTCATTTCTACACGAAGAACCTTAGGAAAATTGCGAGTTTTGTATAGATAACACTATGTTGATGTATGATAAATTTTTTTATTTATTATTACTCTTCAAATAATAGCCTGAGTCAAGTTAAGGATCACTGCCAATGTTTTGCGCGACGATCAAATATGTAGTTAGGCATTTTTGTCACATTATGCTCATTTTTGTTTGACGAATTGCCGAAAACTTCTACCTACAGAATATATAATCCTTTGTTGAAGTACCCTAATTTTTTATTTATTAGTTATCTTCAAATTTTAAGCATTGTCAATCCAAGTATCGATCAAATAGGTAGTTAGTTAATTTCAACTTCTTAAAGTTATTTCTACTCGAAGAACTTTAGGAAAATTGCGACTTTTATATAAATAACACTATGTTGATGTATGATAATTTTTTTTTTTATTTTTTATTACTCTTCAAAAAATAGATAGAGTCAAGTTAAGGATCACTGCCAATGTTTTGTGCGGTGATCAAACATGTAGATAGGAATTTTTGACATATTATGCTCATTTTTGTTTGACGAATTGCCGAAAACTTCTACCTATTGAATATATAATCCTTTGTTGAAGTACCCTAATTTTTTTATTTATTAGTTATCTTGAAATATTAAGCATTGTCAATCCAAGTATCGACCAAATAGGTAGTTAGTAAATTTTACCTTCTTAAAGTCATTTCTACTCGAAGAACCTTAGGAAAATTGCGACTTTTGTATAGATAACACTACGTTGATGTATGATCATTTTTTTTTGTTATTACGCTTCAAAAAATAGCTAGAGTCAAGTTAAGGACCACAGCAAATGTTTTGCGCGGCGATCAAAAATGTAGTTAGGCATTTTCGTCATATTATGCTCATTTCTATTAGACGAATTGCCGAAAACTCCTACCTATTGAAAATATAATCCTTTGTTGAAGTACATAATTTTTTATTTTTTAGTTATCTTGAAATTTTAAGCATTGTCAATCCAAGTATCGATCAAATAGGTAGTTAGTTAATTTTACCTTCTTAAAGTCATTTCTACTCGAAGAACCATAGGAAAATTGCGAGTTTTGTATAGATAACACTATATTGATGTATGATCATTTTTTTTATTTATTATTACTCTTCAAATAATAGCTAGAGTCAAGTTAAGGATCACTGCGAATGTTTTGCGCGGCGATCAAATATGTAGTTAAGCATTTTTGTCACATTATGCTCATTTTTGTTTGACGAATTGCCGAAAACTTCTACCTATTGAATATATAATCCTTTGTTGAAGTACCCTAATTTTTTTTTTATTAGTTATCTTCAAATTTTAAGCATTGTCAATCCAAGTATCGATCAAATAGGTAGTTAGATAATTTCAACTTCTTAAAGTTATTTCTACTCGAAGAACTTTAGGAAAATTGCGACTTTTGTATAAATAACACTATGTTGATGTATGATCATTTTTTTTTATTTTTTATTACTCTTCAAAAAATAGATAGAGTCAAGTTAAGGATCACTGCCAATGTTTTGTGCGGTGATCAAACATGTAGATAGGCATTTTTGACATATTATGCTCGTTTTTGTATGACGAATTGCCGAAAACTTCTACCTATTGAATATATAATCCTTTGTTGAAGTACCCTAATTTTTTTATTTATTAGTTATCTTGAAATATTAAGCATTGTCAATCCAAGTATCGATCAAATAGGTAGTTAGTAAATTTTACCATCTTAAAGTCATTTCTACTCAAAGAACCTTAGGAAAATTGCGACTTTTGTATAGATAACACTATGTTCATGTATGATCATTTTTTTATTTATTATTACGGTTCAAATAATAGCTAGTGTCAAGTTAAAGATCACTGCAAATGTTTTGCGCGGCAATCAAATAGGTAGTTAGGCATTTTATTTCATATTATGCTCATTTCTGTTTGACGAATTGCCGAAAACTCCAACCTATTGAATATATAATCCATTGTTGAAGTACCCTAATTTTTTATTTATTAGTTATCTTGAAATTTGAAGCATTGTCAATCCAAGAATCGATCAAATAGGTTGTTAGTTAATTTTACCTTCTTAAAGTGATTTCTACTCGAAGAACATTAGGAAAATTGCGACTTTTGTATAGATTACACTATGTTGATGTCTGATCATTTTTTTATTTATTATTACGCTTCAAATAATAGGTAGAGTCAAGTTAAGGATCATTGCCAATGTTTTGTGCGGTGATCGAATATGTAGTTAGGCATTTTTGTCATATTATGCTCATTTTTATTTGACGAATTGCCGAAAACTTCTACCTATTGAATATATAATCCTTTGTTGAAGTACCCTAATTTTTTATTTATTAGTTATCTTGAAATATTAAGCATTGTCAATCCAAGTATCGATCAAATAGGTAATTTGTTAATTTTACCTTCTTAAAGTCATTTCTACTCGAAGAACCTTAGGAAAATTGCGACTTTTGTATAGAAAACACTATGTTGATGTATGATCATTTTTTTATTTATTATTACTGTTCAAATAATAGCTAGAGTCAAGTTAAAGATCACTGCAAAAGTTTTGCGCGGCAATCAAATAGGTAGTTAGGCATTTTATTTCATATTATGCTCATTTCTGTTTGACGAATTGCCGAAAACTCCAACCTATTGAATATATAATCCATTGTTGAAGTACCCTAATTTTTTATTTATTAGTTATCTTGAAATTTGAAGCATTGTCAATCCAAGAATCGATCAAATAGGTTGTTAGTTAATTTTACCTTCTTAAAGTGATTTCTACTCGAAGAACATTAGGAAAATTGCGACTTTTGTATAGATTACACTATGTTGATGTCTGATCATTTTTTTTTATTATTATGCTTCAAATAATAGATAGAGTCAAGTTAAGGATCACTGCAAATGTTTTGCGCGGCGATCAAATATGTAGTTAGGCATTTTTGTCACATTATGCTCATTTTTGTTTGACGAATTGCCGAAAACTTATACCTATTGAATATATAATCCTTTGTTGAAGTACCCTAATTTTTTATTTATTAGTTATCTTGAAATATTAAGCATTGTCAATCCAACTATCGATCAAATAGGAATTTAGTTAATTTTACCTTCTTAAAGTCATTTCAACTCGAAGAACCTTAAGAAAATTGCGACTTTTGTATAAATAACACTATGTTGATGTATGATAATTTTTTTTTATTTTTTATTACTCTTCAAAAAATAGATAGAGTCAAGTTAAGGATCACTGCCAATGTTTTGTGCGGTGATCAAACATGTAGATAGGCATTTTTGACATATTATGCTCGTTTTTGTATGACGAATTGCCGAAAACTTCTACCTATTGAATATATAATCCTTTGTTGAAGTACCCTAATTTTTTTATTTATTAGTTATCTTGAAATATTAAGCATTGTCAATCCAAGTATCGATCAAATAGGTAGTTAGTAAATTTTACCTTCTTAAAGTCATTTCTACTCAAAGAACCTTAGGAAAATTGCGACTTTTGTATAGATAACACTATGTTCATGTATGATCATTTTTTTTATTTATTATTACTGTTCAAATAATAGCTAGTGTCAAGTTAAAGATCACTGCAAATGTTTTGCGCGGCAATCAAATAGGTAGTTAGGCATTTTATTTCATATTATGCTCATTTCTGTTTGACGAATTGCCGAAAACTCCAACCTATTGAATATATAATCCATTGTTGAAGTACCCTAATTTTTTATTTATTAGTTATCTTGAAATTTGAAGCATTGTCAATCCAAGAATCGATCAAATAGGTTGTTAGTTAATTTTACCTTCTTAAAGTGATTTCTACTCGAAGAACATTAGGAAAATTGCGACTTTTGTATAGATTACACTATGTTGATGTCTGATCATTTTTTTATTTATTATTACGCTTCAAATAATAGGTAGAGTCAAGTTAAGGATCACTGCCAATGTTTTGTGCGGTGATCGAATATGTAGTTAGGCATTTTTGTCATATTATGCTCATTTTTATTTGACGAATTGCCGAAAACTTCTACCTATTGAATATATAATCCTTTGTTGAAGTACACTAATTTTTTATTTATTAGTTATCTTGAAATATTAAGCATTGTCAATCCAAGTATCGATCAAATAGGTAATTTGTTAATTTTACCTTCTTAAAGTCATTTCTACTCGAAGAACCTTAGGAAAATTGCGACTTTTGTATAGAAAACACTATGTTGATGTATGATCATTTTTTTATTTATTATTACTGTTCAAATAATAGCTAGAGTCAAGTTAAAGATCACTGCAAAAGTTTTGCGCGGCAATCAAATAGGTAGTTAGGCATTTTATTTCATATTATGCTCATTTCTGTTTGACGAATTGCCGAAAACTCCAACCTATTGAATATATAATCCATTGTTGAAGTACCCTAATTTTTTATTTATTAGTTATCTTGAAATTTGAAGCATTGTCAATCCAAGAATCGATCAAATAGGTTGTTAGTTAATTTTACCTTCTTAAAGTGATTTCTACTCGAAGAACATTAGGAAAATTGCGACTTTTGTATAGATTACACTATGTTGATGTCTGATCATTTTTTTTTATTATTATGCTTCAAATAATAGATAGAGTCAAGTTAAGGATCACTGCAAATGTTTTGCGCGGCGATCAAATATGTAGTTAGGCATTTTTTTCACATTATGCTCATTTTTGTTTGACGAATTGCCGAAAACTTATACCTATTGAATATATAATCCTTTGTTGAAGTACCCTAATTTTTTATTTATTAGTTATCTTGAAATATTAAGCATTGTCAATCCAACTATCGATCAAATAGGAATTTAGTTAATTTTACCTTCTTAAAGTCATTTCAACTCGAAGAACCTTAAGAAAATTGCGACTTTTGTATAAATTACACTATGTTGATGTATGATCATTTTTTTAATTATTATTACGCTTCAAATAATAGCTAGAGTCAAGTTAAGGATCCTTGCAAATGTTTTGCACGGCAATCAAATAGGTAGTTACGCATTTTTTGTCAGATTATGCTCATTTCTGTTTGACGAATTGCGGAAAACTCCTACCTATTGAATATATAATCCTTTGTTGAAGTACCCTAATTTTTTTATTTATTAGTTATCTTGAAATATTAAGCATTGTCAATCCAATTATCGATCAAATAGGTAGTTAGTTAATTTCACCTTCTTAAAGTCATTTCTACACGAAGAACTTTAGGAAAATTGCGACTTTTGTATAAATAACACTACGTTGATGTATGATCATTTTTTTTTGTTATTACGCTTCAAAAAATAGCTAGAGTCAAGTTAAGGACCACAGCAAATGTTTTGCGCGGTGATCAAATATGTAGTTAGGCATTTTTGTCATATTATGCTCATTTCTATTAGACGAATTGCTGAAAACTCCTATTTATTGAATATATAATCTTTTTTTGAAGTACCCTAATTTTTTATTTATTAGTTATCTTGAAATTTTGAGCATTGTCAATCCAAGTATCTATCAAATAGGTAGTTAGTTAATTTTACCTTCTTAAAGTCATTTCTACACGAAGAACCTTAGGAAAATTGAGACTTTTGTATAGATAACACTGTGTTGATGTATGATCATTTTTTTATTTATTATTATTGTTCAAATAATAGCTAGAGTCAAGTTAAAGATCACTGCAAATGTTTTGCGCGGCAATCAAATAGGTAGTTAGGCATTTTATTTCAAATTATGCTCATTTCTGTTTGACGAATTGCCGAAAAATCCAACCTATTGAATATATAATCCTTTGTTGAAGTACCCTAATTTTTTATTTATTAGGTATCTTGAAATTTTAAGCATTGTCTATCCAATTATCGATCAAATTGGTTGTTAGTTAATTTCACCTTCTTAAAGTCATTTCTCCTCGAAGAACTTTAGGAAAATTGCGACTTTTGTGTAGATAACACTACGTTGATGTATGATCATTTTTTTTTTGTTATTACGCATCAAAAAATAGCTAGAGTCAAGTTAAGGACCACAGCAAATGTTTTGCGCGGCGATCAAATATGCAGTTTTGCATTTTTGTCATATTATGCTCATTTCTATTAGACGAATTGCCGAAAACTCCAACCTATTGAATATATAATCCTTTGTTGAAGTACATAATTTTCTATTTTTTTGTATAAATTACACTATGTTGATGTATGATCATTTTTTTAATAATTATTACGCTTCAAATAATAGCTAGAGTCAAGTTAAGGATCCTTGCAAATGTTTTGCACGGCGATCAAATAGGTAGTTACGCATTTTTTGTCATATTATGCTCATTTCTGTTTGACGAATTGCCGAAAACTCCTACCTATTGAATATATAATCCTTTGTTGAAGTACTCTAATTTTTTTATTTATTAGTTATCTTGAAATATTAAGCATTGTCAATCCAATTATCGATCAAATAGGTAGTTAGTTAATTTCACCTTCTTAAAGTCATTTCTACACGAAGAACTTTAGGAAAATTGCGACTTTTGTATAGATAACACTACGTTGATGTATGATCATTGTTTTTTCTTATTACGCTTCAAAAAAAAGCTAGAGTCAAGTTAAGGACCACAGCAAATGTTTTGCCCGGCGATCAAATATGTAGTTAGGCATTTTTGTCATATTATGCTCATTTCTATTAGACGAATTGCCGAAAACTCCTACCTATTGAATATATAATCCTTTGTTGAAGTACATAATTTTTTATTTTTTATTTATCTTGAAATTTTAAGCATTGTCAATCCAAGTATCGATCAAATAGGTAGTTAGTTAATTTTACCTTCTTAAAGTCATTTCTACTCGAAGAACCTTAGGAAAATTGTGAGTTTTGTATAGATAACACTATGTTGATGTATGATAATTTTTTTTATTTATTATTACTCTTCAAATAATAGCTAGAGTCAAGTTAAGGATCACTGCCAATGTTTTGCGCGGCGATCAAATATGTAGTTAGGCATTTTTGTCACATTATGCTCATTTTTGTTTGACGAATTGCCGAAAACTTCTACCTATAGAATATATAATCCTTTGTTGAAGTACCCTAATTTTTTATTTATTAGTTATCTTCAAATTTTAAGCATTGTCAATCCAAGTATCGATCAAATAGGTAGTTAGTTAATTTCAACTTCTTAAAGTTATTTCTACTCGAAGAACTTTAGGAAAATTGCGACTTTTGTATAAATAACACCATGTTGATGTGTGACAATTTTTTTATTTTTTAATACACTTCAAAAAATAGATAGAGTCAAGTTAAGGATCACTGCCAATGTTTTGCGCGGTGATCAAATATGTAGCTAGGCATTTTTGTCATATTATGCTCATTTTTGTTTGACGAATTGCCGAAAACTTCTACCTATTGAATATATAATCCTTTGTTGAAGTACCATAATTTTTTATTTATTAGTTATCTTGAAATTTTAAGCATTGTCAATCCAAGTATCGATCAAATAGGAAGTTAGTTAATTTTACCTTCTTAAAGTCATTTCAACTCGAAGAACCTTAAGAAAATTGTGACTTTTGTATAAATTACACTATGTTGATGTATGATCATTTTTTTATTTATTATTACGCTTCAAATAATAGCTAGAGTCAAGTTAAGGATCCTTGCAAATGTTTTGCACGGCGATCAAATAGGTAGTTAGGCATTTTTTGTCATATTATGCTCATTTCTGTTTGACGAATTGCGGAAAACTCCTACCTATTGAATATATAATCCTTTGTTGAAGTACCCTAATTTTTTTATTTATTAGTTATCTTGAAATATTAAGCATTGTCAATCCAATTATCGATCAAATAGGTAGTTAGTTAATTTCACCTTCTTAAAGTCATTTCTACACGCAGAACTTTAGGAAAATTGCGACTTTTGTATAAATAACACTACGTTGATGTATGATCATTTTTTTTTGTTATTACGCTTCAAAAAATAGCTAGAGTAAAGTTAAGGACCACAGCAAATGTTTTGCGCGGCGATCAAATATGTAGTTAGGCATTTTTGTCATATTATGCTCATTTCTATTAGACGAATTGATGAAAACTCCTATTTATTGAATATATAATCCTTTGTTGAAGTACCCTAATTTTTTATTTATTAGTTATCTTGAAATTTTAAGCATTGTCAATCCAAGTATCTATCAAATAGGTAGTTAGTTAATTTTACCTTCTTAAAGTCATTTCTACACGAAGAACCTTAGGAAAATTGAGACTTTTGTATAAATAACACTGTGTTGATGTATGATCATTTTTTTATTTATTATTATTGTTCAAATAATAGCTAGAGTCAAGTTAAAGATCACTGCAAATGTTTTGCGCGGCAATCAAATAGGTAGTTAGGCATTTTATTTCATATTATGCTCATTTCTGTTTGACGAATTGCCGAAAAATCCAACCTATTGAATATATAATCCTTTCTTGAAGTACCCTAATTTTTTATTTATTAGATATCTTGAAATTTTAAGCATTGTCTATCCAATTATCGATCAAATTGGTTGTTAGTTAATTTCACCTTCTTAAAGTCATTTCTCCTCGAAGAACTTTAGGAAAATTGCGACTTTTGTGTAGATAACACTACGTTGATGTATGATCTTTTTTTTTTGTTATTACGCTTCAAAAAATAGCTACAGTCAAGTTAAGGACCACAGCAAATGTTTTGCGCGGCGATCAAATATGTAGTTAGGCATTTTTGTCATATTATGCTCATTTCTATTAGACGAATTGCCGAAAACTCCTACTTATTGAATATATAATCCTTTGTTGAAGTACATAATTTTTTATTTTTTAGTTATCTTGAAATTTTAAGCATTGTCAATCCAACTATCGATCAAACAGGAAGTTAGTTAATTTTACCTTCTTAAAGTCATTTCAACTCGAAGAACCTTAAGAAAATTGCGACTTTTGTATAAATTACACTATGTTGATGTATGATCATTTTTTTAATAATTATTACGCTTCAAATAATAGCTAGAGTCAAGTTAACGATCCTTGTAAACGTTTTACACGGCGATCAAATAGGTAGTTACGCATTTTTTGTCATATTATGCTCATTTCTGTTTGACGAATTGCCGAAAACTCCTACCTATTGAATATATAATCCTTTGTTGAAGTACTCTAATTTTTTTATTTATTAGTTATCTTGAAATATTAAGCATTGTCAATCCAATTATCGATCAAATAGGTAGTTAGTTAATTTCACCTTCTTAAAGTCATTTCTACACGAAGAACTTTAAGAAAATTGCGACTTTTGTATAGATAACACTACGTTGATGTATGATCATTTTTTTTTGTTATTACGCTTCAAAAAATAGCTAGAGTCAAGTTAAAGACCACAGCAAATGTTTTGAGCGGCGATCAAATATGTAGTTAGGCATTTTTGTCATATTATGCTCATTTCTATTAGACGAATTGCCGAAAACTCCTACCTATTGAATATATAATCCTTTGTTGAAGTACATAATTTTTTATTTTTTAGTTATCTTGAAATTTTAAGCATTGTCAATCCAAGTATCGATCAAATAGGTAGTTAGTTAATTTTACATTCTTAAAGTCATTTCTACTCGAAGAACCTTAGGAAAATTGCGAGTTTTGTATAGATAACACTATGTTGATGTATGATAATTTTTATTATTTATTATTACTCTTCAAATAATAGCTAGAGTCAAGTTATGGATCACTGCCAATGTTTTGCGCGGCGATCAAATATGTAGTTAGGCATTTTTGTCTCATTATGCTCATTTTTGTTTGACGAATTGCCGAAAACTTCTACCTATAGAATATATAATCCTTTGTTGAAGTACCCTAATTTTTTATTTATTAGTTATCTTCAAATTTTATGCATTGTCAATCCAAGTATCGATCAAATAGGTAGTTAGTTAATTTCAACTTCTTAAAGTTATTTCTACTCGAAGAACTTTAGAAAAATTGCGACTTTTGTCTAAATAAGACCATGTTGATGTATGATAATTTTTTTATTTTTTAATACACTTCAAAAAATAGATAGAGTCAAGTTAAGGGTCACTGCCAATGTTTTGCGCGGTTATCAAATATGTAGCTAGGCATTTTTGTCATATTATGCTCATTTTTGTTTGACGAATTGGCGAAAACTTCTACCTATTGAATATATAATCCTTTGTTGAAGTACCCTAATTTTTTATTTATTAGTTATCTTGAAATTTTAAGCATTGTCAATCCAAGTATCGATCAAATAGGAAGTTAGTTAATTTTACCTTCTTAAAGTCATTTCAACTCGAAGAACCTTAAGAAAATTGTGACTTTTGTATAAATTACACTATGTTGATGTATGATCATTTTTTTATTTATTATTACGCTTCAAATAATAGCTAGAGTCAAGTTAAGGATCCTTGCAAATGTTTTGCACGGCGATCAAATAGGTAGTTAGGCATTTTTTGTCATATTATGCTCATTTCTGTTTGACGAATTGCGGAAAACTCCTACCTATTGAATATATAATCCTTTGTTGAAGTACACTAATTTTTTTATTTATTAGTTATCTTGAAATATTAAGCATTGTCAATCCAATTATCGATCAAATAGGTAGTTAGTTAATTTCACCTTCTTAAAGTCATTTCTACACGAAGAACTTTAGGAAAATTGCGACTTTTGTATAAAGAACACTACGTTGATGTATGATCATTTTTTTTTGTTATTACGCTTCAAAAAATAGCTAGAGTCAAGTTAAGGACCACAGCAAATGTTTTGCGCGGCGATCAAATATGTAGTTAGGCATTTTTGTCGTATTATGCTCATTTCTATTAGACGAATTGCTGAAAACTCCTATTTATTGAATATATAATCCTTTATTGAAGTACCCTAATTTTTTATTTATTAGTTATCTTGAAATTTTAAGCATTGTCAATCCAAGTATCTATCAAATAGGTAGTTAGTTAATTTTACCATCTTAAAGTCATTTCTACACGAATAACCTTAGGAAAATTGAGACTTTTGTATAGATAACACTGTGTTGATGTATGATCATTTATTTATTTATTATTATTGTTCAAATAATAGCTAGAGTCAAGTTAAAGATCACTGCAAATGTTTTGCGCGGCAATCAAATAGGTAGTTAGGCATTTTATTTCATATTATGCTCATTTCTGTTTGACGAATTGCCGAAAAATCCAACCTATTGAATATATAATCCTTTGTTGAAGTACCCTAATTTTTTATTTATTAGGTATCTTGAAATTTTAAGCATTGTCTATCCAATTATCGATTAAATTGGTTGTTAGTCAATTTCACCTTCTTAAAGTCATTTCTCCTCGAAGAACTTTAGGAAAATTGCGACTTTTGTGTAGATAACACTACGTTGATGTATGATCATTTTTTTTTGTTATTATGTTTCAAAAAATAGCTAGAGTCAAGTTAAGGACCATAGCAAATGTTTTGCGCGGCGATCAAATATGTAGTTAGGCATTTTTGTCATATTATGCTCATTTCTATTAGACGAATTGCCGAAAACTCCTACCTATTGAATATATAATCCTTTGTTGAAGTACATAATTTTTTATTTTTTAGTTATCTTGAAATTTTAAGCATTGTCAATCCAACTATCGATCAAATAGGAAGTTAGTTAATTTTACCTTCTTAAAGTCATTTCAACTCGAAGAACCTTAAGAAAATTGCGACTTTTGTATAAATTACACTATGTTGATGTATGATCATTTTTTTAATAATTATTACGCTTCAAATAATAGCTAGAGTCAAGTTAAGGATCCTTGCAAATGTTTTGCACGGCGATCAAATAGGTAGTTACGAATTTTTTGTCATATTATGCTCATTTCTGCTTGACGAATTGCCGAAAACTCCTACCTATTGAATATATAATCCTTTGTTGAAGTACCCTAATTTTTTTATTTATTAGTTATCTTGAAATATTAAGCATTGTCAATCCAATTATCGATCAAATAGGTAGTTAGTTAATTTCACCTTCTTAAAGTCATTTCTACACGAAGAACTTTAGGAAAATTGCGACTTTTGTATAGATAACACTACGTTGATGTATGATCATTTTTTTTGTTATTACGCTTCAAAAAATAGCTAGAGTCAAGTTAAGGACCACAGCAAATGTTTTGCGCGGCGATCAAATATGTAGTTAGGCATTTTTGTCATATTATGCTCATTTCTATTAGACGAATTGCCGAAAACTCCTACCTATTGAATATATAATCCTTTGTTGAAGTACATAATTTTTTATTTTTTAGTTATCTTGAAATTTTAAGCATTGTCAATCCAAGTATCGATCAAATAGGTAGTTAGTTAATTTTACCTTCTTAAAGTCATTTCTACTCGAAGAACCTTAGGAAAATTGCGAGTTTTGTATAGATAACACTATGTTGATGTATGATAATTTTTTTTATTTTTTATTACTCTTCAAATAATAGCTAGAGTGAAGTTAAGGATCACTGCCAATGTTTTGCGCGGCGATCAAATATGTAGTTAGGCATTTTTGTCACATTATGCTCATTTTTGTTTGACGAATTGCCGAAAACTTCTACCTATAGAATATATAATCCTTTGTTGAAGTACCCTAATTTTTTATTTATTAGTTATCTTCAAATTTTAAGCATTGTCAATCCAAGTATCGATCAAATAGGTAGTTAGTTAATTTCAACTTCTTAAAGTTATTTCTACTCGAAGAACTTTAGGAAAATTGCGACTTTTGTATAAATAACACCATGTTGATGTATGATAATTTTTTTATTTTTTAATACACTTCAAAAAATAGATAGAGTCAAGTTAAGGATCACTGCCAATGTTTTGCGCGGTGATCAAATATGTAACTAGGCATTTTTGTCATATTATGCTCATTTTTGTTTGACGAATTGCCGAAAACTTCTACCTATTGAATATATAATCCTTTGTTGAAGTACCCTAATTTTTTATTTATTAGTTATTTGAAATTTTAAGCATTGTCAATCCAAGTATCGATCAAATAGGAAGTTAGTTAATTTTACCTTCTTAAAGTCATTTCAACTCGAAGAACCTTAAGAAAATTGTGACTTTTGTATAAATTACACTATGTTGATGTATGATCATTTTTTTAATAATTATTACGCTTCAAATAATAGCTAGAGTCAAGTTAAGGATCCTTGCAAATGTTTTGCACGGCGATCAAATAGGTAGTTAGGCATTTTTTGTCATATTATGCTCATTTCTGTTTGACGAATTGCCGAAAACTCCTACCTATTGAATATATATTCCTTTGTTGAAGTACCCTAATTTTTTTATTTATTAGTTATCTTGAAATATTAAGCATTGTCAATCCAATTATCGATCAAATAGGTAGTTAGTTAATTTCACCTTCTTAAAGTCATTTCTACACGAAGAACTTTAGGAAAATTGCGACTTTTGTATAGATAACACTACGTTGATGTATGATCATTTTTTTTTTGTTATTTCGCTTCAAAAAATAGCTAGAGTCAAGTTAAGGACCACAGCAAATGTTTTGCGGGGCGATCAAATATTTAGTTAGGCATTTTTGTCATATTATGCTCATTTCTATTAGACGAATTGCTGAAAACTCCTATTTATTGAATATATAATCCTTTGTTGAAGTACCCTAATTTTTTATTTATTAGTTATCTTGAAATTTTAAGCATTGTCAATCCAAGTATCTATCAAATATGTAGTTAGTTAATTTTACCTTCTTAAAGTCATTTCTACACGAAGAACCTTAGGAAAATTGAGACTTTTGTATAGATAACACTATGTTGATGTATGATCATTTTTTTATTTATTATTATTGTTCAAATAATAGCTAGAGTCAAGTTAAAGATCACTGCAAATGTTTTGCGCGGCAATCAAATAGGTAGTTAGGCATTTTATTTCATATTATGCTCATTTCTGTTTGACGAATTGCCGAAAAATCCAACCTATTGAATATATAATCCTTTGTTGAAGTACCCTAATTTTTTATTTATTAGGTATCTTGAAATTTTAAGCATTGTCTATTCAATTATCGATCAAATTGGTTGTTAGTTAATTTCACCTTTTTAAAGTCAATTCTCCTCGAAGAACTTTAGGAAAATTGCGACTTTTGTGTAGATAACACTACGTTGATCTATGATCATTTTTTTTTTGTTATTACGCTTCAAAAAATAGCTACAGTCAAGTTAAGGACCACAGCAAATGTTTTGCGCGGCGATCAAATATGTAGTTAGGCATTTTTGTCATATTATGCTCATTTCTATTAGACGAATTGCCGAAAACTCCTACCTATTGAATATATAATCCTTTGTTGAAGTACATAATTTTTTATTTTTTAGTTATCTTGAAATTTTAAGCATTGTCAATCCAACTATCGATCAAATAGGAAGTTAGTTAATTTTACCTTCTTAAAGTCATTTCAACTCGAAGAACCTTAAGAAAATTGCGACTTTTGTATAAATTACACTATGTTGATGTATGATCATTTTTTTAATAATTATTACGCTTCAAATAATAAATAGAGTCAAGTTAAGGATCCTTGCAAATGTTTTCACGGCGATCAAATAGGTAGTTACGCATTTTTTGTCATATTATGCTCATTTCTGTTTGACGAATTGCCGAAAACTCCTATCTATTGAATATATAATCCTTTGTTGAAGTACCCTAATTTTTTTATTTATTAATTATCTTGAAATATTAAGCATTGTCAATCCAATTATCGATCAAATAGGTAGTTAGTTAATTTCACCTTCTTAAAGTCATTTCTACACGAAGAACTTTAGGAAAATTGCGACTTTTGTATAGATAACACTACGTTGATGTATGATCATTTTTTTTTGTTATTACGCTTCAAAAAATAGCTAGAGTCAAGTTAAGGACCACAGCAAATGTTTTGAGCGGCGATCAAATAGGTAGTTAGGCATTTTTGTCATATTATGCTCATTTCTGTTTGACGAATTGCCGAAAACACCCACCTATTGAATATATAATCCTTTGTTGAAGTACATAATTTTTTATTTTTTAGTTATCTTGAAATTTTAAGCATTGTCAATCCAAGTATCGATCAAATAGGTAGTTAGTTAATTTTACCTTCTTAAAGTCATTTCTACTCGAAGAACCTTAGGAAAATTGCGAGTTTTGTATAGATAACACTATGTTGATGTATGATAATTTTTTTTATTTATTATTACTCTTCAAATAATAGCTAGAGTCAAGTTAAGGATCACTGCCAATGTTTTGTGCGGCGATCAAATATGTAGTTAGGCATTTTTGTCACAATATGCTCATTTTTGTTTGACGAATTGCCGAAAACTTCTACCTATAGAATATATAATCCTTTGTTGAAGTACCCTAATTTTTTATTTATTAGTTATCTTCAAATTTTAAGCATTGTCAATCCAAGTATCGATCAAATAGGTAGTTAGTTAATTTCAACTTCTTAAAGTTATTTCTACTCAAAGAACTTTAGGAAAATTGCGACTTTTGTATAAATAACACCATGTTGATGTGTGATAATTTTTTTATTTTTTAATATACTTCAAAAAATAGATAGAGTCAAGTTAAGGATCACTGCCAATGTTTTGCGCGGTGATCAAATATGTAGCTAGGCATTTTTGTCATATTATGCTCATTTTTGTTTGACGAATTGCCGAAAACTTCTACCTATTGAATATATAATCCTTTGTTGAAGTACCCTAATTTTTTATTTATTATTATCTTGAAATTTTAAGCATTGTCAATCCAAGTATCGATCAAATAGGAAGTTAGTTAATTTTACCTTCTTAAAGTCATTTCAACTCGAAGAACCTTAAGAAAATTGTGACTTTTGTATAAATTACACTATGTTGATGTATGATCATTTTTTTATTTATTATTACGCTTCAAATAATAGCTAGAGTCAAGTTAAGGATCCTTGCAAATGTTTTGCACGGCGATCAAATAGGTAGTTAGGCATTTTTTGTCGTATTATGCTCATTTCTGTTTGACGAATTGCGGAAAACTCCTACCTATTGAATATATAATCCTTTGTTGAAGTACCCTAATTTTTTTATTTATTAGTTATCTTGAAATATTAAGCATTGTCAATCCAATTATCGATCAAATAGGTAGTTAGTTAATTTCACCTTCTTAAAGTCATTTCTACACGAAGAACTTTAGGAAAATTGCGACTTTTGTATAAATAACACTACGTTGATGTATGATCATTTTTTTTTGTTATTACGCTTCAAAAAATAGCTAGAGTCAAGTTAAGGACCACATCAAATGTTTTACGCGGCGATCAAATATGTAGTTAGGCATTTTTGTCATATTATGCTCATTTCTATTAGACGAATTGCTGAAAACTCCTATTTATTGAATATATAATCCTTTGTTGAAGTACCCTAATTTTTTATTTATTAGTTATCTTGAAATTTTAAGCATTGTCAATCCAAGTATCTATCAAATAGGTAGTTAGTTAATTTTACCTTCTTAAAGTCATTTCTACACGAAGAACCTTAGGAAAATTGAGACTTTTGTATAGATAACACTGTGTTGATGTATGATCATTTTTTTATTTATTATTATTGTTCAAATAATAGCTAGAGTCAAGTTAAAGATCACTGCAAATGTTTTGCGCGGCAATCAAATAGGTAGTTAGGCATTTTATTTCATATTATGCTCATTTCTGTTTGACGAATTGCCGAAAAATCCAACCTATTGAATATATAATCCTTTGTTGAAGTACCCTAATATTTTATTTATTAGGTATCTTGAAATTTTAAGCATTGTCTATCCAATTATCGATCAAATTGGTTGTTAGTTAATTTCACCTTCTTAAAGTCATTTCTCCTCGAAGAACTTTAGGAAAATTGCGACTTTTGTGTAGATAACACTACGTTGATGTATGATCATTTTTTTTTTGTTATTACGCTTCAAAAAATAGCTAGAGTCAAGTTAAGGACCATAGCAAATGTTTTGCGCGGCGATCAAATATGTAGTTAGGCATTTTTGTCATATTATGCTCATTTCTATTAGACGAATTGCCGAAAACTCCTACCTATTGAATATATAATCCTTTGTTGAAGTACATAATTTTTTATTTTTTAGTTATCTTGAAATTTTAAGCATTGTCAATCCAACTATCGATCAAATAGGAAGTTAGTTAATTTTACCTTCTTAAAGTCATTTCAACTCGAAGAACCTTAAGAAAATTGCGACTTTTGTATAAATTACACTATGTTGATGTATGATCATTTTTTTAATAATTATTACGCTTCAAATAATAGCTAGAGTCAAGTTAAGGATCACTGCCAATGTTTTGCACGGCGATCAAATAGGTAGTTACGCATTTTTTGTCATATTATGCTCATTTCTGTTTGACGAATTGCCGAAAACTCCTACCTATTGAATATATAATCCTTTGTTGAAGTACCCTAATTTTTTTATTTATTAGTTATCTTGAAATATTAAGCATTGTCAATCCAATTATCGATCAAATAGGTAGTTAGTTAATTTCACCTTCTTAAAGTCATTTCTACACGAAGAACTTTAGGAAAATTGCGACTTTTGTATAGATAACACTACGTTGATGTATGATCATTTTTTTTTGTTATTACGCTTCAAAAAATAGCTAGAGTCAAGTTAAGGACCACAGCAAATGTTTTGCGCGGCGATCAAATATGTAGTTAGGCATTTTTGTCATATTATGCTCATTTCTATTAGACGAATTGCCGAAAACTCCTACCTATTGAATATATAATCCTTTGTTGAAGTACATAATTTTTTATTTTTTAGTTATCTTGAAATTTTAAGCATTGTCAATCCAAGTATCGATCAAATAGGTAGTTAGTTAATTTTACCTTCTTAAAGTCATTTCTACTCGAAGAACCTTAGGAAAATTGCGAGTTTTGTATAGATAACACTATGTTGATGTATGATAATTTTTTTTTATTTATTATTACTCTTCAAATAATAGCTAGAGTGAAGTTAAGGATCACTGCCAATGTTTTGCGCGGCGATCAAATATGTAGTTAGGCATTTTTGTCACATTATGCTCATTTTTGTTTGACGAATTGCCGAAAACTTCTACCTATAGAATATATAATCCTTTGTTGAAGTACCCTAATTTTTTATTTATTAGCTATCTTCAAATTTTAAGCATTGTCAATCCAAGTATCGATCAAATAGGTAGTTAGTTAATTTCAACTTCTTAAAGTTATTTCTACTCGAAGAACTTTAGGAAAATTGCGACTTTTGTATAAATAACACCATGTTGATGTATGATAATTTTTTTATTTTTTAATACACTTCAAAAAATAGATAGAGTCAAGTTAAGGATCACTGCCAATGTTTTGCGCGGTGATCAAATATGTAGCTAGGCATTTTTGTCATATTATGCTCATTTTTGTTTGACGAATTGCCGAAAACTTCTACCTATTGAATATATAATCCTTTGTTGAAGTACCCTAATTTTTTATTTATTAGTTATCTTGAAATTTTAACCATTGTCAATCCAAGTATCGATCAAATAGGAAGTTTGTTAATTTTACCTTCTTAAAGTCATTTCAACTCGAAGAACCTTAAGAAAATTGTGACTTTTGTATAAATTACACTATGTTGATGTATGATCATTTTTTTATTTATTATTACGCTTCAAATAATAGCTAGAGTCAAGTTAAGGATCCTTGCAAATGTTTTGCACGGCGATCAAATAGGTAGTTAGGCATTTTTTGTCGTATTATGCTCATTTCTGTTTGACGAATTGCGGAAAACTCCTACCTATTGAATATATAATCCTTTGTTGAAGTACCCTAATTTTTTTATTTATTAGTTATCTTGAAATATTAAGCATTGTCAATCCAATTATCGATTAAATAGGTAGTTAGTTAATTTCACCTTCTTAAAGTCATTTCTACACGAAGAACTTTAGGGAAATTGCGACTTTTGTATAAATAACACTACGTTGATGTATGATCATTTTTTTTTGTTATTACGCTTCAAAAAATAGCTAGAGTCAAGTTAAGGACCACATCAAATGTTTTGCGCGGCGATCAAATATGTAGTTAGGCATTTTTGTCATATTATGCTCATTTCTATTAGACGAATTGCTGAAAACTCCTATTTATTGAATATATAATCCTTTGTTGAAGTACCCTAATTTTTTATTTATTAGTTATCTTGAAATTTTAAGCATTGTCAATCCAAGTATCTATCAAATAGGTAGTTAGTTAATTTTACCTTCTTAAAGTCATTTCTACACGAAGAACCTTAGGAAAATTGAGACTTTTGTATAGATAACACTGTGTTGATGTATGATCATTTTTTTATTTATTATTATTGTTCAAATAATAGCTAGAGTCAAGTTGAAGATCACTGCAAATGTTTTGCGCGGCAATCAAATAGGTAGTTAGGCATTTTATTTCATATTATGCTCATTTCTGTTTGACGAATTGCCAAAAAATCCAACCTATTGAATATATAATCCTTTGTTGAAGTACCCTAATATTTTATTTATTAGGTGTCTTGAAATTTTAAGCATTGTCTATCCAATTATCGATCAAATTGGTTGTTAGTTAATTTCACCTTCTTAAAGTCATTTCTCCTCGAAGAACTTTAGGAAAATTGCGACTTTTGTTTAGATAACACTACGTTGATGTATGATCATTTTTTTTTTGTTATTACGCTTCAAAAAATAGCTACAGTCAAGTTAAGGACCATAGCAAATGTTTTGCGCGGCGATCAAATATGTAGTTAGGCATTTTTGTCATATTATGCTCATTTCTATTAGACGAATTGCCGAAAACTCCTACCTATTGAATATATAATCCTTTGTTGAAGTACATAATTTTTTATTTTTTAGTTATCTTGAAATTTTAAGCATTGTCAATCCAACAATCGATCAAATAGGAAGTTAGTTAATTTTACCTTCTTAAAGTCATTTCAACTCGAAGAACCTTAAGAAAATTGCGACTTTTGTATAAATTACACTATGTTGATGTATGATCATTTTTTTAATAATTATTACGCTTCAAATAATAGCTAGAGTCAAGTTAAGGATCCTTGCAAATGTTTTGCACGGCGATCAAATAGGTAGTTACGCATTTTTTGTCATATTATGCTCATTTCTGTTTGACGAATTGCCGAAAACTCCTACCTATTGAATATATAATCCTTTGTTGAAGTACCCTAATTTTTTTATTTATTAGTTATCTTGAAATATTAAGCATTGTCAATCCAATTATCGATCAAATTGGTAGTTAGATAATTTCACCTTCTTAAAGTCATTTCTACACGAAGAACTTTAGGAAAATTGCGACTTTTGTATAGATAACACTACGTTGATGTATGATCATTTTTTTTTGTTATTACGCTTCAAAAAATAGCTAGAGTCAAGTTAAGGACCACAGCAAATGTTTTGCGCGGCGATCAAATATGTAGTTAGGCATTTTTGTCATATTATGCTCATTTCTATTAGACGAATTGCCGAAAACTCCTACCTATTGAATATATAATCCTTTGTTGAAGTACATAATTTTTTATTTTTTAGTTATCTTGAAATTTTAAGCATTGTCAATCCAAGTATCGATCAAATAGGTAGTTAGTTAATTTTACCTTCTTAAAGTCATTTCTACTCGAAGAACCTTAGGAAAATTGCGAGTTTTGTATAGATAACACTATGTTGATGTATGATAATTTTTTTTATTTATTATTACTCTTCAAATAATAGCTAGAGTGAAGTTAAGGATCACTGCCAATGTTTTGCGCGGCGATCAAATATGTAGTTAGGCATTTTTGTCACATTATGCTCATTTTTGTTTGACGAATTGCCGAAAACTTCTACCTATAGAATATATAATCCTTTGTTGAAGTACCCTAATTTTTTATTTATTAGTTATCTTCAAATTTTAAGCATTGTCAATCCAAGTATCGATCAAATAGGTAGTTAGTTAATTTCAACTTCTTAAAGTTATTTCTACTCGAAGAACTTTAGGAAAATTGCGACTTTTGTATAAATAACACCATGTTGATGTATGATAATTTTTTTATTTTTTAATACACTTCAAAAAATAGATAGAGTCAAGTTAAGGATCACTGCCAATGTTTTGCGCGGTGATCAAATACGTAGCTAGGCATTTTTGTCATATTATGCTCATTTTTGTTTGACGAATTGCCGAAAACTTCTACCTATTGAATATATAATCCTTTGTTGAAGTACCCTAATTTTTTATTTATTAGTTATCTTGAAATTTTAAGCATTGTCAATCCAAGTATCGATCAAATAGGAAGTTTGTTAATTTTACCTTCTTAAAGTCATTTCAACTCGAAGAACCTTAAGAAAATTGTGACTTTTGTATAAATTACACTATGTTGATGTATGATCATTTTTTTATTTATTATTACGCTTCAAATAATAGCTAGAGTCAAGTTAAGGATCCTTGCAAATGTTTTGCACGGCGATCAAATAGGTAGTTAGGCATTTTTTGTCGTATTATGCTCATTTCTGTTTGACGAATTGCGGAAAACTCCTACCTATTGAATATATAATCCTTTGTTGAAGTACCCTAATTTTTTTATTTATTAGTTATCTTGAAATATTAAGCATTGTCAATCCAATTATCGATCAAATAGGTAGTTAGTTAATTTCACCTTCTTAAAGTCATTTCTACACGAAGAACTTTAGGGAAATTGCGACTTTTGTATAAATAACACTACGTTGATGTATGATCATTTTTTTTTGTTATTACGCTTCAAAAAATAGCTAGAGTCAGGTTAAGGACCACATCAAATGTTTTGCGCGGCGATCAAATATGTAGTTAGGCATTTTTGTCATATTATGCTCATTTCTATTAGACGAATTGCTGAAAACTCCTATTTATTGAATATATAATCCTTTGTTGAAGTACCCTAATTTTTTATTTATTAGTTATCTTGAAATTTTAAGCATTGTCAATCCAAGTATCTATCAAATAGGTAGTTAGTTAATTTTACCTTCTTAAAGTCATTTCTACACGAAGAACCTTAGGAAAATTGAGACTTTTGTATAGATAACACTGTGTTGATGTATGATCATTTTTTTATTTATTATTATTGTTCAAATAATAGCTAGAGTCAAGTTGAAGATCACTGCAAATGTTTTGCGCGGCAATCAAATAGGTAGTTAGGCATTTTATTTCATATTATGCTCATTTCTGTTTGACGAATTGCCGAAAAATCCAACCTATTGAATATATAATCCTTTGTTGAAGTACCCTAATATTTTATTTATTAGGTGTCTTGAAATTTTAAGCATTGTCTATCCAATTATCGATCAAATTGGTTGTTAGTTAATTTCACCTTCTTAAAGTCATTTCTCCTCGAAGAACTTTAGGAAAATTGCGACTTTTGTTTAGATAACACTACGTTGATGTATGATCATTTTTTTTTTGTTATTACGCTTCAAAAAATAGCTACAGTCAAGTTAAGGACCATAGCAAATGTTTTGCGCGGCGATCAAATATGTAGTTAGGCATTTTTGTCATATTATGCTCATTTCTATTAGACGAATTGCCGAAAACTCCTACCTATTGAATATATAATCCTTTGTTGAAGTACATAATTTTTTATTTTTTAGTTATCTTGAAATTTTAAGCATTGTCAATCCAACAATCGATCAAATAGGAAGTTAGTTAATTTTACCTTCTTAAAGTCATTTCAACTCGAAGAACCTTAAGAAAATTGCGACTTTTGTATAAATTACACTATGTTGATGTATGATCATTTTTTTAATAATTATTACGCTTCAAATAATAGCTAGAGTCAAGTTAAGGATCCTTGCAAATGTTTTGCACGGCGATCAAATAGGTAGTTACGCATTTTTTGTCATATTATGCTCATTTCTGTTTGACGAATTGCCGAAAACTCCTACCTATTGAATATATAATCCTTTGTTGAAGTACCCTAATTTTTTTATTTATTAGTTATCTTGAAATATTAAGCATTGTCAATCCAATTATCGATCAAATTGGTAGTTAGTTAATTTCACCTTCTTAAAGTCATTTCTACACGAAGAACTTTAGGAAAATTGCGACTTTTGTATAGATAACACTACGTTGATGTATGATCATTTTTTTTTGTTATTACGCTTCAAAAAATAGCTAGAGTCAAGTTAAGGACCACAGCAAATGTTTTGCGCGGTGATCAAATATGTAGTTAGGCATTTTTGTCATATTATGCTCATTTCTATTAGACGAATTGCCGAAAACTCCTACCTATTGAATATATAATCCTTTGTTGAAGTACATAATTTTTTATTTTTTAGTTATCTTGAAATTTTAAGCATTGTCAATCCAAGTATCGATCAAATAGGTAGTTAGTTAATTTTACCTTCTTAAAGTCATTTCTACTCGAAGAACCTTAGGAAAATTGCGAGTTTTGTATAGATAACACTATGTTGATGTATGATAATTTTTTTTATTTATTATTACTCTTCAAATAATAGCTAGAGTGAAGTTAAGGATCACTGCCAATGTTTTGCGCGGCGATCAAATATGTAGTTAGGCATTTTTGTCACATTATGCTCATTTTTGTTTGACGAATTGCCGAAAACTTCTACCTATAGAATATATAATCCTTTGTTGAAGTACCCTAATTTTTTATTTATTAGTTATCTTCAAATTTTAAGCATTGTCAATCCAAGTATCGATCAAATAGGTAGTTAGTTAATTTCAACTTCTTAAAGTTATTTCTACTCGAAGAACTTTAGGAAAATTGCGACTTTTGTATAAATAACACCATGTTGATGTATGATAATTTTTTTATTTTTTAATACACTTCAAAAAATAGATAGAGTCAAGTTAAGGATCACTGCCAATGTTTTGCGCGGTGATCAAATATGTAGCTAGGCATTTTTGTCATATTATGCTCATTTTTGTTTGACGAATTGCCGAAAACTTCTACCTATTGAATATATAATCCTTTGTTGAAGTACCCTAATTTTTTATTTATTAGTTATCTTGAAATTTTAAGCATTGTCAATCCAAGTATCGATCAAATAGGAAGTTTGTTAATTTTACCTTCTTAAAGTCATTTCAACTCGAAGAACCTTAAGAAAATTGTGACTTTTGTATAAATTACACTATGTTGATGTATGATCATTTTTTTATTTATTATTACGCTTCAAATAATAGCTAGAGTCAAGTTAAGGATCCTTGCAAATGTTTTGCACGGCGATCAAATAGGTAGTTAGGCATTTTTTGTCGTATTATGCTAATTTCTGTTTGACGAATTGCGGAAAACTCCTACCTATTGAATATATAATCCTTTGTTGAAGTACCCTAATTTTTTTATTTATTAGTTATCTTGAAATATTAAGCATTGTCAATCCAATTATCGATCAAATAGGTAGTTAGTTAATTTCTCCTTCTTAAAGTCATTTCTACACGAAGAACTTTAGGAAAATTGCGACTTTTGTATAAATAACACTACGTTGATGTATGATCATTTTTTTTTGTTATTACGCTTCAAAAAATAGCTAGAGTCAAGTTAAGGACCACAACAAATGTTTTGCGCGGCGATCAAATATGTAGTTAGGCTTTTTTGTCATATTATGCTCATTTCTATTAGACGAATTGCTGAAAACTCCTATTTATTGAATATATAATCCTTTGTTGAAGTACCCTAATTTTTTATTTATTAGTTATCTTGAAATTTTAAGCATTGTCAATCCAAGTATCCATCAAATAGGTAGTTAGTTAATTTTACCTTCTTAAAGTCATTTCTACACGAAGAACCTTAGGAAAATTGAGACTTTTGTATAGATAACACTGTGTTGATGTATGATCATTTTTTTATTTATTATTATTGTTCAAATAATAGCTAGAGTCAAGTTAAAGATCACTGCAAATGTTTTGCGCGGCAATCAAATAGGTAGTTAGGCATTTTATTTCATATTATGCTCATTTCTGTTTGACGAATTGCCGAAAAATCCAACCTATTGAATATATAATCCTTTGTTGAAGTACCCTAATATTTTATTTATTAGGTATCTTGAAATTTTAAGCATTGTCTATCCAATTGTCGATCAAATTGGATGTTAGTTAATTTGACCTTCTTAAAGTCATTTCTCCTCGAAGAACTTTAGGAAAATTGCGACTTTTGTGTAGATAACACTACGTTGATGTATGATCATTTTTTTTTTGTTATTACGCTTAAAAAAATAGCTACAGTCAAGTTAAGGACCATAGCAAATGTTTTGCGCGGCGATCAAATATGTAGTTAGGCATTTTTGTCATATTATGCTCATTTCTATTAGACGAATTGCCGAAAACTCCTACCTATTGAATATATAATCCTTTGATGAAGTACATAATTTTTTATTTTTTAGTTATCTTGAAATTTTAAGCATTGTCAATCCAACTATCGATCAAATAGGAAGTTAGTTAATTTTACCTTCTTAAAGTCATTTCAACTCGAAGAACCTTAAGAAAATTGCGACTTTTGTATAAATTACACTATGTTGATGTATGATCATTTTTTTAATAATTATTACGCTTCAAATAATAGCTAGAGTCAAGTTAAGGATCCTTGCAAATGTTTTGCACGAAGATCAAATAGGTAGTTACGCATTTTTTGTCATATTATGCTCATTTCTGTTTGACGAATTGCCGAAAACTCCTACCTATTGAATATATAATCCTTTGTTGAAGTACCCTAATTTTTTTATTTATTAGTTATCTTGAAATATTAAGCATTGTCAATCCAATTATCGATCAAATAGGTAGTTAGTTAATTTCACCTTCTTAAAGTCATTTCTACACGAAGAACTTTAGGAAAATTGCGACTTTTGTATAGATAACACTACGTTGATGTATGATCATTTTTTTTGTTATTTCGCTTCAAAAAATAGCTAGAGTCAAGTTAAGGACCACAGCAAATGTTTTGCGCGGCGATCAAATATGTAGTTAGGCATTTTTGTCATATTATGCTCATTTCTATTAGACGAATTGCCGAAAACTCCTACCTATTGAATATATAATCCTTTGTTGAAGTACATAATTTTTTATTTTTTAGTTATCTTGAAATTTTAAGCATTGTCAATCCAAGTATCGATCAAATAGGTAGTTAGTTAATTTTACCTTCTTAAAGTCATTTCTACTCGAAGAACCTTAGGAAAATTGCGAGTTTTGTATAGATAACACTATGTTGATGTATGATAATTTTTTTTATTTATTATTACTCTTCAAATAATAGCTAGAGTGAAGTTAAGGATCACTGCCAATGTTTTGCGCGGCGATCAAATATGTAGTTAGGCATTTTTGTCACATTATGCTCATTTTTGTTTGACGAATTGCCGAAAACTTCTACCTATAGAATATATAATCCTTTGTTGAAGTACCCTAATTTTTTATTTATTAGTTATCTTCAAATTTTAAGCATTGTCAATCCAAGTATCGATCAAATAGGTAGTTAGTTAATTTCAACTTCTTAAAGTTATTTCTACTCGAAGAACTTTAGGAAAATTGCGACTTTTGTATAAATAACACCATGTTGATGTATGATAATTTTTTTATTTTTTAATACACTTCAAAAAATAGATAGAGTCAAGTTTAGGATCACTGCCAATGTTTTGCGCGGTGATCAAATATGTAGCTAGGCATTTTTGTCATATTATGCTCATTTTTGTTTGACGAATTGCCGAAAACTTCTACCTATTGAATATATAATCCTTTGTTGAAGTACCCTAATTTTTAATTTATTAGTTATCTTGAAATTTTAAGCATTGTCAATCCAAGTATCGATCAAATAGGAAGTTAGTTAATTTTACCTTCTTAAAGTCATTTCAACTCGAAGAACCTTAAGAAAATTGTGACTTTTGTATAAATTACACTATGTTGATGTATGATCATTTTTTTATTTATTATTACGCTTCAAATAATAGCTAGAGTCAAGTTAAGGATCCTTGCAAATGTTTTGCACGGCGATCAAATAGGTAGTTAGGCATTTTTTGTCATATTATGCTCATTTCTGTTTGACGAATTGCCGAAAACTACTACCTATTGAATATATAATCCTTTGTTGAAGTACCCTAATTTTTTTATTTATTAGTTATCTTGAAATATTAAGCATTGCCAATCCAATTATCGATCAAATAGGTAGTTAGTTAATTTCACCTTCTTAAAGTCATTTCTACACGAAGAACTTTAGGAAAATTGCGACTTTTGTATAGATAACACTACGTTGATGTATGATCATTTTTTTTATTTGTTATTACGCTTCAAAAAATAGCTAGAGTCAAGTTAAGGACCACAGCAAATGTTTTGCGCGGCGATCAAATATGTAGTTAGGCATTTTTGTCATATTATTCTCATTTCTATTAGACGAATTGCCGAAAACTCCTATCAATTGAATATATAATCCTTTGTTGAAGTACCCTAATTTTTTATTTATTAGTTATCTTGAAATTTTAAGCATTGTCAATCCAAGTATCGATCAAATAGGTAGTTAGTTAATTTTAACTTCTTAAAGTCATTTCTACTCGAAGAACCTTAGGAAAATTGCGACTTTTGTATAGATAACACTATGTTGATGTATGATCATTTTTTTTATTTATTATTACTGTTCAAATAATAGCTAGAGTCAAGTTAAAGATCACTGCAAATGTTTTGCGCGGCAATCAAATAGGTAACTAGGCATTTTATTTCATATTATGCTCATTTCTTTTTGACGAATTGCCGAAAACTCCAACCGATTGAATATGTAATCCTTTGTTGAAGTACCCTAATTTTTTATTTATTAGTTATCTTGAAATTTTAAGCATTGTCAATCCAAGAATCGATCAAATAGGTTGTTAGTTAATTTTACCTTCTTAAAGTGATTTCTACTCGAAGAACATTAGGAAAATTGCGACTTTTGTATAGATAACTGTCGCGACCCGTCCGGAAGCGGACGCGGCTAATGTATTACCGATCGCTGGTCTTGGATCGGCGCGTGCGCTCCCAGGCCCATACCAAATCGCGGCGGGAGTATTTTTCAGAAGGATTCGACGATAAGAGTTGATCGCTTTCGACCTTAGTGTGGTCGTGGTGGCATGTGCAACTTGTGCATGCATTTGGAGTCGCCACCGGTCTTTCTTGGAGGGTAGACCGGAAACCTTACTGATCGATTGGGAGAGATCGATCAGTTCTACGGAACCAGAGTTTTTGGGTTCGGGGACTTGGTTACGCTGGTGTCGTTACCAACGCCCTTTCGGTACCTAACGCTAGTGATTTTCCTAACTAGGATTTCATGCAGGCGCAATTTTGGGTGAGGTAGGTTTAATTCAGGGTTTCATGCAGATTGGAAGACTATTCCTATCAATCACAATCAATTTAAATGAAAGCGCAATCAAGTGCATAAATAAATCACATCAATGCACGTCAATTCACATCACATGGCCTCCAAGTATAGCCATAAGGGCTTAGGGAAGGCGTGATTTAGGACCGAGGTAAAATGGGAAGATTTGGAGGCGATTAGCCCGAAGGGCGAAATCGTCAATTTTTGGAAGACTTGGATACCGAATTACCCAAAATATTCCATGGCCAGTTGATTGTGGCCATTTCCCATTTTTGAGAATTTTTTGGAATTTCTTGATTTTTCTTCAATTTTTGGAGGACGATTCGCCCAAAGGGCGAAATCGTCATTTTGAGAAAGGTCAGGGTTCAAAACACCCGGGATGAGCCTTGGCCAGTTGATTGTGGCCATTCCTTATTTTTTTGGGATTTTCCTGAATTTTTTAGAATTTGTTTTGGAAAACGGTTTGCCGGAAGGGCAAAACCGTCATTTCGGAAAAGATCGGGGGTCGAAAGACCCGGAACAGGTCATGGCCAGTTGAATGTGGCCATTTCCTATTTTCTGGGATTTTTTAGAATTTTTCTGAATTTTCCGAATATTTTTGAATTTTTTATGATTTTCTATTTTTTATTGATTTTTAAATTTTTTATTATTATATTATTATTATTATTAAAAATAATAATAATATATATATAAATTATCCGGACCGGGTCGGATGACCCGGCCCAAGCCCAGATCCGCGACCCACGAACCGGCCCGCCTCCTCCACGACCAAAACGGCGTCGTTTCACGGACTGAGAACGGACGCCTCAGATCGAGCCACGTGGCATCTTCTAGACCGTTGGATTATTATTATTATTATTTCCGAAAATCATTTATTTATCAGAAAATTATTTTTTTTATTTTGGAAAAATCCCAGATCGCGACACGTGGCGAAGCCACGGCCGTCCGATCTGGGTTTTAATTATTCGGACACGGGCCCCCCCCCCACGCTGACGTGGCCGCTGACGTGGTATACCACGTCAGCGTTGACCGGTCAACGGACGACCAGGCCCGCCGGAGAAGACGATCGGCGCCGGCGACCCTTCGCCGGCGCCTCGTCGGAACGCCATAACTTGGCCCACAAAACTCCAAATTACATGAAACCAACGGCATTAGACTCGTATGGATCTCCTCTACAACATATCAGAAATTTGACGTAGCAGAATACCAGATGATTACCTTGCCATCTCCGGCCGAAGCTATATCTCCGGCGAAGCTTGGTTCCGACCATTCTACACGTTACATGATTGACTTAACTTATTAGGAAACATTTAGGAAGTTCCAGGAGACTTACCCGAACCTTGCAGAGGTTTGGTTTAGTCTGAAACGGACCGGGGAGCTCACGGCGGGCCGGTCATGGCGACGGACATAGCAGACGATCCAGGCGACGAAACATCATGCAAGCAAAAGCAAAAATATGCAGGGCAGCGGTACGAACAAATTGCGATAGAAATCGCAGTAAACGAACGACTCTAGTCTAAGCTGCCATTAGAGGCCGAATTCAAGCTTGAAGAGGAGTCTCACGGTTTTCTGAGGTCTGCGGCCGATCGGATGAGTTTAACAGCTCCCCCGGAGCTCAGGGAAGTCGAAGGTGACTGTCGCCGGCTTCGGTTTTCTTCGAGGATGATCGGACGAGCCTTTGACGTTATGGTAAACTCAGGCTTCCATCGCCCACCCTCTCTGTTCTAGGCCGCTGCCACGGCGTCGACGGAGTGGCGGAGGAGTCGTCAGCGAAGGCGTGGAGTGATGGTGGCCGGATGGTGGGGGTGTCGCACAAAAAAAACGAGGAGGAGGTGGCCATCAATTCGGCTCCCCAGCTCTCTCTTTTGGTCGTCGTCCCCCTGAAGAAAAATGCCGCGCGTCCCCCCTTCTCTGTCCCTCTTTTTCTTTGTTGGCCGACCATCCTTTTTCTTCGCCCCCCCCCCCCCCCCACTCTCTGATGGCCCTTATTTCTTTAATGGATCGTCCTTTTGCCAACCGCGCCATCGCCGAAAGAGAGTCCTTTTGAAAAGCCGAGGAAGGCCACCCCTGCATTTTTTATTTTCCATGCTGTCTCGCGCGGGTCTGCAACTGATTTGCAGACCCGGTTCGGACCGGGTCGGGTCGGGTCGGGTCTGACCCGACCGGCCCGGTTCGACTCTCCTCGCCCTATTTAGCCCCGAATAGACCTCTTTTCATGAAATTGACATCAAAATCGGACTCCTTGATATGTTTTCTATCAAATATGAGTATTTTCGTGAATCAATTGGTTGAAATTCAATGAAAACCCCAAATTACCCTTAGGATCCGAAATTGATTTTTGCTTAATCGAGGGCCCAAACGACCGAATTAGTTTAAATTGAGGTCACCAATGGATTCACCATAATGAAAACTATAGGGTAGAGGTATTTAATTTCAATGGGTATGCCCGTATGAGATTTAATTTCAGAAATTGTGAAACCGGGGACTAAATTGAAAGATTTTTATGCAATTAAGCCCTTTTGTTTAAAATTGATCAAATTGAAGGGCAAATTGACCTAATTGTGTTTCTAGACTTTAGGATTCAATGTCATAGCTTATAAAAAGTGAGAATTGAACATTGAAAGACTCGAAAAGTATTTTTTTTATGCCCGATTCGGGTTTATGTTTGTGAAGGAACATAGTGACCCAAGCCGAATTTTCAAGATTTAAAGTGACAAACTTGAAGAGGAAATTAAAACAAAATTATTGAATATTTGTGTGTATTTTTCTGACCACGAATGGTATTTTTCTGATTTTTTTGGGAATTTTTTAATAATTAAATAAATTCGAAAAATATTAAAAAAAATACCAAAAAATATTTTTTGTTCAAAATTGGGTCCTAAGGCCAAGCCAAGGCTTCCAAAGTTGATTTTGTGATTTTATGACTTTTTTTTTGATATTTTTAATTAATTTTAAAGAATAAAAATCACAATAATAAATGGTCAAAAATCACGTGTCAACAATAACACTACGTTGATGTATGATCAATTTTTTTATTTCTTTTTACGCATCAAAAAATAGCTAGAGTCAAGTTAAGGATCACTGCAAATGTTTTGCGTGACGATCAAATAGGTGGTTAAGCATTTTTTGTCATATTATGCTCATTTCTATTTGACGAATTGCCGAAAACTCCTATCTATTGAATATATAATCCTTTGTTGAAGTACCCTAATTTTTTATTTATCAGTTATCTTGAAATATTAAGCATTGTCAATCCAAGTATCGATCAAATAGGTAGTTAGTTAATTTCACCTTCTTAAAGTCATTTCTACTCGAAGAACTTTAGGAAAATTGCGACTTTTGTATAGATAACACTACGTTGATGTATGATCAATTTTTTTATTTCTAATTACGCATCAAAAAATAGCTAGAGTCAAGTTAAGGATCACTGCCAACGTTTTGCGCGGCAATCAAATATGTAGTTAGGCATTTTTGTCATATTACGCTCATTTCTGTTTGACGAATTGCCGAAAACTCCTACCTATTGAATATATAATCCTTTGTTGAAGTACCCTAATTTTTTTATTTGTTAGTTATCTAGAAATATTAAGCATTGTCTATCCAATTATCGATCAAATTGGTTGTTAGTTAATTTCACCTTCTTAAAGTCATTTCTCCTCTAAGAACTTTAGGAAAATTGCGACTTTTGTATAGATAACACTACGTTGATGTATGATCATTTTTTTTTTGTTATTACGCTTCAACAAATAGCTAGAGTCAAGTTAAGGACCACAGCAAATGTTTTGCGCGGCAATCAAATATGTAGTTAGGCATTTTTGTCATATTATGCTCATTTCTATTAGACGAATTGCCGAAAACTCTTACCTATTGAATATACAATCCTTTGTTGAAGTACATAATTTTTTATTTTTTAGTTATCTTGAAATTTTAAGCATTGTCAATCCAAGTATCGATCAAATAGGTAGTTAGTTAATTTCACATTCTTAAAGTCATTTCTACTCGAAAAACCATAGGAAAATTGCGAGTTTTGTATAGATAACACTATGTTGATGTATGATAATTTTTTTTATTTATTATTACTCTTCAAATAATAGCTAGAGTCAAGTTAAGGATCACTGCCAATGTTTTGCGCGGCGATCAAATATGTAGTTAGGCATTTTTGTCACATTATGCTCATTTTTGTTTGACGAATTGCCGAAAACTTCTACCTATAGAATATATAATCCTTTGTTGAAGTACCCTAATTTTTTATTTATTTGTTATCTTCAAATTTTAAGCATTGTCAATCCAAGTATCGATCAAATAGGTAGTTAGTTAATTTCAACTTCTTAAAGTTATTTCTACTCGAAGAACATTAGGAAAATTGCGACTTTTGTATAAATAACACTATGTTGATGTATGATAATTTTTTTTTTATTTTTTATTACTCTTCAAAAAATAGATAGAGTCAAGTTAAGGATCACTGCCAATGTTTTGTGCGGTGATCAAACATGTAGATAGGCATTTTTGACATATTATGCTCATTTTTGTTTGACGAATTGCCGAAAACTTCTACCTATTGAATATATAATCCTTTGTTGAAGTACCCTAATTTTTTTATTTATTAGTTATCTTGAAATATTAAGCATTGTCAATCCAAGTATCGATCAAATAGGTAGTTAGTAAATTTTACCTTCTTAAAGTCATTTCTACTCAAAGAACCTTAGGAAAATTGCGACTTTTGTATAGAAATCACTATGTTGATGTATGATCATTTTTTTATTTATTATTACTGTTCAAATAATAGCTAGAGTCAAGTTAAAGATCACGGCAAAAGTTTTGCGCGGCAATCAAATAGGTAGTTAGTCATTTTATTTCATATTATGCTCATTTCTGTTTGACGAATTGCCGAAAACTCCAATCTATTGAATATATAATCCTTTGTTGAGGTACCCTAATTTTTTATTTATTAGTTATCTTGAAATTTGAAGCATTGTCAATCCAAGAATCGATCAAATAGGTTGTTAGTTAATTTTACCTTCTTAAAGTGATTTCTACTCGAAGAACATTAGGAAAATTGCGACTTTTGTATAGATTACACTATGTTGATGTCTGATCATTTTATTTTTATTATTACGCTTCAAATAATAGGTAGATTCAAGTTAAGGATCACTGCAAATATTTTGCGCGGCGATCAAATATGTAGTTAGGCATTTTTGTCACATTATGCTCATTTTTGTTTGACGAATTGCCGAAAACTTATACCTATTGAATATATAATCCTTTGTTGAAGTACCCTAATTTTTTATTTATTAGTTATCTTGAAATATTAAGCATTGTCAATCCAACTATCGATCAAATAGGAATTTAGTTAATTTTACCTTCTTAAAGTCATTTCAACTCGAAGAACCTTAAGAAAATTGCGACTTTTGTATAAATTACACTATGTTGATGTATGATCATTTTTTTAATTATTATTACGCTTCAAATAATTGCTAGAGTAAAGTTAAGGATCCTGGCAAATGTTTTGCACGGCGATCAAATAAGTAGTTACGCATTTTTTGTCATATTATGCTCATTTCTGTTTGACGAATTGCGGAAAACTCCTACCTATTGAATATATAATCCTTTGTTGAAGTACCCTAATTTTTTTATTTATTAGTTATCTTGAAATATTAAGCATTGTCAATCCAATTATCGTTCAAATAGGTAGTTAGTTAATTTCACCTTCTTAAAGTCATTTCTACACGAAGAACTTTAGGAAAATTGTGACTTTTGTATAAATAACACTACGTTGATGTATGATCATTTTTTTTTGTTATTACGCTTCAAAAAATAGCTAGAGTCAAGTTAAGGACCACAGCAAATGTTTTGCGCGGCGATCAAATATGTAGTTAGGCATTTTTGTCATATTATGCTCATTTCTATTAGACGAATTGCTGAAAATTCCTATTTATTGAATATATAATCCTTTGTTGAAGTACCCTAATTTTTTATTTATTAGTTATCTTGAAATATTAAGCATTGTCAATCCAATTATCGTTCAAATAGGTAGTTAGTTAATTTTACCTTCTTAAAGTCATTTCTACATGAAGAACCTTAGGAAAATTGAGACTTTTGTATAGATAACACTGTGTTGATGTATGATCATTTTTTTATTTATTATTATTATTCAAATAATAGCTAGAGTCAAGTTAAAGATCACTGCAAATGTTTTGCGCGGCAATCAAATAGGTAGTTAGGAATTTTATTTCATATTATGCTCATTTCTGTTTGACGAATTGCCGAAAAATCCAACCTATTGAATATATAATCCTTTGTTGAAGTACCCTAATTTTTTATTTATTAGGTATCTTGAAATTTTAAGCATTGTCTATCCAATTATCGATCAAATTGGTTGTTAGTTAATTTCACCTTCTTAAAGTCATTTCTCCTCGAAGAACTTTAGGAAAATTGCGACTTTTGTGTAGATAACACTAAGTTGATGTATGATCATTTTTTTTTTTGTTATTACGCTTCAAAAAATAGCTAGAGTCAAGTTAAGGACCACAGCAAATGTTTTGCGCGGCGATCAAATATGTAGTTAGGCATTTTTGTCATATTATGCTCATTTCTATTAGACGAATTGCCGAAAACTCCTACCTATTGAATATATAATCCTTTCTTGAAGTACATAAGTTTTTATTTTTTAGTTATCTTGAAATTTTAAGCATTGTCAATCCAACTATCGATCAAATAGGAAGTTGGTTAATTTTACCTTATTAAAGTCATTTCAACTCGAAGAACCTTAAGAAAATTGCGACTTTTGTATAAATTACACTATGTTGATGTATGATCATTTTTTTAATAAATATTACCCTTCAAATAATAGCTAGAGTCAAGTTAAGGATCCTTGCAAATGTTTTGCACGGCGATCAAATAGGTAGCTACGCATTTTTTGTCATATTATGCTCATTTCTGTTTGAAGAATTGCCGAAAACTCCTACCTATTGAATATATAATCCTTTGTTGAAGTACGCTAATTTTTTTATTTATTAGTTATCTTGAAATATTAAGCATTGTCGATCCAATTATCGATCAAATAGGTAGTTAGTTAATTTCACCTTCTTAAAGTCATTTCTACACGAAGAACTTTAGGAAAATTGCGACTTTTGTATAGATAACACTACGTTGATGTATGATCAATTTTTTTATTTATTATTACGCATCAAAAAATAGCTAGAGTCAAGTTAAGGATCACTGCCAACGTTTTGCGCGGCAATCAAATATGTAGTTAGGTATTTTTGTCATATTACGCTCATTTCTGTTTGACGAATTGCCGAAAACTCCTACCTATTGAATATATAATCCTTTGTTGAAGTACCCTAATTTTTTTATTTGTTAGTTATCTAGAAATATTAAGCATTGTCTATCCAATTATCGATCAAATTGGTTGTTAGTTAATTTCACCTTCTTAAAGTCATTTCTCCTCTAAGAACTTTAGGAAAATTGCGACTTTTGTATAGATAACACTACGTTGTTGTATGATAATTTTTTTTTTGTTATTACGCTTCAAAAAATAGCTAGAGTCAAGTTAAGGACCACAGCAAATGTTTTGCGCGGCAATCAAATATGTAGTTAGGCATTTTTGTCATATTATGCTCATTTCTATTAGACGAATTGCCGAAAACTCCTACCTATTGAATATACAATCCTTTGTTGAAGTACATAATTTTTTATTTTTTAGTTATCTTGAAATTTTAAGCATTGTCAATCCAAGTATCGATCAAATAGGTAGTTAGTTAATTTCACCTTCTTAAAGTCATTTCTACTCGAAAAACATTAGGAAAATTGCGAGTTTTGTATAGATAACACTATGTTGATGTATGATAATTTTTTTTTATTTATTATTACTCTTCAAATAATAGCTAGAGTCAAGTTAAGGATCACTGCCAATGTTTTACGCGGCGATCAAATATGTAGTTAGGCATTTTTGTCACATTATGCTCATTTTTGTTTGACGAATTGCCGAAAACTTCTACCTATTGAATATATAATCCTTTGTTGAAGTACCCTAACTTTTTATTAATTAGTTATCTTCAAATTTTAAGCATTGTCAATCCAAGTATCGATCAAATAGGTAGTTAGTTAATTTCAACTTCTTAAAGTTATTTCTACTCGAAAAACTTTAGGAAAATTGCGACTTTTGTATAAATAACACTATTTGATGTAAGATAATTTTTTTTTATTTATTACTACACTTCAAAAAATAGATAGAGTCAAGTTAAGGATCACTGCCAATGTTTTGCGCGGTGATCAAATATGTAGTTAGGCATTTTTGTCATATTATGCTCATTTTTGTTTGACGAATTGCCGAAAACTTCTACCTATTGAATATATAATCCTTTGTTGAAGTACCCTAATTTTTTATTTATTAGTTATCTTGAAATTTTAAGCATTGTCAATCCAAGAATCGATCAAATAGGAAGTTAGTTAATTTTACCTTTTAAAGTCATTTCAACTCGAAGAACTTTAAGAAAATTGCGACTTTTGTATAAATTACACTATGTTGATGTATGATCATTTTTTTATTTATTATTACGCTTCAAATAATAGCTAGTGTCAAGTTAAGGATCCTTGCAAATGTTTTGCACGGCGATCAAATAGGTAGTTAGGCATTTTTTGTCATATTATGCTCATTTCCATTAGACGAATTGCCGAAAACTCCTATCTATTGAATATATAATCCTTTGTTGAAGTACCCTAATTTTTTTATTTATTAGTTATCTTGAAATATTAAGCATTGTCAATCTAATTATCGATCAAATAGGTAGTTAGTTAATTTCACCTTCTTAAAGTCATTTCTACACGAAGAACTTTAGGAAAATTGCGACTTTTGTATAGATAACACTACGTTGATGTATGATCATTTTTTTTATTTGTTATTACGCTTCCAAAAATAGCTAGAGTCAAGTTAAGGACCACATCAAATGTTTTGCACGGCGATCAAATATGTAGTTAGGCTTTTTTGTCATATTATGCTCATTTCTATTAGACGAATTGCCGAAAACTCCTATCTATTGAATATATAATCCTTTGTTGAAGTACCCTAATTTTTTATTTATTAGTTATCTTGAAATTTTAAGCATTGTCAATCCAAGTATCGATCAAATAGGTAGTTAGTTAATTTTACCTTCTTAAAGTCATTTCTACTCAATGAACCTTAGGAAAATTGCGACTTTTGTATAGATAACACTATGTTTATGTATGATCATTTTTTTTATTTATTATTATTGTTCAAATAATAGCTAGAGTCAAGTTAAAGATCACCGCCAATGTTTTGCGCGGCGATCAAATATGTAGTTAGGCATTTTTGTCACATTATGCTCATTTTTGTTTGACGAATTGCCGAAAACTTCTACCTATTGAATATATAATCCTTTGTTGAAGTATTCTAATTTTTTATTTATTAGTTATCTTCAAATTTTAAGCATTGTCAATCCCAGTATCGATCAAATAGGTAGTTAGTTAATTTCAACTTCTTAAAGTTATTTCTACTCGAAGAACTTTAGGAAAATTGCGACTTTTGTATAAATAACACTATGTTGATGTATGATAATTTTTTTTTATTTTTTATTACTCTTCAAAAAATAGATAGAGTCAAGTTAAGGATCACTGCCAATGTTTTGTGCGGTGATCAAACATGTAGATAGGCATTTTTGACATATTATGCTCATTTTTGTTTGACGAATTGCCGAAAACTTCTACCTATTGAATATATAATCCTTTGTTGAAGTACCCTAATTTTTTTATTTATTAGTTATCTTGAAATATTAAGCATTGTCAATCCAAGTATCGATCAAATAGGTAGTTAGTAAATTTTACCTTCTTAAAGTCATTTCTACTCAAAGAACCTTAGGAAAATTGCGACTTTTGTATAGAAATCACTATGTTGATGTATGATCATTTTTTTATTTATTATTACTGTTCAAATAATAGCTAGAGTCAAGTTAAAGATCACGGCAAAAGTTCTGCGCGGCAATCAAATAGGTAGTTAGTCATTTTATTTCATATTATGCTCATTTCTGTTTGACGAATTGCCGAAAACTCCAACCTATTGAATATATAATCCTTTGTTGAGGTACCCTAATTTTTTATTTATTAGTTATCTTGAAATTTGAAGCATTGTCAATCCAAGAATCGATCAAATAGGTTGTTAGTTAATTTTACCTTCTTAAAGTGATTTCTACTCGAAGAACATTAGGAAAATTGCGACTTTTGTATAGATTACACTATGTTGATGTCTGATCATTTTATTTTTATTATTACGCTTCAAATAATAGGTAGATTCAAGTTAAGGATCACTGCAAATATTTTGCGCGGCGATCAAATATGTAGTTAGGCATTTTTGTCACATTATGCTCATTTTTGTTTGACGAATTGCCGAAAACTTATACCTATTGAATATATAATCGTTTGTTGAAGTACCCTAATTTTTTATTTATTAGTTATCTTGAAATATTAAGCATTGTCAATCCAACTATCGATCAAATAGGAATTTAGTTAATTTTACCTTCTTAAAGTCATTTCAACTCGAAGAACCTTAAGAAAATTGCGACTTTTGTATAAATTACACTATGTTGATGTATGATCATTTTTTTAATTATTATTACGTTTCAAATAATAGCTAGAGTCAAGTTAAGGATCCTGGCAAATGTTTTGCACGGCGATCAAATAGGTAGTTACGCATTTTTTGTCATATTATGCTCATTTCTGTTTGACGAATTGCGAAAAACTCCTACCTATTGAATATATAATCCTTTGTTGAAGTACCCTAATTTTTTTATTTATTAGTTATCTTTAAATATTAAGCATTGTTAATCCAATTATCGTTCAAATAGGTAGTTAGTTAATTTCACCTTCTAAAAGTCATTTCTACACGAAGAACTTTAGGAAAATTGCGACTTTTGTATAAATAACACTACGTTGATGTATGATCATTTTTTTTTTGTTATTACGCTTCAAAAAATAGCTAGAGTCAAGTTAAGGACCACAGCAAATGTTTTGCGCGGCAATCAAATATGTAGTTAGGCATTTTTGTCATATTATGCTCATTTCTATTAGACGAATTGCCGAAAACTCCTACCTATTGAATATACAATCCTTTGTTGAAGTACATAATTTTTTATGTTTTAGTTATCTTGAAATTTTAAGCATTGTCAATCCAAGTATCGATCAAATAGGTAGTTAGTTAATTTCACCTTCTTAAAGTCATTTCTACTCGAAAAACCTTAGGAAAATTGCGAGTTTTGTATAGATAACACTATGTTGATGTATGATAATTTTTATTTATTTATTATTACTCTTCAAATAATAGCTAGAGTCAAGTTAAGGATCACTGCCAATGTTTTACGCGGCGATCAAATATGTAGTTAGGCATTTTTGTCACATTATGCTCATTTTTGTTTGACGAATTGCCGAAAACTTCTACCTATTGAATATATAATCCTTTGTTGAAGTACCCTAACTTTTTATTAATTAGTTATCTTCAAATTTTAAGCATTGTCAATCCAAGTATCGATCAAATAGGTAGTTAGTTAATTTCAACTTCTTAAAGTTATTTCTACTCGAAAAACTTTAGGAAAATTGCGACTTTTGTATAAATAACACTATTTGATGTAAGATAATTTTTTTTATTTATTACTACACTTCAAAAAATAGATAGAGTCAAGTTAAGGATCACTGCCAATGTTTTGCGCGGTGATCAAATATGTAGTTAGGCATTTTTGTCATATTATGCTCATTTTTGTTTGACGAATTGCCGAAAACTTCTACCTATTGAATATATAATCCTTTGTTGAAGTACCCTAATTTTTTATTTATTAGTTATCTTGAAATTTTAAGCATTGTCAATCCAAGAATCGATCAAATAGGAAGTTAGTTAATTTTACCTTTTAAAGTCATTTCAACTCGAAGAACTTTAAGAAAATTGCGACTTTTGTATAAATTACACTATGTTGATGTATGATCATTTTTTTATTTATTATTACGCTTCAAATAAGAGCTAGTGTCAAGTTAAGGATCCTTGCAAATGTTTTGCACGGCGATCAAATAGGTAGTTAGGCATTTTTTGTCATATTATGCTCATTTCTATTAGACGAATTGCCGAAAACTCCTATCAATTGAATATATAATCCTTTGTTGAAGTACCCTAATTTTTTTATTTATTAGTTATCTTGAAATATTAAGCATTGTCAATCTAATTATCGATCAAATAGGTAGTTAGTTAATTTCACCTTCTTAAAGTCATTTCTACACGAAGAACTTTAGGAAAATTGCGACTTTTGTATAGATAACACTACGTTGATGTATGATCATTTTTTTTATTTGTTATTACGCTTCCAAAAATAGCTAGAGTCAAGTTAAGGACAACAGCAAATGTTTTGCACGGCGATCAAATATGTAGTTAGGCTTTTTTGTCATATTATGGTCATTTCTATTAGACGAATTGCCGAAAACTCCTATCTATTGAATATATAATCCTTTGTTGAAGTACCCTAATTTTTTATTTATTAGTTATCTTGAAATTTTAAGCATTGTCAATCCAAGTATCGATCAAATAGGTAGTTAGTTAATTTTACCTTTTTAAAGTCATTTCTACTCAATGAACCTTAGGAAAATTGCGACTTTTGTATAGATAACACTATGTTGATGTATGATCATTTTTTTATTTATTATTATTGTTCAAATAATAGCTAGAGTCAAGTTAAAGATCACCGCCAATGTTTTGCGCGGCGATCAAATATGTAGTTAGGCATTTTTGTCACATTATGCTCATTTTTGTTTGACGAATTGCCGAAAACTTCTACCTATTGAATATATAATCCTTTGTTGAAGTATTCTAATTTTTTATTTATTAGTTATCTTCAAATTTTAAGCATTGTCAATCCCAGTATCGATCAAATAGGTAGTTAGTTAATTTCAACTTCTTAAAGTTATTTCTACTCGAAGAACTTTAGGAAAATTGCGACTTTTGTATAAATAACACTATGTTGATGTATGATAATTTTTTTTTTATTTTTTATTACTCTTCAAAAAATAGATAGAGTCAAGTTAAGGATCACTGCCAATGTTTTGTGCGGTGATCAAACATGTAGATAGGCATTTTTGACATATTATGCTCATTTTTGTTTGACGAATTGCCGAAAACTTCTACCTATTGAATATATAATCCTTTGTTGAAGTACCCTAATTTTTTTATTTATTAGTTATCTTGAAATATTAAGCATTGTCAATCCAAGTATCGATCAAATAGGTAGTTAGTAAATTTTACCTTCTTAAAGTCATTTCTACTCAAAGAACCTTAGGAAAATTGCGACTTTTGTATAGAAATCACTATGTTGATGTATGATCATTTTTTTATTTATTATTACTGTTCAAATAATAGCTAGAGTCAAGTTAAAGATCACGGCAAAAGTTTTGCGCGGCAATCAAATAGGTAGTTAGTCATTTTATTTCATATTATGCTCATTTCTGTTTGACGAATTGCCGAAAACTCCAACCTATTGAATATATAATCCTTTGTTGAGGTACCCTAATTTTTTATTTATTAGTTATCTTGAAATTTGAAGCATTGTCAATCCAAGAATCGATCAAATAGGTTGTTAGTTAATTTTACCTTCTTAAAGTGATTTCTACTCGAAGAACATTAGGAAAATTGCGACTTTTGTATAGATTACACTATGTTGATGTCTGATCATTTTATTTTTATTATTACGCTTCAAATAATAGGTAGATTCAAGTTAAGGATCACTGCAAATATTTTGCGCGGCGATCAAATATGTAGTTAGGCATTTTTGTCACATTATGCTCATTTTTGTTTGACGAATTGCCGAAAACTTATACCTATTGAATATATAATCCTTTGTTGAAGTACCCTAATTTTTTATTTATTAGTTATCTTGAAATATTAAGCATTGTCAATCCAACTATCGATCAAATAGGAATTTAGTTAATTTTACCTTCTTAAAGTCATTTCAACTCGAAGAACCTTAAGAAAATTGTGACTTTTGTATAAATTACACTATGTTGATGTATGATCATTTTTTTAATTATTATTACGCTTCAAATAATAGCTAGAGTCAAGTTAAGGATCATGGCAAATGTTTTGCACGGCGATCAAATAGGTAGTTACGCATTTTTTGTCATATTATGCTCATTTCTGTTTGACGAATTGCGGAAAACTCCTACCTATTGAACATATAATCCTTTGTTGAAGTACCCTAATTTTTTTATTTATTAGTTATCTTGAAATATTAAGCATTGTCAATCCAATTATCGTTCAAATAGGTAGTTAGTTAATTTCACCTTCTTAAAGTCATTTCTACACGAAGAACTTTAGGAAAATTGCGACTTTTGTATAAATAACACTACGTTGATGTATGATCATTTTTTTTTGTTATTACGCTTCAAAAAATAGCTAGAGTCAAGTTAAGGACCACAGCAAATGTTTTGCGCGGCGATCAAATATGTAGTTAGGCATTTTTGTCATATTATGCTCATTTCTATTAGACGAATTGCTGAAAATTCCTATTTATTGAATATATAATCCTTTGTTGAAGTACCCTAATTTTTTATTTATTAGTTATCTTGAAATATTAAGCATTGTCAATCCAATTATCGTTCAAATAGGTAGTTAGTTAATTTTACCTTCTTAAAGTCATTTCTACATGAAGAACCTTAGGAAAATTGAGACTTTTGTATAGATAACACTGTGTTGATGTATGATCATTTTTTTATTTATTAATATTATTCAAATAATAGCTAGAGTCAAGTTAAAGATCACTGCAAATGTTTTGCGCGGCAATCAAATAGGTAGTTAGGAATTTTATTTCATATTATGCTCATTTCTGTTTGACGAATTGCCGAAAAATCCAACCTATTGAATATATAATCCTTTGTTGAAGTACCCTAATTTTTTATTTATTAGGTATCTTGAAATTTTAAGCATTGTCTATCCAATTATCGATCAAATTGGTTGTTAGTTAATTTCACCTTCTTAAAGTCATTTCTCCTCAAAGAACTTTAGGAAAATTGCGACTTTTGTGTAGATAACACTAAGTTGATGTATGATCATTTTTTTTTTGTTATTACGCTTCAAAAAATAGCTAGAGTCAAGTTAAGGACCACAGCAAATGTTTTGCGCGGCGATCAAATATGTAGTTAGGCATTTTTGTCATATTATGCTCATTTCTATTAGACGAATTGCCGAAAACTCCTACCTATTGAATATATAATCCTTTCTTGAAGTACATAAGTTTTTATTTTTTAGTTATCTTGAAATTTTAAGCATTGTCAATCCAACTATCGATCAAATAGGAAGTTGGTTAATTTTACCTTATTAAAGTCATTTCAACTCGAAGAACCTTAAGAAAATTGCGACTTTTGTATAAATTACACTATGTTGATGTATGATCATTTTTTTAATAAATATTACCCTTCAAATAATAGCTAGAGTCAAGTTAAGGATCCTTGCAAATGTTTTGCACGGCGATCAAATAGGTAGTTACGCATTTTTTGTCATATTATGCTCATTTCTGTTTGACGAATTGCCGAAAACTCCTACCTATTGAATATATAATCCTTTGTTGAAGTACCCTAATTTTTTTATTTATTAGTTATCTTGAAATATTAAGCATTGTCAATCCAATTATCGATCAAATAGGTAGTTAGTTAATTTCACCTTCTTAAAGTCATTTCTACACGAAGAACTTTAGGAAAATTGCGACTTTTGTATAGATAACACTACGTTGATGTATGATCATTTTTTTTTGTTATTACGCTTCAAAAAATAGCTAGAGTCAAGTTAAGGACCACATCAAATGTTTTGCGCGGCGATCAAATATGTAGTTAGGCATTTTTGTCATATTATGCTCATTTCTATTAGACGAATTGCCGAAAACTCCTACCTATTGAATATATAATCCTTTGTTGAAGTACATAATTTTTTATTTTTTAGTTATCTTGAAATTTTAAGCATTGTCAATCCAAGTATCGATCAAATAGGTAGTTAGTTAATTTTAGCTTCTTAAAGTCATTTCTACTCGAAGAACCTTAGGAAAATTGCGAGTTTTGTATAGATAATACTATGTTGATGTATGATAATTTTTTTTTATTATTACTCTTCAAATAATAGCTAGAGTCAAGTTAAGGATCACTACCAATGTTTTGCGCGGCGATCAAATATGTAGTTAGGCATTTTTGTCACATTATGCTCATTTTTGTTTGACGAATTGCCGAAAACTTCTACCTATAGAATATATAATCCTTTGTTGAAGTACCATAATTTTTTATTTATTAGTTATCTTCAAATTTTAAGCATTGTCAATCCAAGTATCGATCAAATAGGTAGTTAGTTAATTTCAACTTCTTAAAGTTATTTCTACTCGAAGAACTTTAGGAAAATTGCGACTTTTGTATAAATAACACTATGTTGATGTATGATCATTTTTTTATTTTTTAATACACTTCAAAAAATAGAAAGAGTCAAGTTAAGGATCACTGCCAATGTTTTGCGCTGTGATCAAATATGTAGCTAGTCATTTTTGTCATATTATGCTCATTTTTGTTTGAAGAATTGCCGAAAACTTCTACCTATTGAATATATAATCCTTTGTTGAAGTACCCTAATTTTTTATTTATTAGTTATCTTCAAATATTAAGCATTGTCAATCCAAGTATCGATCAAATAGGTAGTTAGTTAATTTCACCTTCTTAAAGTCATTTCTACTCGAAGAACTTTAGGAAAATTGCGACTTTTGTATAGATAACACTAGGTTGATGTATGATCAATTTTTTTATTTATTATTACGCATCAAAAAATAGCTAGAGTCAAGTTAAGGATCACTGCCAACGTTTTGCGCGGCAATCAAATATGTAGTTAGGTATTTTTGTCATATTACGCTCATTTCTGTTTGACGAATTGCCGAAAACTCCTACCTATTGAATATATAATCCTTTGTTGAAGTACCCTAATTTTTTTATTTGTTAGTTATCTAGAAATATTAAGCATTGTCAATCCAATTATCGATCAAATAGGTAGTTAGTTAATTTCACCTTCTTAAAGTCATTTCTACACGAAGAACTTTAGGAAAATTGCGACTTTTGTATAGATAACACTACGTTGATGTATGATAATTTTTTTTTTGTTATTACGCTTCAAAAAATAGCTAGAGTCAAGTTAAGGACCACAGCAAATGTTTTGCGCGGCAATCAAATATGTAGTTAGGCATTTTTGTCATATTATGCTCATTTCTATTAGACGAATTGCCGAAAACTCCTACCTATTGAATATACAATCCTTTGTTGAAGTACATAATTTTTTATTTTTTAGTTATCTTGAAATTTTAAGCATTGTCAATCCAAGTATCGATCAAATAGGTAGTTAGTTAATTTCACCTTCTTAAAGTCATTTCTACTCGAAAAACCTTAGGAAAATTGCGAGTTTTGTATAGATAACACTATGTTGATGTATGATAATTTTTATTTATTTATTATTACTCTTCAAATAATAGCTAGAGTCAAGTTAAGGATCACTGCCAATGTTTTACGCGGCGATCAAATATGTAGTTAGGCATTTTTGTCACATTATGCTCATTTTTGTTTGACGAATTGCCGAAAACTTCTACCTATTGAATATATAATCCTTTGTTGAAGTACCCTAACTTTTTATTAATTAGTTATCTTCAAATTTTAAGCATTGTCAATCCAAGTATCGATCAAATAGGTAGTTAGTTAATTTCAACTTCTTAAAGTTATTTCTACTCGAAAAACTTTAGGAAAATTGCGACTTTTGTATAAATAACACTATTTGATGTAAGATAATTTTTTTTTATTTATTACTACACTTCAAAAAATAGATAGAGTCAAGTTAAGGATCACTGCCAATGTTTTGCGCGGTGATCAAATATGTAGTTAGGCATTTTTGTCATATTATGCTCATTTTTGTTTGACGAATTGCCGAAAACTTCTACCTATTGAATATATAATCCTTTGTTGAAGTACCCTAATTTTTTATTTATTAGTTATCTTGAAATTTTAAGCATTGTCAATCCAAGAATCGATCAAATAGGAAGTTAGTTAATTTTACCTTTTAAAGTCATTTCAACTCGAAGAACTTTAAGAAAATTGCGACTTTTGTATAAATTACACTATGTTGATGTATGATCATTTTTTTATTTATTATTACGCTTCAAATAATAGCTAGTGTCAAGTTAAGGATCCTTGCAAATGTTTTGCACGGCGATCAAATAGGTAGTTAGGCATTTTTTGTCATATTATGCTCATTTCTATTAGACGAATTGCCGAAAACTCCTATCTATTGAATATATAATCCTTTGTTGAAGTACCCTAATTTTTTTATTTATTAGTTATCTTGAAATATTAAGCATTGTCAATCTAATTATCGATCAAATAGGTAGTTAGTTAATTTCACCTTCTTAAAGTCATTTCTACACGAAGAACTTTAGGAAAATTGCGACTTTTGTATAGATAACACTACGTTGATGTATGATCATTTTTTTTATTTGTTATTACGCTTCCAAAAATAGCTAGAGTCAAGTTAAGGACCACAGCAAATGTTTTGCACGGCGATCAAATATGTAGTTAGGCTTTTTTGTCATATTATGGTCATTTCTATTAGACGAATTGCCGAAAACTCCTATCTATTGAATATATAATCCTTTGTTGAAGTACCCTAATTTTTTATTTATTAGTTATCTTGAAATTTTAAGCATTGTCAATCCAAGTATCGATCAAATAGGTAGTTAGTTAATTTTACCTTCTTAAAGTCATTTCTACTCAATGCACCTTAGGAAAATTGCGACTTTTGTATAGATAACACTATGTTGATGTATGATCATTTTTTTTATTTATTATTATTGTTCAAATAATAGCTAGAGTCAAGTTAAAGATCACCGCCAATGTTTTGCGCGGCGATCAAATATGTAGTTAGGCATTTTTGTCACATTATGCTCATTTTTGTTTGACGAATTGCCGAAAACTTCTACCTATTGAATATATAATCCTTTGTTGAAGTATTCTAATTTTTTATTTATTAGTTATCTTGAAATTTTAAGCATTGTCAATCCCATTATCGATCAAATAGGTAGTTAGTTAATTTCAACTTCTTAAAGTTATTTCTACTCGAAGAACTTTAGGAAAATTGCGACTTTTGTATAAATAACATTATGTTGATGTATGATAATTTTTTTTTATTTTTTATTACTCTTTAAAAAATAGATAGAGTCAAGTTAAGGATCACTGCCAATGTTTTGTGCGGTGATCAAACATGTAGATAGGCATTTTTGACATATTGTGCTCATTTTTGTTTGACGAATTGCCGAAAACTTCTACCTATTGAATATATAATCCTTTGTTGAAGTACCCTAATTTTTTTATTTATTAGTTATCTTGAAATATTAAGAATTGTCAATCCAAGTATCGATCAAATAGGTAGTTAGTAAATTTTACCTTCTTAAAGTCATTTCTACTCGAAGAACCTTAGGAAAATTGCGACTTTTGTATAGATAATACTATGTTGATGTATGATCATTTTTTTTATTTATTATTACTGTTCAAATAATAGCTAGAGTCAAGTTAAAGATCACAGCAAATGTTTTGTGCGGCAATCAAATAGGTAGTTAGGCATTTTATTTCATATTATGCTCATTTCTGTTTGACGAATTGCCGAAAACTCCAACCTATTGAATATATAATCCATTGTTGAAGTACCCTAATTTTTTATTTATTATTTATCTTGAAATTTGAAGCATTGTCAATCCAAGAATCGATCAAATAGGTTGTTAGTTAATTTTACCTTCTTAAAGTGATTTCTACTCGAAGAACATTAGGAAAATTGCGACTTTTGTATAGATTACACTATGTTGATGTCTGATCATTTTTTTATTTATTATTACGCTTCAAATAATAGGTAGAGTCAAGTTAAGGATCACTGCCAATGTTTTGGGCGGTGATCAAATATGTAGTTAGGCATTTTTGTCATATTATGCTCATTTTTGTTTGACGAATTGCCGAAAACTTCTACCTATTGAATATATAATCCTTTGTTGAAGTACCCTAATTTTTTTATTTATTAGTTATCTTGAAATATTAAGCATTGTCAATCCAAGTATCGATCAAATAGGTAGTTAGTTAATTTTACCTTCTTAAAGTCATTTCTACTCGAAGAACCTTAGGAAAATTGCGACTTTTGTATAGATAACACTATGTTGATGTATGATCATTTTTTTTTATATATTATTACTGTTCAAATAATAGCTAGAGTCAAGTTAAAGATCACTGCCAATGTTTTGCGCGGCAATCAATTAGGTAGTTAGGCATTTTATTTCATAGTATGCTCATTTCTGTTTGACGAATTGCCGAAAACTCCAACCTATTGAATATATAATCCATTGTTGAAGTACCCTAATTTTTTATTTATTAGTTATCTTCAAATTTTAAGCATTGTCAATCCAAGAATCGATCAAATAGGTTGTTGGTTAATTTCAACTTCTTAAAGTGATTTCTACTCGAAGAACATTAGGAAAATTGCGACTTTTGTATAGATTACACTATGTTGATGTAAGATAATTTTTTTATTTATTATTACGCTTCAAATAATAGGTAGAGTCAAGTTAAGGATCACTGCCAATGTTTTGCGCGGTGATCAAATATGTAGTTAGGCATTTTTGTCATATTATGCTCATTTTTGTTTGACGAATTGCCGAAAACTTCTACCTATTGAATATATAATCCTTTGTTGAAGTACCCTAATTTTTTATTTATTAGTTATCTTGAAATTTTAAGCATTGTCAATCCAAGAATCGATCAAATAGGTGGTTAGTTAATTTTACCTTTTAAAGTCATTTCAACTCGAAGAACTTTAAGAAAATTGCGACTTTTGTATAAATTACACTATGTTGATGTATGATAATTTTTTTATTTATTATTACGCTTCAAATAATAGCTAGTGTCAAGTTAAGGATCCTTGCAAATGTTTTGCACGGCGATCAAATAGGTAGTTAGGCATTTTTTGTCATATTATGCTCATTTCTATTAGACGAATTGCCGAAAACTCCTATCTATTGAATATATAATCCTTTGTTGAAGTACCCTAATTTTTTTATTTATTAGTTATCTTGAAATATTAAGCATTGTCAATCCAATTATCGATCAAATAGGTAGTTAGTTAATTTCACCTTCTTAAAGTCATTTCTACACGAAGAACTTTAGGAAAATTGCGACTTTTGTATAGATAACACTACGTTGATGTATGATCATTTTTTTTATTTGTTATTAGGCTTCCAAAAATAGCTAGAGTCAAGTTAAGGATCCTTGCAAATGTTTTGCACGGCGATCAAATATGTAGTTAGGCATTTTTTGTCATATTATGCTCATTTCTATTAGACGAATTGCCGAAAACTCCTATCTATTGAATATATAATCCTTTGTTGAAGTACCCTAATTTTTTTATTTATTAGTTATCTTGAAATTTTAAGCATTGTCAATCCAAGTATCGATCAAATAGGTAGTTAGTTAATTTTACATTCTTAAAGTCATTTCTACTCAAAGAACCTTAGGAAAATTGCGACTTTTGTATAGATAACACTATGTTGATGTATGATCATTTTTTTTATTTATTATTATTGTTCAAATAATAGCTAGAGTCAAGTTAAAGATCACCGCCAATGTTTTGCGCGGCGATCAAATATGTAGTTAGGCATTTTTGTCACATTATGCTCATTTTTGTTTGACGAATTGCCGAAAACTTCTACCTATTGAATATATAATCCTTTGTTGAAGTACCCTAATTTTTTATTTATTAGTTATCTTCAAATTTTAAGCATTGTCAATCCCAGTATCGATCAAATAGGTAGTTAGTTAATTTCAACTTCTTAAAGTTATTTCTACTCGAAGAACTTTAGGAAAATTGCGACTTTTGTATAAATAACACTATGTTGATGTATGATAATTTTTTTTTATTTTTTATTACTCTTTAAAAAATAGATAGAGTCAAGTTAAGGATCACTGCCAATGTTTTGTGCGGTGATCAAACATGTAGATAGGCATTTTTGACATATTGTGCTCATTTTTGTTTGACGAATTGCCGAAAACTTCTACCTATTGAATATATAATCCTTTGTTGAAGTACCCTAAATTTTTTATTTATTAGTTATCTTGAAATATTAAGAATTGTCAATCCAAGTATCGATCAAATAGGTAGTTAGTAAATTTTACCTTCTTAAAGTCATTTCTACTCGAAGAACCTTAGGAAAATTGCGACTTTTGTATAGATAATACTATGTTGATGTATGATCATTTTTTTTATTTATTATTACTGTTCAAATAATAGCTAGAGTCAAGTTAAAGATCACAGCAAATGTTTTGTGCGGCAATCAAATAGGTAGTTAGGCATTTTATTTCATATTATGCTCATTTCTGTTTGACGAATTGCCGAAAACTCCAACCTATTGAATATATAATCCATTATTGAAGTACCCTAATTTTTTATTTATTAGTTATCTTGAAATTTGAAGCATTGTCAATCCAAGAATCGATCAAATAGGTTGTTAGTTAATTTTACCTTCTTAAAGTGATTTCTACTCGAAGAACATTAGGAAAATTGCGACTTTTGTATAGATTACACTATGTTGATGTCTGATCATTTTTTTATTTATTATTACGCTTCAAATAATAGGTAGAGTCAAGTTAAGGATCACTGCCAATGTTTTGTGCGGTGATCAAATATGTAGTTAGGCATTTTTGTCATATTATGCTCATTTTTGTTTGACGAATTGCCGAAAACTTCTACCTATTGAATATATAATCCTTTGTTGAAGTACCCTAATTTTTTTATTTATTAGTTATCTTGAAATATTAAGCATTGTCAATCCAAGTATCGATCAAATAGGTAGTTAGTTAATTTTACCTTCTTAAAGTCATTTCTACTCGAAGAACCTTAGGAAAATTGCGACTTTTGTATAGATAACACTATGTTGATGTATGATCATTTTTTTTATATATTATTACTGTTCAAATAATAGCTAGATTCAAGTTAAAGATCACTGCAAATGTTTTGCGCGGCAATCAAATAGGTAGTTAGGCATTTTATTTCATAGTATGCTCATTTCTGTTTGACGAATTGCCGAAAACTCCAACCTATTGAATATATAATCCATTGTTGAAGTACCCTAATTTTTTATTTATTAGTTATCTTGAAATTTTAAGCATTGTCAATCCAAGAATCGATCAAATAGGTTGTTGGTTAATTTTACCTTCTTAAAGTGATTTCTACTCGAAGAACATTAGGAAAATTGCGACTTTTGTATAGATTACACTATGTTGATGTCTGATCATTTTTTTATTTATTATTACGCTTCAAATAATAGGTAGAGTCAAGTTAAGGATCACTGCCAATGTTTTGTGCGGTGATCAAATATGTAGTTAGGCATTTTTGTCATATTATGCTTATTTTTGTTTGACGAATTGCCGAAAACTTCTACCTATTGAATATATAATCCTTTGTTGAAGTACCCTAATTTTTTATTTATTAGTTATCTTGAAATATTAAGCATTGTCAATCCAAGTAACGATCAAATAGGTAGTTAGTTAATTTTACCTTCTTAAAGTCATTTCTACTCGAAGAACATTAGGAAAATTGCGACTTTTGTATAGATAACACTATGTTGATGTATGATCATTTTTTTTATTTATTATTACTGTTCAAATAATAGCTAGAGTCAAGTTAAAGATCACTGCAAATGTTTTGCGCGGCAATCAAATAGGTGGTTAGGCATTTTATTTCATATTATTCTCATTTCTGTTTGACGAATTGCCGAAAACTCCAACCTATTGAATATAAAATCCATTGTTGAAGTACCCCTATTTTTTATTTATTAGTTATCTTGAAATTTGAAGCATTGTCAATCCAAGAATCGATCAAATAGGTTGTTAGTTAATTTTACCTTCTTAAAGTGATTTCTACTTGAAGAACATTAGGAAAATTGCGACTTTTGTATAGATTACACTTTGTTGATGTCTGATCATTTTTTTATTTATTATTACGCTTCAAATAATAGGTAGATTCAAGTTAAGGATCACTGTAAATGTTTTGCGCGGCGTTCAAATATGTAGTTAGGTATTTTTGTCATATTATGCTCATTTTTGTTTGACGAATTGCCGAAAACTTATACCTATTGAATATATAATCCTTTGTTGAAGTACCCTAATTTTTTATTTATTAGTTATCTTGAAATATTAAGCATTGTCAATCCAAGTATCGATCAAATAGGTAGTTAGTTAATTTTACCTTCTTAAAGTCATTTCTACTCGAAGAACCTTAGGAAAATTGCGACTTTAGTATAGATAACACTATGTTGATGTATGATAATTTTTTTTATTTTTTACTACTCTTCCAAAAATAGATAGAGTCAAGTTAAGGATCACTGCCAATGTTTTGCACGGTGATCAAATATGTGTTAGGCATTTTTGTCATATTATGCTCATTTTTGTTTGACGAATTGCCGAAAACTTCTACCTATTGAATATATAATCCTTTGTTGAAGTACCCTAATTTTTTATTTATTAGTTATCTTGAAATTTTAAGCATTGTCAATCCAACTATCGATCAAATAGTAAGTTAGTTAATTTTACCTTCTTAAAGTCATTTCAACTCGAAGAACCTTAAGAAAATTGCGACTTTTGTATAAATTACACTATGTTGATGTATGATCATTTTTTAATTATTATTACGCTTCAAATAATAGCTAGAGTCAAGTTAAGGATCCTTGCAAATGTTTTGCACGGCGATCAAATAGGTAGTTAGGCATTTTTTGTCATATTATGCTCATTTCTGTTTGACGAATTGCCGAAAACTCCTACCTGTTGAATATATAATCCTTTGTTGATGTACCTTAATTTTTTTATTTATTAGTTATCTTGAAATATTAAGCATTGTCAAACCAATTATCGATCAAATAGGTAGTTAGTTAATTTCACCTTCTTAAAGTCATTTCTACACGAAGAACTTTAGGAAAATTGCGACTTTTGTATAGATAACACTACGTTGATGTATGATCATTTTTTTTTTGTTATTACGCTTCAAAAAATAGCTAGAGTCAAGTTAAGGACCACAGCAAATGTTTTGCGCGGCGATCAAATATGTAGTTAGGCATTTTTGTCATATTATGCTCATTTCTATTAGACGAATTGCTGAAAACTCCTATTTATTCAATAAATAATCCTTTGTTGAAGTACCATAATTTTTTTATTTATTAGTTATCTTGAAATTTTAAGCATTGTCAATCCAAGTATCGATCAAATAGGTTGTTAGTTAATTTTACCTTCTTAAAGTGATTTCTACTTGAAGAACATTAGGAAAATTGCGACTTTTGTATAGATTACACTATGTTGATGTCTGATCATTTTTTTATTTATTATTACGCTTCAAATAATAGGTATAGTCAAGTTAAGGATCACTGCAAATGTTTTGCGTGACGATCAAATAGGTAGTTAAGCATTTTTTGTCATATTATGCTCATTTCTGTTTGACGAATTGCCGAAAACTACTACCTATTGAATGTATAATCCTTTGTTGAAGTACCCTAAGTTTTTACTTATTAGTTATCTTGAAAGTTTGAGCATTGTCAATCCAAGTATCGATCAAATAGGTAGTTAGTTAATTTTACTTTATTAAAGTCATTTCTACTCGAAAAACCTTAGGAAAATTTCGACTTTTATAGAGATAACACTATGTTGATGTATGATCATTTTTTTTATTTGTTATTATGCTTCAAAAAATAGCCAGAGTCAAGTTAAGGATCACTGTCAAAGTTTTGCGTGGCAATCAAATAGGTAGTTAGGCATTTTTTGTCATATTATGCTCATTTCTGTATGACGAATTGCCGAAAACTCATACTTATTGAATATGTAATCCTTTGTTGAAGTACCCTAATTTTTTATTTATCAGTTATCTTGAAATATTAAGCATTGTCAATCCAAGTATCGATCAAATAGGTAGTTAGTTAATTTGACCTTCTTAAAGTCATTTCTGCTCGAAGAACTTTAGGAAAATTGCGACTTTTGTATAGATAACACTACGCTGATGTATGACCATTTTTTTTATTTGTTATTACGCATCAAAAAATAGCTAGAGTCAAGTTAAGGATCACTGCCACTGTTTTGCGCGGCGATCAAATATGTAGTTAGGCATTTTTGTCATATTATGCTCATTTCTGTTTGACGAATTGCCGAAAACTCATACCTATTGAATATATAATCATTTGTTGAAGTACCCTGATTTTTTATTTATTAGTTATCCAGAAATTTTAAGCATTGTCAATCCAAGTATCGATCAAATAGGTAGTTAGTTAATTTCAACTCCTTAAAGTTATTTCTACTCGAAGAACTTTAGGAAAATTGCGAGTTTTGTATAGATAACACTATGTTGATGTATGATAATTTTTTTTATTTTTTATTATGCTCAAAAAATAGCTAGAGTCAAGTTAAGGATTACTGCCAATGTTTTGTGCGGTGATCAAATATGTAGTTAGGCATTTTTGTCACATTATGCTCATTTTTGTTTGACGAATTGCCGAAAACTTCTACCTATTGAATATATAATCCTTTGTTGAAGTACCCTAATTTTTTATTTATTAGTTATCTTCAAATTTTAATCATTGTCAATCCAAGTATCGATCAAATATGTAGTTAGTTAATTTCAACTTCTTAAAGTTATTTCTACTCGAAGAACTTTCGGAAAATTGCAACTTTTGTATAAATAACACTATGTTGATGTATGATAATTTTTTTTATTTTTTATTACGCTTCAAACAATTGCTAGAGTCAAGTTAAGGATCACTGCCAATGTTTTGCGCGGTGATCAAATATGTAGTTAGGCATTTTTGTCATATTATGCTCATTTTTGTTTGACGAATTGCCGAAAACTTCTACCTATTGAATATATAATCCTTTGTTGAAGTACGCTAATTTTTTATTTATTAGTTATCTTGAAATTTTAAGCATTGTCAATCCAAGTATCGATCAAATAGGAAGTTAGTTAATTTTACCTTCTTAAAGTCATTTCAACTCGAAGAACCTTATGAAAATTGCGACTTTTGTATAAATAACACTAAGTTGAGGTATGATCATTTTTTTTATTTGTTATTACGCTTCAAAAAATAGCTAGAGTCAAGTTGAGGACCACAGTAAATGTTTTGCGCGGCGATCAAATATGTAGTTAGGCATTTTTGTCATATTATGCTCATTTCTATTAGACGAATTGCCGAAAACTCCTATCTATTGAATATATAATCCTTTGTTGAAGTACCCTAATTTTTTATTTTTTAGTTATCTTGAAAATTTAAGCATTGTCAGTCCATGTATCGATCAAATAGGTAGTTAGTTAATTTTACCTTCTTAAAGTCATTTCTACTCGAAGAACCTTAGGAAAATTGCGACTTTTGTATAGATTACACTATGTTGATGTCTGATCATTTTTTAATTATTATTACGCTTCAAATAATAGGTATAGTCAAGTTAAGGATCACTGCAAATGTTTTGCGTGACGATCAAATAGGTAGTTAAGCATTTTTTGTCATATTATGCTCATTTTTTTGTCATATTATGCTCATTTTTTATTTGTTATTACAGTTCAAGTAATAGCTAGAGTCAAGTTAAAGATCACTGCAATTGTTTTGCACGGCAATCAAATGGGTAGTTAGGCACTTTATTTCATATTATGCGCATTTCTGTTTGACGAATTGCCGAAAACTCCAACCTATTGAATATATAATCCCTTGTTGAAGTACCCTAATTTTTTATTTATTAGTTATCTTGAAATGTTAAGCATTGTCAATCCAAGTATCGATCAAATAGGTAGTTAGTTAATTTCAACTTCTTAAAGTTATTTCTACTCGAAGAACTTTCGGAAAATTGCAACTTTTGTATAAATAACACTATGTTGATGTATGATAATTTTTTTTTTTTTTATTATGCTTCAAAAAATTGCTAGAGTCAAGTTAAGGATCACTGCCAATGTTTTGCGCGGTGATCAAATATGTAGTTAGGCATTTTTGTCATATTATGCTCTTTTTTTTTTACGAATTGCCGAAAACATCTACCTATTGAATATATAATACTTTGTTGAAGTACCCTAATTTTTTATTTATTAGTTATCTTGAAATTTTAAGCATTGTCAATCCAAGTATCGATCAAATAGGAAGTTAGTTAATTTTACCTTCTTAAAGTCATTTCAACTCGAAGAACCTTAGGAAAATTGCGACTTTTGTATAAATAACACTATGTTGATGTATGATCATTTTTTTATTTATTATTATGCTTCAAATAATGGCTAGAGTCAAGTTAAGGATCCTTGTAAATGTTTTGCACGGCGATCAAATAGGTAGTTAGGCATTTTTTGTCATATTATGATCATTTCTATTTGACGAATTGCCGAAAACTCCTACCTATTGAATATATAATCCTTTGTTGAAGTACCTTATTTTTTTATTTATTAGTTATCTTGAAATATTAAGCATTGTCAATCCCAATATCGATCATATAGGTAGTTAGTTTATTTCACCTTCTTAAAGTCATTTCTACACGATGAACTTTAGGAAAATTGCGACTTTTGTATAGATAACACTACGTTGAGGTATGATCATTTTTTTTATTTATTATTACACTTCAAAAAATAGCTAGAGTCAAGTTAAGGACCACAGCAAATGTTTTGCGCGGCGATCAAATATGTAGTTAGGCATTTTTGTCATATTATGCTCATTTCTATTAGACGAATTGCCGAAAACTCCTATCTATTGAATATATAATCCTTTGTTGAAGTACCCTAATTTTTTATTTTTTAGTTATCTTGAAATTTTAAGCATTGTTAATCCAAGTATCGATCAAATATGTAGTTAGTTAATTTTACCTTCTTAAAGTCATTTCTACTCGAAGAACCGTAGGAAAATTGCGACTTTTGTATAGATAACACTATGTTGATGTATAATCATTTTTTTATTTGTTATTACAGTTCAAGTAATAGCTAGAGTCAAGTTAAAGATCACTGCAAATGTTTTGCACGTCAATCAAATGGGTAGTTAGGCACTTTATTTCATATTATGCGCATTTCTGTTTGACGAATTGCCGAAAACTCCAACCTATTGAATTATATAATCCTTTGTTGAAGTATCCTAATTTTTTATTTATTAGTTATCTTGAAATTTTAAGCATTGTCAATCCAAGTATCGATCAAATAGGTAGTTAGTTAATTTCACCTTCTTAAGTCATTTCTACTGGAAGAACTTAAGGAAATTGCGACTTTTGTATAGATAACACTACGTTGATGTATGATCATTTTTTTTATTTGTTATTACGCATCAAAAAATAGCTAGAGTCAAGTTAAGGAACACTGCCAATATTTTGGGCGGCGATGAAATATGTAGTTAGGCATTTTTGTCATATTATGCTCATTTCTGTTTGACGAATTGCCGAAAACTCCTACCTATTGAATATATAATCATTTGTTGAAGTACCCAAATTTTTTATTTATTAGTTATCTTGAAATTTTAAGCATTGTCAATCCAATTATCGATCAAATAGGAAGTTAGTTAATTTTACCTTCTTAAAGTCATTTCTACGCAAAGAACCTTAGGAAAATTGCGACTTTTGTATAAATAACACTATATTGATGTATGATCATTTTTTTTATTTATTATTACGCTTCAAATAATAGCTAGAGTCAAGTTAAGGATCCTTGCAAATGTGTTGCACGGCGATCAAATAGGTAGTTAGGCATTTTTTGTCATATTATGCTCATTTCTATTTGACGAATTGCCGAAAACTCCTACCTATTGAATATATAATCCTTTGTTGAAGTACCCTAATTTTGTTATTTATTAGTTATCTTGAAATATTAAGCATTGTCAATCAAATTATCGATCAAATAGGTAGTTAGTTAATTTCACCTTCTTAAAGTCATTTCTACTCGAAGAACTTTAGGAAAATTGCGAATTTGTATAGATAACACTACGTTGATGTATAATCATTTTTTTTATTTGTTATTACGCCGCAAAAAATAGCTAGGGTCAAGTTAAGGATCACTGCCAATGTTTTGCGCGGCGATCAAATATGTAGTTAGGCATTTTTGTCATATTATGCTCATTTCTGTTTGACGAATTGCCGAAAACTCCTACCTATTGAATACATAATCCTTTGTTGAAGTACCCTAATTTTTAATTTATTAGTTAGCTTGAAATATTAAGCATTGTCAATCCAAGTATCGATCAAATAGGTAGTTAGTTAATTTCACCTTCTTAAGTCATTTCTACTGGAAGAACTTAAGGAAATTGCGACTTTTGTATAGATAACACTACGTTGATGTATGATCATTTTTTTTATTTGTTATTACGCATCAAAAAATAGCTAGAGTCAAGTTAAGGAACACTGCCAATATTTTGGGCGGCGATGAAATATGTAGTTAGGCATTTTTGTCATATTATGCTCATTTCTGTTTGACGAATTGCCGAAAACTCCTACCTATTGAATATATAATCATTTGTTGAAGTACCCAAATTTTTTATTTATTAGTTATCTTGAAATTTTAAGCATTGTCAATCCAATTATCGATCAAATAGGAAGTTAGTTAATTTTACCTTCTTAAAGTCATTTCTACGCAAAGAACCTTAGGAAAATTGCGACTTTTGTATAAATAACACTATATTGATGTATGATCATTTTTTTTATTTATTATTACGGTTCAAAAAATAGCTAGAGTCAAGTTAAGGATCACTGTCAAAGTTTTGCGCGGCGATCAAATAGGTAGTTAGGCTTTTTTTGTCATATTATGCTCATTTCTGTTTGACGAATTGCCGAAAACTCCTACCTATTGAATACATAATCCTTTGTTGAAGTACCCTAATTTTTAATTTATTAGTTAGCTTGAAATATTAAGCATTGTCAATCCAAGTATCGATCAAATAGGTAGTTAGTTAATTTCACCTTCTTAAGTCATTTCTACTGGAAGAACTTAAGGAAATTGCGACTTTTGTATAGATAACACTACGTTGATGTATGATCATTTTTTTTATTTGTTATTACGCATCAAAAAATAGCTAGAGTCAAGTTAAGGAACACTGCCAATATTTTGGGCGGCGATGAAATATGTAGTTAGGCATTTTTGTCATATTATGCTCATTTCTGTTTGACGAATTGCCGAAAACTCCTACCTATTGAATATATAATCATTTGTTGAAGTACCCAAATTTTTTATTTATTAGTTATCTTGAAATTTTAAGCATTGTCAATCCAATTATCGATCAAATAGGAAGTTAGTTAATTTTACCTTCTTAAAGTCATTTCTACGCAAAGAACCTTAGGAAAATTGCGACTTTTGTATAAATAACACTATATTGATGTATGATCATTTTTTTTATTTATTATTACGCTTCAAATAATAGCTAGAGTCAAGTTAAGGATCCTTGCAAATGTGTTGCACGGCGATCAAATAGGTAGTTAGGCATTTTTTGTCATATTATGCTCATTTCTATTTGACGAATTGCCGAAAACTCCTACCTATTGAATATATAATCCTTTGTTGAAGTACCCTAATTTTGTTATTTATTAGTTATCTTGAAATATTAAGCATTGTCAATCAAATTATCGATCAAATAGGTAGTTAGTTAATTTCACCTTCTTAAAGTCATTTCTACTCGAAGAACTTTAGGAAAATTGCGAATTTGTATAGATAACACTACGTTGATGTATAATCATTTTTTTTATTTGTTATTACGCCGCAAAAAATAGCTAGGGTCAAGTTAAGGATCACTGCCAATGTTTTGCGCGGCGATCAAATATGTAGTTAGGCATTTTTGTCATATTATGCTCATTTCTATTCGAAGAATTGCCGAAAACTCCTACCTATTGAATTTATAATCCTTTGTTGAAGGACCCAAATTTTTTATTTATTAATTATCTTGAATTTTTTAGCATTGTCAATCCAAGTATCGATCAAATATGTGGTTAGTTAATTTTACCTTCTTAAAGTCATTTCTACTGGAAGAACCTTTGGAAAATTGCGACTTTTGTATAGATAACACTATGTTGATGTATGATCATTTTTTTTATTTCTTATTACGCTTCAAATAATAGGTAGAGTCAAGTTAAAGATCACTGCAAATGTTTTGCGCGGCGATCAAATAGGTAGTTAAGCATTTTTTGTCATATTATGCTCATTTCTGTTTGACGAATTGCCGAAAAGTCTTACCTATTGAATTTATAATCCTTCGTTGAAGTACCCTAATTTTTTATTTAGTAGTTATCTTGAAATATTAAGCATTGTCAATCCAAGTATCGATCAAATAGGTAGTTAGTTAATTTTACCTTCTTAAAGTCATTTCTACTCGAAGAACCTTAGGAAAATTCCGACTTTTGTATAGATAACACTATGTTGATGTATGGTCATTTTTTTTATTTCTTATTACGCTTCAAATAATAGGTAGAGTTAAGTTAAGGATCACTGCAAATGTTTTGCGAGGCGATCAAATAGGTAGTTAAGCATTTTTTGTCATATTATGCTCATTTCTGTTTGACGAATTGCCGAAAAGTCTTCCCTATTATATATATAATCCTTCGTCGAAGTACCCTAATTTTTTATTTATTAGTTATCTTGAAATATTAAGGATTGTAAATCCAAGTATCGATCAAATAGCTAGTTAGTTAATTTTACCTTCTTAAATTCATTTCTACTCGAAGAACTTTAGGAAAATTGTGACTTTTGTATAGATGACACTATGTTGATGTATGACCATTTTTTTATTTGTTATTACGCTTCAAAAAATAGCTAGAGTCAAGTTAAGGATCACTGCCAATGTTTTGCGCGGCGATGAAATATGTAGTTAGGCATTTTTGTCAAATTATGCTCATTTCAGTTTGACGAATTGCCGAAAACTCATACCTATTGAATATATAATCCTTTCTTGAAGTACCCTAATTTTTTATTTATTAATTATCTTGAATTTTTTAGCATTCTCAATCCAAGTATCGATCAAATAGGGAGTTAGTTAATTTCAACTCCTTAAAGTTATTTCTACTCGAAGAACTTTAGGAAAATTGCGAGTTTTGTATAGATAATACTATGTTGATGTATGATAATTTTTTTTATTTTTTATTATGCTTCAAAAAATAGCTAGAGTCAAGTTAAGGATCACTGCCAATGTTTTGTGCGGTGATCAAATATGTAGTTAGGCATTTTTGTCACATTATGCTCATTTTTGTTTGACGAATTGCCGAAAACTTCTACCTATTGAATATATAATCCTTTGTTGAAGTACCCTAATTTTTTATTTGTTAGTTATCTTCAAATTTTTATCATTACCAATCCAAGTATCGATCAAATAGGTAGTTAGTTAATTTCAACTTCTTAAAGTTACTTCTACTCGAAGAACTTTCGGAAAATTGCAACTTTTGTATAAATAAGACTATGTTGATGTATGATAATTTTTTTTATTTTTTATTACGTTTCAAAAAATAGCTAGAGTCAAGTTAAGGATCACTGCCAATGTTTTGCGCGGTGATCAAATATGTAGTTAGGCATTTTTGTCATATTATGCTCATTTTTGTTTGACGAATTGCCGAAAACTTCTACTTATTGAATATATAATCCTTTGTTGAAGTACCCTAATTTTTTATTTATTAGTTATCTTGAAATTTTAAGCATTGTCAATCCAAGTATCGATCAAATAGGAAGTTAGTTAATTTTACCTTCTTAAAGTCATTTCAACTCGAAGAACCTTAGGAAAATTACGACTTTTGTATAAATAACACTATGTTGATGTATGACCATTTTTTTTAATTATTATTATGCTTCAAATAATGGCTAGAGTCAAGTTAAGGGTCCTTGTAAATGTTTTGCACGGCGATCAAATATGTAGTTAGGCATTTTTTGTCATATTATGCTCATTTCTGTTTGACGAATTGCCGAAAACTCCTACCTAATGAATATATAATCCTTGGTTGAAGTACCCTAATTTTTTTATTTATTAGTTATCTTGAAATATTAAGCATTGTCAATCCAAGTATCGATCATATAAGTAGTTAGTTTATTTCACCTTCTTAAAGTCATTTCTACACGAAAAACTTTAGGAAAATTGCGACTTTTGTATAGATAACACTATGTTGATGTATGATCATTTTTTTATTTATTATTACTGTTCAAATAATAGCTAGAGTCAAGTTAAAGATCACTGCAAATGTTTTGCGCGGCAATCAAATAGGTAGTTAGGCACTTTATTTCATTTTATGCTCATTTCTGTTTGACGAATTGCCGAAAATTCCAACCTATAGAATATATATTCCTTTGTTGAAGTACCCTAATTTTTTATTTATTAGTTATCTTGAAATTTTAAGCATTGTCAATCCAAGTATCGATCAAATAGGTTGTTAGTTAAATTTACCTTCTTAAAGTCATTTCTACTCGAAGAACCTTAGGAAAATTGCGACTTTTGTATAGATAACACTATGTTGATGTCTGATCATTTTTTTATTTATTATTACGCTTCAAATACTAGGTAGAGTCAAGTTAAGGATCACTGCAAATGTTTTGCGCGGCGATCAAATAGATAGTTAAGCATTTTTTGTCATATTATGCTCATTTCTATTTGACGAATTGCCGAAAACTCCTACCTATTGAATATATAATCCTTTGTTGAAGTACCCTAATTTTTTATTTATTAGTTATCTTGAACTTTTGAGCATTGTGAATCCAAGTATCGATCAAATAGGTAGTTAGATAATTTTACTTTCTTAATGTCATTTCTACTCGAAGAACCCTAGGAAAATTGCGACTTTCGTAGAGATAACACTATGTTGATGTATGATCATTCTTTTTATTTGTTATTACGGTTCAAAAAATAGCTAGAGTCAAGTTAAGGATCACTGTCAAAGTTTTGCGCGGCGATCAAATAGGTTGATAGGCTTTTTTTGTCATATTATCCTCATTTCTGTTTGACGAATTGCCGAAAACTCATACCTATTGAATATATAATCCTTTGTTGAAGTACCCTGATTTTTTATTTATTAGTTATCCAGAAAATTTAAGCATTGTCAATCCAAGTATCGATCAAATAGGTAGTTAGTTAATTTCAACTCCTTAAAGTTATTTCTACTCGAAGAACTTTTGGAAAATTGCGAGTTTTGTATAGATAACACTATGTTGATGTATGATAAATTTTTTTATTTTTTATTATGCTTCAAAAAATAGCTAGAGTCAAGTTAAGGATCACTGCCAATGTTTTGTGCGGTGATCAAATATGTAGTTAGGCATTTTTGTCAAATTATGCTCATTTTTGTTTGACGAATTGCCGAAAACTTCTACCTATTGAATATATAATCCTTTGTTGAAGTACCCTAATTTTTTATTTATTAGTTATCTTCAAATTTTAATCATTGTCAATCCAAGTATCCATCAAATAGGTAGTCAGTTAATTTCAACTTCTTAAAGTTATTTCTACTCGTAGAACTTTCGGAAAATTGCAACTTTTGTATAAATAACACTATGTTGATGTATGATAATTTTTTTTATTTTTTATTACGCTTCAAAAAAAAGTTAGAGTCAAGTTAAGGATCACTGCCAATGTTTTGCGCGGTGATCAAATATGTAGTTAGGCATTTTTGTCATATTATGCTCATTTTTGTTTGACGAATTGCCGAAAACTTCTACCTATTGAATATATAATCCTTTGTTGAAGTACCCTAATTTTTTATTTATTAGTTATCTTGAAATTTTAAGCATTGTCAATCCAAGTATCGATCAAATAGTAAGTTAGTTAATTTTACCTTCTTAAAGTCATTTCAACTCGAAGAACCTTAGGAAAATTGCGACTTTTGTATAAATAACACTATGTTGATGTATGATCATTTTTTTTATTTATTATTAGCTTCAAATAATGGCTAGAGTCAAGTTAAGGATCCTTGTAAATGTTTTGCACGGCGATCAAATAGGTAGTTTGGCATTTTTTGTCATATTATGCTCATTTCTGTTTGACGAATTGCCGAAAACTCCTACCTATTGAATATATAATCCTTTGTTGAAGTACCCCAATTTTTTTATTTATTAGTTATCTTGAAATATTAAGCATTGTCAATCCCAATATCGATCATATATGTAGTTAGTTTATTTCACCTTCTTAAAGTCATTTCTACACGAAGAACTTTAGGATAATTGCGACTTTTGTATAGATAACACTACGTTGAGGTATGATCATTTTTTTTTATTTGTTATTACGCTTCAAAAAATAGCTAGAGTCAAGTTAAGGACCACAGCAAATGTTTTGCGCGGCGATCAAATATGTAGTTAGGCATTTTTGTCATATTATGCTCATTTCTATTAGACGAATTGCCGAAAACTCCTATCTATTGAATATATAATCCTTTGTTGAAGTACCCTAATTTTTTATTTTTTAGTTATCTTGAAAATTTAAGCATTGTCAGTCCATGTATCGATCAAATAGGTAGTTAGTTAATTTTACCTTCTTAAAGTCATTTCTACTCGAAGAACCTTAGGAAAATTGCGACTTTTGTATAGATAACACTATGTTGATGTATGATCATTTTTTTATTTGTTATTACTGTTCAAATAATAGCTAGAGTCAAGTTAAAGATCGCTGCAATTGTTTTGCGCGGCAATCAAATAGGTAGTTAGGCACTTTATTTCATATTATGCCCATTTCTGTTTGACGAATTGCCGAAAACTCCAACCTATTGAATATATAATTCTTTGTTGAAGTACCATAATTTTTTATTTATTAGTTATCTTGAAATTTTAAGCATTGTCAATCCAAGTATCGATCAAATAGGTTGTTAGTTAATTTTACCTTCTTAAAGTCATTTCTACTCGAAGAACATTAGGAAAATTGCGACTTTTGTATAGTTAACACTATGTTGATGTCTGATCATTTTTTTATTTATTATTACACTTCAAATAATAGGTAGAGTCAAGTTAAGGATCACTGCAAATGTTTTGCGCGGTGATCAAATAGGTAGTTAAGCATTTTTTGTCATATTATGCTCATTTCTGTTTGACGAATTGCCGAAAACTCCTACCTATTGAATATATAATCCCTTGTTGAAGTACCCTAATTTTTTATTTATTAGTTATCTTGAAATTTTGTGCATTGTCAATCCAAGTATCGATCAAATAGGTAGTTAGTTAATTTTACTTTCTTAAAGTCATTTCTACTCGAAAAACCCTAGGAAAATTGCGACTTTCGTAGAGATAACACTATGTTGATGTATGATCATTTTTTTTATTTGTTATTACGGTTCAAAAAATAGCTAGAGTCAAGTTAAGGATCACTGTCAAAGTTTTGCGCGGCGATCAAATAGGTAGTTAGGCTTTTTTGTCATATTATGCTCATTTCTGTTTGACGAATTGCCGAAAACTCCTACCTATTGAATATATAATCCTTTGTTGAAGTACCCTAATTTTTCATTTATTAGTTAGCTTGAAATATTAAGCATTGTCAATCCAAGTATCGATCAAATAGGTAGTTAGTTAATTTCACCTTCTTAAGTCATTTCTACTCGAAGAACATTAGGAAAATTGCGACTTTTGTGTAGATAACACTACGTTGATGTATGATCACTTTTTTTATTTGTTATTACGCATCAAAAAATAGCTAGAGTCAAGTTAAGGATCACTGCCAATATTTTGCGCGGCGATCAAATTTGTAGTTAGGCATTTTTGTTATATTATGCTCATTTCTGTTTGACGAATTGCCGAAAACTCCTACCTATTGAATATATAATCCTTTGTTGAAGTACCCCAATTTTTTTATTTATTAGTTATCTTGAAATATTAAGCATTGTCAATCCCAATATCGATCATATATGTAGTTAGTTTATTTCACCTTCTTAAAGTCATTTCTACACGAAGAACTTTAGGAAAATTGTGACTTTTGTATAGATAACACTACGTTGAGGTATGATCATTTTTTTTATTTGTTATTACGCTTCAAAAAATAGCTAGAGTCAAGTTAAGGACCACAGCAAATGTTTTGCGCGGCGATCAAATATGTAGTTAGGCATTTTTGTCATATTATGCTCATTTCTATTAGACGAATTGCCGAAAACTCCTATCTATTGAATATATAATCCTTTGTTGAAGTACCCTAATTTTTTATTTTTTAGTTTTCTTGAAAATTTAAGCATTGTCAGTCCATGTATCGATCAAATAGGTAGTTAGTTAATTTTACCTTCTTAAAGTCATTTCTACTCGAAGAACCTTAGGAAAATTGCGACTTTTGTATAGATAACACTATGTTGATGTATGATCATTTTTTTATTTGTTATTACTGTTCAAATAGTAGCTAGAGTCAAGTTAAAGATCGCTGCAATTGTTTTGCGCGGCAATCAAATAGGTAGTTAGGCACTTTATTTCATATTATGCCCATTTCTGTTTGACGAATTGCCGAAAACTCCAACCTATTGAATATATAATTCTTTGTTGAAGTACCATAATTTTTTATTTATTAGTTATCTTGAAATTTTAAGCATTGTCAATCCAAGTATCGATCAAATAGGTTGTTAGTTAATTTTACCTTCTTAAAGTCATTTCTACTCGAAGAACATTAGGAAAATTGCGACTTTTGTATAGATAACACTATGTTGATGTCTGATCATTTTTTTATTTATTATTACGCTTCAAATAATAGGTAGAGTCAAGTTAAGGATCACTGCAAATGTTTTGCGCGGCGATCAAATAGGTAGTTAAGCATTTTTTGTCATATTATGCTCATTTCTGTTTGACGAATTGCCGAAAACTCCTACCTATTGAATATATAATCCCTTGTTGAAGTACCCAAATTTTTTATTTTTTAGTTATCTTGAAATTTTGTGCATTGTCAATCCAAGTATCGATCAAATAGGTAGTTAGTTAATTTTACTTTCTTAAAGTCATTTCTACTCGAAGAACCCTAGGAAAATTGCGACTTTCGTAGAGATAACACTATGTTGATGTATGATCATTTTTTTTATTTGTTATTACGGTTCAAAAAATAGCTAGAGTCAAGTTAAGGATCACTGTCAAAGTTTTGCGCGGCGATCAAATAGGTAGTTAGGCTTTTATGCTCATTTCTGTTTGACGAATTGCCGAAAACTCCAACCTATTGAATATATATTCCTTTGTTGAAGTACCCTAATTTTTTATTTATTTGTTATCTTGAAATTTTAAGCATTGTCAATCCAAGTATCGATCAAATAGGTTGTTAGTTAATTTTACATTCTTAAAGTCATTTCTACTCGAAGAACATTAGGAAAATTGCGACTTTTGTATAGATAACACTATGTTGATGTCTGATCATTTTTTTATTTATTATTACGCTTCAAATAATAGGTAGAGTCAAGTTAAGGATCACTGCAAATGTTTTGCGCGGCGATCAAATAGGTAATTAAGCATTTTTTGTCTTATTATGCTCACTTCTGTTTGACGAATTGCCGAAAACTCCTACCTATTGAATATATAATCCTTTGTTGAAGTACCCTTATTTTTTATTTATTAGTTATAATGAAATTTTGTGCATTGTCAATCGAAGTATCGATCAAATAGGTAGTTAAACATTTTTTGTCATATTGTGCTCATTTCTGTTTGACGAATTGCCGAAAACTCCTTCCTATTGAATATATAATCCTTTGTTGAAGTACCCTAATTTTTCCTTTATTAGTTAGCTTGAAATATTAAGCATTGTCAATCCAAGTATCGATCAAATAGGTAGTTAGTTAATTTCACTTACTTAAGTCATTTCTACTCGAAGAACTTAAGGAAAATTGCGACGTTTGTATAGATAACACTACGTTGATTTATGATCATTTTTTTTTTGTTATTACGCTTCAAAAAATAGCTAGAGTCAAGTTAAGGTTCACTGCCAATATTTTGCGCGGTGATCAAATATGTAGTTAGGTATTTTGGTCATATTATGCTCATTTCTGTTTGACGAATTGCCGAAAACTCCTACCTATTGAATATATAATCCTTTGTTGAAGTACCCAAATTTTTTATTTATTAGTTATCTTGAAATTTTAAGCATTGTCATTCCAAGTATCGATCAAATAGGTAGTTAGTTAATTTTAGTTTCTTAAAGTCATTTCTACTCGAAGAACCTTAGGAAAATTGCGACTTTTGTAGAGATAACACTATATTGATGTATGATCATTTTTTTTATTTGTTATTACGGTTCAAAAAATAGCTAGAGTCAAGTTAAGGATCACTGTCAAAGTTTTGCGCGGCGATCAAATAGGTAGTTAGGCTTTTTTTGTCATATTATGCTCATTTCTGTTTGACGAATTGCCGAAAACTCCTACCAATTGAATATATAATCCTTTGTTGAAGTACCCTAATTTTTTATTTATTAGTTAGCTTGAAATATTAAGCATTGTCAATCCAAGTATCTATTAAATAGGTGGTTAGTTAATTTTACCTTCTTAAAGTCATTTCTACTCGAAGAACCTTAGGAAAATTGCGACTTTTGTATAGATAACACCATGATGATGTATGATCATTTATTTTATTTCTTATTACGCTTCAAATAATAGGTAGAGTCAAGTTAAGGATCACTGCAAATGTTTTGCGCGGCGATCAAATAGGTAGTTAAGAATTTTTTGTCATATTATGCTCATTTCTGTTTGACGAATTGCCGAAAAGTCATACCTATTGAATATATAATCCTTCGTTGAAGTACCCTAATTTTTTATTTATTAGTTATCTTGAAATATTAAGCATTGTAAATCCAAGTATTGATCAAATAGCTAATTAGTTAATTTCACCTACTTAAATTCATTTCTACTCGAAGAACTTTTGGAAAATTGTGACTTTTGTATAGATAACACTATGTTGATGTATGATCATTTTTTTTATTTGTTATTACGCTTCAAAAAATAGCTAGAGTCAAGTTAAGGATCACTGCCAATGTTTTGCGCGGTGATCAAATATGTAGTTTGGCATTTTTGTCATATTATGCTCATTTTTGTTTGACGAATTGCCAAAAACTACCTATTGAATATATAATCCTTCGTTGAAGTACCCTAATTGTTTATTTATTAGTTATCTTGAAATATTAAGCATCGTCAATCCAATTATCGATCAAATAGGTAGTTAGTTAATTTCACCTTCTTAAAGTCATTTCTACTCGAAGAACTTTAGGAAAATTGCGAATTTTGTATTGATAACACTACGTTGATGTATGATCATTTTTTTTATTTGTTATTACGCATCAAAAAATAGATAGAGTCAAGTTAAGGACCCCAACAAATGTTTTGCGCGGCGATCAAATAGGTAGTTAGGCTTTTTTTGTCATATTATGCTCATTTCTGTTTGACGAATTGCCGAAAACTCCTACCAATTGAATATATAATCCTTTGTTGAAGTACCCTAATTTTTTATTTATTAGTTAGCTTGAAATATTAAGCATTGTCAATCCAAGTATCTATTAAATCGGTGGTTAGTTAATTTTACCTTCTTAAAGTCATTTCTACTCGAAGAACCTTAGGAAAATTGCGACTTTTGTATAGATAACACCATGATGATGTATGATCATTTTTTTTATTTCTTATTACGCTTCAAATAATAGGTAGAGTCAAGTTAAGGATCACTGCAAATGTTTTGCGCGGCGATAAAATAGGTAGTTAAGCATTTTTTGTCATATTATGCTCATTTCTGTTTGACGAATTGCCGAAAAGTCATACCTATTGAATATATAATCCTTCGTTGAAGTACCCTAATTTTTTTTTATTAGTTATCTTGAAATATTAAGCATTGTAAATCCAAGTATTGATCAAATACCTAATTAGTTAATTTCACCTACTTAAATTCATTTCTACTCGAAGAACTTTTGGAAAATTGTGACTTTTGTATAGATAACACTATGTTGATGTATGATCATTTTTTTTATTTGTTATTACGCTTCAAAAAATAGCTAGAGTCAAGTTAAGGATCACTGCCAATGTTTTGCGCGGTGATCAAATATGTAGTTTGGCATTTTTGTCATATTATGCTCATTTTTGTTTGACGAATTGCCAAAAACTACCTATTGAATATATAATCCTTCGTTGAAGTACCCTAATTGTTTATTTATTAGTTATCTTGAAATATTAAGCATCGTCAATCCAATTATCGATCAAATACGTAGTTAGTTAATTTCACCTTCTTAAAGTCATTACTACTCGAAGAACTTTAGGAAAATTGTGACTTTTGTATTGATAACACTACGTTGATGTATGATCATTTTTTTTATTTGTTATTACGCATCAAAAAATAGCTAGAGTCTAGTTAAGGACCCCAACAAATGTTTTGCGCGGCGATCAAATATGTAGTTAGGCATTTTTGTCCTATTATGCTCATTTCTATTAGACGAATTGCCGAAAACTCCTACCTATTGAATATATAATCCTTTGTTGAAGTACCCAAATTTTTTATTTTTTTGTTATCTTGAAATTTTAAGCATTGTCAATCCAAGTATCGATCAAATAGGTAGTTAGTTAATTTTACCTTTTTAAAGTCATTTCTACTCGAAGAACTTTAGGAAAATAGCGACTTTTGTATAAATAACACATTGTTGATGTATGATCATTTTTTTTATTTATTATTACTCTTCAAATAATAGCTAGAGTCAAGTTAAAGATCACTGTAAATGTTTTGCGCGGCAATCAAATAGGTAGTTAGGCATTTTATTTCATATTATGCTAATTTCTGTTTGACGAATTGCCGAAAGCTCCTACCGATTGAATATATAATCCTTTGTTGAAGTACCCTAATTTTTTATTTAATAGTTATCTTGAAATTTTAAGCATTGTCAATCCAAGTATCGATCAAATAGGTACTTAGTTAATTTTACCTTCTTAAAGTCATTTCTACTCGAAGAACCTTAGGAAAATTGCGACTTTTGTATAGATAACACTATGTTGATGTTTGATCATTTTTTTATTTATCATTACGCTTCAAATAATAGGTAGAATCAAGTTAAGGATCACTGCAATGTTTTGCGCGCCGATCAAATAGGTAGTTAAGCATTTTTTGTCATATTATACTCATTTTTGTTTGACGAATTGTCGAAAACTCATAACTATTGAATTTATAATCCTTTGTTGAAGTACCCTAATTTTTTATTTATTAGTTATCTTGAAATTTTGAGCATTGTCAATCCAAGCATCGATCAAATAGGTAGTTAGTTAATTTTACTTTCTTAAAGTTATTTCTACTCGAAGAATCTTAGGAGAATTGCGACTTTTGTAGAGATAACGCTATGTTGATGTATGATCATTTTTTTTATTTGTTATTACGGTTCAAAAAATAGCTAGAGTCAAGTTAAGGATCACTGTATAAGTTTTGCGCGGCGATCAAATATGTAGTTAGGCTTTTTTTTGTCATATTATACTCATTTCTGTTTGACGAATTGCCGAAAACTCCTACTTATTGAATATATAATCCTTTGTTGATGTACCCTAATTTTTTATTTATTAGTTAGCTTGAAATATTAAGCATTGCCAATCCAAGTATCGATCAAATAGGTAGTTAGTTAATTTTACCTTCTTAAAGTCATTTCTACTCGAAGAACCTTAGGAAAATTGCGACTTTTGTATAAATAACACATTGTTGATGTATGATCATTTTTTTATTTATTATTACTCTTGAAATAATACCTAGAGTTAAGTTAAAGATCACTGCAAATGTTTTGCGCGGCAATCAAATAGGAAGTTAGGCATTTTATTTCATATTATGCTCATTTCTGTTTGACGAATTGCCGAAAACTCCTACCGATTGAATATATAATCCTTTGTTGAAGTACCCTAATTTTTTATTTAATAGTGATCTTGAAATTTTAAATATTGTCAATCCAAGTATCGATCAAATAGGTAGTTAGTTAATTTTACCTTCTTAAAGTCATTTCTACTCGAAGTACCTTAGGAAAATTGTGACTTTTGTAGAGATAACACTATGTTGATGTATGATCATTTTTTTTATTTGTTATTACGGTTCAAAAAATAGCTAGAGTCAAGTGAATGATCACTGTCAAAGTTTTGCGCGGCGATCAAATAGGTTGTTAGGCTTTTTTTGTCATATTATACTCATTTCTATTTGACGAATTGCCGAAAACTCCTACTTATTGAATATATAATCCTTTGTTGAAGTACCCTAATTTTTTATTTATTAGTTAGCTTGAAATATTAAGCATTGCCAATCCTAGTATCGATCAAATAGGTAGTTAGTTAATTTCACCTTCTTAAAGTCATTTCTAGTCGAAGAACTTTAGGAAAATTGCGAATTTGTATAGATAACACTACGTTGATGTATGATCTTTTTTTTTATTTGTTATTACCCCTCAAAAAATGGCTAGAGTCAAGTTAAGGATCACTGCCAAGGTTTTGCGCGGCGATCAAATATGTAGTTAGGCATTTTTGTCATATTATGCTCATTTCTGTATGACGAATTGCCGAAAACTCCTACCTATTGAATATATAATCCTTTGTTGAAGTACCCAAATTTTTTATTTATTAGTTGTCTTGAAATTTTAAGCATTGTCAAACCAAGTATCGATCAAATTGGTAGTTAGTTAATTTTACTTTCTTAAAGTCATTTCTACTCGAAGAACCATAGGAAAATTGCGAATTTTGTAGAGATAACACTATGTTGACGTATGATCATTTTTTTTATTTGTTATTACTGTTCAAAAAATAGCTAGAGTCAAGTTAAGGATCACTGTCAAAGTTTTGCGCGGCGATTGAATAGGTAGTTAGGCTTTTTTTGTCATATTATGCTCATTTCTGTTTGACGAATTGCCGAAAACTCCTACCTATTGAATATATAATCCTTTGTTGAAGTACCCTAATTTTTTATTTATTAGTAAGGTTGAAATATTACGCATTGTCAATTCAAGTATCGATCAAATAGGTAGTTAGTTAATTTCACATTCTTAAAGTCATTTGTACTCGAAGAACTTTAGGAAAATTGCGAATTTGTATAGATAACACTACGTTGATGTATGATCATTTTTTTATTTGTTATTACGGTTCAAAAAATAGCTAGAGTCAAGTTAAGGATCACTGTCAAAGTTTTGCGCGGCGATCAAATAGGTAGTTAGGCTTTTTTTGTCATATTATGCTCATTTCTGTTTGACGAATTGCGAAAACTCCTACCAATTGAATATATAATCCTTTGTTGAAGTACCCTAATTTTTTATTTATTAGTTAGCTTGAAATATTAAGCATTGTCAATCCAAGTATCTATTAAATCGGTGGTTAGTTAATTTTACCTTCTTAAAGTCATTTCTACTCGAAGAACCTTAGGAAAATTGCGACTTTTGTATAGATAACACCATGATGATGTATGATCATTTATTTTATTTCTTATTACGCTTCAAATAATAGGTAGAGTCAAGTTAAGGATCACTGCAAATGTTTTGCGCGGCGATCAAATAGGTAGTTAAGCCTTTTTTTTTATATTATGCTCATTTCTGTTTGACGAATTGCCGAAAAGTCATACCTATTGAATATATAATCCTTCGTTGAAGTACCCTAATTTTTTATTTATTAGTTATCTTGAAATATTAAGCATTGTAAATCCAAGTATTGATCAAATAGCTAATTAGTTAATTTCACCTACTTAAATTCATTTCTACTCGAAGAACTTTTGGAAAATTGTGACTTTTGTATAGATAACACTATGTTGATGTATGATCATTTTTTTTATTTGTTATTACGCTTCAAAAAATAGCTAGAGTCAAGTTAAGGATCACTGCCAATGTTTTGCGCGGTGATCAAATATGTAGTTTGGCATTTTTGTCATATTATGCTCATTTTTGTTTGACGAATTGCCAAAAACTACCTATTGAATATATAATCCTTCGTTGAAGTACCCTAATTGTTTATTTATTAGTTATCTTCAAATATTAAGCATCGTCAATCCAATTATCGATCAAATAGGTAGTTAGGAAAATAGCGACTTTTGTATAAATAACACATTGTTGATGTATGATCATTTTTTTTATTTATTATTACTCTTCAAATAATAGCTAGAGTCAAGTTAAAGATCACTGTAAATGTTTTGCGCGGCAATCAAATAGGTAGTTAGGCATTTTATTTCATATTATGCTCATTTCTGTTTGACGAATTGCCGAAAACTCCTACCGATTGAATATATAATCCTTTGTTGAAGTACCCTAATTTTTTATTTAATAGTTATCTTGAAATTTTAAGCATTGTCAATCCAAGTATCGATCAAATAGGTACTTAGTTAATTTTACCTTCTTAAAGTCATTTCTACTCGAAGAACCTTAGGAAAATTGCGACTTTTGTATAGATAACACTATGTTGATGTTTGATCATTTTTTTATTTATCATTACGCTTCAAATAATAGGTAGAATCAAGTTAAGGATCACTGCAATGTTTTGCGCGCCGATCAAATAGGTAGTTAAGCATTTTTTGTCATATTATGCTCATTTCTGTTTGGCGAATTGTCGAAAAGTCATAACTATTGAATATATAATCCTTTGTTGAAGTACCCTAATTTTTTATTTATTAGTTATCTTGAAATTTTGAGCATTGTCAATCCAAGCATCGATCAAATATGTAGTTAGTTAATTTTACTTTCTTAAAGTCATTTCTACTCGAAGAATCTTAGGAGAATTGCGACTTTTGTAGAGATAACGCTATGTTGATGTATGATCATTTTTTTATTTGTTATTACGGTTCAAAAAATAGCTAGAGTCAAGTTAAGGATCACTGTATAAGTTTTGCGCGGCGATCAAATAGGTAGTTAGGCTTTTTTTGTCATATTATACTCATTTCTGTTTGACGAATTGCCGAAAACTCCTACTTATTGAATATATAATCCTTTGTTGATGTACCCTAATTTTTTATTTATTAGTTAGCTTGAAATATTAAGCATTGCCAATCCAAGTATCGATCAAATAGGTAGTTAGTTAATTTCACATTCTTAAAGTCATTTGTACTCGAAGAACTTTAGGAAAATTGCGAATTTGTATAGATAACACTACGTTGATGTATGATCATTTTTTTATTTGTTATTACGGTTCAAAAAATAGCTAGAGACAAGTTAAGGATCACTGTATAAGTTTTGCGCGGCGATCAAATAGGTAGTTAGGCTTTTTTTGTCATATTATACTCATTTCTGTTTGACGAATTGCCGAAAACTCCTACTTATTGAATATATAATCCTTTGTTGATGTACCCTAATTTTTTATTTATTAGTTAGCTTGAAATATTAAGCATTGCCAATCCAAGTATCGATCAAATAGGTAGTTAGTTGATTTTACCTTCTTAAAGTCATTTCTACTCGAAGAACCTTAGGAAAATTGCGACTTTTGTATAAATAACACATTGTTGATGTATGATCATTTTTTTATTTATTATTACTCTTCAAATAATACCTAGAGTCAAGTTAAAGATCACTGCAAATATTTTGCGCGGCAATCAAATAGGAAGTTAGGCATTTTATTTCATATTATGCTCATTTCTGTTTGACGAATTGCCGAAAACTCCTACCGATTGAATATATAATCCTTTGTTGAAGTACCCTAATTTTTTATTTAATAGTGATCTTGAAATTTTAAATATTGTCAATCCAAGTATCGATCAAATAGGTAGTTAGTTAATTTTACCTTCTTAAAGTCATTTCTACTCGAAGTACCTTAGGAAAATTGCGACTTTTGTAGAGATAACACTATGTTGATGTATGATCATTTTTTTTATTTGTTATTACGGTTCAAAAAATAGCTAGAGTCAAGTGAATGATCACTGTCAAAGTTTTGCGCGGCGATCAAATAGGTAGTTAGTCTTTTTTTGTCATATTATACTCATTTCTATTTGACGAATTGCCGAAAACTCCTACTTATTGAATATATAATCCTTTGTTGAAGTACCCTAATTTTTTATTTATTAGTTAGCTTGAAATATTAAGCATTGCCAATCCTAGTATCGATCAAATAGGTAGTTAGTTAATTTCAACTTCTTAAAGTCATTTCTAGTCGAAGAACTTTAGGAAAATTGCGAATTTGTATAGATAACACTACGTTGATGTATGATCATTTTTTTATTTGTTATTACGCCTCAAAAATAGCTAGAGTCAAGTTAAGGATCACTGCCAATGTTTTGCGCGGCGATCAAATATGTAGTTAGGTATTTTTGTCATATTATGCTCATTTCTGTATGACGAATTGCCGAAAACTCCTACCTATTGAATATATAATCCTTTGTTGAAGTACCCAAATTTTTTATTTATTAGTTGTCTTGAAATTTTAAGCATTGTCAAACCAAGTATCGATCAAATTGGTAGTTAGTTAATTTTACTTTCTTAAAGTCATTTCTACTCGAAGAACCTTAGGAAAATTGCGACTTTTGTAGAGATAACACTATGTTGATGTATGATCATTTTTTTTATTTGTTATTACTGTTCAAAAAATAGCTAGAGTCAAGTTAAGGATCACTGTCAAAGTTTTGCGCGGCGATTGAATAGGTAGTTAGGCTTTTTTTGTCATATTATGCTCATTTCTGTTTGACGAATTGCCGAAAACTCCTACTTATTGAATATATAATCCTTTCTTGAAATACCCTAATTTTTTATTTATTAGTAAGGTTGAAATATTACGCATTGTCAATTCAAGTATCGATCAAATAGGTAGTTAGTTAATTTCACATTCTTAAAGTCATTTGTACTCGAAGAACTTTAGGAAAATTGCGAATTTGTATAGATAACACTACGTTGATATATGATCATTTTTTTATTTGTTATTACGCCTCAAAAATAGCTAGAGTCAAGTTAAGGATCACTGCCAATGTTTTGCGCGGCGATCAAATATGTAGTTAGGTATTTTTGTCATATTATGCTCTTTTCTGTTTGACGAATTACCGAAAACTCCTACCTATTGAATATATAATCCTTTGTTGAAGTACCCAAATTTTTTATTTATTAGTTATCTTGAAAGTTTAAGCATTGTCAATCCAAGTATCGATCAAATAGGTAGTTAGTTAATTTTACCTTCTTAAAGTCATTTCTACTCGAAGAACCTTAGGAAAATTGCGACTTTTGTATAGATAACACTATGTTGATGTATGATCAATTTTTTATTTCTTATTACGCTTCAAATAATAGGTAGAGTCAAGTTAAGGATCACTGCAAATGTTTTGTACGGCGATCAAATAGGTAGTTAAGCATTTTTTGTCATATTATGCTCATTTCTGTTTGACGAATTGCTGAAAAGTCCTTCCTATTGTATATATAATCCTTCGTTGAAGTACCCTAATTTTATATTTATTAGTTATCTTGAAATATTAAGCATTATAAATCCAAGTATCGATCAAATAGCTAGTTAGTTAATTTCCCCTTCTTAAATTCATTTCTACTCGAAGAACTTTAGGAAAATTATGACTTTTGTATAGATAACACTTTGTTGATGTATGATCATTTTTTTTATTTGTTATTACGCTTCAAAAAATAGCTAGAGTAAAGTTAAAGATTACTGCCAATGTTTTGTGCGGTGATCAAATATGTAGTTTGGCATTTTTGTCATTTTATGCTCATTTTTGTTTGACGAATTGCCGAAAACGACCTATTGAATATATAATCCTTTGTTGAAGTACCCTAATTTTTCATTTATTAGTTATCTTGAAATTTTAAGCATCGTCAATCCATGTATCGATCAAATAGGTAGTTAGTTAATTTTACCTTCTTAAAGTCATTTATACTCGAAGAACCTTAGGAAAATTGTGACTTTTGTATAGATAACACTATGTTGATGTATGATCATTTCTTTATTTCTCATTACGCTTCAAATAATAGGCATCGTCAAGTTAAGGATCGCTGCAAATGTTTTGCGCGGCGATCAAATAGGTAGTTAAGCATTTTTTGTCATATTATGCTCATTTCTGTTTGACGAATTGCCGAAAAGTCCTACCTATTGAATATATAATCCTTCGTTGAAGTACCCAAATTTTTTATTTATTAGTTATCTTGAAATATTAAGCATTGTCAATCCAAGTATCAATCAAAAAGGTAGTTTGTTAATTTCACCTTTTTAAAGTCATTTCTACGTGAAGAACTTTAGGAAAATTGCGACTTTTGTATAGATAATACTATGTTGATGTATGATCAATTTTTTTATTTGTTATTACGCTTCAAAAAATAGCTAAAGTCAAGTTAAGGATCACTGCCAATGTTTTGCGCGGTGATCAAATATGTAGTTTGGCATTTTTGTCATATTATGCTCATTTTTATTTGACGAATTGCCGAAAACTATCTTTTGAATATATAATCCTTTGTTGAAGTACCCTAATTTTTTATTTATTAGTTATCTTGAAATATTTAGCATTGTCAATCCAAGTATCGATCAAATAGGTAGTTAGTTAATTTTACCTTCTTAAAGTCATTTCTACTAGAAGAACTTTAGGAAAATTGCTACTTTTGTATAGATAACACTATGTTGATGTATGATCATTTTTTTATTTATTATTACACTTCAAATAATAGCTAGAGTCAAGATAACGATCACTACAAATGTTTTACGCGGCGATCAAATAGGTAGTTAGGCATTTTTGTCATATTATGCTCATTTCTGTTTGACGAATTGCCGAAAACTCCTACCTATTGAATATATAATCCTTTGTTGAAGTACCCTAATTTTTTATTTATTAGTTATCTTGAAATTTTAAGCTTTGTCAATCCAAGTATCGATCAAATAGGTAGTTAGTTAATTTTACCTTCTTAAAGTCATTTCTACTCGAAGAACCTTAGGAAAATTGCGACTTTTGTATAGATAACACAATGTTGATGTCTGATCATTTTTTATTTATTATTATGCTTCAAGTAATAGGTAGAGTCAAGTTAAGGATCACTGCAAATGTTTTGCAGGGCGATCAAATAGGTAGTTAAGCATTTTTTGTCATATTATGGTCATTTCTGTTTGACGAATTGCCGAAAACTCCTACTTTTTGAATATATAATCCTTCGTTGAAGTACCCTAATTTTTTATTTATTAGTTATCTTGAAATATTAAGCCTTGTCAATCCAAGTATCGATCAAATAGGTAGTTAGTTAATTTTACCTTCTTAAAGTCATTTCTACTAGAAGAACTTTAGGAAAATTACGACTTTTGTATAGATAACACTATGTTGATGTATGATCATTTTTTTTCTTTGTTATTACGCTTCAAAAAATAGCTAGAGTAAAGTTAAGGATCACTGCCAATGTTTTGCGCGGCGATCAATTATGTAGTTCGGCATTTTTATGATATTATGCTCATTTCTATTTGACGAATTGCCGAAAACTCCTACTTATTGAATATATAATCCTTTGTTGAAGTACCCTAATTTTTTATTTATTAGTTATCTTGACATTTTAAGCATTGTAAATCCAAGTATCGATCAAATATGTAGTTATTTAATTTTACCTTCTTAAAGTCATTTCTACTCGAAGAACCTTCGAAAAATTGCGACTTTTGTATAGATAACACTATGTTGATGTATGATCAATTTTTTATTTATTATTACGCTTCAAATAATAGCTAGAGTCAAGTTAACGATCACTGAAAATGTTTTGCGCGGCAATCAAATAGGTATTTAGGCATTTTGTTTTTCATATTATGCTCATTTCTGTTTGACGATTTGCCGAAAACTCCTACCGATTGAATATATAATCCTTTGTTGAAGTACCCTAATTTTTTATTTAATAGTTATCTTGAAATTTTAAATATTGTCAATCCAAGTATCGATCAAATAGGTAGTTAGTTAATTTTACCTTCTTAAAGTCATTTCTACTCGAAGAACCTTAGCAAAATTGCGACTTTTGTATAGATAACACTATGTTGATGTCTGATCATTTTTTTTTATTATTACGCTTCAAATAATAGGTAGAGTCAAGTTAAGTATCACTGCAAATGTTTTGCGCGGCGATCAAATAGGTAGTTAAGCATTTTTTGTCATATTATGCTCATTTCTGTTTGACGAATTGCCGAAAACTCCTACCTATTAAATATATAATCCTTTGTTGAAGTACCCTAATTTTTTATTTATTAGTTATCTTGAAATTTTAAGCATTGTCAATCCAAGTATCGATCAAATAGGTAGTTAGTTAATTTTACCTTCTTAAAGTCATTTCTACTCGAAGAACCTTAGGAAAATTGCGACTTTTGTATAGATAACACTATGTTGATGTCTGATCATTTTTTATTTATTATTACGCTTCAAATAATAGGAAGAGTCAAGTTAAGGATCACTGCAAATGTTTTGCGCGGCGATCAAATAGGCAGTTAAGCATTTTTTTTCATATTATGCTCATTTCTGTTGGACGAATTGCCGAAAAGTCCTACCTATTGAATATATAATCCTTCGTTGAAGTACCCTAATTTTTTATTTATTAGTTATCTTGAAATATTAAGCATTGTAAATCCAAGTATCGATCAAATATGTAGTTATTTAATTTTACCTTCTTAAAGTCATTTCTACTCGAACAACCTTGTTGATGTATAAATAACACATTGTTGATGTATGATCATTTTTTTATTTATTATTACTCTTCAAATAATAGCAAGAATCAAGTTAAAGATCACTGGAAATGTTTTGCGCGGCAATCAAATAGGTAGTTAGGCATTTTATTTCATATTATGCTCATTTCTGTTTGACGAATTGCCGAAAACTCCTACCGATTGAATATATAATCCTTTGTTGAAGTACCCTAATTTTTTATTTATTAGTTATCTTAAAATATTTAGCATTGTCAATCCAAGTATCGATCAAATAGGTAGTTAGTTAATTTTACCTTCTTAAAGTCATTTCTACTCGAAGAACTTTAGGAAAATTGCGACTTTTGTATAGATAACACTATGTTGATGTATAATCATTTTTTTATTTATTATTACGCATCAAATAATAGCTAAAGTCAAGTTAAGGATCACTGCAAATGTTTTGCGCGGCGATCAAATAGGTAGTTAGGCATTTTTTGTCATATTATGTTCATTTCTGTTTGACGAATTGCCGAAAACTCCTGCCTAATGAATATATAATCCTTTGTTGAAGTACCCTAATTTTTTATTAATTAGTTATCTTGAAATATTAAGCTTTGTCAATCCATGTATCGATCAACTAGGTAGTTAGTTAATTTGACCTTCTTAAAGTCATTTCTACTCGAAGAACATTAGGAAAATTGCGACTTTTGTATAGATAACACTATGTTGATGTATGATCATTTTTTTATTTATTATTACGCTTCAAATAATAGCTAAAGTCAAGTTAATGATCACTGCAAATGTTTTGCGCGGCGATCAAATAGGTAGTTAGGCATTTTTAGTCATATTATGTTCATTTCTATTTGACGAATTGCCGAAAACTCCTACCTAATGAATATATAATCCTTTGTTGAAGTACCCTAATATTTTATTTACCAGTTATCTTGAAATATTAAGCATTGTCAATCCATGTATCGATCATATAGGTAGTTACGTAATTTTACCTTCTTAAAGTGATTTCTACTCGAAGAACCTTCGGAAAATTGCGACTTTTGTATAGATAACACTATGTTGATATATGATCATTTTTTTTATTTGTTATTATGCTTAAAAAAATCGCAAGAGTCCAGTTAAGTATCATTGCAAATGTGTTGCAAGGGGATCAAATAGGTAGTTAGGCATTTTTGTCATATTATGCACATTTCTGTTTGACGAATTTACGAAAACTCCTACCTATTGAACATATAATCCTTTGTTTAAGTACCGTAATTTTTTATTTATTAGTTATATTGAAATATTAAGCATTGTCAATCCAAGTATCGATCAAATAGGTAGTTAGTGAATTTGACCTTTTTAATGTCATTTCTACTCGAAGAACCTTACGTAAATTGCGACTTTTGTATAGATAACCCTATGATAATGTATGATCATTTTTTTATTATTTATTATGCTTCAAATAATAGCTAGAGTCAAGTTAAGGATTACTGCAAATGTTTTGCGCGGCGATCAAATAGGTAGTTAGGCATTTTTTGGCATATTATGTTCATTTCTGTTTGACGAATTGCCGAAAACTCCTGCCTAATGAATATATAATCCTTTGTTGAAGAACCCTAATTTTTTATTTATTAGTTATCTTGAAATATTAAGCATTGTCAATCCATGTATCGATCAACTAGGTAGTTAGTTAATTTGTCCTTCTTAAAGTCATTTCTACTCGAAGAACCTTAGGAAAATTGCGACTTTTGTGTCGATAACACCATGTTGATGTATGATCATTTTTTTATTTAATATTACGCTTCAAATAATAGCTAAAGTCAAGTTAAGGATCACTGCAAATGTTTTGCGCGGCGATCAAATAGGTAGTTAGCCATTTTTTGTCATATTAAGTTCATTTCTGTTTGACGAATTGCCGAAAACTCCTACCTAATGAATATATAATCCTTTGTTGAAGTACCCTAATTTTTTATTTACTAGTTATCTTGAAATATTAAGCATTGTCAATCCATGTATCGATCAAATAGGTAGTTAGTTAATTTTACCTTCTTAAAGTCATTTCTACTCGAAGAACCTTCGGAAAATTGTGACTTTTGTATAGATAACACTATGTTGATATATGATCATTTTTTTATTTGTTATTATGCTTAAAAAAATCGCAAGAGTCCAGTTAAGTATCATTGCAAATGTTTTGCAAGGGGATCAAATAGGTAGTTAGGCATTTTTGTCATATTATGCGCATTTCTGTTTGACGAATTTACGAAAACTCCTACCTATTGAAGATATAATCCTTTGTTTAAGTACCGTAATTTTTTATTTATTAGTTATATTGAAATATTAAGCATTGTCAATCCAAGTATCGATCAAATAGGTAGTTAGTTAATTTGACCATCTTAAAGTCATTTCTACTCGAAGAACCTTACGTAAATTGCGACTTTTGAATAGATAACCCTATGTTGATGTATGATCATTTTTTTATTATTTATTATGCTTCAAATAATAGCTAGAGTCAAGTTAAGGATTACTGCAAATGTTTTGCGCGGCGATCAAATAGGTAGTTAGGCATTTTTGTCATATTATGCACATTTCTGTTTGACGAATTGAGGAAAACTCCTACCTATTGAATATATAATCCTTTGTTGAAGTACCATAATTTTCTATTTATCAGTTATATTGAAATATTAAGCATTGTCAATCCAAGTATCGATCAAATAGGTAGTTAGTTAATTTCACCTTCTTAAAGTCATTTCTACTCGAAGAAGCTTAGGAAAATTCCGACTTTTGTATAGATAACACTATGTTGATATATGTTCATTTTTTTATTTGTTATTACGCTTCAAAAAATTGCTAGAGTCCAGTTAAGGATCATTGCAAATGTTTTGCGCGGCGATCAAATAGGTAGTTAGGCATTTTTGTCATATTATGCACATTTCTGTTTGACGAATTTACGAAAACTCCTACCTATTGAACATATAATCCTTTGTTTAAGTACTGTAATTTTTTATTTATTAGTTATATTGAAATATTAAGCATTGTCATTCCAAGTATCGATCAAATAGGTAGTTAGTTAATTTGACCTTCTTATAGTCATTTCTACTCGAAGAACCTTAGGAAAATTGTGACTTTTGTATAGATAACCCTATGTTGATGTATGATTATTTTTTTATTATTTATTACGCTTCAAATAATAGCTAGAGTCAAGTTAAGGATCACTGCAAATGTTTTGCGCGGTGATCAAATAGGTAGTTAGGCATTTTTTGTCATATTATGTTCATTTCTGTTTAACGAATTGCCGAAAACTCCTGCCTAATGAATATATAATCCTTTGTTGAAGTACCCTAATTTTTTATTAATTAGTTATCTTGAAATATTAAGCATTGTCAATCCATGTATCGATCAACTAGGTAGTTAGTTAATTTCACCATCTTAAAGTCATTTCTACTCGAAGAAGCTTAGGAAAATTGCGACTTTTGTATAGATAACACTATGTTGATATATGATCATTTTTTTATTTGTTATTACGCTTCAAAAAATCGCTAGAGTCCAGTTAAGGATCATTGCAAATGTTTTGCGCGGCGATCAAATAGGTACTTAGGCATTTTTGTCATATTATGCACATTCTGTTTGACGAATTGACGAAAAACTCCTACCTATTGAATATAAAATCCTTTGTTGAAGTACCCTAATTTTTTATTTATTAGTTATTTTGAAATATTAAGTATTGTCAATCAAAGTATCGGTCAAATAGGTAGTTAGTTAATTTCACCTTCTTAAAGTCATTTCTACTCGAAGAACCTTAGGAAAATTGCGACTTTTGCATAGATAACACTATGTTGATGTATGATCATTTTTTATTTATTATTACGCTTCAAATAATAGATAAATTCAAGTTAAGGATAACTGCAAATGTTTTGCTCGGCGATCAAATAGGTAGTTAGGCATTTTTTGTCATATTATGCTCATTTCTGTTTGACGAATTGACGAAAACTCATACCTATTTAATATATAATCCATTGTTGAAGTACCATAATTTTTATTTATTAGTTATCTTGAAATATTAAGCATTGTCAATCCATGTATCGATCAAATAGGTAGTTAGTTAATTTGACTTTCTTAAAGTCATTTCTACTCGAAGAACCTTAGGAAAATTGCGACTTTTGTATAGATAACCCTATGTTGATGTATGATCAATTTTTTATTTATTATTACGCTTCAAATAATAGCTAAAGTCAAGTTAAGGATCACTGCAAATGTTTTGCGCGGCGATCAAATAGGTAGTTAGGCATTTTTTGTCATATTATGTTCATTTCTGTTTGACGAATTGCCGAAAACTCCAACCTAATGAATATATAATCCTTTGTTGAAGTACCCTAATTTTTTATTTACTAGTTATCTTGAAATATTAAGCATTGTCAATCCATGTATCGATCAAATAGGTAGTTAGTTAATTTTACCTTCTTAAAGTCATTTCTACTCGAAGAACATTAGGAAAATTGCGACTTTTGTATAGATAACACTATGTTGATATATCATCATTTTTTTATTTGTTCTTACGCTTCAAAGAATCGCTAGAGTCCAGTTAAGGATCATTGCAAATGTTTTGCGCGGCGATCAAATAGGTAGTTAGGCATTTTTGTCATATTATGCACATTTCTGTTTGACGAATTGACGAAAACTCCTACCTATTGAATATATAATCCTTTGTTGAAGTACCATAATTTTCTATTTATCAGTTATATTGAAATATTAAGCATTGTCAATCCAAGTATCGATCAAATAGGTAGTTAGTTAATTTCACATTCTTAAAGTCATTTCTACTCGAAGAAGCTTAGGAAAATTCCGACTTTTGTATAGATAAAACTATGTTGATATATGATCATTTTTTTATTTGTTATTACGCTTCAAAAAATCGCGAGAGTCCAGTTAAGGATCATTGCAAATGTTTTGCGCGATGATCAAATAGGTACTTAGGCATTTTTGTCATATTATGCACATTTCTGTTTGACGAATTGACGAAAAACTCCTACCTATTGAATATATAATCCTTTGTTGAAGTACCCTAATTTTTTATTTATTAGTTATCTTGAAATATTAAGTATTGTCAATCCATGTATCGGTCAAATAGGTAGTTAGTTATTTTCACCTTCTTAAAGTCATTTCTACTCGAAGAATCTTAGGAAAATTGCGACTTTTGTATAGATAAGACTATGTTGATGTATGATCATTTTTTATTTATTATTACGCTTCAAATAATAGATAAATTCAAGTTAAGGATCACTGCAAATGTTTTGCTCGGCGATCAAATAGGTAGTTAGGCATTTTTTGTCATATTATGCTCATTTCTATTTGACGAATTGACGAAAACTCCTACCTATTTAATATATAATCCTTTGTTGAAGTAACATAATTTTTATTTATTAGTTATCTTGAAATATTAAGCATTGTCAATCCATGTATCGATCAAATAGGTAGTTAGTTAATTTGACCTTCTTAAAGTCATTTCTACTCGAAGAACTTTAGGAAAATTGCGACTTTTGTATAGATAACACTATGTTGATGTATGATCATTTTTTTATTTATTATTACGCTTCAAATAATAGATATAGTCAAGTTAAGGATCACTGCAAATGTTTTGCGCGGCGATCAAATTGGTAGTTATGCATTTTTTGTCATATTATGCTCATTTCTGTTTGACGAATTGCCGAAAACTCCTACCTATTGAATGTATAATCCTTTGTTGAAGTACCCTAATTTTTTATTTATTAGTTATCTTGAAATATTAAGCATTGTCTATCCATGTATCGATCAAATAGTTTGTTAGTTAATTTGACCTTCTTAAAATCATTTCTACTCGAAGAACCTTAGGAAAATTGCGACTTTTGTATAGATAACACTATGTCGATGTATGATCATTTTTTTTATTTCTTATTAAGCTTCAAATAATAGCTAAACTCAAGTTAAGGAATACTGCAAATGTTTTGCGCGGCGATCAAATAGGTAGTTAGGCATTTTTTGTCATATTAAGTTCATTTCTGTTTGACGAATTGCCGAAAACTCCTACCTATTGAATATATAATCCTTTGTTGAAGTACCCTAATTTTTTATTTATTAGTTATCTTGAAATATTAAGCATTGTCTATCCATGTATCGATCAAATAGTTTGTTAGTTAATTTGACATTCTTAAAATCATTTCTACTCGAAGAACCTTAGGAAAATTGCGACTTTTGTATAGATAACACTATGTTGATGTATGATCATTTTTTTTATTTCTTATTAAGCTTCAAATAATAGCTAAACTCAAGTTAAGGAATACTGCAAATGTTTTGCGCGGCGATCAAATAGGTAGTTAGGCATTTTTTGTCATATTAAGTTCATTTCTGTTTGACGAATTGCCGAAAACTCCTACCTAATGAATATATAATCCTTTGTTGAAGTACCCTAATTTTTTATTTACTAGTTATCTTGAAATATTAAGCATTGTCAATCCATGTATCGATCAAATAGGTAGTTAGTTAATTTTACCTTCTTAAAGTCATTTCTACTCGAAGAACCTTCGGAAAATTGTGACTTTTGTATAGATAACACTATGTTGATATATGATCATTTTTTTATTTGTTATTATGCTTAAAAAAATCGCAAGAGTCCAGTTAAGTATCATTGCAAATGTTTTGCAAGGGGATCAAATAGGTAGTTAGGCATTTTTGTCATATTATGCGCATTTCTGTTTGACGAATTTACGAAAACTCCTACCTATTGAAGATATAATCCTTTGTTTAAGTACCGTAATTTTTTATTTATTAGTTATATTGAAATATTAAGCATTGTCAATCCAAGTATCGATCAAATAGGTAGTTAGTTAATTTGACCATCTTAAAGTCATTTCTACTCGAAGAACCTTACGTAAATTGCGACTTTTGTATAGATAACCCTATGTTGATGTATGATCATTTTTTTATTATTTATTATTCTTCAAATAATAGCTAGAGTCAAGTTAAGGATTACTGCAAATGTTTTGCGCGGCGATCAAATAGGTAGTTAGGCATTTTTGTCATATTATGCACATTTCTGTTTGACGAATTGAGGAAAACTCCTACCTATTGAATATATAATCCTTTGTTGAAGTACCATAATTTTCTATTTATCAGTTATATTGAAATATTAAGCATTGTCAATCCAAGTATCGATCAAATAGGTAGTTAGTTAATTTCACCTTCTTAAAGTCATTTCTACTCGAAGAAGCTTAGGAAAATTCCGACTTTTGTATAGATAACACTATGTTGATATATGTTCATTTTTTTATTTGTTATTACGCTTCAAAAAATTGCTAGAGTCCAGTTAAGGATCATTGCAAATGTTTTGCGCGGCGATCAAATAGGTAGTTAGGCATTTTTGTCATATTATGCACATTTCTGTTTGACGAATTTACGAAAACTCCTACCTATTGAACATATAATCCTTTGTTTAAGTACTGTAATTTTTTATTTATTAGTTATATTGAAATATTAAGCATTGTCATTCCAAGTATCGATCAAATAGGTAGTTAGTTAATTTGACCTTCTTATAGTCATTTCTACTCGAAGAACCTTAGGAAAATTGTGACTTTTGTATAGATAACCCTATGTTGATGTATGATTATTTTTTTATTATTTATTACGCTTCAAATAATAGCTAGAGTCAAGTTAAGGATCACTGCAAATGTTTTGCGCGGTGATCAAATAGGTAGTTAGGCATTTTTTGTCATATTATGTTCATTTCTGTTTAACGAATTGCCGAAAACTCCTGCCTAATGAATATATAATCCTTTGTTGAAGTACCCTAATTTTTTATTAATTAGTTATCTTGAAATATTAAGCATTGTCAATCCATGTATCGATCAACTAGGTAGTTAGTTAATTTCACCATCTTAAAGTCATTTCTACTCGAAGAAGCTTAGGAAAATTGCGACTTTTGTATAGATAACACTATGTTGATATATCATCATTTTTTTATTTGTTATTACGCTTCAAAAAATCGCTAGAGTCCAGTTAAGGATCATTGCAAATGTTTTGCGCGGCGATCAAATAGGTACTTAGGCATTTTTGTCATATTATGCACATTCTGTTTGACGAATTGACGAAAAACTCCTACCTATTGAATATAAAATCCTTTGTTGAAGTACCCTAATTTTTTATTTATTAGTTATTTTGAAATATTAAGTATTGTCAATCAAAGTATCGGTCAAATAGGTAGTTAGTTAATTTCACCTTCTTAAAGTCATTTCTACTCGAAGAACCTTAGGAAAATTGCGACTTTTGCATAGATAACACTATGTTGATGTATGATCATTTTTTATTTATTATTACGCTTCAAATAATAGATAAATTCAAGTTAAGGATAACTGCAAATGTTTTGCTCGGCGATCAAATAGGTAGTTAGGCATTTTTTGTCATATTATGCTCATTTCTGTTTGACGAATTGACGAAAACTCCTACCTATTTAATATATAATCCATTGTTGAAGTACCATAATTTTTATTTATTAGTTATCTTGAAATATTAAGCATTGTCAATCCATGTATCGATCAAATAGGTAGTTAGTTAATTTGACTTTCTTAAAGTCATTTCTACTCGAAGAACCTTAGGAAAATTGCGACTTTTGTATAGATAACCCTATGTTGATGTATGATCAATTTTTTATTTATTATTACGCTTCAAATAATAGCTAAAGTCAAGTTAAGGATCACTGCAAATGTTTTGCGCGGCGATCAAATAGGTAGTTAGGCATTTTTTGTCATATTATGTTCATTTCTGTTTGACGAATTGCCGAAAACTCCAACCTAATGAATATATAATCCTTTGTTGAAGTACCCTAATTTTTTATTTACTAGTTATCTTGAAATATTAAGCATTGTCAATCCATGTATCGATCAAATAGGTAGTTAGTTAATTTTACCTTCTTAAAGTCATTTCTACTCGAAGAACATTAGGAAAATTGCGACTTTTGTATAGATAACTCTATGTTGATATATCATCATTTTTTTATTTGTTCTTACGCTTCAAAAAATCGCTAGAGTCCAGTTAAGGATCATTGCAAATGTTTTGCGCGGCGATCAAATAGGTAGTTAGGCATTTTTGTCATATTATGCACATTTCTGTTTGACGAATTGACGAAAACTCCTACCTATTAAATATATAATCCTTTGTTGAAGTACCATAATTTTCTATTTATCAGTTATATTGAAATATTAAGCATTGTCAATCCAAGTATCGATCAAATAGGTAGTTAGTTAATTTCACATTCTTAAAGTCATTTCTACTCGAAGAAGCTTAGGAAAATTCCGACTTTTGTATAGATAAAACTATGTTGATATATGATCATTTTTTTATTTGTTATTACGCTTCAAAAAATCGCGAGAGTCCAGTTAAGGATCATTGCAAATGTTTTGCGCGATGATCAAATAGGTACTTAGGCATTTTTGTCATATTATGCACATTTCTGTTTGACGAATTGACGAAAAACTCCTACCTATTGAATATATAATCCTTTGTTGAAGTACCCTAATTTTTTATTTATTAGTTATCTTGAAATATTAAGTATTGTCAATCCATGTATCGGTCAAATAGGTAGTTAGTTATTTTCACCTTCTTAAAGTCATTTCTACTCGAAGAATCTTAGGAAAATTGCGACTTTTGTATAGATAAGACTATGTTGATGTATGATCATTTTTTATTTATTATTACGCTTCAAATAATAGATAAATTCAAGTTAAGGATCACTGCAAATGTTTTGCTCGGCGATCAAATAGGTAGTTAGGCATTTTTTGTCATATTATGCTCATTTCTATTTGACGAATTGACGAAAACTCCTACCTATTTAATATATAATCCTTTGTTGAAGTAACATAATTTTTATTTATTAGTTATCTTGAAATATTAAGCATTGTCAATCCATGTATCGATCAAATAGGTAGTTAGTTAATTTGACCTTCTTAAAGTCATTTCTACTCGAAGAACATTAGGAAAATTGCGACTTTTGTATAGATAACACTATGTTGATGTATGATCATTTTTTTATTTATTATTACGCTTCAAATAATAGATATAGTCAAGTTAAGGATCACTGCAAATGTTTTGTGCGGCGATCAAATTGGTAGTTATGCATTTTTTGTCATATTATGCTCATTTCTGTTTGACGAATTGCCGAAAACTCCTACCTATTGAATGTATAATCCTTTGTTGAAGTACCCTAATTTTTTATTTATTAGTTATCTTGAAATATTAAGCATTGTCTATCCATGTATCGATCAAATAGTTTGTTAGTTAATTTGACCTTCTTAAAATCATTTCTACTCGAAGAACCTTAGGAAAATTGCGACTTTTGTATAGATAACACTATGTTGATGTATGATCATTTTTTTTTATTTCTTATTAAGCTTCAAATAATAGCTAAACTCAAGTTAAGGAATACTGCAAATGTTTTGCGCGGCGATCAAATAGGTAGTTAGGCATTTTTTGTCATATTAAGTTCATTTCTGTTTGACGAATTGCCGAAAACTCCTACCTATTGAATATATAATCCTTTGTTGAAGTACCCTAATTTTTTATTTATTAGTTATCTTGAAATATTAAGTATTGTCAATCCATGTATCGGTCAAATAGGTAGTTAGTTATTTTCACCTTCTTAAAGTTATTTCTACTCGAAGAACCTTAGGAAAATTGCGACTTTTGTATAGATAACACTATGTTGATGTATGATCATTTTTTATTTATTATTACGCTTCAAATAATAGATAAATTCAAGTTAAGGATCACTGCAAATGTTTTGCTCGGCGATCAAATAGGTAGTTAGGCATTTTTTGTCATATTATGCTCATTTCTATTTGACGAATTGATGAAAACTCCTACCTATTTAATATATAATCCTTTGTTGAAGTACCATAATTTTTATTTATTAGTTATCTTGAAATATTAAGCATTGTCAATCCATGTATCGATCAAATAGGTAGTTAGTTAATTTGACCTTCTTAAAGTCATTTCTACTCGAAGAACTTTAGGAAAATTGCGACTTTTGTATAGATAACACTATGTTGATGTATGATCATTTTTTTATTTATTATTACGCATCAAATAATAGCTAAAGTCAAGTTAAGGATCACTGCAAATGTTTTGCGCGGCGATCAAATAGGTAGTTAGGCATTTTTTGTCATATTATGTTCATTTCTGTTTGACGAATTGCCGAAAACTCCTGCCTAATGAATATATAATCCTTTGTTGAAGTACCCTAATTTTTTATTAATTATTTATCTTGAAATATTAAGCTTTGTCAATCCATGTATCGATCAACTAGGTAGTTAGTTAATTTGACCTTCTTAAAGTCATTTCTACTCGAAGAACATTAGGAAAATTGCGACTTTTGTATAGATAACACTATGTTGATGTATGATCATTTTTTTATTTATTATTACGCTTCAAATAATAGCTAAAGTCAAGTTAATGATCACTGCAAATGTTTTGCGCGGCGATCAAATAGGTAGTTAGGCATTTTTTGTCATATTATGTTCATTTCTGTTTGACGAATTGCCGAAAACTCCTGCCTAATGAATATATAATCCTTTGTTGAAGTACCCTAATTTTTTATTAATTATTTATCTTGAAATATTAAGCATTGTCAATCCATGTATCGATCAAATAGGTAGTTAGTTAATTTTACCTTCTTAAAGTCATTTCTACTCGAAGAACATTAGGAAAATTGCGACTTTTGTATAGATAACACTATGTTGATATATCATCATTTTTTTATTTGTTCTTACGCTTCAAAAAATCGCTAGAGTCCAGTTAAGGATCATTGCAAATGTTTTGCGCGGCGATCAAATAGGTAGTTAGGCATTTTTGTCATATTATGCACATTTCTGTTTGACGAATTGACGAAAACTCCTACCTATTGAATATATAATCCTTTGTTGAAGTACCATAATTTTCTATTTATCAGTTATATTGAAATATTAAGCATTGTCAATCCAAGTATCGATCAAATAGGTAGTTAGTTAATTTCACATTCTTAAAGTCATTTCTACTCGAAGAAGCTTAGGAAAATTCCGACTTTTGTATAGATAAAACTATGTTGATATATGATCATTTTTTTATTTGTTATTACGCTTCAAAAAATCGCGAGAGTCCAGTTAAGGATCATTGCAAATGTTTTGCGCGATGATCAAATAGGTACTTAGGCATTTTTGTCATATTATGCACATTTCTGTTTGACGAATTGACGAAAAACTCCTACCTATTGAATATATAATCCTTTGTTGAAGTACCCTAATTTTTTATTTATTAGTTATCTTGAAATATTAAGTATTGTCAATCCATGTATCGGTCAAATAGGTAGTTAGTTATTTTCACCTTCTTAAAGTCATTTCTACTCGAAGAATCTTAGGAAAATTGCGACTTTTGTATAGATAAGACTATGTTGATGTATGATCATTTTTTATTTATTATTACGCTTCAAATAATAGATAAATTCAAGTTAAGGATCACTGCAAATGTTTTGCTCGGCGATCAAATAGGTAGTTAGGCATTTTTTGTCATATTATGCTCATTTCTATTTGACGAATTGACGAAAACTCCTACCTATTTAATATATAATCCTTTGTTGAAGTAACATAATTTTTATTTATTAGTTATCTTGAAATATTAAGCATTGTCAATCCATGTATCGATCAAATAGGTAGTTAGTTAATTTGACCTTCTTAAAGTCATTTCTACTCGAAGAACATTAGGAAAATTGCGACTTTTGTATAGATAACACTATGTTGATGTATGATCATTTTTTTATTTATTATTACGCTTCAAATAATAGATATAGTCAAGTTAAGGATCACTGCAAATGTTTTGCGCGGCGATCAAATTGGTAGTTATGCATTTTTTGTCATATTATGCTCATTTCTGTTTGACGAATTGCCGAAAACTCCTACCTATTGAATGTATAATCCTTTGTTGAAGTACCCTAATTTTTTATTTATTAGTTATCTTGAAATATTAAGCATTGTCTATCCATGTATCGATCAAATAGTTTGTTAGTTAATTTGACCTTCTTAAAATCATTTCTACTCGAAGAACCTTAGGAAAATTGCGACTTTTGTATAGATAACACTATGTTGATGTATGATCATTTTTTTTTATTTCTTATTAAGCTTCAAATAATAGCTAAACTCAAGTTAAGGAATACTGCAAATGTTTTGCGCGGCGATCAAATAGGTAGTTAGGCATTTTTTGTCATATTAAGTTCATTTCTGTTTGACGAATTGCCGAAAACTCCTACCTATTGAATATATAATCCTTTGTTGAAGTACCCTAATTTTTTATTTATTAGTTATCTTGAAATATTAAGTATTGTCAATCCATGTATCGGTCAAATAGGTAGTTAGTTATTTTCACCTTCTTAAAGTTATTTCTACTCGAAGAACCTTAGGAAAATTGCGACTTTTGTATAGATAACACTATGTTGATGTATGATCATTTTTTATTTATTATTACGCTTCAAATAATAGATAAATTCAAGTTAAGGATCACTGCAAATGTTTTGCTCGGCGATCAAATAGGTAGTTAGGCATTTTTTGTCATATTATGCTCATTTCTATTTGACGAATTGATGAAAACTCCTACCTATTTAATATATAATCCTTTGTTGAAGTACCATAATTTTTATTTATTAGTTATCTTGAAATATTAAGCATTGTCAATCCATGTATCGATCAAATAGGTAGTTAGTTAATTTGACCTTCTTAAAGTCATTTCTACTCGAAGAACTTTAGGAAAATTGCGACTTTTGTATAGATAACACTATGTTGATGTATGATCATTTTTTTATTTATTATTACGCATCAAATAATAGCTAAAGTCAAGTTAAGGATCACTGCAAATGTTTTGCGCGGCGATCAAATAGGTAGTTAGGCATTTTTTGTCATATTATGTTCATTTCTGTTTGACGAATTGCCGAAAACTCCTGCCTAATGAATATATAATCCTTTGTTGAAGTACCCTAATTTTTTATTAATTATTTATCTTGAAATATTAAGCTTTGTCAATCCATGTATCGATCAACTAGGTAGTTAGTTAATTTGACCTTCTTAAAGTCATTTCTACTCGAAGAACATTAGGAAAATTGCGACTTTTGTATAGATAACACTATGTTGATGTATGATCATTTTTTTATTTATTATTACGCTTCAAATAATAGCTAAAGTCAAGTTAATGATCACTGCAAATGTTTTGCGCGGCGATCAAATAGGTAGTTAGGCATTTTTAGTCATATTATGTTCATTTCTGTTTGACGAATTGCCGAAAACTCCTACCTAATGAATATATAATCCTTTGTTGAAGTACCCTAATATTTTATTTACTAGTTATCTTGAAATATTAAGCATTGTCAATCCATGTATCGATCATATAGGTAGTTACGTAATTTTACCTTCTTAAAGTGATTTCTACTCGAAGAACCTTCGGAAAATTGTGACTTTTGTATAGATAACACTATGTTGATATATGATCATTTTTTTATTTGTTATTATGCTTAAAAAAATCGCAAGAGTCCAGTTAAGTATCATTGCAAATGTTTTGCAAGGGGATCAAATAGGTAGTTAGGCATTTTTGTCATATTATGCACATTTCTGTTTGACGAATTTACGAAAACTCCTACCTATTGAACATATAATCCTTTGTTTAAGTACCGTAATTTTTTATTTATTAGTTATATTGAAATATTAAGCATTGTCAATCCAAGTATCGATCAAATAGGTAGTTAGTTAATTTGACCTTCTTAAAGTCATTTCTACTCGAAGAACCTTACGTAAATTGCGACTTTTGTATAGATAACCCTATGATAATGTATGATCATTTTTTTATTATTTATTATGCTTCAAATAATAGCTAGAGTCAAGTTAAGGATTACTGCAAATGTTTTGCGCGGCGATCAAATAGGTAGTTAGGCATTTTTTGGCATATTATGTTCATTTCTGTTTGACGAATTGCCGAAAACTCCTGCCTAATGAATATATAATCCTTTGTTGAGGAACCCTAATTTTTTATTTATTAGTTATCTTGAAATATTAAGCATTGTCAATCCATGTATCGATCAACTAGGTAGTTAGTTAATTTGTCCTTCTTAAAGTCATTTCTACTCGAAGAACCTTAGGAAAATTGCGACTTTTGTGTCGATAACACCATGTTGATGTATGATCATTTTTTTATTTAATATTACGCTTCAAATAATAGCTAGAGTCAAGTTAAGGATCACTGCAAATGTTTTGCGCGGCGATCAAATAGGTAGTTAGCCATTTTTTGTCATATTAAGTTCATTTCTGTTTGACGAATTGCCGAAAACTCCTACCTAATGAATATATAATCCTTTGTTGAAGTACCCTAATTTTTTATTTACTAGTTATCTTGAAATATTAAGCATTGTCAATCCATGTATCGATCAAATAGGTAGTTAGTTAATTTTACCTTCTTAAAGTCATTTCTACTCGAAGAACCTTAGGAAAATTGCGACTTTTGTATAGATAACACTATGTTGATGTATGATCATTTTTTTATTTATTATTACGCTTCAAAAAATCGTTAGAGTCCAGTTAAGGGTCATTGCAAATGTTTTGCGCGGCGATCAAATAGGTAGTTAGGCATTTTTGTCATATTATGCACATTTCTGTTTGACGAATTGACGAAAACTCCTACCTATTGAATATATGATCCTTTGTTGAAGTACCATAATTTTCTATTTATCAGTTATATTGAAATATTAAGCATTGTCAATCCAAGTATCGATCAAATAGGTAGTTAGTTAATTTCACCTTCTTAAAGTCATTTCTACTCGAAGAAGCTTTGGAAAATTCCGACTTTTGTATAGATAACACTATGTTGATATATGTTCATTTTTTTATTTGTTATTACGCTTCAAAAAATTGCTAGAGTCCATTTAAGGATCATTGCAAATGTTTTGCGCGGCGATCAAATAGGTAGTTAGGCATTTTTGTCATATTATGCACATTTCTGTTTGACGAATTTACGAAAACTCCTACCTATTGAACATATAATCCTTTGTTTAAGTACTGTAATTTTTTATTTATTAGTTATATTGAAATATTAAGCATTGTCATTCCAAGTATCGATCAAATAGGTAGTTAGTTAATTTGACCTTCTTAAAGTCATTTCTACTCGAAGAACCTTACGTAAATTGCGACTTTTGAATAGATAACCCTACGATAATGTATGATCATTTTTTTATTATTTATTATGCTTCAAATAATAGCTAGAGTCAAGTTAAGGATTACTGCAAATGTTTTGCGCGGCGATCAAATAGGTAGTTAGGCATTTTTTGGCATATTTTGTTCATTTCTGTTTGACGAATTGCCGAAAACTCCTGCCTAATGAATATATAATCCTTTGTTGAAGAACCCTAATTTTTTATTTATTAGTTATCTTGACATATTAAGCATTGTCAATCCATGTATCGATCAAATAGGTAGTTAGTTAATTTGACCTTCTTAAAGTTATTTCTACCCGAAGATCCTTAGGAAAATTGCGACTTTTGTATAGATAACACTATGTTGATGTATAATCATTTTTTTATTTATTAATACGCATCAAATAATAGCTAAAGTCAAGTTAAGGATCACTGCAAATGTTTTGCGCGGCGATCAAATAGGTAGTTAGGCATTTTTTGTCATATTATGTTCATTTCTGTTTGACGAATTGCCGAAAACTCCTGCCTAATGAATATATAATCTTTTGTTGAAGTACCCTAATTTTTTATTAATTAGTTATCTTGAAATATTAAGCTTTGTCAATCCATGTATCGATCAACTAGGTAGTTAGTTAATTTGACCTTCTTAAAGTCATTTCTACTCGAAGAACATTCGGAAAATTGCGACTTTTGTATAGATAACACTATGTTGATGTATGATCATTTTTTTATTTATTATTACGCTTCAAATAATAGCTAAAGTCAAGTTAATGATCACTGCAAATGTTTTGCGCGGCGATCAAATAGGTAGTTAGGCATTTTTAGTCATATTATGTTCATTTCTGTTTGACGAATTGCCGAAAACACCTACCTAATTAATATATAATCCTTTGTTGAAGTACCCTAATATTTTATTTACTAGTTATCTTGAAATATTAAGCATTGTCAATCCATGTATCGATCATATAGGTAGTTACGTAATTTTACCTTCTTAAAGTGATTTCTACTCGAAGAACCTTCGGAAAATTGCGACTTTTGTATAGATAACACTATGTTGATATATGATCATTTTTTTATTTGTTATTAAGCTTAAAAAAATCGCAAGAGTCCAGTTAAGTATCATTGCAAATGTTTTGCAAGGGGATCAAATAGGTAGTTAGGCATTTTTGTCATATTATGCACATTTCTGTTTGACGAATTTACGAAAACTCCTACCTATTGAACATATAATCCTTTGTTTAAGTACCGTAATTTTTTATTTATTAGTTATATTGAAATATTAAGCATTGTCAATCCAAGTATCGATCAAATAGGTAGTTAGTTAATTTGACCTTCTTAAAGTCATTTCTACTCGAAGAACCTTACGTAAATTGCGACTTTTGTATAGATAACCCTATGATAATGTATGATCATTTTTTTATTATTTATTATTCTTCAAATAATAGCTAGAGTCAAGTTAAGGATTACTGCAAATGTTTTGCGCGGCGATCAAATAGGTACTTAGGCATTTTTTGGCATATTATGTTCATTTCTGTTTGACGAATTGCCGAAAACTCCTGCCTAATGAATATATAATCCTTTGTTGAAGAACCCTAATTTTTTATTTATTAGTTATCTTGAAATATTAAGCATTGTCAATCCATGTATCGATCAACTAGGTAGTTAGTTAATTTGTCCTTCTTAAAGTCATTTCTACTCGAAGAACCTTAGGAAAATTGCGACTTTTGTGTCGATAACACCATGTTGATGTATGATCATTTTTTTATTTAATATTACGCTTCAAATAATAGCTAAAGTCAAGTTAAGGATCACTGCAAATGTTTTGCGCGGCGATCAAATAGGTAGTTAGCCATTTTTTGTCATATTAAGATCATTTCTGTTTGACGAATTGCCGAAAACTCCTACCTAATGAATATATAATCCTTTGTTGAAGTACCCTAATTTTTTATTTACTAGTTATCTTAAAATATTAAGCATTGTCAATCCATGTATCGATCAAATAGGTAGTTAGTTAATTTTACCTTCTTAAAGTCATTTCTACTCGAAGAACCTTAGGAAAATTGCGACTTTTGTATAGATAACACTATGTTGATGTATGATCATTTTTTTATTTATTATTACGCTTCAAAAAATCGTTAGAGTCCAGTTAAGGGTCATTGCAAATGTTTTGCGCGGCGATCAAATAGGTAGTTAGGCATTTTTGTCATATTATGCACATTTCTGTTTGACGAATTGACGAAAACTCCTACCTATTGAATATATAATCCTTTGTTGAAGTACCATAATTTTCTATTTATCAGTTATATTGAAATATTAAGCATTGTCAATCCAAGTATCGATCAAATAGGTAGTTAGTTAATTTCACCTTCTTAAAGTCATTTCTACTCGAAGAAGCTTAGGAAAATTCCGACTTTTGTATAGATAACACTATGTTGATATATGTTCATTTTTTTATTTGTTATTACGCTTCAAAAAATTGCTAGAGTCCAGTTAAGGATCATTGCAAATGTTTTGCGCGGCGATCAAATAGGTAGTTAGGCATTTTTGTCATATTATGCACATTTCTGTTTGACGAATTTACGAAAACTCCTACCTATTGAACATATAATCCTTTGTTTAAGTACTGTAATTTTTTATTTATTAGTTATATTGAAATATTAAGCATTGTCATTCCAAGTATCGATCAAATAGGTAGTTAGTTAATTTGACCTTCTTAAAGTCATTTCTACTCGAAGAACCTTACGTAAATTGCGACTTTTGTATAGATAACCCTACGATAATGTATGATCATTTTTTTATTATTTATTATGCTTCAAATAATAGCTAGAGTCAAGTTAAGGATTACTGCAAATGTTTTGCGCGGCGATCAAATAGGTAGTTAGGAATTTTTTGGCATATTATGTTCATTTCTGTTTGACGAATTGCCGAAAACTCCTGCCTAATGAATATATAATCCTTTGTTGAAGAACCCTAATTTTTTATTTATTAGTTATCTTGACATATTAAGCATTGTCAATCCATGTATCGATCAAATAGGTAGTTAGTTAATTTGACCTTCTTAAAGTTATTTCTACCCGAAGATCCTTAGGAAAATTGCGACTTTTGTATAGATAACACTATGTTGATGTATAATCATTTTTTTATTTATTATTACGCATCAAATAATAGCTAAAGTCAAGTTAAGGATCACTGCAAATGTTTTGCGCGGCGATCAAATAGGTAGTTAGGCATTTTTTGTCATATTATGTTCATTTCTGTTTGACGAATTGCCGAAAACTCCTGCCTAATGAATATATAATCTTTTGTTGAAGTACCCTAATTTTTTATTAATTAGTTATCTTGAAATATTAAGCTTTGTCAATCCATGTATCGATCAACTAGGTAGTTAGTTAATTTGTCCTTCTTAAAGTCATTTCTACTCGAAGAACCTTAGGAAAATTGCGACTTTTGTGTCGATAACACCATGTTGATGTATGATCATTTTTTTATTTAATATTACGCTTCAAATAATAGCTAAAGTCAAGTTAAGGATCACTGCAAATGTTTTGCGCGGCGATCAAATAGGTAGTTAGCCATTTTTTGTCATATTAAGATCATTTCTGTTTGACGAATTGCCGAAAACTCCTACCTAATGAATATATAATCCTTTGTTGAAGTACCCTAATTTTTTATTTACTAGTTATCTTAAAATATTAAGCATTGTCAATCCATGTATCGATCAAATAGGTAGTTAGTTAATTTTACCTTCTTAAAGTCATTTCTACTCGAAGAACCTTAGGAAAATTGCGACTTTTGTATAGATAACACTATGTTGATGTATGATCATTTTTTTATTTATTATTACGCTTCAAAAAATCGTTAGAGTCCAGTTAAGGGTCATTGCAAATGTTTTGCGCGGCGATCAAATAGGTAGTTAGGCATTTTTGTCATATTATGCACATTTCTGTTTGACGAATTGACGAAAACTCCTACCTATTGAATATATAATCCTTTGTTGAAGTACCATAATTTTCTATTTATCAGTTATATTGAAATATTAAGCATTGTCAATCCAAGTATCGATCAAATAGGTAGTTAGTTAATTTCACCTTCTTAAAGTCATTTCTACTCGAAGAAGCTTAGGAAAATTCCGACTTTTGTATAGATAACACTATGTTGATATATGTTCATTTTTTTATTTGTTATTACGCTTCAAAAAATTGCTAGAGTCCAGTTAAGGATCATTGCAAATGTTTTGCGCGGCGATCAAATAGGTAGTTAGGCATTTTTGTCATATTATGCACATTTCTGTTTGACGAATTTACGAAAACTCCTACCTATTGAACATATAATCCTTTGTTTAAGTACTGTAATTTTTTATTTATTAGTTATATTGAAATATTAAGCATTGTCATTCCAAGTATCGATCAAATAGGTAGTTAGTTAATTTGACCTTCTTAAAGTCATTTCTACTCGAAGAACCTTACGTAAATTGCGACTTTTGTATAGATAACCCTACGATAATGTATGATCATTTTTTTATTATTTATTATGCTTCAAATAATAGCTAGAGTCAAGTTAAGGATTACTGCAAATGTTTTGCGCGGCGATCAAATAGGTAGTTAGGAATTTTTTGGCATATTATGTTCATTTCTGTTTGACGAATTGCCGAAAACTCCTGCCTAATGAATATATAATCCTTTGTTGAAGAACCCTAATTTTTTATTTATTAGTTATCTTGACATATTAAGCATTGTCAATCCATGTATCGATCAAATAGGTAGTTAGTTAATTTGACCTTCTTAAAGTTATTTCTACCCGAAGATCCTTAGGAAAATTGCGACTTTTGTATAGATAACACTATGTTGATGTATAATCATTTTTTTATTTATTATTACGCATCAAATAATAGCTAAAGTCAAGTTAAGGATCACTGCAAATGTTTTGCGCGGCGATCAAATAGGTAGTTAGGCATTTTTTGTCATATTATGTTCATTTCTGTTTGACGAATTGCCGAAAACTCCTGCCTAATGAATATATAATCTTTTGTTGAAGTACCCTAATTTTTTATTAATTAGTTATCTTGAAATATTAAGCTTTGTCAATCCATGTATCGATCAACTTGGTAGTTAGTTAATTTGACCTTCTTAAAGTCATTTCTACTCGAAGAACATTAGGAAAATTGCGACTTTTGTATAGATAACACTATGTTGATGTATGATCATTTTTTTATTTATTATTACGCTTCAAATAATAGCTAAAGTCAAGTTAATGATCACTGCAAATGTTTTGCGCGGCGATCAAATAGGTAGTTAGGCATTTTTAGTCATATTATGTTCATTTCTGTTTGACGAATTGCCGAAAACTCCTACCTAATGAATATATAATCCTTTGTTGAAGTACCCTAATATTTTATTTACTAGTTATCTTGAAATATTAAGCATTGTCAATCCATGTATCGATCATATGGTAGTTACGTAATTTTACCTTCTTAAAGTGATTTCTACTCGAAGAACCTTCGGAAAATTGCGACTTTTGTATAGATAACACTATGTTGATATATGATCATTTTTTTATTTGTTATTATGCTTAAAAAAATCGCAAGAGTCCAGTTAAGTATCATTGCAAATGTTTTGCAAGGGGATCAAATAGGTAGTTAGGCATTTTTGTCATATTATGCACATTTCTGTTTGACGAATTTACGAAAACTCATACCTATTGAACATATAATCCTTTGTTTAAGTACCGTAATTTTTTATTTATTAGTTATTTTCAAATATTAAGCATTGTCAATCCAAGTATCGATCAAATAGGTAGTTAGTTAATTTGACATTCTTAAAGTCATTTCTACTCGAAGAACCTTACGTAAATTGCGATTTTTGTATAGATAACCCTATGATAATGTATGATCATTTTTTTATTATTTATTATGCTTCAAATAATAGCTAGAGTCAAGTTAAGGATTACTGCAAATGTTTTGCGCGGCGATCAAATAGGTAGTTAGGCATTTTTTGGAATATTATGTTCATTTCTGTTTGACGAATTGCCGAAAACTCCTGCCTAATGAATATATAATCCTTTGTTGAAGAACCCTAATTTTTTATTTATTAGTTATCTTGAAATATTAAGCATTGTCAATCCATGTATCGATCAACTAGGTAGTTAGTTAATTTGTCCTTCTTAAAGTCATTTCTACTCGAAGAACCTTAGGAAAATTGCGACTTTTGTGTCGATAACACCATGTTGATGTATGATCATTTTTTTATTTAATATTACGCTTCAAATAATAGCTAAAGCCAAGTTAAGGATCACTGCAAATGTTTTGCGCGGCGATCAAATAGGTAGTTAGCCATTTTTTGTCATATTAAGTTAAGGATCACTGCAAATGTTTTGCCAGGCGATCAAATAGGTAGATAGGCATTTTTGTCATATTATGCTCATTTCTGTTTGACGAATTGCCGAAAACTCCTACCTATTGAATATATAACCTTTGTTGAAGTGCCCTAATTTTTTATTTATTATTTATCTTGAAATTTTAAGCATTGTCAATCCAAGTATCGATCAAATAGGTAGTTAGTTAATTGTATCTTCTTAAAGTCATTTCTACTCGAAGAACCTTGGGAAAATTGCGACTTTTGTATAGATAACACAATGTTGATGTATGATCATTTTTTTATCTGTTATTTCGGTTCAAAAAATAGCTAGAGTCAAGTTAAGGATCACTGCAAATGTTTTGCCCGGCGATCAAATAGTTAGAGAGGCATTTTTGTCATATTATGCTCATTTCTGTTTGACGAATTGCCGAAAACTCCTACCTATTGAATATATAATCCTTTGTTGAAGTACTCTAATTTTTTATTTATTAGTTATCCTCAAATTTTAAGCATTGTCAATCCAAGTATCGATCAAATAGGTAGTTAGTTAATTTCACCTTCTTAAAGTCATTTCTGCTCGAAGAACTCAGGGAAAATTGCGACTTTTGTATAGATAACACAATGTTGATGTATGATCATTTTTTTTATCTGTTATTACGGTTCAAAAAATAGCTAGAGTCAAGTTAAGGATCACTGCAAATGTTTTGCCAGGCGATCAAATAGGTAGATAGCCATTTTTATCATATTATGCTCATTTCTGTATGACGAATTGCCAAAAAATCCTACCTATTGAATATTTAACCTTTGTTGAAGTACCCTAATTTTTTATTTATTAGTTAGCTTGAAATTTTAAGCATTGTCAATCCAAGTATCGATCAAATAGGTAGTTAGTTAATTGTACCTTCTTAAAGTCATTATTACTCGAAGAAACTTAGGAAAATTGTGACTTTTGAGTAGATAACACTATGTTGATGTATGATCATTTTTTTATTTGTTATTACGCTTCAAATAATAGCTAGGGTCAAGTTAAGGATCACTGTAAATGTTTTGCGCGGCGATCAAATAGGTAGTTAGGCTTTTTTTGTCATATTATGGTCATTTCTGTTTGACGAATTGCCGAAAACTCCTACCTATTGAACATATAATCCTTCGTTGAAGTACCCTAATTTTTTATTTATTAGTTATCTTGAAATATTAAGCATTGTCAATCCATGTATCGATCAAATAGGTAGTTAGTTAATTTCACCTTCTTAAAGTCATTTCTACTCGGAGAACCTTGGGAAAATTGCGACATTTGTATAGATAACACAATGTTGATGTATGATCATTTTTTTTTTGTTATTACGCTTCTAAAAATAGCTAGACTCAAGTTAAGGATCACTGCAAATGTTTTGCCCGGCGATCAAATAGGTAGATAGGTATTTTTGTCATAGTATGCTCATTTCTGTTTGACGAATTGCCGAAAACTCCTACCTAATGAATATATAATCCTTTGTTGAAGTACCCTAATTTTTTATTTACTAGTTATCTTGAAATATTAAGCATTGTCAATCCAAGTATCGATCAAATAGGTAGTTAGTTAATTTCACCTTCTTAAAGTCATTTCTACTCGAAGAAGCTTAGGAAAATTCCGACTTTTGTATAGATAACACTATGTTGATATATGTTCATTTTTTTATTTGTTATTACGCTTCAAAAAATTGCTAGAGTCCAGTTAAGGATCATTGCAAATGTTTTGCGCGGCGATCAAATAGGTAGTTAGGCATTTTTGTCATATTATGCACATTTCTGTTTGACGAATTTACGAAAACTCCTACCTATTGAACATATAATCCTTTGTTTAAGTACTGTAATTTTTTATTTATTAGTTATATTGAAATATTAAGCGTTGTCATTCCAAGTATCGATCAAATAGGTAGTTAGTTAATTTGACCTTCTTAAAGTCATTTCTACTCGAAGAACATTAGGAAAATTGCCACTTTTGTATAGATAACACTATGTTGATATATCATCATTTTTTTATTTGTTATTACGCTTCAAAAAATCGCTAGAGTCCAGTTAAGGATCACTGCAAATGTTTTGCGCGGCGATCAAATAGGTAGTTAGGCATTTTTTGGCATATTATGTTCATTTCTGTTTGACGAATTGCCGAAAACTCCTGCCTAATGAATATATAATCCTTTGTTGAAGAACCCTAATTTTTTATTTATTAGTTATCTTGAAATATTAAGCATTGTCAATCCATGTATCGATCAACTAGGTAGTTAGTTAATTTGTCCTTCTTAAACTCATTTCTACTCGAAGAACCTTAGGAAAATTGCGACTTTTGTGTCGATAACACCATGTTGATGTATGATCATTTTTTTATTTAATATTACGCTTCAAATAATAGCTAAAGTGAATTTAAGGATCACTGGAAATGTTTTGTGCGGCGATCAAATAGGTAGTTAGCCATTTTTTGTCATATTAAGTTCATTTCTGTTTGACGAATTGCCGAAAACTCCTACCTAATGAATATATAATCCTTTGTTGAAGTACCCTAATTTTTTATTTACTAGTTATCTTGAAATATTAAGCATTGTCAATCCATGTATCGATCAAATAGGTAGTTAGTTAATTTTACCTTCTTAAAGTCATTTCTACTCGAAGAACCTTAGGAAAATTGCGACTTTTGTATAGATAACACTATGTTGATATATGATCATTTTTTTATTTATTATTACGCTTCAAAAAATCGCTAGAGTCCAGTTAAAGGTTCATTGCAAATATTTTGCGCGGCGATCAAATAGGTACTAAGGCATTTTTGTCATATTATGCACATTCTGTTTGACGAATTGACGAAAAACTCCTACCTATTGAATATAAAATCCTTTGTTGAAGTACCCTAATTTTTTATTTATTAGTTATCTTGAAATATTAAGTATAAAATGCCTAACACTATGTTGATATATGATCATTTTTTATTTGTTATTACGCTTCAAAAAATTGCTACAGTCAAGCTAAGGATCACTGCAAATGTTTTGCGCGGCGATCAAATTGGTAGTTAGGCATTTTTTGTCATATTATGTTCATTTCTGTTTGACGAATTGCCGAAAACTCCTACCTAATGAATATATAATCCTTTGTTGAAGTACCCTAATTTTTTATTTACTAGTTATCTTGAAATATTAAGCATTGTCAATCCATGTATCGATCAAATAGGTAGTTAGTTAATGTTACCTTCTTAAAGTCATTTCTACTCGAAGAACATTAGGAAAATTGCGACTTTTGTATAGATAACACTATGTTGATATATCATGATTTTTTTATTTGTTATTACGCTTCAAAAAATCGCTAGAGTCCAGTTAAGGATCATTGCAAATGTTTTGCGCGGCGATCAAATAGGTAGTTAGGCATTTTTTGGCATATTATGTTCATTTCTGTTTGACGAATTGCCGAAAACTCCTGCCTAATGAATATATAATCCTTTGTTGAAGAACCCTAATTTTTTATTTACTAGTTATCTTGAAATATTAAGCATTGTCAATCCATGTATCGATCAAATAGGTAGTTAGTTAATGTTACCTTCTTAAAGTCATTTCTACTCGAAGAACATTAGGAAAATTGCGACTTTTGTATAGATAACACTATGTTGATATATCATGATTTTTTTATTTGTTATTACACTTCAAAAAATCGCTAGAGTCAAGTTAAGGATCACTGCAAATGTTTTGCGCGGCGATCAAATAGGTAGTTAGGCATTTTTTGGCATATTATGTTCATTTCTGTTTGACGAATTGCCGAAAACTCCTGCCTAATGAATATATAATCCTTTGTTGAAGAACCCTAATTTTTTATTTATTAGTTATCTTGAAATATTAAGCATTGTCAATCCATGTATCGATCAACTAGGTAGTTAGTTAATTTTACCTTCTTAAAGTCATTTCTACTCGAAGAACCTTAGGAAAATTGCGACTTTTGTGTCGATAACACTATGTTGATGTATGATCATTTTTTTATTTAATATTACGCTTCAAATAATAGCTAAAGTCAAGTTAAGGATCACGGCAAATGTTTTGCGCGGCGATCAAATAGGTAGTTAGCCATTTTTTGTCATATTAAGTTCATTTCTGTTTGACGAATTGCCGAAAACTCCTACCTAATGAATATATAATCCTTTGTTGAAGTACCCTAATTTTTTATTTACTAGTTATCTTGAAATATTAAGCATTGTCAATCCATGTATCGATCAAATAGGTAGTTAGTTAATTTTACCTTCTTAAAGTCATTTCTACTAGAAGAACCTTAGGAAAATTGCGACTTTTGTATAGATAACACTATGTTGATGTATGATCATTTTTTATTTATTATTACGCTTCAAATAATAGCTAAAGTCAAGTTACTGATCACTGCAAATGTTTTGCACGGCGATCAAATTGGTAGTTAGGCATTTTTTGTCATATTATGTTCATTTCTGTTTGACGAATTGCCGAAAACTCCTACCTAATGAATATATAATCCTTTGTTGAAGTACCCTAATTTTTTATTTACTAGTTATCTTGAAATATTAAGCATTGTCAATCCATGTATCGATCAAATAGGTAGTTAGTTAATGTTACCTTCTTAAAGTCATTTCTACTCGAAGAACATTAGGAAAATTGCGACTTTTGTATAGATAACACTATGTTGATATATCATGATTTTTTTATTTGTTATTACGCTTCAAAAAATCGCTAGAGTCAAGTTAAGGATCACTGCAAATGTTTTGCGCGGCGATCAAATAGGTAGTTAGGCATTTTTTGGCATATTATGTTCATTTCTGTTTGATGAATTGCCGAAAACTCCTGCCTAATGAATATATAATCCTTTGTTGAAGAACCCTAATTTTTTATTTATTAGTTATCTTGAAATATTAAGCATTGTCAATCCGTGTATCGATCAATTAGGTAGTTAGTTAATTTTACCTTCTTAAAGTCATTTCTACTCGAAGAACCTTAGGAAAATTGCGACTTTTGTGTCGATAACACTATGTTGATGTATGATCATTTTTTTATTTAATATTACGCTTCAAATAATAGCTAAAGTCAAGTTAAGGATCACGGCAAATGTTTTGCGCGGCGATCAAATAGGTAGTTAGCCATTTTTTGTCATATTAAGTTCATTTCTGTTTGACGAATTGCCGAAAACTCCTACCTAATGAATATATAATCCTTTGTTGAAGTACCCTAATTTTTTATTTACTAGTTATCTTGAAATATTAAGCATTGTCAATCCATGTATCGATCAAATAGGTAGTTAGTTAATTTTACCTTCTTAAAGTCATTTCTACTCGAAGAACCTTAGGAAAATTGCGACTTTTGTATAGATAACACTATGTTGATGTATGATCATTTATTATTTATTATTACGCTTCAAATAATAGCTAAAGTCAAGTTACTGATCACTGCAAATGTTTTGCACGGCGATCAAATAGTTTGTTAGGCATCTTTTGTCATATTATGCACATTTCTGTTTGACGAATTGCCGAAAACTCCTACCTATTGAATATATACTCCTTTGTTGAAGTACCATAATTTTTATTTATTAGTTATCTTCAAATATTAAGCATTGTCAATCCATGTATCGATCAAATAGGTAGTTAGTTAATTTGTCCTTCTTAAAGTCATTTCTACTCGAAGAACCTTAGGAAAATTGCGACTTTTGTATAGATAACACTATGTTGATGTATGACCAATTTTTTATTTATTATTACGCTTCAAATAATAGCTAAAGTCAAGTTAAGGATCACTGCAAATGTTTTGCGCGGCGATCAAATTGGTAGTTAGGCATTTTTTGTCATATTATGTTCATTTCTGTTTGACGAATTGCCGAAAACTCCTACCTAATGAATATATAATCCTTTGTTGAAGTACCCTAATTTTTTATTTACTAGTTATCTTGAAATATTAAGCATTGTCAATCCATGTATCGATCAAATAGGTAGTTAGTTAATTTTACCTTCTTAAAGTCATTTCTACTCGAAGAACATTAGGAAAATTGCCACTTTTGTATAGATAACACTATGTTGATATATCATCATTTTTTTATTTGTTATTACGCTTCAAAAAATCGCTAGAGTCCAGTTAAGGATCATTGCAAATGTTTTGCGCGGCAATCAAATAGGTAGTTAGGCATTTTTGTCATATTATGCACATTTCTGTTTGACGAATTGACGAAAACTCCTAACTATTGAATATATAATCCTTTGTTGAAGTACCATAATTTTCTATTTATCAGTTATATTGAAATATTAAGCATTGTCAATCCAAGTATCGATCATATAGGTAGTTAGTTAATTTGACCTTCTTAAAGTCATTTCTACTCGAAGAAACTTAGGTATATTGCGACTTTTGTATAGATAACCCTATGATAATGTATGATCATTTTTTTATTATTTATTATGCTTCAAATAATAGCTAGAATCAAGTTAAGGATCACTGCAAATGTTTTGCGCGGCGATCAAATAGGTAGTTAGGCATTTTTTGGCATATTATGTTCATTTCTGTTTGACGAATTGCTGAAAACTCCTCCCTAATGAATATATAATCCTTTGTTGAAGTACCCTAATTTTTTATTTATTAGTTATCTTGAAATATTAAGCATTGTCAATCCATGTATCGATCAAATAGGTAGTTAGTTAATTTTACCTTCTTAAAGTCATTTCTACTCGAAGAACATTAGGAAAATTGCGACTTTTGTATAGATAACACTATGTTTATATACCATCATTTTTTTATTTGTTATTACGCTTCAAAAAATCGCTAGAGTCCAGTGAAGGATCATTGCAAATGTTTTGCGCGGCGATCAAATAGTTAGTTAGGCATTTTTGTCATATTATGCACATTTCTGTTTGACGAATTGACGAAAACTCCTAACTATTGAATATATAATCCTTTGTTGAAGTACCATAATTTTCTATTTATCAGTTATATTGAAATATTAAGCATTGTCAATCCAAGTATCGATCAAATAGGTAGTTAGTTAATTTGACCTTCTTAAAGTCATTTCTACTCGAAGAACCTTAGGTATATTGCGACTTTTGTATAGATAACCCTATGATAATGTATGATCATTTTTTTATTATTTATTATGCTTCAAATAATAGCTAGAGTCAAGTTAAGAATCACTGCAAATGTTTTGCGCGGCGATCAAATAGGTAGTTAGGCATTTTTTGGGATATTATGTTCATTTCTGTTTGACGAATTGCCGAAAACTCCTGCCTAATGAATATATAATCCTTTGTTGAGGAACCCTAATTTTTTATTTATTAGTTATCTTGAAATATTAAGCATTGTCAATCCATGTATCGATCAAATAGGTAGTTAGTTAATTTCACCTTCTTAAAGTCATTTCTACTCGAAGAACCTTAGGAAAATTGCGACTTTTGTATAGATAACACTATTCTGATGTATGATCATTTTTTATTTGTTATTACGCTTCAAATAATAGCTAAAGTCAAGTTAAGGATCACTGCAAATGTTTTGCTCGGCGATAAATTGGTAGTTATGCATTTTTTGTCATATTATGCTAATTTCTGTTTGACGAATTGCCGAAAAGTCCTACCTAATGAATATATAATCCTTTGTTGAAGTACCCTAATATTTTATTTACTAGTTATATTGAAATATTAAGCGTTGTCAATCCATGTATCGATCAAATAGGTAGTTACTTAATTTTACCTTCTTAAAGTCATTTCTACTCGAAGAACCTCAGGAAAATTGCGACTTTTGTATAGATAACACTATGTTGATATATGATTATTTTTTTATTTGTTATTACGCTTCAAAAAATCGCTAGAGTCCAGTTAAGGATCATTGCAAATGTTTTGCGCGGCGATCAAATAGGTAGTTAGGCATTTTTGTCATATTATGCACATTTCTGTTTGACGAATTGACGAAAACTCCTACCTATTGAATATATAATCCTTTGTTGAAGTACCATAATTTTCTATTTATCAGTTATATTGAAATATTAAGCATTGTCAATCCAAGTATCGATCAAATAGGTAGTTAGTTAATTTCACCTTCTTAAAGTCATTTCTACTCGAAGAAGCTTAGGAAAATTACGACTTTTGTATAGATAACACTATGTTGATATATGATCATTTTTTTATTTGTTATTACGCTTCAAAAAAATCGCTAGAGTCCAGTTAAGGATCATTGCAAATGTTTTGCGCGGCGATCAAATAGGTACTTAGGCATTTTTGTCATATCATGCACATTCTGTATGACGAATTGACGAAAAACTCCTACCTATTGAATATAAAATCCTTTGTTGAAGTACCCTAATTTTTTATTTATTAGTTATCTTGAAATATTAAGTATTGTCAATCCAAGTATCGGTCAAATAGGTAGTTAGTTAATTTTACCTTCTTAAAGTCATTTCTACTCGAAGAACCTTAGGAAAATTGCGACTTTTGTATAGATAACACTATGTTGATGTATGATCATTTTTTATTTATTATTACGCTTCAAATAATAGATAAATTCAAGTTAAGGATCACTGGAAATGTTTTGCTCGGCGATCAAATATGTAGTTAGGCATTTTTTGTCATATTATGCTCATTTCTGTTTGACGAATTGACGAAAACTCCTACCTATTTAATATATAATCCTTTGTTGAAGTACCATAATTTTTATTTATTAGTTATCATGAAATATTAAGCATTGTCAATCCATGTATCGATCAAATAGGTAGTTAGTTAATTTGACCTTCTTAAAGTCATTTCTACTCGAAGAACCTTAGGAAAATTGCGACTTTTGTATAGATAACACTATGTTGATGTATGATCAATTTTTTATTTATTATTACGCTTCAAATAATAGCTAAAGTCAAGTTAAGGATCACTGCAAATGTTTTGCGCGGCGGTCAAATAGGTAGTTAGGCATTTTTGGTCATATTATGTTCATTTCTGTTTGACGAATTGCCTAAAACTCCTACCTAATGAATATATAATCCTTTGTTGAAGTACCCTAATTTTTTATTTACTAGTTATATTTAAATATTAAGCATTGTCAATCCATGTATCGATCAAATAGGTAGTTAGTTAATTTTACCTTCTTAAAGTCATTTCTACTCGAAGAACATTAGGAAAATTGCGACTTTTGTATACATAACACTATGTTGATATATGATCATTTTTTTATTTGTTATTACGCTTCAAAAAATCGCTAGAGTCCAGTTAAGGATCATTGCAAATGTTTTGCGCGGCGATCAAATAGGTAGTTAGGCATTTTTGTCATATTATGCACATTTCTGTTTGACGAATTGACGAAAACTCCTACCTATTGAATATATAATCCTTTGTTGAAGTACCATAATTTTCTATTTATCAGTTATATTGAAATATTAAGCATTGTCAATCCAAGTTTCGATCAAATAGGTAGTTAGTTAATTTCACATTCTTAAAGTCATTTCTACTCGAAGAAGCTTAGGAATATTCCGACTTTTGTATAGATAACACTATGTTGATATATGATCATTTTTTTATTTGTTATTACGCTTCAAAAAATCGCTAGAGTCCAGTTAAGGATTATTGCAAATGTTTTGCGCGGCGATCAAATAGGTACTTAGGCATTTTTGTCATATTATGCACATTTCTGTTTGACGAATTGACGAAAAACTCCTACCTATTGGATATATAATCCTTTGTTGAAGTACCCTAATTTTTTATTTATTAGTTATCTTGAAATATTAAGTATTGTCAATCTAAGTATCGATCAAATAGGTAGTTAGTTAATTTCACCTTCTTAAAGTCATTTCTACACGAAGAACCTTAGGAAAATTGCGACTTTTGTATAGATAACCCTATGTTGATGTATGATTATTTTTTTATTATTTATTACGCTTCAAATAATAGCTAGAGTCAAGTTAAGGATCACTGCAAATGTTTTGCGCGGGGATCAAATAGGTAGTTAGGCATTTTTGGTCATATTATGTTCATTTCTGTTTAACGAATTGGCAAAAACTCATACCTATTGAATGTATAATCCTTTGTTGAAGTACCCTAATTTTTTATTTATTAGTTATCTTTAAATATTAAGCATTGTCTATCCATGTATCGATCAAATAGGTAGTTAGTTAATTTTACCTTCTTAAAGTCATTTCTACTCGAAGAACATTAGGAAAATTGCGACTTTTGTATAGATAACACTATGTTGATATATCATCATTTTTTTATTTGTTATTACGCATCAAAAACTCGCTAGAGTCCAGTTAAGGATCATTGCAAATGTTTTGCGCGGCGATCTAATAGGTAGTCAGGCATTTTTGTCATATTAAGCACATTTCTGTTTGACGAATTTACGAAAACTCCTACCTATTGAATATATAATCCTTTGTTGAAGTACACTAATTTTTTATTTATTAGTTATATTGAAATATTAAGCATTGTCAATCCAAGTATCGATCAAATAGGTAGTTAGTTAATTTTACCTTCTTAAAGTCATTTCTACTCGAAGAACCTTAGGAAAATTGCGACTTTTGTATAGATAACCCTATGTTGATGTATGATTATTTTTTTATTATTTATTACGCTTCAAATAATAGCTAGAGTCAAGTTAAGGGTCACTGCAAATGTTTTGCGCGGCGATCAAATAGGTAGTTAGGCATTTTTTGTCATATTATGTTCATTTCTGTTTGACGAATTGCCGAAAACTCCTGCCTAATGAATATATAATCCATTGTTGAAGTACCCTAATTTTTTATTAATTAGTTATCTTGAAATATTAAGCATTGTCAATCCATGTATCGATCAACTAGGTAGTTAGTAAATTTGACCTTCTTAAAGTCATTTCTACTCGAAGAACTTAGGAAAATTGCGACTTTTGTATAGATAACACTATGTTGATGTATGATCAATTTTTTATTTATTATTACGCTTCAAATAATAGCTAAAGTCAAGTTAAGGATCACTGCAAATGTTTTGCGCGGCGATCAAATAGGTAGTTAGGCATTTTTTGTCATATTATGTTCATTTCTGTTTGACGAATTGCCGAAAACTCCTACCTAATGAATATATAATCCTTTGTTGAAGTACCCTAATTTTTTATTTACTAGTTATCTTGAAATATTAAGCATTGTCAATCCATGTATCGATCAAATAGGTAGTTAGTTAATTTTACCTTCTTAAAGTCATTTCTACTCGAAGAACATTAGGAAAATTGCGACTTTTGTATAGATAACACTATGTTGATATATCATCATTTTTTTATTTGTTATTACGCTTCAAAAAATCGCTAGAGTCCAGTTAAGGATCATTGCAAATGTTTTGCGCGGAGATCAAATAGGTAGTTAGGCATTTTGGTCATATTATGCACATTTCTGTTTGACGAATTGACGAAAACTCCTAACTATTGAATATATAATCCTTTGTTGAAGTACCATAATTTTCTATTTATCAGTTATATTGAAATATTAAGCATTGTCAATCCAAGTGTCGATCAAATAGGTAGTTAGTTAATTTCACCTTCTTAAAGTCATTTCTACTCGAAGAAGCTTAGGAAAATTCCGACTTTTGTATAGATAACACTATGTTGATATATGATCATTTTTTTATTTGTTATTACGCTTCAAACCATCGCTAGAGTCCAGTTAAGGATCATTGCAAATGTTTTGCGCGGCGATCAAATAGGTAGTTAGGTATTTTTATCATATTATGCACATTTCTGTTTGACGAATTGACGAAAACTCCTACCTATTGAATATATAATCCATTGTTGAAGTACCCTAATTTTTTATTAATTAGTTATCTTGAAATATTAAGCATTGTCAATCCATGTATCGATCAACAAGGTAGTTAGTTAATTTGACCTTCTTAAAGTCATTTCTACTCGAAGAACTTAGGAAAATTGCGACTTTTGTATAGATAACACTATGTTGATGTATGATCAATTTTTTATTTATTATTACGCTTCAAATAATAGCTAAAGTCAAGTTAAGGATCACTGCAAATGTTTTGCGCGGCGATCAAATAGGTAGTTAGGCATTTTTTGTCATATTATGTTCATTTCTGTTTGACGAATTGCCGAAAACTCCTACCTAATGAATATATAATCCTTTGTTGAAGTACCCTAATTTTTTATTTACTAGTTATCTTGAAATATTAAGCATTGTCAATCCATGTATCGATCAAATAGGTAGTTAGTTAATTTTACCTTCTTAAAGTCATTTCTACTCGAAGAACATTAGGAAAATTGCGACTTTTGTATAGATAACACTATGTTGATATATCATCATTTTTTTATTTGTTATTACGCTTCAAAAAATCGCTAGAGTCCAGTTAAGGATCATTGCAAATGTTTTGCGCGGCGATCAAATAGGTAGTTAGGCATTTTGGTCATATTATGCACATTTCTGTTTGACGAATTGACGAAAACTCCTACCTATTGAATATATAATCCTTTGTTGAAGTACCATAATTTTCTATTTATCAGTTATATTGAAATATTAAGCATTGTCAATCCAAGTGTCGATCAAATAGGTAGTTAGTTAATTTCACCTTCTTAAAGTCATTTCTACTCGAAGAAGCTTAGGAAAATTCCGACTTTTGTATAGATAACACTATGTTGATATATGATCATTTTTTTATTTGTTATTACGCTTCAAACCATCGCTAGAGTCCAGTTAAGGATCATTGCAAATGTTTTGCGCGGCGATCAAATAGGTAGTTAGGTATTTTTGTCATATTATGCACATTTCTGTTTGACGAATTGACGAAAACTCCTACCTATTGAATATATAATCCATTGTTGAAGTACCCTAATTTTTTATTAATTAGTTATCTTGAAATATTAAGCATTGTCAATCCATGTATCGATCAACAAGGTAGTTAGTTAATTTGACCTTCTTAAAGTCATTTCTACTCGAAGAACTTAGGAAAATTGCGACTTTTGTATAGATAACACTATGTTGATGTATGATCAATTTTTTATTTATTATTACGCTTCAAATAATAGCTAAAGTCAAATTAAGGATCACTGCAAATGTTTTGCGCGGCGATCAAATAGGTAGTTAGGCATTTTTTGTCATATTATGTTCATTTCTGTTTGACGAATTGCCGAAAACTCCTACCTAATGAATATATAATCCTTTGTTGAAGTACCCTAATTTTTTATTTACTAGTTATCTTGAAATATTAAGCATTGTCAATCCATGTATCGATCAAATAGGTAGTTAGTTAATTTTACCTTCTTAAAGTCATTTCTACTCGAAGAACATTAGGAAAATTGCGACTTTTGTATAGATAACACTATGTTGATATATCATCATTTTTTTATTTGTTATTACGCTTCAAAAAATCGCTAGAGTCCAGTTAAGGATCATTGCAAATGTTTTGCGCGGCGATCAAATAGGTAGTTAGGCATTTTGGTCATATTATGCACATTTCTGTTTGACGAATTGACGAAAACTCCTACCTATTGAATATATAATCCTTTGTTGAAGTACCATAATTTTCTATTTATCAGTTATATTGAAATATTAAGCATTGTCAATCCAAGTATCGATCAAATAGGTAGTTAGTTAATTTCACCTTCTTAAAGTCATTTCTACTCGAAGAAGCTTAGAAAAATTCCGACTTTTGTATAGATAACACTATGTTGATATATGATCATTTTTTTATTTGTTATTACGCTTCAAACCATGGCTAGAGTCCAGTTAAGGATCATTGCAAATGTTTTGTGCGGCGATCAAATAGGTAGTTAGGTATTTTTGTCATATTATGCACATTTCTGTTTGACGAATTGACGAAAACTCCTACCTATTGAATATATAATCCTTTGTTGAAGTACCGTAATTTTTTATTTATCAGTTATATTGAAATATTAAGCATTGTCAATCCAAGTATCGATCAAAAAGGTAGTTAGTTAATTTCACCTTCTTAAAGTCATTTCTACTCGAAGAAGCTTAGGAAAATTCCGACTTTTGTATAGATAACACTATGTTGATATATGATCATTTTTTTATTTGTTATTACGCTTCAAAAAATCGCTAGAGTCCAGTTAAGGATCATTGCAAATGTTTTGCGCGGCGATCAAATAGGTACTTAGGCATTTTTGTCATATTATGCACATTTCTGTTTGACGAATTGACGAAAAACTCCTACCTATTGAATATATAATCCTTTGTTGAAGTACCCTAATTTTTTATTTATTAGTTATCATGAAATATTAAGTATTGTCAATCCAAGTATCGGTCAAATAGGTAGTTAGTTGATTTCACCTTCTTAAAGTCATTTCTACTCGAAGAACCTTAGGAAAATTGGTACTTTTGTATAGATAACACTATGTTGATGTATGATCATTTTTTATTTATTATTGCGCTTCAAATAATAGATAAATTCAAGTTAAGGATCACTGCAAATGTTTTGCTCGGCGATCAAATAGGTAGTTACGCATTTTTGTCATATTATGCTCATTTCTGTTTGACGAATTGACGAAAACTCCTACCTATTGAATATATAATCCTTTGTTGAAGTACTATAATTTTTATTTATTAGTTATCTTGAAATATTAAGTATTGTCAATCCATGTATCGATCAAATAGGTAGTTAGTTAATTTGACCTTCTCAAAGTCATTTCTACTCGAAGAACATTAAGAAAATTGCGACTTTTGTGTAGATAACACTATGTTGATGTATGGTCATTTTTTATTTATTATTACGCTTCAAATAATAGCTATAGTCAAGTTAAGGATCACGGCAAATGTTTTGCGCGGCGATCAAATAGGTAGTTAGGCATTTTTTGTCATATTATGCTCATTTCTTTTTGACTAATTGCCGAAAAATCCTACCTATTGAATATATAATCCTTTGTTGAAGTACCCTAATTTTTTATTTATTAGTTATCTTGAAATATTAAGCATTGTCAATCCATGTATCGATCAAATAGGTAGTTAGTTAATTTGACCTTCTTAAAGTCATTTCTACTCGAAGAACTTAGGAAAATTGCGACTTTTGTATAGATAACCCTATGTTGATGTATGATTATTTTTTTATTATTTATGAAGCTTCAAATAATAGCTAGAGTCAAGTTAAGGGTCACTGCAAATGTTTTGCGCGGCGATCAAATAGGTACTTAGGCATTTTTGTCATACTTAGGCATTTTTATTTATTAGTTATCATGAAATATTAAGTATTGTCAATCCAAGTATCGGTCAAATAGGTAGTTAGTTAATTTCACCTTCTTAAAGTCATTTCTACTCGAAGAACCTTAGGAAAATTGGTACTTTTGTATAGATAACACTATGTTGATGTATGATCATTTTTTTATTTATTATTATGCTTCAAATAATAGATAAATTCAAGTTAAGGATCTCTGCAAATATTTTGCTCGGCGTTCAAATAGGTAGTTACGCATTTTTGTCATATTATGCTCATTTCTGTTTGACGAATAGACGAAAACTCCTACCTATTGAATATATAATCCTTTGTTGAAGTACTATAATTTTTATTTATTAGTTATCTTGAAATATTAAGCATTGTCAATCGATGTATCGATCAAATAGGTAGTTAGTTAATTTGACCTTCTCAAAGTCATTTCTACTCGAAGAACATTAAGAAAATTGCGACTTTTGTATAGATAACACTATGTTGATGTATGGTCATTTTTTATTTATTATTACGCTTCAAATAATAGCTATAGTCAAGTTAAGGATCACGGCAAATGTTTTGCGCGGCGATCAAATAGGTAGTTAGGCATTTTTTGTCATATTATGCTCATTTCTTTTTGACTAATTGCCGAAAAATCCTATCTATTGAATATATAATCCTTTGTTGAAGTACCCTAATTTTTTATTTATTAGTTATCTTGAAATATTAAGCATTGTCAATCCATGTATCGATCAAATAGGTAGTTAGTTAATTTGACCTTCTTAAAGTCATTTCTACTCGAAGAACCTTAGGAAAATTGCGACTTTTGTATAGATAACCCTATGTTGATGTATGATTATTTTTTTATTATTTATTAAGCTTCAAATAATAGCTAGAGTCAAGTTAAGGGTCACTGCAAATGTTTTGCGCGGCGATCAAATAGGTAGTTAGGCATTTTTTGTCATATTATGTTCATTTCTGTTTGACGAATTGCCGAAAACTCCTGCCTAATGAATATATAATCCATTGTTGAAGTACCCTAATTTTTTATTAATTAGTTATCTTGAAATATTAAGCATTGTCAATCCATGTATCGATCAACAAGGTAGTTAGTTAATTTGACCTTCTTAAAGTCATTTCTACTCGAAGAACTTAGGAAAATTGCGACTTTTGTATAGATAACACTATGTTGATGTATGATCAATTTTTTATTTATTATTACGCTTCAAATAATAGCTAAAGTCAAGTTAAGGATCACTGCAAATGTTTTGCGCGGCGATCAAATAGGTAGTTAGGCATTTTTTGTCATATTATGTTCATTTCTGTTTGACGAATTGCCGAAAACTCCTACCTAATGAATATATAATCCTTTGTTGAAGTACCCTAATTTTTTATTTACTAGTTATCTTGAAATATTAAGCATTGTCAATCCATGTATCGATCAAATAGGTAGTTAGTTAATTTTACCTTCTTAAAGTCATTTCTACTCGAAGAACATTAGGAAAATTGCGACTTTTGTATAGATAACACTATGTTGATATATCATCATTTTTTTATTTGTTATTACGCTTCAAAAAATCACTAGAGTCCAGTTAAGGATCATTGCAAATGTTTTGCGCGGCGATCAAATAGGTAGTTAGGCATTTTGGTCATATTATGCACATTTCTGTTTGACGAATTGACGAAAACTCCTACCTATTGAATATATAATCCTTTGTTGAAGTACCATAATTTTCTATTTATCAGTTATATTGAAATATTAAGCATTGTCAATCCAAGTATCGATCAAATAGGTAGTTAGTTAATTTCACCTTCTTAAAGTCATTTCTACTCGAAGAAGCTTAGGAAAATTCCGACTTTTGTATAGATAACACTATGTGGATATATGATCATTTTTTTATTTGTTATTACGCTTCAAACCATCGCTAGAGTCCAGTTAAGGATCATTGCAAATGTTTTGCGCGGCGATCAAATAGGTAGTTAGGTATTTTTGTCATATTATGCACATTTCTATTTGACGAATTGACGAAAACTCCTACCTATTGAATATATAATCCTTTGTTGAAGTACCGTAATTTTTTATTTATCAGTTATATTGAAATATTAAGCATTGTCAATCCAAGTATCGATCAAATAGGTAGTTAGTTAATTTTACCTTCTTAAAGTCATTTCTACTCGAAGAAGCTTAGGAAAATTCCGACTTTTGTATAGATAACACTATGTTGATATATGATCATTTTTTTATTTGTTATTACGCTTCAAAAAATCGCTAGAGTCCAGTTAAGGATCATTGCAAATGTTTTGCGCGGAGATCAAATAGGTACTTAGGCATTTTTGTCATATTATGCACATTTCTGTTTGACGAATTGACGAAAAACTCCTCCCTATTGAATATATAATCCTTTGTTGAAGTACCCTAATTTTTTATTTATTAGTTATCATGAAATATTAAGTATTGTCAATCCAAGTATCGGTCAAATAGGTAGTTAGTTAATTTCACCTTCTTAAAGTCATTTCTACTCGAAGAACCTTAGGAAAATTGGTACTTTTGTATAGATAACACTATGTTGATGTATGATCATTTTTTATTTATTATTACGCTTCAAATAATAGATAAATTCAAGTTAAGGATCACTGCAAATGTTTTGCTCGGCGATCAAATAGGTAGTGAGGCATTTTTTGTCATATTATGCTCATTTCTGTTTGACGAATTGACGAAAACTCCTACCTATTGAATATATAATCCTTTGTTGAAGTACTATAATTTTTATTTATTAGTTATCTTGAAATATTAAGCATTGTCAATCCATGTATCGATCAAATAGGTAGTTAGTTAATTTGACCTTCTTAAAGTCATTTCTACTCGAAGAACATTAAGAAAATTGCGACTTTTGTATAGATAACACTATGTTGATGTATGATCATTTTTTATTTATTATTACGCTTCAAATAATAGCTATAGTCAAGTTAAGGATCAGGGCAAATATTTTACGCGGCGATCAAATAGGTAGTTAGGTATTTTTTGTCATATTATGCTCATTTCTTTTTGACTAATTGCCGAAAAATCCTATCTATTGAATATATAATCCTTTGTTGAAGTACCCTAATTTTTTATTTATTAGTTATCTTGAAATATTAAGCATTGTCAATCCATGTATCGATCAAATAGGTAGTTAGTTAATTTGACCTTCTTAAAGTCATTTCTACTCGAAGAACCTTAGGAAAATTGCGACTTTTGTATAGATAACACTATGTTGATGTACGATCATTTTTTATTTATTATTACACTTCAAATAATAGCTAAAGTCAAGTTACTGATCACTGCAAATGTTTTCCGCGGCGATCAAATAGTTTGTTAGGCATTTTTTGTCATATTTTGCTCATTTCTGTTTGAAGAATTGACGAAAACTCCTACCTATTGAATATATAATCCTTTGTTGAAGTACCCTAATTTTTTATTTATTATTTATATTGAAATATTAAGCATTGTCAATCCATGTATCGGTCAAATAGGTAGTTAGTTAATTTGACCTTGTTAAAGTCATTTCTACTCGAAGAACCTTAGGAAAATTGCGACTTTTGTATAGATAACACTATGTTGATGTATGATCATTTTTTATTTATTATTACGCTTCAAATAATAGCTAAAGTAAAGTTAAGGATCACTGCAAATGTTTTGCGCGGCGATCAAATAGTTTGTTAGCCATTTTTTGTCATATTTTGCTCATTTCTTTTTGACCAATTGCCGAAAACTCCTACCTATTGAATATATAATCCTTTGTTACAGTACCCTAATTTTTTAATTATTAGTTATCTTAAAATTTTAACCATTGTCAATCCATGTAACGATCAAATAGGTAGTTAGTTAATTTGAACTTCTTAAAGTCATCTACTCGAGGAACCTTAGGAAAATTGCGACTTTTGTATAGATAACACTATGTTGATGTATGATCATTTTTTATTTATTATTACGCTTCAAATAATAGCTAAAGTCAAGTTACTGATCACTCCAAATGTTTTGCGCGGCGATCAAATAGTATGTTAGTCATTTTTTGTCATATTTTGCGCATTTCTGTTTGACCAATTGCCGAAAACTCCTACCTATTGAATATATAATCCTTTGTTGAAGTACCCTAATTTTTTATTTATTAGTTATCTTGAAATATTAAGCATTGTCAATCCATGTATCGATCAAATAGGTAGTTAGTTAATTTGACCTTCTTAAAGTCATTTCTACTCGAAGAACCTTAGGAAAATTGCGACTTTTGTATAGATAACACTATGTTGATGTATGATCATTTTTTATTTATTGTTACGCTTCAAATAATAGCTAAAGTAAAGTTAATGATCAATGCCAATGTTTTGCGCGGCGATCAAATACTTTGTTAGGCAATTTTTGTCATATTTTGCTCATTTCTGTTTGACCAATTGCCGAAAACTCCTACCTATTGAATATATAATCCTTTGTTGCAGTACCCTAATTTTTTATTTATTAGTTATCTTGAACTTTTAAGCATTGTCAATCCATGTATCGATCAAATAGGTAGTTAGTTAATTTGACCTTCTTAAAGTCATTTCTACTCGAAAAAACCTTAGGAAAATTGCGACTTTTGTATAGATAACAATATGTTGATGTATGATCATTTTTTAATTTATTATTATGCTTCAAATAATAGCTAGAGTAAAGTTAAGGATCACTCCAAATGTTTTGCGCGGCGATCAAATAGGTAGTTAGGCATTTTTTGTCATATTATGTTCATTTCTGTTTGACGAATTGACGAAAAACTCCAACCTATTGAATATATAATCCTTTGTTGAAGTACCCTAAATTTTTTTTTATTAGTTATATTGAAATATTAAGCATTGTCATTCCATGTATCGATCAAATAGGTAGTTAGTTAATTTCACCTTCTTAAAGTCATTTCTACTCGAAGAACCTTAGGAAAATCGCGACTTTGGTATAGATAACACTATTCTGATGTCTGATCATTTTTTATTTATTATTACGCTTTAAATAATAGCTAAAGTCAAGTTAAGGATCACTGCAAATATTTTGCTCGGCGATCAAATAGGTAGTTATGCATTTTTTGTCATATTATGCTAATTTCTGTTTGATGAATTGACGAAAACTCCTACCTATTGAATATATAATCCTTTGTTGAAGTACCCTAATTTTTATTTATTAGTTATCTTCAAATATTAAGCATTGTCAATCCAAGTATTGATCAAATAGGTAGTTAGTTCCTTACCAAAAAAAAAAATAGGTAGTTAGTTAATTTGACTTTCTTAAAGTCATTTCTACTCGAAGAACCTTAGGAAAATTGCGACTTTGTATAGATAACACTATGTTGATGTATGATCATTTTTTTATTTTTTATTATGCTTCAAATAATAGCTATAGTCAAGTTAAGGATCACTGCAAATGTTTTCCGCGGCGATCAAATAGTATGTTAGTCATTTTTTGTCATATTTTGCGCATTTCTGTTTGACTAATTGCCGAAAACTCCTATCTATTGAATATATAATCCTTTGTTGAAGTACCCTAATTTTTTATTTATTAGTTATCTTGAAATATTAAGCATTGTCAATCCATGTATCGATCAAATAGGTAGTTAGTTAATTTGACCTTCTTAAAGTCATTTCTACTCGAAGAACCTTAGGAAAATCGCGACTTTGGTATAGATAACACTATTCTGATGTATGATCATTTTTTATTTATTATTACGATTAAATAATAGCTAAATTCAAGTTAAGGATCACTGCAAATATTTTGCTCGGCGATCAAATAGGTAGTTATGCATTTTTTGTCATATTATGCTAATTTCTGTATGATGAATTGACGAAAACTCCTACCTATTGAATATATAATCCTTTGTTGAAGTACCCTAATTTTTATTTATTAGTTATCTTGAAATATTGAGCATTGTCAATCCATGTATCGATCAAATAGGTAGTAAGTTAATTTGACCTTCTTAAAGTCATTTCTACTCGAAGAACCTTAGGAAAATTGCGACTTTTGTATAGATAACACTATGTTGATTTATGATCATTTTTTTATTTATTATTACACTTCAAATAATAGCTATAATCAAGTTAAGGATCACTGCAAATGTTTTGCGCGCCGATCAAATAGGTAGTTAGGCATTTTTTGTCATATTATGCTCATTTGTTTTTGACGAATTGCTGAAAACTCCTACCTATTGATTATATAATCATTTGTTGAAGTACCCTAATTTTTTATTTATTAGTTATCTTGAAATATTAAGCATTGTCAATCCATGTATCGATCAAATAGGTAGTTAGTTAATTTGACCTTCTTAAAGTCATTTCTACTCGAAGAACCTTAGGAAAATCGCGACTTTGGTATAGATAACACTATTCTGATGTATGATCATTTTTTATTTATTATTACGATTAAATAATAGCTAAAGTCAAGTTAAGGATCACTGCAAATATTTTGCTCGGCGATCAAATAGGTAGTTATGCATTTTTTGTCATATTATGCTAATTTCTGTATGATGAATTGACGAAAACTCCTACCTATTGAATATATAATCCTTTGTTGAAGTACCCTAATTTTTATTTATTAGTTATCTTGAAATATTGAGCATTGTCAATCCATGTATCGATCAAATAGGTAGTTAGTTAATTTGACCTTCTTAAAGTCATTTCTACTCGAAGAACCTTAGGAAAATTGCGACTTTTGTATAGATAACACTATGTTGATTTATGATCATTTTTTTATTTATTATTACACTTCAAATAATAGCTATAATCAAGTTAAGGATCACTGCAAATGTTTTGCGCGCCGATCAAATAGGTAGTTAGGCATTTTTTGTCATATTATGCTCATTTGTTTTTGACGAATTGCTGAAAACTCCTACCTATTGATTATATAATCATTTGTTGAAGTACCCTAATTTTTTATTTATTAGTTATCTTGAAATATTAAGCATTGTCAATCCATGTATCGATCAAATAGGTAGTTAGTTAATTTGACCTTCTTAAAGTCATTTCTACTCGAAGAACCTTAGGAAAATTGCGACTTTTGGATAGATAACACTATGTTGATGTATTATCATTTTTTATTTATTATTACGCTTCAAATAATAGCTAAAGTCAAGTTACTGATCACTGCAAATGTTTTCCGCGGCGATCAAATAGTTTGTCAGTCATTTTTTGTCATATTTTGCTCATTTCTGTTTGACGAATTGACGAAAACTCCTACCTATTGAAAATATAATCCTTTGTTGAAGTTCCCTAATTTTTTATTTATTAGTTATCTAGAAATATTAACCATTGTCAATCCATGTAACGATCAAATAGGTAGTTAGTTAATTTGACCTTCTTAAAGTCATTTCTACTCGAAGAACCTTAGGAAAATTGCGACTTTGTATAGATAACACTATGTTGATGTATGATCATTTTTTTATTTTTTATTATGCTTCAAATAATAGCTATAGTCAAGTTAAGGATCACTGCAAATGTTTTCCGCGGCGATCAAATAGGTAGTTAGGCATTTTTTGTCATATTATGCTCATTTCTTTTTGACTAATTGCCGAAAACTCCTATCTATTGAATATATAATCCTTTGTTGAAGTACCCTAATTTTTTATTTATTAGTTATCTTGAAATATTAAGCATTGTCAATCCATGTATCGATCAAATAGGTAGTTAGTCAATTTGACCTTCTTAAAGTCATTTCTACTCGAAGAACCTTAGGAAAATTGCGACTTTTGTATAGATAACACTATGTTGATGTAAGATCATTTTTTATTTATTATTACGCTTCAAATAATAGCTAAAGTCAAGTTACTGATCACTGCAAATGTTTTCCGCGGCGATCAAATAGTTTGTTAGTCCTTTTTTGTCATATTTTACTCATTTCTGTTTGACCAATTGCCGAAAACTCCTACCTATTGAATATATAATCCTTTGTTGAAGTACCCTAATTTTTTATTTATTAGTTATCTTGAAATATTAAGCATTGTCAATCCATGTATCGATCAAATAGGTAGTTAGTTAATTTGACCTTCTTATAGTCATTTCTACTCGAAAAAACCTTAGGAAAATTGCGACTTTTGTATAGATAAAACTATGTTGCTGTATGATCATTTTTTATTTATTATTACGCTTCAAATAATAGCTAAAGTAAAGTTAATGATCACTGCCAAAGTTTTGCGCGGCGATCAAATACTTTGTTAGGCTATTTTTGTCATATTTTGCTCATTTCTGTTTGACCAATTGCCGAAAACTCCTACCTATTGAATATATAATCCTTTGTTGCAGTACCCTAATTTTTTATTTATTAGTTATCTTGAAATTTTAAGCATTGTCAATCCATGTATCGATCAAATAGGTAGTTAGTGAATTTGACCTTCTTAAAGTCATTTCTACTCGAAGAACCTTAGGCAAATTGCGACTTTTGTATAGATAACAATATGTTGATGTATGATCATTTTTTAATTTATTATTATGCTTCAAATAATAGCTAGAGTCAAGTTAAGGATCACTCCAAATGTTTTTCGCGGCGATCAAATAGGTAGTTAGGCATTTTTTGTCATATTATGTTAATTTCTGTTTGACGAATTGACGAAGAACTCCAACCTATTGAATATATAATCCTTTGTTGAAGTACCCTAATTTTTTATTTATTAGTTATCTTGAAAAATTAAGCATTGTCATTGCAAGTATCGATCAAATAGGTAGTTAGTTAATTTCACCTTCTTAAAGTCATTTCTACTCGAAGAACCTTAGGAAAATCGCGACTTTGGTATAGATAACACTATTCTGATGTATCATCATTTTTTTATTTATTATTACGCTTTAAATAATAGCTAAAGTCAAGTTAAGGATCACTGCAAATATTTTGCTCGGCGATCAAATAGGTAGTTATGCATTTTTTGTCATATTATGCTAATTTATGTTTGATGAATTGACGAAAACTCCTACCTATTGAATAAATAATCCTTTGTTGAAGTACCCTAATTTTTATTTATTAGTTATCTTGAAATATTGAGCATTGTCAATCCATGTATCGATCAAATAGGTAGTTAGTTAATTTGACCTTCTTAAAGTCATTTCTACTCGAAGAACCTTAGGAAAATTGCGACTTTTGTATAGATAACAATATGTTGATTTATGATCATTTTTTTATTTATTATTACGATTCAAATAATAGCTATAGCCAAGTTAAGGATCACTGCAAATGTTTTGCGCGGCGATCAAATAGGTAGTTAGGCATTTTTTGTCATATTATGCTCATTTCTTTTTGACGAATTGCTGAAAACTCCTACCTATTGATTATATAATCATTTGTTGAAGTACCCTAATTTTTTATTTATTAGTTATCTTGAAATATTAAGCATTGTCAATCCATGTATCGATCAAATAGGTAGTTAGTTAATTTGACCATCTTAAAGTCATTTCTACTCGAAGAACCTTAGGAAAATTGCGACTTTTGTATAGATAACACTATGTTGATTTATGATCATTTTTTATTTATTATTACGCTTCAAATAATAGCTATAGCCAAGTTAAGGATCACTGCAAATGTTTTGCGCGGCGATCAAATAGGTAGTTAGGCATTTTTTGTCATATTATGCTCATTTCTTTTTGACGAATTGCTGAAAACTCCTACCTATTGAATATATAATCATTTGTTGAAGTACCCTAATTTTTTATTTATTAGTTATCTTGAAATATTAAGCATTGTCAATCCATGTATCGATCAAATAGGTAGTTAGTTAATTTGACCTTCTTAAAGTCATTTCTACTCGAAGAACCTTAGGAAAATTGCGACTTTTGTATAGATAACACTATGTTGATTGATGATCATTTTTCTATTTATTATTACGCTTCAAATAATAGCTATAGTCAAGTTAAGGATCACTGCAAATGTTTTGCGCGGCGATCAAATAGGTAGTTAGGCATTTTTTGTCATATTATGCTCATTTGTTTTTGACGAATTGCTGAAAACTCCTACCTATTGATTATATAATCATTTTTTGAAGTACCCTAATTTTTTATTTATTAGTTATCTTGAAATATTAAGCATTGTCAATCCATGTATCGATCAAATAGGTAGTTAGTTAATTTGACCTTCTTAAAGTCATTTCTACTCGAAGAACCTTAGGAAAATCGCGACTTTGGTATAGATAACACTATGTTGATTTATGATCATTTTTTATTTATTATTACGCTTCAAATAATAGCTATAGCCAAGTTAAGGATCACTGCAAATGTTTTGCGCGGCGATCAAATAGGTAGTTAGGCATTTTTTGTCATATTATGCTCATTTCTTTTTGACGAATTGCTGAAAACTCCTACCTATTGAATATATAATCATTTGTTGAAGTACCCTAATTTTTTATTTATTAGTTATCTTGAAATATTAAGCATTGTCAATCCATGTATCGATCAAATAGGTAGTTAGTTAATTTGACCTTCTTAAAGTCATTTCTACTCGAAGAACCTTAGGAAAATTGCGACTTTTGTATAGATAACACTATGTTGATTGATGATCATTTTTCTATTTATTATTACGCTTCAAATAATAGCTATAGTCAAGTTAAGGATCACTGCAAATGTTTTGCGCGGCGATCAAATAGGTAGTTAGGCATTTTTTGTCATATTATGCTCATTTGTTTTTGACGAATTGCTGAAAACTCCTACCTATTGATTATATAATCATTTTTTGAAGTACCCTAATTTTTTATTTATTAGTTATCTTGAAATATTAAGCATTGTCAATCCATGTATCGATCAAATAGGTAGTTAGTTAATTTGACCTTCTTAAAGTCATTTCTACTCGAAGAACCTTAGGAAAATCGCGACTTTGGTATAGATAACACTATTCTGATGTATGATCATTTTTTATTTATTATTACGATTAAATAATAGCTAAAGTCAAGTTAAGGATCACTGCAAATATTTTGCTCGGCGATCAAATAGGTAGTTATGCATTTTTTGTCATATTCTGCTAATTTCTGTATGATGAATTGACGAAAACTCCTACCTATTGAATATATAATCCTTTGTTGAAGTACCCTAATTTTTATTTATTAGTTATCTTGAAATATTGAGCATTGTCAATCCATGTATCGATCAAATAGGTAGTTAGTTAATTTGACCTTCTTAAAGTCATTTCTACTCGAAGAACCTTAGGAAAATTGCGACTTTTGTATAGATAACACTATGTTGATTGATGATCATTTTTCTATTTATTATTACGCTTCAAATAATAGCTATAGTCAAGTTAAGGATCACTGCAAATGTTTTGCGCGGCGATCAAATAGGTAGTTAGGCATTTTTTGTCATATTATGCTCATTTGTTTTTGACGAATTGCTGAAAACTCCTACCTATTGATTATATAATCATTTTTTGAAGTACCCTAATTTTTTATTTATTAGTTATCTTGAAATATTAAGCATTGTCAATCCATGTATCGATCAAATAGGTAGTTAGTTAATTTGACCTTCTTAAAGTCATTTCTACTCGAAGAACCTTAGGAAAATCGCGACTTTGGTATAGATAACACTATTCTGATGTATGATCATTTTTTATTTATTATTACGATTAAATAATAGCTAAAGTCAAGTTAAGGATCACTGCAAATATTTTGCTCGGCGATCAAATAGGTAGTTATGCATTTTTTGTCATATTCTGCTAATTTCTGTATGATGAATTGACGAAAACTCCTACCTATTGAATATATAATCCTTTGTTGAAGTACCCTAATTTTTATTTATTAGTTATCTTGAAATATTGAGCATTGTCAATCCATGTATCGATCAAATAGGTAGTTAGTTAATTTGACCTTCTTAAAGTCATTTCTACTCGAAGAACCTTAGGAAAATTGCGACTTTTGTATAGATAACACTATGTTGATTTATGATCATTTTTTTATTTATTATTATGCTTCAAATAATAGCTATAGTCAAGTTAAGGATCACTGCAAATGTTTTGCGCGGCGATCAAATAGGTATTTAGGCATTTTTTGTCATATTATGCTCATTTGTTTTTGACGAATTGCTGAAAACTCCTACCTATTGATTATATAATCATTTGTTGAAGTACCCTAATTTTTTATTTATTAGTTATCTTGAAATATTAAGCATTGTCAATCCATGTATCGATCAAATAGGTAGTTAGTTAATTTGACCTTCTTAAAGTCATTTCTACTCGAAGAACCTTAGGAAAATTGCGACTTTTGGATAGATAACACTATGTTGATGTATGATCATTTTTTATTTATTATTACGCTTCAAATAATAGCTAAAGTCAAGTTACTGATCACTGCAAATGTTTTGCGCGGCGATCAAATAGTTTGTTAGTCATTTTTTGTCATATTTTACTCATTTCTGTTTGACGAATTGACGAAAACTCCTACCTATTGAAAATATAATCCTTTGTTGAAGTACCCTAATTTTTTATTTATTAGTTATCTAGAAATATTAACCATTGTCAATCCATGTAACGATCAAATAGGTAGTTAGTTAATTTGACCTTCTTTAAGTCATTTCTAATCGAGGAACCTTAGGAAAATTGCGACTTTTGTATAGATAACACTATGTTGATGTATGATCATTTTTTATTTATTATTACGCTTCAAATAATAGCTAAAGTCTAGTTACTGATCACTGCAAATGTTTTGCGCGGCGATCAAATAGTTTGTTAGTCATTTTTTGTCATATTTTGCTCATTTCTGTTTGACCAATTGCCGAAAACTCCTACCTATTGAATAAATAATCCTTTGTTGAAGTACCCTAATTTTTATTTATTAGTTATCTTGAAATATTGAGCATTGTCAATCCATGTATCGATCAAATAGGTAGTTAGTTAATTTGACCTTCTTAAAGTCATTTCTACTCGAAGAACCTTAGGAAAATTGCGACTTTTGTATAGATAACACTATGTTGATTTATGATCATTTTTTTATTTATTATTACGATTCAAATAATAGCTATAGCCAAGTTAAGGATCACTGCAAATGTTTTGCGCGGCGATCAAATAGGTAGTTAGGCATTTTTTGTCATATTATGCTCATTTCTTTTTGACGAATTGCTGAAAACTCCTACCTATTGATTATATAATCATTTGTTGAAGTACCCTAATTTTTTATTTATTAGTTATCTTGAAATATTAAGCATTGTCAATCCATGTATCGATCAAATAGGTAGTTAGTTAATTTGACCATCTTAAAGTCATTTCTACTCGAAGAACCTTAGGAAAATTGCGACTTTTGTATAGATAACACTATGTTGATTTATGATCATTTTTTATTTATTATTACGCTTCAAATAATAGCTATAGCCAAGTTAAGGATCACTGCAAATGTTTTGCGCGGCGATCAAATAGGTAGTTAGGCATTTTTTGTCATATTATGCTCATTTCTTTTTGACGAATTGCTGAAAACTCCTACCTATTGAATATATAATCATTTGTTGAAGTACCCTAATTTTTTATTTATTAGTTATCTTGAAATATTAAGCATTGTCAATCCATGTATCGATCAAATAGGTAGTTAGTTAATTTGACCTTCTTAAAGTCATTTCTACTCGAAGAACCTTATGAAAATTGCGACTTTTGTATAGATAACACTATGTTGATTTATGATCATTTTTCTATTTATTATTACGCTTCAAATAATAGCTATAGTCAAGTTAAGGATCACTGCAAATGTTTTGCGCGGCGATCAAATAGGTAGTTAGGCATTTTTTGTCATATTATGCTCATTTGTTTTTGACGAATTGCTGAAAACTCCTACCTATTGATTATATAATCATTTTTTGAAGTACCCTAATTTTTTATTTATTAGTTATCTTGAAATATTAAGCATTGTCAATCCATGTATCGATCAAATAGGTAGTTAGTTAATTTGACCTTCTTAAAGTCATTTCTACTCGAAGAACATTAGGAAAATCGCGACTTTGGTATAGATAACACTATTCTGATGTATGATCATTTTTTATTTATTATTACGATTAAATAATAGCTAAAGTCAAGTTAAGGATCACTGCAAATATTTTGCTCGGCGATCAAATAGGTAGTTATGCATTTTTTGTCATATTCTGCTAATTTCTGTATGATGAATTGACGAAAACTCCTACCTATTGAATATATAATCCTTTGTTGAAGTACCCTAATTTTTATTTATTAGTTATCTTGAAATATTGAGCATTGTCAATCCATGTATCGATCAAATAGGTAGTTAGTTAATTTGACCTTCTTAAAGTCATTTCTACTCGAAGAACCTTAGGAAAATTGCGACTTTTGTATAGATAACACTATGTTGATTTATGATCATTTTTTTATTTATTATTATGCTTCAAATAATAGCTATAGTCAAGTTAAGGATCACTGCAAATGTTTTGCGCGGCGATCAAATAGGTATTTAGGCATTTTTTGTCATATTATGCTCATTTGTTTTTGACGAATTACTGAAAACTCCTACCTATTGATTATATAATCATTTGTTGAAGTACCCTAATTTTTTATTTATTAGTTATCTTGAAATATTAAGCATTGTCAATCCATGTATCGATCAAATAGGTAGTTAGTTAATTTGACCTTCTTAAAGTCATTTCTACTCGAAGAACCTTAGGAAAATTGCGACTTTTGGATAGATAACACTATGTTGATGTATGATCATTTTTTATTTATTATTACGCTTCAAATAATAGCTAAAGTCAAGTTACTGATCACTGCAAATGTTTTGCGCGGCGATCAAATAGTTTGTTAGTCATTTTTTGTCATATTTTACTCATTTATGTTTGACGAAAACTCCTACCTATTGAAAATATAATCCTTTGTTGAAGTACCCTAATTTTTTATTTATTAGTTATCTAGAAATATTAACCATTGTCAATCCATGTAACGATCAAATAGGTAGTTAGTTAATTTGACCTTCTTAAAGTCATTTCTACTCGAGGAACCTTAGGAAAATTGCGACTTTTGTATAGATAACACTATGTTGATGTATGATCATTTTTTAGTTATTATTACGCTTCAAATAATAGCTAAAGTCTAGTTACTGATCACTGCAAATGTTTTGCGCGGCGATCAAATAGTTTGTTAGTCATTTTTTGTCATATTTTGCTCATTTCTGTTTGACCAATTGCCGAAAACTCCTACCTATTGAATATATAATCCTTTGTTGAAGTACCCTAATTTTTTATTTATTAGTTATCTTGAAATATTAAGCATTGTCAATCCATGTATCGATCAAATAGGTAGTTAGTTAATTTGACCTTCTTAAAGTCATTTCTACTCGAAGAACCTTAGGAAAATTGCGACTTTTGTATAGATAACACTATGTTGATGTATGATCATTTTTTATTTATTATTACGCTTCAAATAATAGCTAAAGTAAAGTTAATGATCACTGCCAATGTTTTGCGCGGCGATCAAATAGTTTGTTTGGAAATTTTTGTCATATTTTGCTCATTTCTGTTTGACCAATTGCCGAAAACTCCTACCTATTGAATATATAATCCTTTGTTGAAGTACCCTAATTTTTTATTTATTAGTTATCTTGAAATTTTAAGCATTGTCAATCCATGTATCGATCAAATAGGTAGTTAGTGAATTTGACCTTCTTAAAGTCATTTCTACCCGAAGAACCTTAGGAAAATTGCGACTTTTGTATAGATAACAATATGTTGATGTATGATCATTTTTTAATTTATTATTATGCTTCAAATAATAGCTAGAGTCAAGTTAAGGATCACTCCAAATGTTTTGCGCGGCGATCAAATAGGTAGTTAGGCATTTTTTGTCATATTATGTTCATTTCTGTTTGACGAATTGACGAAAAACTCCAACCAATTGAATATATAATCCTTTGTTGAAGTACCCTAATTTTTTATTTATTAGTTGTCTTGAAATATTAAGCATTGTCATTCCAAGTATCGATCAAATAGGTAGTTAGTTAATTTCACCTTCTTAAAGTCATTACTACTCGAAGAACCTTAGGAAAATCGCGACTTTGGTATAGATAACACTATTCTGATGTCTGATCATTTTTTAATTATTATTACGCTTTAAATAATAGCTAAAGTCAAGTTAAGGATCACTGCAAATATTTTGCTCGGCGATCAAATAGGTAGTTATGCATTTTTTGTCATATTATGCTAATTTCTGTTTGATGAATTGACGAAAACTCCTACCTATTGAATATATAATCCTTTGTTGAAGTACCCTAATTTTTATTTATTAGTTATCATCAAATATTAAGCATTGTCAATCCAAGTATTGATCAAATAGGTAGTTAGTTAATTTGACCTTCTTAAAGTCATTTCTACTCGAAGAACCTTAGGAAAATTGCGACTTTGTATAGATGACACTATGTTGATGTATGATCATTTTTTTATTTTTTATTACGCTTCAAATAATAGCTATAGTCAAGTTAAGGATCACTGCAAATGTTTTCCGCGGCGACCAAATAGGTAGTTAGGCATTTTTTGTCATATTATGCTCATTTCTGTTTGACGAATTGACGAAAACTCCTACCTATTGAATATATAATCCTTTGTTGAAGTACTATAATTTTTATTTATTAGTTATCTTGAAATATTAAGCATTGTCAATCCATGTATCGATCAAATAGGTAGTTAGTTAATTTGACCTTATTAAAGTCATTTCTACTCGAAGAACCTTAGGAAAATTGCGACTTTTGTATAGATAACACTATGTTGATGTACGATCATTTTTTATTTATTATTACGCTTCAAATAATAGCTAAAGTCAAGTTACTGATCACTGCAAATGTTTTCCGCGGCGATCAAACAGTTTGTTAGGCATTTTTTGTCATATTTTGCTCATTTCTGTTTGACGAATTGACGAAAACTCCTACCTATTGAATATATAATCCTTTGTTGAAGTACCCTAATTTTTTAATTATTATTTATATTGAAATATTGAGCATTGTCAATCCATGTATCGGTCAAATAGGTAGTTAGTTAATTTGACCTTGTTAAAGTCATTTCTACTCGAAGAACCTTAGGAAAATTGCGACTTTTGTATAGATAACACTATGTTGATGTATGATCATTTTTTATTTATTATTACGCTTCAAATAATAGCTAAAGTAAAGTTAAGGATCACTGCAAAAGTTTTGCGCGGCGATCAAATAGTTTGTTAGGCATTTTTTGTCATATTTTGCTCATTTCTATTTGACCAATTGCCGAAAACTCCTACCTATTGAATATATAATCCTTTGTTGCAGTACCCTAATTTTTTATTTATTAGTTATCTTGAAATTTTAACCATTGTCAATCCATGTATCGATCAAATAGGTAGTTAGTTAATTTGACATTCTTAAAGTCATTTCTACTCGAGGAACCTTAGGAAAATTGCGACTTTTGTATAGATAACACTATGTTGATGTATGATCAATTTTTATTTATTATTACGCTTCAAATAATAGCTAAAGTCTAGTTACTGATCACTGCAAATGTTTTGCGCGGTGATCAAATAGTTTGTTAGTCCTTTTTTGTCATATTTTGCTCATTTCTGTTTGACCTTTTGCCGAAAACTCCTACCTATTGAATATATAATCCTTTGTTGATGTACCCTAATTTTTTATTTATTAGTTATCTTGAAATATTAAGCATTGTCAATCCATGTATCGATCAAATAGGTAGTTAGTTAATTTGACCTTCTTAAAGTCATTTCTACTCGAAGAACCTTAGGAAAATTGCGACTTTTGTATAGATAAAACTATGTTGACGTATGATCATTTTTTATTTATTATTACGCTTCAAATAATAGCTAAAGTAAAGTTAATGATCACTGCCAATGTTTTGCGCGGCGATCAAATAGTTTGTTAGGCAATTTTTGTCATATTTTGCTCATTTCTGTTTGACCATTTGCCGAAAACTCCTACCTATTGAATATATAATCCTTTGTTGCAGTACCCTAATTTTTTATTTATTAGTTATCTTGAAATTTTAAGCATTGTCAATCCATGTATCGATCAAATAGGTAGTTAGTGAATTTGACCTTCTTAAAGTCATTTCTACTCGAAGAACCTTAGGAAAATTGCGACTTTTGTATAGATAACAATATGTTGATGTATGATCATTTTTTAATTTATTATTATGCTTCAAATAATAGCTAGAGTCAAGTTAAGGATCACTCCAAATGTTTTGCGCGGCGATCAAATAGGTAGTTAGGCATTTTTTGTCATATTATGTTCATTTCTGTTTGACGAATTGACGAAAAACTCCAACCTATTGAATATATAATCCTTTGTTGAAGTACCCTAATTTTTTATTTATTAGTTATCTTGAAATATTAAGCATTGTCATTCCAAGTATCGATCAAATAGGTAGTTAGTTAATTTCACCTTCTTAAAGTCATTTCTACTCGAAGAACCTTAGGAAAATCGCGACTTTGGTATAGATAACACTATTCTGAGGTATCATCATTTTTTATTTATTATTACGCTTTAAATACTAAGTAAAGTCAAGTTAAGGATCACTGCAAATATTTTGCTCGGCGATCAAATAGGTAGTTATGCATTTTTTGTCATATTATGCTAATTTCTGTTTGATGAATTGACGAAAACTCCTACCTATTGAATATATAATCCTTTGTTGAAGTACCCTAATTTTTATTTATAAGTTATCTTGCAATATTGAGCATTGTCAATCCATGTATCGATCAAATAGGTAGTTAGTTAATTTGACCTTCTTAAAGTCATTTCTACTCGAAGAACCTTAGGAAAATTGCGACTTTTGTATAGATAACAATATGTTGATGTATGATCATTTTTTAATTTATTATTATGCTTCAAATAATAGCTAGAGTCAAGTTAAGGATCACTCCAAATGTTTTGCGTGGCGATCAAATAGGTAGTTAGGCATTTTTTGTCATATTATGTTCATTTCTTTTTGACGAATTGACGAAAAACTCCAACCTATTGAATATATAATCCTTTGTTGAAGTACCCTAATTTTTTATTTATTAGTTATCTTGAAATATTAAGCATTGTCATTCCAAGTATCGATCAAATAGGTAGTTAGTTAATTTCACCTTCTTAAAGTCATTTCTACTCGAAGAACCTTAGGAAAATGGCGACTTTGGTATAGATAACACTATTCTGATGTATGATCATTTTTTATTTATTATTACGCTTTAAATAATAGCTAAAGTCAAGTTAAGGATCACTGCAAATATTTTGCTCGGCGATCAAATATGTAGTTATGCATTTTTTGTCATATTATGCTAATTTCTGTTTGATGAATTGACGAAAAGTCCTACCTATTGAATATATAATCCTTTGTTGAAGTACCCTAATTTTTATTTATTAGTTATCTTGAAATATTGAGCATTGTCAATCCTTGTATCGATCAAATAGGTAGTTAGTTAATTTGACCTTCTTAAAGTCATTTCTACTCGAAGAACCTTAGGAAAATTGCGACTTTTGTATAGATAACACTATGTTGATTTATGATCATTTTTTTATTTATTATTACGCTTCAAATAATAGCTAAAGTCAAGTTACTGATCACTGCAAATGTTTTGCGCGGCGATCAAATAGTTTGTTAGGCATTTTTTGTCATATTTTGCTCATTTCTGTTTGACGAATTGACGAAAACTCCTACCTATTGAATATATAATCCTTTGTTGAAGTACTGTTGACACCTGATTTTTTTTACCATTTATTATTGTGATTTTTATTCTTTAAAATTAATTGAAAATATCAAAAAAGGTCATAAAATCACAAAATCAACTTTGGAAGCCTTGGTTTAGCCTTAGGAACCAATTTTGAATAAAAAATATTTTTCGGTATTTTTAATATTTTTCGAGTTTATTTAATTATAAAAATACCCAAAAAATCAGAAAAATACCATTCGTGTTCAGAAAAATACCCAAAAATATTCGATAATTTTTTTTTAATTTTCTCTTCAAGTGTGTAACTTTAAATCTCAAAAATTCGGCTCGGGTCACTATGTTCCTTCACAAACATAAACCCGAACCGAGCCTAAAAAAAAAAAAAATCATTTTCGAGTCTTTTAGTTTTCAATTCTCACTTTTTATAAGCTATGACATTGGATTCTAAAGTCTTAAAGTGCAATTAGGTCAATTTGCCCTCCAATTTAATCAATTTTTACCAAAAGGGCTTAATTGCACATTTTTCTTTCAATTAGTCCCCGGTTTCACGGATGTATACATATGCTCTACGTATTTATACGTCATATGTATTTATACGTTATGCATATTTGTACTGTTTGGTAACCTCTTTAATTCTTGTAATAATAATAATGGTTATTATTTTTAACACCTTTGTTAGTGCCTTTTTTTAGCATTTTTGTATTGTGAGTGCTATTGCTAGTGCTATTTTTAAATAGCATTTTTGTATTATAAATTGTGAGTGCTATTGTTAGTGCTATTTTTAAATGACATTTATTTATCATAAATTGTGAGTGCTATTGTTAGTTCTATTTTTAAATGGCATTTATTTATCATAAATTGTGAGTGCTATTATTAGATAGAATTTATAATTGTTAGTGCTATTTTTAAATAGCATTTTTGTATTATAAATTGTGAGTGCTATTGTTAGTGCTATTTTTAAATAGCATTTTTGTATTATAAATTGTGAGTGCTATTGTTAGTGCTATTTTTAAATGTCATTTATTTGTGAGTGCTATTTTTAGATAGAATTTATAATTGTTAGTGCTATTTTTAAATACAATTTATTGGAAGGTATTTTTGGCTATAAAAGGATGGCAAGAGTTTTGAGGTTGAGGGGAGAGACATTTTGTAGAGTGTGCAAATTTTTGAGAGCTTCTAAGTTCGGAATATTGATTCCGCATATTGCTAGCACAATTGTTGTGGAGTTATTAGTCGTCTCCCCGTTCGTCAATTGGTGGTGCGTCCGAACTAGATGCCTAACACTTGTGGAGGCTGAGATCGAAGAACATCGAACCGACACCTCCGTTCAAGCACGCTACGAGAGGTAATCTATTTACTCCCTTTGAGGCTTTGTGATTTTTTTCGATTGAAATGCACGAAGTACGCCTCTGGAGATACATGTATGGGTTGTTATTTATTTCCGCTACGTGTTACGTGGATCCCAACAGTGGTATCAGAGCCGATCCTTAACGAATTGTATTAACGAATTGTTCGTCTTAACGAATTGTTACTTTAGCTATTATTACGCTTCAAATAATAGCTAAAGTAAAGTTAATGATCAATGCCAATGTTTTGCGCGGCGATCAAATAGTTTGTTAGGCAATTTTTGTCATATTTTGCTCATTTCTGTTTGACCAATTGCCGAAAACTCCTACCTATTGAATAAATAATCCTTTGTTGCAGTACCCTAATTTTTTATTTATTAGTTATCTTGAAATTTTAAGCATTGTCAATCCATGTATCGATCAAATAGGTAGTTAGTTAATTTGACCTTCTTAAAGTCATTTCTACTCGAAGAACCTTAGGAAAATTGCGACTTTTGTATAGATAACAATATGTTGATGTATGATCATTTTCAAAATTATTATTATGCTTCAAATAATAGCTAGAGTCAAGTTAAGGATCACTCCAAATGTTTTGCGCGGCGATCAAATAGGTAGTTAGGCATTTTTTGTCATATTATGTTCATTTCTGTTTGACGAATTGATGAAAAACTCCAACCTATTGAATATATAATCCTTTGTTGAAGTACCCTAATTTTTTATTTATTAGTTGTCTTGAAATATTAAGCATTGTCATTCCAAGTATCGATCAAATAGGTAGTTAGTTAATTTCACCTTCTTAAAGTCATTTCTACTCGAAGAACCTTAGGAAAATCGCGACTTTGGTATAGATAACACTATTCTGATGTCTGATCATTTTTTATTTATTATTACGCTTTAAATAATAGCTAAATTCAAGTTAAGGATCACTGCAAATATTTTGCTCGGCGATCAAATAGGTAGTTATGCATTTTTTGTCATATTATGCTAATTTCTGTTTGATGAATTGACGAAAAGTCCTACCTATTGAATATATAATCCTTTGTTGAAGTACCCTAATTTTTATTTATTAGTTATCTTCAAATATTAAGCATTGTCAATCCAAGTATTGATCAAATAGGTAGTTAGTTAATTTGACCTTCTTAAAGTCATTTCTACTCGAAGAACCTTAGGAAAATTGCGACTTTGTATAGATAACACTATGTTGATGTATGATTATTTTTTTATTTTTTATTACGCTTCAAATAATAGCTATAGTCAAGTTAAGGATCACTGCAAATGTTTTCCGCGGCGACCAAATAGGTAGTTAGGCATTTTTTGTCATATTATGCTCATTTCTTTTTGACTAATTGCCGAAAACTCCTATCTATTGAATATATAATCCTTTGTTGAAGTACCCTAATTTTTTATTTATTAGTTATCTTGAAATATTAAGCATTGTCAATCCATGTATCGATCAAATAGGTAGTTAGTTAATTTGACCTTCTTAAAGTCATTTCTACTCGAAGAACCTTAGGAAAATTGCGACTTTTGTATAGATAACACTATGTTGATGTACGATCATTTTTTAATTATTATTACGCTTCAAATAATAGCTAAAGTCAAGTTACTGATCACTGCAAATGTTTTCCGCGGCGATCAAACAGTTTGTTACGCATTTTTTTGTCATATTTTGCTCATTTCTGTTTGACGAATTGACGAAAACTCCTACCTATTGAATATATAATCCTTTGTTGAAGTTCCCTAATTTTTTATTTATTATTTATATTGAAATATTAAGCATTGTCAATCCATGTATCGGTCAAATAGGTAGTTAGTTAATTTGACCTTGTTAAAGTCATTTCTACTCGAAGAACCTTAGGAAAATTGCGACTTTTGTATAGATAACACTATGTTGATGTATGATCATTTTTTATTTATTATTACGCTTCAAATAATAGCTAAAGTAAAGTTAAGGATCACTGCAAATGTTTTGCGCGGCGATCAAATAGTTTGTTAGGCATTTTTTGTCATATTTTGCTCATTTCTATTTGACCAATTGCCGAAAACTCCTACCTATTGAATATATAATCCTTTGTTGCAGTACCCTAATTTTTTATTTATTAGTTATCTTGAAATTTTAACCATTGTCAATCCATGTATCGATCAAATAGGTAGTTAGTTAATTTGACCTTCTTAAAGTCATTTCTACTCGAGGAACCTTAGGAAAATTGCGACTTTTGTATAGATAACACTATGTTGATGTATGATCATTTTTTATTTATTATTACGCTTCAAATAATAGCTAAAGTCAAGTTACTGATCACTACAAATGTTTTGCGCGGTGATCAAATAGTTTGTTAGTCCTTTTTTGTCATATTTTGCTCATTTCTGTTTGACCAATTGCCGAAAACTCCTACCTATTGAATATATAATCCTTTGTTGAAGTACCCTAATTTTTTATTTATTAGTTATCTTGAAATATTAAGCATTGTCAATCCATGTATCGATCAAATTGGTAGTTAGTTAATTTGACCTTCTTAAAGTCATTTCTACTCGAAGAACCTTAGGAAAATTACGACTTTTGTATAGATAAAACTATGTTGACGTATGATCATTTTTTATTTATTATTACGCTTCAAATAATAGCTAAAGTAAAGTTAATGATCACTGCCAATGTTTTGCGTGGCGATCAAATAGTTTGTTAGGCAATTTTTGTCATATTTTGCTCATTTCTGTTTGACCATTTGCCGAAAACTCCTACCTATTGAATATATAATCCTTTGTTGCAGTGCCCTAATTTTTTATTTATTAGTTATCTTGAAATTTTAAGCATTGTCAATCCATGTATCGATCAAATAGGTAGTTAGTGAATTTGACCTTCTTAAAGTCATTTCTACTCGAAGAACCTTAGGAAAATTGCGACTTTTGTATAGATAACAATATGTTGATGTATGATCATTTTTTAATTTATTATTATGCTTCAAATAATAGCTAGAGTCAAGTTAAGGATCACTCCAAATGTTTTGCGCGGCGATCAAATAGGTAGTTAGGCATTTTTTGTCATATTATGTTCATTTCTGTTTGACGAATTGACGAAAAACTCCAACCTATTGAATATATAATCCTTTGTTGAAGTACCCTAATTTTTTATTTATTAGTTATCTTGAAATATTAAGCATTGTCATTCCAAGTATCGATCAAATAGGTAGTTAGTTAATTTCACCTTCTTAAAGTCATTTCTACTCGAAGAACCTTAGGAAAATCGCGACTTTGGTATAGATAACACTATTCTGATGTATCATCATTTTTTATTTATTATTACGCTTTAAATAATAAGTAAAGTCAAGTTAAGGATCACTGCAAATATTTTGCTCGGCGATCAAATAGGTAGTTATGCATTTTTTGTCATATTATGCTAATTTCTGTTTGATGAATTGACGAAAACTCCTACCTATTGAATATATAATCCTTTGTTGAAGTACACTAATTTTTATTTATTAGTTATCTTCAAATATTAAGCATTGTCAATCCAAGTATTGATCAAATAGGTAGTTAGTTAATTTGACCTTCTTAAAGTCATTTCTACTCGCGGAACATTACGAAAATTGCGACTTTTGTATAGATAACACTATGTTGATGTATGATCATTTTTTATTTATTATTACGCTTCAAATAATAGCTAAAGTAAAGTTAATGATCAATGCCAATGTTTTGCGCGGCGATCAAATAGTTTGTTAGGCAATTTTTGTCATATTTTGCTCATTTCTGTTTGACCAATTGCCGAAAACTCCTACCTATTGAATATATAATCCTTTGTTGCAGTACCCTAATTTTTTATTTATTAGTTATCTTGAAATTTTAAGCTTTGTCAATCCATGTATCGATCAAATAGGTAGTTAGTTAATTTGACCTTCTTAAAGTCATTTCTACTCGAAGAACCTTAGGAAAATTGCGACTTTTGTATAGATAACAATATGTTGATGTATGATCATTTTTAAATTTATTATTATGCTTCAAATAATAGCTAGAGTCAAGTTAAGGATCACTCCAAATGTTTTGCGCGGCGATCAAATAGGTAGTTAGGCATTTTTTGTCATATTATGTTCATTTCTGTTTGACGAATTGATGAAAAACTCCAACCTATTGAATATATAATCCTTTGTTGAAGTACCCTAATTTTTTATTTATTAGTTGTCTTGAAATATTAAGCATTGTCATTCCAAGTATCGATCAAATAGGTAGTTAGTTAATTTCACCTTCTTAAAGTCATTTCTACTCGAAGAACCTTAGGAAAATCGCGACTTTGGTATAGATAACACTATTCTGATGTCTGATCATTTTTTATTTATTATTACGCTTTAAATAATAGCTAAAGTCAAGTTAAGGATCACTGCAAATATTTTGCTCGGCGATCAAATAGGTAGTTATGCATTATTTGTCATATTATGCTAATTTCTGTTTGATGAATTGACGAAAACTCCTACCTATTGAATATATAATCCTTTGTTGAAGTACCCTAATTTTTATTTATTAGTTATCTTCAAATATTAAGCATTGTCAATCCAAGTATTGATCAAATAGGTAGTTAGTTAATTTGACCTTCTTAAAGTCATTTCTACTCGAAGAACCTTAGGAAAATTGCGATTTTGTATAGATAACACTATGTTGATGTATGATTATTTTTTTATTTTTTATTACGCTTCAAATAATAGCTATAGTCAAGTTAAGGATCACTGCAAATGTTTTCCGCGGCGACCAAATAGGTAGTTAGGCATTTTTTGTCATATTATGCTCATTTCTTTTTGACTAATTGCCGAAAACTCCTATCTATTGAATATATAATCCTTTGTTGAAGTACCCTAATTTTTTATTTATTAGTTATCTTGAAATATTAAGCATTGTCAATCCATGTATCGATCAAATAGGTAGTTAGTTAATTTGACCTTCGTAAAGTCATTTCTACTCGAAGAACCTTAGGAAAATTGCGACTTTTGTATAGATAACACTATGTTGATGTCATTTTTTATTTATTATTACGCTTCAAATAATAGCTAAAGTCAAGTTACTGATCACTGCAAATGTTTTCCGCGGCGATCAAATAGTTTGTTAGGCATTTTTTGTCATATTTTGCTCATTTCTGTTTGACGAATTGACGAAAACTCCTACCTATTGAATATATAATCCTTTGTTGAAGTACCCTAATTTTTTATTTATTATTTATATTGAAATATTAAGCATTGTCAATCCATGTATCGGTCAAATAGGTAGTTAGTTAATTTGACCTTGTTAAAGTCATTTCTACTCGAAGAACCTTAGGAAAATTGCGACTTTTGTATAGATAACACTATGTTGATGTATGATCATTTTTTATTTATTATTACGCTTCAAATAATAGCTAAAGTACAGTTAAGGATCACTGCAAATGTTTTGCGCGGCGATCAAATAGTTTGTTAGGCATTTTTTGTCTTATTTTGCTCATTTCTGTTTGACCAATTGCCGAAAACTCCTACCTATTGAATATATAATCCTTTGTTGCAGTACCCTAATTTTTTATTTATTAGTTATCTTGAAATTTTAACCATTGTCAATCCATGTATCGATCAAATAGGTAGTTAGTTAATTTGACCTTCTTAAAGTTATTTCTACTCGAGGAACCTTAGGAAAATTGCGACTTTTGTATAGATAACACTATGTTGATGTATGATCATTTTTTATTTATTATTACGCTTCAAATAATAGCTAAAGTCAAGTTACTGATCACTGCAAATGTTTTGCGCGGTGATCAAATAGTTTGTTAGTCCTTTTTTGTCATATTTTGCTCATTTCTGTTTGACCAATTGCCGAAAACTCCTACCTATTGAATATATAATCCTTTGTTGAAGTACCCTAATTTTTTATTTATTAGTTATCTTGAAATATTAAGCATTGTCAATCCATGTATCGATCAAATAGGTAGTTAGTTAATTTGACCTTCTTAAAGTCATTTCTACTCGAAGAACCTTAGGAAAATTGCGACTTTTGTATATATAACACTATGTTTATATATGATCATTTTTTTATTATTTATTACGCTTCAAATAATAGCTAGAGTCAAGTTAAGGATCATTGCAATTGTTTTGCGCGGCAATCAAATAGGTAGTTAGGCATTTTTGTCATATTATGCACATTTCTGTTTGACGAATTGACAAGAACTCCTACCTATTGAATATATAATCCTTTGTTGAAGTACCCTAATTTTTTATTTATTAGTTATCTTGAAATATTAAGCATTGTCAATCCATGTATCGATCTAATAGGTAGTTAGTTAATTTGACCTTCTTAAAGTCATTTCTACTCGAAGAACATTAGGAAAATTGCGACTTTTGTATAGATAACACTATGTTGATGTATGATCATTTTATTATTATTTATTACGCTTCAAATAATAGCTAGAGTCAAGTTAAGGATCATTGCAAATGTTTTGCGCGGCGATCAAATAGGTAGTTAGGCATTTTTGTCATATTATGCACATTTCTGTTTGACGAATTGACGAAAACTCCTACCTATTGAATATATAATCCTTTGTTGAAGTACCCTAATTTTTTATTTATTATTTATATTGAAATATTACGCATTGTCAATCCATGTATCGGTCAAATAGGTAGTTAGTTAATTTGACCTTGTTAAAGTCATTTCTACTCGAAGAACCTTAGGAAAATTGCGACTTTTGTATAGATAACACTATGTTGATGTATGATCATTTTTTATTTATTATTACACTTCAAATAATAGCTAAAGTAAAGTTAAGGATCACTGCAAATGTTTTGCGCGGCGATCAAATAGTTTGTTAGGGATTTTTTGTCTTATTTTGCTCATTTCTGTTTGACCAATTGCCGAAAACTCCTACCTATTGAATATATAATCCTTTGTTGCAGTACCCTAATTTTTTATTTATTAGTTATCTTGAAATTTTAACCATTGTCAATCCATGTATCGATCAAATAGGTAGTTAGTTAATTTGACCTTCTTAAAGTCATTTCTACTCGAGGAACCTTAGGAAAATTGCGACTTTTGTATAGATAACACTATGTTGATGTATGATCATTTTTTATTTATTATTACGCTTCAAATAATAGCTAAAGTCAAGTTACTGATCACTGCAAATGTTTTGCGCGGTGATCAAATAGTTTGTTAGTCCTTTTTTGTCATATTTTGCTCATTTCTGTTTGACCAATTGCCGAAAACTCCTACCTATTGAATATATAATCCTTTGTTGAAGTACCCTAATTTTTTATTTATTAGTTATCTTGAAATATTAAGCATGGTCATTCCATGTATCGATCAAATAGGTAGTTAGTTAATTTGACCTTCTTAAAGTCATTTCTACTCGAAAAACCTTAGGAAAATTGCGACTTTTGTATAGATAAAACTATGTTGATGTATGATCATTTTTTATTTATTATTACGCTTCAAATAATAGCTAAAGTAAAGTTAATGATCACTACCAATGTTTTGCGCGGCGATCAAATAGTTTGTTAGGCAATTTTTGTCATATTTTGCTCATTTCTGTTTGACCATTTGCCGAAAACTCCTACCTATTGAATATATAATCCTTTGTTGCAGTACCCTAATTTTTTATTTATTAGTTATCTTGAAATTTTAAGCATTGTCAATCCATGTATCGATCAAATAGGTAGTTAGTGAATTTGACCTTCTTAAAGTCATTTCTACTCGAAGAACTTTAGGAAAATTGCGACTTTTGTATAGATAACAATATGTTGATGTATGATCATTTTTTAATTTATTATTATGCTTCAAATAATAGCTAGAGTCAAGTTAAGGATCACTCCAAATGTTTTGCGCGGCGATCAAATAGGTAGCTAGGCATTTTTTTTCATATTATGTTCATTTCTGTTTGACGAATTGACGAAAAACTCCAACCTATTGAATATATAATCCTTTGTTGAAGTACCCTAATTTTTTATTTATTAGTTATCTTGAAATATTAAGCATTGTCATTCCAAGTATCGATCAAATAGGTAGTTAGTTAATTTGACCTTCTTAAAGTCATTTCTACTCGAAGAACCTTAGGAAAATCGCGACTTTGGTATAGATAACACTATTCTGATGTATCATCATTTTTTATTTATTATTACGCTTTAAATAATTAGTAAAGTCAAGTTAAGGATCACTGCAAATATTTTGCTCGGCGATCAAATAGGTAGTTATGCATTTTTTGTCATATTATGCTAATTTCAGTTTGTTGAAGTACCCTAATTTTTATTTATAAGTTATCTTGAAATATTGAGCATTGTCAATCCATGTATCGATCAAATAGGTAGTTAGTCAATTTAACCTTCTTAAAGTCATTTCTACTCGAAGAACCTTAGGAAAATTGCGACTTTTGTATATATAACACTATGTTTATATATGATCATTTTTTTATTATTTATTACGCTTCAAATAATAGCTAGAGTCAAGTTAAGGATCATTGCAATTGTTTTGCGCGGCAATCAAATAGGTAGTTAGGCATTTTTGTCATATTATGCACATTTCTGTTTGACGAATTGACAAGAACTCCTACCTATTGAATATATAATCCTTTGTTGAAGTACCCTAATTTTTTATTTATTAGTTATCTTGAAATATTAAGCATTGTCAATCCATGTATCGATCAAATAGGTAGTTAGTTAATTTGACCTTCTTAAAGTCATTTCTACTCGAAGAACCTTAGGAAAATTGCGACTTTTGTATAGATAACACTATGTTGATGTATGATCATTTTATTATTATTTATTACGCTTCAAATAATAGCTAGAGTCAAGTTAAGGATCATTGCAAATGTTTTGCGCGGTGATCAAATAGGTAGTTAGGCATTTTTGTCATATTATGCACATTTCTGTTTGACGAATTGACGAAAACTCCTACCTATTGAATATATATTCCTTTGTTGAAGTACCCTAATTTTTTATTTATTATTTATATTGAAATATTAAGCATTGTCAATCCAAGTATCGATCAAATAGGTAGTTAGTTAATTTGACCTTCTTAAAGTCATTTCTACTCGAAGAACCTTAGGAAAATTGCGACTTTTGTATAGATAACACTATGTTGATGTATGATCATTTTATTATTATTTATTACGCTTCAAATAATAGCTAGAGTCAAGTTAAGGATCATTGCAAATGTTTTGCGCGGCGATCAAATAGGTAGTTAGGCATTTTTGTCATATTATGCACATTTCTGTTTGACGAATTGACGAAAACTCCTACCTATTGAATATATAATCCTTTGTTGAAGTACCCTAATTTTTTATTTATTATTTATATTGAAATATTACGCATTGTCAATCCATGTATCGGTCAAATAGGTAGTTAGTTAATTTGACCTTGTTAAAGTCATTTCTACTCGAAGAACCTTAGGAAAATTGCGACTTTTGTATAGATAACACTATGTTGATGTATGATCATTTTTTATTTATTATTACACTTCAAATAATAGCTAAAGTAAAGTTAAGGATCACTGCAAATGTTTTGCGCGGCGATCAAATAGTTTGTTAGGGATTTTTTGTCTTATTTTGCTCATTTCTGTTTGACCAATTGCCGAAAACTCCTACCTATTGAATATATAATCCTTTGTTGCAGTACCCTAATTTTTTATTTATTAGTTATCTTGAAATTTTAAGCATTGTCAATCCATGTATCGATCAAATAGGTAGTTAGTGAATTTGACCTTCTTAAAGTCATTTCTACTCGAAGAACCTTAGGAAAATTGCGACTTTTGTATAGATAACAATATGTTGATGTATGATCATTTTTTAATTTATTATTATGCTTCAAATAATAGCTAGAGTCAAGTTAAGGATCACTCCAAATGTTTTGCGCGGCGATCAAATAGGTAGCTAGGCATTTTTTTTCATATTATGTTCATTTCTGTTTGACGAATTGACGAAAAACTCCAACCTATTGAATATATAATCCTTTGTTGAAGTACCCTAATTTTTTATTTATTAGTTATCTTGAAATATTAAGCATTGTCATTCCAAGTATCGATCAAATAGGTAGTTAGTTAATTTGACCTTCTTAAAGTCATTTCTACTCGAAGAACCTTAGGAAAATCGCGACTTTGGTATAGATAACACTATTCTGATGTATCATCATTTTTTATTTATTATTACGCTTTAAATAATTAGTAAAGTCAAGTTAAGGATCACTGCAAATATTTTGCTCGGCGATCAAATAGGTAGTTATGCATTTTTTGTCATATTATGCTAATTTCAGTTTGATGAATTGACAGAAACTCCTACCTATTGAATATATAATCCTTTGTTGAAGTACCCTAATTTTTATTTATAAGTTATCTTGAAATATTGAGCATTGTCAATCCATGTATCGATCAAATAGGTAGTTAGTCAATTTAACCTTCTTAAAGTCATTTCTACTCGAAGAACCTTAGGAAAATTGCGACTTTTGTATATATAACACTATGTTTATATATGATCATTTTTTTATTATTTATTACGCTTCAAATAATAGCTAGAGTCAAGTTAAGGATCATTGCAATTATTTTGCGCGGCAATCAAATAGGTAGTTAGGCATTTTTGTCATATTATGCACATTTCTGTTTGACGAATTGACAAGAACTCCTACCTATTGAATATATAATCCTTTGTTGAAGTACCCTAATTTTTTATTTATTAGTTATCTTGAAATATTAAGCATTGTCAATCCATGTATCGATCAAATAGGTAGTTAGTTAATTTGACCTTCTTAAAGTCATTTCTACTCGAAGAACCTTAGGAAAATTGCGACTTTTGTATAGATAACACTATGTTGATGTATGATCATTTTATTATTATTTATTACGCTTCAAATAATAGCTAGAGTCAAGTTAAGGATCATTGCAAATGTTTTGCGCGGTGATAAAATAGGTAGTTAGGCATTTTTGTCATATTATGCACATTTCTGTTTGACGAATTGACGAAAACTCCTACCTATTGAATATATATTCCTTTGTTGAAGTACCCTAATTTTTTATTTATTATTTATATTGAAATATTAAGCATTGTCAATCCAAGTATCGATCAAATAGGTAGTTAGTTAATTTGACCTTCTTAAAGTCATTTCTACTCGAAGAACCTTAGGAAAATTGCGACTTTTGTATAGATAACACTATGTTGATGTATGATCATTTTATTATTATTTATTACGCTTCAAATAATAGCTAGAGTCAAGTTAAGGATCATTGCAAATGTTTTGCGCGGCGATCAAATAGGTAGTTAGGCATTTTTGTCATATTATGCACATTTCTGTTTGACGAATTGACGAAAACTCCTACCTATTGAATATATAATCCTTTGTTGAAGTACCCTAATTTTTTATTTATTATTTATATTGAAATATTACGCATTGTCAATCCATGTATCGGTCAAATAGGTAGTTAGTTAATTTGACCTTGTTAAAGTCATTTCTACTCGAAGAACCTTAGGAAAATTGCGACTTTTGTATAGATAACACTATGTTGATGTATGATCATTTTTTATTTATTATTACACTTCAAATAATAGCTAAAGTAAAGTTAAGGATCACTGCAAATGTTTTGCGCGGCGATCAAATAGTTTGTTAGGGATTTTTTGTCTTATTTTGCTCATTTCTGTTTGACCAATTGCCGAAAACTCCTACCTATTGAATATATAATCCTTTGTTGCAGTACCCTAATTTTTTATTTATTAGTTATCTTGAAATTTTAACCATTGTCAATCCATGTATCGATCAAATAGGTAGTTAGTTAATTTGACCTTCTTAAAGTCATTTCTACTCGAAGAACCTTAGGAAAATTGCGACTTTTGTATAGATAACACTATGTTGATGTATGATCATTTTTTATTTATTATTACGCTTCAAATAATAGCTAAAGTCAAGTTACTGATCACTGCAAATGTTTTGCGCGGCGATCAAATAGTTTGTTAGGGATTTTTTGTCTTATTTTGCTCATTTCTGTTTGACCAATTGCCGAAAACTCCTACCTATTGAATATATAATCCTTTGTTGAAGTACCCTAATTTTTTATTTATTAGTTATCTTGAAATATTAAGCATTGTCATTCCATGTATCGATCAAATAGGTAGTTAGTTAATTTGACCTTCTTAAAGTCATTTCTACTCGAAGAACCTTAGGAAAATTGCGACTTTTGTATAGATAAAACTATGTTGATGTATGATCATTTTTTATTTATTATTACGCTTCAAATAATAGCTAAAGTAAAGTTAATGATCACTACCAATGTTTTGCGCGGCGATCAAATAGGTAGTTAGGCATTTTTGTCATATTATGCACATTTCTGTTTGACGAATTGACGAAAACTCCTACCTATTGAATATATATTCCTTTGTTGAAGTACCCTAATTTTTTATTTATTATTTATATTGAAATATTAAGCATTGTCAATCCAAGTATCGATCAAATAGGTAGTTAGTTAATTTGACCTTCTTAAAGTCATTTCTACTCAAAGAACCTTTGCAAAATTACGACTTTTGTTTAGATAACACTATGTTGATATATGATCATTTTTTTATTTGTTATTACGCTTCAAAAAATCACTAGAGTCCAGTTAAGGATCATTGCAAATGTTTTGCGCGGGGATCAAATAAGTACTTAGGCATTTTTGTCATATTATGCACATTTCTGTATGACGAATTGACGAAAACTCCTACTATTGAATATATAATCCTTTGTTGAAGTACCCTAATATTTTTTTTATTCGTTATCTTGAAATATTAAACATTGTCAATCCAAGTATCGATAAAATAGGTAGTTAGTTAATTTCACCTTCTTAAAGTCATTTCTACTCGAAGAACCTTAGGAAAATTGCGAATTTTGTATAGATAACACTATGTTGATGTATGATCATTTTTTTATTATTTATTATGCTTCAAATAATAGCTAAAGTCAAGTTAAGGATCACTGCAAATGTTTTGCTCGGCGATCAAATAGGTAGTTAGGCATTTTTTGTCATATTATGCTCATTTCTGTTTGACGAATTGACGAAAACTCCTACCTATTGAAAATATAATCCTTTGTTGAAGTACCCTAATTTTTTATTTATTAGTTAACTTGAAATATTAAGCATTGTCAATACATGTATCGATCAAATAGGTAGTTAGTTAATTTGACCTTCTTAAAGTCATTTCTACTCGAAGAACCTTAGGAAAATTGCGAATTTTGTATAGATAACACTATGTTGATGTATGATCATTTTTTTTTATTAATTATCACGCTTCAAATAATAGCTAGAGTCAAGTTAAGGATTACTGCAAATGTTTTACGCGGCGATCAAATAGGTAGTTTGGCATTTTTTTGTCAAATTATGCACATTTCTGTTTGACGAATTGACGAAAACTCCTACCTATTGAATATATAATCCTTTGTTGAAGTACCCTAATTTTTTATTTATTAGTTATCTTGAAATATTAAGCATTGTCAATCCATGTATCGCTCAAATAGGTAGTTAGTTAATTTGACCTTCTTAAAGTCATTTCTACTCGAAGAACCTTAGGAAAATTGCGAATTTTGTATAGATAACACTATGTTGATGTATGATCAATTTTTTATTAATTATTACGCTTCAAATAATAGCTAGAGTCAAGTTAAGGATCACTGAAAATGTTTTGCGCGGCGATCAAATAGGTAGTTAGGCATTTTTTGTCATATTATGCTCATTTCTTTTTGACGAATTGCCGAAAACTCCTACCTATTGAATATATAATCTTTGTTGAAGTACCCTAATTTTTTATTTATTAGTTATCTAGAAATATTAAGCATTGTCAATCCATGTATCGATCAAATAGGTAGTTAGTTAATTTGACCTTCTTAAAGTCATTTCTACTCGAGGAACCTTAGGAAAATTGCGACTTTTGTATAGATTACACTATGTTGATGTATGATCATTTTTTTATTATTTATTACGCTTCAAATAATAGCTAGAGTCAAGTTAAGGATCACTGCAAATGTTTTGCGCGGCGATGAAATAGGTAGTTAGGCCTTTTTTGTCATATTTTGCACATTTCTGTTTGACGAATTGCCGAAAACTCCTGCCTTATGAATATATAATCCTTTTTTGAAGTACCCTAATTTTTTATTTATTAGTTATCTTGAAATATTAAGGATTGTCAATCCATGTATCGATCAACTAGATAGTTAGTTAATTTGACCTTCTTAAAGTCATTTCTACTCGAAGAACCTTAGGAAAATTGCGACTTTTGTATAGATAACACTATGTTGATGTATGATCATTTTTTTTATTTATTATTATGCTTCAAATAATAGCTAAAGTCAAGTTAAGGATCACTAGAAATGTTTTGCGCGGCAATCAAATAGGTAGTTAGGTATTTTTTGTCATATTATGTTCATTTCTGTTTGACGAATTGCCGAAAACTCCTACCTAATGAATATATAATCCTTTGTTGAAGTACCCTAATTTTTTATTTGCTAGTTATCATGAAATATTAAGCATTGTCAATCCATGTATCGATCAAATTGGTACTTAGTTAATTTTACCTTCTTAAAGTCATTTCTACTCGAAGAACCTTAGGAAAATTGTGACTTTTGTATATATAACACTATGTTTATATATGATCATTTTTTTTATTATTTATTACGCTTCAAATAATAGCTTGAGTCAAGTTAAGAATCATTGCAAATGTTTTGCGCGGCGATCCAATAGGTAGTTAGGCATTTTTGTCATATTATGCACATTTCTGTTTGACGAATTGACGAAAACTCCTACCTATTGAATATATATTCCTTTGTTGAAGTACCCTAATTTTTTATTTATTAGTTATATTGAAATATTAAGCATTGTCAATCCAAGTATCGATCAAATAGGTAGTTAGTTAATTTCACCTTCTTAAAGTCATTTCTATTCGAAGAACCTTTGAAAAATTACGACTTTTGTATAGATAACACTATGTTGATATATGATCATTTTTCTATTTGTTATTACACTTCAAAAAATTGCTAGAGTCCAGTTAAGGATCATTGCAAATGTTTTGCGCGGCGTTCAAATAGGTACTTAGGCATTTTTGTCATATTATGCACATTTCTGTATGTGGAATTGACGAAAATTCCTACTATTGAATATATAATCCTTTGTTGAAGTACCCTAATATTTTATTTATTCGTTATCTTGAAATATTAAACATTGTCAATCCAAGTATCGATAAAATAGGTATTTAGTTAATTTCACCTTCTTAAAGTCATTTCTACTCGAAGAACCTTAGGAAAATTGCAACTTTTGTATAGATAACACTATGTTGATTTATGATCATTTTTTTATTTATTATTACGCTTCAAATAATAGCTATAGTCAAGTTAAGGATCACTACAAATGTTTTGCGCGGCGATCAAATAGGTAGTTAGGTATTTTTTGTCATATTATGCTCATTTCTTTTTGACGAATTGCCGAAAAGTCCTACCTATTGAATAGGTAGTTAGGCATTTTTTGTCATATTATGTTCATTTCTATTTGACGAATTGCCGAAAACTCCAACCTAATGAATATATAATCATTTGTTGAAGTACCCTAATTTTATATTTGCTAGTTATCTTGAAATATTAAGCATTTTCAATCCATGTATCGATCAAATAGGTAGTTAGTTAATTTTACATTCTTAAAGTCATTTCTACTCGAAGAACCTTAGGAAAATTGTGACTTTTGTATATATAACACTATGTTTATATATGATCATTTTTTTATATTTTATTACGCTTCAAATAATAGCTAGAGTCAAGTTAAGGATCATTGCAATTGTTTTGCGCGGCAATCAAATAGGTAGTTAGGCATTTTTGTCATATTATGCACATTTCTGTTTGACGAATTGACAAGAACTCCTACCTATTGAATATATAATCCTTTGTTGAAGTACCCTAATTTTTTTATTTATTAGTTATCTTGAAATATTAAGCATTGTCAATCCATGTATCGATCAAATAGGTAGTTAGTTAATTTGACCTTCTTAAAGTCATTTCTACTCGAAGAACCTTAGGAAAATTGCGACTTTTGTATAGATAACACTATGTTGATGTATGATCATTTTATTATTATTTATTACGCTTCAAATAATAGCTAGAGTCAAGTTAAGGATCATTGCAAATGTTTTGCGCGGCGATCAAATAGGTAGTTAGGCATTTTTGTCATATTATGCACATTTCTGTTTGACGAATTGACGAAAACTCCTACCTATTGAATATATAATCCTTTGTTGAAGTACCCTAATTTTTTATTTATTATTTATATTGAAATATTACGCATTGTCAATCCATGTATCGGTCAAATAGGTAGTTAGTTAATTTGACCTTGTTAAAGTCATTTCTACTCGAAGAACCTTAGGAAAATTGCGACTTTTGTATAGATAACACTATGTTGATGTATGATCATTTTTTATTTATTATTACGCTTCAAATAATAGCTAAAGTAAAGTTAAGGATCACTGCAAATGTTTTGCGCGGCGATCAAATAGTTTGTTAGTCATTTTTTGTCTTATTTTGCTCATTTCTGTTTGACCAATTGCCGAAAACTCCTACCTATTGAATATATAATCCTTTGTTGCAGTACCCTAATTTTTTAATTATTAGTTATCTTGAAATTTTAACCATTTTCAATCCATGTATCGATCAAATAGGTAGTTAGTTAATTTGACCTTCTTAAAGTCATTTCTACTCGAAGAACCTTAGGAAAATTGCGACTTTTGTATAGATAACACTGTGTTGATGTATCATCATTTTTTATTTATTATTACGCTTCAAATAATGGCTAAAGTCAAGTTACTGATCACTGCAAATATTTTGCGCGGTGATCAAATAGTTTGTTAGTCCTTTTTTGTCATATTTTGCTCATTTCTGTTTGACCAATTGCCGAAAACTCCTACCTATTGAATATATAATCCTTTGTTGAAGTACCCTAATTTTTTATTTATTAGTTATCTTGAAATATTAAGCATTGTCAATCCATGTATCGATCAAATAGGTAGTTAGTTAATTTGACCTTCTTAAAGTCATTTCTACTCGAAGAACCTTAGGAAAATTGCGACTTTTGTATAGATAAAACTATGTTGATGTATGATCATTTTTTATTTTTTATTACGCTTCAAATAATAGCTAAAGTAAAGTTAATGATCACTGCCAATGTTTTGCGCGGCGATCAAATAGTTTGTTAGGCAATTTTTGTCATATTTTGCGCATTTCTGTTTGACCATTTGCCGAAAACTCCTACCTATTGAATATATAATCCTTTGTTGCAGTACCCTAATTTTTTATTTATTAGTTATCTTGAAATTTTAAGCATTGTCAATCCATGTATCGATCAAATAGGTAGTTAGTGAATTTGACCTTCTTAAAGTCATTTCTACTCGAAGAACCTTAGGAAAATTGCGACTTTTGTATAGATAACAATATGTTGATGTATGATCATTTTTTAATTTATTATTATGATTCAAATAATAGCTAGAGTCAAGTTAAGGATCACTCCAAATGTTTTGCGCGGCGATCAAATAGGTAGTTAGGCATTTTTTGTCATATTATGTTCATTTCTGTTTGACGAATTGACGAAAAACTCCAACCTATTGAATATATAATCCTTTGTTGAAGTACCCTAATTTTTTATTTATTAGTTATCTTGAAATATTAAGCATTGTCATTCCAAGTATCGATCAAATAGGTAGTTAGTTAATTTCACCTTCTTAAAGTCATTTCTACTCGGAGAACCTTAGGAAAATCGCGACTTTGGTATAGATAACACTATTCTGATGTATCATCATTTTTTATTTATTATTACGCTTTAAATAATTAGTAAAGTCAAGTTAAGGATCACTGCAAATATTTTGCTCGGCGATCAAATAGGTAGTTATGCATTTTTTGTCATATTATGCTAATTTCTGTTTGATGAATTGACGAAAACTCCTACCTATTGAATATATAATCCTTTGTTGAAGTACCCTAATTTTTATTTATAAGTTATCTTGAAATATTGAGCATTGTCCATCCATGTATCGATCAAATAGGTAGTTAGTCAATTTGACCTTCTTAAAGTCATTTCTACTCGAAGAACCTTAGGAAAATTGCGACCTTTGTATAGATAACACTATGTTGATTTATGATCATTTTTTTATTTATTATTACGCTTCAAATAATAGCTATAGTCAAGTTAAGGATCACTGCAAATGTTTTGCGCGGCGATCAAATAGGTAGTTAGGCATTTTTTGTCATATTATGCTCATTTCTTTTTGACGAATTGCCGAAAAGTCCTACCTAATGAATAGGTAGTTAGGCATTTTTTGTCATATTATGTTCATTTCTATTTGACGAATTGCCGAAAACTCCAACCTAATGAATATATAATCATTTGTTGAAGTACCCTAATTTTATATTTGCTAGTTATCTTGAAATATTAAGCATTGTCAATCCATGTATCGATCAAATAGGTAGTTAGTTAATTTTACCTTCTTAAAGTCATTTCTACTCGAAGAACCTTAGGAAAATTGTGACTTTTGTCTATATAACACTATGTTTATATATGATCATTTTTTTATTATTTATTACGCTTCAAATAATAGCTAGAGTCAAGTTAAGGATCATTGCAATTGTTTTGCGCGGCAATCAAATAGGTAGTTAGGCATTTTTGTCATATTATGCACATTTCTGTTTGACGAATTGACAAGAACTCCTACCTATTGAATATATAATCCTTTGTTGAAGTACCCTAATTTTTTATTTATTAGTTATCTTGAAATATTAAGCATTGTCAATCCATGTATCGATCAAATAGGTAGTTAGTTAATTTGACCTTTTTAAAGTCATTTCTACTCGAAGAACCTTAGGAAAATTGCGACTTTTGTATAGATAACACTATGTTGATGTATGATCATTTTTTTATTATTTATTACGCTTCAAATAATAGCTAGAGTCAAGTTAAGGAACATTGCAAATGTTTTGCGCGGCGATCAAATAGGTAGTTAGGCATTTTTGTCATATTATGCACATTTCTGTTTGACGAATTGACGAAAACTCCTACCTATTGAATATATATTCCTTTGTTGAAGTACCCTAATTTTTTATTTATTAGTTATATTGAAATATTAAGCATTGTCAATCCAAGTATCGATCAAATAGGTAGTTAGTTAATTTCACCTTCTTAAAGTCATTTCTACTCGAAGAACCTTTGGAAAATTACGACTTTTGTTTAGATAACACTATGTTGATATATGATCATTTTTTTATTTGTTATTACGCTTCAAACAATCACTAGAGTCCAGTTAAGGATCATTGCAAATGTTTTGCGCGGGGATCAAACAGGTACTTAGGCATTTTTGTCATATTATGCACATTTCTGTATGACGAATTGACGAAAACTCCTACTATTGAATATATAATCCTTTGTTGAAGTACCCTAATATTTTATTTATTCGTTATCTTGAAATATTAAACATTGTCAATCCAAGTATCGATAAAATAGGTAGTTAGTTAATTTCACCTTCTTAAAGTCATTTCTACTCGAAGAACCTTAGGAAAATTGTGACTTTTGTATAGATAACACTATGTTGATGTATGATCATTTTTTTATTATTTATTACGCTTCAAATAATAGCTAGAGTCAAGTTAAGGATCATTGCAAATGTTTTGCGCGGCGATCAAATAGGTAGTTAGGCATTTTTGTCATATTATGCACATTTCTGTTTGACGAATTGACGAAAACTCCTACCTATTGAATATATATTCCTTTGTTGAAGTACCCTAATTTTTTATTTATTAGTTATATTGAAATATTAAGCATTGTCAATCCAAGTATCGATCAAATAGGTAGTTAGTTAATTTCACCTTCTTAAAGTCATTTCTACTCGAAGAACCTTTGGAAAATTACGACTTTTGTTTAGATAACACTATGTTGATATATGATCATTTTTTTATTTGTTATTACGCTTCAAAAAATCACTAGAGTCCAGTTAAGGATCATTGCAAATGTTTTGCGCGGGGATCAAATAGGTACATAGGCATTTTTGTCTTATTATGCACATTTCTGTATGACGAATTGACGAAAACTCCTACTATTGAATATATAATCCTTTGTTGAAGTACCCTAATATTTTATTTATTTGTTATCTTGAAATATTAAACATTGTCAATCCAAGTATCGATAAAATAGGAAGTTAGTTAATTTCACCTTCTTAAAGTCATTTCTACTCGAAGAACCTTAGGAAAATTGCGAATTTTGTATAGATAACACTATGTTGATGTATGATCATTTTTTTATTATTTATTATGCTTCAAATAATAGCTAAAATCAAGTTAAGGATCACTGCAAATGTTTTGCTCGGCGATCAAATAAGTAGTTAGGCATTTTTTGTCATATTATGCTCATTTCTGTTTGACGAATTGACGAAAACTCCTACCTATTGACAATATAATCCTTTGTTGAAGTACCCTAATTTTTTATTTATTAGTTAACTTGAAATATTAAGCATTGTCAATACATGTATCGATCAAATAGGTAGTTAGTTAATTTGACCTACTTAAAGTCATTTCTACTCGAAGAACCTTAGGAAAATTGCGAATTTTGTATAGATAACACTATGTTGATGTATGATCATTTTTTTTTATTAATTATCACGCTTCAAATAATAGCTAGAGTCAAGTTAAGGATTACTGCAAATGTTTTACGCGGCGATCAAATAGGTAGTTTGGCATTTTTTTGTCAAATTATGCACATTTCTGTTTGACGAATTGACGAAAACTCTTACCTATTGAATATATAATCCTTTGTTGAAGTATCCTAATTTTTTATTTATTAGTTATCTTGAAATATTAAGCATTGTCAATCCATGTATCGCTCAAATAGGTAGTTAGTTAATTTGACCTTCTTAAAGTCATTTCTACTCGAAGAACCTTAGGAAAATTGCGAATTTTGTATAGATAACACTATGTTGATGTATGATCAATTTTTTATTAATTATTACGCTTCAAATAATAGCTAGAGTCAAGTTAAGGATCACTGAAAATGTTTTGCGCGGCGATCAAATAGGTAGTTAGGCATTTTTTGTCATATTATGCTCATTTCTTTTTGACGAATTGCCGAAAACTCCTACCTATTGAATATATAATCTTTGTTGAAGTACCCTAATTTTTTATTTATTAGTTATCTAAAAATTTTAAGCATTGTCAATCCATGTATCGATCAAATAGGTAGTTAGTTAATTTGACCTTCTTAAAGTCATTTCTACTCGAAGAACATTAGGAAAATTGCGACTTTTGTATAGATTACACTATGTTGATGTATGATCATTTTTTTATTATTTATTACGCTTCAAATAATAGCTAGAGTCAAGTTAAGGATCACTGCAAATGTTTTGCGCGGCGATGAAATAGGTAGTTAGGCATTTTTTGTCATATTTTGCACATTTCTGTTTGACGAATTGCCGAAAACTCCTGCCTTATGAATATATAATCCTTTTTTGAAGTACCCTAATTTTTTATTTATTAGTTATCTTGAAATATTAAGGATTGTCAATCCATGTATCGATCAACTAGATAGTTAGTTAATTTGACCTTCTTAAAGTCATTTCTACTCGAAGAACCTTAGGAAAATTGCGACTTTTGTATAGATAACACTATGTTGATGTATGATCATTTTTTTTATTTATTATTACGCTTCAAATAATAGCTAAAGTCAAGTTAAGGATCACTAGAAATGTTTTGCGCGGCGATCAAATAGGTAGTTAGGTATTTTTTGTCATATTATGTTCATTTCTGTTTGACGAATTGCCGAAAACTCCTACCTATTGAATATATAATCTTTGTTGAAGTACCCTAATTTTTTATTTATTAGTTATCTAGAAATATTAAGCATTGTCAATCCATGTATCGATCAAAAAGGTAGTTAGTTAATTTGACCTTCTTAAAGTCATTTCTACTCGAAGAACATTAGGAAAATTGCGACTTTTGTATAGATTACACTATGTTGATGTATGATCATTTTTTAATTATTTATTACGCTTCAAATAATAGCTAGAGTCAAGTTAAGGATCACTGCAAATGTTTTGCGCGGCGATGAAATAGGTAGTTAGGCATTTTTTGTCATATTTTGCACATTTCTGTTTGACGAATTGCCGAAAACTCCTGCCTTATGAATATATAATCCTTTTTTGAAGTACCCTAATTTTTTATTTATTAGTTATCTTGAAATATTAAGGATTGTCAATCCATGTATCGATCAACTAGATAGTTAGTTAATTTGACCTTCTTAAAGTCATTTCTACTCGAAGAACCTTAGGAAAATTGCGACTTTTGTATAGATAACACTATGTTGATGTATGATCATTTTTTTTATTTATTATTACGCTTCAAATAATAGCTAAAGTCAAGTTAAGGATCACTAGAAATGTTTTGCGCGGCGATCAAATAGGTAGTTAGGTATTTTTTGTCATATTATGTTCATTTCTGTTTGACGAATTGCCGAAAACTCCTACCTATTGAATATATAATCCTTTGTTGAAGTACCCTAATTTTTTATTTATTAGTTATCTTGAAATATTAAGCATTGTCAATCCATGTATCGATCAAATAGGTAGTTAGTTAATTTGACCTTCTTAAAGTCATTTCTACTCGAAGAACATTAGGAAAATTGCGACTTTTGTATAGATTACACTATGTTGATGTATGATCATTTTTTTACTATTTATTACGCTTCAAATAATAGCTAGAGTCAAGTTAAGGATCACTGCAAATGTTTTGCGCGGCGATGAAATAGGTAGTTAGGCATTTTTTGTCATATTTTGCACATTTCTGTTTGACGAATTGCCGAAAACTCCTGCCTAATGAATATATAATCCTTTTTTTAAGTACCCTAATTTTTTATTTATTAGTTATCTTGAAATATTAAGGATTGTCAATCCATGTATCGATCAACTAGATAGTTAGTTAATTTGACCTTCTTAAAGTCATTTCTACTCGAAGAACCTTAGGAAAATTGTGACTTTTGTATATATAACACTATGTTTATATATGATCATTTTTTTTTATTATTTATTACGCTTCAAATAATAGCTAGAGTCAAGTTAAGGATCATTGCAAATGTTTTGCGCGGCGATCAAATAGGTAGTTAGGCATTTTTGTCATATTATGCACATTTCTGTTTGACGAATTGACGAAAACTCCTACCTATTGAATATATATTCCTTTGTTGAAGTACCCTAATTTTTTATTTTTTATTTATATTGAAATATTAAGCATTGTCAATCCAAGTATCGATCAAATAGGTAGTTTGTTAATTTCACCTTCTTAAAGTCATTTCTACTCGAAGAACCTTTGGAAAATTACGACTTTTGTATAGATAACACTATGTTGATATATGATCATTTTTTTATTTGTTATTACCCTTCAAAAATTTGACGGAGTCCAGTTAAGAATCATTACAAATGTTTTGCGCGGCGATCAAATAGGTACTTAGGCATTTTTGTCATATTATGCACATTTCTGTATGAGGAATTGACGAAAACTCCCACTATTGACTTTATAATCCTTTGTTGAAGTACCCTAATATTTTATTTATTCGTTATCTTGAAATATTAAACATTGTCAATCCAAGTATCGATAAAATAGGTATTTAGTTAATTTCACCTTCTTAAAGTCATTTCTACTCGAAGAACCTTAGGAAAATTGCGACTTTTGTATAGATAACACTATGTTGATGTATGATCATTCTTTTATTATTTATTATACTTCAAATAATAGCTAAAGTCAAGTTAAGGATCACTGCAAATGTTTTGCTCGGCGATCAAATAGGTAGTTAGGGATTTTTTGTCATATTAGGCTCATTTCTGTTTGACGAATTGACGAAAACTCATACCTATTGAAAATATAATCCTTTGTTGAAGTACCCTAATTTTTTATTTATTAGTTATCTTGAAATATTAAGCATTGTCAATCCATGTATCGATCAAATAGGTAGTTAGTTAATTTGACCTTCTTAAAGTCATTTCTACTCGAAGAACCTTAGGAAAATTACGAATTTTGTATAGATAACACTATGTTGATGTATGATAAATTTTTTATTAATTATTACGCTTCAAATAATAGCTAGAGTCAAGTTAAGGATCACTGAAAATGTTTTGCGCGGCGATCAAATTGGTAGTTAGGCATTTTTTGTCATATTATGCTCATTTCTTTTTGACGAATTGCCGAAACCTCCTACCTATTGAATATATAATCCTTTTTTGAAGTACCCTAATTTTTTATTTATTAGTTATCTTGAAATATTAAGCATTGTCAATCCATGTATCGATCAAATAGGTAGTTAGTTAATTTGACCTTCTTAAAGTCATTTCTACTCGAAGAACCTTAGGAAAATTGCGACTTTTGTATAGATTACACTATGTTGATGTATGATCATTTTTTTATTATTTATTACGTTTCAAATAATAGCTAGAGTCAAGTTAAGGATCACTGAAAATGTTTTGCGCGGCGATCAAATAGTTTGTTAGTCATGTTTTGTCATATTTTGCTCATTTCTGTTTGACCAATTGCCGAAAACTCCTACCTATTGAAAATATAATCCTTTGTTGAAGTACCCTAATTTTTTATTTATTAGTTAACTTGAAATATTAAGTATTGTCAATCCATGTATCGATCAAATAGGTAGGTAGTTAATTTGACCTTCTTAAAGTCATTTCTACACGAAGAACCTTAGGAAAATTGCGAATTTTGTATAGATAACACTATGTTGATGTATGATCAATTTTTTATTAATTATTACGCTTCAAATAATAGCTAGAGTCAAGTTAAGGATCACTGAAAATGTTTTGCGCGGCGATCAAATAGGTAGTTAGGCATTTTATTGCATATTATGTTCATTTCTGTTTGACGAATTGCCGAAAACTCCTGCCTAATGAATATATAATCCTTTGTTGAAGAACCCTAATTTTTTATTTATTAGTTATCTTGAAATATTAAGGATTGTCAATCCATGTATCGATCAACTAGATAGTTAGTTAATTTGACCTTCTTAAAGTCATTTCTACTCGAAGAACCTTAGGAAAATTGTGACTTTTGTATATATAACACTATGTTTATATATGATAATTTTTTTTATTATTTATTACGCTTCAAATAATAGCTAGAGTCAAGTTAAGGATCATTGCAAATGTTTTGCGCGGCGATCAAATAGGTAGTTAGGCATTTTTGTCATATTATGCACATTTCTGTTTGACGAATTGACGAAAACTCCTACCTATTGAATATATATTCCTTTGTTGAAGTACCCTAATTTTTTATTTTTTATTTATATTGAAATATTAAGCATTGTCAATCCAAGTATCGATCAAATAGGTAGTTTGTTAATTTCACCTTCTTAAAGTCATTTCTACTCGAAGAACCTTTGGAAAATTACGACTTTTGTATAGATAACACTATGTTGATATATGATCATTTTTTTATTTCTTATTACCCTTCAAAAAATTGACGGAGTCCAGTTAAGGATCATTACAAATGTTTTGCGCGGCGATCAAATAGGTACTTAGGCATTTTTGTCATATTATGCACATTTCTGTATGAGGAATTGACGAAAACTCCCACTATTGACTTTATAATCCTTTGTTGAAGTACCCTAATATTTTATTTATTCGTTATCTTGAAATATTAAACATTGTCAATCCAAGTATCGATAAAATAGGTATTTAGTTAATTTCACCTTCTTAAAGTCATTTCTACTCGAAGAACCTTAGGAAAATTGCGACTTTTGTATAGATAACACTATGTTGATGTATGATCATTCTTTTATTATTTATTATGCTTCAAATAATAGCTAAAGTCAAGTTAAGGATCACTGCAAATGTTTTGCTCGGCGATCAAATAGGTAGTTAGGCATTTTTTGTCATATTAGGCTCATTTCTGTTTGACGAATTGACGAAAACTCATACCTATTGAAAATATAATCCTTTGTTGAAGTACCCTAATTTTTTATTTATTAGTTATCTTGAAATATTAAGCATTGTCAATCCATGTATCGATCAAATAGGTAGTTAGTTAATTTGACCTTCTTAAAGTCTTTTCTACTCGAAGAACCTTAGGAAAATTGCGAATTTTGTATAGATAACACTATGTTGATGTATGATCATTTTTTTATTAATTATCACGCTTCAAATAATAGCTAGAGTCAAGTTAAGGATCACTGCAAATGTTTTACGCGGCGATCAAATAGGTAGTTTGGTATTTTTTGTCAAATATGCACATTTTTGTTTGACGAATTGCCGAAAACTCCTACCTATTGAATATATAATCCTTTGTTGAAGTACCCTAATTTTTTATTTATTAGTTAACTTGAAATATTAAGTATTGTCAATCCATGTATCGATCAAATAGGTAGGTAGTTAATTTGACCTTCTTAAAGTCATTTCTACACGAAGAACCTTAGGAAAATTGCGAATTTTGTATAGATAACACTATGTTGATGTATGATCAATTTTTTATTAATTATTACGCTTCAAATAATAGCTAGAGTCAAGTTAAGGATCACTGAAAATGTTTTGCGCGGCGATCAAATAGGTAGTTAGGCATTTTATTGCATATTATGTTCATTTCTGTTTGACGAATTGCCGAAAACTCCTGCCTAATGAATATATAATCCTTTGTTGAAGAACCCTAATTTTTTATTTATTAGTTATCTTGAAATATTAAGGATTGTCAATCCATGTATCGATCAACTAGATAGTTAGTTAATTTGACCTTCTTAAAGTCATTTCTACTCGAAGAACCTTAGGAAAATTGTGACTTTTGTATATATAACACTATGTTTATATATGATAATTTTTTTTATTATTTATTACGCTTCAAATAATAGCTAGAGTCAAGTTAAGGATCATTGCAATTGTTTTGCGCGGCGATCAAATAGGTAGTTAGGCATTTTTGTCATATTATGCACATTTCTGTTTGACGAATTGACGAAAACTCCTACCTATTGAATATATATTCCTTTGTTGAAGTACCCTAATTTTTTATTTTTTATTTATATTGAAATATTAAGCATTGTCAATCCAAGTATCGATCAAATAGGTAGTTTGTTAATTTCACCTTCTTAAAGTCATTTCTACTCGAAGAACCTTTGGAAAATTACGACTTTTGTATAGATAACACTATGTTGATATATGATCATTTTTTTATTTGTTATTACCCTTCAAAAAATTGACGGAGTCCAGTTAAGGATCATTACAAATGTTTTGCGCGGCGATCAAATAGGTACTTAGGCATTTTTGTCATATTATGCACATTTCTGTATGAGGAATTGACGAAAACTCCCACTATTGACTTTATAATCCTTTGTTGAAGTACCCTAATATTTTATTTATTCGTTATCTTGAAATATTAAACATTGTCAATCCAAGTATCGATAAAATAGGTATTTAGTTAATTTCACCTTCTTAAAGTCATTTCTACTCGAAGAACCTTAGGAAAATTGCGACTTTTGTATAGATAACACTATGTTGATGTATGATCATTCTTTTATTATTTATTATGCTTCAAATAATAGCTAAAGTCAAGTTAAGGATCACTGCAAATGTTTTGCTCGGCGATCAAATAGGTAGTTAGGCATTTTTTGTCATATTAGGCTCATTTCTGTTTGACGAATTGACGAAAACTCATACCTATTGAAAATATAATCCTTTGTTGAAGTACCCTATTTTTTTATTTATTAGTTATCTTGAAATATTAAGCTTTGTCAATCCATGTATCGATCAAATAGGTAGTTAGTTAATTTGACCTTCTTAAAGTCTTTTCTACTCGAAGAACCTTAGGAAAATTGCGAATTTTGTATAGATAACACTATGTTGATGTATGATCATTTTTTTATTAATTATCACGCTTCAAATAATAGCTAGAGTCAAGTTAAGGATCACTGCAAATGTTTTACGCGGCGATCAAATAGGTAGTTTGGTATTTTTTGTCAAATATGCACATTTTTGTTTGACGAATTGCCGAAAACTCCTACCTATTGAATATATAATCCTTTGTTGAAGTACCCTAATTTTTTATTTATTAGTTATCTTGAAATATTAAGCATTGTCAATCCATGTATCGCTCAAATAGGTAGGTAGTTAATTTGACCTTCTTAAAGTCATTTCTACACGAAGTACCTTAGGAAAATTGCGAATTTTGTATAGATAACACTATGTTGATGTATGATCAATTTTTTATTAATTATTACGCTTCAAATAATAGCTAGAGTCAAGTTAAGGATCACTGAAAATGTTTTGCGCGGCGATCAAATAGGTAGTTAGGCATTTTTTGTCATATTATACTCATTTCTTTTTGACGAATTGCCGAAAACTCATTCCTATTGAATATATAATCCTTTGTTGAAGTACCCTAATTTTTTATTTATTAGTTATCTTGAAATATTAAGCATTGTCAATCCATGTATCGATCAAATAGGTAGTTAGTTAATTTGACCTTCTTAAAGTCATTTCTACTCGAAGAACATTAGGAAAATTGCTACTTTTGTATAGATTACACTATGTTGATGTATGATCATTTTTTTACTATTTATTACGCTTCAAATAATAGCTAGAGTCAAGTTAAGGATCACTGCAAATGTTTTGCGCGGCGATGAAATAGGTGGTTAGGCATTTTTTGTCATATTTTGCACATTTCTGTTTGACGAATTGCCGAAAACTCCTGCCTAATGAATATATAATCCTTTTTTGAAGTACCCTAATTTTTTATTTATTAGTTATCTTGAAATATTAAGGATTGTCAATCCATGTATCGATCAACTAGATAGTTAGTTAATTTGACCTTCTTAAAGTCATTTCTACTCGAAGAACCTTAGGAAAATTGTGACTTTTGTATATATAACTCTATGTTTATATATGATCATTTTTTTTATTATTTATTACTCTTCAAATAATAGCTAGAGTCAAGTTAAGGATCATTGCAAATGTTTTGCGCGGCGATCAAATAGGTAGTTAGGCATTTTTGTCATATTATGCACATTTCTGTTTGACGAATTGACGAAAACTCCTACCTATTGAATATATATTCCTTTGTTGAAGTACCCTAATTTTTTATTTTTTATTTATATTGAAATATTAAGCATTGTCAATCCAAGTATCGATCAAATAGGTAGTTTGTTAATTTCACCTTCTTAAAGTCATTTCTACTCGAAGAACCTTTGGAAAATTACGACTTTTGTATAGATAACACTATGTTGATATATGATCATTTTTTTATTTCTTATTACCCTTCAAAAAATTGACGGAGTCCAGTTAAGGATCATTACAAATGTTTTGCGCGGCGATCAAATAGGTACTTAGGCATTTTTGTCATATTATGCACATTTCTGTATGAGGAATTGACGAAAACTCCCACTATTGACTTTATAATCCTTTGTTGAAGTACCCTAATATTTTATTTATTCGTTATCTTGAAATATTAAACATTGTCAATCCAAGTATCGATAAAATAGGTATTTAGTTAATTTCACCTTCTTAAAGTCATTTCTACTCGAAGAACCTTAGGAAAATTGCGACTTTTGTATAGATAACACTATGTTGATGTATGATCATTCTTTTATTATTTATTATGCTTCAAATAATAGCTAAAGTCAAGTTAAGGATCACTGCAAATGTTTTGCTCGGCGATCAAATAGGTAGTTAGGCATTTTTTGTCATATTAGGCTCATTTCTGTTTGACGAATTGACGAAAACTCATACCTATTGAAAATATAATCCTTTGTTGAAGTACCCTAATTTTTTATTTATTAGTTATCTTGAAATATTAAGCATTGTCAATCCATGTATCGATCAAATAGGTAGTTAGTTAATTTGACCTTCTTAAAGTCTTTTCTACTCGAAGAACCTTAGGAAAATTGCGAATTTTGTATAGATAACACTATGTTGATGTATGATCATTTTTTTATTAATTATCACGCTTCAAATAATAGCTAGAGTCAAGTTAAGGATCACTGCAAATGTTTTACGCGGCGATCAAATAGGTAGTTTGGTATTTTTTGTCAAATATGCACATTTTTGTTTGACGAATTGCCGAAAACTCCTACCTATTGAATATATAATCCTTTGTTGAAGTACCCTAATTTTTTATTTATTAGTTATCTTGAAATATTAAGCATTGTCAATCCATGTATCGCTCAAATAGGTAGGTAGTTAATTTGACCTTCTTAAAGTCATTTCTACACGAAGTACCTTAGGAAAATTGCGAATTTTGTATAGATAACACTATGTTGATGTATGATCAATTTTTTATTAATTATTACGCTTCAAATAATAGCTAGAGTCAAGTTAAGGATCACTGAAAATGTTTTGCGCGGCGATCAAATAGGTAGTTAGGCATTTTTTGTCATATTATACTCATTTCTTTTTGACGAATTGCCGAAAACTCATTCCTATTGAATATATAATCCTTTGTTGAAGTACCCTAATTTTTTATTTATTAGTTATCTTGAAATATTAAGCATTGTCAATCCATGTATCGATCAAATAGGTAGTTAGTTAATTTGACCTTCTTAAAGTCATTTCTACTCGAAGAACATTAGGAAAATTGCTACTTTTGTATAGATTACACTATGTTGATGTATGATCATTTTTTTACTATTTATTACGCTTCAAATAATAGCTAGAGTCAAGTTAAGGATCACTGCAAATGTTTTGCGCGGCGATGAAATAGGTGGTTAGGCATTTTTTGTCATATTTTGCACATTTCTGTTTGACGAATTGCCGAAAACTCCTGCCTAATGAATATATAATCCTTTTTTGAAGTACCCTAATTTTTTATTTATTAGTTATCTTGAAATATTAAGGATTGTCAATCCATGTATCGATCAACTAGATAGTTAGTTAATTTGACCTTCTTAAAGTCATTTCTACTCGAAGAACCTTAGGAAAATTGTGACTTTTGTATATATAACTCTATGTTTATATATGATCATTTTTTTTATTATTTATTACTCTTCAAATAATAGCTAGAGTCAAGTTAAGGATCATTGCAAATGTTTTGCGCGGCGATCAAATAGGTAGTTAGGCATTTTTGTCATATTATGCACATTTCTGTTTGACGAATTGACGAAAACTCCTACCTATTGAATATATATTCCTTTGTTGAAGTACCCTAATTTTTTATTTTTTATTTATATTGAAATATTAAGCATTGTCAATCCAAGTATCGATCAAATAGGTAGTTTGTTAATTTCACCTTCTTAAAGTCATTTCTACTCGAAGAACCTTTGGAAAATTACGACTTTTGTATAGATAACACTATGTTGATATATGATCATTTTTTTATTTCTTATTACCCTTCAAAAAATTGACGGAGTCCAGTTAAGGATCATTACAAATGTTTTGCGCGGCGATCAAATAGGTACTTAGGCATTTTTGTCATATTATGCACATTTCTGTATGAGGAATTGACGAAAACTCCCACTATTGACTTTATAATCCTTTGTTGAAGTACCCTAATATTTTATTTATTCGTTATCTTGAAATATTAAACATTGTCAATCCAAGTATCGATAAAATAGGTATTTAGTTAATTTCACCTTCTTAAAGTCATTTCTACTCGAAGAACCTTAGGAAAATTGCGACTTTTGTATAGATAACACTATGTTGATGTATGATCATTCTTTTATTATTTATTATGCTTCAAATAATAGCTAAAGTCAAGTTAAGGATCACTGCAAATGTTTTGCTCGGCGATCAAATAGGTAGTTAGGCATTTTTTGTCATATTAGGCTCATTTCTGTTTGACGAATTGACGAAAACTCATACCTATTGAAAATATAATCCTTTGTTGAAGTACCCTAATTTTTTATTTATTAGTTATCTTGAAATATTAAGCATTGTCAATCCATGTATCGATCAAATAGGTAGTTAGTTAATTTGACCTTCTTAAAGTCTTTTCTACTCGAAGAACCTTAGGAAAATTGCGAATTTTGTATAGATAACACTATGTTGATGTATGATCATTTTTTTATTAATTATCACGCTTCAAATAATAGCTAGAGTCAAGTTAAGGATCACTGCAAATGTTTTACGCGGCGATCAAATAGGTAGTTTGGTATTTTTTGTCAAATATGCACATTTTTGTTTGACGAATTGCTGAAAACTCCTACCTATTGAATATATAATCCTTTGTTGAAGTACCCTAATTTTTTATTTATTAGTTATCTTGAAATATTAAGCATTGTCAATCCATGTATCGCTCAAATAGGTAGGTAGTTAATTTGACCTTCTTAAAGTCATTTCTACACGAAGTACCTTAGGAAAATTGCGAATTTTGTATAGATAACACTATGTTGATGTATGATCAATTTTTTATTAATTATTACGCTTCAAATAATAGCTAGAGTCAAGTTAAGGATCACTGAAAATGTTTTGCGCGGCGATCAAATAGGTAGTTAGGCATTTTTTGTCATATTATACTCATTTCTTTTTGACGAATTGCCGAAAACTCATTCCTATTGAATATATAATCCTTTGTTGAAGTACCCTAATTTTTTATTTATTAGTTATCTTGAAATATTAAGCATTGTCAATCCATGTATCGATCAAATAGGTAGTTAGTTAATTTGACCTTCTTAAAGTCATTTCTACTCGAAGAACATTAGGAAAATTGCTACTTTTGTATAGATTACACTATGTTGATGTATGATCATTTTTTTACTATTTATTACGCTTCAAATAATAGCTAGAGTCAAGTTAAGGATCACTGCAAATGTTTTGCGCGGCGATGAAATAGGTGGTTAGGCATTTTTTGTCATATTTTGCACATTTCTGTTTGACGAATTGCCGAAAACTCCTGCCTAATGAATATATAATCCTTTTTTGAAGTACCCTAATTTTTTATTTATTAGTTATCTTGAAATATTAAGGATTGTCAATCCATGTATCGATCAACTAGATAGTTAGTTAATTTGACCTTCTTAAAGTCATTTCTACTCGAAGAACCTTAGGAAAATTGTGACTTTTGTATATATAACTCTATGTTTATATATGATCATTTTTTTTATTATTTATTACTCTTCAAATAATAGCTAGAGTCAAGTTAAGGATCATTGCAAATGTTTTGCGCGGCGATCAAATAGGTAGTTAGGCATTTTTGTCATATTATGCACATTTCTGTTTGACGAATTGACGAAAACTCCTACCTATTGAATATATATTCCTTTGTTGAAGTACCCTAATTTTTTATTTTTTATTTATATTGAAATATTAAGCATTGTCAATCCAAGTATCGATCAAATAGGTAGTTTGTTAATTTCACCTTCTTAAAGTCATTTCTACTCGAAGAACCTTTGGAAAATTACGACTTTTGTATAGATAACACTATGTTGATATATGATCATTTTTTTATTTCTTATTACCCTTCAAAAAATTGACGGAGTCCAGTTAAGGATCATTACAAATGTTTTGCGCGGCGATCAAATAGGTACTTAGGCATTTTTGTCATATTATGCACATTTCTGTATGAGGAATTGACGAAAACTCCCACTATTGACTTTATAATCCTTTGTTGAAGTACCCTAATATTTTATTTATTCGTTATCTTGAAATATTAAACATTGTCAATCCAAGTATCGATAAAATAGGTATTTAGTTAATTTCACCTTCTTAAAGTCATTTCTACTCGAAGAACCTTAGGAAAATTGCGACTTTTGTATAGATAACACTATGTTGATGTATGATCATTCTTTTATTATTTATTATGCTTCAAATAATAGCTAAAGTCAAGTTAAGGATCACTGCAAATGTTTTGCTCGGCGATCAAATAGGTAGTTAGGCATTTTTTGTCATATTAGGCTCATTTCTGTTTGACGAATTGACGAAAACTCATACCTATTGAAAATATAATCCTTTGTTGAAGTACCCTAATTTTTTATTTATTAGTTATCTTGAAATATTAAGCATTGTCAATCCATGTATCGATCAAATAGGTAGTTAGTTAATTTGACCTTCTTAAAGTCTTTTCTACTCGAAGAACCTTAGGAAAATTGCGAATTTTGTATAGATAACACTATGTTGATGTATGATCATTTTTTTATTAATTATCACGCTTCAAATAATAGCTAGAGTCAAGTTAAGGATCACTGCAAATGTTTTACGCGGCGATCAAATAGGTAGTTTGGCATTTTTTTGTCAAATATGCACATTTTTGTTTGACGAATTGACGAAAACTCCTACCTATTGAATATATAATCCTTTGTTGAAGTACCCTAATTTTTTATTTATTAGTTATCTTGAAATATTAAGCATTGTCAATCCATGTATCGCTCAAATAGGTAGGTAGTTAATTTGACCTTCTTAAAGTCATTTCTACACGAAGTACCTTAGGAAAATTGCGAATTTTGTATAGATAACACTATGTTGATGTATGATCAATTTTTTATTAATTATTACGCTTCAAATAATAGCTAGAGTCAAGTTAAGGATCACTGAAAATGTTTTGCGCGGCGATCAAATAGGTAGTTAGGCATTTTTTGTCATATTATACTCATTTCTTTTTGACGAATTGCCGAAAACTCATACCTATTGAATATATAATCCTTTGTTGAAGTACCCTAATTTTTTATTTATTAGTTATCTTGAAATATTAAGCATTGTCAATCCATGTATCGATCAAATAGGTAGTTAGTTAATTTGACCTTCTTAAAGTCATTTCTACTCGAAGAACATTAGGAAAATTGCTACTTTTGTATAGATTACACTATGTTGATGTATGATCATTTTTTTACTATTTATTACGCTTCAAATAATAGCTAGAGTCAAGTTAAGGATCACTGCAAATGTTTTGCGCGGCGATGAAATAGGTGGTTAGGCATTTTTTGTCATATTTTGCACATTTCTGTTTGACGAATTGCCGAAAACTCCTGCCTAATGAATATATAATCCTTTTTTGAAGTACCCTAATTTTTTATTTATTAGTTATCTTGAAATATTAAGGATTGTCAATCCATGTATCGATCAACTAGATAGTTAGTTAATTTGACCTTCTTAAAGTCATTTCTACTCGAAGAACCTTAGGAAAATTGTGACTTTTGTATATATAACTCTATGTTTATATATGATCATTTTTTTTATTATTTATTACGCTTCAAATAATAGCTAGAGTCAAGTTAAGGATCATTGCAAATGTTTTGCGCGGCGATCAAATAGGTAGTTAGGCATTTTTGTCATATTATGCACATTTCTGTTTGACGAATTGACGAAAACTCCTACCTATTGAATATATATTCCTTTGTTGAAGTACCCTAATTTTTTATTTTTTATTTATATTGAAATATTAAGCATTGTCAATCCAAGTATCGATCAAATAGGTAGTTTGTTAATTTCACCTTCTTAAAGTCATTTCTACTCGAAGAACCTTTGGAAAATTACGACTTTTGTATAGATAACACTATGTTGATATATGATCATTTTTTTATTTCTTATTACCCTTCAAAAAATTGACGGAGTCCAGTTAAGGATCATTACAAATGTTTTGCGCGGCGATCAAATAGGTACTTAGGCATTTTTGTCATATTATGCACATTTCTGTATGAGGAATTGACGAAAACTCCCACTATTGACTTTATAATCCTTTGTTGAAGTACCCTAATATTTTATTTATTCGTTATCTTGAAATATTAAACATTGTCAATCCAAGTATCGATAAAATAGGTATTTAGTTAATTTCACCTTCTTAAAGTCATTTCTACTCGAAGAACCTTAGGAAAATTGCGACTTTTGTATAGATAACACTATGTTGATGTATGATCATTCTTTTATTATTTATTATGCTTCAAATAATAGCTAAAGTCAAGTTAAGGATCACTGCAAATGTTTTGCTCGGCGATCAAATAGGTAGTTAGGCATTTTTTGTCATATTAGGCTCATTTCTGTTTGACGAATTGACGAAAACTCATACCTATTGAAAATATAATCCTTTGTTGAAGTACCCTAATTTTTTATTTATTAGTTATCTTGAAATATTAAGCATTGTCGATCCATGTATCGATCAAATAGGTAGTTAGTTAATTTGACCTTCTTAAAGTCATTTCTACTCGAAGAACCTTAGGAAAATTACGAATTTTGTAAAGATAACACTATGTTGATGTATGATAAATTTTTTATTAATTATTACGCTTCAAATAATAGCTAGAGTCAAGTTAAGGATCACTGAAAATGTTTTGCGCGGCGATCAAATAGGTAGTTAGGCATTTTTTGTCATATTATGCTCATTTCTTTTTGACGAATTGCCGAAAACTCCTACCTATTGAATATATAATCCTTTGTTGAAGTACCCTAATTTTTTATTTATTAGTTATCTTGAAATATTAAGCATTGTCAATCCATGTATCGATCAAATAGGCAGTTAGTTAATTTGACCTTCTTAAAGTTATTTCTACTCGAAGAACCTTAGGAAAATTGCGAATTTTGTATAGATAACACTATGTTGATGTATGATCAATTTTTTATTAATTATTACGCTTCAAATAATAGCTAGAGTCAAGTTAAGGATCACTGAAAATGTTTTGCGCGGCGATCAAATAGGTAGTTAGGCATTTTTTGTCATATTATGCTAATTTCTTTTTGACGAATTGCCGAAACCTCCTACCTATTGAATATATAATCCTTTTTTGAAGTACCCTAATTTTTTATTTATTAGTTATCTTGAAATATTAAGCATTGTCAATCCATGTATCGATCAAATAGGTAGTTAGTTAATTTGACCTTCTTAAAGTCTTTTCTACTCGAAGAACCTTAGGAAAATTGCGAATTTTGTATAGATAACACTATGTTGATGTATGATCATTTTTTTATTAATTATCACGCTTCAAATAATAGCTAGAGTCAAGTTAAGGATCACTGCAAATGTTTTACGCGGCGATCAAATAGGTAGTTTGGCATTTTTTTGTCAAATATGCACATTTTTGTTTGACGAATTGACGAAAACTCCTACCTATTGAATATATAATCCTTTGTTGAAGTACCCTAATTTTTTATTTATTAGTTATCTTGAAATATTAAGCATTGTCAATCCATGTATCGCTCAAATAGGTAGGTAGTTAATTTGACCTTCTTAAAGTCATTTCTACACGAAGTACCTTAGGAAAATTGCGAATTTTGTATAGATAACACTATGTTGATGTATGATCAATTTTTTATTAATTATTACGCTTCAAATAATAGCTAGAGTCAAGTTAAGGATCACTGAAAATGTTTTGCGCGGCGATCAAATAGGTAGTTAGGCATTTTTTGTCATATTATACTCATTTCTTTTTGACGAATTGCCGAAAACTCATACCTATTGAATATATAATCCTTTGTTGAAGTACCCTAATTTTTTATTTATTAGTTATCTTGAAATATTAAGCATTGTCAATCCATGTATCGATCAAATAGGTAGTTAGTTAATTTGACCTTCTTAAAGTCATTTCTACTCGAAGAACATTAGGAAAATTGCTACTTTTGTATAGATTACACTATGTTGATGTATGATCATTTTTTTACTATTTATTACGCTTCAAATAATAGCTAGAGTCAAGTTAAGGATCACTGCAAATGTTTTGCGCGGCGATGAAATAGGTGGTTAGGCATTTTTTGTCATATTTTGCACATTTCTGTTTGACGAATTGCCGAAAACTCCTGCCTAATGAATATATAATCCTTTTTTGAAGTACCCTAATTTTTTATTTATTAGTTATCTTGAAATATTAAGGATTGTCAATCCATGTATCGATCAACTAGATAGTTAGTTAATTTGACCTTCTTAAAGTCATTTCTACTCGAAGAACCTTAGGAAAATTGTGACTTTTGTATATATAACTCTATGTTTATATATGATCATTTTTTTTATTATTTATTACGCTTCAAATAATAGCTAGAGTCAAGTTAAGGATCATTGCAAATGTTTTGCGCGGCGATCAAATAGGTAGTTAGGCATTTTTGTCATATTATGCACATTTCTGTTTGACGAATTGACGAAAACTCCTACCTATTGAATATATATTCCTTTGTTGAAGTACCCTAATTTTTTATTTTTTATTTATATTGAAATATTAAGCATTGTCAATCCAAGTATCGATCAAATAGGTAGTTTGTTAATTTCACCTTCTTAAAGTCATTTCTACTCGAAGAACCTTTGGAAAATTACGACTTTTGTATAGATAACACTATGTTGATATATGATCATTTTTTTATTTCTTATTACCCTTCAAAAAATTGACGGAGTCCAGTTAAGGATCATTACAAATGTTTTGCGCGGCGATCAAATAGGTACTTAGGCATTTTTGTCATATTATGCACATTTCTGTATGAGGAATTGACGAAAACTCCCACTATTGACTTTATAATCCTTTGTTGAAGTACCCTAATATTTTATTTATTCGTTATCTTGAAATATTAAACATTGTCAATCCAAGTATCGATAAAATAGGTATTTAGTTAATTTCACCTTCTTAAAGTCATTTCTACTCGAAGAACCTTAGGAAAATTGCGACTTTTGTATAGATAACACTATGTTGATGTATGATCATTCTTTTATTATTTATTATGCTTCAAATAATAGCTAAAGTCAAGTTAAGGATCACTGCAAATGTTTTGCTCGGCGATCAAATAGGTAGTTAGGCATTTTTTGTCATATTAGGCTCATTTCTGTTTGACGAATTGCCGAAAACTCCTACCTATTGAATATATAATCCTTTGTTGAAGTACCCTAATTTTTTATTTATTAGTTATCTTGAAATATTAAGCATTGTCAATCCATGTATCGATCAAATAGGCAGTTAGTCAATTTGACCTTCTTAAAGTTATTTCTACTCGAAGAACCTTAGGAAAATTGCGAATTTTGTATAGATAACACTATGTTGATGTATGATCAATTTTTTATTAATTATTACGCTTCAAATAATAGCTAGAGTCAAGTTAAGGATCACTGAAAATGTTTTGCGCGGCGATCAAATAGGTAGTTAGGCATTTTTTGTCATATTATGCTAATTTCTTTTTGACGAATTGCCGAAACCTCCTACCTATTGAATATATAATCCTTTTTTGAAGTACCCTAATTTTTTATTTATTAGTTATCTTGAAATATTAAGGATTGTCAATCCATGTATCGATCAACTAGATAGTTAGTTAATTTGACCTTCTTAAAGTCATTTCTACTCGAAGAACCTTAGGAAAATTGCGACTTTTGTATAAATAACACTATGTTGATGTATGATCATTCTTTTATTATTTATTACGCTTCAAATAATAGCTAGAGTCAAGTTAAGGATCACTGCAAATGTTTTGCGCGGCGATGAAATAGGTAGTTAGGCATTTTTTGTCATATTTTGCACATTTCTGTTTGACGAATTGCCGAAAACTCCTGCCTATTGAATACATAATCCTTTGTTGAAGTACCCTAATATTTTATTTATTCGTTATCTTGAAATATTAAACATTGTCAATCCAAGTATCGATAAAATAGGTAGTTAGTTAATTTCACCTTCTTAAAGTCATTTCTACTCGAAGAACCTTAGGAAAATTGCGAATTTTGTATAGATAACACTATGTTGATGTATGATCATTTTTTTATTATTTATTATGCTTCAAATAATAGCTAAAGTCAAGTTAAGGATCACTGCAAATGTTTTGCTCGGCGATCAAATAGGTAGTTAGGCATTTTTTGTCATATTATGCTCATTTCTGTTTGACGAATTGACGAAAACTCCTACCTATTGAAAATATAATCCTTTGTTGAAGTACCCTAATTTTTTATTTATTAGTTAACTTGAAATATTAAGCATTGTCAATACATGTATCGATCAAATAGGTAGTTAGTTAATTTGACCTTCTTAAAGTCTTTTCTACTCGAAGAACCTTAGGAAAATTGCGAATTTTGTATAGATAACACTATGTTGATGTATGATCATTTTTTTATTAATTATCATGCTTCAAATAATAACTAGTGTCAAGTTAAGGATCACTGCAAATGTTTTACGCGGCGATCAAATAGGTAGTTTGGCATTTTTTTTGTCAAATATGCACATTTCTGTTTGACGAATTGACGAAAACTCCAACCTATTGAATATATAATCCTTTGTTGAAGTACCCTAATTTTTTATTTATTAGTTATCTTGAAATATTAAGCATTGTCAATCCATGTATCGCTCAAATAGGTAGGTAGTTAATTTGACCTTCTTAAAGTCATTTCTACACGAAGTACCTTAGGAAAATTGCGAATTTTGTATAGATAACACTATGTTGATGTATGATCAATTTTTTATTAATTATTACGCTTCAAATAATAGCTAGAGTCAAGTTAAGGATCACTGAAAATGTTTTGCGCGGCGATCAAATAGGTAGTTAGGCATTTTTTGTCATATTATACTCATTTCTTTTTGACGAATTGCCGAAAACTCATACCTATTGAATATATAATCCTTTGTTGAAGTACCCTAATTTTTTATTTATTAGTTATCTTGAAATATTAAGCATTGTCAATCCATGTATCGATCAAATAGGTAGTTAGTTAATTTGACCTTCTTAAAGTCATTTCTACTCGAAGAACATTAGGAAAATTGCGACTTTTGTATAGATTACACTATGTTGATGTATGATCATTTTTTTACTATTTATTACGCTTCAAATAATAGCTAGAGTCAAGTTAAGGATCACTGCAAATGTTTTGCGCGGCGATGAAATAGGTAGTTAGGCATTTTTTGTCATATTTTGCACATTTCTGTTTGACGAATTGCCGAAAACTCCTGCCTATTGAATACATAATCCTTTGTTGAAGTACCCTAATATTTTATTTATTCGTTATCTTGAAATATTAAACATTGTCAATCCAAGTATCGATAAAATAGGTAGTTAGTTAATTTCACCTTCTTAAAGTCATTTCTACTCGAAGAACCTTAGGAAAATTGCGAATTTTGTATAGATAACACTATGTTGATGTATGATCATTTTTTTATTATTTATTATGCTTCAAATAATAGCTAAAATCAAGTTAAGGATCACTGCAAATGTTTTGCTCGGCGATCAAATAGGTAGTTAGGCATTTTTTGTCATATTATGCTCATTTCTGTTTGACGAATTGACGAAAACTCCTACCTATTGAAAATATAATCCTTTGTTGAAGTACCCTAATTTTTTATTTATTAGTTAACTTGAAATATTAAGCATTGTCAATACATGTATCGATCAAATAGGTAGTTAGTTAATTTGACCTTCTTAAAGTCTTTTCTACTCGAAGAACCATAGGAAAATTGCGAATTTTGTATAGATAACACTATGTTGATGTATGATCATTTTTTTATTAATTATCACGCTTCAAATAATAGCTAGAGTCAAGTTAAGGATCACTGCAAATGTTTTACGCGGCGATCAAATAGGTAGTTTGGCATTTTTTTTGTCAAATATGCACATTTCTGTTTGACGAATTGACGAAAACTCCAACCTATTGAATATATAATCCTTTGTTGAAGTATGTTGACACCTGATTTTTGACCATTTATTATTGTGATTTTTATTCTTTAAAATTAATTAAAAATATCAAAAAAGGTCATAAAATCACAAAATCAACTTTGGAAGCTTTGGTTTAACCTTAGGAACCAATTTTGAACAAAAAATATTTTTCGGTATTTTTAATATTTTTCGAGTTTATTTAATTATAAAAATACCCAAAAAATCAAAAAAATACCATTCGTGGTCAGAAAAATACCCAAAAATATTCGATAATTTTGTTTTAATTTCCTCTTTAAGTGTGTCACTTTAAATCTAAAAAATTCGGCTCGGGTCACTATGTTCCTTCACAAACATAAACCCGAACCGAGCCTAAAAAAAAATCATTTTCGAGTCTTTTAGTTTTCAATTCTCACTTTTTATAAGCTATGACATTGGATTCTAAAGTCTTAAAGTGCAATTAGGTCAATTTGCCCTCCAATTTAATCAATTTTTACCAAAAGGGCTTAATTGCATATTTTTCTTTCAATTAGTCCCCGGTTTCACGGATGTATACGTATGCTCTACGTATTTATACGTCATACGTATTTATACGTTATGCATATTTGTACTGTTTGGTAACCTCTTTAACTCTTGTAATAACAATAATGGTTATTATTTTTAACACCTTTTTTAGTGCTTTTTTTTAGCATTTTTGTATTGTGAGTGCTATTGTTAGTGTTATTTTTAAATAGCATTTTTGTATTATAAATTGTGAGTGCTATTGTTAGTGCTATTTTTAAATGACATTTATTTATCATAAATTGTGAGTGCTATTGTTAGTGCTATTTTTAAATGACATTTATTTATCATAAATTGTGAGTGCTATTATTAGATAGAATTTATAATTGTTAGTGCTATTTTTAAATAGCATTTTTGTATTATAAATTGTGAGTGCTATTGTTAGTGCTATTTTTAAATAGCATTTTTGTATCATAAATTGTGAGTGCTATTGTTAGTGCTATTTTTAAATGTCATTTATTTGTGAGTGCTATTATTAGATAGAATTTATAATTGTTAGTGCTATTTTTAAATAGCATTTTTGTATTATAAATTGTGAGTGCTATTGTTAGTGCTATTTTTAAATAGCATTTTTGTATTATAAATTGTGAGTGCTATTGTTAGTGCTATTTTTAAATGTCATTTATTTGTGAGTGCTATTTTTAGATAGAATTTATAATTGTTAGTGCTATTTTTAAATACAATTTATTTGAAGGTATTTTTGGCTATAAAAGGATGGCAAGAGTTTTGAGGTTGGGAGGAGAGAGACATTTTGTAGAGTGTGCAAATTTTTGAGAGCTTAGAGAGAAGAACACAAACACTCTCTATATTCTCATAATCTTGAGTAAGCAAAATATACTAAGTTCGGAATATTGATTCCGCATATTGCTAGCACAATTGTTGTGAAGTTATTAGTCGTTTCCCCGTTCGTCAATTGGTGGTGCGTCCGAACTAGATGCCTAACACTTGTGGAGGCTGAGATCGAAGAACATCGAACCGACACCTCCGTTCAAGCACGCTACGAGAGGTAATCCATTTACTCCCTTTGAGGCTTTGTGATTTTTTTTCGATTGAAATGCACGAAGTACGCCTCTGGAGATACATGTATGGGTTGTTATTTATTTCCGCTACGTGTTACGTGGATCCCAACAGTGGTATCAGAGCCGATCCTTAGGTGTTTTCGTGCATTTAATTGATTTTTTGCAATTTTTGCAATACTATGGCCAATATGTATTAACGAATTGGTCGTCTTACATGGCTAATGGAGGTTGATTATTTTATATGATAAATTAATCAACGTAGCAAAAATTGAGACTAAATCAATTTTGAATCGAAAATTTATGGCTATCTTATTTTACGTAAAAATTCTGAATATGATTCAACGTAGAATTTTTATTGTGCCTTCCTAAGTTTTAAATTGTGAATTTATTACTTACGTGGAAGGGTGGTGATCATGGAAAAATCCCTAATCAATGTGATTGATGTATGTATGAATGTATGGTGATTACTTATATATTTGGGGTTGTAATTATTAAATGGAGGCTGCGTACTCCTTTTATTTTTCATGTAATCTTTATTTTTAGCATAGTCAATTGTTGATGTAAATGCTACGAGGATTACGTGGAGGAGCCTTTTAAGTCGGCGAGCTCTTTGGGGCCCGATTCTTGAAGAGTTCAAGAAACCAAGAAGAAGCGAAGAGCGGCTCTCCGTTATTAAAATATTAAAATGATTAAATGTGGTCTCATTGGCTCGAGACCCATTAAATCATAATTCCATGATCACCACGTAGGATAGATGTTTATGTGATTGGCATCTATTTATTTATTATGATTACGTGAGCATGTTAAACTGGTTAATGTGCAAAGTCAGACTTACCTCACCCAAAATTGCGCCTGCATGAAATCCTAGTTAGGGAAAATCACTCGCGTTAGGTACCGAAAGGGCGTTGGTAATGACATCAACGTAACCAAGTCCCCGAACTCAAAATCTCTGGTTCCGCAGAATTGATCGATCTCTCCCAATCGGTCAATAAGGTTTCCGGTCTACCCTCCAAGAAAGACCGGTGGCGACTCCAAATGCATGCACAAGTTGCACATGCCACCACGACCACACTAAGGTCGAAAGCGATCGACTGTTATCGTCGAATCCCTTTGAAAAAATACTCCCGCCGCGATTTGGTATGGGCCTGGGAGGGCCCGCGCCGATCCAAAGCCCGCGACCTGCACCCTTGTGCGGGGGAAGGCCCGCGATCGGTAATCCATTAGCCGCGTCCGCTTTCGGACGGGTCGCGACAGCTGGCGACTCCGCTGGGGACTTGTTCTAGAAACTATGGTTCTAGACCTCAAGTGGACTTAGGCCGTAATAAAAATTGAGTGATTTTTCTAACCCTACAGGCGCTCTTGAAGGTGAGGTAAGTCCGCTCATGATAGGTGTTATATGTTTTTGCAGATTGGAGTAATAAGGGGTGTAGTCTGTGATTAACTTTATTTTACGCAGGTGTGGCGTAGGAATGTATGTTGTGTGGATGATTTGAAGTGCTGATTGATAAATTGTTGTGCATGACTTGCATTGTGATGATCACGACACATGGACACACACAACCGCGCCTAAAACCCCAGGCGCCGCCTTTAGGAACACAATAGAAGGAATTGAAAATGGAATCTCCGTGAGGAAAAACACGGGGTAATCCACTTCTCAATTCCGCTCGCTTCGAACTATGGATTGAGTCCCAATGCAACGATAGTTGTGCAATGGAATCGGCTCTTTCTAGAACTCGAGGTGGGAACCTTAACCTTAGGTGCCAAACCCTCTGATTTTTAGAAGTTCACCATCACTTGTCTCATGCGCATGTCTTTGGGCGGTTGGTACACCTAAAATCGCACATAAGTCGACGAGTTGGGTTGGTAAGACTCTCTATCCCTCAAAACTATTACAGTTCATATAAATATAGGCATTTCATTCATTGCATTCTGGTGATTAGATTAAATGCCATTTCAAGGATAGATGCATGTGTTTTTCCCAAACGTCCTTGATAGAAGACGAGGAGGATGATATCCCATGGCGAACACCGAGTGAGCAACAAAGGAGCCTACTATGGACATTATTGAGATATCGTCCAATGAAGATGACGAGTTGGGGCAAGTGATCCGGAAGTCACAGATCGAACTTGGGGCATCCTTAAACGTTAGGATCACATTCCTTGGTTTCATTTTCCATTACTAGTCCTCTTGTATAGGGTTTATTTTTATCGAGGCTTTCTCTATCTCACCCCTTAGAGTGATTGTATTAGGGATCTATTGGTGTATACATTCAGATGGAACTCGGTTGTATTTCTTTTGACGGGTCATGGGAATGTGATAGTGGCATTTTCTCTAATCATCCGAATACTCCCAAGTCAAGTTTATAATTCCTTTAGAGGAAACTAAAGTTGAAAATCTTACACGACCTTTTTGGTCGTACAGGGTAATCCAACCCCAATTTCGCTAGAAGGAATTATACACTTGAATTGGTCCATGCATGTCATACGTCACTAAGTAATCCACGATAATTGATCAAGAGTATTGACGTTATTTCGAATTTAATGACGAGATAGATGTCCAAATTTCTCTCGTTCTTAACAAAACGGCCTTGATTTGGATGCCGTATCTTCAATTAAATTTAAAAACACGTCGTTATGCCTTGCATTTTTGACTAATTCGCTCTTCTGAATATTGGTCAAAAGCAATTATCGTGAATTACATTCCTTTCAATAGTATGCTTTCTTTCGAGGAATATTGATAAAAACTTTTCGCACAAGATTAAAACCCTTGTAAAAGTTCTTGTCATTATTAATTACGAGCAAGCATAAGATTGAAAGGGGTCTATGCTTTCTTTTTCAGATTATTCCTTTTGACTCGGTCTTTTCATTTGCAGGTAAAAAACAAGTAGCATAAAGAAATCTTTTCTTGGATAAGTCTGAGGCTATTCTTTCATCTGACCATGAGTGAGTTAGAAAATCAGAACACATCTACTCGACTTATTATGGATCGGCTCATCCAAGTCTAAAGATGTCCGGATGCTCGAAGAAATGGATCATATAAAAGCTAAAACAAACACAGGGGCTTTCATTCATTCTTGCCCAAACCAGATCATACAATTCATTGGGGTGGAAAAGTAAAGCAGAAGTGAGCCCTAATCAACGACACAAAGGAGCCCAGCTGGCCCTCCAGGTTATGGATGCTTTGTTTATACGCACCACTCCGCGTATCATGGTCCGCAAGCCTGAGGTGGAGGCGTTTGCGTTCATCATTGACTGCAACAACCTGAGTCTCGTGATCTTCGGCGACTGCTTCCAAGTCCCGAACAAGTCCATTCTCACGAGTTATATCCTCGTTTATGCCGTTGAGCCTTTCTTCCAGCCACTCGCTCCGATTCCTTAGCAGGGCATTACGTCGATCGCGCTCATAGGTAGCCAGAGATAGAGCTAAGTCCTCCACCAGATTCCTCCTCTCGCGTAGCAATGTCGAAACCCGCTCTTTGGCGAACTCAACAGCCTTTTTGTGACTATCGGCCAGGTAGTCAGCCAACGCTAGGCGGTCGGACTGATCCTCATAACGGGCTCGCAAGACACGAGCCACGGTAACTCCCCGATGAGCAGCGCGGTAGACCTCCAAGGAGTTCGTAAAGAGCGTTGGAAAAATATTGTATTCCCTCCCCAACGCGGTACCCTCGAGGGAGGTGATGTCCAGGTCCCCGAACATGACTCTGATCTCATCCTCGGTTTCGGGATGATCGGCTATGTGAGCGTAGCCTCGACCCAAGAGGTTATAGAACTCTTTCCATCGAGTCAAAGCTTCGGCTGAGAAAGTGTGAACTTGGGAAGAAGCCATTTTCGACGGAGATGTGTGTAGTGGAGCGATTAGAGGATGGAAGCAAATTATATGAGAGCGTTAATCTCCCAAACACCAACTCCGCATTTTATAGCGTCTCGAGAGTGGAGAAAAGTTGCAGCAATAATGCTTGTGGAGCCGGGTTAATTAATGTAAAGCGAGGGCTGCTCCTCCCGTGAATCATCAGACATGTCCTGATCCGCAATTTCAGGCCTGACAAATTCGGTCTCGCCATTATTAAAGCTGGGAGGGAGGCGAGCGCAACTATCGAAGAAGCCGCGAAAGGATTGTGTTGTTCCATCACGCATGAAGCTGGGCGGCGAGTGAACAGCTCTGCCACTTAAAAAGAGAAGACAGTGCTGAACAGGCATGACTATTGAGGAAAAGTGAAAGGCGAGCGCAACTATCGAAGAAGCCGCGAAAGGATTGTGTTGTTCCATCACGCATAAAGCTGGGCGGCGAGTGAACAGCTCTGCCACTTAAAAAGAGAAGACAATGCTGAACAGGCATGACTATCGAGGAAAAGTGAAAGGCGAGCGCTACTATCGAAGAAGCCGCGGAAGGATTTGGTTACCCCTTCGTGTCGGAAAGCTGAGCAGGAGGTAAACAGTTCCGTCGTTTCAAAAACAGAACGCTGAACAAACCTAGCTTTCGAGGAAAAGGAGGCAACAAGTCGAAAGAGCGAGTATACAAAAGAGAACAGAGAACCCCGAGTGACGAGTTCGTTGAAAGACCTCAAATTCTCTAGAATCAGATTCGACATCGAAGCCATGGAACTCAACATCGCCGGTGACGAACATCAAGATCGCAGTGGTGACGACGGCAGTGGCCACGACGCTCAACCCCGGAAAAGAAAAAGTCGCCAGCGCTACGCTCGGAAAGAAATCCAGGAGCTTGAAGCTTTCTTCGATGAATGCCCTTGCCCAAACGAGGAACAAAAGATTGAATTGGGCCAGAAGCTGGGAATGAATCCTATGAGAATCCATTTTTGGTTTCAGAATAGACGTTTCAGACTAGGTGTCCAACACAGGCGTAAGGAGATCACGGCCCTAAAAGAGCAGAACCAAAACCTTCAAATGGAAAACATGTGGTATGAGAAAATTCTCAGTACTATTACCTGCCCTGACTGCGGTGGCCCTACCACCCTCAGTAAATTGTTCCCCAGTAAGCCTTCTACGAAGATGGAAGGTGCTCATTTATCCCCCTGCTCCCTTGAGCCATCTCCGGTACAATCAGATCCTGCTAATGGCGCGCATGAGCAGATCGATCCTACAGAAAATATACCAGTGTCTTCGGAGGAAGAAGATACGTGTCGTTATGATCGGAGTCACCTCATCGAAGCCCATGAATCTCCTCCACAACAGCTTCCGGTAAGATCAGATACGGTTCAAGAGGAGTTAGAGGTTAGTCGGCAGGCTATCTACGCCACTCTGGACGACGAGAAGAAGAAATTCACTTGGCCCCCGGAGCTTCATCTCAAGTTCTTGGACGCAGTTCGACAGATAGGACTCGACTTCATAGGTCCGACAAGCATACTTAGGGTCATGAACGTACTGGGACTTACCAAGCAATTAGTCGCGAATCACCTTGGTTGCTACAGAAGGGCGTTAGGACAGCGTTATGCAGAACTGAATCCGAGCAATAGACTCGGCTGCGAACCCAGCACCCTTATGACAAATGAGGCCCGGTCGAATCTGGACGACTATTGGGGATTTGATCAGGATATCCTCGCGATTCATTTCAATATTCCTCAAGAACACGCATCACAAGTGCAACGAGTAAGCACTCCTCCGTCCGAGCAGCAGCTAGTCAGTGTTCATCCTGTCGCAGATCAGCCCACCACGCCCAGTGCTCAAGGGTTTGCCCAATCAGAGCATATGGCTTCAGATGATCTAATGGGAGAAAGCTTGGAGCACTCTTATTTCCCTAATCCCCAAGTGGGAGATGCTTGTGGTAGTCAATCGATCAAATCTCCTCTTATAATCCCAGACAAAGATGGAGGTTCCAGTTCGAAGAACCCGTCGGGCGATGCAGCTCAACCTACACATCAATCGTTCGAGGGGTCGGGTGATTTCTTCGATGAAGGACTTGATACCTGGTTCGATCAGTTGGAAGCTATTAAAGGTTGGCAACCATGATCTGCACTTGGTAATGGCACACCTAAGCTGAGGCCAGACTGGTTAGTCATTGGACATGCCCCAAGAAAGAAGGGGATGTACGCGAGAAGGATGTATCTCCTATTGTAAAGTTCTCATCGGTGCATGCGTTTGTTTCTTCAATAGCTAGAGTTGATTCTGCATAATGTTTTTCGCAAACGTCATCTCGTGTGTGTACGGTAATTCCTTGTTATTAAGTTCAAGGTAAAATCAGCCCCGACGCGTGAAGGCAGAATTGATAGCATGAGTTACTAGCAGAATGTGATCGAGCTCGAAAGTGAAAGATTACTAGCGGCCCCAAACGCAATGACCGCAAAATCAGGGGCAATCTTTAAGTTTCGAGCAACTACAAATCTATTTCTCACGAGGCATTCAGGTCAATCAAATATAAAGCGTCGGGCTGTGAGAATGATGCGTAGTCAATCTGTTGACACAGGCGAAAAAGGAGTCGCGTAGATCCGAAAGCAAAAACCTTTCTTGGCTAGTCAACAATGCAGAATGAAAGAGCATATATAAACAAACTCGCATTTATTTCATTCAGCAGGAAAGTTTACAAGTGGATCACTGAGGGGGAGCAGTAAACCCAAAATGAGTTCTGACAAGCATCACAAAAAAGCTTAACTGACTCTCCATGCTATCCATGCCTTGCTTACAACCCACACTCCGGGAATCGAGGTCTACAAGCTTGAAGAAAAGGAGACGACATTTCTCCTTAAGTTCGTTCACCTTGGTGTCATAGTACTCGAACTCAAGCTCTAAGTCATGAGCCAGTACCCTCCCGCGAGCTATATCCATGCTCAGGTCTTCAAGCCTTTCCTCCAACCAGGCACACTGGAACCTCAGCACGAAGTTGTGCTGGTCTTGCTCAAAGGCGGTGTCAAAAAGAGCCAGACGCTCCACCAAGTTGTCCCTCTCACGGACCAGCATCGAAACCTGGGCGTGGGCGTATTCAACAGCCCTTTTATGGTTATCGGCCGTCAGCATGGCCAACATCAGGGACTCAGTTCGGTCCTGATAACGGGCTCGCACGATACCAGCCAAAGTGACCTCCCGGCTAGCAACTTCGTAAGCCTGCATGAAATTGTTAAAGAGAGTTGGGAAGATCACAAACTCCCTTTGCAGTTTCGTACCTTCAATACACGCAGTATCCAGGGCCGGAATCAGAGTACGAACTTCAACCTCAGCTTCAGGATGATTGTTTATGTAGCCATAACCCCTACCCAAGAGGTGGTAAAATCTCTCCCATTGGGTCGAAGCTTCAGGTAAGGCAACAGGCATAGAGGAGGAATCCATATGCGATGGAATGACGGAGAAGAGAGTGAGAATGTGAAGAGTGTTTGAGAGGCTGAGTCTGATAAGGCTAAAGTGTTAATCTTCTTGACATCAATCTATCACCTTATAAATGCTCGAGTACAGGGAGAAGTGGTAATAATATTTTATGTGCAGTAGAGCCAAGCGGGTTTCGTTAATGCATCCCCGATGAGTCACGAATCCACCACCGTCCTGTGATCTCGGGTTTTGCGAAACATAATGGCGCCGAAAGGTGGGCAGGCTTGTTACTCTAGAGACTGGGCCAGGGGGACAAGCGTAGTGCTCGACAAAGCGAAATCAACGCAAGAGATCTTCAGGCTCCGTTCACGTAGAAAAGAGCAAAAAAGGACAAAGTGGGAATTACGAAGCCTTGAGAAAAACGCTCGTCAAGTAGCCATCACAAAAGGACGAAGTGGGAATCTCGAAACATTGAGAAGAGCGCTCGTCGGGTAGCCATCACCTTTGATCGAAGAACGGTGATCCGGCTCCTTTAACCTCTCAGAATTTGCAGAGAAAGTGAAGATCCAAGGAGGAACAAAGAAAGCTGAGTTAACGGAAAATCAAACAGTGATATCCCGGTCAAAATGTTCAAGGGATTCTGTCATTTACTGGAAGCGCCAGACTTGGAGGTCTCCGAGCTTGAGCTGCTGGAAGAGTTTGAAGATCTCAGGACCGAACCTGACACGAGGGCCATGGAGACCGATCCTTCTAATGATGAAACCCGCGGCTTGGTTAACGAGAACAGTACCCGCGACGGTTATCAGCGTCAGAAAGGGGAATATCTCAAACGCAACACTTCAGGTCAAGTCCATAAACTCGAATTGTTTTTCAGGGAATACCCCTATCCGGACATGGAACAGAAAATCAAAATGGGCCAGGAGATAGGGTGGGAGCCTCGGAAGGTCAAGTGCTGGTTTGAAAACAAACGAACCCGGCTGAAGCAGCAACGCGATCGGCACGAGTTAGCGGTTGTAAGGGAGGAAAATGAAAAGCTTCGAATAAAAAACACTCAGTACAAAAAAGCTATAAGCATCGCTATTTGCCTGGAGTGCGGTAACCCTGTTCCCACGGACGGAGTATTCACTGAAGAGCCAGATCTGGGGGTTTATAATGCTCATTTGTTGCAATGCCCTTCGCAACATCTTTCGGAACAGGCGGGTACCGCCGAGGATCTACAAGAGGAAACTAGTGCTATAAGGTCAAAGTCGACGCCCATTGTGGAAGGGAACATGCGTCATGACAAGTCGGGTCCGCTCGATGATGAACTCACCATCATGACCAGCCGATCTGAGACCACTAAATCCCCTCCAGAGCAACCTCCAACACGACCAGATTCCGAGAAGAGTAACCGCCAAGTTGCTGACACCACTTCGGCTAGCAAGAAAATAAGATTTCGTTGGACCCCGGAGTTTCATAGCAAATTTGTTGATGCAGTTCAACAGTTGGGGATCAGTTTTGCTTGCCCATTGCGCATACTCGAAATCATGAACGTGCCGGGACTGACTAAAAATATGGTCAAGAATCACCTTTGGCGCTACAAGAAACTACTGAGAGATGGACGAGCGTCGCTAGACCAAGATAGAGGCGGTTCAACACGACCAGATTCCACGAAGAGTAGCCGCCGAGTTGCCAACCCTACTTCGGCTAGCAAGAAAACAAGGTTTTATTGGACCTCGGAGCTTCATAGCAAATTTGTTGATGCAGTTCAACAGTTAGGGATCAGTTTGGCTCGCCCATCGCGCATACTCAAGATCATGAACATGCCGGAATTGGATAGAAATAAAGTCAGGAACCACCTTTGGTGCTACAAAAGACTACTGAGAGATGGACGAGTGGCGCTAGACCAAGAGAGAGGCAGTTCAAGTTTAAACGATGAGCATGGCTGTGATCGCAATCCTCATGAAGCAGGAAGCATCCAATCACCTCTTAACACCGATGGGACTGACAATTACACGGTCAATTGTTCAGGCATCAATCAGAGTACTCCCATGGGTTATCCCAGTACTCCTCAGGAGTATGTACCGCAATTTCAGCAAATCGGGACTCCCCAGTCTAAGCACCGACTGGCCGTTAATACTAGTCCTACAGCGGATCTAACATTGGCAGGAGATGCACATACAATCTTGCGAGACGATTACGGAGATTCCGGCTCGAAGAATCAGGTGGTCCATGACGAAAATGGCAAAAAGATTCCTTCTCCAGTAGTCGACAATACTCAACCTGAGTGTCAGTCGCTCGATGGTTCAGACGATCTCCTTGAAAACATCTATTCTTGGTTCGATCGGCTGAATTCCCCCCTGAGTTACCCTGGTACTCCCCAAGAGTATGTACAACAATTTCAGCAGGTATGGACTCCCCAATTTGAGCACCAACCGATCGTTAGTGTTATTCCTACGGCGAATCCAGCATCGGGTACAAACCTACTGGACAACGATGAAAATACCAACTCGAGAAGTGAGGTTGTTCATGTCGAAAGTAGTGTGAGGAACCCATCGCCAACGGTTGAGGATGCCCGACTTGGGCGTCAATGGCTTGAAATTTCAAGCGAGTCCCTCAGTGAGCAACTCGGCGTGTGGATCACGCATAAACCGAGAAACCAGGTTGTTCATGCCGAAAGTGGGAGAAGTCCGTCACCAGCAATTAAGGATGCTCAACTTGGACGACTCGAGCGGTCGGACGATCTCCTGAATGAGCAACTCAGCCTATGGGTCAAGCATTTTGGAACAAGTGCATCTTCGCAGTCGTGACCGGTACCGGCGACCGGACATCTGGTTCGAAGCTCGTGTGCTAAATCATTAGAAGGCTCAGGAGAGTGAGAGGTGAATACATCGAATGAATGTGTTACGGATTTCGTTGTAAAGTTCCCGCGGGAACATTGTAATTAACGCTGAAAACTAACCGCTCTGAGTGTCAACATTACCCTTTGAACGTCTTCGAGCCAAGGGCCATGGATTAATCACTTAATCCGTGGAGCAAATTCCATGAACGATGACTATCACCCGCGGAGCATAATGGGATCTACCCCCATTCAGCACGAAATACGTTTGGTCACGAAGCCTCCCATTTGGTAAAACGATGTATCGTTCCTAAACGATCTTCAACCGAATACCAAAGTAATGTCTCATTTCTTTCCCTTCTCAGGTGTTAAACGTGGATAAATCACCCAAGGAGCCATCTGTTCAAATAACAAAACAGACGTTGCCCAACCGGGGGCAGCTGAACCATTGATATTGCAAATATTCCAAGCATGGATAAGCGGATTTGATAGACGTGGTTCATATCAATACGCGACGTCAGAACGGGATGAGAACCAAGAGTAAAGTTGTATTGTCCCAATTTGTCTTCAATTTGGGAATATGAGTTAACACTTGCTATTTATCCTTGATAGGGACTCACCATCAAGGAGGACAAATTTTGACAACCTGTGTGCACTCGCAGGGGCACACGACCGAGGGTAAGATGTATCGTTCTAATTTTTTGAAAAATTCATGAACGAACAATAACATGTTTCTTCCGCATTTTCAGGGATCTCCAGCCGCGGGGGACAGGTAAGTATCCCTTTCCCCAATCCATTGAAAATGTTGAATAAAAAATAGAGAAGAAAAGAAAAGCTTTTAGAATCTGATGTCTAGAAAAGACATAGGATTCTAACTTCATTGGCATTCATGTTTTGAAACATGAGGTTATCTGAACATGCATTGGGCATCATAAAATCCCATTGACGGGTAAAATTTTTGGAGAAAACGAAAGAGATTTTTCCAATCAAAAGTTGTTCAAAACTTTCAAAAGGACGTTTTCTCAAAAGACGAGAGGCAAAGCCTAGTCCAAACACGTCCTATACACACTTAAGAGAGAAATGGAGCGGATAAGACAGCAGAATCTGGACCTACGGAAGTAGGGACCATTCGCAGCGATTACATGGGTTGGGACGACGGAGGCATTCGTTTCATATCCCCCAAACACTACAGGTGACCGTTGATAACCCCTTTGAACGGCGGTTTTCATTCTTAACCCTGTCAAGAACCACCCCACATCGGGGCAAAATGGAGGTGAGTCCAGCAGCATCAGGAGAAAATGGTTAGAAATTTTCTTGCTCGGACTAACATTAATCTTTGTGTGTTGTTTATATGGTAATCCAAGTGCCATAGGATGATGAGAAGCATTCATTTCTCTATCCCACACACCGAATCCTTTGCATAGCCAAGTTGAGCCTGCAGAATCATTTCATAAACCCGTTGGTGATCATTGCACATTCCAAGACGGATGCAGCATCACTTCAGAAACGAAGAAGTTCAAGACTTAGGGTTTGCAAAAGAATTCCTAAGTTAATGTTTAACCTTGTTAGACCTTTGATCATAGGTCTAACGCGATCCTATGAAGATGAGAAAAAGTGGGATTTCAAAAATGAATGAGAAAAATCCACGGCATCGAGAAAAAGCAAAGTGCCTGGTAAAAGCAAGGCCGATGCTCATGAAAGCTGTTTGCTTGATCCCCAGTGAAACTTGGATGAAAAAAAAAAAAAAAAATTCTTAAAGGAGTCAAATAAAAAAAGCTGCTCCCCAAATGCTGCCAAGCACAGAACAAAGACATGGAGAGAGTCGGTCTCTGAATGCAACAAGGGACGCTCTCTAAAGAGCTGGTGCACACCTCAAAATCGGTTGTACACCTCAAAAACTAAAGATGCAGAAAGGAAAAGACAGGAGGTAAATCAGCAATGATCACCAATGTCAAACTCGTCATGAATTCTGGGCCAAAAACAAGCCTTTTTCGGTCCCCAATCCTACCAACATCATAACCCTGAAACAGTCTTCTCTGACTAAGACACTTGGGTTAACATACAGCTCAGCTCGAAGAAGTACGAGCAAGACTATTTCTTTCTCATTTTGCAGGGTTCTTGACTTGTAAACCCGGAGCAGATGGTGAAAACTTTCATTCAATGGCCTTGACTCAAAAGTGAGTCCCCCTTGAAGACCAATATCCAAGCCCAACATTACGGTCCCGTGGAAGACCTCCCGACCGATCAAAATGTATGCGCTGCGAATGAGCCTAAAACCTAGGCACGGGTTAGTAGGGAATCGAGTGTATCCCCTATAAAAAAACACGATCGCAAAACAGGTGAGAAGACCTCATTGTCGAGAAATATTCCAATTGATGTTTTGAACAAACTCTTTTTGGAATTTTCAAACTGTTGATCCAGATTTTCCGTGCAAGGGATTTGTGATCACATTTGCATGTTGCAAGAATGCTTTGGATAACCCCCAGCATCAAAATGCACATTTCACGATTAAAACTTAAATCATACGGTTTTGTCAAAATGGACGGCCGTGGTCTTCCCAAAGATTACTAACGTTTTCTTGGTGAAGAAAAATCTTTCAGGCCTAAACTTCTGCAGGATACCTGGAGAACCCAGCTCCCAGAATGTCGCCTCAACAGAATCAAATGAAGCTTTGTCAAAATAAAATCTTTCTCTACTTCAAAACTGAATTCCCGACAAATTTCGGGATCTTTCAAAAGAATGGGTGAGGATGAGACCCCTTTTCAAAAATCAGACAGTCTCATCGGACGTGGAGAACCCTCGTCATGAGACCCCTTTTCATAATTTAGGCAGTCTCATCGGACGTGGAAAACCCTCGTCATGAGATCCCTTTTCAAAATTTAGGCAGTCTCATCGGACGTGGAGAACCCTCGTCATGAGACCCCTTTTAAAAAAAAAAAATTAGTCAGTCTCATCGGACGTGGAGAACCCTCGTCATGAGACCACTTCTCAAAAAATCAAGCGGTCCTAGCATGACGTGGAGAACCCTCGTCCCAGGACCCCCTTTTCAAAACTTAGGCAGTCTCATCGGACGTGGAGAACCCTCGTCATGAGACACCTTTTTCAAAATTCAGGAAGTCTCATCGGACGTGGAGAACCCTCGTCATGAGACCCCTTTTCAAAATTTGGGCAGTCTCACCGGACGTGGAGAACCCTCGTCATGAGACCCCTTTTCAAAATTCAGGAAATCTCATCGGACGTGGAGAACCCTCGTCATGAGACCCCTTTTCAAAATTCAGGAAATCTCATCGGACGTGGAGAACCCTCGTCATGAGACCCCTTTTCAAAATTCAAACAGTCTCATCGGACGTGGAGAACCCTCGTCATGAGACCCCCTTTTCAAAATTCAGGAAATCTCATCGGACGTGGAGAACTCTCGTCATGAGACCCCTTTTCAAAGTCAATCAAAGGTAGATACCGCCTGAAGGGTCAATCAAAGGTAGATACCGCCTGAAGGGTCAACACAAGGTAGATACCGCCTGAAGGGTCAACACATGGTAGATACCGCCTGAAGGGTCAACACAAGGTAGAAACCGCCTGAAGGGTCAAATCAAAGGTAGAAACCGCCTGAAGGGTCAATTAATGGTAGATACCGCCTGAAGGGTCAAACTCATGGTAGATACCGCCTGAAGGGTCAGCACAAGGTAAAAACCGCCTGAAGGGTCAAACCAAGGTAGAAACCGCCTGAAGGGTCAACTCAAGGTAGAAACCGCCTGAAGGGTCAAACCACGGTAGATACCGCCTGAAGGGTCAAATATGGTAGAAACCGCCTGAAGGATCAGCCTAATGGTCCGATCCACCATACGGATCAAAACCTTGACAAATTCCAGACACGGAAAGAGTCGTTTCCCTAGGTAAACCTTATAGTAGGTGAACCATTTCTGGTTCGATCCACCATACGGATCAAAATCCTTGGCAAATCCCAAAGTGTGGGACGCGCCTTCCTTAGGTTCCTACCAGTTAGGAATCCCATAATGGTATGACCTACCATACAGGTCAGAGCTTAATCTCCCTAGGATATTCTGAATGACGAGTCCTAGGTATCTGCTTGAAAGTTGTCGCAACCGGCAGCATCTGACAGGTGAGCTTCAGGTAAGCCTCTCTCACTCCGACCCATGTTCAAATTGTTAAAGCAAACCGGGGATTAATTTGAGCTTTCATCAAAGGGCCTTAAGCGATCCAATGTCGTAGCATTTCTTCTCTCATTTTCCCAGTTGAGTCGATTAGAAATCAGGTGCCACCTTATCTTTGAGAGAAACCTCTAACGAGATTCCTCTCAAAGAGGGGCAGCTGTTGACACCTGATTTTTGACCATTTATTATTGTGATTTTTATTCTTTAAAATTAATTAAAAATATCAAAAAAGGTCATAAAATCACAAAATCAACTTTGGAAGCTTTGGTTTAACCTTAGGAACCAATTTTGAACAAAAAATATTTTTCGGTATTTTTAATATTTTTCGAGTTTATTTAATTATAAAAATACCCAAAAAATCAAAAAAATACCATTCGTGGTCAGAAAAATACCCAAAAATATTCGATAATTTTGTTTTAATTTCCTCTTTAAGTGTGTCACTTTAAATCTAAAAAATTCGGCTCGGGTCACTATGTTCCTTCACAAACATAAACCCGAACCGAGCCTAAAAAAAAATCATTTTCGAGTCTTTTAGTTTTCAATTCTCACTTTTTATAAGCTATGACATTGGATTCTAAAGTCTTAAAGTGCAATTAGGTCAATTTGCCCTCCAATTTAATCAATTTTTACCAAAAGGGCTTAATTGCATATTTTTCTTTCAATTAGTCCCCGGTTTCACGGATGTATACATATGCTCTACGTATTTATACGTCATACGTATTTATACGTTATGCATATTTGTACTGTTTGGTAACCTCTTTAACTCTTGTAATAACAATAATGGTTATTATTTTTAACACCTTTTTTAGTGCTTTTTTTTAGCATTTTTGTATTGTGAGTGCTATTGTTAGTGTTATTTTTAAATAGCATTTTTGTATTATAAATTGTGAGTGCTATTGTTAGTGCTATTTTTAAATGACATTTATTTATCATAAATTGTGAGTGCTATTGTTAGTGCTATTTTTAAATGACATTTATTTATCATAAATTGTGAGTGCTATTATTAGATAGAATTTATAATTGTTAGTGCTATTTTTAAATAGCATTTTTGTATTATAAATTGTGAGTGCTATTGTTAGTGCTATTTTTAAATAGCATTTTTGTATCATAAATTGTGAGTGCTATTGTTAGTGCTATTTTTAAATGTCATTTATTTGTGAGTGCTATTATTAGATAGAATTTATAATTGTTAGTGCTATTTTTAAATAGCATTTTTGTATTATAAATTGTGAGTGCTATTGTTAGTGCTATTTTTAAATAGCATTTTTGTATTATAAATTGTGAGTGCTATTGTTAGTGCTATTTTTAAATGTCATTTATTTGTGAGTGCTATTTTTAGATAGAATTTATAATTGTTAGTGCTATTTTTAAATACAATTTATTTGAAGGTATTTTTGGCTATAAAAGGATGGCAAGAGTTTTGAGGTTGGGAGGAGAGAGACATTTTGTAGAGTGTGCAAATTTTTGAGAGCTTAGAGAGAAGAACACAAACACTCTCTATATTCTCATAATCTTGAGTAAGCAAAATATACTAAGTTCGGAATATTGATTCCGCATATTGCTAGCACAATTGTTGTGAAGTTATTAGTCGTTTCCCCGTTCGTCAATTGGTGGTGCGTCCGAACTAGATGCCTAACACTTGTGGAGGCTGAGATCGAAGAACATCGAACCGACACCTCCGTTCAAGCACGCTACGAGAGGTAATCCATTTACTCCCTTTGAGGCTTTGTGATTTTTTTTCGATTGAAATGCACGAAGTACGCCTCTGGAGATACATGTATGGGTTGTTATTTATTTCCGCTACGTGTTACGTGGATCCCAACAGTGGTATCAGAGCCGATCCTTAGGTGTTTTCGTGCATTTAATTGATTTTTTGCAATTTTTGCAATACTATGGCCAATATGTATTAACGAATTGGTCGTCTTACATGGCTAATGGAGGTTGATTATTTTATATGATAAATTAATCAACGTAGCAAAAATTGAGACTAAATCAATTTTGAATCGAAAATTTATGGCTATCTTATTTTACGTAAAAATTCTGAATATGATTCAACGTAGAATTTTTATTGTGCCTTCCTAAGTTTTAAATTGTGAATTTATTACTTACGTGGAAGGGTGGTGATCATGGAAAAATCCCTAATCAATGTGATTGATGTATGTATGAATGTATGGTGATTACTTATATATTTGGGGTTGTAATTATTAAATGGAGGCTGCGTACTCCTTTTATTTTTCATGTAATCTTTATTTTTAGCATAGTCAATTGTTGATGTAAATGCTACGAGGATTACGTGGAGGAGCCTTTTAAGTCGGCGAGCTCTTTGGGGCCCGATTCTTGAAGAGTTCAAGAAACCAAGAAGAAGCGAAGAGCGGCTCTCCGTTATTAAAATATTAAAATGATTAAATGTGGTCTCATTGGCTCGAGACCCATTAAATCATAATTCCATGATCACCACGTAGGATAGATGTTTATGTGATTGGCATCTATTTATTTATTATGATTACGTGAGCATGTTAAACTGGTTAATGTGCAAAGTCAGACTTACCTCACCCAAAATTGCGCCTGCATGAAATCCTAGTTAGGGAAAATCACTCGCGTTAGGTACCGAAAGGGCGTTGGTAATGACATCAACGTAACCAAGTCCCCGAACTCAAAATCTCTGGTTCCGCAGAATTGATCGATCTCTCCCAATCGGTCAATAAGGTTTCCGGTCTACCCTCCAAGAAAGACCGGTGGCGACTCCAAATGCATGCACAAGTTGCACATGCCACCACGACCACACTAAGGTCGAAAGCGATCGACTGTTATCGTCGAATCCCTTTGAAAAAATACTCCCGCCGCGATTTGGTATGGGCCTGGGAGGGCCCGCGCCGATCCAAAGCCCGCGACCTGCACCCTTGTGCGGGGGAAGGCCCGCGATCGGTAATCCATTAGCCGCGTCCGCTTTCGGACGGGTCGCGACAAAGTACCCTAATTTTTTATTTATTAGTTATCTTGAAATATTAAGCATTGTCAATCCATGTATCGCTCAAATAGGTAGGTAGTTAATTTGACCTTCTTAAAGTCATTTCTACACGAAGTACCTTAGGAAAATTGCGAATTTTGTATAGATAACACTATGTTGATGTATGATCAATTTTTTATTAATTATTACGCTTCAAATAATAGCTAGAGTCAAGTTAAGGATCACTGAAAATGTTTTGCGCGGCGATCAAATAGGTAGTTAGGCATTTTTTGTCATATTATACTCATTTCTTTTTGACGAATTGCCGAAAACTCATACCTATTGAATATATAATCCTTTGTTGAAGTACCCTAATTTTTTATTTATTAGTTATCTTGAAATATTAAGCATTGTCAATCCATGTATCGATCAAATAGGTAGTTAGTTAATTTGACCTTCTTAAAGTCATTTCTACTCGAAGAACATTAGGAAAATTGCGACTTTTGTATAGATTACACTATGTTGATGTATGATCATTTTTTTACTATTTATTACGCTTCAAATAATAGCTAGAGTCAAGTTAAGGATCACTGCAAATGTTTTGCGCGGCGATGAAATAGGTAGTTAGGCATTTTTTGTCATATTTTGCACATTTCTGTTTGACGAATTGCCGAAAACTCCTGCCTAATGAATATATAATCCTTTTTTGAAGTACCCTAATTTTTTATTTATTAGTTATCTTGAAATATTAAGGATTGTCAATCCATGTATCGATCAACTAGATAGTTAGTTAATTTGACCTTCTTAAAGTCATTTCTACTCGAAGAACCTTAGGAAAATTGTGACTTTTGTATATATAACACTATGTTTATATATGATCATTTTTTTTATTATTTATTACGCTTCAAATAATAGCTAGAGTCAAGTTAAGGATCATTGCAAATGTTTTGCGCGGCGATCAAATAGGTAGTTTGACATTTTTTTGTCATATTATGCACATTTCTGTTTGACGAATTGACGAAAACTCCTACCTATTGAATATATAATCCTTTGTTGAAGTACCCTAATTTTTTATTTATTAGTTATCTTGAAATATTAAGCATTGTCAATCCATGTATCGCTCAAATAGGTAGTTAGTTAATTTGACCTTCTTAAAGTCATTTCTACACGAAGAACCTTAGGAAAATTGCGAATTTTGTATAGATAACACTATGTTGATGTATGATCAATTTTTTATTAATTATTACGCTTCAAATAATAGCTAGAGTCAAGTTAAGGATCACTGAAAATGTTTTGCGCGGCGATCAAATAGGTAGTTAGGCATTTTTTGTCATATTATACTCATTTCTTTTTGACGAATTGCCGAAAACTCCTACCTATTGAATATATAATCCTTTGTTGAAGTACCCTAATTTTTTATTTATTAGTTATCTTGAAATATTAAGCATTGTCAATCCATGTATCGATCAAATAGGTAGTTAGTTAATTTGACCTTCTTAAAGTCATTTCTACTCGAAGAACATTAGGAAAATTGCGACTTTTGTATAGATTACACTATGTTTATGTATGATCATTTTTTTATTATTTATTACGCTTCAAATAATAGCTAGAGTCAAGTTAAGGATCACTGCAAATGTTTTGCGCGGCGATGAAATAGGTAGTTAGGCATTTTTTGTCATATTTTGCACATTTCTGTTTGACGAATTGCCGAAAACTCCTGCCTAATGAATATATAATCCTTTTTTGAAGTACCCTAATTTTTTATTTATTAGTTATCTTGAAATATTAAGCATTGTCAATCCATGTATCGATCAAATAGGTAGTTAGTTAATTTGACCTTCTTAAAGTCATTTCTACTCGAAGAACCTTAGGAAAATTGCGACTTTTGTATAGATTACACTATGTTGATGTATGATCATTTTTTTTATTATTTATTACGCTTCAAATAATAGCTAGAGTCAAGTTAACGATCACTGCAAATGTTTTGCGCGGCGATGAAATAGGTAGTTAGGCATTTTTTGTCATATTTTGCACATTTCTATTTGACGAATTGCCGAAAACTCCTGCCTAATGAATATATAATCCTTCGTTGAAGTACCCAAATTTTTTATTTATTAGTTATCTTGAAATATTAACGATTGTCAATCCATGTATCGATCAACTAGATAGTTAGTTAATTTGACCTTCTTAAAGTCATTTCTACTCGAAGAACCTTAGGAAAATTGCGACTTTTGTATAGATAACAATATGTTGATGTATGATCATTTTTTTATTTATTATTACGCTTCAAATAATAGCTAAAGTTAAGTTAAGGATCACTAGAAATGTTTTGCGCGGCGATCAAATAGGTAGTTAGGCATTTTTTGTCATATTATGTTCATTTCTGTTTGACGAATTGCCGAAAACTCCTACCTAATGAATATATAATCCTTTGTTGAAGTACCCTAATTTTTTTTTACTAGTTATCATGAAATATTAAGCATTATCAATCCATGTATCGTTCAAATTGGTAGTTAGTTAATTTTACCTTCTTAAAGTCATTTCTACTCGAAGAACCTTAGGAAAATTGTGACTTTTGTATATATAACACTATGTTTATATATGATCATTTTTTTATTATTTATTACGCTTCAAATAATAGCTTGAGTCAAGTTAAGGATCATTGCAAATGTTTTGCGCGGCGATCAAATAGGTAGTTAGGCATTTTTGTCATATTATGCACATTTCTGTTTGACGAATTGACGAAAACTCCTACCTATTGAATATATATTCCTTTGTTGAAGTACCCTAATTTTTTATTTATTAGTTATCTTGAAATATTAAGCATTGTCAATCCATGTATCGATCAAATAGGTAGTTAGTTAATTTGACCTTCTTAAAGTCATTTCTACTCGAAGAACTTTAGGAAAATTGTGACTTTTGTATAGATTACACTATGTTGATGTATGATCATTTTTTTATTATTTATTACGCTTCAAATAATAGCTAGAGTCAAGTTAAGGATCACTGAAAATGTTTTGCGCGGCGATCAAATAGTTTGTTAGTCATGTTTTGTCATATTTTGCTCATTTCTGTTTGACCAATTGCCGAAAACTCCTACCTATTGAAAATATAATCCTTTGTTGAAGTACCCTAATTTTTTATTTATTAGTTAACTTGAAATATTAAGCATTGTCAATCCATGTATCGATCAAATAGGTAGTTAGTTAATTTGACCTTCTTAAAGTCTTTTCTACTCGAAGAACCTTAGGAAAATTGCGAATTTTGTATAGATAACACTATGTTGATGTATGATCATTTTTTTATTAATTATCACGCTTCAAATAATAGCTAGAGTCAAGTTAAGGATCACTGCAAATGTTTTACGCGGCGATCAAATAGGTAGTTTGGCATTTTTTTGTCAAATTATGCACATTTCTGTTTGACGAATTGACGAAAACTCCTACCTATTGAATATATAATCCTTTGTTGAAGTACCCTAATTTTTTATTTATTAGTTATCTTGAAATATTAAGCATTGTCAATCCATGTATCGCTCAAATAGGTAGTTAGTTAATTTGACCTTCTTAAAGTCATTTCTACTCGAAGAACCTTAGGAAAATTGCGAATTTTGTATAGATAACACTATGTTGATGTATGATCAATTTTTTATTAATTATTACGCTTCAAATAATAGCTAGAGTCAAGTTAAGGATCACTGAAAATGTTTTGCGCGGCGATCAAATAGGTAGTTAGGCATTTTTTGTCATATTATACTAATTTCTTTTTGACGAATTGCCGAAAACTCCTACCTATTGAATATATAATCCTTTGTTGAAGTACCCTAATTTTTCATTTATTAGTTATCTTGAAATATTAAGCATTGTCAATCCATGTATCGATCAAATAGGTAGTTAGTTAATTTGACCTTCTTAAAGTCATTTCTACTCGAAGAACATTAGGAAAATTGCGACTTTTGTATAGATTGCACTATGTTGATGTATGATCATTTTTTTATTATTTATTACGCTTCAAATAATAGCTAGAGTCAAGTTAAGGATCACTGCAAATGTTTTGCGCAGCGATGAAATAGGTAGTTAGGCATTTTTTGTCATATTTTGCACATTTCTGTTTGACGAATTGCCGAAAACTCCTGCCTAATGAATATATAATCCTTTTTTGAAGTACCCTAATTTTTTATTTATTAGTTATCTTGAAATATTAAGCATTGTCAATCCATGTATCGATCAAATAGGTAGTTAGTTAATTTGACCTTCTTAAAGTCATTTCTACTCGAAGAACCTTAGGAAAATTGCGACTTTTGTATAGATTACACTATGTTGATGTATGATCATTTTTTTATTATTTATTACGCTTCAAATAATAGCTAGAGTCAAGTTAAGGATCACTGCAAATGTTTTGCGCGGCGATGAAATAGGTAGTTAGGCATTTTTTGTCATATTTTGAACATTTCTGTTTGACGAATTGCTGAAAACTCCTGCCTAATGAATATATAATCCTTTTTTGAAGTACCCTAATTTTTTATTTATTATTACACTTCAAATAATAGCTTGAGTCAAGTTAAGGATCATTGCAAATGTTTTGCGCGGCGATCAAATAGGTAGTTAGGCATTTTTGTCATATTATGCACATTTCTGTTTGACGAATTGACGAAAACTCCTACCTATTGAATATATATTCCTTTGTTGAAGTACCCTAATTTTTTATTTATTAGTTATCTTGAAATATTAAGCATTGTCAATCCATGTATCGATCAAATAGGTAGTTAGTTAATTTGACCTTCTTAAAGTCATTTCTACTCGAAGAACTTTAGGAAAATTGCGACTTTTGTATAGATTACACTATGTTGATGTATGATCATTTTTTTATTATTTATTACGCTTCAAATAATAGCTAGAGTCAAGTTAAGGATCACTGAAAATGTTTTGCGCGGCGATCAAATAGTTTGTTAGTCATGTTTTGTCATATTTTGCTCATTTCTGTTTGACCAATTGCCGAAAACTCCTACCTATTGAAAATATAATCCTTTGTTGAAGTACCCTAATTTTTTATTTATTAGTTAACTTGAAATATTAAGCATTGTCAATCCATGTATCGATCAAATAGGTAGTTAGTTAATTTGACCTTCTTAAAGTCTTTTCTACTCGAAGAACCTTAGGAAAATTGCGAATTTTGTATAGATAACAATATGTTGATGTATGATCATTTTTTTATTTATTATTACGCTTCAAATAATAGCTAAAGTTAAGTTAAGGATCACTAGAAATGTTTTGCGCGGCGATCAAATAGGTAGTTAGGCATTTTTTGTCATATTATGTTCATTTCTGTTTGACGAATTGCCGAAAACTCCTACCTAATGAATATATAATCCTTTGTTGAAGTACCCTAATTTTTTTTTACTAGTTATCATGAAATATTAAGCATTATCAATCCATGTATCGTTCAAATTGGTAGTTAGTTAATTTTACCTTCTTAAAGTCATTTCTACTCGAAGAACCTTAGGAAAATTGTGACTTTTGTATATATAACACTATGTTTATATATGATCATTTTTTTATTATTTATTACGCTTCAAATAATAGCTTGAGTCAAGTTAAGGATCATTGCAAATGTTTTGCGCGGCGATCAAATAGGTAGTTAGGCATTTTTGTCATATTATGCACATTTCTGTTTGACGAATTGACGAAAACTCCTACCTATTGAATATATATTCCTTTGTTGAAGTACCCTAATTTTTTATTTATTAGTTATCTTGAAATATTAAGCATTGTCAATCCATGTATCGATCAAATAGGTAGTTAGTTAATTTGACCTTCTTAAAGTCATTTCTACTCGAAGAACTTTAGGAAAATTGTGACTTTTGTATAGATTACACTATGTTGATGTATGATCATTTTTTTATTATTTATTACGCTTCAAATAATAGCTAGAGTCAAGTTAAGGATCACTGAAAATGTTTTGCGCGGCGATCAAATAGTTTGTTAGTCATGTTTTGTCATATTTTGCTCATTTCTGTTTGACCAATTGCCGAAAACTCCTACCTATTGAAAATATAATCCTTTGTTGAAGTACCCTAATTTTTTATTTATTAGTTAACTTGAAATATTAAGCATTGTCAATCCATGTATCGATCAAATAGGTAGTTAGTTAATTTGACCTTCTTAAAGTCTTTTCTACTCGAAGAACCTTAGGAAAATTGCGAATTTTGTATAGATAACACTATGTTGATGTATGATCATTTTTTTATTAATTATCACGCTTCAAATAATAGCTAGAGTCAAGTTAAGGATCACTGCAAATGTTTTACGCGGCGATCAAATAGGTAGTTTGGCATTTTTTTGTCAAATTATGCACATTTCTGTTTGACGAATTGACGAAAACTCCTACCTATTGAATATATAATCCTTTGTTGAAGTACCCTAATTTTTTATTTATTAGTTATCTTGAAATATTAAGCATTGTCAATCCATGTATCGCTCAAATAGGTAGTTAGTTAATTTGACCTTCTTAAAGTCATTTCTACTCGAAGAACCTTAGGAAAATTGCGAATTTTGTATAGATAACACTATGTTGATGTATGATCAATTTTTTATTAATTATTACGCTTCAAATAATAGCTAGAGTCAAGTTAAGGATCACTGAAAATGTTTTGCGCGGCGATCAAATAGGTAGTTAGGCATTTTTTGTCATATTATACTAATTTCTTTTTGACGAATTGCCGAAAACTCCTACCTATTGAATATATAATCCTTTGTTGAAGTACCCTAATTTTTCATTTATTAGTTATCTTGAAATATTAAGCATTGTCAATCCATGTATCGATCAAATAGGTAGTTAGTTAATTTGACCTTCTTAAAGTCATTTCTACTCGAAGAACATTAGGAAAATTGCGACTTTTGTATAGATTGCACTATGTTGATGTATGATCATTTTTTTATTATTTATTACGCTTCAAATAATAGCTAGAGTCAAGTTAAGGATCACTGCAAATGTTTTGCGCAGCGATGAAATAGGTAGTTAGGCATTTTTTGTCATATTTTGCACATTTCTGTTTGACGAATTGCCGAAAACTCCTGCCTAATGAATATATAATCCTTTTTTGAAGTACCCTAATTTTTTATTTATTAGTTATCTTGAAATATTAAGCATTGTCAATCCATGTATCGATCAAATAGGTAGTTAGTTAATTTGACCTTCTTAAAGTCATTTCTACTCGAAGAACCTTAGGAAAATTGCGACTTTTGTATAGATTACACTATGTTGATGTATGATCATTTTTTTATTATTTATTACGCTTCAAATAATAGCTAGAGTCAAGTTAAGGATCACTGCAAATGTTTTGCGCGGCGATGAAATAGGTAGTTAGGCATTTTTTGTCATATTTTGAACATTTCTGTTTGACGAATTGCTGAAAACTCCTGCCTAATGAATATATAATCCTTTTTTGAAGTACCCTAATTTTTTATTTATTATTACACTTCAAATAATAGCTTGAGTCAAGTTAAGGATCATTGCAAATGTTTTGCGCGGCGATCAAATAGGTAGTTAGGCATTTTTGTCATATTATGCACATTTCTGTTTGACGAATTGACGAAAACTCCTACCTATTGAATATATATTCCTTTGTTGAAGTACCCTAATTTTTTATTTATTAGTTATCTTGAAATATTAAGCATTGTCAATCCATGTATCGATCAAATAGGTAGTTAGTTAATTTGACCTTCTTAAAGTCATTTCTACTCGAAGAACTTTAGGAAAATTGCGACTTTTGTATAGATTACACTATGTTGATGTATGATCATTTTTTTATTATTTATTACGCTTCAAATAATAGCTAGAGTCAAGTTAAGGATCACTGAAAATGTTTTGCGCGGCGATCAAATAGTTTGTTAGTCATGTTTTGTCATATTTTGCTCATTTCTGTTTGACCAATTGCCGAAAACTCCTACCTATTGAAAATATAATCCTTTGTTGAAGTACCCTAATTTTTTATTTATTAGTTAACTTGAAATATTAAGCATTGTCAATCCATGTATCGATCAAATAGGTAGTTAGTTAATTTGACCTTCTTAAAGTCTTTTCTACTCGAAGAACCTTAGGAAAATTGCGAATTTTGTATAGATAACACTATGTTGATGTATGATCATTTTTTTATTAATTATCACGCTTCAAATAATAGCTAGAGTCAAGTTAAGGATCACTGCAAATGTTTTACGCGGCGATCAAATAGGTAGTTTGGCATTTTTTTGTCAAATTATGCACATTTCTGTTTGACGAATTGACGAAAACTCCTACCTATTGAATATATAATCCTATGTTGAAGTACCCTAATTTTTTATTTATTAGTTATCTTGAAATATTAAGCATTGTCAATCCATGTATCGCTCAAATAGGTAGTTAGTTAATTTGACCTTCTTAAAGTCATTTCTACTCGAAGAAACTTAGGAAAATTGCGAATTTTGTATAGATAACACTATGTTGATGTATGATCAATTTTTTATTAATTATTACGCTTCAAATAATAGCTAGAGTCAAGTTAAGGATCACTGAAAATGTTTTGCGCGGCGATCAAATAGGTAGTTAGGCATTTTTTGTCATATTATACTAATTTCTTTTTGAAGAATTGCCGAAAACTCCTACCTATTGAAAATATAATCCTTTGTTGAAGTACCCTAATTTTTTATTTATTAGTTAACTTGAAATATTAAGCATTGTCAATCCATGTATCGATCAAATAGGTAGTTAGTTAATTTGACCTTCTTAAAGTCTTTTCTACTCGAAGAACCTTAGGAAAATTGCGAATTTTGTATAGATAACACTATGTTGATGTATGATCATTTTTTTATTAATTATCACGCTTCAAATAATAGCTAGAGTCAAGTTAAGGATCACTGCAAATGTTTTACGCGGCGATCAAATAGGTAGTTTGGCATTTTTTTGTCAAATTATGCACATTTCTGTTTGACGAATTGACGAAAACTCCTACCTATTGAATATATAATCCTTTGTTGAAGTACCCTAATTTTTTATTTATTAGTTATCTTGAAATATTAAGCATTGTCAATCCATGTATCGCTCAAATAGGTAGTTAGTTAATTTGACCTTCTTAAAGTCATTTCTACTCGAAGAACCTTAGGAAAATTGCGAATTTTGTATAGATAACACTATGTTGATGTATGATCAATTTTTTATTAATTATTACGCTTCAAATAATAGCTAGAGTCAAGTTAAGGATCACTGAAAATGTTTTGCGCGGCGATCAAATAGGTAGTTAGGCATTTTTTGTCATATTATACTAATTTCTTTTTGACGAATTGCCGAAAACTCCTACCTATTGAATATATAATCCTTTGTTGAAGTACCCTAATTTTTCATTTATTAGTTATCTTGAAATATTAAGCATTGTCAATCCCTGTATCGATCAAATAGGTAGTTAGTTAATTTGACCTTCTTAAAGTCATTTCTACTCGAAGAACATTAGGAAAATTGCGACTTTTGTATAGATTACACTATGTTGATGTATGATCATTTTTTTATTATTTATTACGCTTCAAATAATAGCTAGAGTCAAGTTAAGGATCACTGCAAATGTTTTGCGCGGCGATGAAATAGGTAGTTAGGCATTTTTTGTCATATTTTGCACATTTCTGTTTGACGAATTGCCGAAAACTCCTGCCTAATGAATATATAATCCTTTTTTGAAGTACCCTAATTTTTAATTTATTAGTTATCTTGAAATATTAAGCATTGTCAATCCATGTATCGATCAAATAGGTAGTTAGTTAATTTGACCTTCTTAAAGTCATTTCTACTCGAAGAACCTTAGGAAAATTGCGACTTTAGTATAGATTACAATATGTTGATGTATGATCATTTTTTTATTATTTATTACGCTTCAAATAATAGCTAGAGTCAAGTTAAGGATCACTGCAAATGTTTTGCGCGGCGATGAAATAGGTAGTTAGGCATTTTTTGTCATATTTTGCACATTTCTGTTTGACGAATTGCCGAAAACTCCTGCCTAATGAATATATAATCCTTTTTTGAAGTACCCTAATTTTTTATTTATTAGTTATCTTGAAATATTAAGCATTGTCAATCCATGTATCGATCAAATAGGTAGTTAGTTAATTTGACCTTCTTAAAGTCATTTCTACTCGAAGAACCTTAGGAAAATTGCGACTTTTGTATAGATTACACTATGTTGATGTATGATCATTTTTTTATTACTTATTACGCTTCAAATAATAGCTAGAGTCAAGTTAACGATCACTGCAAATGTTTTGCGCGGCGATGAAATAGGTAGTTAGGCATTTTTTGTCATATTTTGCACATTTCTGTTTGACGAATTGCCGAAAACTCCTACCTAATGAATATATAATCCATTGTTGAAGTACCCTAATTTTTTTTTACTAGTTATCATGAAATATTAAGCATTATCATTCCATGTATCGTTCAAATTGGTAGTTAGTTAATTTTACCTTCTTAAAGTCATTTCTACTCGAAGAACCTTAGGAAAATTGTGACTTTTGTATATATAACACTATGTTTATATATGATCATTTTTTTATTATTTATTATGCTTCAAATAATAGCTTGAGTCAAGTTAAGGATCATTGCAAATGTTTTGCGCGGCGATCAAATAGGTAGTTAGGCATTTTTGTCATATTATGCACATTTCTGTTTGACGAATTGACGAAAACTCCTACCTATTGAATATATATTCCTTTGTTGAAGTACCCTAATTTTTTATTTATTAGTTATCTTGAAATATTAAGCATTGTCAATCCATTTATCGATCAAATAGGTAGTTAGTTAATTTGACCTTCTTAAAGTCATTTCTACTCGAAGAACCTTAGGAAAATTGCGACTTTTGTATAGATTACACTATGTTGATGTATGATCAATTTTTTATTATTTATTACGCTTCAAATAATAGCTAGAGTCAAGTTAAGGATCACTGAAAATGTTTTGCGCGGCGATCAAATAGTTTGTTAGTCATGTTTTGTCATATTTTGCTCATTTCTGTTTGACCAATTGCCGAAAACTCCTACCTATTGAAAATATAATCCTTTGTTGAAGTACCCTAATTTTTTATTTATTAGTTAACTTGAAATATTAAGCATTGTCAATCCATGTATCGATCAAATAGGTAGTTAGTTAATTTGACCTTCTTAAAGTCTTTTCTACTCGAAGAACCTTAGGAAAATTGCGAATTTTGTATAGATAACACTATGTTGATGTATGATCATTTTTTTATTATTTATTACGCTTCAAATAATAGCTAGAGTCAAGTTAAGGATCACTGCAAATGTTTTGCGCGGCGATCAAATAGGTAGTTAGGCATTTTTTGTCATATTTTACTAATTTCTTTTTGACGAATTGCCGAAAACTCCTACCTATTGAATATATAATCCTTTGTTGAAGTACCCTAATTTTTTATTTATTAGTTATCTTGAAATATTAAGCATTGTCAATCCATGTATCGATCAAATAGGTAGTTAGTTAATTTGACCTTCTTAAAGTCATTTCTACTCGAAGAACATTAGGAAAATTGCGACTTTTGTATAGATTACACTATGTTGATGTATGATCATTTTTTTATTATTTATTACGCTTCAAATAATAGCTAGAGTCAAGTTAAGGATCACTGCAAATGTTTTGCGCGGCGAAGAAATAGGTAGTTAGGCATTTTTTGTCATATTTTGCACATTTCTGTTTGACGAATTGCCGAAAACTCCTGCCTAATGAATATATAATCCTTTTTTGAAGTACCCTAATTTTTTATTTATTAGTTATCTTGAAATATTAAGCATTGTCAATCCATGTATCGATCAAATAGGTAGTTAGTTAATTTGACCTTCTTAAAGTCATTTCTACTCGAAGAACCTTAGGAAAATTGCGAATTTTGTATAGATTACACTATGTTGATGTATGATCATTTTTTTATTATTTATTACGCTTCAAATAATAGCTAGAGTTAAGTTAAGGATCACTGCAAATGTTTTGCGCGGCGATGAAATAGGTAGTTAGGCATTTTTTGTCATATTTTGCACATTTCTATTTGACGAATTGCCGAAAACTCCTGCCTAATGAATATATAATCCTTCGTTGAAGTACCCTAATTTTTTATTTATTAGTTATCTTGAAATATTAACGATTGTCAATCCATGTATCGATCAACTAGATAGTTAGTTAATTTGACCTTCTTAAAGTCATTTCAACTCGAATAACCTTAGGAAAATTGCGACTTTTGTATAGATAACACTATGTTGATGTATGATCATTTTTTTATTTATTATTACGCTTCAAATAATAGCTAAAGTCAAGTTAAGGATCACTAGAAATGTTTTGCGCGGCGATCAAATAGGTAGTTAGGCATTTTTTGTCATATTATGTTCATTTCTGTTTGACGAATTGCCGAAAACTCCTACCTAATGAATATATAATCCTTTGTTGAAGTACCCTAATTTTTTTTTACTAGTTATCATGAAATATTAAGCATTATCAATCCATGTATCGTTCAAATTGGTAGTTAGTTAATTTTACCTTCTTAAAGTCATTTCTACTCGAAGAACCTTAGGAAAATTGTGACTTTTGTATATATAACACTATGTTTATATATGATCATTTTTTTATTATTTATTACGCTTCAAATAATAGCTTAAGTCAAGTTAAGGATCATTGCAAATGTTTTGCGCGGCGATCAAATAGGTAGTTAGGCATTTTTGTCATATTATGCACATTTCTGTTTGACGAATTGACGAAAACTCCTACCTATTGAATATATATTCCTTTGTTGAAGTACCCTAATTTTTTATTTATTAGTTATATTGAAATATTAAGCATTGTCAATCCAAGTATCGATCAAATAGGTAGTTAGTTAATTTCACCTTCTTAAAGTCATTTCTACTCGAAGAACCTTTGGAAAATTACGACTTTTGTATAGATAACACTATGTTGATATATGATCATTTTTTTATTTGTTATTACGCTTCAAAAAATTGCTAGAGTCCAGTTAAGGATCATTGCAAATGTTTTGCGCGGCGATCAAATAGGTACTTAGGTATTTTTGTCATATTATGAACATTTCTGTATGAGGAATTGTCGAAAACTCCTACTATTGAATATATAATCCTTTGTTAAAGTACCCTAATATTTTATTTATTCGTTATCTTGAAATATTAAACATTGTCAATCCAAATATCGATAAAATAGGTATTTAGTTAATTTCACCTTCTTAAAGTCATTTCTACTCGAAGAACCTTAGGAAAATTGCGACTTTTGTATAGATAACACTATGTTGATGTATGATCATTCTTTTATTATTTATTATGCTTCAAATAATAGCTAAAGTCAAGTTAAGGATCACTGCAAATGTTTTGCTCGGCGATCAAATAGGTAGTTAGGCATTTTTTGTCATATTATGCTCATTTCTGTTTGACAAATTGACGAAAACTCCTACCTATTGAATATATAATCCTTTGTTGAAGTACCCTAATTTTTTATTTATTAGTTATCTTGAAATATTAAGCATTGTCAATCCATGTATCGATCAAATAGGTAGTTAGTTAATTTGACCTTCTTAAAGTCATTTCTACTCGAAGAACATTAGGAAAATTGCGAATTTTGTATAGATAACACTATGTTGATGTATGATCAATTTTTTATTAATTATTACGCTTCAAATAATAACTAGAGTAAAGTTAAGGATCACTGAAAATGTTTAGCGCGGCGATCAAATAGGTAGTTAGGCATTTTTTGTCATACTATGCTCATTTCTTTTTGACGAATTGCCGAAAACACCTACCTATTGAATGTATAATCCTTTGTTGAAGTACCCTAATTTTTGATTTATTAGTTATCTTGAAATATTAAGCATTGTCAATCCATGTATCGATCAAATTGGTAGTTAGTTAATTTGACCTTCTTAAAGTCATTTCTACTCAAAGAACCTTAGGAAAATTGCGACTTTTGTATAGATTACACTATGTTGATGTATGATCATTTTTTTATTATTTATTACGTTTCAAATAATAGCTAGAGTCAAGTTAAGGATCACTGCAAATGTTTTGCGCGGCGATGAAATAGGTAGTTAGGCATTTTTTGTCATATTTTGCACATTTCTATTTGACGAATTGCCGAAAACTCCTGCCTAATGAATATATAATCCTTCGTTGAAGTACCCTAATTTTTTATTTATTAGTTATCTTGAAATATTAACGATTGTCAATCCATGTATCGATCAACTAGATAGTTAGTTAATTTGACCTTCTTAAAGTCATTTCTACTCGAAGAACCTTAGGAAAATTGCGACTTTTGTATAGATAACACTATGTTGATGTATGATCATTTTTTTATTTATTATTACGCTTCAAATAATAGCTAAAGTCAAGTTCAGGATCACTAGAAATGTTTTGCGCGGCGATCAAATAGGTAGTTAGGCATTTTTTGTTATATTATGTTCATTTCTGTTTGACGAATTGCCGAAAACTCCTTCCTAATGAATATATAATCCTTTGTTGAAGTACCCTAATTTTTTTTTGCTAGTTATCATGAAATATTAAGCATTATCAATCCATGTATCGTTCAAATTGGTAGTTAGTTAATTTTACCTTCTTAAAGTCATTTCTACTCGAAGAACCTTAGGAAAATTGTGACTTTTGTATATATAACACTATGTTTATATATGATCATTTTTTTATTATTTATTACGCTTCAAATAATAGCTTGAGTCAAGTTAAGGATCATTGCAAATGTTTTGCGCGGCGATCAAATAGGTAGTTAGGCATTTTTGTCATATTATGCACATTTCTGTTTGACGAATTGACGAAAACTCCTACCTATTGAAAATATAATCCTTTGTTGAAGTACCCTAATTTTTTATTTATCAGTTAACTTGAAATATTAAGCATTGTCAATCCATGTATCGATCAAATAGGTAGTTAGTTAATTTGACCTTCTTAAAGTCTTTTCTACTCGAAGAACCTTAGGAAAATAGCGAATTTTGTATAGATAACACTATGTTGATGTATGATCATTTTTTTATTAATTATCACGCTTCAAATAATAGCTAGAGTCAAGTTAAGGATCGCTGCAAATGTTTTACGCGGCGATCAAATAGGTAGTTTGGCATTTTTTTGTCAAATTATGCACATTTCTGTTTGACGAATTGACGAAAACTCCTACCTATTGAATATATAATCCTTTGTTGAAGTACCCTAATTTTTTATTTATTAGTTATCTTGAAATATTAAGCATTGTCAATCCATGTATCGCTCAAATAGGTAGTTAGTTAATTTGACCTTCTTAAAGTCATTTCTACTCGAAGAACCTTAGGAAAATTGCGAATTTTGTATAGATTACACTATGTTGATGTATGATCATTTTTTTATTAATTATCACGCTTCAAATAATAGCTAGAGTCAAGTTAAGGATCACTGCAAATGTTTTACGCGGCGATCAAATAGGTAGTTAGGCATTTTTTGTCATATTATTCTCATTTCTTTTTGACGAATTGCCGAAAACTCCTACCTATTGAATATATAATCCTTTGTTGAAGTACCCTAATTTTTTATTTATTAGTTATCTTGAAATATTAAGCATTGTCAATCCATGTATCGATCAAATAGGTAGTTAGTTAATTTGACCTTCTTAAAGTCATTTCTACTCGAAGAACATTAGGAAAATTGCGACTTTTGTATAGATTGCACTATGTTGATGTATGATCATTTTTTTATTATTTATTACGCTTCAAATAATAGCTAGAGTCAAGTTAAGGATCACTGCAAATGTTTTGCGCGGCGATGAAATAGGTAGTTAGGCATTTTTTGTCATATTTTGCACATTTCTGTTTGACGAATTGCCGAAAACTCCTGCCTAATGAATATATAATCCTTTTTTGAAGTACCCTAATTTTTTATTTATTAGTTATCTTGAAATATTAAGCATTGTCAATCCATGTATCGATCAAATAGGTAGTTAGTTAATTTGACCTTCTTAAAGTCATTTCTACTCGAAGAACCTTAGGAAAATTGCGACTTTATTATAGATTACACTATGTTGATGTATGATCATTTTTTATTATTTATTACGCTTCAAATAATAGCTAGAGTCAAGTTAAGGATCACTGCAAATGTTTTGCGCGGCGATGAAATAGGTAGTTAGGCATGTTTTGTCATATTTTGCACATTTCTATTTGACGAATTGCCGAAAACTCCTGCCTAATGAATATATAATCCTTCGTTGAAGTACCCTAATTTTTAATTTATTAGTTATATTGAAATATTAACGATTGTCAATCCATGTATCGATCAACTAGATAGTTAGTTAATTTGACCTTCTTAAAGTCATTTCTACTCGAAGAACCTTAGGAAAATTGCGACTTTTGTATAGATAACACTATGTTGATGTATGATCATTTTTTTATTTATTATTACGCTTCAAATAATAGCTAAAGTCAAGTTAAGGATCACTAGAAATGTTTTGCGCGGCGATCAAATAGGTAGTTAGGCATTTTTTGTCATATTATGCTCATTTCTTTTTGACGAATTGCCGAAAACACCTACCTATTGAATGTATAATCCTTTGTTGAAGTACCCTAATTTTTGATTTATTAGTTATCTTGAAATATTAAGCATTGTCAATCCATGTATCGATCAAATTGGTAGTTAGTTAATTTGACCTTCTTAAAGTCATTTCTACTCGAAGAACCTTAGGAAAATTGCGACTTTTGTATAGATTACACTATGTTGATGTATGATCATTTTTTTATTATTTATTACGCTTCAAATAATAGCTAGAGTCAAGTTAAGGATCACTGCAAATGTTTTGCGCGGCGATGAAATAGGTAGTTAGGCATTTTTTGTCATATTTTGCACATTTCTATTTGACGAATTGCCGAAAACTCCTGCCTAATGAATATATAATCCTTCGTTGAAGTACCCTAATTTTTTAATTATTAGTTATCTTGAAATATTAACGATTGTCAATCCATGTATCGATCAACTAGATAGTTAGTTAATTTGACCTTCTTAAAGTCATTTCTACTCGAATAACCTTAGGAAAATTGCGACTTTTGTATAGATAACACTATGTTGATGTATGATCATTTTTTTATTTATTATTACGCTTCAAATAATAGCTAAAGTCAAGTTAAGGATCACTAGAAATGTTTTGCGCGGCGATCAAATAGGTAGTTAGGCATTTTTTGTCATATTATGTTCATTTCTGTTTGACGAATTGCCGAAAACTCCTACCTAATGAATATATAATCCTTTGTTGAAGTACCCTAATTTTTTTTTGCTAGTTATCATGAAATATTAAGCATTATCAATCCATGTATCGTTCAAATTGGTAGTTAGTTAATTTTACCTTCTTAAAGTCATTTCTACTCGAAGAACCTTAGGAAAATAGCGAATTTTGTATAGATAACACTATGTTGATGTATGATCATTTTTTTATTATTTATTACGCTTCAAATAATAGCTTGAGTCAAGTTAAGGATCATTGCAAATGTTTTGCGCGGCGATCAAATAGGTAGTTAGGCATTTTTGTCATATTATGCACATTTCTGTTTGACGAATTGACGAAAACTCCTACCTATTGAATATATATTCCTTTGTTGAAGTACCCTAATTTTTTATTTATTAGTTATATTGAAATATTAAGCATTGTCAATCCAAGTATCGATCAAATAGGTAGTTAGTTAATTTCACCTTCTTAAAGTCATTTCTACTCGAAGAACCTTTGGAAAATTACGACTTTTGTATAGATAACACTATGTTGATATATGATCATTTTTTTATTTGTTATTACGCTTCAAAAAATTGCTAGAGTCCAGTTAAGGATCATTGCAAATGTTTTGCGCGGCGATCAAATAGGTACTTAGGCATTTTTGTCATATTATGAACATTTCTGTATGAGGAATTGTCGAAAACTCCTACTATTGAATATATAATCCTTTGTTGAAGTACCCTAATATTTTATTTATTCGTTATCTTGAAATATTAAACATTGTCAATCCAAGTATCGATAAAATAGGTATTTAGTTAATTTCACCTTCTTAAAGTCATTTCTACTCGAAGAACCTTAGGAAAATTGCGACTTTTGTATAGATAACACTATGTTGATGTATGATCATTCTTTTATTATTTATTATGCTTCAAATAATAGCTAAAGTCAAGTTAAGGATCACTGCAAATGTTTTGCTCGGCGATCAAATAGGTAGTTAGGCTTTTTTTGTCATATTATGCTCATTTCTGTTTGACAAATTGACTAAAACTCCTACCTATTGAAAATATAATCCTTTGTTGACGAACCCTAATTTTTTATTTATTAGTTATCTTGAAATATTAAGCATTATCAATCCATGTATCGATCAAATAGGTAGTTAGTTAATTTGACCTTCTTAAAGTCATTTCTACTCGAAGAACATTAGGAAAATTGCGACTTTTGTATAGATTACACTATGTTGATGTATGATCATTTTTTTATTATTTATTACGCTTCAAATAATAGCTAGAGTCAAGTTAAGGATCACTGCAAATGTTTTGCGCGGCGATGAAATAGGTAGTTAGGCATTTTTTGTCATATTTTGCACATTTCTGTTTGACGAATTGCCGAAAACTCCTGCCTAATGAATATATAATCCTTTTTTGAAGTACCCTAATTTTTTATTTATTAGTTATCTTGAAATATTAAGCATTGTCAATCCATGTATCGATCAAATAGGTAGTTAGTTAATTTGACCTTCTTAAAGTCATTTCTACTCGAAGAACCTTAGGAAAATTGCGACTTTTGTATATATTACACTATGTTGATGTATGATCATTTTTTTATTATTTATTACGCTTCAAATAATAGCTAGAGTCAAGTTAAGGATCACTGCAAATGTTTTGCGCGGCGATGAAATAGGTAGTTAGGCATTTTTTGTCATATTTTGCACATTTCTGTTTGACGAATTGCCGAAAACTCCTGCCTAATGAATATATAATCCTTTTTTGAAGTACCCTAATTTTTTATTTATTAGTTATCTTGAAATATTAATCATTGTCAATCCATGTATCGATCAAATAGGTAGTTAGTTAATTTGACCTTCTTAAAGTCATTTCTACTCGAAGAACCTTAGGAAAATTGCGACTTTTGTATAGATTACACTATGTTGATGTATGATCATTTTTTTATTACTTATTACGCTTCAAATAATAGCTAGAGTCAAGTTAACGATCACTGCAAATGTTTTGCGCGGCGATGAAATAGGTAGTTAGGCATTTTTTGTCATATTTTGCACATTTCTATTTGACGAATTGCCGAAAACTCCTGCCTAATGAATATATAATCCTTCGTTGAAGTACCCTAATTTTTTATTTATTAGTTATATTGAAATATTAACGATTGTCAATCCATGTATCGATCAACTAGATAGTTAGTTAATTTGACCTTCTTAAAGTCATTTCTACTCGAAGAACCTTAGGAAAATTGCGACTTTTGTATAGATAACACTATGTTGATGTATGATCATTTTTTTATTTATTATTACGCTTCAAATAATAGCTAAAGTCAAGTTAAGGATCACTAGAAATGTTTTGCGCGGCGATCAAATAGGTAGTTAGGCATTTTTTGTCATATTATGTTCATTTCTGTTTGACGAATTGCCGAAAACTCCTACCTAAAGAATATATAATCCATTGTTGAAGTACCCTAATTTTTTTTTACTAGTTATCATGAAATATTAAGCATTATCATTCCATGTATCGTTCAAATTGGTAGTTAGTTAATTTTACCTTCTTAAAGTCATTTCTACTCGAAGAACCTTAGGAAAATTGTGACTTTTGTATATATAACACTATGTTTATATATGATCATTTTTTTATTATTTATTACGCTTCAAATAATAGCTTGAGTCAAGTTAAGGATCATTGCAAATGTTTTGCGCGGCGATCAAATAGGTAGTTAGGCATTTTTGTCATATTATGCACATTTCTGTTTGACGAATTGACGAAAACTCCTACCTATTGAATATATATTCCTTTGTTGAAGTACCCTAATTTTTTATTTATTAGTTATCTTGAAATATTAAGCATTGTCAATCCATGTATCGATCAAATAGGTAGTTAGTTAATTTGACCTTCTTAAAGTCATTTCTACTCGAAGAACCTTAGGAAAATTGCGACTTTTGTATAGATTACACTATGTTGATGTATGATCATTTTTTTATTATTTATTACGCTTCAAATAATAGCTAGAGTCAAGTTAAGGATCACTGAAAATGTTTTGCGCGGCGATCAACTAGTTTGTTAGTCATGTTTTGTCATATTTTGCTCATTTCTGTTTGACCAATTGCCGAAAACTCCTACCTATTGAAAATATAATCCTTTGTAGAAGTACCCTAATTTTTTATTTATTAGTTAACTTGAAATATTAAGCATTGTCAATCCATGTATCGATCAAATAGGTAGTTAGTTAATTTGACATTCTTAAAGTCTTTTCTACTCGAAGAACCTTAGGAAAATTGCGAATTTTGTATAGATAACACTATGTTGATGTATGATCATTTTTTTATTAATTATCACGCTTCAAATAATAGCTAGAGTCAAGTTAAGGATCACTGCAAATGTTTTACGCGGCGATCAAATAGGTAGTTTGGCATTTTTTTGTCAAATTATGCACATTTCTGTTTGACGAATTGACGAAAACTCCTACCTATTGAATATATAATCCTTTGTTGAAGTACCCTAATTTTTTATTTATTAGTTATCTTGAAATATTAAGCATTGTCAATCCATGTATCGCTCAAATAGGTAGTTAGTTAATTTGACCTTCTTAAAGTCATTTCTACTCGAAGAACCTTAGGAAAATTGCGAATTTTGTATAGATAACACTATGTTGATGTATGATCAATTTTTTATTAATTATTACGCTTCAAATAATAGCTAGAGTCAAGTTAAGGATCACTGAAAATGTTTTGCGCGGCGATCAAATAGGTAGTTAGGCATTTTTTGTCATATTTTACTCATTTCTTTTTGACGAATTGCCGAAAACTCCTACCTATTGAATATATAATCCTTTGTTGAAGTACCCTAATTTTTTATTTATTAGTTATCTTGAAATATTAAGCATTGTCAATCCATGTATCGATCAATTAGGTAGTTAGTTAATTTGACCTTCTTAAAGTCATTTCTACTCGAAGAACATTAGGAATATTGCGACTTTTGTATAGATTACACTATGTTGATGTATGATCATTTTTTTATTATTTATTACGCTTCAAATAATAGCTAGAGTCAAGTTAAGGATCACTGCAAATGTTTTGCGCGGCGATGAAATAGGTAGTTAGGCATTTTTTGTCATATTTTGCACATTTCTGTTTGACGAATTGCCGAAAACTCCTGCCTAATGAATATATAATCCTTTTTTGAAGTACCCTAATTTTTTATTTATTAGTTATCTTGAAATATTAAGCATTGTCAATCCATGTATCGATCAAATAGGTAGTTAGTTAATTTGACCTTCTTAAAGTCATTTCTACTCGAAGAACCTTAGGAAAATTGCGAATTTTGTATAGATTACACTATGTTGATGTATGATCATTTTTTTATTATTTATTACGCTTCAAATAATAGCTAGAGTCAAGTTAAGGATCACTGAAAATGTTTTGCGCGGCGATCAACTAGTTTGTTAGTCATGTTTTGTCATATTTTGCTCATTTCTGTTTGACCAATTGCCGAAAACTCCTACCTATTGAAAATATAATCCTTTGTAGAAGTACCCTAATTTTTTATTTATTAGTTAACTTGAAATATTAAGCATTGTCAATCCATGTATCGATCAAATAGGTAGTTAGTTAATTTGACATTCTTAAAGTCTTTTCTACTCGAAGAACCTTAGGAAAATTGCGAATTTTGTATAGATAACACTATGTTGATGTATGATCATTTTTTTATTAATTATCACGCTTCAAATAATAGCTAGAGTCAAGTTAAGGATCACTGCAAATGTTTTACGCGGCGATCAAATAGGTAGTTTGGCATTTTTTTGTCAAATTATGCACATTTCTGTTTGACGAATTGACGAAAACTCCTACCTATTGAATATATAATCCTTTGTTGAAGTACCCTAATTTTTTATTTATTAGTTATCTTGAAATATTAAGCATTGTCAATCCATGTATCGCTCAAATAGGTAGTTAGTTAATTTGACCTTCTTAAAGTCATTTCTACTCGAAGAACCTTAGGAAAATTGCGAATTTTGTATAGATAACACTATGTTGATGTATGATCAATTTTTTATTAATTATTACGCTTCAAATAATAGCTAGAGTCAAGTTAAGGATCACTGAAAATGTTTTGCGCGGCGATCAAATAGGTAGTTAGGCATTTTTTGTCATATTTTACTCATTTCTTTTTGACGAATTGCCGAAAACTCCTACCTATTGAATATATAATCCTTTGTTGAAGTACCCTAATTTTTTATTTATTAGTTATCTTGAAATATTAAGCATTGTCAATCCATGTATCGATCAATTAGGTAGTTAGTTAATTTGACCTTCTTAAAGTCATTTCTACTCGAAGAACATTAGGAATATTGCGACTTTTGTATAGATTACACTATGTTGATGTATGATCATTTTTTTATTATTTATTACGCTTCAAATAATAGCTAGAGTCAAGTTAAGGATCACTGCAAATGTTTTGCGCGGCGATGAAATAGGTAGTTAGGCATTTTTTGTCATATTTTGCACATTTCTGTTTGACGAATTGCCGAAAACTCCTGCCTAATGAATATATAATCCTTTTTTGAAGTACCCTAATTTTTTATTTATTAGTTATCTTGAAATATTAAGCATTGTCAATCCATGTATCGATCAAATAGGTAGTTAGTTAATTTGACCTTCTTAAAGTCATTTCTACTCGAAGAACCTTAGGAAAATTGCGAATTTTGTATAGATTACACTATGTTGATGTATGATCATTTTTTTATTATTTATTACGCTTCAAATAATAGCTAGAGTCAAGTTAAGGATCACTGCAAATGTTTTGCGCGGCGATGAAATAGGTAGTTAGGCATTTTTTGTCATATTTTGCACATTTCTATATGACGAATTGCCGAAAACTCCTGCCTAATGAATATATAATCCTTCGTTGAAGTACCCTAATTTTTTATTTATTAGTTATCTTGAAATATTAACGATTGTCAATCCATGTATCGATCAACTAGATAGTTAGTTAATTTGACCTTCTTAAAGTCATTTCTACTCGAATAACCTTAGGAAAATTGCGACTTTTGTATAGATAACACTATGTTGATGTATGATCATTTTTTTATTTATTATTACGCTTCAAATAATAGCTAAAGTCAAGTTAAGGATCACTAGAAATGTTTTGCGCGGCGATCAAATAGGTAGTTAGGCATTTTTTGTCATATTATGTTCATTTCTGTTTGACGAATTGCCGAAAACTCCTACCTAATGAATATATAATCCTTTGTTGAAGTACCCTAATTTTTTTTTACTAGTTATCATGAAATATTAAGCATTATCAATCCATGTATCGTTCAAATTGGTAGTTAGTTAATTTTACCTTCTTAAAGTCATTTCTACTCGAAGAACCTTAGGAAAATTGTGACTTTTGTATATATAACACTATGTTTATATATGATCATTTTTTTATTATTTATTACGCTTCAAATAATAGCTTGAGTCAAGTTAAGGATCATTGCAAATGTTTTGCGCGGCGATCAAATAGGTAGTTAGGCATTTTTGTCATATTATGCACATTTCTGTTTGACGAATTGACGAAAACTCCTACCTATTGAATATATATTCCTTTGTTGAAGTACCCTAATTTTTTATTTATTAGTTATATTGAAATATTAAGCATTGTCAATCCAAGTATCGATCAAATAGGTAGTTAGTTAATTTCACCTTCTTAAAGTCATTTCTACTCGAAGAACCTTTGGAAAATTACGACTTTTGTATAGATAACACTATGTTGATATATGATCATTTTTTTATTTGTTATTACGCTTCAAAAAATTGCTAGAGTCCAGTTAAGGATCATTGCAAATGTTTTGCGCGGCGATCAAATAGGTACTTAGGTATTTTTGTCATATTATGAACATTTCTGTATGAGGAATTGTCGAAAACTCCTACTATTGAATATATAATCCTTTGTTGAAGTACCCTAATATTTTATTTATTCGTTATCTTGAAATATTAAACATTGTCAATCCAAATATCGATAAAATAGGTATTTAGTTAATTTCACCTTCTTAAAGTCATTTCTACTCGAAGAACCTTAGGAAAATTGCGACTTTTGTATAGATAACACTATGTTGATGTATGATCATTCTTTTATTATTTATTATGCTTCAAATAATAGCTAAAGTCAAGTTAAGGATCACTGCAAATGTTTTGCTCGGCGATCAAATAGGTAGTTAGGCATTTTTTGTCATATTATGCTCATTTCTGTTTGACAAATTGACGAAAACTCCTACCTATTGAATATATAATCCTTTGTTGAAGTACCCTAATTTTTTATTTATTAGTTATCTTGAAATATTAAGCATTGTCAATCCATGTATCGATCAAATAGGTAGTTAGTTAATTTGACCTTCTTAAAGTCATTTCTACTCGAAGAACCTTAGGAAAATTGTGAATTTTGTATAGATAACACTATGTTGATGTATGATCAATTTTTTATTAATTATTACGCTTCAAATAATAGCTAGAGTCAAGTTAAGGATCACTGCAAATATTTTGCGCGGCGATCAAATAGGTAGTTAGGCATTTTTTGTCATATTATGCTCATTTCTTTTTGACGAATTGCCGAAAACTCCTACCTAATGAATATATAATCCTTTGTTGAAGTACCCTAATTTTTTTTTACTAGTTATCATGAAATATTAAGCATTATCAATCCATGTATCGTTCAAATTGGTAGTTAGTTAATTTTACCTTCTTAAAGTCATTTCTACTCGAAGAACCTTAGGAAAATTGTGACTTTTGTATATATAACACTATGTTTATATATGATCATTTTTTTATTATTTATTACGCTTCAAATAATAGCTTGAGTCAAGTTAAGGATCATTGCAAATGTTTTGCGCGGCGATCAAATAGGTAGTTAGGCATTTTTGTCATATTATGCACATTTCTGTTTGACGAATTGACGAAAACTCCTACCTATTGAATATATATTCCTTTGTTGAAGTACCCTAATTTTTTATTTATTAGTTATATTGAAATATTAAGCATTGTCAATCCAAGTATCGATCAAATAGGTAGTTAGTTAATTTCACCTTCTTAAAGTCATTTCTACTCGAAGAACCTTTGGAAAATTACGACTTTTGTATAGATAACACTATGTTGATATATGATCATTTTTTTATTTGTTATTACGCTTCAAAAAATTGCTAGAGTCCAGTTAAGGATCATTGCAAATGTTTTGCGCGGCGATCAAATAGGTACTTAGGTATTTTTGTCATATTATGAACATTTCTGTATGAGGAATTGTCGAAAACTCCTACTATTGAATATATAATCCTTTGTTGAAGTACCCTAATATTTTATTTATTCGTTATCTTGAAATATTAAACATTGTCAATCCAAATATCGATAAAATAGGTATTTAGTTAATTTCACCTTCTTAAAGTCATTTCTACTCGAAGAACCTTAGGAAAATTGCGACTTTTGTATAGATAACACTATGTTGATGTATGATCATTCTTTTATTATTTATTATGCTTCAAATAATAGCTAAAGTCAAGTTAAGGATCACTGCAAATGTTTTGCTCGGCGATCAAATAGGTAGTTAGGCATTTTTTGTCATATTATGCTCATTTCTGTTTGACAAATTGACGAAAACTCCTACCTATTGAATATATAATCCTTTGTTGAAGTACCCTAATTTTTTATTTATTAGTTATCTTGAAATATTAAGCATTGTCAATCCATGTATCGATCAAATAGGTAGTTAGTTAATTTGACCTTCTTAAAGTCATTTCTACTCGAAGAACCTTAGGAAAATTGTGAATTTTGTATAGATAACACTATGTTGATGTATGATCAATTTTTTATTAATTATTACGCTTCAAATAATAGCTAGAGTCAAGTTAAGGATCACTGCAAATATTTTGCGCGGCGATCAAATAGGTAGTTAGGCATTTTTTGTCATATTATGCTCATTTCTTTTTGACGAATTGCCGAAAACTCCTACCTATTGAATATATAATCCTTTGTTGAAGTACCCTAATTTTTTATTTATTAGTTATCTTGAAATATTAAGCATTGTCAATCCATGTATCGATCAAATAGGTAGTTAGTTAATTTGACCTTCTTAAAGTCATTTCTACTCGAAGAACATTAGGAAAATTGCGAATTTTGTATAGATAACACTATGTTGATGTATGATCAATTTTTTATTAATTATTACGCTTCAAATAATAACTAGAGTCAAGTTAAGGATCACTGAAAATGTTTTGCGCGGCGATCAAATAGGTAGTTAGGCATTTTTTGTCATACTGTGCTCATTTCTTTTTGACGAATTGCCGAAAACACCTACCTATTGAATGTATAATCCTTTGTTGAAGTACCCTAATTTTTGATTTATTAGTTATCTTGAAATATTAAGCATTGTCAATCCATGTATCGATCAAATTGGTAGTTAGTTAATTTGACCTTCTTAAAGTCATTTCTACTCGAAGAACCTTAGGAAAATTGCGACTTTTGTATAGATTACACTATGTTGATGTATGATCATTTTTTTATTATTTATTATGCTTCAAATAATAGCTAGTGTCAAGTTAAGGATCACTGCAAATGTTTTGCGCGGCGATGAAATAGGTAGTTAGGCATTTTTTTGTCATATTTTGCACATTTCTATTTGACGAATTGCCGAAAACTCCTGCCTAATGAATATATAATCCTTCGTTGAAGTACCCTAATTTTTTATTTATTAGTTATCTTGAAATATTAACGATTGTCAATCCATGTATCGATCAACTAGATAGTTAGTTAATTTGACCTTCTTAAAGTCATTTCTACTCGAAGAACCTTAGGAAAATTGTGACTTTTGTATAGATAACACTATGTTGATGTATGATCATTTTTTTATTTATTATTACGCTTCAAATAATAGCTAAAGTCAAGTTAAGGATCACTAGAAATGTTTTGCGCGGCGATCAAATAGGTAGTTAGGCATTTTTTGTTATATTATGTTCATTTCTGTTTGACGAATTGCCGAAAACTCCTACCTAATGAATATATAATCCTTTGTTGAAGTACCCTAATTTTTTTTTGCTAGTTATCATGAAATATTAAGCATTATCAATCCATGTATCGTTCAAATTGGTAGTTAGTTAATTTTACCTTCTTAAAGTCATTTCTACTCGAAGAACCTTAGGAAAATTGTGACTTTTGTATATATAACACTATGTTTATATATGATCATTTTTTTATTATTTATTACGCTTCAAATAATAGCTTGATTCAAGTTAAGGATCATTGCAAATGTTTTGCGCGGCGATCAAATAGGTAGTTAGGCATTTTTGTCATATTATGCACATTTCTGTTTGACGAATTGACGAAAACTCCTACCTATTGAATATATAATCCTTTGTTGAAGTACCCTAATTTTTGATTTATTAGTTATCTTGAAATATTAAGCATTGTCAATCCATGTATCGATCAAATAGGTAGTTAGTTAATTTGACCTTCTTAAAGTCTTTTCTACTCGATGAACCTTAGGAAAATAGCGAATTTTGTATAGATAACACTATGTTGATGTATGATCATTTTTTTATTAATTATCACGCTTCAAATAATAGCTAGAGTCAAGTTAAGGATCACTGCAAATGTTTTACGCGGCGATCAAATAGGTAGTTTGGCATTTTTTTGTCAAATTATGCACATTTCTGTTTGACGAATTGACGAAAACTCCTACCTATTGAATATATAATCCTTTGTTGAAGTACCCTAATTTTTTATTTATTAGTTATCTTGAAATATTAAGCATTGTCAATCCATGTATCGCTCAAATAGGTAGTTAGTTAATTTGACCTTCTTAAAGTCATTTCTACTCGAAGAACCTTAGGAAAATTGCGAATTTTGTATAGATTACACTATGTTGATGTGTGATCAATTTTTTATTAATTATTACGCTTCAAATAATAGCTAGAGTCAAGTTAAGGATCACTGAAAATGTTTTGCGCGGCGATCAAATAGGTAGTTAGGCATTTTTTGTCATATTATTCTCATTTCTTTTTGACGAATTGCCGAAAACTCCTACCTATTGAATATATAATCCTTTGTTGAAGTACCCTAATTTTTTATTTATTAGTTATCTTGAAATATTAAGCATTGTCAATCCATGTATCGATCAAATAGGTAGTTAGTTAATTTGACCTTCTTAAAGTCATTTCTACTCGAAGAACATTAGGAAAATTGCGACTTTTGTATAGATTACACTATGTTGATGTATGATCATTTTTTTATTATTTATTACGCTTCAAATAATAGCTAGAGTCAAGTTAAGGATCACTGCAAATGTTTTGCGCGGCGATGAAATAGGTAGTTAGGCATTTTTTGTCATATTTTGCACATTTCTGTTTGACGAATTGCCGAAAACTCCTGCCTAATGAATATATAATCCTTTTTTGAAGTACCCTAATTTTTTATTTATTAGTTATCTTGAAATATTAAGCATTGTCAATCCATGTATCGATCAAATAGGTAGTTAGTTAATTTGACCTTCTTAAAGTCATTTCTACTCGAAGAACCTTAGGAAAATTGCGACTTTAGTATAGATTACACTATGTTGATGTATGATCATTTTTTATTATTTATTACGCTTCAAATAATAGCTAGAGTCAAGTTAAGGATCACTGCAAATGCTTTGCGCGGCGATGAAATAGGTAGTTAGGCATGTTTTGTCATATTTTGCACATTTCTATTTGACGAATTGCCGAAAACTCCTGCCTAATGAATATATAATCCTTCGTTGAAGTACCCTAATTTTTTATTTATTAGTTATGTTGAAATATTAACGATTGTCAATCCATGTATCGATCAACTAGATAGTTAGTTAATTTGACCTTCTTAAAGTCATTTCTACTCGAAGAACCTTAGGAAAATTGCGACTTTTGTATAGATAACACTATGTTGATGTATGATCATTTTTTTATTTATTATTACGCTTCAAATAATAGCTAAAGTCAAGTTAAGGATCACTAGAAATGTTTTGCGCGGCGATCAAATAGGTAGTTAGGCATTTTTTGTCATATTGTGTTCATTTCTGTTTGACGAATTGCCGAAAACTCCTACCTATTGAAAATATAATCCTTTGTCGAAGTACCCTAATTTTTTATTTATTAGTTATCTTGAAATATTAAGCATTGTCAATCCATGTATCGATCAAATAGGTAGTTAGTTAATTTGACCTTCTTAAAGTCATTTCTACTCGAATAACCTTAGGAAAATTGCGAATTTTGTATAGATAACACTATGTTGATGTATGATCAATTTTTTATTAATTATTACGTTTCAAATAATAGCTAGAGTCAAGTTAAGGATCACTGAAAATGTTTTGCGCGGCGATCAAATAGGTAGTTAGGCATTTTTTGTCATATTATGCTCATTTCTTTTTGACGAATTGCCGAAAACTCCTACCTATTGAATATATAATCCTTTGTTGAAGTACCCTAATTTTTTATTTATTAGTTATCTTGAAATATTAAGGATTGTCAATCCATGTATCGATCAAATAGGTAGTTAGTTAATTTGACCTTCTTAAAGTCATTTCTACTCGAATAACCTTAGGAAAATTGCGAATTTTGTATAGATAACACTATGTTGATGTATGATCAATTTTTTATTAATTATTACGTTTCAAATAATAGCTAGAGTCAAGTTAAGGATCACTGAAAATGTTTTGCGCGGCGATCAAATAGGTAGTTAGGCATTTTTTGTCATATTATGCTCATTTCTTTTTGACGAATTGCCGAAAACTCCTACCTATTGAATATATAATCCTTTGTTGAAGTACCCTAATTTTTTATTTATTAGTTATCTTGAAATATTAAGCATTGTCAATCCATGTATCGATCAAATAGGTAGTTAGTTAATTTGACCTTCTTAAAGTCATTTCTACTCGAAGAACCTTAGGAAAATTGCGAATTTTGTATAGATAACACTATGTTGATGTATGATCAATTTTTTATTAATTATTACGCTTCAAATAATAGCTAGAGTCAAGTTAAGGATCACTGAAAATGTTTTGCGCGGCGATCAAATAGGTAGTTAGGCATTTTTTGTCATATTATGCTCATTTGTTTTTGACGAATTGCCGAAAACACCTACCTATTGAATATATAATCCTTTGTTGAAGTACCCTAATTTTTTATTTATTAGTTATCTTGAAATATTAAGCATTGTCAATCCATGTATCGATCAAATAGGTAGTTAGTTAATTTGACCTTCTTAAAGTCATTTCTACTCGAAGAACCTTAGGAAAATTGCGACTTTTGTATAGATTACACTATGTTGATGTATGATCATTTTTTTATTATTTATTACGCTTCAAATAATAGCTAGAGTCAAGTTAAGGATCACTGCAAATGTTTTGCGCGGCGATGAAATAGGTAGTTAGGCATTTTTTGTCATATTTTGCACATTTCTGTTTGACGAATTGCCGAAAACTCCTGCCTAATGAATATATAATCCTTTGTTGAAGTACCCTAATTTTTTATTTATTAGTTATTTTGAAATATTAAGGATTGTCAATCCATGTGTCGATCAACTAGATAGTTAGTTAATTTGACCTTCTTAAAGTCATTTCTACTCGAAGAACCTTAGGAAAATTGCGACTTTTGTATAGATAACACTATGTTGATGTATGATTATTTTTTTTATTTATTATTACGCTTCAAATAATAGCTAAAGTCAAGTTAAGGATCACTAGAAATGTTTTGCGCGGCGATCAAATAGGTAGTTAGGCATGTTTTGTCATATTATGTTCATTTTTGTTTGACGAATTGCCGAAAACTCCTACCTAATGAATATATAATCCTTCGTTGAAGTACCCTAATTTTTTATTTACTAGTTATCGTGAAATATTAAGCATTGTCAATCCATGTATCGATCAAATAGGTAGTTAGTTAATTTGACCTTCTTAAAGTCATTTCTACTGGAAGAACCTTAGGAAAATTGCGATTTTTGTATATATAACACTATGTTTATATATGATCATTTTTTTATTATTTATTACGCTTCAAATAATAGCTTGAGTCAAGTTAAGGATCATTGCAAATGTTTTGCGCGGCGATAAAATAGGTAGTTAGGCATTTTTGTCATATTATGCACATTTCTGTTTGACGAATTGACGAAAACTCCTACCTATTGAATATATATTCCTTTGTTGAAGTACCCTAATTTTTTATTTATTAGTTATATTGAAATATTAAGCATTGTCAATCCAAGTATCGATCAAATAGGTAGTTAGTTAATTTCACATTCTTAAAGTCATTTCTACTCGAAGAACCTTTGGAAAATTACGACTTTTGTATAGATAACAATATGTTGATTTATGATTATTTTTTTATTTGTTATTACGCTTCAAAAAATTGCTAGAGTCCAGTTAAGGATCATTGCAAATGTTTTGCGCGGCGATCAAATAGGTAGTTAGGCATTTTTGTCATATTATGCACATTTCTGTATGAGGAATTGACGAAAACTCCTACTATTGAATATATAATCCTTTGTTGAAGTACCCTAATATTTTATTTATTCGTTATCTTGAAATATTAAACATTGTCAATCCAAGTATCGATAAAATAGGTATTTAGTTAATTTCACCTTCTTAAAGTCATTTCTACTCGAAGAACCTTAGGAAAATTGCGACTTTTGTATAGATAACACTATGTTGATGTATGATCATTCTTTTATTATTTATTATGCTTCAAATAATAGCTAAAGTCAACTTAAGTTTCACTGCAAATGTTTTGCTCGGCGATCAAATAGGTAGTTAGGCATTTTTTGTCATATTATGCTCATTTCTGTTTGACGAATTGACGAAAACTCCTACCTATTGAAAATATAATCCTTTGTTGAAGTACCCTAATTTTTTATTTACTAGTTATCTTGAAATATTAAGGATTGTCAATCCATGTATCGAACAAATAGGTAGTTAGTTAATTTGACCTTCTTAAAGTCATTTCTACTGGAAGAACCTTAGGAAAATTGCGAATTTTGTATAGATAACACTATGTTGATGTATGATCAATTTTTTATTAATTATTACGCTTCAAATAATAGCTAGAGTCAAGTTAAGGATCACTGAAAATGTTTTGCGCGGCGATCAAATAGGTAGTTAGGCATTTTTTGTCATATTACGCTCATTTCTTTTTGACGAATTGCCGAAAACTCCTACCTATTGTATATATAATCCTTTGTTGAAGTACCCTAATTTTTTATTTATTAGTTATCTTGAAATATTAAGCATTGTCAATCCATGTATCGATCAAATAGGTAGTTAGTTAATTTGACCTTCTTAAAGTCATTTCTACTCGAAGAACCTTAGGAAAATTGCGAATTTTGTATAGATAACACTATGTTGATGTATGATCAATTTTTTATTAATTATTACGCTTCAAATAATAGCTAGAGTCAAGTTAAGGATCACTGAAAATGTTTTGCGCGGCGATCAAATAGGTAGTTAGGCATTTTTTGTCATATTATGCTCATTTGTTTTTGACGAATTGCCGAAAACACCTACCTATTGAATATATAATCCTTTGTTGAAGTACCCTAATTTTTGATTTATTAGTTATCTTGAAATATTAAGCATTGTCAATCCATGTATCGATCAAATAGGTAGTTAGTTAATTTGACCTTCTTAAAGTCATTTCTACTCGAAGAACCTTAGGAAAATTGCGACTTTTGTATTGATTACACTATGTTGATGTATGATCATTTTTTTATTATTTATTACGCTTCAAATAATAGCTAGAGTCAAGTTAAGGATCACTGCAAATGTTTTGCGCGGCGATGAAATAGGTAGTTAGGCATTTTTTGTCATATTTTGCACATTTCTGTTTGACGAATTGCCGAAAACTCCTGCCTAATGAATATATAATCCTTTGTTGAAGTACCCTAATTTTTTATTTATTAGTTATTTTGAAATATTAAGGATTGTCAATCCATGTGTCGACCAACTAGATAGTTAGTTAATTTGACCTTCTTAAAGTCATTTCTACTCGAAGAACCTTAGGAAAATTGCGACTTTTGTATAGATAACACTATGTTGATGTATGATTATTTTTTTTATTTATTATTACGCTTCAAATAATAGCTAAAGTCAAGTTAAGGATCACTAGAAATGTTTTGCGCGGCGATCAAATAGGTAGTTAGGCATGTTTTGTCATATTATGTTCATTTTTGTTTGACGAATTGCCGAAAACTCCTACCTAATGAATATATAATCCTTCGTTGAAGTACCCTAATTTTTTATTTACTAGTTATCGTGAAATATTAAGCATTGTCAATCCATGTATCGATCAAATTGGTAGTTAGTTAATTTTACCTTCTTAAAGTCATTTCTACTCGAAGAACCTTAGGAAAATTGTGATTTTTGTATATATAACACTATGTTTATATATGATCATTTTTTTATTATTTATTACAGTTCAAATAATAGCTTGAGTCAAGTTAAGGATCATTGCAAATGTTTTGCGCGGCGATAAAATAGGTAGTTAGGCATTTTTGTCATATTATGCACATTTCTGTTTGACGAATTGACGAAAACTCCTACCTATTGAATATATATTCCTTTGTTGAAGTACCCTAATATTTTATTTATTAGTTATATTGAAATATTAAGCATTGTCAATCCAAGTATCGATCAAATAGGTAGTTAGTTAATTTCACATTCTTAAAGTCATTTCTACTCGAAGAACCTTTGGAAAATTACGACTTTTGTATAGATAACACTATGTTGATTTATGATCATTTTTTTATTTGTTATTACGCTTCAAAAAATTGCTAGAGTCCAGTTAAGGATCATTGCAAATGTTTTGCGCGGCGATCAAATAGGTAGTTAGGCATTTTTGTCATATTATGCACATTTCTGTATGAGGAATTGACGAAAACTCCTACCTATTGAATATATAATCCTTTGTTGAAGTACCCTAATATTTTATTTATTCGTTATCTTGAAATATTAAACATTGTCAATCCAAGTATCGATAAAATAGGTATTTAGTTAATTTCACCTTCTTAAAGTCATTTCTACTCGAAGAACCTTAGGAAAATTGCGACTTTTGTATAGATAACACTATGTTGATGTATGATCATTCTTTTATTATTTATTATGCTTCAAATAATAGCTAAAGTCAACTTAAGTTTCACTGCAAATGTTTTGCTCGGCGATCAAATAGGTAGTTAGGCATTTTTTGTCATATTATGCTCATTTCTGTTTGACGAATTGACGAAAACTCCTACCTATTGAAAATATAATCCTTTGTTGAAGTACCCTAATTTTTTATTTACTAGTTATCTTGAAATATTAAGGATTGTCAATCCATGTATCGAACAAATAGGTAGTTAGTTAATTTGACCTTCTTAAAGTCATTTCTACTGGAAGAACCTTAGGAAAATTGCGAATTTTGTATAGATAACACTATGTTGATGTATGATCAATTTTTTATTAATTATTACGCTTCAAATAATAGCTAGAGTCAAGTTAAGGATCACTGAAAATGTTTTGCGCGGCGATCAAATAGGTAGTTAGGCATTTTTTGTCATTTTATGCTCATTTCTTTTTGACGAATTGCCGAAAACTCCTACCTATTGAATATATAATCCTTTGTTGAAGTACCCTAATTTTTTATTTATTAGTTATCTTGAAATATTAAGCATTGTCAATCCATGTATCGATCAAATAGGTAGTGAGTTAATTTGACCTTCTTAAAGTCATTTCTACTCGAAGAACCTTAGGAAAATTGCGAATTTGTATAGATAACACTATGTTGATGTATGATCAATTTTTTATTAAATTAATACGCTTCAAATAATAGCTAGAGTCAAGTTAAGGATCACTGAAAATGTTTTGCGCGGCGATCAAATAGGTAGTTAGCATTTTTTGTCATATTATGCTCATTTCTTTTTGACGAATTGCCGAAAACACCTACCTATTGAATATATAATCCTTTGTTGAAGTACCCTAATTTTTGATTTATTAGTTATCTTGAAATATTAAGCATTGTCAGTCCATGTATCGATCAAATATGTAGTTAGTTAATTTGACCTTCTTAAAGTCATTTCTACTCGAAGAACCTTAGGAAAATTGCGACTTTTGTATAGATTACACTATGTTGATGTATGATCATTTTTTTATTATTTATTACGCTTCAAATAATAGCTAGAGTCAAGTTAAGGATCACAGCAAATGTTTTGCGCGGCGATGAAATAGGTAGTTAGGCATTTTTTGTCATATTTTGCACATTTCTATTTGACGAATTGCCGAAAACTCCTGCCTAATGAATATATAATCCTTTGTTGAAGTACCCCTAATTTTTTATTTATTAGTTATCTTGAAATATTAAGGATTGTCAATCCATGTGTCGATCAACTAGATAGTTAGTTAATTTGACCTTCTTAAAGTCATTTCTACTCGAAGAACCTTAGGAAAATTGCGACTTTTGTATAGATAACACTATGTGATGTATGATCATTTTTTTTATTTATTATTACGCTTCAAATAATAGCTAAAGTCAAGTTAAGGATCACTAGAATTGTTTTGCGCGGCGATCAAATAGGTAGTTAAGCTTTTTTTGTCATATTATGTTCATTTCTGTTTGACGAATTGACGAAAACTCCTACCTAATGAATATATAATCCTTTGTTGAAGTACCCTAATTTTTTATTTACTAGTTATGATGAAATATTAAGCATTGTCAATCCATGTATCGATCAAATTGGTAGTTAGTTAATTTTACCTTCTTAAAGTCATTTCTACTCGAAGAACCTTAGGAAAATTGTGACTTTTGTATATATAACACTATGTTTATATATGATCATTTTTTTATTATTTATTACGCTTCAAATAATAGCTTTAGTCAAGTTAAGGATCATTGCAAATGTTTTGCGCGTCGATCAAATAGGTAGTTAGGCATTTTTGTCATATTATGCACATTTCTGTTTGACGAATTGACGAAAACTCCTACCTATTGAAAATATAATCCTTTGTTGAAGTACCCTAATTTTTTATTTATTTGTTATATTGAAATATTAAGCATTGTCAATCCAAGTATCGATCAAATAGGTAGTTAGTTAATTTCACCTTCTTAAAGTCATTTCTACTCGAGGAACCTTTGGAAAATTACGACTTTTGTATAGATTACACTATGTTGATATATGTTCATTTTTTTATTTGTTATTACGCTTCAAAAAATTGCTAGAGTCCAGTTAAGGATCATTGCAAATGTTTTGCGGGGCGATCAAATAGGTAGTTACGCATTTTTGTCATATTATGCACATTTCTGTATGAGGAATTGACGAAAACTCCTACTATTGAATATATAATCCTTTGTTGAAGTACCCTAATATTTTATTTATTCGTTATCTTGAAATATTAAACATTGTCAATCCAAGTATCGATAAAATAGGTATTTAGTCAATTTCACCTTCTTAAAGTCATTTCTACTCGAAGAACCTTAGGAAAATTGCGACTTTTGTATAGATAACACTATGTTGATGTATGATCATTCTTTTATTATTTATTATGCTTCAAATAATAGCTAAAGTCAAGTTAAGGATCACTGCAAATGTTTTGCTCGGCGATCAAATAGGTAGTTAGGTATTTTTTGTCATATTATGCTCATTTCTGTTTGAGGAATTGACGAAAACTCCTACCTATTGAAAATATAATCCTTTGTTGAAGTACCCTAATTTTTTATTTATTAGTTAACTTGAAATATTAAGCATTGTCAATCCATGTATCGATCAAATAGGTAGTTAGTTAATTTGACCTTCTTAAAGTCATTTCTACTCGAAGAACCTTAGGAAAATTGCGAATTTTGTATAGATTACACTATGTTGATGCATGATCATTTTTTTAATAATTATCACGCTTCAAATAATAGCTAGAGTCAAGTTAAGGATCACTGCAAATGTTTTGCGCGGCGATCAAATAGGTAGTTAGGCATTTTTTGTCATATTATGTTCATTTCTGTATGACGAATTGCCGAAAACTCCTACCTAATGAATATATAATCCTTTGTTGAAGTACCCTAATTTTTTATTTACTAGTTATCATGAAATATTAAGCATTGTCAATCCATGTATCGATCAAATTGGTAGTTAGTTAATTTTACCTTCTTAAAGTCATTTCTACACGAAGAACCTTTAGAAAATTGTGACTTTTGAATAGATAACACTATGTTTACATATGACCATTCTTTTATTATTTATTACGCTTTAAATAATAGCTAGAGTCAAGTTAACGATCACTACAAATGTTTTGCGCGGCGATCAAATAGGTAGTTAGGCATTTTTTGTAATATTATGTTCATTTCTGTTTGACAAATTGCCGAAAACTCCAGCCTAATGAATATATAATCCTTTGTTGAAGTACCCTAATTTTTTATTTATTAGTTATCTTGAAATATTAAGCATTGTCAATCCATGTATCGATCAAATAGGTAGTTAGTTAATTTGACCTTCTTAAAGTCATTTCTACTCGAAGAACCTTAGGAAAATTGCGAATTTTGTATAGATAACACTATGTTGATGTATGATCAATTTTTTTATTAATTATTACGCTTCAAATAATAGCTAGAGTCAAGTTAAGGATCAATGAAAATGTTTTGCGCGGCGATCAAATAGGTAGTTAGGAATTTTTTGTCATATTATGCTCATTTGTTTTTGACGAATTGCCGAAAACACCTACCTATTGAATATATAATCCTTTGTTGAAGTACCCTAATTTTTGATTTATTAGTTATCTTGAAATATTAAGCATTGTCAATCCATGTATCGATCAAATAGGTAGTTAGTTAATTTGACCTTCTTAAAGTCATTTCTACTCGAAGAACCTTAGGAAAATTGCGACTTTTGTATAGATTACACTATGTTGATGTATGATCATTTTTTTATTATTTATTACGCTTCAAATAATAGCTAGAGTCAAGTTAAGGATCACTGCAAATGTTTTGCGCGGCGATGAAATAGGTAGTTAGGCATTTTTTGTCATATTTTGCACATTTCTGTTTGACGAATTGCCGAAAACTCCTGCCTAATGAATATATAATCCTTTGTTGAAGTACCCTAATTTTTTATTTATTAGTTATCTTGAAATATTAAGGATTGTCAATCCATGTGTCGATCAACTAGATAGTTAGTTAATTTGACCTTCTTAAAGTCATTTCTACTCGAAGAACCTTAGGAAAATTGCGACGTTTGTATAGATAACACTATGTTTATGTATGATTATTTTTTTTATTTATTATTACGCTTCAAATAATAGCTAAAGTCAAGTTAAGGATCACTAGAAATGTTTTGCGCGGCGATCAAATAGGTAGTTAGGCATGTTTTGTCATATTATGTTCATTTTTGTTTGACGAATTGCCGAAAACTCCTACCTAATGAATATATAATCCTTCGTTGAATTACCCTAATTTTTTATTTACTAGTTATCGTGAAATATTAAGCATTGTCAATCCATGTATCGATCAAATTGGTAGTTAGTTAATTTTACCTTCTTAAAGTCATTTCTACTCGAAGAACCTTAGGAAAATTGTGATTTTTGTATATATAACACTATGTTTATATATGATCATTTTTTTATTATTTATTACGCTTCAAATAATAGCTTGAGTCAAGTTAAGGATCATTGCAAATGTTTTGCGCGGCGATAAAATAGGTAGTTAGGCATTTTTGTCATATTATGCACATTTCTGTTTGACGAATTGACGAAAACTCCTACCTATTGAATATATATTCCTTTGTTGAAGTACCCTAATTTTTTATTTATTAGTTATATTGAAATATTAAGCATTGTCAATCCAAGTATCGATCAAATAGGTAGTTAGTTAATTTCATATTCTTAAAGTCACTTCTACTCGAAGAACCTTTGGAAAATTACGACTTTTGTATAGATAACACTATGTTGATTTATAATCATTTTTTTTATTTGTTATTACGCTTCAAAAAATTGCTAGAGTCCAGTTAAGGATCATTGCAAATGTTTTGCGCGGCGATCAAATAGGTAGTTAGGCATTTTTGTCATATTATGCACATTTCTGTATGAGGAATTGACGAAAACTCCTACTATTGAATATATAATCCTTTGTTGAAGTACCCTAATATTTTATTTATTCGTTATCTTGAAATATTAAACATTGTCAATCCAAGTATCGATAAAATAGGTATTTAGTTAATTTCACCTTCTTAAAGTCATTTCTACTCGAAGAACCTTAGGAAAATTGCGACTTTTGTATAGATAACACTATGTTGATGTATGATCATTCTTTTATTATTTATTATGCTTCAAATAATAGCTAAAGTCAACTTAAGTTTCACTGCAAATGTTTTGCTCGGCGATCAAATAGGTAGTTAGGCATTTTTTGTCATATTATGCTCATTTCTGTTTGACGAATTGACGAAAACTCCTACCTATTGAAAATATAATCCTTTGTTGAAGTACCCTAATTTTTTATTTACTAGTTATCTTGAAATATTAAGGATTGTCAATCCATGTATCGAACAAATAGGTAGTTAGTTAATTTGACCTTCTTAAAGTCATTTCTACTGGAAGAACCTTAGGAAAATTGCGAATTTTGTATAGATAACACTATGTTGATGTATGATCAATTTTTTATTAATTATTACGCTTCAAATAATAGCTAGAGTCAAGTTAAGGATCACTGAAAATGTTTTGCGCGGCGATCAAATAGGTAGTTAGGCATTTTTTGTCATTTTATGCTCATTTCTTTTTGACGAATTGCCGAAAACTCCTACCTATTGAATATATAATCCTTTGTTGAAGTACCCTAATTTTTTATTTATTAGTTATCTTGAAATATTAAGCATTGTCAATCCATGTATCGATCAAATAGGTAGTTAGTTAATTTGACCTTCTTAAAGTCATTTCTACTCGAAGAACCTTAGGAAAATTGCGAATTTTGTATAGATAACACTATGTTGATGTATGATCAATTTTTTATTAATTAATACGCTTCAAATAATAGCTAGAGTCAAGTTAAGGATCACTGAAAATGTTTTGCGCGGCGATCAAATAGGTAGTTAGGCATTTTTTGTCATATTATGCTCATTTCTTTTTGACGAATTGCCGAAAACACCTACCTATTGAATATATAATCCTTTGTTGAAGTACCCTAATTTTTGATTTATTAGTTATCTTGAAATATTAAGCATTGTAAGTTCATGTATCGATCAAATATGTAGTTAGTTAATTTGACCTTCTTAAAGTCATTTCTACTCGAAGAACCTTAGGAAAATTGCGACTTTTGTATAGATTACACTATGTTGATGTATGATCATTTTTTTATTATTTATTACGCTTCAAATAATAGCTAGAGTCAAGTTAAGGATCACAGCAAATGTTTTGCGCGGCGATGAAATAGGTAGTTAGGCATTTTTTGTCATATTTTGCACATTTCTATTTGACGAATTGCCGAAAACTCCTGCCTAATGAATATATAATCCTTTGTTGAAGTACCCTAATTTTTTATTTATTAGTTATCTTGAAATATTAAGGATTGTCAATCCATGTGTCGATCAACTGGATAGTTAGTTAATTTGACCTTCTTAAAGTCATTTCTACTCGATGAACCTTAGGAAAATTGCGACTTTTGTATAGATAACACTATGTTGATGTATGATTATTATTTTTATTTATTATTACGCTTCAAATAATAGCTAAAGTCAAGTTAAGGATCACTAGAAATGTTTTGCGCGGCGATCAAATAGGTAGTTAGGCATGTTTTGTCATATTATGTTCATTTTTGTTTGACGAATTGCCGAAAACTCCTACCTAATGAATATATAATCCTTCGTTGAAGTACCCTAATTTTTTATTTACTAGTTATCGTGAAATATTAAGCATTGTCAATCCATGTATCGATCAAATTGGTAGTTAGTTAATTTTACCTTCTTAAAGTCATTTCTACTCGAAGAACCTTAGGAAAATTGTGATTTTTGTATATATAACACTATGTTTATATATGATCATTTTTTTATTATTTATTACGCTTCAAATAATAGCTTGAGTCAAGTTAAGGATCATTGCAAATGTTTTGCGCGGCGATAAAATAGGTAGTTAGGCATTTTTGTCATATTATGCACATTTCTGTTTGACGAATTGACGAAAACTCCTACCTATTGAATATATATTCCTTTGTTGAAGTACCCTAATTTTTTATTTATTAGTTATATTGAAATATTAAGCATTGTCAATCCAAGTATCGATCAAATAGGTAGTTAGTTAATTTCATATTCTTAAAGTCACTTCTACTCGAAGAACCTTTGGAAAATTACGACTTTTGTATAGATAACACTATGTTGATTTATGATCATTTTTTTTATTTGTTATTACGCTTCAAAAAATTGCTAGAGTCCAGTTAAGGATCATTGCAAATGTTTTGCGCGGCGATCAAATAGGTAGTTAGGCATTTTTGTCATATTATGCACATTTCTGTATGAGGAATTGACGAAAACTCCTACTATTGAATATATAATCCTTTGTTGAAGTACCCTAATATTTTATTTATTCGTTATCTTGAAATATTAAACATTGTCAATCCAAGTATCGATAAAATAGGTATTTAGTTAATTTCACCTTCTTAAAGTCATTTCTACTCGAAGAACCTTAGGAAAATTGCGACTTTTGTATAGATAACACTATGTTGATGTATGATCATTCTTTTATTATTTATTATGCTTCAAATAATAGCTAAAGTCAACTTAAGTTTCACTGCAAATGTTTTGCTCGGCGATCAAATAGGTAGTTAGGCATTTTTTGTCATATTATGCTCATTTCTGTTTGACGAATTGACGAAAACTCCTACCTATTGAAAATATAATCCTTTGTTGAAGTACCCTAATTTTTTATTTACTAGTTATCTTGAAATATTAAGGATTGTCAATCCATGTATCGAACAAATAGGTAGTTAGTTAATTTGACCTTCTTAAAGTCATTTCTACTGGAAGAACCTTAGGAAAATTGCGAATTTTGTATAGATAACACTATGTTGATGTATGATCAATTTTTTATTAATTATTACGCTTCAAATAATAGCTAGAGTCAAGTTAAGGATCACTGAAAATGTTTTGCGCGGCGATCAAATAGGTAGTTAGGCATTTTTTGTCATTTTATGCTCATTTCTTTTTGACGAATTGCCGAAAACTCCTACCTATTGAATATATAATCCTTTGTTGAAGTACCCTAATTTTTTATTTATTAGTTATCTTGAAATATTAAGCATTGTCAATCCATGTATCGATCAAATAGGTAGTTAGTTAATTTGACCTTCTTAAAGTCATTTCTACTCGAAGAACCTTAGGAAAATTGCGAATTTTGTATAGATAACACTATGTTGATGTATGATCAATTTTTTATTAATTAATACGCTTCAAATAATAGCTAGAGTCAAGTTAAGGATCACTGAAAATGTTTTGCGCGGCGATCAAATAGGTAGTTAGGCATTTTTTGTCATATTATGCTCATTTCTTTTTGACGAATTGCCGAAAACACCTACCTATTGAATATATAATCCTTTGTTGAAGTACCCTAATTTTTGATTTATTAGTTATCTTGAAATATTAAGCATTGTAAGTCCATGTATCGATCAAATATGTAGTTAGTTAATTTGACCTTCTTAAAGTCATTTCTACTCGAAGAACCTTAGGAAAATTGCGACTTTTGTATAGATTACACTATGTTGATGTATGATCATTTTTTTATTATTTATTACGCTTCAAATAATAGCTAGAGTCAAGTTAAGGATCACAGCAAATGTTTTGCGCGGCGATGAAATAGGTAGTTAGGCATTTTTTGTCATATTTTGCACATTTCTATTTGACGAATTGCCGAAAACTCCTGCCTAATGAATATATAATCCTTTGTTGAAGTACCCTAATTTTTTATTTATTAGTTATCTTGAAATATTAAGGATTGTCAATCCATGTGTCGATCAACTGGATAGTTAGTTAATTTGACCTTCTTAAAGTCATTTCTACTCGAAGAACCTTAGGAAAATTGCGACTTTTGTATAGATAACACTATGTTGATGTATGATTATTATTTTTATTTATTATTACGCTTCAAATAATAGCTAAAGTCAAGTTAAGGATCACTAGAAATGTTTTGCGCGGCGATCAAATAGGTAGTTAGGCATGTTTTGTCATATTATGTTCATTTTTGTTTGACGAATTGCCGAAAACTCCTACCTAATGAATATATAATCCTTCGTTGAAGTACCCTAATTTTTTATTTACTAGTTATCGTGAAATATTAAGCATTGTCAATCCATGTATCGATCAAATTGGTAGTTAGTTAATTTTACCTTCTTAAAGTCATTTCTACTCGAAGAACCTTAGGAAAATTGTGATTTTTGTATATATAACACTATGTTTATATATGATCATTTTTTTATTATTTATTACGCTTCAAATAATAGCTTGAGTCAAGTTAAGGATCATTGCAAATGTTTTGCGCGGCGATAAAATAGGTAGTTAGGCATTTTTGTCATATTATGCACATTTCTGTTTGACGAATTGACGAAAACTCCTACCTATTGAATATATATTCCTTTGTTGAAGTACCCTAATTTTTTATTTATTAGTTATATTGAAATATTAAGCATTGTCAATCCAAGTATCGATCAAATAGGTAGTTAGTTAATTTCATATTCTTAAAGTCACTTCTACTCGAAGAACCTTTGGAAAATTACGACTTTTGTATAGATAACACTATGTTGATTTATGATCATTTTTTTTATTTGTTATTACGCTTCAAAAAATTGCTAGAGTCCAGTTAAGGATCATTGCAAATGTTTTGCGCGGCGATCAAATAGGTAGTTAGGCATTTTTGTCATATTATGCACATTTCTGTATGAGGAATTGACGAAAACTCCTACTATTGAATATATAATCTTTTGTTGAAGTACCCTAATATTTTATTTATTCGTTATCTTGAAATATTAAACATTGTCAATCCAAGTATCGATAAAATAGGTATTTAGTTAATTTCACCTTCTTAAAGTCATTTCTACTCGAAGAACCTTAGGAAAATTGCGACTTTTGTATAGATAACACTATGTTGATGTATGATCATTCTTTTATTATTTATTATGCTTCAAATAATAGCTAAAGTCAACTTAAGTTTCACTGCAAATGTTTTGCTCGGCGATCAAATAGGTAGTTAGGCATTTTTTGTCATATTATGCTCATTTCTGTTTGACGAATTGACGAAAACTCCTACCTATTGAAAATATAATCCTTTGTTGAAGTACCCTAATTTTTTATTTACTAGTTATCTTGAAATATTAAGGATTGTCAATCCATGTATCGAACAAATAGGTAGTTAGTTAATTTGACCTTCTTAAAGTCATTTCTACTGGAAGAACCTTAGGAAAATTGCGAATTTTGTATAGATAACACTATGTTGATGTATGATCAATTTTTTATTAATTATTACGCTTCAAATAATAGCTAGAGTCAAGTTAAGGATCACTGAAAATGTTTTGCGCGGCGATCAAATAGGTAGTTAGGCATTTTTTGTCATTTTATGCTCATTTCTTTTTGACGAATTGCCGAAAACTCCTACCTATTTAATATATAATCCTTTGTTGAAGTACCCTAATTTTTTATTTATTAGTTATCTTGAAATATTAAGCATTGTCAATCCATGTATCGATCAAATAGGTAGTTAGTTAATTTGACCTTCTTAAAGTCATTTCTACTCGAAGAACCTTAGGAAAATTGCGAATTTTGTATAGATAACACTATGTTGATGTATGATCAATTTTTTATTAATTAATACGCTTCAAATAATAGCTAGAGTCAAGTTAAGGATCACTGAAAATGTTTTGCGCGGCGATCAAATAGGTATTTAGGCATTTTTTGTCATATTATGCTCATTTCTTTTTGACGAATTGCCGAAAACACCTACCTATTGAATATATAATCCTTTGTTGAAGTACCCTAATTTTTGATTTATTAGTTATCTTGAAATATTAAGCATTGTAAGTCCATGTATCGATCAAATATGTAGTTAGTTAATTTGACCTTCTTAAAGTCATTTCTACTCGAAGAACCTTAGGAAAATTGCGACTTTTGTATAGATTACACTATGTTGATGTATGATCATTTTTTTATTATTTATTACGCTTCAAATAATAGCTAGAGTCAAGTTAAGGATCACAGCAAATGTTTTGCGCGGCGATGAAATAGGTAGTTAGGCATTTTTTGTCATATTTTGCACATTTCTATTTGACGAATTGCCGAAAACTCCTGCCTAATGAATATATAATCCTTTGTTGAAGTACCCTAATTTTTTATTTATTAGTTATCTTGAAATATTAAGGATTGTCAATCCATGTGTCGATCAACTAGATAGTTAGTTAATTTGACCTTCTTAAAGTCATTTCTACTCGAAGAACCTTAGGAAAATTGCGACTTTTGTATAGATAACACTATGTTGATGTATGATTATTATTTTTATTTATTATTACGCTTCAAATAATAGCTAAAGTCAAGTTAAGGATCACTAGAAATGTTTTGCGCGGCGATCAAATAGGTAGTTAGGCATGTTTTGTCATATTATGTTCATTTTTGTTTGACGAATTGCCGAAAACTCCTACCTAATGAATATATAATCCTTCGTTGAAGTACCCTAATTTTTTATTTACTAGTTATCGTGAAATATTAAGCATTGTCAATCCATGTATCGATCAAATTGGTAGTTAGTTAATTTTACCTTCTTAAAGTCATTTCTACTCGAAGAACCTTAGGAAAATTGTGATTTTTGTATATATAACACTATGTTTATATATGATCATTTTTTTATTATTTATTACGCTTCAAATAATAGCTTGAGTCAAGTTAAGGATCATTGCAAATGTTTTGCGCGGCGATAAAATAGGTAGTTAGGCATTTTTGTCATATTATGCACATTTCTGTTTGACGAATTGACGAAAACTCCTACCTATTGAATATATATTCCTTTGTTGAAGTACCCTAATTTTTTATTTATTAGTTATATTGAAATATTAAGCATTGTCAATCCAAGTATCGATCAAATAGGTAGTTAGTTAATTTCACATTCTTAAAGTCACTTCTACTCGAAGAACCTTTGGAAAATTACGACTTTTGTATAGATAACACTATGTTGATTTATGATCATTTTTTTATTTGTTATTACGCTTCAAAAAATTGCTAGAGTCCAGTTAAGGATCATTGCAAATGTTTTGCGCGGCGATCAAATAGGTAGTTAGGCATTTTTGTCATATTATGCACATTTCTGTATGAGGAATTGACGAAAACTCCTACTATTGAATATATAATCCTTTGTTGAAGTACCCTAATATTTTATTTATTCGTTATCTTGAAATATTAAACATTGTCAATCCAAGTATCGATAAAATAGGTATTTAGTTAATTTCACCTTCTTAAAGTCATTTCTACTCGAAGAACCTTAGGAAAATTGCGACTTTTGTATAGATAACACTATGTTGATGTATGATCATTCTTTTATTATTTATTATGCTTCAAATAATAGCTAAAGTCAACTTAAGTTTCACTGCAAATGTTTTGCTCGGCGATCAAATAGGTAGTTAGGCATTTTTTGTCATATTATGCTCATTTCTGTTTGACGAATTGACGAAAACTCCTACCAATTGAAAATATAATCCTTTGTTGAAGTACCCTAATTTTTTATTTACTAGTTATCTTGAAATATTAAGGATTGTCAATCCATGTATCGAACAAATAGGTAGTTAGTTAATTTGACCTTCTTAAAGTCATTTCTACTGGAAGAACCTTAGGAAAATTGCGAATTTTGTATAGATAACACTATGTTGATGTATGATCAATTTTTTATTAATTATTACGCTTCAAATAATAGCTAGAGTCAAGTTAAGGATCACTGAAAATGTTTTGCGCGGCGATCAAATAGGTAGTTAGGCATTTTTTGTCATTTTATGCTCATTTCTTTTTGACGAATTGCCGAAAACTCCTACCTATTGAATATATAATCCTTTGTTGAAGTACCCTAATTTTTTATTTATTAGTTATCTTGAAATATTAAGCATTGTCAATCCATGTATCGATCAAATAGGTAGTTAGTTAATTTGACCTTCTTAAAGTCATTTCTACTCGAAGAACCTTAGGAAAATTGCGAATTTTGTATAGATAACACTATGTTGATGTATGATCAATTTTTTATTAATTAATACGCTTCAAATAATAGCTAGAGTCAAGTTAAGGATCACTGAAAATGTTTTGCGCGGCGATCAAATAGGTAGTTAGGCATTTTTTGTCATATTATGCTCATTTCTTTTTGACGAATTGCCGAAAACACCTACCTATTGAATATATAATCCTTTGTTGAAGTACCCTAATTTTTGATTTATTAGTTATCTTGAAATATTAAGCATTGTAAGTCCATGTATCGATCAAATATGTAGTTAGTTAATTTGACCTTCTTAAAGTCATTTCTACTCGAAGAACCTTAGGAAAATTGCGACTTTTGTATAGATTACACTATGTTGATGTATGATCATTTTTTTATTATTTATTACGCTTCAAATAATAGCTAGAGTCAAGTTAAGGATCACAGCAAATGTTTTGCGCGGCGATGAAATAGGTAGTTAGGCATTTTTTGTCATCTTTTGCACATTTCTATTTGACGAATTGCCGAAAACTCCTGCCTAATGAATATATAATCCTTTGTTGAAGTACCCTAATTTTTTATTTATTAGTTATCTTGAAATATTAAGGATTGTCAATCCATGTGTCGATCAACTAGATAGTTAGTTAATTTGACCTTCTTAAAGTCATTTCTACTCGAAGAACCTTAGGAAAATTGCGACTTTTGTATAGATAACACTATGTTGATGTATGATCATTTTTTTTATTTATTATTACGCTTCAAATAATAGCTAAAGTCAAGTTAAGGATCACTAGAATTGTTTTGCGCGGCGATCAAATAGGTAGTTAAGCTTTTTTTGTCATATTATGTTCATTTCTGTTTGACGAATTGCCGAAAACTCCTACCTAATGAATATATAATCCTTTGTTGAAGTACCCTAATTTTTTATTTACTAGTTATCATGAAATATTAAGCATTGTCAATCCATGTATCGATCAAATTGGTAGTTAGTTAATTTTACCTTCTTAAAGTCATTTCTACTCGAAGAACCTTAGGAAAATTGTGACTTTTGTATATATAACACTATGTTTATATATGATCATTTTTTTATTATTTATTACGCTTCAAATAATAGCTTTAGTCAAGTTAAGGATCATTGCAAATGTTTTGCGCGTCGATCAAATAGGTAGTTAGGCATTTTTGTCATATTATGCACATTTCTGTTTGACGAATTGACGAAAACTCCTACCTATTGAATATATATTCCTTTGTTGAAGTACCCTAATTTTTTATTTATTAGTTATATTGAAATATTAAGCATTGTCAATCCAAGTATCGATCAAATAGGTAGTTTGTTAATTTCACCTTCTTAAAGTCATTTCTACTCGAAGAACCTTTGGAAAATTACGACTTTTGTATAGATTACACTATGTTGATATATGTTCATTTTTTTATTTGTTATTACGCTTCAAAAAATTGCTAGAGTCCAGTTAAGGATCATTGCAAATGTTTTGCGGGGCGATCAAATAGGTAGTTACGCATTTTTGTCATATTATGCACATTTCTGTATGAGGAATTGACGAAAACTCCTACTATTGAATATATAATCCTTTGTTGAAGTACCCTAATATTTTATTTATTCGTTATCTTGAAATATTAAACATTGTCAATCCAAGTATCGATAAAATAGGTATTTAGTCAATTTCACCTTCTTAAAGTCATTTCTACTCGAAGAACCTTAGGAAAATTGCGACTTTTGTATAGATAACACTATGTTGATGTATGATCATTCTTTTATTATTTATTATGCTTCAAATAATAGCTAAAGTCAAGTTAAGGATCACTGCAAATGTTTTGCTCGGCGATCAAATAGGTAGTTAGGCATTTTTTGTCATATTATGCTCATTTCTGTTTGAGGAATTGACGAAAACTCCTACCTATTGAAAATATAATCCTTTGTTGAAGTACCCTAATTTTTTATTTATTAGTTAACTTGAAATATTAAGCATTGTCAATCCATGTATCGATCAAATTGGTAGTTAGTTAATTTTACCTTCTTAAAGTCATTTCTACACGAAGAACCTTTAGAAAATTGCGACTTTTGAATAGATAACACTATGTTTACATATGACCATTCTTTTATTATTTATTACGCTTTAAATAATAGCTAGAGTCAAGTTAACGATCACTACAAATGTTTTGCGCGGCGATCAAATAGGTAGTTAGGCATTTTTTGTAATATTATGTTCATTTCTGTTTGACAAATTGCCGAAAACTCCAGCCTAATGAATATATAATCCTTTGTTGAAGTACCCTAATTTTTTATTTATTAGTTATCTTGAAATATTAAGCATTGTCAATCCATGTATCGATCAAATAGGTAGTTAGTTAATTTGACCTTCTTAAAGTCATTTCTACTCGAAGAACCTTAGGAAAATTGCGAATTTTGTATAGATAACACTATGTTGATGTATGATCAATTTTTTATTAATTATTACGCTTCAAATAATAGCTAGAGTCAAGTTAAGGATCACTGAAAATGTTTTGCGCGGCGATCAAATAGGTAGTTAGGCATTTTTTGTCATATTATGCTCATTTCTTTTTGACGAATTGCCGAAAACTCCTACCTATTGAATATATAATCCTTTGTTGAAGTACCCTAATTTTTTATTTATTAGTTATCTTGAAATATTAAGCATTGTCAATCCATGTATCGATCAAATAGGTAGTTAGTTAATTTGACCTTCTTAAAGTCATTTCTACTCGTAGAATCTTCGGAAAATTGCGAATTTTATATAGATAACACTATGTGGATGTATGATCAATTTTTTATTAATTATTACGCTTCAAATAATAGCTAGAGTCAAGTTAAGGATCACTGAAAATGTTTTGCGCGGCGATCAATTAGGTAGTTAGGCATTTTTTGTCATATTATGCTCATTTCTTTTTGACGAATTGCCGAAAACTCCTACCTATTGAATATATAATCCTTTGTTGAAGTACCCTAATTTTTTATTTATTAGTTATCTTGAAATATTAAGCATTGTCAATCCATGTATCGATCAAATAGGTAATAGTTAATTTGACCTTCTTAAAGTCATTTCTACTCGAATAACCTTAGGAAAATTGCGACTTTTGTATAGATTACACTATGTTGATGTATGATCATTTTTTTAATTTATTATTACGCTTCAAATAATAGCTAAAGTCAAGTTAAGGATCACTAGAAATGTTTTGCGCGGCGATCAAATAGGTAGTTAGGCATTTTTTGTCATATTATGTTCATTTCTGTTTGACGAATTGCTGAAAACTCCTACCTAATGAATATATAATCCTTTGTTGAAGTACCCTAATTTTTTATTTACTAGTTATCATGAAATATTAAGCATTGTCAATCCATGTATAGATCAAATTGGTAGTTAGTTAATTTTACCTTCTTAAAGTCATTTCTACTCGAAGAACCTTAGGTAAATTGTGACTTTTGTATATATAACACTATGTTTATATATGATCATTTTTTTATTATTTATTACGCTTCAAATAATAGCTTGAGTCAAGTTAAGGATCATTGCAAATGTTTTGCGCGGCGATCAAATAGGTAGTTAGGCATTTTTGTCATATTATGCACATTTCTGTTTGACGAATTGCCGAAAACTCCTACCTAATGAATATATAACCCATTGTTGAAGTACCCTAATTTTTTATTTACTAGTTATCATGAAATATTAAGCATTGTCAATCCATGTATCGATCAAATTGGTAGTTAGTTAATTTTACCTTCTTAAAGTCATTTCTACTCGAAGAACCTTAGGAAAATTGTGACTTTTGTATATATAACACTATGTTTATATATGATCATTTTTTTTATTATTTATTACGCTTCAAATAATAGCTTTAGTCAAGTTAAGGATCATTGCAAATGTTTTGCGCGTCGATCAAATAGGTAGTTAGGCATTTTTGTCATATTATGCACATTTCTGTTTGACGAATTGACGAAAACTCCTACCTATTGAAAATATAATCCTTTGTTGAAGTACCCTAATTTTTTATTTATTAGTTATATTGAAATATTAAGCATTGTCAATCCAAGTATCGATCAAATAGGTAGTTAGTTAATTTCACCTTCTTAAAGTCATTTCTACTCGAGGAACCTTTGGAAAATTACGACTTTTGTATAGATTACACTATGTTGATATATGTTCATTTTTTTATTTGTTATTACGCTTCAAAAAATTGCTAGAGTCCAGTTAAGGATCATTGCAAATGTTTTGCGGGGCGATCAAATAGGTAGTTACGCATTTTTGTCATATTATGCACATTTCTGTATGAGGAATTGACGAAAACTCCTACTATTGAATATATAATCCTTTGTTGAAGTACCCTAATATTTTATTTATTCGTTATCTTGAAATATTAAACATTGTCAATCCAAGTATCGATAAAATAGGTATTTAGTCAATTTCACCTTCTTAAAGTCATTTCTACTCGAAGAACCTTAGGAAAATTGCGACTTTTGTATAGATAACACTATGTTGATGTATGATCATTCTTTTATTATTTATTATGCTTCAAATAATAGCTAAAGTCAAGTTAAGGATCACTGCAAATGTTTTGCTCGGCGATCAAATAGGTAGTTAGGCATTTTTTGTCATATTATGCTCATTTCTGTTTGAGGAATTGACGAAAACTCCTACCTATTGAAAATATAATCCTTTGTTGAAGTACCCTAATTTTTTATTTATTAGTTAACTTGAAATATTAAGCATTGTCAATCCATGTATCGATCAAATTGGTAGTTAGTTAATTTTACCTTCTTAAAGTCATTTCTACACGAAGAACCTTTAGAAAATTGCGACTTTTGAATAGATAACACTATGTTTACATATGACCATTCTTTTATTATTTATTACGCTTTAAATAATAGCTAGAGTCAAGTTAACGATCACTGAAAATGTTTTGCGCGGCGATCAAATAGGTAGTTAGGCATTTTTTGTAATATTATGTTCATTTCTGTTTGACAAATTGCCGAAAACTCCAGCCTAATGAATATATAATCCTTTGTTGAAGTACCCTAATTTTTTATTTATTAGTTATCTTGAAATATTAAGCATTGTCAATCCATGTATCGATCAAATAGGTAGTTAGTTAATTTGACCTTCTTAAAGTCATTTCTACTCGAAGAACCTTAGGAAAATTGCGAATTTTGTATAGATAACACTATGTTGATGTATGATCAATTTTTTATTAATTATTACGCTTCAAATAATAGCTAGAGTCAAGTTAAGGATCACTGAAAATGTTTTGCGCGGTGATCAAATAGGTAGTTAGGCATTTTTTGTCATATTATGCTCATTTCTTTTTGACGAATTGCCGAAAACTCCTACCTATTGAATATATAATCCTTTGTTGAAGTACCCTAATTTTTTATTTATTAGTTATCTTGAAATATTAAGCATTGTCAATCCATGTATCGATCAAATAGGTAGTTAGTTAATTTGACCTTCTTAAAGTCATTTCTACTCGTAGAATCTTCGGAAAATTGCGAATTTTATATAGATAACACTATGTGGATGTATGATCAATTTTTTATTAATTATTACGCTTCAAATAATAGCTAGAGTCAAGTTAAGGATCACTGAAAATGTTTTGCGCGGCGATCAATTAGGTAGTTAGGCATTTTTTGTCATATTATGCTCATTTCTTTTTGACGAATTGCCGAAAACTCCTACCTATTGAATATATAATCCTTTGTTGAAGTACCCTAATTTTTTATTTATTAGTTATCTTGAAATATTAAGCATTGTCAATCCATGTATCGATCAAATAGGTAATAGTTAATTTGACCTTCTTAAAGTCATTTCTACTCGAATAACCTTAGGAAAATTGCGACTTTTGTATAGATTACACTATGCTGATGTATGATCATTTTTTTAATTTATTATTACGCTTCAAATAATAGCTAAAGTCAAGTTAAGGATCACTAGAAATGTTTTGCGCGGCGATCAAATAGGTAGTTAGGCATTTTTTGTCATATTATGTTCATTTCTGTTTGACGAATTGCTGAAAACTCCTACCTAATGAATATATAATCCTTTGTTGAAGTACCCTAATTTTTTATTTACTAGTTATCATGAAATATTAAGCATTGTCAATCCATGTATAGATCAAATTGGTAGTTAGTTAATTTTACCTTCTTAAAGTCATTTCTACTCGAAGAACCTTAGGTAAATTGTGACTTTTGTATATATAACACTATGTTTATATATGATCATTTTTTTATTATTTATTACGCTTCAAATAATAGCTTGAGTCAAGTTAAGGATCATTGCAAATGTTTTGCGCGGCGATCAAATAGGTAGTTAGGCATTTTTGTCATATTATGCACATTTCTGTTTGACGAATTGCCGAAAACTCCTACCTAATGAATATATAATCCATTGTTGAAGTACCCTAATTTTTTATTTACTAGTTATCATGAAATATTAAGCATTGTCAATCCATGTATCGATCAAATTGGTAGTTAGTTAATTTTACCTTCTTAAAGTCATTTCTACTCGAAGAACCTTAGGAAAATTGTGACTTTTGTATATATAACACTATGTTTATATATGATCATTTTTTTATTATTTATTACGCTTCAAATAATAGCTTTAGTCAAGTTAAGGATCATTGCAAATGTTTTGCGCGTCGATCAAATAGGTAGTTAGGCATTTTTGTCATATTATGCACATTTCTGTTTGACGAATTGACGAAAACTCCTACCTATTGAAAATATAATCCTTTGTTGAAGTACCCTAATTTTTTATTTATTAGTTATATTGAAATATTAAGCATTGTCAATCCAAGTATCGATCAAATAGGTAGTTAGTTAATTTCACCTTCTTAAAGTCATTTCTACTTGAGGAACCTTTGGAAAATTACGACTTTTGTATAGATTACACTATGTTGATATATGTTCATTTTTTTATTTGTTATTACGCTTCAAAAAATTGCTAGAGTCCAGTTAAGGATCATTGCAAATGTTTTGCGGGGCGATCAAATAGGTAGTTACGCATTTTTGTCATATTATGCACATTTCTGTATGAGGAATTGACGAAAACTCCTACTATTGAATATATAATCCTTTGTTGAAGTACCCTAATATTTTATTTATTCGTTATCTTGAAATATTAAACATTGTCAATCCAAGTATCGATAAAATAGGTATTTAGTCAATTTCACCTTCTTAAAGTCATTTCTACTCGAAGAACCTTAGGAAAATTGCGACTTTTGTATAGATAACACTATGTTGATGTATGATCATTCTTTTATTATTTATTATGCTTCAAATAATAGCTAAAGTCAAGTTAAGGATCACTGCAAATGTTTTGCTCGGCGATCAAATAGGTAGTTAGGCATTTTTTGTCATATTATGCTCATTTCTGTTTGAGGAATTGACGAAAACTCCTACCTATTGAAAATATAATCCTTTGTTGAAGTACCCTAATTTTTTATTTATTAGTTAACTTGAAATATTAAGCATTGTCAATCCATGTATCGATCAAATTGGTAGTTAGTTAATTTTACCTTCTTAAAGTCATTTCTACACGAAGAACCTTTAGAAAATTGCGACTTTTGAATAGATAACACTATGTTTACATATGACCATTCTTTTATTATTTATTACGCTTTAAATAATAGCTAGAGTCAAGTTAACGATCACTACAAATGTTTTGCGCGGCGATCAAATAGGTAGTTAGGCATTTTTTGTAATATTATGTTCATTTCTGTTTGACAAATTGCCGAAAACTCCAGCCTAATGAATATATAATCCTTTGTTGAAGTACCCTAATTTTTTATTTATTAGTTATCTTGAAATATTAAGCATTGTCAATCCATGTATCGATCAAATAGGTAGTTAGTTAATTTGACCTTCTTAAAGTCATTTCTACTCGAAGAACCTTAGGAAAATTGCGAATTTTGTATAGATAACACTATGTTGATGTATGATCAATTTTTTATTAATTATTACGCTTCAAATAATAGCTAGAGTCAAGTTAAGGATCACTGAAAATGTTTTGCGCGGCGATCAAATAGGTAGTTAGGCATTTTTTGTCATATTATGCTCATTTCTTTTTGACGAATTGCCGAAAACTCCTACCTATTGAATATATAATCCTTTGTTGAAGTACCCTAATTTTTTATTTATTAGTTATCTTGAAATATTAAGCATTGTCAATCCATGTATCGATCAAATAGGTAGTTAGTTAATTTGACCTTCTTAAAGTCATTTCTACTCGTAGAATCTTCGGAAAATTGCGAATTTTATATAGATAACACTATGTGGATGTATGATCAATTTTTTATTAATTATTACGCTTCAAATAATAGCTAGAGTCAAGTTAAGGATCACTGAAAATGTTTTGCGCGGCGATCAATTAGGTAGTTAGGCATTTTTTGTCATATTATGCTCATTTCTTTTTGACGAATTGCCGAAAACTCCTACCTATTGAATATATAATCCTTTGTTGAAGTACCCTAATTTTTTATTTATTAGTTATCTTGAAATATTAAGCATTGTCAATCCATGTATCGATCAAATAGGTAATAGTTAATTTGACCTTCTTAAAGTCATTTCTACTCGAATAACCTTAGGAAAATTGCGACTTTTGTATAGATTACACTATGTTGATGTATGATCATTTTTTTAATTTATTATTACGCTTCAAATAATAGCTAAAGTCAAGTTAAGGATCACTAGAAATGTTTTGCGCGGCGATCAAATAGGTAGTTAGGCATTTTTTGTCATATTATGTTCATTTCTGTTTGACGAATTGCTGAAAACTCCTACCTAATGAATATATAATCCTTTGTTGAAGTACCCTAATTTTTTATTTACTAGTTATCATGAAATATTAAGCATTGTCAATTCATGTATAGATCAAATTGGTAGTTAGTTAATTTTACCTTCTTAAAGTCATTTCTACTCGAAGAACCTTAGGTAAATTGTGACTTTTGTATATATAACACTATGTTTATATATGATCATTTTTTTATTATTTATTACGCTTCAAATAATAGCTTGAGTCAAGTTAAGGATCATTGCAAATGTTTTGCGCGGCGATCAAATAGGTAGTTAGGCATTTTTGTCATATTATGCACATTTCTGTTTGACGAATTGCCGAAAACTCCTACCTAATGAATATATAATCCATTGTTGAAGTACCCTAATTTTTTATTTACTAGTTATCATGAAATATTAAGCATTGTCAATCCATGTATCGATTAAATAGGTAGTTAGTTAATTTGACCTTCTTAAAGTCATTTCTACTCGAAGAACCTTAGGAAAATTGCGAATTTTGTATAGATAACACTATGTTGATGTATGATCAATTTTTTATTAATTATTACGCTTCAAATAATAGCTAGAGTCAAGTTAAGGATCACTGCAAATGTTTTTCGCGACGATCAAATAGGTAGTTTGGCATTTTTTTGTCAAATTATGCACATTTCTATTTGACGAATTGACGAAAACTCCTACCAATTGAATATATAATCCTTTGTTGAAGTACCCTAATTTTTTATTTATTAGTTATCTTGAAATATTAAGCATTGTCAATCCATGTATCGATCAAATAGGTAGTTAGTTAATTTGACCTTCATAAAGTCATTTCTACTCGAAGAACCTTTGGAAAATTGCGAATTTTGTATAGATAACACTATGTTGATGTATGATCAATTTTTTATTAATTATTACGCTTCAAATAATAGCTAGATTCAAGTTAAGGATCACTGAAAATGTTTTGCGCGGCGATCAAATAGGTAGTTAGGCATTTTTTGTCATATTATGCTCATTTCTTTTTGACGAATTGCCGAAAACTCCTACCTATTGAATTTATAATCCTTTGTTGAAGTACCCTAATTTTTTATTTATTAGTTATCTTGAAATATTAAGCATTGTCAATCCATGTATCGATCAAATAGGTAGTTAGTTAATTTGACCTTCTTAAATTCATTTCTACTCGAAGAACCTTAGGAAAATTGCAACTTTTGTATAGATAACACTATGTTGATGTATGATCATTTTTTTAATTATTTATTATGCTTCAAATAATAGCTAGAGTCAAGTTCAGGATCACTGCAAATGTTTTGCGCGGCGATCAAATAGGTAGTTAGGCATTTTTTGTCATATTTTGCACATTTCTGTATGACGAATTGCCGAAAACTCCTGCCTAATGAATATATAATCCTTTGTTGAAGTACCCTAATTTTTTATTTATTAGTTATCTTGAAATATTAAGCATTGTCAATCCATGAATCGATCAACTAGATAGTTAGTTAATTTGACCTTCTTAAAGTCATTTCTACTCGAAGAACCTTAGGAAAATTGCGACTTTTGTATAGATAACACTATGTTGATGTATGATCATTTTTTTTTATTTATTATTACTCTTCAAATAATAGCTAAAGTCAAGTTAAGGATCACTAGAAATGTTTTGCGCGGCGATCAAATAGGTAGTTAGGCATTTTTTGTCATATTATGTTCATTTCTGTATGACGAATTGCCGAAAACTCCTACCTAATGAATATATAATCCTTTGTTGAAGTACCCTAATTTTTTATTTACTAGTTATCATGAAATATTAAGCATTGTCAATCCATGTATCGATCAAATTGGTAGTTAGTTAATTTTACCTTCTTAAAGTCATTTCTACACGAAGAACCTTTAGAAAATTGCGACTTTTGAATAGATAACACTATGTTTACATATGACCTTTCTTTTATTAATTATTACGCTTTAAATAATAGCTAGAGTCAAGTTAAGGATCACTACAAATGTTTTGCGCGGCGATCAAATAGGTAGTTAGGCATTTTTTGTAATATTATGTTCATTTCTGTTTGACAAATTGCCGAATACTCCAGCCTAATGAATATATAATCCTTTGTTGAAGTACCCTAATTTTTTATTTATTAGTTATCTTGAAATATTAAGCATTGTCAATCCATGTATCGATCAACTAGATAGTTAGTTAATTTGACCTTCTTAAAGTCATTTCTACTCGAAGAACCTTAAGAAAATTGCGACTTTTGTATAGATAACACTATGTTGATGTATGATCATTTTTTTTATTTATTATTACGCTTCAAATAATAGCTAAAGTCAAGTTAAGGATCACTGCAAATGTTTTGCGCGGCGATCAAATAGGTAGTCAGGCATTTTTTGTCATATTATGTTCATTTCTGTTTGACGAATTGCCGAAAACTCCTACCTAATGAATAAATAATCCTTTGTTGAAGTACCCAAATTTTTTATTTATTAGTTGTCTTGAAATTTTAAGCATTGTCAATCCATGTATCGATCAACTAGATAGTTAGTTAATTTGACCTTCTTAAAGTCATTTCTACTCGAAGAACCTTATGAAAATTGCGACTTTTGTATAGATAACACTATGTTGATGTATGATCATTTTTTTATTATTTATTATGCTTCAAATAATAGCTAGAGTCAAGTTAAGGATCACTGCAAATGTTTTGCGCGGCGATCAAATAGGTAGTTAGGCATTTTTTGTCATATTTTACACATTTCTGTATGACGAATTGCCGAAAACTCCTGCCTAATGAATATATAATCCTTTGTTGAAGTACCCTAATTTTTTATTTTATAGTTATCTTGAAATATTAAGCATTGTCAATCCATGAATCGATCAACTAGATAGTTAGTTAATTTGACCTTCTTAAAGTCATTTCTACTCGAAGAACCTTAGGAAAATTGCGACTTTTGTATAGATAACACTATGTTGATGTATGATCATTTTTTTTTATTTTTTATTACTCTTCAAATAATAGCTAAAGTCAAGTTAAGGATCACTAGAAATGTTTTGCGCGGCGATCAAATAGGTAGTTAGGCATTTTTTGTCATATTATGTTCATTTCTGTATGACGAATTGCCGAAAACTCCTACCTAATGAATATATAATCCTTTGTTGAAGTACCCTAATTTTTTATTTACTAGTTATCATGAAATATTAAGCATTGTCAATCCATGTATCGATCAAATTGGTAGTTAGTTAATTTTACCTTCTTAAAGTCATTTCTACACGAAGAACCTTTAGAAAATTGCGACTTTTGAATAGATAACACTATGTTTACATATGACCTTTCTTTTATTAATTATTACGCTTTAAATAATAGCTAGAGTCAAGTTAAGGATCACTACAAATGTTTTGCGCGGCGATCAAATAGGTAGTTAGGCATTTTTTGTAATATTATGTTCATTTCTGTTTGACAAATTGCCGAATACTCCAGCCTAATGAATATATAATCCTTTGTTGAAGTACCCTAATTTTTTATTTATTAGTTATCTTGAAATATTAAGCATTGTCAATCCATGTATCGATCAACTAGATAGTTAGTTAATTTGACCTTCTGAAAGTCATTTATACTCGAAGAACCTTAGGAAAATTGCGACTTTTGTATAGATAACACTTTGTTGATGTATGATCATTTTTATTTATTTATTATTACTCTACAAATAATAGCTAAAGTCAAGTTAAGGATCTCTAGAAATATTTTGCACGGCGATCAAATAGGTAGTTAGGCATTTTTTGTCATATTATGTTCATTTCTGTTTGACGAATTGCCGAAAACTCCAACCTAATGAATATATAATCCTTTGTTGAAGTACCCTAATTTTTTATTTACTAGTTATCATGAAATATTAAGCATTGTCAATCCATGTATCGATCAAATTGGTAGTTAGTTAATTTTACCTTCTTAAAGTCATTTATACTCGAAGAACCTTAGGAAAATTGCGACTTTTGTATAGATAACACTATGTTTACATATGACCATTTTTTTATTATTTATTACGCTTTAAATAATAGCTAGAGTCAAGTTAAGGATCACTGCAAATATTTTGCGCGGCGATCAAATAGGTAGTTAGGCATTTTTTGTAATATTATGTTCATTTCTTTTTGACGAATTGCCGAAAACTCCTGCCTAATGAATATATAATCCTTTGTTGAAGTTCCCTAATTTTTTATTTATTAGTTATCTTGAAATATTAAGCATTGTCAATCCATGTATCAATCAACTAGATAGTTAGTTAATTTGACTTTCTTAAAGTCATTTCTACTCGAAGAACCTTAAGAAAATTGCGACTTTTGTATAGATAACACTATGTTGATGTATGATCATTTTTTTTATTTATTATTACGCTTCAAATAATAGCTAAAGTCAAGTTAAGGATCACTGCAAATGTTTTGCGCGGCGATCAAATAGGTAGTCAGGCATTTTTTTGTCATATTATGTTCATTTCTGTTTGACGAATTGCCGAAAACTCCTACCTAATGAATAAATAATCCTTTGTTGAAGTACCCTAATTTTTTATTTACTAGTTATCTTGAAATATTTAGCATTGTCAATCCATGTATCGATCAAATAGGTAGTTAGTTAATTTTACCTTCTTAATGTCATTTCTACATGAAGAACCTTAGGAAAATTGTGACTTTTGTATAGATAACACTATGTTTATATATGATCATTTTTTTATTATTGATTACACTTCAAATAATAGCTAGAGTCAAGATAAGGATCATTGCAAAGGTTTTGCGCGGCGATCAAATAGGTAGTTAGGCATTTTTGTCATATTATGCACATTTCTGTTTGACGAATTGACGAAAACTCCTACCTATTGAATATATAATCCTTTGTTGAAGTACCCTAATTTTTTATTTATTAGTTATCTTCAAATATTATGCATTGTCAATCCATGTATCGATCATATAGGTAGTTAGTTAATTTGACCTTCTTAAAGTCATTTCTACTCGAAGAACCTTAGGAAAATTGCGACTTTTGTATAGATAACACTATGTTGATGTATGATCATTTTTTATTATTTATTATGCTTCAAATAATAGCTAGAGTCAAGTTAAGGATCATTGCAAATGTTTTGCGCGGCGATCAAATAGGTAGTTAGGCATTTTTGTCATATTATGCACATTTCTGTTTGACGAATTGACGAAAACTCCTACCTATTGAATATATATTCCTTTGTTGAAGTACCCTAATTTTTTATTTATTTGTTATATTCAAATATTAAGCATTTTCAATCCAAGTATCGATCAAATAGGTAGTCAGTTAATTTCACCTTCTTAAAGTCATTTCTACTCGAAGAACCTTAGGAAAATTGCGACTTTTGTATAGGTAATACTATGTTGATATATGATCATTTTTTTATTTGTTATTACGCTTCAAAAAATCGCTAGAGTCGCAATGCTACCTATTTGATCGATACATGGATTGACAATGCTTAATATTTCAAGATAACTAATAAATAAAAAATTAGAGTACTTCAACAAAGGATTATATATTCAATAGGTGGGAGTTTTCGGCAATTCGTCAAACAGAAATGAGCATAATATGACAAAAAATGCCTAACTACCTATTTGATCGCCGCGTAAAACATTTGCAGTGATCCATAACATGCCTCTAGCTATTATTTGAGGCGTAATAATTAATAAAAAAATGATCATACATCAACATAGTGTTATCTACACAAAAGTCGCAATTTTCCTAAGGTTCTTCGAGTAGAAATGACTTTAAGAAGGTCAAATTAACTAACTACCTATTTGATCGATACATGGATTGACAATGCTTAATATTTCAAGATAACAAAGAAATAAAAAATTAGGGTACTTCAACAAAGGATTATAAATTCAATCGGTGGGAGTTTTCGGCAATTCGTCAAACAGAAATGAGCATAATATGATAAAAAATGCCAAACTACCTATTTGATCGCCGCGCAAAACATTTGCAGTGATCCTTAACTTGACTCTAGCTATTATTTAAAGAGTAATAATAAATAAAAAAATGATTACACATGAACATAGTGTTATCTATACAAAAGTCGCAATTTTCCTAAGTTTCTTCGAGTAGAAATGACTTTAAGAAGGTGAAATTAACTAACTACCTATTTGATCGATACATGGATTGACAATGCTTAAAATTCCAAGTTAACTAATAAATAAAAAATTAGGATACTTCAACAAAGGATTATATATTCAATAGGTGGGAGTTTTCGGCAATTCGTCAAACAGAAATGAGCAAAATATGACAAAAAATGCCTAACTACCTATTTCATCTCCGCACAAAACATTTGCAGTGATCCTTAACTTGACTCTAGCTATTATTTGAAGCGTAATAATTAATAAAAAAAATGATCATACATCAACATAGTGTTATCTATACAAAAGTCGCAATTTTCCTAAGGTTCTTCGAGTAGAAATGAATTTAAGAAGGTCAAATTAACTAACTACCTATTTGATCGATACATAGATTGACAACGCTTAATATTTCAAGATAACTAATAAATAAAAAATTTGGATACTTCAACAAAGGATTATATATTTAATAGGTAGGAGTTTTCGGCAATTGGTCAAACTGAAATGAGCAAAATATGACAAAAAATGCCTAACTACCTATTTGATCGCCGTGCAAAACATTTGCAGTGATCCTTAACTTTACTCTAGCTATTATTTGAAGCGTAATAATTAATAAAAAAATGATCATACATCAACAAAGTGTTATCTATACAAAAGTCGCAATTTTCCTAAGGTTGTTCGAGTAGAAATGACTTTAAGAAGGTCAAATTAACTAACTACCTATTTGATCGATACATAGATTGACAATGCTTAATATTTCAAGATAACTAATAAATAAAAAATTAGGGTACTTCAACAAAGGATTATATATTAAATAGGTAGGAGTTTTCGGCAATTCGTCAAACTGAAATTAGCATAATATGACAAAAACTGCCTAACTACCGATTTGATCGCCGCGCAAAACATTTGCAGTGATCCTGAACTTGACTCTAGCTATTATTTGAAGCGTAATAATTAATAAAAAAAATGATCATACATCAACATAGTGTTATCTATACAAAAGTCGCAATTTTCCTAAGGTTCTTCGAGTAGAAATGAATTTAAGAAGGTCAAATTAACTAACTACCTATTTGATCAATACATAGATTGAAAACGCTTAATATTTCAAGATAACTAATAAATAAAAAATTTGGATACTTCAACAAAGGATTATATATTTAATAGGTAGGAGTTTTCGGCAATTGGTCAAACTGAAATGAGCAAAATATGACAAAAAATGCCTAACTACCTATTTGATCGCCGTGCAAAACATTTGCAGTGATCCTTAACTTTACTCTAGCTATTATTTGAAGCGTAATAATTAATAAAAAAAATGATCATACATCAACAAAGTGTTATCTATACAAAAGTCGCAATTTTCCTAAGGTTGTTCGAGTAGAAATGACTTTAAGAAGGTCAAATTAACTAACTACCTATTTGATCGATACATAGATTGACAATGCTTAATATTTCAAGATAACTAATAAATAAAAAATTAGGGTACTTCAACAAAGGATTATATATTAAATAGGTAGGAGTTTTCGGCAATTCGTCAAACTGAAATTAGCATAATATGACAAAAACTGCCTAACTACCGATTTGATCGCCGCGCAAAACATTTGCAGTGATCCTTAACTTGACTCTAGCGATTATTTGAAATGTAATACTAAATAAAAAAAATGATCATACATCAACATAGTGTTATCTATACAAAAGTCGCAATTTTCCTAAAGTTCTTCGAGTAGAAATGACTTTAAGATGGTCAAATTAACTAACTACGTATTTGGTCGATACAAGGATTGACAATGCTGAATATTTCAAGATAACTAATAAATAAAAAGTTAGGGTACTTCAACAAAGGATTATATATTCAATAGGTAGGAGTTTTCGGCAATTCGTCAAACAGAAATGAGCATAATATGACAAAAAATGCCTAACTACCTATTTGATCGCCGCGCAAAACATTTGCAGTGATCCTTAACTTGACTTTAGATCTTATTTGAAGCGTAATAATAAATAATAAAATGATCATACATCAACATAGTGTTTTCTATACAAAAGTCGCAATTTTCCTAAAGTTCTTCGTCTAGAAATGACTTTAAGAAGGTAAAATTAACTAACTACCTATTTGATCGATACATGGATTGACAATGCTTAAAATTTCAAGATAACTAATAAATAAAAAATTAGGATACTTCAACAAGAGATTATATATTCAATAGGTATGAGTTTTCGGCAATTCGTCAAACAGAAATGAGCAAAATATGACAAAAAATGGCTGACCACCTATTTGATCGCCGCGCAAATCATTTGCAGTGATCCATAACTTGACTCTAGCTATTATTTGAAGAGTAATAATTAATCCACAAATGATTATATATTCAATAGGTAGGAGTTTTCGGCAATTCGTCAAACAGAAATGAGCATAATATGATAAAAAATGCCTAACTACCTATTTGATCGCCGCGCAAAAAATTTGCAGTGATCCTTAACTTGACTCTAGCTATTATTTGAAGCGTAATAATAAATAAAAAAATGATTATACATGAACATAGTGTTATCTATACAAAAGTCGCAATTTTCCTAAGGTTATTCGAGTAGAAATGACTTTAAGAAGGTAAAATTAACTAACTACCTATTTGATCGACACATGGATTGAAAATGCTTAAAATTTCAAGATAACTAATAAATAAAAAATTAGGATACTTCAACAAAGGATTATATATTCAATAGGTGAGAGTTTTCGGCCATTCGTCAAACAGAAATGAGCAAAATATGGCAAAAAATGCCTAACTACCTATTTGATCGCCGTGCAAAACATTTGCAGTGATCCTTAACTTTACTCTAGCTATTATTTGAAGCGTAATAATTAATAAAAAAATGATCATACATCAACAAAGTGTTATCTATACAAAAGTCGCAATTTTCCTAAGGTTGTTCGAGTAGAAATGACTTTAAGAAGGTCAAATTAACTAACTACCTATTTGATCGATACATAGATTGACAATGCTTAATATTTCAAGATAACTAATAAATAAAAAATTAGGGTACTTCAACAAAGGATTATATATTAAATAGGTAGGAGTTTTCGGCAATTCGTCAAACTGAAATTAGCATAATATGACAAAAACTGCCTAACTACCGATTTGATCGCCGCGCAAAACATTTGCAGTGATCCTTAACTTGACTCTAGCGATTATTTGAAATGTAATACTAAATAAAAAAAAATGATCTTACATCAACATAGTGTTATCTATACAAAAGTCGCAATTTTCCTAAGGTTCTTCGAGTAGAAATGAATTTAAGATGGTCAAATTAACTAACTACGTATTTGGTCGACACATGGATTGAAAATGCTGAATATTTCAAGATAACTAATAAATAAAAAATTTGGATACTTCAACAAAGGATTATATATTTAATAGGTAGGAGTTTTCGGCAATTGGTCAAACAGAAATGAGCAAAATATGGCAAAAAATGCCTAACTACCTATTTGATCGCCGTGCAAAACATTTGCAGTGATCCTTAACTTTACTCTAGCTATTATTTGAAGCGTAATAATTAATAAAAAAATGATTATACATGAACATAGTGTTATCTATACAAAAGTCGCAATTTTCCTAAGGTTCTTCGAGTAGAAATGACTTTAAGAAGGTAAAATTAACTAACTACCTATTTGATCGATACATGGATTGACAATGCTTAAAATTTCAAGTTAACTAATAAATAAAAAATTAGGATACTTCAACAAAGGATTATATATTCAATAGGTGGGAGTTTTCGGCAATTCGTCAAACAGAAATGAGCAAAATATGACAAAAAATGCCTAACTACCTATGTGATCGCCGCGCAAAACATTTGCAGTGATCCTTAACTTGTCTCTAGCTATTATTTGAAGCGTAATAATATATAAAAAAATGATTATACATGAACATAGTGTTATCTATACAAAAGTCGCAATTTTCCTAACGTTATTCGAGTAGAAATGACTTTAAGAAGGTAAAATTAATTAACTACCTATTTGATCGACACATGGATTGAAAATGCTTAATATTCCAAGATAACAAAGAAATAAAAAATTAGGGTACTTCAACAAAGAATTATATATTCAATAGGTGGGAGTTTTCGGCAATTCGTCAAACAGAAATGAGCATAATATGATAAAAAATGCCTAACTACCTATTTGATCGCCGCGCAAAAAATTTGCAGTGATCCTTAACTTGCCTCTAGCTATTATTTGAAGCGTAATAATTAATAAAATAAAATGATCATACATCAACATAGTGTTATCTATACAAAAGTCGCAATTTTCCTAAGGTTCTTCGAGTAGAAATGAATTTAAGAAGGTCAAATTAACTAACTACCTATTTGATCGATACATAGATTGACAACGCTTAATATTTCAAGATAACTAATAAATAAGAAATTTGGATACTTCAACAAAGGATTATATATTCAATAGGTGGGAGTTATCGGCAATTCGTCAAACAGAAATGAGCAAAATATGACAAAAAATGCCTAACTACCTATTTCATCTCCGCGCAAAACATTTGCAGTGATCCTTAACTTGACTCTAGCTATTATTTGAAGCGTAATGATTAATAAAAAAATGATCATACATCAACATTGTGTTATCTATACAAAAGTCGCAATTTTCCTAAGGTTCTTCGAGTAGAAATGACTTTAAGAAGGTGAAATTAACTAACTACCTATTTGATCGATACATGGATTGACAAAGCTTAAAATTGCAAGTTAACTAATAAATAAAAAATTAGGGTACTTCCACAAATGATTATATATTCAATAGGTAGGAGTTTTCGGCAATTCGTCAAACAGAAATGAGCATAATATGACAAAAAATGCCTAACTACCGATTTGATCGCCGCGCAAAACATTTGCAGTGATCCTTAACTTGACTCTAGCTATTATTTGAAGCGTAATAAATAATAAAAAAATGATCATATATCAACATAGTGTTATCTATACAAAAGTCGCAATTTTCCTAAGGTTCTTCGAGTAGAAATGAATTTAAGAAGGTCAAATTAACTAACTACCTATTTGATCGATACATGGAATGACAATGCTTAATATTTCAAGTTAACTAAAAAATAAAAAATTAGGGTACTTCAACAAAGGATTATATATTCAATAGGTAGGAGTTTTCTGCAATTCGTCCAACAGAAATGAGCATAATATGATAAAAAATGCCTAACTACCTATTTGATCGCCGCGCAAAACATTTGCAGTGATCCTTAACTTGACTCTAGCTATTATTTGAAGAGTAATAATAAATAAAAAAATGATTACACATGAACATAGTGTTATCTATACAAAAGTCGCAATTTTCTTAAGGTTCTTCGAGTAGAAATGACTTTAAGAAGGTGAAATTAACTAACTACCTATTTGATCGATACATGGATTGACAATGCTTAAAATTCCAAGTTAACTAATAAATAAAAAATTAGGGTACTTCCACAAATGATTATATATTCAATAGGTAGGAGTTTTCGGCAATTCGTCAAACAGAAATGAGCATAATATGACAAAAAATGCCTAACTACCGATTTGATCGCCGCGCAAAACATTTGCAGTGATCCTTAACTTGACTCTAGCTATTATTTGAAGCGTAATAAATAATAAAAAAATGATCATATATCAACATAGTGTTATCTATACAAAAGTCGCAATTTTCCTAAGGTTCTTCGAGTAGAAATGAATTTAAGAAGGTCAAATTAACTAACTACCTATTTGATCGATACATGGAATGACAATGCTTAATATTTCAAGTTAACTAAAAAATTAAAAATTAGGGTACTTCAACAAAGGATTATATATTCAATAGGTAGGAGTTTTCGGCAATTAGTCAAACAGAAATGAGCATAATATGACAAAAAATGCCTAACTACCTATTTGATCGCCGCGCAAAACATTTGCAGTGATCCTTAACTTGACTCTAGCTATTATTTGAAGCGTAATGATTAATAAAACAATGATCATACATCAACATTGTGTTATCTATACAAAAGTCACAATTTTCCTAAGGTTATTCGAGTAGAAATGAATTTAAGAAGGTCAAATTAACTAATTACCTATTTGATCGATACATAGATTGACAACGCTTAATATTTCAAGATAACTAATAAATAAAAAATTAGGATACTTCAACAAAGGATTATATATTCATTAGGTAGGAGTTTTCGGCAATTGGTCAAACAGAAATGAGCAAAATATGACAAAAAATGCCTAACTACCTATTTGATCGCCGCGCAAAACATTTGCAGTATTCCTTAATTTTACTCTAGCTATTATTTGAAGCGTAATAATTAATAAAAAATGGTCATACATCAACATAGTGTTATCTATACAAAAGTCGCAATTTTCCTAAAGTTGTTCGAGTAGAAATGATTTTAAGAAGGTCAAATTAACTAACTACCTATTTGATCGATACATGGATTGACAATGCTTAATATTTCAAGATAACTAATAAATAAAAAATTAGGGTACTTCCACAAATGATTATATATTCAATAGGTAGGAGTTTTCGGCAATTCATCAAACAGAAATGAGCATAATATGACAAAAAATGCCTAACTACCGATTTGATCGCCTCGCAAAACATTTGCAGTGATCCTTAACTTGACTCTAGCTATTATTTGAAGCGTAATAAATAATAAAAAAATGATCATACATCAACATAGTGTTATCTATACAAAAGTCGCAATTTTCCTAAGGTTCTTCGAGTAGAAATGAATTTAAGAAGGTCAAATTAACTAACTACCTATTTGATCGATACATAGATTGACAACGCTTAATATTTCAAGATAACTAATAAATAAAAAATTAGGATACTTCAACAAAGGATTATATATTCAATAGGTAGGAGTTTTCGGCAATTAGTCAAACAGAAATTAGCAAAATATGACAAAAAAATGCCTAACTACCTATTTGATCGCCGCGCAAAACATTTGCAGTATTCCTTAATTTTACTCTAGCTATTATTTGAAGCGTAATAATTAATAAAAAATGGTCATACATCAACATAGTGTTATCTATACAAAAGTCGCAATTTTCCTAAAGTTGTTCGAGTAGAAATGACTTTAAGAAGGTCAAATTAACTAACTACCTATTTGATCGATACATGGATTGACAATGCTTAATATTTCAAGATAACTAATAAATAAAAAATTAGGGTACTTCCACAAATGATTATATATTCAATAGGTAGGAGTTTTCGGCAATTCGTCAAACAGAAATGAGCATAATATGACAAAAAATGCCTAACTACCGATTTGATCACCGCGCAAAACATTTGCAGTGATCCTTAACTTGACTCTAGCTATTATTTGAAGCGTAATAAATAATAAAAAAATTGTCATACATCAACATAGTGTTATCTATACAAAATTCGCAATTTTCCTAATGTTCTTCGAGTAGAAATGAATTTAAGAAGGTCAAATTAACTAACTACCAATTTGATCGATACATGGAATGACAATGCTTAATATTTCAAGGTAACTAAAAAATAAAAAATTAGGGTACTTCAACAAAGGATTATATATTCAATAGGCAGGAGTTTTCGGCAATTCGTCAAACAGAAATGAGCAAAATATGACAAAAAATGCCTAACTACCTATTTGATCGCCGCGCAAAACATTTGCAGTGATCCTTAACTTGACTCTAGCTATTATTTGAAGCGTAATGATTAATAAAAAAATGATCATACATCAACATTGTGTTATCTATACAAAAGTCACAATTTTCCTAAGGTTATTCGAGTAGAAATGAATTTAAGAAGGTCAAATTAACTAATTACCTATTTGATCGATACATAGATTGACAACGCTTAATATTTCAACATAACTAATAAATAAAAAATTAGGATACTTCAACAAAGGATTATATATTCAATAGGTAGGAGTTTTCGGCAATTGGTCAAACAGAAATGAGCAAAATATGACAAAAAATGCCTAACTACCTATTTGATCGCCGCGCAAAACATTTGCAGTATTCCTTAATTTTACTCTAGCTATTATTTGAAGCGTAATAATTAATAAAAAATGGTCATACATCAACATAGTGTTATCTATACAAAAGTCGCAATTTTCCTAAAGTTCTTCGAGTAGAAATGACTTTAAGAAGGTCAAATTAACTAACTACCTATTTGATCGATACATGGATTGACAATGCTTAATATTTCAAGTTAACTAAAAAATAAAAAATTAGGGTACTTCAACAAATGATTATATGTTCAATAGGTAGGAGTTTTCGGCAATTAGTCAAACAGAAATGAGCATAATATGACAAAAAATGCCTAACTACCTATTTGATCGCCGCGCAAAACATTTGCAGTGATCCTTAACTTGACTCTAGCTATTATTTGAAGCGTAATGATTAATAAAAAAATGATCATACATCAACATTGTGTTATCTATACAAAAGTCACAATTTTCCTAAGGTTATTCGAGTAGAAATGAATTTAAGAAGGTCAAATTAACTAATTACCTATTTGATCGATACATAGATTGACAACGCTTAATATTTCAACATAACTAATAAATAAAAAATTAGGATACTTCAACAAAGGATTATATATTCAATAGGAAGGAGTTTTCGGCAATTGGTCAAACAGAAATGAGCAAAATATGACAAAAAATGCCTAACTACCTATTTGATCGCCGCGCAAAACATTTGCAGTGATCGTTAACTTGACTCTAGCTATTATTTGAAGCGTAATAATTAATAAAAAAAATGATCATACATCAACATAGTGTTATCTATACAAAAGTCGCAATTTTCCTAAAGTTTTTCGAGTAGAAATGACTTTAAGAAGGTCAAATTAACTAACTACCTATTTGATCGATACATGGATTGACAATGCTTAATATTTCAAGATAACTAATAAATAAAAAATTAGGGTACTTCCACAAATGATTATATATTCAATAGGTAGGAGTTTTCGGCAATTCGTCAAACAGAAATGAGCATAATATGACAAAAAATGCCTAACTACCTATTTGATCGCCGCGCAAAACATTTGCAGTGATCCTTAACTTGTCTCTAGCTATTATTTGAAGCGTAATAATATATAAAAAAATGATTATACATGAACATAGTGTTATCTATACAAAAATCGCAATTTTCCTAAGGTTATTCGAGTAGAAATGACTTTAAGAAGGTAAAATTAATTAACTACCTATTTGATCGACACATGGATTGAAAATGCTTAAAATTTCAAGATAACTAATAAATAAAAAATTAGGATACTTCAACAAAGGATTATATATTCAATAGGTGAGAGTTTTCGGCCATTCGTCAAACAGAAATGAGCAAAATATGACAAAAAATGCCTAACTACCTATTTGATCGCCGCGCAAAACATTTGCAGTGATCGTTAACTTGACTCTAGCTATTATTTGAATCGTAATAATTAATAAAATAAAATGATCATACATCAACATAGTGTTATCTATACAAAAGTCGCAATTTTCCTAAGGTTCTTCGAGTAGAAATGAATTTAAGAAGGTCAAATTAACTAACTACCTATTTGATCGATACATAGATTGACAACGCTTAATATTTCAAGATAACTAATAAATAGAAAATTTGGATACTTCAACAAAGGATTATATATTCAATAGGTGGGAGTTATCGGCAATTCGTCAAACAGAAATGAGCAAAATGTGACAAAAAATGCCTAACTACCTATTTCATCTCCGCGCAAAACATTTGCAGTGATCCTTAACTTGACTCTAGCTATTATTTGAAGCGTAATGATTAATAAAAAAATGATCATACATCAACATAGTGTTATCTATACAAAAGTCGCAATTTTCCTAAGGTTCTTCGAGTAGAAATGACTTTAAGAAGGTGAAATTAACTAACTACCTATTTGATCGATACATGGATTGACAATGCTTAATATTTCAAGTTAACTAATAAATAAAAAATTAGGGTACTTCCACAAATGATTATATATTAAATAGGCAGGAGTTTTCGGCAATTCGTCAAACAGAAATGAGCATAATATGAGAAAAAATGCCTAACTACCTATTTGATCGCCGCGCAAAACATTTGCAGTGATCCTTAGCTTGACTCTAGCTATTATTTGAAGCGTAATAAATAATAAAAAAATGATCATACATCAACATAGTGTTATCTAAACAGAAGTGGCAATTTTCCTAAGGTTCTTCGAGTAGAAATGACTTTAAGAAGGTCAAATTAACTAACTACCTATTTGATCGATACATGGATTGACAATGCTTAATATTTCAAGTTAACTAAAAACCAAAAAATTAGGGCACTTCCACAAATGATTATATATTCAATAGGTAGGAGTTTTCGGCAATTCGTCTAACAGAAATGAGCATAATATGACAAAAAATGCCAAACTACCGATTTGATCACCGCGCAAAACATTTGCAGTGATCCTTAACTTGACTTTAGCTATTATTTGAAGCGTAATAAATAATAAAAAAATTATCATACATTAAAAACAGTGTTATCTATACAAAATTCGCAATTTTCCTAATGTTCTTCGAGTAGAAATGAATTTAAGAAGGTCAAATTAACTAACTACCTATTTGATCGATACATGGAATGACAATGCTTAATATTTCAAGTTAACTAAAAAATAAAAAATTAGGGTACTTCAACAAAGGATTATATATTCAATAGGCAGGAGTTTTCGGCAATTCGTCAAACTGAAATGAGCATAATATGACAAAAAATGCCTAACTACCTATTTGATCGCCGCGCAAACCATTTGCAGTGATCCTTAACTTGACTCTAGCTATTATTTGAAGCGTAATGATTAATAAAAAAATGATCATACATCAACATTGTGTTATCTATACAAAAGTCACAATTTTCCTAAGGTTATTCGAGTAGAAATGAATTTAAGAAGGTCAAATTAACTAATTACCTATTTGATCGATACATAGATTGACAACGCTTAATATTTCAACATAACTAATAAATAAAAAATTAGGATACTTCAACAAAGGATTATATATTCAATAGGTAGGAGTTTTCGGCAATTGGTCAACCAGAAATGAGCAAAATATGACAAAAAATGCCTAACTACCTATTTGATCGCCGCGCAAAACATTTGCAGTATTCCTTAATTTTACTCTAGCTATTATTTGAAGCGTAATAATTAATAAAAAATGGTCATACATCAACATAGTGTTATCTATACAAAAGTCGCAATTTTCCTAAAGTTCTTCGAGTAGAAATGACTTTAAGAAGGTCAAATTAACTAACTACCTATATGATCGATACATGGATTGACAATGCTTAATATTTCAAGTTAACTAAAAAATAAAAAATTAGGGTACTTCAACAAATGATTATATATTCAATAGGTAGGAGTTTTCGGCAATTAGTCAAACAGAAATGAGCATAATATGACAAAAAATGCCTAACTACCTATTTGATCGCCGCGCAAAACATTTGCAGTGATCCTTAACTTGACTCTAGCTATTATTTGAAGCGTAATGATTAATAAAAAAATGATCATACATCAACATTGTGTTATCTATACAAAAGTCACAATTTTCCTAAGGTTATTCGAGTAGAAATGAATTTAAGAAGGTCAAATTAACTAATTACCTATTTGATCGATACATAGATTGACAACGCTTAATATTTCAACATAACTAATAAATAAAAAATTAGGATACTTCAACAAAGGATTATATATTCAATAGGTAGGAGTTTTCGGCAATTGGTCAAACAGAAATGAGCAAAATATGACAAAAAATGCCTAACTACCTATTTGATCGCCGCGCAAAACATTTGCAGTGATCGTTAACTTGACTCTAGCTATTATTTGAAGCGTAATAATTAATAAAAAAAATGATCATACATCAACATAGTGTTATCTATACAAAAGTCGCAATTTTCCTAAAGTTCTTCGAGTAGAAATGACTTTAAGAAGGTCAAATTAATTAACTACCTATTTGATCGACACATGGATTGAAAATGCTTAAAATTTCAAGATAACTAATAAATAAAAAATTAGGATACTTCAACAAAGGATTATATATTCAATAGGTGAGAGTTTTCGGCCATTCGTCAAACAGAAATGAGCAAAATATGACAAAAAATGCCTAACTACCTATTTGATCGCCGCGCAAAACATTTGCAGTGATCGTTAACTTGACTCTAGCTATTATTTGAAGCGTAATAATTAATAAAATAAAATGATCATACATCAACATAGTGTTATCTATACAAAAGTCGCAATTTTCCTAAGGTTCTTCGAGTAGAAATGAATTTAAGAAGGTCAAATTAACTAACTACCTATTTGATCGATACATAGATTGACAACGCTTAATATTTCAAGATAACTAATAAATAAAAAATTTGGATACTTCAACAAAGGATTATATATTCAATAGGTGGGAGTTATCGGCAATTCGTCAAACAGAAATGAGCAAAATATGACAAAAAATGCCTAACTACCTATTTCATCTCCGCGTAAAACATTTGCAGTGATCCTTAACTTGACTCTAGCTATTATTTGAAGCGTAATGATTAATAAAAAAATGATCATACATCAACATTGTGTTATCTATACAAAAGTCGCAATTTTCCTAAGGTTCTTCGAGTAGAAATGACTTTAAGAAGGTGAAATTAACTAACTACCTATTTGATCGATACATGGATTGACAAAGCTTAAAATTGCAAGTTAACTAATAAATAAAAAATTAGGGTACTTCCACAAATGATTATATATTCAATAGGTAGGAGTTTTCTGTAATTCGTCAAACAGAAATGAGCATAATATGATAAAAAAATGCCTAACTACCTATTTGATCGCCGCGCAAAACATTTGCAGTGATCCTTAACTTGACTCTAGCTATTATTTGAAGAGTAATAATAAATAAAAAAATGATTACACATGAACATAGTGTTATCTATACAAAAGTCGCAATTTTCCTAAGGTTCTTCGAGTAGAAATGACTTTAAGAAGGTGAAATTAACTAACTACCTATTTGATCGATACATGGATTGACAATGCTTAAAATTCCAAGTTAACTAATAAATAAAAAATTAGGGTACTTCCACAAATGATTATATATTCAATAGGTAGGAGTTTTCGGCAATTCGTCAAACAGAAATGAGCATAATATGACAAAAAATGCCTAACTACCGATTTGATCGCCGCGCAAAACATTTGCAGTGATCCTTAACTTGACTCTAGCTATTATTTGAAGCGTAATAAATAATAAAAAAATGATCATACATCAACATAGTGTTATCTATACAAAAGTCGCAATTTTCCTAAGGTTCTTCGAGTAGAAATGAATTTAAGAAGGTCAAATTAACTAACTACCTATTTGATCGATACATGGAATGACAATGCTTAATATTTCAAGTTAACTAAAAAATAAAAAATTAGGGTACTTCAACAAAGGATGATATATTCAATAGGTAGGAGTTTTCGGCAATTAGTCAAACAGAAATGAGCATAATATGACAAAAAATGCCTAACTACCTATTTGATCGCCGCGCAAAACATTTGCAGTGATCCTTAACTTGACTCTAGCTACTATTTGAAGCGTAATGATTAATAAAAAAATGATCATACATCAACATTGTGTTATCTATACAAAAGTCACAATTTTCCTAAGGTTATTCGAGTAGAAATGAATTTAAGAAGGTCAAATTAACTAATTACCTATTTGATCGATACATAGATTGACAACGCTTAATATTTCAACATAACTAATAAATAAAAAATTATGATACTTCAACAAAGGATTATATATTCAATAGGTAGGAGTTTTCGGCAATTGGTCAAACAGAAATGAGCAAAATATGACAAAAAATGCCAAACTACCTATTTGATCGCCGCGCAAAACATTTGCAGTGATCGTTAACTTGACTCTAGCTATTATTTGAAGCGTAATAATAAATAAAAAAAATGATCATACATCAACATAGTGTTATCTATACAAAAGTCGCAATTTTCCTAAGGTTCTTCGAGTAGAAATGAATTTAAGAAGGTCAAATTAACTAACTACCTATTTGATCGATACATAGATTGACAACGCATAATATTTCAAGATAACTAATAAATAAAAAATTAGGATACTTCAACAAAGGATCATATATTCATTAGGTAGGAGTTTTCGGCAATTGGTCAAACAGAAATGAGCAAAATATGACAAAAAATGCCTAACTACCTATTTGATCGCCGCGCAAAACATTTGCAGTATTCCTTAATTTTACTCTAGCTATTATTTGAAGCGTAATAATTAATAAAAAATGGTCATACATCAACATAGTGTTATCTATACAAAAGTCGCAATTTTCCTAAAGTTGTTCGAGTACAAATGACTTTAAGAAGGTCAAATTAACTAACTACCTATTTGATCGATACATGGATTGACAATGCTTAATATTTCAAGATAACTAATAAATAAAAAATTAGGGTACTTCCACAAATGATTATATATTCAATAGGTAGGAGTTTTCGGCAATTCGTCAAACAGAAATGAGCATAATATGACAAAAAATGCCTAACTACCGATTTGATAACCGCGCAAAACATTTGCAGTGATCCTTAACTTGACTCTAGCTATTATTTGAAGCGTAATAAATAATAAAAAAATTATCATACATCAACATAGTGTTATCTATACAAAATTCGCAATTTTCCTAATGTTCTTCGAGTAGAAATGAATTTAAGAAGGTCAAATTAACTAACTACCTATTTGATCGATACATGGAATGACAATGCTTAATATTTCAAGTTAACTAAAAAATAAAAAATTAGGGTACTTCAACAAAGGATTATATATTCAATAGGCAGGAGTTTTCGGCAATTCGTCAAACAGAAATGAGCATAATATGACAAAAAATGCCTAACTACCTATTTGATCGCCGCGCAAAACATTTGCAGTGATCCTTAACTTGACTCTAGCTATTATTTGAAGCGTAATGATTAATAAAAAAATGATCATACATCAACATTGTGTTATCTATACAAAAGTCACAATTTTCCTAAGGTTATTCGAGTAGAAATGAATTTAAGAAGGTCAAATTAACTAACTACCTATTTGATCGATACATAGATTGACAACGCTTAATATTTCAAGATTACTAATAAATAAAAAATTAGGATACTTCAACAAAGAATTTTATATTCAATAGGTAGGAGTTTTCGGCAATTGGTCAAACAGAAATGAGCAAAATATGACAAAAAATGCCTAACTACCTATTTGATCGCCGCGCAAAACATTTGCAGTGATCGTTAACTTGACTCTAGCTATTATTTGAAGCGTAATAATTAATAAAAAAAATTATCATACATCAACATAGTGTTATCTATACAAAAGTCGCAATTTTCCTAAGGTTCTTCGAGTAGAAATGAATTTAAGAAGGTCAAATTAACTAACTACCTATTTGATCGATACATAGATTGACAACGCATAATATTTCAAGATAACTAATAAATAAAAAATTAGGATACTTCAACAAAGGATCATATATTCATTAGGTAGGAGTTTTCGGCAATTGGTCAAACAGAAATGAGCAAAATATGACAAAAAATGCCTAACTACCTATTTGATCGCCGCGCAAAACATTTGCAGTATTCCTTAATTTTACTCTAGCTATTATTTGAAGCGTAATAATTAATAAAAAATAGTCATACATCAACATAGTGTTATCTATACAAAAGTCGCAATTTTCCTAAAGTTCTTCGAGTAGAAATGACTTTAAGAAGGTCAAATTAACTAACTACCTATTTGATCGATACATGGATTGACAATGCTTAATATTTCAAGATAACTAATAAATAAAAAATTAGGGTACTTCCACAAATGATTATATATTCAATAGGTAGAAGTTTTCGGCAATTCGTCAAACAGAAATGAGCATAATATGACAAAAAATGCCTAACTACGGATTTGATCGCCGCGCAAAACATTTGCAGTGATCCTTAACTTGACTCTATCTATTATTTGAAGCGTAATAAATAATAAAAAAATGATCATACATCAACATAGTGTTATCTATACAGAAGTCGCAATTTTCCTAAGGTTCTTCGAGTAGAAATGACTTTAAGAAGGTGAAATAAACTAACTACCTATTTGATCGATACATGGATTGACAATGCTTAATATTTCAAGTTAACTAAAAACTAAAAAATTAGGGTACTTCAACAAAGGATTATATATTCAATAGGCAGGAGTTTTCGGCAATTCGTCAAACAGAAATGAGCATAATATGAGAAAAAATGCCTAACTACCTATTTGATCGCCGCGCAAAACATTTGCAGTGATCCTTAACTTGACTCTAGCTATTCTTTGAAGCGTAATAATTAATAAAAAATGGTCATACATCAATATAGTGTTATCTATACAAAAGTCGCAATTTTCCTAAGGTTCTTCGAGTAGAAATGAATTTAAGAAGGTCAAATTAACTAACTACCTATTTGAACGATACATGGAATGACAATGCTTAATATTTCAAGTTAACTAAAAAATAAAAAATTATGGTACTTCAACAAAGGATTATATATTCAATAGGTAGGAGTTTTCGGCAATTAGTCAAACAGAAATGAGCATAATATGACAAAAAATGCCTAACTACCTATTTGATCGCCGCGCAAAACATTTGCAGTGATCCTTAACTTGACTCTAGCTATTATTTGATGTGTAATGATTAATAAAAAAATGATCATACATCAACATTGTGTTATCTATACAAAAGTCACAATTTTCCTAAGGTTATTCGAGTAGAAATGAATTTAAGAAGGTCAAATTAACTAACTACCTATTTGATCGATACATACATTGACAACGCTTAATATTTCAACATAACTAATAAATAAAAAATTAGGATACTTCAACAAAGGATTATATATTCAATAGGTAGGAGTTTTCGGCAATTGGTCAAACAGAAATGAGCAAAATATGACAAAAAATGCCTAACTATCTATTTGATCGCCGCGCAAAACATTTGCAGTGATCGTTAACTTGACTCTAGCTATTATTTGAAGCGTAATAATTAATAAAAAAAATGATCATACATCAACATAGTGTTATCTATACAAAAGTCGCAATTTTCCTAAGGTTCTTCGAGTAGAAATGAATTTAAGAAGGTCAAATTAACTAACTACCAATTTGATCGATACATATATTAACAACGCTTAATATTTCAAGACAACTAATAAATAAAAAATTAGGATACTTCAACAAAGGATTATATATTCATTAGGTAGGAGTTTTCGGCAATTGGTCAAACAGAAATGAGCAAAATATGACAAAAAATGCCTAACTACCTATTTGATCGCCGCGCAAAACATTTGCAGTAGTCCTTAATTTTACTCTAGCTATTATTTGAAGCGTAATAATTAATAAAAAATGGTCATACATCAACATAGTGTTATCTATACAAAAGTCGCAATTTCCTAAAGTTGTTCGAGTAGAAATGATTTTAAGAAGGTCAAATTAACTAACTACCTATTTGATCGATACATGGATTGACAATGCTTAATATTTAAAGATAACAAATAAATTAAAAATTAGGGAACTTCCACAAATGATTATATATTCAATAGGTAGGAGTTTTCGGCAATTCGTCAAACAGAAATGAGCATAATATGACAAAAAATGCCTAACTACCGATTTGATCGCCGCGCAAAACATTTGCAGTGATCCTTAACTTGACTCTAGCTATTATTTGAAGCGTAATAAATAATAAAAAAATGATCATACATCAACATAGTGTTATCTATACAAAAGTCGCAATTTTCCTAAGGTTCTTCGAGTAGAAATGAATTTAAGAAGGTCAAATTAACTAACTACCTATTTGATCGATACATAGATTGACAACGCTTAATATTTCAAGATAACTAATAAATAAAAAATTAGGATACTTCAACAAAGGATTATATATTCAATAGGTAGGAGTTTTCGGCAATTAGTCAAACAGAAATGAGCAAAATATGACAAAAAATGCCTAACTACCTATTTGATCGCCACGCAAAACATTTGCAGTATTCCTTAATTTTACTCTAGCTATTATTTGAAGCGTAATAATTAATAAAAAATGGTCATACATCAACATAGTGTTATCTATACAAAAGTCGCAATTTTCCTAAAGTTGTTCGAGTAGAAATGACTTTATGAAGGTCAAATTAACTAACTACCTATTTGATCGATACATGGATTGACAATGCTTAATATTTCAAGATAACTAATAAATAAAAAATTAGGGTACTTCCACAAATGATTATATATTCAATAGGTAGGAGTTTTCGGCAATTCGTCAAACAGAAATGAGCATAATATGACAAAAAATGCCTAACTACCGATTTGATCACCGCGCAAAACATTTGCAGTGATCCTTAACTTGACTCTAGCTATTATTTGAAGCGTAATAAATAATAAAAAAATTATCATACATCAACATAGTGTTATCTACACAAAATTCGCAATTTTCCTAAGGTTCTTCGAGTAGAAATGAATTTAAGAAGGTCAAATTAACTAACTACCTATTTGAACGATACATGGAATGACAATACTTAATATTTCAAGTTAACTAAAAAATAAAAAATTAAAGTACTTCAACAAAGGATTATATATTCAATAGGTAGGAGTTTTCGGCAATTAGTCAAACAGAAATGAGCATAATATGACAAAAAATGCCTAACTACCTATTTGATCGCCGCGCAAAACATTTGCAGTGATCCTTAACTTGACTATAGCTATTATTTGAAGCGTAATGATTAATAAAAAAATGATCATACATCAACATTGTGTTATCTGTACAAAAGTCACAATTTTCCTAAGGTTATTCGAGTAGAAATGAATTTAAGAAGGTCAAATTAACTAACTACCAATTTGATCGATACATAGATTGACAACGCTTAATATTTCAACATAACTAATAAATAAAAAATTAGGATACTTCAACAAAGGATTATATATTCAATAGGTAGGAGTTTTCGGCAATTGGTCAAACAGAAATGAGCAAAATATGACAAAAAAAGCCTAACTACCTATTTGATCGCCGCGCAAAACATTTGCAGTGATCGTTAACTTGACTCTAGCTATTATTTGAAGCGTAATAATTAATAAAAAAAATGATCATACATCAACATAGTGTTATCTATACAAAAGTCGCAATTTTCCTAAGGTTCTTCGAGTAGAAATGAATTTCAGAAGGTCAAATTAACTAACTACCAATTTGATCGATACATATATTGACAACGCTTAATATTTCAAGATAACTAATAAATAAAAAATTAGGATACTTCAACAAAGGATTATATATTCATTAGGTAGGAGTTTTCGGCAATTGGTCAAACATAAATGAGCAAAATATGACAAAAAATGCCTAACTACCTATTTGATCGCCGCGCAAAACATTTGCAGTGATCGTTAACTTGACTCTAGCTATTATTTGAAGCGTAATAATTAATAAAAAAAATGATCATACATCAACATAGTGATATCTATACAAAAGTCGCAATTTTCCTAAGGTTCTTCGAGTAGAAATGAATTTAAGAAGGTCAAATTAACTAACTACCAATTTGATCGATACATATATTAACAACGCTTAATATTTCAAGACAACTAATAAATAAAAAATTAGGATACTTCAACAAAGGATTATATATTCATTAGGTAGGAGTTTTCGGCAATTGGTCAAACAGAAATGAGCAAAATATGATAAAAAATGCCTAACTACCTATTTGATCGCCGCGCAAAACATTTGCAGTAGTCCTTAATTTTACTCTAGCTATTATTTGAAGCGTAATAATTAATAAAAAATGGTCATACATCAACATAGTGTTATCTATACAAAAGTCGCAATTTCCTAAAGTTGTTCGAGTAGAAATGATTTTAAGAAGGTCAAATTAACTAACTACCTATTTGATCGATACATGGATTGACAATGCTTAATATTTCAAGATAACTAATAAATAAAAAATTAGGATACTTCAACAAAGGATTATATATTCAATAGGTAGGAGTTTTCGGCAATTGGTCAAACAGAAATGAGCAAAATATGACAAAAAAAGCCTAACTACCTATTTGATCGCCGCGCAAAACATTTGCAGTGATCCTTAACTTGACTATAGCTATTATTTGAAGCGTAATGATTAATAAAAAAATGATCATACATCAACATTGTGTTATCTGTACAAAAGTCACAATTTTCCTAAGGTTATTCGAGTAGAAATGAATTTAAGAAGGTCAAATTAACTAACTACCAATTTGATCGATACATAGATTGACAACGCTTAATATTTCAACATAACTAATAAATAAAAAATTAGGATACTTCAACAAAGGATTATATATTCAATAGGTAGGAGTTTTCGGCAATTGGTCAAACAGAAATGAGCAAAATATGACAAAAAAAGCCTAACTACCTATTTGATCGCCGCGCAAAACATTTGCAGTGATCGTTAACTTGACTCTAGCTATTATTTGAAGCGTAATAATTAATAAAAAATGGTCATACATCAACATAGTGTTATCTATACAAAAGTCGCAATTTTCCTAAAGTTGTTCGAGTAGAAATGACTTTATGAAGGTCAAATTAACTAACTACCTATTTGATCGATACATGGATTGACAATGCTTAATATTTCAAGATAACTAATAAATAAAAAATTAGGGTACTTCCACAAATGATTATATATTCAATAGGTAGGAGTTTTCGGCAATTCGTCAAACAGAAATGAGCATAATATGACAAAAAATGCCTAACTACCGATTTGATCACCGCGCAAAACATTTGCAGTGATCCTTAACTTGACTCTAGCTATTATTTGAAGCGTAATAAATAATAAAAAAATTATCATACATCAACATAGTGTTATCTACACAAAATTCGCAATTTTCCTAAGGTTCTTCGAGTAGAAATGAATTTAAGAAGGTCAAATTAACTAACTACCTATTTGAACGATACATGGAATGACAATGCTTAATATTTCAAGTTAACTAAAAAATAAAAAATTAAAGTACTTCAACAAAGGATTATATATTCAATAGGTAGGAGTTTTCGGCAATTAGTCAAACAGAAATGAGCATAATATGACAAAAAATGCCTAACTACCTATTTGATCGCCGCGCAAAACATTTGCAGTGATCCTTAACTTGACTATAGCTATTATTTGAAGCGTAATGATTAATAAAAAAATGATCATACATCAACATTGTGTTATCTGTACAAAAGTCACAATTTTCCTAAGGTTATTCGAGTAGAAATGAATTTAAGAAGGTCAAATTAACTAACTACCAATTTGATCGATACATAGATTGACAACGCTTAATATTTCAACATAACTAATAAATAAAAAATTAGGATACTTCAACAAAGGATTATATATTCAATAGGTAGGAGTTTTCGGCAATTGGTCAAACAGAAATGAGCAAAATATGACAAAAAAAGCCTAACTACCTATTTGATCGCCGCGCAAAACATTTGCAGTGATCGTTAACTTGACTCTAGCTATTATTTGAAGCGTAATAATTAATAAAAAAAATGATCATACATCAACATAGTGTTATCTATACAAAAGTCGCAATTTTCCTAAGGTTCTTCGAGTAGAAATGAATTTAAGAAGGTCAAATTAACTAACTACCAATTTGATCGATACATATATTGACAACGCTTAATATTTCAAGATAACTAATAAATAAAAAATTAGGATACTTCAACAAAGGATTATATATTCATTAGGTAGGAGTTTTCGGCAATTGGTCAAACATAAATGAGCAAAATATGACAAAAAATGCCTCACTACCTATTTGATCGCCGCGCAAAACATTTGCAGTATTCCTTAATTTTACTCTAGCTATTATTTGAAGCGTAATAATTAATAAAAAATGGTCATACATCAACATAGTGTTATCTATACAAAAGTCGCAATTTTCCTAAAGTTGTTCGAGTAGAAATGATTTTAAGAAGGTCAAATTAACTAACTACCTATTTGATCGATACATGGATTGACAATGCTTAATATTTAAAGATAACTAATAAATAAAAAATTAGGGTACTTCCACAAATGATTATATATTCAATAGGTAGGAGTTTTCGGCAATTCGTCAAACAGAAATGAGCATAATATGACAAAAAATGCCTAACTACCGATTTGATCGCCGCGCAAAACATTTGCAGTGATCCTTCACTTGACTCTAGCTATTATTTGAAGCGTAATAAATAATAAAAAAATGATCATACATCAACATAGTTTATCTAAACAAAAGTCGCAATTTTCCTAAGGTTCTTCGAGTAGAAATGAATTTAAGAAGGTCAAATTAACTAACTACCTATTTGATCGATACATAGATTGACAACGCTTAATATTTCAAGATAACTAATAAATAAAAAATTAGGATACTTCAACAAAGGATTATATATTCAATAGGTAGGAGTTTTCGGCAATTAGTCAAACAGAAATGAGCAAAATATGACAAAAAATGCCTAACTACCTATTTGATCGCCGCGCAAAACATTTGCAGTATTCCTTAATTTTACTCTAGCTATTATTTGAAGCGTAATAATTAATAAAAAATGGTCATACATCAACATAGTGTTATCTATACAAAAGTCGCAATTTTCCTAAAGTTGTTCGAGTAGAAATGACTTTAAGAAGGTCAAATTAACTAACTACCTATTTGATCGATACATGGATTGACAATGCTTAATATTTCAAGATAACTAATAAATAAAAAATTAGGGTACTTCCACAAATGATTATATATTCAATAGGTAGGAGTTTTCGGCAATTCGTCAAACAGAAATGAGCATAATATGACAAAAAATGCCTAACTACCGATTTGATCACCGCGTAAAACATTTGCAGTGATCCATAACATGACTCTAGCTATTATTTGAGGCGTAATAATTAATAAAAAAATGATCATACATCAACATAGTGTTATCTACACAAAAGTCGCAATTTTCCTAAGGTTCTTCGAGTAGAAATGACTTTAAGAAGGTCAAATTAAATAACTACCTATTTGATCGATACATGGATTGACAATGCTTAATATTTCAAGATAACAAAGAAATAAAAAATTGGGGTACTTCAACAAAGGATTATATATTCAATAGGTGGGAGTTTTCGGATATTCGTCAAACAGAAATGAGCATAATATGATAAAAATGGCAAACTACCTATTTGATCGCCGCGCAAAACATTTGCAGTGATCCTTAACTTGACTCTAGCTATTATTTGAAGAGTAATAATAAATAAAAAAATGATTACACATGAACATAGTGTTATCTATACAAAAGTCGCAATTTTCCTAAGGTTCTTCGAGTAGAAATGACTTTAAGAAGGTGAAATTAACTAACAACCTATTTGATCGATACATGGATTGACAATGCTTAAAATTCCAAGTTAACTAATAAATAAAAAATTAGGATACTTCAACAAAGGATTATATATTCAATAGGTTGGAGTTTTCGGCAATTCGTCAAACAGAAATGAGCAAAATATGACAAAAAATGCCTAACTACCTATTTCATCTCCGCGCAAAACATTTACAGTGATCCTTAACTTGACTCTAGCTATTATTTGAAGCTTAATAATTAATAAAAAAATGATCATACATCAACATAGTGTTATCTATACAAAAGTCGCAATTTTCCTAAAGTTGTTCGAGTAGAAATGATTTTAAGAAGGTCAAATTAACTAACTACCTATTTGATCGATACATGGATTGACAATGCTTAATATTTCAAGATAACTAATAAATAAAAAATTAGGGTACTTCCACAAATGATTATATATTCAATAGGTAGGAGTTTTCGGCAATTCGTCAAACAGAAATGAGCATAATATGACAAAAAATGCCTAACTACCGATTTGATCGCCGCGCAAAACATTTGCAGTGATCCTTAGCTCGACTCTAGCTATTATTTGAAGCGTACTAAATAATAAAAAAATGATCATACATCAACATAGTGTTATCTATACAGAAGTGGCAATTTTCCTAAGGTTCTTCGAGTAGAAATGAATTTAAGAAGGTCAAATTAACTAACTACCTATTTGATCGATACATGGAATGACAATGCTTAATATTTCAAGTTAACTAAAAACTAAAAAATTAGGGAACTTCAACAAAGGATTATATATTCAATAGGCAGGAGTTTTCGGCAATTCGTCAAACAGAAATGAGCATAATATGACAAAAAATGCCTAACTACCTATTTGATCGCCGCGCAAAACATTTGCAGTGATCCTTAACTTGACTTTAGCTATTATTTGAAGCGTAAAAATAAATAAAAAAATGATCATACATCAACATAGTGTTATCTATACAAAAGTCGCAATTTTCCTATGGTTCGTCGTCTAGAAATGACTTTAAGAAGGTAAAATTAACTAACTACCTATTTGATCGATACATGGATTGACAATGCTTAAAATTTCAAGATAACTAATAAATAAAAAATTAGGATACTTCAACAAGGGATTATATATTCAATAGGTAGGAGTTTTCGGCAATTTGTCATACAGAAATGAGCAAAATATGACAAAAAAAGGCTAACCACCTATTTGATCGCTGCGTAAAACATTTGCAGTGATCCTTAACTTGACTCTAGCTATTATTTGAAGCTTAATAATTAATAAAAAAATGATCATACATCAACATAGTGTTATCTATACAAAAGTCGCAATTTTCCTAAAGTTGTTCGAGTAGAAATGATTTTAAGAAGGTCAAATTAACTAACTACCTATTTGATCGATACATGGATTGACAATGCTTAATATTTCAAGATAACTAATAAATAAAAAATTAGGGTACTTCCACAAATGATTATATATTCAATAGGTAGGAGTTTTCGGCAATTCGTCAAACAGAAATGAGCATAATATGACAAAAAATGCCTAACTACCGAGTTGATCGCCGCGCAAAACATTTGCAGTGATCCTTAGCTTAACTCTAGCTATTATTTGAAGCGTAATAAATAATAAAAAAATGATCATACATCAACATAGTGTTATCTATACAGAAGTGGCAATTTTCCTAAGGTTCTTCGTGTAGAAATGAATTTAAGAAGGTCAAATTAACTAACTACCTATTTGATCGATACATGGAATGACAATGCTTAATATTTCAAGTTAACTAAAAACTAAAAAATTAGGGAACTTCAACAAAGGATTATATATTCAATAGGCAGGAGTTTTCGGCAATTCGTCAAACAGAAATGAGCATAATATGACAAAAAATGCCTAACTACCTATTTGATCGCCGCGCAAAACATTTGCAGTGATCCTTAACTTGACTTTAGCTATTATTTGAAGCGTAAAAATAAATAAAAAAATGATCATACATCAACATAGTGTTATCTATACAAAAGTCGCAATTTTCCTAAGGTTCTTCGAGTAGAAATGAATTTAAGAAGGTCAAATTAACTAACTACCTATTTGATCGATACATAGATTGACAACGCTTAATATTTCAAGATAACTAATAAATAAAAAATTAGGATACTTCAACAAAGGATTATATATTCAATAGGTAGGAGTTTTCGGCAATTAGTCAAACAGAAATGAGCAAAATATGACAAAAAATGCCTAACTACCTATTTGATCGCCGCGCAAAACATTTGCAGTATTCCTTAATTTTACTCTAGCTATTATTTGAAGCGTAATAATTAATAAAAAATGGTCATACATCAACATAGTGTTATCTATACAAAAGTCGCAATTTTCCTAAAGTTGTTCGAGTAGAAATGACTTTATGAAGGTCAAATTAACTAACTACCTATTTGATCGATACATGGATTGACAATGCTTAATATTTCAAGATAACTAATAAATAAAAAATTAGGGTACTTCCACAAATGATTATATATTCAATAGGTAGGAGTTTTCGGCAATTCGTCAAACAGAAATGAGCATAATATGACAAAAAATGCCTAACTACCGATTTGATCACCGCGCAAAACATTTGCAGTGATCCTTAACTTGACTCTAGCTATTATTTGAAGCGTAATAAATAATAAAAAAATTATCATACATCAACATAGTGTTATCTACACAAAATTCGCAATTTTCCTAAGGTTCTTCGAGTAGAAATGAATTTAAGAAGGTCAAATTAACTAACTACCTATTTGAACGATACATGGAATGACAATGCTTAATATTTCAAGTTAACTAAAAAATAAAAAATTAAAGTACTTCAACAAAGGATTATATATTCAATAGGTAGGAGTTTTCGGCAATTAGTCAAACAGAAATGAGCATAATATGACAAAAAATGCCTAACTACCTATTTGATCGCCGCGCAAAACATTTGCAGTGATCCTTAACTTGACTATAGCTATTATTTGAAGCGTAATGATTAATAAAAAAATGATCATACATCAACATTGTGTTATCTGTACAAAAGTCACAATTTTCCTAAGGTTATTCGAGTAGAAATGAATTTAAGAAGGTCAAATTAACTAACTACCTATTTGATCGATACATAGATTGACAACGCTTAATATTTCAACATAACTAATAAATAAAAAATTAGGATACTTCAACAAAGGATTATATATTCAATAGGTAGGAGTTTTCGGCAATTGGTCAAACAGAAATGAGCAAAATATGACAAAAAAAGCCTAACTACCTATTTGATCGCCGCGCAAAACATTTGCAGTGATCGTTAACTTGACTCTAGCTATTATTTGAAGCGTAATAATTAATAAAAAATGGTCATACATCAACATAGTGTTATCTATACAAAAGTCGCAATTTTCCTAAGGTTCTTCGAGTAGAAATGAATTTAAGAAGGTCAAATTAACTAACTACCAATTTGATCGATACATATATTGACAACGCTTAATATTTCAAGATAACTAATAAATAAAAAATTAGGATACTTCAACAAAGGATTATATATTCATTAGTTAGGAGTTTTCGGCAATTGGTCAAACATAAATGAGCAAAATATGACAAAAAATGCCTAACTACCTATTTGATCGCCGCGCAAAACATTTGCAGTATTCCTTAATTTTACTCTAGCTATTATTTGAAGCGTAATAATTAATAAAAAATGGTCATACATCAACATAGTGTTATCTATACAAAAGTCGCAATTTTCCTAAAGTTGTTCGAGTAGAAATGATTTTAAGAAGGTCAAATTAACTAACTACCTATTTGATCGATACATGGATTGACAATGCTTAATATTTAAAGATAACTAATAAATAAAAAATTAGGGTACTTCCACAAATGATTATATATTCAATAGGTAGGAGTTTTCGGCAATTCGTCAAACAGAAATGAGCATAATATGACAAAAAATGCCTAACTACCGATTTGATCGCCGCGCAAAACATTTGCAGTGATCCTTAACTTGACTCTAGCTATTATTTGAAGCGTAATAAATAATAAAAAAATGATCATACATCAACATAGTTTATCTAAACAAAAGTCGCAATTTTCCTAAGGTTCTTCGAGTAGAAATGAATTTAAGAAGGTCAAATTAACTAACTACCTATTTGATCGATACATAGATTGACAACGCTTAATATTTCAAGATAACTAATAAATAAAAAATTAGGATACTTCAACAAAGGATTATATATTCAATAGGTAGGAGTTTTCGGCAATTAGTCAAACAGAAATGAGCAAAATATGACAAAAAATGCCTAACTACCTATTTGATCGCCGCGCAAAACATTTGCAGTATTCCTTAATTTTACTCTAGCTATTATTTGAAGCGTAATAATTAATAAAAAATGGTCATACATCAACATAGTGTTATCTATACAAAAGTCGCAATTTTCCTAAAGTTGTTCGAGTAGAAATGACTTTAAGAAGGTCAAATTAACTAACTACCTATTTGATCGATACATGGATTGACAATGCTTAATATTTCAAGATAACTAATAAATAAAAAATTAGGGTACTTCCACAAATGATTATATATTCAATAGGTAGGAGTTTTCGGCAATTCGTCAAACAGAAATGAGCATAATATGACAAAAAATGCCTAACTACCGATTTGATCACCGCGTAAAACATTTGCAGTGATCCATAACATGACTCTAGCTATTATTTGAGGCGTAATAATTAATAAAAAAATGATCATACATCAACATAGTGTTATCTACACAAAAGTCGCAATTTTCCTAAGGTTCTTCGAGTAGAAATGACTTTAAGAAGGTCAAATTAACTAACTACCTATTTGATCGATACATGGATTGACAATGCTTAATATTTCAAGATAACAAAGAAATAAAAAATTGGGGTACTTCAACAAAGGATTATATATTCAATAGGTGGGAGTTTTCGGATATTCGTCAAACAGAAATGAGCATAATATGATAAAAATGGCAAACTACCTATTTGATCGCCGCGCAAAACATTTGCAGTGATCCTTAACTTGACTCTAGCTATTATTTGAAGAGTAATAATAAATAAAAAAATGATTACACATGAACATAGTGTTATCTATACAAAAGTCGCAATTTTCCTAAGGTTCTTCGAGTAGAAATGACTTTAAGAAGGTGAAATTAACTAACAACCTATTTGATCGATACATGGATTGACAATGCTTAAAATTCCAAGTTAACTAATAAATAAAAAATTAGGATACTTCAACAAAGGATTATATATTCAATAGGTTGGAGTTTTCGGCAATTCGTCAAACAGAAATGAGCAAAATATGACAAAAAATGCCTAACTACCTATTTCATCTCCGCGCAAAACATTTACAGTGATCCTTAACTTGACTCTAGCTATTATTTGAAGCTTAATAATTAATAAAAAAATGATCATACATCAACATAGTGTTATCTATACAAAAGTCGCAATTTTCCTAAAGTTGTTCGAGTAGAAATGATTTTAAGAAGGTCAAATTAACTAACTACCTATTTGATCGATACATGGATTGACAATGCTTAATATTTCAAGATAACTAATAAATAAAAAATTAGGGTACTTCCACAAATGATTATATATTCAATAGGTAGGAGTTTTCGGCAATTCGTCAAACAGAAATGAGCATAATATGACAAAAAATGCCTAACTACCGATTTGATCGCCGCGCAAAACATTTGCAGTGATCCTTAGCTCGACTCTAGCTATTATTTGAAGCGTACTAAATAATAAAAAAATGATCATACATCAACATAGTGTTATCTATACAGAAGTGGCAATTTTCCTAAGGTTCTTCGAGTAGAAATGAATTTAAGAAGGTCAAATTAACTAACTACCTATTTGATCGATACATGGAATGACAATGCTTAATATTTCAAGTTAACTAAAAACTAAAAAATTAGGGAACTTCAACAAAGGATTATATATTCAATAGGCAGGAGTTTTCGGCAATTCGTCAAACAGAAATGAGCATAATATGACAAAAAATGCCTAACTACCTATTTGATCGCCGCGCAAAACATTTGCAGTGATCCTTAACTTGACTTTAGCTATTATTTGAAGCGTAAAAATAAATAAAAAAATGATCATACATCAACATAGTGTTATCTATACAAAAGTCGCAATTTTCCTATGGTTCGTCGTCTAGAAATGACTTTAAGAAGGTAAAATTAACTAACTACCTATTTGATCGATACATGGATTGACAATGCTTAAAATTTCAAGATAACTAATAAATAAAAAATTAGGATACTTCAACAAGGGATTATATATTCAATAGGTAGGAGTTTTCGGCAATTTGTCATACAGAAATGAGCAAAATATGACAAAAAAAGGCTAACCACCTATTTGATCGCTGCGTAAAACATTTGCAGTGATCCTTAACTTGACTCTAGCTATTATTTGAAGCTTAATAATTAATAAAAAAATGATCATACATCAACATAGTGTTATCTATACAAAAGTCGCAATTTTCCTAAAGTTGTTCGAGTAGAAATGATTTTAAGAAGGTCAAATTAACTAACTACCTATTTGATCGATACATGGATTGACAATGCTTAATATTTCAAGATAACTAATAAATAAAAAATTAGGGTACTTCCACAAATGATTATATATTCAATAGGTAGGAGTTTTCGGCAATTCGTCAAACAGAAATGAGCATAATATGACAAAAAATGCCTAACTACCGATTTGATCGCCGCGCAAAACATTTGCAGTGATCCTTAGCTTGACTCTAGCTATTATTTGAAGCGTAATAAATAATAAAAAAATGATCATACATCAACATAGTGTTATCTATACAGAAGTGGCAATTTTCCTAAGGTTCTTCGAGTAGAAATGAATTTAAGAAGGTCAAATTAACTAACTACCTATTTGATCGATACATGGAATGACAATGCTTAATATTTCAAGTTAACTAAAAACTAAAAAATTAGGGAACTTCAACAAAGGATTATATATTCAATAGGCAGGAGTTTTCGGCAATTCGTCAAACAGAAATGAGCATAATATGACAAAAAATGCCTAACTACCTATTTGATCGCCGCGCAAAACATTTGCAGTGATCCTTAACTTGACTTTAGCTATTATTTGAAGCGTAAAAATAAATAAAAAAATGATCATACATCAACATAGTGTTATCTATACAAAAGTCGCAATTTTCCTATGGTTCGTCGTCTAGAAATGACTTTAAGAAGGTAAAATTAACTAACTACCTATTTGATCGATACATGGATTGACAATGCTTAAAATTTCAAGATAACTAATAAATAAAAAATTAGGATACTTCAACAAGGGATTATATATTCAATAGGTAGGAGTTTTCGGCAATTTGTCACACAGAAATGAGCAAAATATGACAAAAAAAGGCTAACCACCTATTTGATCGCTGCGTAAAACATTTGCAGTGATCCTTAACTTGACTCTAGCTATTATTTGAAGCGTAATAATTAATAAAAAAATGATCATACCTCAACATAGTGTTATCTATACAAGTCGCAATTTTCCTAAGGTTCTTCAAGTAGAAATGACTTTAAGAAGGTCAAATTAAATAACTACCTATTTGATCGATACATGGATTGACAATGCTTAATATTTCAAGATAACTAATAAATAAAAAATTAGAGTACTTCAACAAAGGATTATATATTCAATAGGTGGGAGTTTTCGGCAATTCGTCAAACAGAAATGAGCATAATATGACAAAAAATGCCTAACTACCTATTTGATCGCCGCGTAAAACATTTGCAGTGATCCATAACATGACTCTAGCTATTATTTGAGGCGTAATAATTAATAAAAAAATGATCATACATCAACATAGTGTTATCTACACAAAAGTCGCAATTTTCCTAAGGTTCTTCGAGTAGAAATGACTTTAAGAAGGTCAAATTAACTAACTACCTATTTGATCGATACATGGATTGACAATGCTTAATATTTCAAGATAACAAAGAAATAAAAAATTGGGGTACTTCAACAAAGGATTATATATTCAATAGGTGGGAGTTTTTGGTATATTCGTCAAACAGAAATGAGCATAATATGATAAAAATGGCAAACTACCTATTTGATCGCCGCGCAAAACATTTGCAGTGATCCTTAACTTGACTCTAGCTATTATTTGAAGAGTAATAATAAATAAAAAAATGATTACACATGAACATAGTGTTATCTATACAAAAGTCGCAATTTTCCTAAGGTTCTTCGAGTAGAAATGACTTTCAGAAGGTGAAATTAACTAACAACCTATTTGATCGATACATGGATTGACAATGCTTAAAATTCCAAGTTAACTAATAAATAAAAAATTAGGATACTTCAACAAAGGATTATATATTCAATAGGTTGGAGTTTTCGGCAATTCGTCAAACAGAAATGTGCAAAATATGACAAAAAATGCCTAACTACCTATTTCATCTCCGCGCAAAACATTTGCAGTGATCCTTAACTTGACTCTAGCTATTATTTGAAGCTTAATAATTAATAAAAAAATGATCATACATCAACATAGTGTTATCTATACAAAAGTCGCAATTTTCCTAAAGTTGTTCGAGTAGAAATGATTTTAAGAAGGTCAAATTAACTAACTACCTATTTGATCGATACATGGATTGACAATGCTTAATATTTCAAGATAACTAATAAATAAAAAATTAGGGTACTTCCACAAATGATTATATATTCAATAGGTAGGACTTTTCGGCAATTCGTCAAACAGAAATGAGCATAATATGACAAAAAATGCCTAACTACCGATTTGATCGCCGCGCAAAACATTTGCAGTGATCCTTAGCTTGACTCTAGCTATTATTTGAAGCGTAATAAATAATAAAAAAATGATCATACATCAACATAGTGTTATCTATACAGAAGTGGCAATTTTCCTAAGGTTCTTCGAGTAGAAATGAATTTAAGAAGGTCAAATTAACTAACTACCTATTTGATCGATACATGGAATGACAATGCTTAATATTTCAAGTTAACTAAAAACTAAAAAATTAGGGTACTTCAACAAAGGATTATATATTCAATAGGCAGGAGTTTTCGGCAATTCGTCAAACAGAAATGAGCATAATATGACAAAAAATGCCTAACTACCTATTTGATCGCCGCGCAAAACATTTGCAGTGATCCTTAACTTGACTTTAGCTATTATTTGAAGCGTAAAAATAAATAAAAAAATGATCATACATCAACATAGTGTTATCTATACAAAAGTCGCAATTTTCCTATGGTTCGTCGTCTAGAAATGACTTTAAGAAGGTAAAATTAACTAACTACCTATTTGATCGATACATGGATTGACAATGCTTAAAATTTCAAGATAACTAATAAATAAAAAATTAGGATACTTCAACAAGGGATTATATATTCAATAGGTAGGAGTTTTCGGCAATTTGTCATACAGAAATGAGCAAAATATGACCAAAAAAGGCTAACCACCTATTTGATCGCTGCGTAAAACATTTGCAGTGATCCTTAACTTGACTCTAGCTATTATTTGAAGCGTAATAATTAATAAAAAAATGATCATACCTCAACATAGTGTTATCTATACAAAAGTCGCAATTTTCCTAAGGTTCTTCAAGTAGAAATGACTTTAAGAAGGTCAAATTAAATAACTACCTATTTGATCGATACATGGATTGACAATGCTTAATATTTCAAGATAACTAATAAATAAAAAATTAGAGTACTTCAACAAAGGATTATATATTCAATAGGTGGGAGTTTTCGGCAATTCGTCAAACAGAAATGAGCATAATATGACAAAAAATGCCTAACTACCTATTTGATCGCCGCGTAAAACATTTGCAGTGATCCATAACATGACTCTAGCTATTATTTGAGGCGTAATAATTAATAAAAAAATGATCATACATCAACATAGTGTTATCTACACAAAAGTCGCAATTTTCCTAAGGTTCTTCGAGTAGAAATGACTTTAAGAAGGTCAAATTAACTAACTACCTATTTGATCGATACATGGATTGACAATGCTTAATATTTCAAGATAACAAAGAAATAAAAAATTGGGGGTACTTCAACAAAGGATTATATATTCAATAGGTGGGAGTTTTTGGTATATTCGTCAAACAGAAATGAGCAAAATATGACAAAAAATGCCTAACTACCTATTTGATCGCCGCGCGAAACATTTGCAGTATTCCTTAATTTTACTCTATCTATTATTTGAAGCGTAATAATTAATAAAAAATGGTCATACATCAACATAGTGTTATCTATACAAAAGTCGCAATTTTCCTAAGGTTCTTCGAGTAGAAATGACTTTAAGAAGGTGAAATTAACTAACAACCTATTTGATCGATACATGGATTGACAATGCTTAAAAGTCCAAGTTAACTAATAAATAAAAAATTAGGATACTTCAACAAAGGATTATATATTCAATAGGTTGGAGTTTTCGGCAATTCGTCAAACAGAAATGAGCAAAATATGACAAAAAATGCCTAACTACCTATTTCATCTCCGCGCAAAACATTTGCAGTGATCCTTAACTTGACTCTAGCTATTATTTGAAGCTTAATAATTAATAAAAAAATGATCATACATCAACATAGTGTTATCTATACAAAAGTCGCAATTTTCCTAAAGTTGTTCGAGTAGAAATGATTTTAAGAAGGTCAAATTAACTAACTACCTATTTGATCGATACATGGATTGACAATGCTTAATATTTCAAGATAACTAATAAATAAAAAATTAGGGTACTTCCACAAATGATTATATATTCAATAGGTAGGAGTTTTCGGCAATTCGTCAAACAGAAATGAGCATAATATGACAAAAAATGCCTAACTACCGATTTGATCGCCGCGCAAAACATTTGCAGTGATCCTTAGCTTGACTCTAGCTATTATTTGAAGCGTAATAAATAATAAAAAAATGATCATACATCAACATAGTGTTATCTAAACAGAAGTGGCAATTTTCCTAAGGTTCTTCGAGTAGAAATGAATTTAAGAAGGTCAAATTAACTAACTACCTATTTGATCGATACATGGAATGACAATGCTTAATATTTCAAGTTAACTAAAAACTAAAAAATTAGGGTACTTCAACAAAGGATTATATATTCAATAGGCAGGAGTTTTCGGCAATTCGTCTAACCGAAATGAGCATAATATGACAAAAAATGCCTAACTACCTATTTGATCGCCGCGCAAAACATTTGCAGTGATCCTTAACTTGACTTTAGCTATTATTTGAAGCGTAAAAATAAATAAAAAAATGATCATACATCAACATAGTGTTATCTATACAAAAGTCGCAATTTTCCTATGGTTCGTCGTCTAGAAATGACTTTAAGAAGGTAAAATTAACTAACTACCTATTTGATCGATACATGGATTGACAATGCTTAAAATTTCAAGATAACTAATAAATAAAAAATTAGGATACTTCAACAAGGGATTATATATTCAATAGGTAGGAGTTTTCGGCAATTTGTCATACAGAAATGAGCAAAATATGACAAAAAAAGGCTAACCACCTATTTGATCGCTGCGTAAAACATTTGCAGTGATCCTTAACTTGACTCTAGCTATTATTTGAAGCGTAATAATTAATAAAAAAATGATCATACCTCAACATAGTGTTATCTATACAAAAGTCGCAATTTTCCTAAGGTTCTTCAAGTAGGAATGACTTTAAGAAGGTCAAATTAAATAACTACCTATTTGATCGATACATGGATTGACATTGCTTAATATTTCAAGAAAACTAATAAATAAAAAATTAGAGTACTTCAACAAAGGATTATATATTCAATAGGTGGGAGTTTTCGGCAATTCGTCAAACAGAAATGAGCATAATATGACAAAAAATGCCTAACTACCTATTTGATCGCCGCGTAAAACATTTGCAGTGATCCATAACATGACTCTAGCTATTATTTGAGGCGTAATAATTAATAAAAAAATGATCATACATCAACATAGTGTTATCTACACAAAAGTCGCAATTTTCCTAAGGTTCTTCGAGTAGAAATGACTTTAAGAAGGTCAAATTAACTAACTACCTATTTGATCGATACATGGATTGACAATGCTTAATATTTCAAGATAACAAAGAAATAAAAAATTGGGGTACTTCAACAAAGGATTATATATTCAATAGGTGGGAGTTTTCGGATATTCGTCAGACAGAAATGAGCATAATATGATAAAAATGGCAAACTACCTATTTGATCGCCGCGCAAAACATTTGCAGTGATCCTTAACTTGACTCTAGCTATTATTTGAAGAGTAATAATAAATAAAAAAATGATTACACATGAACATAATGTTATCTATACAAAAGTCGCAATTTTCCTAAGGTTCTTCGAGTAGAAATGACTTTAAGAAGGTGAAATTAACTAACAACCTATTTGATCGATACATGGATTGACAATGCTTAAAATTCCAAGTTAACTAATAAATAAAAAATTAGGATACTTCAACAAAGGATTATATATTCAATAGGTTGGAGTTTTCGGCAATTCGTCAAACAGAAATGAGCAAAATATGACAAAAAATGCCTAACTACCTATTTCATCTCCGCGCAAAACATTTGCAGTGATCCTTAACTTGACTCTAGCTATTATTTGAAGCTTAATAATTAATAAAAAAAATGATCATACATCAACATAGTGTTATCTATACAAAAGTCGCAATTTTCCTAAGTTTCTTCGAGTGGAAATGAATTTAAGAAGGTCAAATTAACTAAGTACCTATTTGATCGATACATAGATTGACAACCCTTAATATTTCAAGATAACTAATAAATAAAAAATTTGGATACTTCAACAAAGGATTATATATTCAATAGGTAGGAGTTTTCGGCAATTGGTCAAACTGAAATGAGCAAAAAATGCCTAACTACCTATTTGATCGCCGTGCAAAACATTTGCAGTGATCCTTGACTTTACTCTAGCTATTATTTGAAGCGTAATAATTAATAAAAAAATGATCATACATCAACAAAGTGTTATCTATACGAAAGTCAAAATTTTCCTAAGGTTGTTCGAGTAGAAATGACTTTAAGAAGGTCAAATTAACTAACTACCTATGTGATCGATACATAGATTGACAATGCTTAATATTTCAAGATAACTAATAAATAAAAAATTAGGGTTCTTCAACAAAGGATTATATATTAAATAGGTAGGAGTTTTCGGCAATTTGTCAAACTGAAATGAGCATAATATGACAAAAACTGCCTAACTACCGATTTGATCGCCGCGCAAAACATTTGCAGTGATCCTTAACTTGACTATAGCGATTATTTGAAATGTAATACTAAATAAAAAAAAATGATCATACATCAACATAGTGTTATCTATACAAAAGTCGCAATTTTCCTAAAGTTCTTCGAGTAGAAATGACTTTAAGATGGTCAAATTAACTAACTACGTATTTGGTCGATACAAGGATTGACAATGCTGAATATTTCAAGATAACTAATAAATAAAAAGTTACGGTACTTCAACAAAGGATTATATATTCAATAGGTATGAGTTTTCGGCAATTCGTCAAACAGAAATGAGCATAATATGACAAAAAATGCCTAACTACCTATTTGATCGCCGCGCAAAACATATGCAGTGATCCTTAACTTGACTTTAGATCTTATTTGAAGCGTAATAATAAATAAAAAAATGATCATACATCAACATAGTGTTTTCTATACAAAAGTCGCAATTTTCCTAAAGTTCTTCGAGTAGAAATGAATTTAAGAAGGTCAAATTAACTAACTACCTATTTGATCGATACATAGATTGACAACGCTTAATATTTCAAGATAACTAATAAATAAAAAATTGGGATAATTCAACAAAGGATTATATATTCAATAGGTAGGAGTTTTCGGCAATTGGTCGAACAGAAATGAGCAAAATATGACAAAAAATGCCTAACTACCTATTTGATCGCCGCGCGAAACATTTGCAGTATTCCTTAATTTTACTCTATCTATTATTTGAAGCGTAATAATTAATAAAAAATGGTCATACATCAACATAGTGTTATCTATACAAAAGTCGCAATTTTCCTAAAGTTCTTCGAGTAGAAATGACTTTAAGATGGTCAAATTAACTAACTACGTATTTGGTCGATACAAGGATTGACAATGCTGAATAAAAAAAAATGACTCTAGCTATTATTTGAGGCGTAATAATTAATAAAAAAATGATCATACATCAACATAGTGTTATCTACACAAAAGTCGCAATTTTCCTAAGGTTCTTCGAGTAGAAATGACTTTAAGAAGGTCAAATTAACTAACTACCTATTTGATCGATACATGGATTGACAATGCTTAATATTTCAAGATAACAAAGAAATAAAAAATTGGGGTACTTCAACAAAGGATTATATATTCAATAGGTGGGAGTTTTCGGATATTCGTCAGACAGAAATGAGCATAATATGATAAAAATGGCAAACTACCTATTTGATCGCCGCGCAAAACATTTGCAGTGATCCTTAACTTGACTCTAGCTATTATTTGAAGAGTAATAATAAATAAAAAAATGATTACACATGAACATAATGTTATCTATACAAAAGTCACAATTTTCCTAAGGTTCTTCGAGTAGAAATGACTTTAAGAAGGTGAAATTAACTAACAACCTATTTGATCGATACATGGATTGACAATGCTTAAAATTCCAAGTTAACTAATAAATAAAAAATTAGGATACTTCAACAAAGGATTATATATTCAATAGGTTGGAGTTTTCGGCAATTCGTCAAACAGAAATGAGCAAAATATGACAAAAAATGCCTAACTACCTATTTCATCTCCGCGCAAAACATTTGCAGTGATCCTTAACTTGACTCTAGCTATTATTTGAAGCTTAATAATTAATAAAAAAATGATCATACATCAACATAGTGTTATCTATACAAAAGTCGCAATTTTCCTAAGTTTCTTCGAGTAGAAATGAATTTAAGAAGGTCAAATTAACTAAGTACCTATTTGATCGATACATAGATTGACAACCCTTAATATTTCAAGATAACTAATAAATAAAAAATTTGGATACTTCAACAAAGGATTATATATTCAATAGGTAGGAGTTTTCGGCAATTGGTCAAACTGAAATGAGCAAAATATGACAAAAAATGCCTAACTACCTATTTGATCGCCGTGCAAAACATTTGCAGTGATCCTTGACTTTACTCTAGCTATTATTTGAAGCGTAATAATTAATAAAAAAATGATCATACATCAACAAAGTGTTATCTATACGAAAGTCAAAATTTTCCTAAGGTTGTTCGAGTAGAAATGACTTTAAGAAGGTCAAATTAACTAACTACCTATGTGATCGATACATAGATTGACAATGCTTAATATTTCAAGATAACTAATAAATAAAAAATTAGGGTTCTTCAACAAAGGATTATATATTAAATAGGTAGGAGTTTTCGGCAATTTGTCAAACTGAAATAAGCATAATATGACAAAAACTGCCTAACTACTGATTTGATCGCCGCGCAAAACATTTGCAGTGATCCTTAACTTGACTCTAGCGATTATTTGAAATGTAATACTAAATAAAAAAAAATGATCATACATCAACATAGTGTTATCTATACAAAAGTCGCAATTTTCCTAAAGTTCTTCGAGTAGAAATGACTTTAAGATGGTCAAATTAACTAACTACGTATTTGGTCGATACAAGGATTGACAATGCTGAATATTTCAAGATAACTAATAAATAAAAAGTTACGGTACTTCAACAAAGGATTATATATTCAATAGGTATGAGTTTTCGGCAATTCGTCAAACAGAAATGAGCATAATATGACAAAAAATGCCTAACTACCTATTTGATCGCCGCGCAAAACATATGCAGTGATCCTTAACTTGACTTTAGATCTTATTTGAAGCGTAATAATAAATAAAAAAATGATCATACATCAACATAGTGTTTTCTATACAAAAGTCGCAATTTTCCTAAAGTTCTTCGAGTAGAAATGAATTTAAGAAGGTCAAATTAACTAACTACCTATTTGATCGATACATAGATTGACAACGCTTAATATTTCAAGATAACTAATAAATAAAAAATTGGGATAATTCAACAAAGGATTATATATTCAATAGGTAGGAGTTTTCGGCAATTGGTCGAACAGAAATGAGCAAAATATGACAAAAAATGCCTAAATACCTATTTGATCGCCGCGCAAAACATTTGCAGTGATCCTTAACTTGACTCCAGCTATTATTTGAAGCGTAATAATTAATAAAAAAATGATCATACATCAACATAGTGTTATCTATACAAAAGTCGCAATTTTCCTAAGGTTCCTCGAGTAGAATTGACTTTAAGATGGTCAAATTAACTAACTACCTATTTGATCGATACATGGATTGACAATGCTTAATATTTAAAGATAACTAATAAATAAAAAATTAGGGAACTTCAACAAAGGATTATATATTCAATAGGTAGGATTTTTCGGCAATTCGTCAAACAGAAATGAGCATAATATGACAAAAAATGCTTAACTACCTATTTCATCTCCGTGCAAAACATTTGCAGTGATCCTTAACTTGACTCTAGCTATTATTTGAAGCGTAATAATTGATAAAAAAAAATGATCATACATCAACATAGTGTTATCTATACAAAAGTCGCAATTTTCCTAAGGTTCTTCGAGTAGAAATGAATTTAGGAAGGTCAAATTAACTAACTACCTATTTGATCGATACATAGATTAACAACGCTTAATATTTCATGATAACTAATAAATAAAAAATTAGGATACTTCAACAAAGGATTATATATTCAATAGGTAGGAGTTTTCGCCAAATGGTCAAACAGAAATGAGCAAAATATTGCAAAAAATGCCTACCTACCTATTTGATCGCCGCGCAAAACATTTGCAGTATTCCTTAATTTTACTCTAGCTATTATTTGAAGCGTAATAATTAATAAAAAATGGTCATACATCAACATAGTGTTATCTATACAAAAGTCGCAATTTTCCTAAGGTTGTTCGAGTAGAAATGACTTTAAGAAGGTCAAATTAACTAACTACCTATTTGATCGATACATGGATTGACAATGCTTAATATTCCAAGATAACAAAGAAATAAAAAATTAGGGTACTTCAACAAAGGATTATATATTCAATAGGTGGGAGTTTTCGGCAATTCGTCAAACAGAAATGAGCATAATATGATAAAAAAATGCCTAACTACCTATTTGATCGCTGCGCAAAACATTTGCAGTGATCCTTAACTTGACTCTAGCAATTATTTGAAGCGTAATAATAAATAAAAAAATGATTATACATGAACATAGTGTTATCTATACAAAAGTCACAATTTTCCTAAGGTTCTTCGAGTAGAAATGACTTTAAGATGGTCAAATTAACTAACTACCTATTTGATCGATACATGAATTGACAATGCTTAATATTTCAAGTTAACTAAAAAATAAAAAATTAGGGTACATCAACAAAGGATTATATATTCAATAGGTAGGAGTTTCCGGCAATTCTTCAAACAGAAATGAGCATAATGTGACAAAAAAAGCCTAACTACCTATTTGATCGCCGCGCAAAACATTTGCAGTGATCGTTAACTTGACTCTAGCTATTATTTGAAGCGTAATAATTAATAAAAAAATGATCATACATCAACATAGTGTTATCTATACAAAAGTCGCAATTTTCCTAAAGATCTTCGAGTAGAAATTAATTTAAGAAGGTCAAATTAACTAACTACCTATTTGATCGATACATAGATTGACAACGCTCAATATTTCAAGATAACTAATAAATAAAAAATTAGGATACTTCAACAAAGGATTATATATTCAATAGGTGGGAGTTTTGGGCAATTCGTCAAACAGAAATGAGCAAAATATGACAAAAAATGCCTAACTACCTATTTCATCTCCGCGCAAAACATTTGCAGTGATCCTTAACTTGACTCAAGCTATTAATAAAAAAATGATCATACATCAACATTGTGTTATCTATACAAAAGTCGCAATTTTCCTATGGTTATTCGAGTAGAAATGAATTTAAGAAGGTCAAATTAACTAACTACCTATTTGATCGATACATAGATTGACAACGCTTAATATTTCAAGATAACTAATAAATAAAAAATTGGGATAATTCAACAAAGGATTATATATTCAATAGGTAGGAGTTTTCGGCAATTGGTCGAACAGAAATGAGCAAAATATGACAAAAAATGCCTAAATACCTATTTGATCGCCGCGCAAAACATTTGCAGTGATCCTTAACTTGACTCCAGCTATTATTTGAAGCGTAATAATTAATAAAAAAATGATCATACATCAACATAGTGTTATCTATACAAAAGTCGCAATTTTCCTAAGGTTCCTCGAGTAGAATTGACTTTAAGATGGTCAAATTAACTAACTACCTATTTGATCGATACATGGATTGACAATGCTTAATATTTAAAGATAACTAATAAATAAAAAATTAGGGAACTTCAACAAAGGATTATATATTCAATAGGTAGGATTTTTCGGCAATTCGTCAAACAGAAATGAGCATAATATGACAAAAAATGCTTAACTACCTATTTCATCTCCGTGCAAAACATTTGCAGTGATCCTTAACTTGACTCTAGCTATTATTTGAAGCGTAATAATTGATAAAAAAAAATGATCATACATCAACATAGTGTTATCTATACAAAAGTCGCAATTTTCCTAAGGTTCTTCGAGTAGAAATGAATTTAGGAAGGTCAAATTAACTAACTACCTATTTGATCGATACATAGATTAACAACGCTTAATATTTCATGATAACTAATAAATAAAAAATTAGGATACTTCAACAAAGGATTATATATTCAATAGGTAGGAGTTTTCGCCAAATGGTCAAACAGAAATGAGCAAAATATTGCAAAAAATGCCTACCTACCTATTTGATCGCCGCGCAAAACATTTGCAGTATTCCTTAATTTTACTCTAGCTATTATTTGAAGCGTAATAATTAATAAAAAATGGTCATACATCAACATAGTGTTATCTATACAAAAGTCGCAATTTTCCTAAGGTTGTTCGAGTAGAAATGACTTTAAGAAGGTCAAATTAACTAACTACCTATTTGATCGATACATGGATTGACAATGCTTAATATTCCAAGATAACAAAGAAATAAAAAATTAGGGTACTTCAACAAAGGATTATATATTCAATAGGTGGGAGTTTTCGGCAATTCGTCAAACAGAAATGAGCATAATATGATAAAAAAATGCCTAACTACCTATTTGATCGCTGCGCAAAACATTTGCAGTGATCCTTAACTTGACTCTAGCAATTATTTGAAGCGTAATAATAAATAAAAAAATGATTATACATGAACATAGTGTTATCTATACAAAAGTCACAATTTTCCTAAGGTTCTTCGAGTAGAAATGACTTTAAGATGGTCAAATTAACTAACTACCTATTTGATCGATACATGAATTGACAATGCTTAATATTTCAAGTTAACTAAAAAATAAAAAATTAGGGTACATCAACAAAGGATTATATATTCAATAGGTAGGAGTTTCCGGCAATTCTTCAAACAGAAATGAGCATAATGTGACAAAAAAAGCCTAACTACCTATTTGATCGCCGCGCAAAACATTTGCAGTGATCGTTAACTTGACTCTAGCTATTATTTGAAGCGTAATAATTAATAAAAAAATGATCATACATCAACATAGTGTTATCTATACAAAAGTCGCAATTTTCCTAAAGATCTTCGAGTAGAAATTAATTTAAGAAGGTCAAATTAACTAACTACCTATTTGATCGATACATAGATTGACAACGCTCAATATTTCAAGATAACTAATAAATAAAAAATTAGGATACTTCAACAAAGGATTATATATTCAATAGGTGGGAGTTTTGGGCAATTCGTCAAACAGAAATGAGCAAAATATGACAAAAAATGCCTAACTACCTATTTCATCTCCGCGCAAAACATTTGCAGTGATCCTTAACTTGACTCAAGCTATTAAAAAAAAAATGATCATACATCAACATTGTGTTATCTATACAAAAGTCGCAATTTTCCTATGGTTATTCGAGTAGAAATGAATTTAAGAAGGTCAAATTAACTAACTACCTATTTGATCGATACATAGATTGACAACGCTTAATATTTCAAGATAAATAATAAATAAAAAATTAGGATACTTCAACAAAGGATTATATATTCAATAGGTAGGAGTTTTCGGCAATTGGTCAAACTGAAATGTGCAAAATATGATAAAAAATGCCTAACTACCTATTTGATCGCCGTGCAAAACATTTGCGGTGATCCTTAACTTTACTCTAGATATTATTTGAAGCGTAATAATTAATAAAAAAATGATCATACATCAACAAAGTGTTATCTATACAAAAATCGCAATTTTCCTAAGGTTGTTCGAGTAGAAATGACTTTAAGAAGGTCAAATTAACTAACTACCTATTTGATCGATACATAGATTGACAATGCTTAATATTTCAAGATAACTAATAAATAAAAAATTAGGGTACTTCAACAAAGGATTATATATTAAATAGGTTGGAGTTTTCGGCAATTCGTCAAACTGAAATGAGCATAATATGACAAAAAATGCCTAACTACCGATTTGATCGCCGGGCAAAACATTTGCAGTGATCCTTAACTTGACTCTAGCGATTATTTGAAATGTAATACTAAATAAAAAAAATGATCATACATCAACATAGTGTTATCTATACAAAAGTCACAATTTTCCTAAAGTTCTTCGAGTAGAAATGACTTTAAGATGGTCAAATTAACTAACTACGTATTTGGTCGATACAAGGATTGACAATGCTTAATATTTCAAGATAACTAATAAATATAAAATTAGGATACTTCAACAAAGGATTATATATTCAATAGGTAGAAGTTTTCGGCAATTGGTCAAACAGAAATGAGCAAAATATGACAAAAAATGCCTAAATACCTATTTGATCGCCGCGCAAAACATTTGCAGTGATCCTTAACTTGACTCCAGCTATTATTTGAAGCGTAATAATTAATAAAAAAATGATCATACATCAACATAGTGTTATCTATACAAAAGTCGCAATTTTCCTAAGGTTCCTCGAGTAGAATTGACTTTAAGATGGTCAAATTAACTAACTACCTATTTGATCGATACATGGATTGACAATGCTTAATATTTCAAGATAACAAATAAATAAAAAATTAGGGTACTTCAACAAAGGATTATATATTCAATAGGTAGGACTTCTCGGCAATTCGTCAAAGAGAAATGAGCATAATATGACAAAAAATGCCTAACTACCTATTTCATCTCCGTGCAAAACATTTGCAGTGATCCTTAACTTGACTCTAGCTATTATTTGAAGCGTAATAATTGATAAAAAAAAATGATCATACATCAACATAGTGTTATCTATACAAAAGTCGCAATTTTCCTAAGGTTCTTCGAGTAGAAATGAATTTAGGAAGGTCAAATTAACTAACTACCTATTTGATCGATACATAGATTGACAACGCTTAATATTTCATGATAACTAATAAATAAAAAATTAGGATACTTCAACAAAGGATTATATATTCAATAGGTAGGAGTTTTCGGCAAATGGTCAAACAGAAATGAGCAAAATATTGCAAAAAATGCCTACCTACCTATTTGATCGCCGCGCAAAACATTTGCAGTATTCCTTAATTTTACTCTAGCTATTATTTGAAGCGTAATAATTAATAAAAAATGGTCATACATCAACATAGTGTTATCTATACAAAAGTCGCAATTTTCCTAAGGTTGTTCGAGTAGAAATGACTTTAAGAAGGTCAAATTAACTAACTACTTATTTGATCGATACATGGATTGACAATGCTTAATATTCCAAGATAACAAAGAAATAAAAAATTAGGGTACTTCAACAAAGGATTATATATTCAATAGGTGGGAGTTTTCGGCAATTCGTCAAACAGAAATGAGCATAATATGATAAAAAAATGCCTAACTACCTATTTGATCGCTGCGCAAAACATTTGCAGTGATCCTTAACTTGACTCTAGCAATTATTTGAAGCGTAATAATAAATAAAAAAATGATTATACATGAACATAGTGTTATCTATACAAAAGTCACAATTTTCCTAAGGTTCTTCGAGTAGAAATGACTTTAAGATGGTCAAATTAACTAACTACCTATTTGATCGATACATGGATTGACAATGCTTAATATTTCAAGATAACTAATAAATATAAAATTAGGATACTTCAACAAAGGATTATATATTAAATAGGTAGGAGTTTTCGGAAATTCGTCAAACTGAAATGAGCATAATATGACAAAAAAATGCTTAACTACCGATTTGATCGCCGCGCAAAACATTTGCAGTGATCCTTAACTTGACTCTAGCGATTATTTGAAATGTAATACTAAATAAAAAAAATGATCATACATCAACATAGTGTTATCTATACAAAAGTCGCAATTTTCCTAAAGTTCTTCGTGTAGAAATGACTTTAAGATGGTCAAATTAACTAACTACGTATTTGGTCGATACAAGGATTGACAATGCTGAATATTTCAAGATAACTAATAAATAAAAAGTTAGGTTACTTCAACAAAGGATTATATATTCAATAGGTAGGAGTTTTCGGCAATTCATCAAACAGAAATGAGCATAATATGACAAAAAATGCCTAACTACCTATTTGATCGCCGCGCAAAACATTTGAAGTGATCCTTAACTTGACCCTAGCTATTATTTGAAGCGTAATAATTAATAAAAAAATGATCATACATCAACAAAGTGTTATCTATACAAAAATCGCAATTTTCCTAAGGTTGTTCGAGTAGAAATGACTTTAAGAAGGTCAAATTAACTAACTACCTATTTGATCGATACATAGATTGACAATGCTTAATATTTCAAGATAACTAATAAATAAAAAATTAGGGTACTTCAACAAAGGATTATATATTAAATAGGTTGGAGTTTTCGGCAATTCGTCAAACTGAAATGAGCATAATATGACAAAAAATGCCTAACTACCGATTTGATCGCCGGGCAAAACATTTGCAGTGATCCTTAACTTGACTCTAGCGATTATTTGAAATGTAATACTAAATAAAAAAAATGATCATACATCAACATAGTGTTATCTATACAAAAGTCACAATTTTCCTAAAGTTCTTCGAGTAGAAATGACTTTAAGATGGTCAAATTAACTAACTACGTATTTGGTCGATACAAGGATTGACAATGCTGAATATTTCAAGATAACTAATAAATAAAAAGTTTGGGTACTTCAACAAAGGATTATATATGCAATTGGTAGGAGTTTTCGGCAATTCGTCAAACAGAAATGAGCATAATATGACAAACAATGCCTAACTACCTATTTGATCGCCGCGCAAAACATTTGCAGTGATCCTTAACTTGACTTTAGATCTTATTTGAATCGTAATAATAAATAAAAAAATGATCATACATCAACATAGTGTTTTCTATACAAAAGTCGCAATTTTCCTAAAGTTCTTCGTCTAGAAATGACTTTAAGAAGGTAATATTAACTAACTACCTATTTGATCGATACATGGATTGACAATGCTTAAAATTTCAAGATAACTAATAAATAAAAAATTAGGATACTTCAACAAGGGATTATATATTCAATAGGTAGGAGTTTTCGGCAATTGGTCAAACTGAAATGAGCAAAATATGACAAAAAATGCCTAACTACCTATTTGATCGCCGTGCAAAACATTTGCAGTGATCCTTAACTTTACTCTAGCTATTATTTGAAGCGTAATAATTAATAAAAAAATGATCATACATCAACAAAGTGTTATCTATACAAAAGTCGCAATTTTCCTAAGGTTGTTCGAGTAGAAATGACTTTAAGAAGGTCAAATTAACTAACTACATATTTGATCGATACATGCATTGACAATGCTTAATATTTCAAGATAACTAATAAATATAAAATTAGGATACTTCAACAAAGGATTATATATTCAATAGGTAGAAGTTTTCGGCAATTGGTCAAACAGAAATGAGCAAAATATGACAAAAAATGCCTAAATACCTATTTGATCGCCGCGCAAAACATTTGCAGTGATCCTTAACTTGACTCCAGCTATTATTTGAAGCGTAATAATTAATAAAAAAATGATCATACATCAACATAGTGTTATCTATACAAAAGTCGCAATTTTCCTAAGGTTCCTCGAGTAGAATTGACTTTAAGATGGTCAAATTAACTAACTACCTATTTGATCGATACATGGATTGACAATGCTTAAAATTTCAAGATAACTAATAAATAAAAAATTAGGATACTTCAACAAGGGATTATGTATTCAATAGGTAGGAGTTTTCGGCAATTTGTCATACAGAAATGAGCAAAATATGACAAAAAATGCCTAACTACCTATTTGATCGCCGCGCAAAACATTTGCAGTGATCCTTAACTTGACTCTAGCTATTATTTGAAGCTTAATAAATAATAAAAAAATGATCATACATCAACATAGTGTTATCTATACAAAAGTCGCAATTTTCCTAAGGTTCTTCGAGTAGAAATGACTTTAAGAATGTCAAATTAACTAACTACCTATTTGATCGATACATGGATTGACAATGCTTAATATTTCAAGATAACTAATAAATATAAAATTAGGATACTTCAACAAAGGATTATATATTAAATAGGTAGGAGTTTTCGGAAATTCGTCAAACTGAAATGAGCATAATATGACAAAAAATGCTTAACTACCGATTTGATCGCCGCGCAAAACATTTGCAGTGATCCTTAACTTGACTCTAGCGATTATTTGAAATGTAATACTAAATAAAAAAAATGATCATACATCAACATAGTGTTATCTATACAAAAGTCGCAATTTTCCTAAAGTTCTTCGTGTAGAAATGACTTTAAGATGGTCAAATTAACTAACTACGTATTTGGTCGATACAAGGATTGACAATGCTGAATATTTCAAGATAACTAATAAATAAAAAGTTAGGTTACTTCAACAAAGGATTATATATTCAATAGGTAGGAGTTTTCGGCAATTCATCAAACAGAAATGAGCATAATATGACAAAAAATGCCTAACTACCTATTTGATCGCCGCGCAAAACATTTGAAGTGATCCTTAACTTGACCCTAGCTATTATTTGAAGCGTAATAATTAATAAAAAAATGATCATACATCAACCTAGTGTTATTTATACAAAAGTCGTAATTTTCCTAATGTTCTTCGAGTAGAAATGACTTTAAGAAGGTCAAATTAACTAACTACCTATTTGATTGATACATGGATTGACAATGCTTAATATTTCAAGACAACAAATAAATAAAAAATTAGGGTACTTCAACAAAGGATTATATATTCAATAGGTAGGACTTCTCGGCAATTCGTCAAAGAGAAATGAGCATAATATGACAAAAAATGCCTAACTACCTATTTCATCTCCGCGCAAAACATTTGTAGTGATCCTTAACTTGACTCTAGCTATTATTTGAAGCGTAATAATTGATAAAAAAAAATGATCATACATCAACATAGTGTTATCTATACAAAAGTCGCAATTTTCCTAAGGTTCTTCGAGTAGAAATGAATTTAAGAAGGTCAAATTAACTAACTACCTATTTGATCGATACATAGATTGACAACGCTTAATATTTCAAGATAACTAATAAATAAAAAATTAGGATACGTCAACAAAGGATTATATTTACAATAGGTAGGAGTTTTCGGCAATTCGTCAAACAAAAATGAGCAAAATATGACAAAAAATGCCTAACTACCTATTTCATCTCCGCGCAAAACATTTGCAGTGATCCTTAACTTGACTCTAGCTATTATTTGAAGCGTAATAATTAATAAAAAATGGTCATACATCAACATAGTGTTATCTATACAAAAGTCGCAATTTTCCTAAGGTTGTTCGAGTAGAAATGACTTTAAGAAGGTCAAATTAACTAACTTCCTATTTGATCGATACATAGATTGACAACCCTTAATATTTCAAGATAACTAATAAATAAAAAATTAGGATACTTCAACAAAGGATTATATATTCAATAGGTAGGAGTTTTCGGCAATTGGTCAAACAGAAATGAGCAAAATATCACAAAAAATGCCTAACTACCTATTTGATCGCCGCGCAAAACATTTGCAGTATTCCTTAATTTTACTCTAGCTATTATTTGAAGCGTAATAATTAATAAAAAATGGTCATACATCAACATAGTGTTATCTATACAAAAGTCGCAATTTTCCTAAGGTTGTTCGAGTAGAAATGACTTTAAGAAGGTCAAATTAACTAACTACCTATTTGATCGATACATAGATTGACAACGCTTAATATTTCAAGATAACTAATAAATAAAAAATTAGGATACTTCAACAAAGGATTATATATTCAATAGGTAGGAGTTTTCGGCAATTGGTCAAACAGAAATGAGCAAAATATGACAAAAAATGCCTAACTACCTATTTGATCGCCGCGCAAAACATTTGCAGTATTCCTTAATTTTACTCTAGCTATTATTTGAAGCGTAATAATTAATAAAAAATGGTCATACATCAACATAGTGTTATCTATACAAAAGTCGCAATTTTCCTAAGGTTGTTCGAGTAGAAATGACTTTAAGAAGGTCAAATTAACTAACTACCTATTTGATCGATACATGGATTGACAATGCTTAATATTTCAAGATAACTAATAAATAAAAAATTAGGGTACTTCCACAAATGATTATATATTCAATAGGTAGGAGTTTTCGGCAATTCGTCAAATAGAAATGAGCATAATATGACAAAAAATGCCTAACTACCTATTTGATCGCCGCGTAAAACATTTGCAGTGATCCATAACATGCCTCTAGCTATTATTTGAGGCGTAATAATTAATAAAAAAATGATCATATATCAACATAGTGTTATCTACACAAAAGTCGCAATTTTCCTAAGGTTCTTCGAGTAGAAATGACTTTAAGAAGGTCAAATTAACTAACTACCTATTTGATCGATACATGGATTGACAATGCTTAATATTTCAAGATAACAAAGAAATAAAAAATTAGGGTACTTCAACAAAGGATTATATATTCAATAGGTGGGAGTTTTCGGCAATTCGTCAAACAGAAATGAGCATAATATGATAAAAAATGCCTAACTACCTATTTGATCGCCGCACAAAACATTTGCAGTGATCCTTAACTTGACTCTAGCTATTATATGAAGAGTAATAATAAATAAAAAAATGATTACACATGAACATAGTGTGATCTATACAAAAGTCACAATTTTCCTAAGGTTCTTCGAGTAGAAATGACTTTAAGAATGTGAAATTAACTAACTACCTATTTGATCGATACATGGATTGACAATGCTTAAAATTCCAAGTTAACTTATAAATAAAAAATTAGGATACTTCAACAAAGGATTATATATTCAATAGGTGGGAGTTTTCGGCAATTCGTCAAACAGAAATGAGCAAAATATGACAAAAAATGCCTAACTACCTATTTCATCTCCGCGCAAAACATTTGCAGTGATCCTTAACTTGACTCTAGCTATTATTTGAAGCGTAATAATTAATAAAAAAAATGATCATACATCAACATAGTGTTATCTATACAAAAGTCGCAATTTTCCTAAGGTTCTTCGAGTAGAAATGAATTTAAGAAGGTCAAATTAACTAACTACCTATTTGATCGATACATAGATTGACAACGCTTAATATTTCAAGATAACTAATAAATAAAAAATTTGGATAGTTCAACAAAGGATTATATATTCAATAGGTGAGAGTTTTCGGCAATTCGTCAAACAGAAATGAGCAAAATATGACAAACAATGCCTAACTACCTATTTCATCTCCGTGCAAAACATTTGCAGTGATCCTTAACTTGACTCTAGCTATTATTTGAAGCGTAATGATTAATAAAAAAATGATCATACATCAACATTGTGTTATCTATACAAAAGTCGCAATTTTCCTATGGTTCTTCGAGTAGAAATGAATTTAAGAAGGTCAAATTAACTAACTACCTATTTGATCGATACATAGATTGACAACGCTTAATATTTCAAGATAAATAATAAATAAAAAATTAGGATACTTCAACAAAGGATTATATATTCAATAGGTAGGAGTTTTCGGCAATTGGTCAAACTGAAATGAGCAAAATATGACAAAAAATGCCTAACTACCTATTTGATCGCCGTGCAAAACATTCGCAGTAATCCTTAACTTGACTCTAGCTATTATTTGAAGCGTAATAATTAATAAAAAAATGATCATACATCAACAAAGTGTTATCTATACAAAAGTCGCAATTTTCCTAAGGTTGTTCGAGTAGAAATGACTTTAAGAAGGTCAAATTAACTAACTACCTATTTGATCGATACATAGATTGACAATGCTTAATATTTCAAGATAACTATTAAATAAAAAATTAGGGTACTTCAACAAAGGATTATATATTAAATAGGTTGGAGTTTTCGGCAATTCGTCAAACTGAAATGAGCATAATATGACAAAAAATGCCTAACTACCGATTTGATCCCCGCGCAAAACATTTGCACTGATCCTTAACTTGACTCTAGCGATTATTTGAAATGTAATACTAAATAAAAAAAATGATCATACATCAACATAGTGTTATCTATACAAAAGTCGCAATTTTCCTAAAGTTCTTCGAGTAGAAATGACTTTAAGATGGTCAAATTAACTAACTACCTATTTGATCGATACATGGATTGACAATGCTGAATATTTCAAGATAACTAATAAATAAAAAGTTAGGGTACTTCAACAAAGGATTATATATTCAATAGGTAGGAGTTTTCGGCAAATCGTCAAACAGAAATGAGCATAATATGACAAAAAATGCCTAACTACCTATTTGATCGCCGCGCAAAACATTTGCAGTGATCCTTAACTTGATTTTAGATCTTATTTGAAGCGTAATAATAAATAAAAAAATGATCATACATCAACATAGTGTTTTCTATACAAAAGTCGCAATTTTCCTAAGGTTCTTCGAGTAGAAATGACTTTAAGAAGGTCAAATTAACTAACTACCTATTTGATCGATACATGGATTGACAATGCTTAAAATTTCAAGATAACTAATAAATAAAAAATTAGGATACTTCAACAAGGGATTACGTATTCAATAGGTAGGAGTTTTCGGCAATTTGTCATACAGAAATGAGCAAAATATGACAAAAAATGCCTAACTACCTATTTCATCTCCCCGCAAAACATTTGCAGTGATCCTTAACTTGACTCTAGCTATTATTTGAAGCGTAATAATTAATAAAAAAATGATCATACATCAACATAGTGTTATCTATACAAAAGTCGCAATTTTCCTAAGGTTCTTCGAGTAGAAATGACTTTAAGAATGTCAAATTAACTAACTACCTATTTGATCGATACATAGAATGACAATGCTTAATATTTCAAGATAACTAATAAATAAAAAATTTGGAAACTTCAACAAAGGATTATAAATTCAATAGGTAGGAGTTTTCGGCAATTGGTCAAACTGAAATGAGCAAAATATGACAAAAAATGCCTAACTACCTATTTGATCGCCGCGCAAAACATTTGCAGTGATCCTTAACTTTACTCTAGCTATTATTTGAAGCCTAATAATTAATAAAAAAATGATCATACCTCAACATAGTGTTATCTATACAAAAGTCACAATTTTCCTAAGGTTCTTCAAGTAGAAATGACTTTAAGAAGGTCAAATTAAATAACTACCTATTTGATCGAAACATGGATTGACAATGCTTAATATTTCAAGATAACTAATAAATAAAAAATTAGAGTACTTCAACAAAGGATTATATATTCAATAGGTGGGAGTTTTCGGCAATTCGTCAAACAGAAAAGAGCATAATATTACAAAAAATGCCTAACTACCTATTTGATCGCTGCGCAAAATATTTGCAGTGATCCATAACATGCCTCTAGCTATTATTTGAGGCGTAATAATTAATAAAAAAATGATCATACATCAACATAGTGTTATCTACACAAAAGTCGCAATTTTCCTAAGGTTCTTCGAGTAGAAATGACTTTAAGAAGGTCAAATTAACTAATTACCTATTTGATCGATACATGGATTGACAATGATTAATATTTCAAGGTAACAAAGAAATAAAAAATTAGTGTACTTCAACAAAGGATTATATATTCAATAGGTGGGAGTTTTCGGCAATTCGTCAAACAGAAATGAGCATAATATGATAAAAAATGCCTAACTACCTATTTGATCGCCGCGCAAAACATTTGCGGTGATCCTTAACTTGAATCTAGCTATTATTTGAAGAGTAATAATAAATAAAAAAATGATTACACATGAACGTAGTGTTATCTATACAAAAGTCGCAATTTTCCTATGGTTCTTCGAGTAGAAATGACTTTAAGAAGGTCAAATTAACTAACTACCTATTTGATCGATACATGGATTGACAATGCTTAAAATTCCAAGTTAACTAATAAATAAAAAATTATGATACATCAACAAAGGATTATATATTCAATAGGTGGGAGTTTTCGGCAATTCGTCAAACAGAAATGAACAAAATATGATAAAAAATGCCTAACTACCTATTTCATCTCCCCGCAAAACATTTGCAGTGATCCTTAACTTGACTCTAGCTATTATTTGAAGCGTAATAATTAATAAAAAAAATGATCATACATCAACATAGTGTTATCTATACAAAAGTCGCAATTTTCCTAAGGTTCTTCGAGTAGAAATGAATTTAAGAAGGTCAAATTAACTAACTACCTATTTGATCGATACATAGAATGACAATGCTTAATATTTCAAGATAACTAATAAATAAAAAATTTGGAAACTTCAACAAAGGATTATATATTCAATAGGTAGGAGTTTTCGGCAATTGGTCAAACTGAAATGAGCAAAATATGACAAAAAATGCCTAACTACCTATTTGATCGCCGCGCAAAACATTTGCAGTGATCCTTAACTTTACTCTAGCTATTATTTGAAGCGTAATAATTAATAAAAAAATGATCAAACATCAACAAAGTGTTATCTATACAAAAGTCACAATTTTCCTAAGGTTGTTCGAGTAGAAATGACTTTAAGAAGGTTAAATTAACTAACTACCTATTTGATCGATACATAGATTGACAATGCTTAATATTTCAAGATAACTAATAAATAAAAAATTAGGGTACTTCAACAAAGGATTATATATTAAATAGGTAGGAGTTTTCGGCAATTCGTCAAACTGAAATGAGCATAATATGACAAAAAATGCCTAACTACCGATTTGATCGCCGCGCAAAACATTTGCAGTGATCCTTAACTTGACTCTAGCGATTATTTGAAATGTAATACTAAATAAAAAAAATGATCATACATCAACATAGTGTTATCTATACAAAAGTCGCAATTTTCCTAAAGTTCTTCGAGTAGAAATGACTTTAAGATGGTCAAATTAACTAACTACGTATTTGGTCGATACATGGATTGACAATGCTTAATATTTCAAGATAACTAATAAATAAAAAATTAGGGTACTTCAACAAAGGATTATATATTCAATAGGTAGGAGTTTTCGGCAATTCGTCAAACAGAAATGAGCATAATATGACAAAAAAAGCCTAAGTACCTATTTGATCGCCGCGCAAAACATTTGTAGTGATCCTTAACTTGACTTTAGATCTTATTTGAAGCGTAATATTAAATAAAAAAATGATCATACATCAACATAGTGTTTTCTATACAAAAGTCGCAATTTTCCTAAAGTTCTTCGTCTAGAAATGACTTTAAGAGTGTCAAATTAACTAACTACCTATTTGATCGATACATGGATTGATAATGCTTAAAATTCCAAGTTAACTAATAAATAAAAAATTAGGATACATCAACAAAGGATTATATATTCAATAGGTGGGAGTTTTCGGCAATTCGTCAAACAGAAATGAACAAAATATGACAAAAAATGCCTAACTACCTATTTCATCTCCCCGCAAAACATTTGCAGTGATCCTTAACTTGACTCTAGCTATTATTTGAAGCGTAATAATTAATAAAAAAAATGATCATACATCAACATAGTGTTATCTATACAAAAGTCGCAATTTTCCTAAGGTTCTTCGAGTAGAAATGAATTTAAGAAGGTCAAATTAACTAACTACCTATTTGATCGATACATAGAATGACAACGCTTAATATTTCAAGATAACTAATAAATAAAAAATTTGGATACTTCAACAAAGGATTATATATTCAATAGGTAGGAGTTTTCGGCAATTGGTCAAACTGAAATGAGCAAAATATGACAAAAAATGCCTAACTACCTATTTGATCGCCGCGCAAAACATTTGCAGTGATCCTTAACTTTACTCTAGCTATTATTTGAAGCGTAATAATTAATAAAAAAATGATCATACATCAACAAAGTGTTATCTATACAAAAGTCACAATTTTCCTAAGGTTGTTCGAGTAGAAATGACTTTAAGAAGGTTAAATTAACTAACTACCTATTTGATCGATACATGGATTGACATTGCTTAAAAATCCAAGTTAACTAATAAATAAAAAATCAGGATACTTCAACAAAGGATTATATGTTCAATAGGTAGGAGTTTTCGGCAATTGGTCAAACAGAAATGAGCAAAATATGACAAAAAATGCCTAACTACCTATTTCATCGCCGCGCAAAACATTTGCAGTGATCCTTAACTTGACTCTAGCGATTATTTGAAATGTAATACTAAATAAAAAAAATGATCATACATCAACATAGTGTTATCTATACAAAAGTCGCAATTTTCCTAAAGTTCTTCGAGTAGAAATGACTTTAAGATGGTCAAATTAACTAACTACGTATTTGGTCGATACATGGATTGAAAATGCTTAATATTTCAAGATAACTAATAAATAAAAAATTAGGGTACTTCAACAAAGGATTATATATTCAATAATTAGGAGTTTTCGGCAATTCGTCAAACAGAAATGAGCATAATATGACAAAAAATGCCTAACTACCTATTTGATCGCCGCGCAAAATATTTGCAGTGATCCATAACTTGACTTTAGATCTTATTTGAAGCGTAATAATAAATAAAAAAATGATCATACATTAACATAGTGTTATCCATACAAAAGTCGCAATTTTCCTAAGGTTCTTCGAGTAGAAATGACTTTAAGAATGTCAAATTAACTAACTACCTATTTGATCGATACATGGATTGACAATGCTTAAAATTTCAAGATAACTAATAAATAAAAAATTAGGATACTTCAACAAGGGATTATATATTCAATAGGTAGGAGTTTTCGGCAATTGGTCAAACAGAAATGAGCAAAATATGACAAAAAATGCCTAACTACCTATTTGATCGCCGCGCAAAACATTTGCAGTGATCCTTAACTTGACTCTAGCTATTATTTAAAGCGTAATAAATAATAAAAAAATGATCATACATCAACATAGTGTTATCTATACAAAAGTCGCAAATTTCCTAAGGTTCTTCGAGTAGAAATGACTTTAAGAATGTCAAATTAACTAACTACCTATTTGATCGATACATGGATTGACAACGCTTAATATTTCAAGATAACTAATAAATATAAAATTGGATACTTCAACAAAGGATTATATATTCAATAGGTAGGAGTTTTCGGCAATTGGTCAAACTGAAATGAACAAAATATGACAAAAAATGCCTAACTACCTATTTGATCGCCGCGCAAAACATTTGCAGTGATCCTTAACTTTACTCTAGCTATTATTTGAAGCGTAATAATTAATAAAAAAAGGATCATACATCAACAAAGTGTTATCTATACAAAAGTCGCAATTTTCCTAAGGTTGTTCGAGTAGAAATGACTTTAAGAAGGTCAAATTAACTAACTACCTATTTGATCGATACATGTATTGACAATGCTTAATATTTCAAGATAACTAATAAATAAAAAATTAAGGTACTTCAACAAAGGATTATATATTCAATAGGTATGAGTTTTCGGCAATTCGTCAAAATGAAATGAGCATAATATGACCAAAAATGCCTAACTACCTATTTGATCGCCACGCAAAACATTTGCAGTGATCCTTAACTTGACTCTAGCTATTATTTGAAGAGTAAGAATAAATAAAAAAATGATTACACATGAACATAGTGTTATCTATACAAAAGTCGCAATTTTCCTAAGGTTCTTCGAGTAGAAATGACTTTAAGAAGGTGAAATTAACTAACTACCTATTTGATCGATACATGGATTGACAATGCTTAAAAATCCAAGTTAACTAATAAATAAAAAATCAGGATACTTCAACAAAGGATAATATGTTCAATAGGTGGGAGTTTTCGGCAATTCGTCAAACAGAAATGAGCAAAATATGACAAAAAATGCCTAACTACCTATTTCATCTCCGCGCAAAACATTTGCAGTGATCCTTAACTTGACTCTAGCTAATATTTGAAGCGTAATAATTAATAAAAAAATGATCATACATCAACATAGTGTTATCTATACAAAAGTCGCAATTTTCCTAAGGTTCTTCGAGTAGAAATGAATTTAAGAAGGTCAAATTAACTAACTACCTATTTGATCGATACATAGATTGACAATGCTTAATATTTCAAGATAACTAACAAATAAAAAATTAGGGTACTTCAACAAAGGATTATATATTCAATAGGTAGGAGTTTTCGGCAATTCGTCAAACAGAAATGAGCATAATATGACAAAAAATGCCTAACTACTTATTTGATCGCCGCGCAAAACATTTGCAGTGATCCTTAACTTGACTTTAGATCTTATTTGAAGCGTAATAATAAATAAAAAAATGATCATACATCAACATAGTGTTTTCTATACAAAAGTCGCAATTTTCCTAAAGTTCTTCGTCTAGAAATGACTTTAAGAAGGTAAAATTAACTAACTACCTATTTGATCGATACATGGATTGACAATGCTTAAAATTTCAAGATAACTAATAAATAAAAAATTAGGATACTTCAACAAGGGATTATATATTCAATAGGTAGGAGTTTTCGGCAATTTGTCATACAGAAATGAGAAAAATATGACAAAAAATGCCTAACTACTTATTTGATCGCCGCGCAAAACATTTGCAGTGATCCTTAACTTGACTTTAGATCTTATTTGAAGCGTAATAATAAATAAAAAAATGATCATACATCAACATAGTGTTTTCTATACAAAAGTCGCAATTTTCCTAAAGTTCTTCGTCTAGAAATGACTTTAAGAAGGTAAAATTAACTAACTACCTATTTGATCGATACATGGATTGACAATGCTTAAAATTTCAAGATAACTAATAAATAAAAAATTAGGATACTTCAACAAGGGATTATATATTCAATAGGTAGGAGTTTTCGGCAATTTGTCATACAGAAATGAGAAAAATATGACAAAAAATGCCTAACTACCTATTTGATCGCCGCGCAAAACATTTGCAGTGATCCTTAACTTGACTCTAGCTATTATTTGAAGCGTAATAAATAATAAAAAAATGATCATACATCAACATAGTGTTATCTATACAAAAGTCGCAATTTTCCTATGGTTCTTCGAGTAGAAATGAATTTAAGAAGGTCAAATTAACTAACTACCTATTTGATCGATACATAGATTGACAACGCTTAATATTTCAAGATAAATAATAAATAAAAAATTAGGATACGTCAACAAAGGATTATATATTCAATAGGTAGGAGTTTTCGGCAATTGGTCAAACTGAAATGAGCAAAATATGACAAAAAATGCCTAACTACCTATTTGATCGCCGCGCAAAACATTTGCAGTGATCCTTAACTTTAATCTAGCTATTATTTGAAGCGTAATAATTAATAAAAAAATGATCATACATCAACAAAGTGTTATCTATACAAAAGTCGCAATTTTCCTATGGTTCTTCGAGTAGAAATGACTTTAAGAAGGTCAAATTAACTAACTACCTATTTGATTGATACATAGATTGACAATGCTTAATATTTCAAGATAACTAATAAATAAAAAATTAGGGCACTTCAACAAAGGACTATATATTAAATAGGTAGGAGTTTTCGGCAATTCGTCAAACTGAAATGAGCATAATATGACAAAAACTGCCTAACTACCGATTTGATCGCCGCGCAAAACATTTGCAGTGATCCTTAACTTGACTCTAGCGATTATTTGAAATGTAATACTAAATAAAAAAAATGATCATACATCAACATAGTGTTATCTATACAAAAGTCGCAATTTTCCTAAAGTTTTTCGAGTAGAAATGACTTTAAGATGGTCAAATTAACTAACTACGTATTTGGTCGATACATGGATTGACAATGCTTAATATTTCAAGATAACTAACAAATAAAAAATTAGGGTACTTCAACAAAGGATTATATATTCAATAGGTAGGAGTTTTCGGCAATTCGTCAAACAGAAATGAGCATAATATGACAAAAAATGCCTAACTACTTATTTGATCGCCGCGCAAAACATTTGCAGTGATCCTTAACTTGACTTTAGATCTTATTTGAAGCGTAATAATAAATAAAAAAATGATCATACATCAACATAGTGTTTTCTATACAAAAGTCGCAATTTTCCTAAAGTTCTTCGTCTAGAAATGACTTTAAGAAGGTAAAATTAACTAACTACCTATTTGATCGATACATGGATTGACAATGCTTAAAATTTCAAGATAACTAATAAATAAAAAATTAGGATACTTCAACAAGGGATTATATATTCAATAGGTAGGAGTTTTCGGCAATTTGTCATACAGAAATGAGAAAAATATGACAAAAAATGCCTAACTACCTATTTGATCGCCGCGCAAAACATTTGCAGTGATCCTTAACTTGACTCTAGCTATTATTTGAAGCGTAATAAATAATAAAAAAATGATCATACATCAACATAGTGTTATCCATACAAAAGTCGCAATTTTCCTAAGGTTCTTCGAGTAGAAATGACTTTAAGAATGTCAAATTAACTAACTACCTATTTAATCGATACATGGATTGACAATGCTTAATATTTCAAGATAACTAATAAATGTAAAATTAGGATACTTTAACAAAGGATTATATATTCAATTGGTAGAAGTTTTCGGCAATTCGTCAAACAGAAATGAGCAAAATATTACAAAAAATGCCTAAATACCTATTTGATCGCCGCGCAAAACATTTGCAGTGATCCTTAACTTGACTCTAGCGATTATTTGAAGCATAATAATTAATAAAAAAATGATCATACATCAACATAGTGTTATCTATACAAAAGTCGCAATTTTCCTAAGGTTCCTCGAGTAGAAATGACTTTAAGATGGTCAAATTAACTAACTACCTATTTGATCGATACATGGATTGACAATGCTTAATATTAAAAGATAACTAATAAATAAAAAATTAGGGAACTTCAATAAAGGATTATATTTTCAATAGGTAGGAGTTTTCGGCAATTCGTCAAACAGAAATGAGCATAATATGACAAAAAATGCTTAACTACCTATTTGATCGCCGCGCAAAACATTTGCAGTGATCCATAACTTGACCCTAGCTATTATTTGAAGCGTAATAATTAATAAAAAAATGATCATACATCAACCTAGTGTTATCTATACAAAAGTCGTAATTTTCCTAATGTTCTTCCAGTAGAAATGACTTTAAGAAGGTCAAATTAACTAACTACCTATTTGATCGATACATGGATTTACAATGCTTAATATTTCAAGATAACAAATAAATAAAAAATTAGGGTACTTCAACAAAGGATTATATATTCAATAGGTAGGACTTCTCGGCAATTCGTCAAAGAGAAATGAGGATAATATGACAAAAAATGCCTAACTACCTATTTCATCTCCGCGCAAAACATTTGAAGTGATCCTTAACTTGACCCTAGCTATTATTTGAAGCGTAATAATTGGTAAAAAAAATGATCATACATCAACATAGTGTTATCTATACAAAAGTCGCAATTTTCCTAAGGTTCTTCGAGTAGAAATGAATTTAAGAAGGTCAAATTAACTAATTACCTATTTGATCGATACATAGATTGACAATGCTTAATATTTCAAGATAACTAATAAATAAAAAATTAGGGTACTTCAACAAAGGATTATATATTAAATAGGTTGGAGTTTTCGGCAATTCGTCAAACTGAAATGAGCATAATATGACAAAAAATGCCTAACTGCCTATTTGATCGCCGCGCAAAACATTTGCAGTGATCCTTAACTTGACTCTAGCGATTATTTGAAATGTAATACTAAATAAAAAAAATGATCATACATCAACATAGTGTTATCTATACAAAAGTCGCAATTTTCCTAAAGTTCTTCGAGTAGAAATGACTTTAAGATGGTCAAATTAACTAACTACGTATTTGGTCGATACATGGATTGACAATGCTTAATATTTCAAGATAACTAATAAATAAAAAATTAGTGTACTTCAACAAAGGATTATATATTCAATAGGTAGGAGTTTTCGGCAATTCGTCAAACAGAAATGAGCATAATATGACAAAAAATGCCTAACTACCTATTTGATCGCCGCGCAAAACATTTGCAGTGATCCTTAACTTGACTTTAGATCTTATTCGAAGCGTAATAATAAATAAAAAAATGATCATACATTAACATAGTGTTTTCTATACAAAAGTCGCAATTTTCCTAAAGTTCTTCGTCTAGAAATGACTTTAAGAAGGTAAAATTAACTAACTACCTATTTGATCGATACATGGATTGACAATGCTAAAAATTTCAAGATAACTAATAAATAAAAAATTAGGATACTTCAACAAGGGATTATATATTCAATAGGTAGGAGTTTTCGGCAATTTGTCATACAGAAATGAGCAAAATATGACAAAAAATGCCTAACTACCTATTTGATCGCCGCGCAAAACATTTGCAGTGATCCTTAACTTGACTTTAGATCTTATTTGAAGCGTAATAATTAATAAAAAAATGATCATACATCAACAAAGTGTTATCTATACAAAAGTCGCAATTTTCCTAAGGTAGTTCGAGTAGAAATGACTTTAAGAAGGTCAAATTAACTAACTACCTATTTGATCGATACATAGATTGACAATGCTTAATATTTCAAGATAACTAATAAATAAAAAATTAGGGTACTTCAACAAAGGATTATATATTAAATAGGTTGGAGTTTTCGGCAATTCGTCAAACTGAAATGAGCATAATATGACAAAAAATGCCTAACTACCGATTTGATCCCCGCGCAAAACATTTGCACTGATCCTTAACTTGACTCTAGCGATTATTTGAAATGTAATAATAAATAAAAAAAATGATCATACATCAACATAGTGTTATCTATACAAAAGTCGCAATTTTCCTAAAGTTCTTCGAGTAGAAATGACTTTAAGATGGTCAAATTAACTAACTACCTATTTGATCGATACATGGATTGACAATGCTGAATATTTCAAGATAACTAATAAATAAAAAGTTAGGGTACTTCAACAAAGGATTATATATTCAATAGGTAGGAGTTTTCGGCAATTCGTCAAACAGAAATGAGCATAATATGACAAAAAATGCCTAACTACCTATTTCATCTCCGTGCAAAACATTTGCAGTGATCCTTAACTTGACTCTAGCTATTATTTGAAGCGTAATGATTAATAAAAAAATGATCATACATCAACATTGTGTTATCTATACAAAAGTCGCAATTTTCCTATGGTTCTTCGAGTAGAAATGAATTTAAGAAGGTCAAATTAACTAACTACCTATTTGATCGATACATAGATTGACAACGCTTAATATTTCAAGATAAATAATAAATAAAAAATTAGGATACTTCAACAAAGGATTATATATTCAATAGGTAGGAGTTTTCGGCAATTGGTCAAACTGAAATGAGCAAAATATGACAAAAAATGCCTAACTACCTATTTGATCGCCGTGCAAAACATTTGCAGTAATCCTTAACTTGACTCTAGCTATTATTTGAAGCGTAATAATTAATAAAAAAATGATCATACATCAACAAAGTGTTATCTATACAAAAGTCGCAATTTTCCTAAGGTTGTTCGAGTAGAAATGACTTTAAGAAGGTCAAATTAACTAACTACCTATTTGATCGATACATAGATTGACAATGCTTAATATTTCAAGATAACTATTAAATAAAAAATTAGGGTACTTCAACAAAGGATTATATATTAAATAGGTTGGAGTTTTCGGCAATTCGTCAAACTGAAATGAGCATAATATGACAAAAAATGCCTAACTACCGATTTGATCCCCGCGCAAAACATTTGCACTGATCCTTAACTTGACTCTAGCGATTATTTGAAATGTAATACTAAATAAAAAAAATGATCATACATCAACATAGTGTTATCTATACAAAAGTCGCAATTTTCCTAAAGTTCTTCGAGTAGAAATGACTTTAAGATGGTCAAATTAACTAACTACCTATTTGATCGATACATGGATTGACAATGCTGAATATTTCAAGATAACTAATAAATAAAAAGTTAGGGTACTTCAACAAAGGATTATATATTCAATAGGTAGGAGTTTTCGGCAAATCGTCAAACAGAAATGAGCATAATATGACAAAAAATGCCTAACTACCTATTTGATCGCCGCGCAAAACATTTGCAGTGATCCTTAACTTGATTTTAGATCTTATTTGAAGCGTAATAATAAATAAAAAAATGATCATACATCAACATAGTGTTTTCTATACAAAAGTCGCAATTTTCCTAAAGTTCTTCGTCTAGAAATGACTTTAAGAAGGTAAAATTAACTAACTACCTATTTGATCGATACATGGATTGACAATGCTTAAAATTTCAAGATAACTAATAAATAAAAAATTAGGATACTTCAACAAGGGATTATATATTCAATAGGTAGGAGTTTTCGGCAATTTGTCATACAGAAATGAGAAAAATATGACAAAAAATGCCTAACTACCTATTTGATCGCCGCGCAAAACATTTGCAGTGATCCTTAACTTGACTCTAGCTATTATTTGAAGCGTAATAAATAATAAAAAAATGATCATACATTAACATAGTGTTATCCATACAAAAGTCGCAATTTTCCTAAGGTTCTTCGAGTAGAAATGACTTTAAGAATGTCAAATTAACTAACTACCTATTTGATCGATACATGGATTGACAATGCTTAATATTTCAAGATAACTAATAAATGTAAAATTAGGATACTTTAACAAAGGATTATATATTCAATTGGTAGAAGTTTTCGGCAATTCGTCAAACAGAAATGAGCAAAATATTACAAAAAATGCCTAAATACCTATTTGATCGCCGCGCAAAACATTTGCAGTGATCCTTAACTTGACTCTAGCGATTATTTGAAGCATAATAATTAATAAAAAAATGATCATACATCAACATAGTGTTATCTATACAAAAGTCGCAATTTTCCTAAGGTTCCTCGAGTAGAAATGACTTTAAGATGGTCAAATTAACTAACTACCTATTTGATCGATACATGGATTGACAATGCTTAATATTAAAAGATAACTAATAAATAAAAAATTAGGGAACTTCAATAAAGGATTATATTTTCAATAGGTAGGAGTTTTCGGCAATTCGTCAAACAGAAATGAGCATAATATGACAAAAAATGCTTAACTACCTATTTGATCGCCGCGCAAAACATTTGCAGTGATCCATAACTTGACCCTAGCTATTATTTGAAGCGTAATAATTAATAAAAAAATGATCATACATCAACCTAGTGTTATCTATACAAAAGTCGTAATTTTCCTAATGTTCTTCCAGTAGAAATGACTTTAAGAAGGTCAAATTAACTAACTACCTATTTGATCGATACATGGATTTACAATGCTTAATATTTCAAGATAACAAATAAATAAAAAATTAGGGTACTTCAACAAAGGATTATATATTCAATAGGTAGGACTTCTCGGCAATTCGTCAAAGAGAAATGAGGATAATATGACAAAAAATGCCTAACTACCTATTTCATCTCCGCGCAAAACATTTGAAGTGATCCTTAACTTGACCCTAGCTATTATTTGAAGCGTAATAATTGGTAAAAAAAATGATCATACATCAACATAGTGTTATCTATACAAAAGTCGCAATTTTCCTAAGGTTCTTCGAGTAGAAATGAATTTAAGAAGGTCAAATTAACTAATTACCTATTTGATCGATACATAGATTGACAATGCTTAATATTTCAAGATAACTAATAAATAAAAAATTAGGGTACTTCAACAAAGGATTATATATTAAATAGGTTGGAGTTTTCGGCAATTCGTCAAACTGAAATGAGCATAATATGACAAAAAATGCCTAACTGCCTATTTGATCGCCGCGCAAAACATTTGCAGTGATCCTTAACTTGACTCTAGCGATTATTTGAAATGTAATACTAAATAAAAAAAATGATCATACATCAACATAGTGTTATCTATACAAAAGTCGCAATTTTCCTAAAGTTCTTCGAGTAGAAATGACTTTAAGATGGTCAAATTAACTAACTACGTATTTGGTCGATACATGGATTGACAATGCTTAATATTTCAAGATAACTAATAAATAAAAAATTAGTGTACTTCAACAAAGGATTATATATTCAATAGGTAGGAGTTTTCGGCAATTCGTCAAACAGAAATGAGCATAATATGACAAAAAATGCCTAACTACCTATTTGATCGCCGCGCAAAACATTTGCAGTGATCCTTAACTTGACTTTAGATCTTATTCGAAGCGTAATAATAAATAAAAAAATGATCATACATTAACATAGTGTTTTCTATACAAAAGTCGCAATTTTCCTAAAGTTCTTCGTCTAGAAATGACTTTAAGAAGGTAAAATTAACTAACTACCTATTTGATCGATACATGGATTGACAATGCTAAAAATTTCAAGATAACTAATAAATAAAAAATTAGGATACTTCAACAAGGGATTATATATTCAATAGGTAGGAGTTTTCGGCAATTTGTCATACAGAAATGAGCAAAATATGACAAAAAATGCCTAAC